>CM073434.1:10000000-12400000 GCA_037114965.1 Monochamus alternatus | reverse complement strand
CGCGACCAAATATCGAAAATTACGTTGACAATAAAAACAAATGTGTAACGTCAGCCGTGACGTAAGACGTCTGAATTCTTGACGCGAGTATACCAAACATCTAGGTATGCTAATGAACAATTCCTCAGACAAAGCTCTATTCAATAATTATCTAAAGAAAATAATTTACTGACCTGCTAATGAAACACTATAAATATCTAACTTCACTTTTTGGCAGTGGGAACACGACAAATTCAACCACAATAGCAGGTCAGTAAATTATTTTCTTTAGATAATTATTGAATAGAGCTTTGTCTGTGGAATTGTTCATTAGCATACCTAGATGTTTGGTATCAGAGAACATACATATGACTTCATTGATAGGAATTGTAGGAGATTTGATTTATATTAGCTTAAAATACCTTTCTAAAACAGTAAAAAAATGTTACAGAAGCTAATAATGAGGAATATATGGGTAGATGTGGGTGTAATTCAACGCAGGTTGGGGCTTTTGTCCACTGAGTAGTTAGTTTCAGACAATATTATTAATACCTAAAAATAATCCCAAATTCAGTTATTACAAAAAATAAAAAGTTGGTACAGTCAAATTGAAACAGAGAGAACGAATCAGTAAAATTATTAACTGTAAAATTAAGACAGTACATGAAACAGTAAAATTAAATCAGAAATAGTGAAGCAGTAAAACTTAAACAGTAAAATGAAGACAGTATCAATAAAACTGAATCAGTAAATTTTCAACAGTAAAATTCAGAAAACTAGTAAAATTTAAACAGTAACGTTGAATCAGTAAAATTTAAACAATAAAAT
Organism: Monochamus alternatus; assembly: GCA_037114965.1. NCBI lineage: Eukaryota > Metazoa > Arthropoda > Insecta > Coleoptera > Cerambycidae > Monochamus > Monochamus alternatus. Next base: position 12,399,193 of record CM073434.1, on the reverse strand, counting down.
TAAAGCAGTAAAATTCAATCAATAAAACTGAATCGGTAAAATTGTAAACGTTAAAATTGAAATAGTAATAAAACAGTAAAATAGAATCAGTAAAATTAAATCAGAAAAAAATAATCAGTAAAACTTAAAAAATAAAATTGAAACAGTAAAATTAAAGCAGGAACATTCAATCAATAAAATTGAATCAGTAAAATTGCAACAATAAACTGGATCAGTAAAACTAATTCAGAAAAGTAAATCAGTAAAATTCAAACACTAAAATTAAGACAGTAAAGTTGAGTCACTAAAATTGAAACAATAAAATTAAGTAGCATTAGTAAGCAGTATTTTCAATGAATAAAATTAAATCAGTAAAATTGAAAGAGTAAAATGGAAACAGTAAAATTGGAACTGAATTAGTAAAACTGAAGTAATAAAATTCAGATTCAAACAGCAAAATTGAATCAGTAAGGTTGAAACAGTACAACTGAAACATTTAAATAACAATAAAAGAACACTTACATGGTCCTCTGGTCCTTATAGAGCCGTAGTTGCTCTGTTTGCTCAGCCCAAACCCGCCGTTGCTCTCGTAGTAATTTTTCGAAAAGAACGCCCTGTTCTGCAAGTTCTTCAAATTCTGCAGTTCCCTCAAGCTATTGTGCGCGCTGGAGAACAGATCACAATCCAGGAGCTGCGACCCGTTCCTGTAACTCCCGTATTTGGATTTCAATTTAAGCTTCTCGTAGTATGACTCGCTGGGGTTGAGGATATACTCCAAGCTTTTGGTGCTCTTCGTGTTCGACGCCTTCTTGCACAACTTCTTGTGGTTGTGGTGCGTGAAACCCTTCTGCTTGAGCTGGTTGTGCCCCGGAGCGGTAGAGCAGTAACACTTATTGCTCTCCGTACAAGAGTCCGTGTCACACTCACAGAAACTTAAAGAATTGTCTAGGTTGCAGTAGCACTTCCCCTCCATCCTGCAGTTGGGGCCGGAGCACTTGGTCGTCTTCTTCGCGAGGTTTTTGTTCCCCAGGGAGCAGTAACATTTGTCTGCTGAGACGCAGGTGCAAGTGTCCGAATCGTACGAGCATTCCGAGCAAGACACGTAACCCGACGAGGAGTTTCTGTTTTGGTTCTGCAAGACATTGAATCCTTGGGTCTTGGCCTTGCTTCGCTTCAAGGAAAAGAAATCGCTTTCCTCGCTGGTGCTGTTTCTATCCCTTCTGTGGCGATGGTTGTCACCGCTTTTCTTCTTGTAGCTCTGCTTCTTGTTTACGTTCAGCTCTTCTCTCGTCCTGAACTGTCTCGTGTCATAGGATGACGTTGAGATCGAACTCTCGGGAAGTTTCGAGTCTGCTTGAGGTGGTGTCTCTTCGTCGGTTTTTATCGAGGCGTGTTTCAATTTCTGCTTCAACCTCATCTTCAAGTTTTTTTTGAAGATGTGTTTGAGTCGCCGGAACTTCCCCCCGACTAAGATGCGATGGCTCTTCTTCGTGTTGATGCTGCTGTTCCTCCTCAGCAGTTTCTTCTTCTGTCTCCTCATTATGCTCTTCGACCGCTGGTACAGCTCGTCCTTGGTCAGCGTCACCGAGAGTTTCAGCAAGAATTCCTTGTATATCGGCTTGAGATCATTAAAGGACATTCCCTCGGGGTCTATTATGACGCCTAAGATGTCGTCTAATGAGTGGAGGCCTTCTTGGAGGGATAACTCATTGAATATTTCCTTAAATCCTAAGGGAGATCCGCCACTTGCTTGCTCGTTGTTCCTGCGGACAAAAACCGGTGGATTTTAAATATACAGGACGATTCAGTCATAATTTCATTAATTTTAAGAGAAGATAGGAAAAAATGAGTATAATTTCCATTATTTAAACCCTTTATTCAGACTGCCACTGACAGTTGGCGGCAATTCAACTAGGTGTCGGTCTGCCGCGACGTTGCTAAATTTAAATACTTTCCTATAATACCTACTTACTGTAATATGTAATTAATGCTAGAAATTATTTTTTAAAAGTATGCAATTAACATATTACGCTATAACATAAAAAATATTTAATATTTAAATTACAAAACTCCAAAGGATCAAAATCACGGGAATTTTATAATAAATGCCAACCGCAGTAATCAGCGCCTATATAAGATATGCTGTACTCGGCACAGCTAAGTTGCTGAATTCAGTTGTCAAATTCTCGTTTAATATGTTACCGACCAATGAGTCGAACATCGGGTTCGTTTTCCTAGACAGGTGAGTCCGTCGTCGACTGCATCTGGAATAGATGCAGGCGGCGAAAAAATCTATCACTTCAATACCGAATATGCTCCTATAGGGCATCTGCACGTGACGTCACGATTTTCAAGGTCGTTGTTTGGACGATAAACAAAAGTATAACCTTATATTTATTCCAATTTATTATTAAATATTTGAGTGTTATTTGTATTATAAAATGCCTAATTATTGTATGGTAGTAAACTGTGGCAGTAATTATTCAAGGGACAATGTTAGTTTCTTCAGAATTCGTTCTGAATTCGACAGACATAAACAATTTAACCAATTAGCATCTGAGAGGCGAAAGGCTTGGATGGATAGTTTAAAAAGAGCTGACGTTACAGAGTCCAAAATTAAATTTGGAAGAATATGTTCAAAACATAAAAGAGAAAAAATTATACATTTATTATACTATAGGGAAACCTGCAAATTTGCACGAGCAAAATAATCCGGATTGGATCCCCACTGTGAATATGAGTTATACATCTGGTACTTCATCAAAAAAATCAAGAAAAGATAGATATGAGAGGATAAAAAGATTAAATGAAGAAAAAGAGATTTGAAAAAATAAATCATATCAATTTTGCGTGGCTGTGCAAACGCCACAGCAGCATATGTATTGATTGCATTTAGTGGCAACCTATTTCAGGACTAAATTTTTATTTATTCTTATTCTGTAGATACCTACTTTTGGAAAACTTTGTTTAAAACTAGCACATATTTCTGCTATTTACGAATTCAAATGTTTTCAGTAATATTTTTTTTGAGAAAAGTTAATATTTTATATAAAATCTTGTAGAATGAATACCATATCGGAGTACCATTTTTTAGTTATAAATAAATATTTCTTTTGTAGGTAATTTAAAATTAGAAATGAAACTGTTTTAGCATGTATATGCATACCTATATACATAATATGCGTACATTTTCTGTGAAAAAAATTACTTATTTTCTAAGCCTTTAATATGCTTTAAGGGCGCCATATTCTTCAATAGTGTTTTGTACAAATACAAGTAATTTAAGAACTGAATAATAGGTATAGAATTTAGCAAATAACAAGAATGTTATCTCATGCCACCTGCGAATATTTAAATGTACCGAAGTAAAATCAATACATAACGTCAGAAAACGATCTATCCAGTAAATTTTTAGGTACCTACTGAAATCTTTCAAAATACGTATTTTTTTAAATAGATGTAAGATTGTTCACTTTTATTAATAAGTATCTGAAAATAATTGTTAAAATGTGGGGTTAGAATAGCGAAATAATGTGTCATACAAATGCTTTTTAAAAGTTATTATATTATTTGAGGAGAGTTTAAACAGTAAAAGTGGATAAACAAAACATCAGTAATTTTATTTTTGATATTACTTTTGCCCTACTTGTTTTATTTTTCGAGATTTCAGTACCTAAAAAACACCACCAATTTGATCATTTTACGGCGAGGAAGTCTTCATGTGCATAAATAAGCACTTTTATTATTATTTATTTTATTTACAGTATTTGGATATAAAGTTTTAGGAAAATCTTCATTATCCGGTTGAATGTGTATGGATCTATTCCAATTTCACTTATTTTATGTCTATATCTATTAGCACTTTCAGCATCTATGACTTTCAGTGTCTAATGTATAATAGTATTCACTATACATGATTATATAAATGAAGGAATATTGTAGCCACAAAAAAAAACGAAAAATAATAACAACAATAAACGCATAATAAATAAATAGTAATAAATACGATTGAGGTTATGATCGATGTTTGTTTATCCTCCAAACCAGTAGCCACGCCTACTTTGATCACGTGCCGCAGATGCTCTATTATATGTATGTAATTCTGAGTGGCAACGCTGCTGAACTTCTATATAGCTTCAATACTTGCACGCGTCATGAGATTGTTGAGTAACGTTCAGATAAACGTTAGTGCAATGGCACTGCAGTTGTACTGTTGTATTGTAATTGTATGGTGTTAAATATTATTTGCTCTGTTTACATAAAATTACTGTAGACTTAAGAAGTTGGGGAATTTATCCGCTGTAAGTTGGAGACATGCAAAAATTCAAGATTCTTGACCTTCAGAGAGATTATGTTTATGTTTTGTCAACTACGTCCCTATCTACGGAAATTGTTGGTTTTTATCATTTGCACAATAGTAATTAAAAGCCTACCCTAGATAAAATATAAGCCTACAATCTGCAGGAATAGACGGTATATTTGAATGTTTGGTTAAATCACAGGATACTAGTATACTGTGGGTTAAATGAGGCCCCACTAATTTCAGCAAGTCATCAAACACTGCCACTGTCATTCGGGTGAAATGAAAAAATAATGGCATTCTCATTTCGCATTTCTTTATATAAATTATAGAAATCACCTTGCATGTGCTATCTGCGGTTAATAGGTCGCACCCACCATCTCCGAGTTCTTCTTTTAATTTTTTTTGCAATAGTTTTTATACATATTGACGTCGCTGCGAATAAGAGCAGCAAAAGTAACTGTTTCTAAACCAAACAGTCCTCTTCATCCAATTTTTTTATAAACAAATCAATTCTAAACAAAATATCTAAATTAGAATCTAATTTAAAAACTTAACCTGCAAAAATGCGAATCTTCTGTTTACTGTCAAAAAAGCAGTTTTCTGATTGGTCCTTGTATGATTGTTGCAAAAGGATTGGTAAAAGCTAAAATGCTTTTAGCTTCTGCCATACAACTGCAGTACAAAGGCGTTACTGTTAAGTTTATCTGAACGTTACAAAAGTCACCCGTATCTCTCGCCGTTTTACTTCAGTATCTCTGAATATTTGCAGGTGGGATGAGTTCACATTCCTATTATTTGCTAAACCCTAGATTATTCAGTTATTAAATGTTTGTAGAAAACACCGTATTGAATATTGAAGAATACGGCGCCCTTTTCTGCACTACCAATGCAACTGCACTAATCTTATGTGAATGAAGCTTTATGGAGTGATTTGTTTATCTTTTGAAAGGTCGAATAAACAATTTTTTTTTCGATTTTCTGTCTTAAATAACATTATGACTGAATCACCGTGTATTTATATAATTAGTGAAGTGCATTATTGCCCATTTGGGTTAGTTTGTGTAGAGCGAAGTCAGCAAAAAAAATAAAAAACAGAAATATATTGAAGTAACGATGAAAAATATTTGGATCTATTTGTGAAAAGAGATTTTTTGGTCTGAAATAAATTATTCAGACTTTGATCGGATGCAAGTATAAAATAAGCTTTATATCACAACTCATCTTGCCTCGGTTATATCATTTCCCAGCAGAATGCATCGTTAAAACTTGAAATGCTCTTGAAATACGAGCCCAGATGTTTTCCCAATAAAATAACTGCAGGTACACTCGGGACGGTAATAAACTTGCTCGTAATATTTCGTTACATAAAGCATTCCCTATACAGGGGATCCCAACAAAAATGAAGCACTTTGAATATCGTGTAATTGTTTCAGTAAAAAAACGCTTTGTTGGGGAGGGAGCCCAGTTTGAAATCGTATTATTATTTATAGGACTACAAAAAGTGTGTTCAATGTTCATTTTATGTACTTGTAAATATGTCCCTTATCAAAAAAATTACGTTATTATAACTAAATCCTTTTCTTCTCTGAAAAGGTGCGTGCTAGTGTCATCAATTGTATTTCTTAAAACGGCACTAGAAGACATATTCGTCAAACGTATTGCATATCGTAAGTAAATTAAAATGAAATTAACTTACGGATTCATAACCAACAAATATTACAATATTTGATCGACTGTTGAAAATTATTAACGCTCCTCGAATGATTTGATATTTACTTAGTACACCATTTGGTTTTTTATGACTACTAGAATACGACAACACACTTTTTATTACTTTAATCCCTGTCGGACACGTAAATATTTGAAGAACGCCGTTCAGAATAAACAAACCTTCACCTACCTTGAAACCTTGTTCTTGTATCTCGTCAGTCCGCCCGTATTTAAAAAACTGCCGGATCTGGGGATGGTCACCTTCGTTAATATATCGCCGGAATTTTCCTTCTTGATAATACTGTCCTCGCTCTTTCTAACACTCTGTACCCTCTTCAGGCACTTGCTTCCCCCCTCTCCTATCATCTGCTTTATTTCCGCCGTCAACTGTCTCTGTTCTATGCTCATGTACGTGTTGAGTTTGTCTGAAATTATTTAACCATTGCAATTACTAACAGCTACTAATTATATGAGGAAATTAACAAGCCTTTAATCCACGAGAAAAAATGGTCACTCGAAGCGAAGCAGAGTTACATTTTTTCGAGAGGATTAAACGCTGGTTAATTTCCCGAACGTAATTCAACGTTTTATCCACGACCACGGCCAAAACCGGTCAATTAGGAGAATGAAAACCGCGTGAGAACAGAGAAAAATTATGGTTTTAATAGTACATTATACTATAAGGGAGAGAAATGCGTTATATTGGCAGAGGTGCAATTTGAAGCCCCAGGGCTACAATGCACCGAGGACAAAATAGCATCTCTCCCGAATGGTATATACTATTTTTTTCACGGTCTCATTAACTTAAAAACACATATTTTGTCATTATGAAGTAAGTAGCACCAGAATTATTGTATTCGGATTTGAGCATTTATTTAGTAGTCGTTGAGTTATTGTCATAACTACAAAATAAACAAACAAAAAGAATTGTCAAATTAAGGTGCTGGTTTGGTTTAGTTTAAAGTTTGTTTAGTGCACAATGAATAATTGTGAGTCGGAAGAGATTGTGGAGGCTGCAAATATTGCAATAAGCAATTTGCTGCCTACGAAGTCAAGATCTTTATACGATATAGCCTACAATCGGTTCAAAAAGTGGTGCGCCGAGCAAAATGTTCAAGTATACAGCGAGAATGTTTTGTTGGCATACTTCACTGAAAATGCGAAGAATTACAAGTCTTCCACATTATGGGCGCAATATTCTATGGTTAAGTCATGCTTGATAATTTACGACAACATAGATATAAGCAAATTCCCCAAGTTGATCGCATTTTTAAAAAGATCCGGTGACGGATATCAAGCGAAAAAATCGAAAATATTGACAAAGGGTGAAATCGACCGTTTTCTATCAAGTGCAGAAGACAAAGAATTGTTAATGATTAAGGTAAGGTTACTTTTGTTGTTAGGTATTTCAATTATTAAGTATTTTAATTTTTTATAGGTTGGATTAATTCTGGGGATTGCCGGAGCTTGTCGAAATGATGAACTAGTCAATTTAACTGTAGATGATATTGAGGATGTAGGCTCTTCCTTGATTGTAAAAATTCCAAACACTAAGACAAAGATTCCACGAACCTTTCTGGTTACCGATGTGGGAAATATGCTTGAATTGTTTCGAAAATACCCGTCCCTTCGTCCTCCCCACGTCAAGCATAAGCGCCTTTTTCTGTACTACAAAGCAGGAAAATGTAGTTCGGAGCCAGTTGGCAAGAATAAGATGGGAAAAATTCCGAGCGTAGTAGCTTCGTATTTAAAATTACCTGATGCTGCATGTTATACTGGTCACTGCTTACGAAGATCTTCAGCGACATTACTGACTCCGTTGAAAATAAGACCAAAATTGCTAATCAGGTTTTAGTAGGTACCACTACTAGCGCAATCACAAAAACTGTAAGTGTAAGCGAAAGTAATATTCCTTCTAATATTAATTTTGAAAATTGTACAAATGTAACATTTAATTTAAATGTCAATAAATAATTTCAATGTTATCTTTTTTTTGCATGAAAAACGTTCTCCATAATGTAAACTCCCTTGGGAGCATTTTACTCCCTTGGGAATAATCGACTACTTTTGTTTTAATTTTGATGTAATAGAAACTGATTTCTACTCCCGACCGTGGAAAAAAACGTTATTAGACAAATTTATTTTAATCAAGAATATTGATTGTCAGGTGAATACTAGAAAGTCTTGATATCGTTTCTATGATTACATTTGTTGATTTGAAAAATGAAATACTGAGAATTTCTTCATTCCGCCTGCAATCCAGCAAGAACCCAAGAAGCAACATTACTTTTGTTACCAGCGAAAAGCAAAAGTGTGTACGAGAAGGAACTGGTTTTCAATGTGGAATAACAGTTTGCTGCCTCTTCGATGTGGACGAAATATTCCATTCTAAAATCAATGTTGAAAGTGCACAAAGGTACTGATATTTTGACGTATGGTATTACTTCATATTTGAAAGCAGAATAAGGAGATTATAAACCGAAGACGAGAAAGATACTGGAGAGAAACCAAATGGAAGATAATTACAAATTAAGGTACAAAATACACGATTCAAAAGTGGGTGCTTTTCTTGGACTCCCTGATCCAGAAAGTTTTACCGGACATGGAATGAGGCGTTCTTTGGTATTACTGGCCAATGCTGGGAGTGATATATTGAAGATTCACTGTTCAGCAAGACGGCAATGGCTGAAAAATTATCCAGGTCCTACCTGGCGAAATTTCCTTCAGAAACTCCTTATCGAGTGAATATAAATAATTCCAGTCAAAATGGCAAGATCGTTCTTGAGATAAATATTAATGTTAATAATAATACTAAATAAAATGCTATAAAATTGAAGAGTAATATTATGAATTCTACTCCACTAGCGTGTTAAAAGGCCTTTAATCCACGGAAAACAGAAGTATTAAAAACCTTCTTAACATAGTGGTCGTGGATAAAATATTTAATTCCGAGTATATTATTTTACCTGTGAACGTTTTAGGTTTGATCTCTTGCACTTCCTCATCTTTAAGCTCGGGAAGGTTTTGAATGTGTTCATTATTCCTACTTTGTACTGTCGAATGATTTTGTAACTCTAACTGTTTCACTGGTTCTTCGTATGGCAAAATGGCGTCCAGGTCTTCGGCTTTCGATTCAGGCGCCTTAGGTGCCCTTTTTGACTTTATGCTCTTCTTCGGAGCTTTGTTATTCGAAGACAATAGAGGTTGAGTATCAGAAATCTGAAAGAGAATTTGATGATTGGAAAAGGAGTTTATTTGGAATTTGATGATTTCAGTAGAAATTGCTATGTATGTTATGGGTAGATTCAATTATATTAAACCGCCAAAAATGTAGAGAGTGACTCACGTTATAAACCCGCTCACAATTTATAACAGTCTACACAAAAAAAACATTAATGGTGCCCGTAATTTTGTTCCTATAAAATCGTGTGTCGCATATCTCTGAAAGTATACCCGATTACACAGCTTCTACTGCTGTAAAAACGCATGCGACAGATCGAAGAAGATAGCCTCCTGTTGGTTGTGACAAATTGACAGAACGACCAGACCCACCTGTTTCATTTCCAGCGCTATCATGGGGGAGCATATCTTGCCGGCGGGCAAAATTTCGGATATACATATCTTTCCGCTAATTTAATTATGAATATAATTAATTTATTAGTGATTTTGTGTTTTTAAGGATGGAGAACAATTCAAGCTCTACAGCGCATTTTCAAAATCGTAAACGCCCTAATTTAACAAGTGAGCAACATCGGATGATGACATGTATGAAGGGTTTAGGGCGCGAGGTCTACAGTATGCGCCAAAAGTATGGAATAAATTCAATAAAAACGAAACAACTATTTTTTGGGAAAAATCCTCGAATAGGTCGATTTTTAAGTTAAATAATTCATATTTTAGCATAAAATGCGATTTTCAAATGTCATTTGTTTTCGAGTAATGACGTCATTGCTTTTTTTTTAAATGGCAATACCATATTTTTTTCCCTTTATTCTGAAAGATCGTTTAATTCTCTATCAGACAATACTAAAATTTTGCCCTCTTACATAGGAAAGTTTTCGAGTAAATGACGATTGAATGTTAGAAAACGTAAATCAATTAAAATAAAGCAAAAACGTTATCAAGTTTAGTTTTTCGAATTCCATAGCTCTTTATGGATCACGTAGGTGAAAATCTTTGCAAAGTGTCATTGTCACACCGACTTTCTAATAAGTATTGTAAGCGACATAGAAATTATTATTCAATTTAAAGTATTATGGCACATTTAACTGTTACTCAAAGAATTGAAATTTTAATTCTTATCGGATGCGGGAATATGACTAGAACTCAGCAGGAAGTTTGCGATTTATTTAATGAAAAATATCCAGATCGCCCTATCAGCCAATCAATAGTCAGTAAGGTAGAGTCTAAATTTAGAGAAACTGGCAATGTTGTTAATATTCCAAAACCTGAACGTCCAAGCATTAATGAACATCAGAAACAGAACATTTTGATAAGTATGGTGGATAATCCTCATAATTCTTCACGATTGGTTGCATTAAACAATGACACTAGTCAGAGCACAGTACGTATCTTGAGGAAGGAAAAATATCATCCCTACAAAGTTCAACTTGTGCAGGAACTCAATGAATATGATCCCGATCGCCGCTTACACTTTTGCGAAATTCTAATGGATTTGTCAAGGAAATAGAAATTTACACCGGCAAATACTTATTTCAGATGAGGCCACATTTTGTCTGAATGGTACAGTAAACCGTCAAACTTGCAGATATTGGAGTCGGGAAAATCCTCATTGGATGGCAGAGGCACATACCCAACACCCTCAGAAATTAAATGTGTGGACTGGAATAGTTGACGACAGAATAGTAGGGCCTTTCTTCTTTGAAGGAACCCTTACAGGACAAAGATATTTAGAGTTTCTAGAAAATGACCTTGTTCCAGCCCTTGCAGTAATTTTTCCTAACGATAATGACCTTGACATTCCTGACGATACCATATGGTTTCAGCAAGACGGTGCACCTCCGCACTATGCGCGCCCTGTACGAGATTTTTTGGACAACTGTTTTCCTGGGAGGTGGATCGGCAGACGCGGACCGATAGAATTGCCTGCAAGATCGCCAGATCTTACACCTCTTGACTATTTTTATGGGGATACCACGTAATTTAGAAGAACTTCAAAATTACATTCGGGACGAAATACGCAGTTACCCCAGAAATCATTCATAATGTGCAAGAAGAATTTCTTCACAGACTTGCGCATTGTCAAGAAGTTGGTGGATGGTAATTGGAACATTTAATTTAAGTATAAAATTTAATCAATTGTATTTTATTTTACATACCTCAGAATTGTTACTTTTTTATGGATAAAATTTACGTTTTCTAACATTCAATCGTCATTTACTCGAAAACTTTCCTATGTAAGAGGGCAAAATTTTAGTACTGTCTGATAGAGAATTAAACGATCTTTCAGAATCATGGAAAAATATATGGTGTTGCCATTTAAAAAAAAATCGATGACGTCATTAGCCGAAAATAAATGACATTTGAAAATCGCATTTTACGCTAAAATATGTATTTTTTAAACTAAAAATCGACCTGTTCGAGGATTTTTCCCAAAAAATAGTTGTTTCGTTTTTATTGAATTTATTCCATACTTTTGGCGCATACATAAAAATTATATCAAAAGACGGGAATTTGAAAAATCCAAAATTTGCGAACACGCTTGGGAAAACGGTCATGTGATTCAATGGGGTTGGGCAGAAATTTTAGAGAAGGAAGATAACACGACAAAAAGAAAATTAAAAGAGACCGCGATTATTTTGTTGAACGGAGATAAGTGTGTGTCAAACTGTTCAGTAAACATCGATTATTGTTGGCTACAGTTGTATCAAGAAGAAGTAAGTAAAAATAAAATAAAAATCATTTAACATCGCTATGGAAGCAGATAAACAAATTTTAAATTGTCAAACTTGACAAACGTTTAATATTTTACTACTATTTTGAAAACGACAACAGAGAGTTTTTCGAAACGTCAATATTACGGAAGTGCGCGATAGTGATGTGATTTTTGTTATTTTTTACTTATCTGCTTTTTTCAGTGTGAGATTTTTTGGTGAGGCAAACTTAGTTTCAAAAATAACCCTTGACTGTTCCGTTTGGCGCAAGGGCTTATTTAATTAATTTTTATTATTTTTCAGAAGTGTCGCAAAAACCCAATAAAACCAAAGAAAAACTAAAATTATGCCACAAATAAATAGCTTCAGACTTCATCTTGATTATTCAGTTTTTTTATTGCATCGATCATTCTACCAGTTTTGTGATGTAGAGATGACGATGAGAAGGTATGCAGATAAGTCGTTTGGAATAAAGAAATGGAAAACGATCTATTCTCTTCTAGACTAATTGAATTTTACTTTAATTGTTGAATGAAAACTGAAAATTCTGTCAGTCACAAAAAACCTTGTTGGCTCTTGTCGTTATTATAACCGGTTGTGTTTTTTTACATTGCTAGGAACGTTCGATGTGAAACGATAGCAGGACGCTGCAATTCAAGGAAAAATTAAACACGCATAATGTAAATACTTACGTTCGTGACATCTGTTTCACTGATTACGGAAGAAGTCGAACTCCTCTTCTTCCTCGGCGGTCTAACAGGCACTGAGTTGCTCGATTTCTCGTTATATACACTGGAAGCTATCGACATGCACGTAGTCACGCCGTTCTTATTTCTGGGTTTCCTCTCTTTCGCCTTCATGTGAGCTACCAGCGATTTGTACAGTGTCGCCGCTATCACGATAGCGTCCTCCGAGGTCTGACACACAAATCTGCAAGAAAATAACAGCGTGAGACGCCGATATGTTGAGTTCGTAAATCGAAAAAAAAATACCAAAGAAACCGGATAAAAGACATCCTTATCTTCGACGAGAAATTACTTTAGGAAATAAAATGTTAAAAAGCAATCAATTATTGTGTTTTTCGATTTTAGGAACATGGAGTTAAATCATCAGCCACAAACTGCTTTGAATAATAATACAATATCTATCGATCATTCTCTTATCTTTCTCTCTCTTGGTCTCTTACCCATGGCACTCTAGTTGTTTGTGGACACCTATTTTCCTCATGACGACAGCGAACAGAGGGGAATGAGCCTCGGTGGTGATGTACTTTTTCTCGCTGCCTTCCAAAGTCCGAAAGAGCGTCTGTTTATCCAAATTGTCGGGATCCGTGATTAGGGGAAGAAAGGCGTATGTCCTCGTTGTGCTGTCGTGTATGACGAACTTTACAGCGCTCCAAACCGCTATAGTGGGGAAGGAGTTCAGCTGCTCCAAGTCTCCTGCAAAGACGAGTTATTTTTGATTTGTGAAATCACAAAATCTCAGGTATTACTGGCATCCTTGGAATAGGCGATTGTACAGTCAAAATTTCGTGATCAGCAATAGTTCCAGGTTGTAATGGTACGCCACTGTCTTAATTATAAAGAAAGTAAGATACTTTAAATTTTGATTATTTTGAATAATTATTCCTTAAAATGCATCGTATTTCGGCAACACAGGTCCACAAAAAAAGTGGTGTGTGCTGAGGGTCCCATTATATTTTTCCATGTATTTTTTCCCGCTGAACACGAATCTGAAGTCAAAATGGGGGTCTCACAGCAAATTTTAGAGAAAACCCATAAAAACGATAAAAATCACATCAAAATTTTACACAGGTCCACAAAAAAAGTCATGTGTGCTGGGAGACTATATTTTTCTCGCTGAACACGAATCTGAAGTTAAAATTGGGGGTTACACAGCAAATATTTGAAAAATTCTAAATCTATATATATATATATATAAAATTCTCGTGTCACAGTGTGAGACGCCATACTCCTCGGAAACGACTTGACCGATTTTTATGAAATTATATATGTATATTCGGTAGGTCTGAGAATCGGTCGTAATCTATTTTTCATACCCCTAAGTGATAAGGGTGGTCCACCCCAAACATTTTTTATATTTTTTTGACATTTTTTATTTTTTTATGATGTGGCATTAAAAAACACATACAGCCCTTAATTTTCACCCTTCTATCACAAACCCCTATTTTTTAATAACCATTTTAGTAATTTAATCATTTTTAACCCTGGTCGATAACTGATCGATTATCACTAGATCAGTTATTCCCGCCAGGCATCTACCGGTGTCACTTCTCGCCCAGTAAACAGCACAGAGTAGGGATGAGAACGAAGCCAATCTCCTATCTCTCTCACACAATAAGCCTTCTCTCACTCTCTACATAGTTTTCGACCATTATTATTGTGTATGAATCGAGCGTAGTAGTGACGTTTACAATTATCATTTTACCTTCTAAGTGTAATTCTCAAGTAAATTTATTAGTAATTTGCTGGGCCATAATTATTTATTTCCTATTTTATCAATAATTAATAAAATTATTAATTTTAAGTGTAGTTCTCACTATTAGTTAATTATGTAACCTCAAAAGTACGCAACACGTGTCACGAGCTCCCGCCAACAACGGCTATTATTTTACTAAATGGCTATTTTTTTGTACAGTGACCAATGCCAACAAGACGTAAAGGGGCTAATTGGGGTCGTCAAACAAGTAAAATTGCAGGCACGCGAAATAATTCAAAAAATGAATGTTTCGTGTTTTGTTATTCTTATAGGCCGTCATCGTTCACAGTGCTCCATTCCTCTTTTAGTCATATACCACATCTCCACACACTTACAATAAGTTAGTTATTTTTTATTTAACTATCAAAATATTCACTAGAAATAATTCATATGGCAAAACAACGTTTGCCGGGTCACCTAGTAAATCGATAAAAATCACTTTCTCGTAATTTATTCTATGTGATACTCTGTAAAATTGAATTATTTCAAAATCTTAGATATAGGTATATTTGGCTAAATATCATTTATTTTGACTTAGAATCACCCTTTCCAAGGATGCCAGTAATACTTGACACACTCTGTAGATTGATACCTAAATTACAATTAAATTTCATGTTAATTTGTTCTGTTTACAAACTATTGAAAGCTACACACGTAGGAATATTTACAGAACAAACTGCTGATAAGAAAAACACATAAAATAATGTATTTAAAGACATGCGTCAAATGAACTTGTCATTCTATGTTCGCAGATAGTTTTCTGCATTTGGCAGTAAGCCATACGCTTTGGTGCACGTATCATGAGCACTATAAGTAGTCGATAAACAACTAACAGTACTTTCTACAGTTTCAATATACAGGGCGTTTCGAAGTTAAACAAATTTGTGCTTTAAATGAAATTGAATAGTTTCAATCTTTTGTAAATTTTAGATTCATTGTATCAAATACTTTTGCTCATATCAAGTCATGTTTTGTTGATATAACTCAAAGGTCATAAAGGCGCCATACAAGACCGGTTCATTTCCTAGGTTTTAAAATTAGAAAGTTAATAAGGTTTATTTGAACGATGACATTTCTTAACTATAATTACCGATCAACAACAACCGTAATGTGCATAAACAAAAGCAATTTACGAGCATTAGTAATGAAAATGTTATTGCACAGCTGACTGTTAAGATCTGGATGATGAAATGTCGAGTGTTACGCAGTTTGAAGAAGTTAGACTAGAAGTAATTCCTGTAGACCCAGAAGGTTATTTCTTTGTGATAGTAAAAGTAGTACGTACATTCAATATGTTAAGATTTACTCTTGTATTCCAGATATGTATAATTTTTTCCGTATGTGATATTTATGCAGGATTGTTTTCAGGATGCATAGCGTTAATTTAAATTGCCAACCATTGGCGTGCGCGTAAAATATATAAGGTGGTTAAGAGATTAGGTAATTCAAAATAGTACCATATATGTATATTATTTCTTACCTATTCAAGAAATACATTAGGTATACTTAAATAAATAAAGATATATCAAATAATAAATCTCTTGTCAAAACAGCTGTAGAGTGATATTATTAAGTGGACTATATCAGTAGGTGTTGACTTTAGTATATTGTTTTACTAAAATATGTTGAAATTATTAATTATTAATGTGTTAAGAGAACACCATTCTGTGTTAACTTAACACACCGTTTTGTTCTATATCCCCATTGATTTATTGTCACAACGCGTCGTGTCTCTTTGTTGTATTGAGCCAATTCTCGTTGAAGGGAGTTCAAATGGAGAATATTTAATTTTAAGGAAACACAATGTCAAACTCGTTCTCGTTTAGTAAAGAATCTTCTAATGATTTACAAAAAATACATCTTCCACAGAATATATTTTAATACCTAAATAGTACAGTAGAACAAGTCGAGGCACAGCGAAGACAATATATGCGACTGATTTTGTAAAAAATCGTGATCAGCTCGATAGAAAATGGTCCGCGATGTGCCTAGACCTAGACCGCATAGTGCGTTCTCTCCTTTATAATCTGGTTAGATTACCATCTTTTACCATTTTGTTTTTCTTGTAGTTTTTGAAGGAAAGGAAATATGCAAACAGACCTCCATTAACACAGGACTATATATTTTTGTGTTATTTTCTTTTGTACAGGGTAAGATTGTTGTTAATATGTTTCATTTTATTTTATCTATTATAAATGTTTACTGAATATATTGTCGTACTTTCCTACTAGCTATATTTGGTTTCCATGCTTTCAAATTATAGTAGTCTTTTATTGTAGAGGTAACTTGAACAAAAAGGTACTTGTTTTTTTTTCACTTATCGCACTGTTATTATGTAGTAGTGGGAAACGTGTTTTTGTTTGGAAAATTGTGTTAAAAATGAATCAGATAAACCGCAAACATTCCTTTCTTTGTTAAACCAGGGTGTGACCAGATGCGACGTCTGATATTCCTTAATGCCGATTCAAATTCACTAGACACGTAGGCTGGTAAATAATGTATGGCGAATTTTTCATGCATTATTCAAGGCACTACCGCCAGGCAGTAATTTATTTGAGATTTTTCTGCCCTTTCTATTTTTAACGTGATCAAACAGTTATGTTCAATGATCTCAGTGTTTACTGCACTTTTTATTAGTTATACTACTATACAGGGGAAAATAAGTGCGTCACATCATATCATAGAGAACGTGATAATAAAATTATAATTTCTGTTCCTTATGCTATTACTTCTGGTGGGCACCAAGGCTCCCATTTGGGGCCACCGCTTTTCATCATACGTTTTAATGATATATAATTATATTTTTTAATAACTTTTTAGCAATGTATACTGATTATATAAATGTATTTAAAAATGTGCGTTCTTTTAGGAAAATATTTTAAGAAATTTCTTGAAACTTACCTTTTTCGCCCTGATACTGCACCTTCAATCCGAAACTGGATATCTCCAACCTTCCCGTCAAAGCTTTCTTGGTCCTTGTCGTCTTCTTATAAGCGAAGTACAGATCCTTAAGAGGGCCCTGCAACCCCGAAAGGCTGGTCACCTTCTCCTGCAACGGCACGGACCCCAGATAGTCGACGGAGAAGCTGTGCACCCCCGCGTCGTTCGTTGGGATGCCGTTATCCTTGGCCACGTCGCTGAACATTTTCTCTATTTTGGCCTGGACGCTGTTCTTGGCGCTACTGGAGTCCGACTCGAACATCGAGTCGATCTTTTGCTTGTAGATCGAGTAAACGCTGCCTGTCTCGTCGTTGTTGTGGCAACTGTTCTCGACTAGGCGAAACCCTGTAAAATAATAAAATAAATAGCTATTTATGATATACGTGTTAAAAGTAAGATTTTATTTTGTGAGTGAAGATGATTAAACTTCACGACCAAAATAAAATCACTTTTAACACGTATATCATATACTATTTTTTCTACAAAACAATCGGAACAACTTTAAACTCAATAAAAATAAGAAATCAAAACATACCACACAGATCGCAATGTTTATGAACCAAAATTTTCGTAGCAACCAGTGCTGTTGTTAGTTACGGAAAAAACGCAAAAATATTGACAGCATTTTCTAGTAATATTATAAGTATAATGAATAATCTCGATAATGAGCGTAACGAGCATCTCTGATGAAATCGAAGAAGCCGCCAGTCGAGCAACATTGAAATTATTGCCGGCGAAATCAAAGGAACAGTACGAAATCGCTTATAGACGCTTTTCGGAATGGTGCAACATTAAAAAGGTCCCTGGGAAATGTAACGAAAGTGTTTTACTGGCATATTTTGAGGAAAAAGCCAAGATATGGAAATCGTCAACACTGTGGTCAAATTATTCCATGATCAAAACTATGTTAAAAATAAAGCAAGATCAAGATATAAGCAAACATTATAAATTTATTGCTTTTTTAAAACGGAAGGGTGAAGGGATATCAAGCAAAAAAGTCAAAAGTTTTGACAAAGACTCATATCGACAAATTTCTCACAGAAGCAGAAGACGAAAAGTATCTGATGATGAAAGTCGCAGCAATAGTGGGTGTCTTCGGGGCGTGTCGCCGGGAGGAAATGTGTCAGATCACCATCGACAATATCGAATATTTGGGCACTTCGGTTGTTGTGACCATACCAGATACTTAAACGAAAGTGCCTCGGACTTTCAGTGTTGTTGGTGAATTCTATTTAAACTTTTTTTAGAAAGTATATGGCACTCCGGCCACCCAACGCTGACCATAGATGACTTTTTCTTAAATATATGAAGAATAAATGTGTGAAGAATCCAGTCGGAATTAACATGTTTGGTAAAATGCCTGCCGACATTGCAGAGTTCTTGAATCTACCAAATCCTCAACTTTACACCGGACACTGTTTTCGTCGTTCATCAGCGACATTGTTAGCAGATTCTGGTGCAAATCTTACTACCATCAAGAGACATGGAGGATGGAAATCTTCGACGGTAACTGAAGGCTACATTGAAAATTCACTGGAGCAGAATAAGGAAATTGCGTGCCAAATACTTCCTACTGCTGCAACTACTAGCAAGACCACCAGTACTACCAGTAGATTTCTACAGAAAATAGATGTGTCACACATGTTGACAGTAAAACCAACTTAAGTATGATGACTCCGCAGGGAATTACAATTTCAAATTGTTCTAATTTTACTATAAATGTTAATAGTAATAACTAGCTAAAATGTTGGTTTGTACTTATTTAAAATAAAAAGTTGTTCATGTGTTTGTTAAAACATTTTATTAATTTTCAAAACAAAATTTAAATAAACTTTGACTTTTAACATGCGTGTCAAAAAATGACATTTTTAACATCAAAAATGACAATTAAAAAGCCCATTTTTAACAGTTTTGTAGAAAAAATTATTTTTATGCCGTAATGCTTTCAGTAAGTTCCAAATTTGAGTATGATCCTTGTAGCAAAGTTGTGCAATTTGTGTGCTGTTTAAAAATTTTAAGAAATTCTGAATAATTCCGGAAATCGAGTCATAATGCCATTAATTCTAACCACGTATTAGGAAAATTTAAGACAGAAAATCGAAAAAAATACTGGATCTTCTAAAAGAAAAAGAAATCAACCCATCACTCCCGGTAACACGGCGTTCCAACTACGCAAATATTCTGATGATGCATGTATAACGACGTTCGAGCGTTAAATCGAAACGGTGCTGCCACGTCAAGACTACATACATAATATTGTGTGTATATTCAAATCTACCACCGCCAATAGCATTATCTGCATTTATTTACGCAAATTTTAAGATCACGCCACATATATGGAGGCCGCAATCGTTAGTTAATTTCGGATTTTACGCGTGTCGCTCACAACGGCTAATTTTATGAATGCCGAATATGTACAAATTGATACAGCTATTTTATAATGTGTCCAACTGCATAATTTAGAAATTATAAACAGACATATGATTTGATTTAAATTTTTAACTTTAAGGACACGTAGTTTAGTAATGACTCACCTTAAATAACATTGACAGAAACGACTATTGACGTCAACAATTATATTTTTTCTGTTAAAAAGCTCTCTTTTTATAATAAACTTTTATTACAGAAATTTGTCTGTCTTTCGATTTAATATCACGTGTCCCAAATTTTATTTAATTTTTTTTTGTAAATTCACAGTAAGCCCATAGTATCGAATTAGAGACACTCTGTACAATTTATGTCGCGAAAAATTGCCTTTTCGAAATTATTGTGCACTCTATATAAATAATATAGTTTGTTTGAAATAAGTAATAGTTGAGGAAACAACAACTAAACGTACCTTGGGACGAACTGCTGGTTTTACTCCTGAAACTGGCATTCCTGGATCCCGAGCCCTTATTGTAGTGCGGAGGTTTCGGCAGGGGCCCTAAATTGGGCGCCGACGACCCTAAGGGCAGTGCGGGAGGACGCGGTATCGCAGCACTCTCCATATTGCACATAACCATCTTCGGCAGGTTAGGAGTCATTTGTTTATCATTGCAGAACTAGACTTCTCCTTTATCTTGCCGTATCGTGGGGTTTCATCTGAAAAGGAAGCGTAAGATAATATTAATCGAGCATAAGAGAAAACATAGCTTTGGGTTTCAATTAGAACGAAATTTAACGATTGATGGAACTGATCGGTATCTTCTAAGTAAAATTAATTACGATTTAAAGTGCGCCATAAAATAATTTATATTTATGATGTTCTGCGAGATGGAAACAATGCGTAGCAATTAGCAATCTAATCGTGATAGTGAGGAATGAATCATGAAAAGTAAGGAGAAACTTTTTCTCAGATACTTTTGCTGCGTCATATACAAGGTGTCCGTAATATGAATGCTTTTATCCACGACCATCACATTAATAAGGTTTAGTACGTCTATTTTTTGTAGATTAAAAGCCTTTTAAAACAGTAGTGGATTAGAATTCATAATACCATTCGATTTTATAGCATTATTAACATTAATATTTATCTCAAGAACTATCTTGTCATTTTGATTGTGATTATTTAAATTCACTCGAATAGGAGTTTGTGAAGGATCGTAGGGGCACACAATTCGCTAAGTACGATCTGGAATTTTTCAGTAATTGTCATCTTGTTGGACAGTGAAACTTCAATATAACTTCCCGCTACCGTATTTGATTTCCAACCGCCGTGACGCTTCACAATGGTAATATCACCTCATCCGCATCATTCCTTGTCCGGTAAAACTTTCTGGATCAGGGAGCCCAAGAAATGCAGCCAGAAATTGTGTTGATGTCTACATATTGTGTAGTACATTTTCCAGCCATATAACGCACGAAAAATCTTGCATTTTTAGGTCGCAGATTTCACATTTCACATTTCTACAGCATTGATGAAAAATCCATGATCGTGAAACTTCTTGAAATATTTGTTTTCGTATCTGGAATGAGTACGTATAGGTAACTGCCTTTGTCTTGGACATGGGTAATTTATAAAAAGGTTAATTCCTTACATCGACAAGCATGTGCGACTTCCATGATAGTTGCAACCTGTAAAGAGTTTAAAATAAAACTCTTAATGTATAAACTGAAATATTGAAATCACGTTCTACCTTAACTTGTAAATATTCCTCATCCGGTGATTTTTTCAAAAATTCTTCTTGTTAATTCCATGACATTATGAGACAATTAGTATCCTCATTATGGCCTTCAAATTACCATTCAGTGCCATGAATTCGTAATAACATCATTTTTACTTGTTATTATTAAACATAAAAAATTCAACATTTATTTATTATAAACATTAATTACAACTTCTGAACAATTTGTTAAACTAACTCCAGCAAATGATAGGTGGGCCGTATTTTTAGAAAGTAAGTTTATTTCCTGAATGCTTGAACTTGTTGAAGGGCCATCAATGCCTGAAACGTCACCCAAAATATTAGGGCTCACTTTCTTGTCTTTGGAATCTTCTATATAGCTTTCTGCCACTGTGTTAATAAATCGACTCCTGAATCTGCAAGCAACGATGCAGATGATCTACAAAAACAATGTCTAGTATATTGCAGAGGATTTGGAAGATGCAGGAACAATGCTATATTACATGCCATTTCCCCAAAAGTATAATATATGGGTCGGTCAGTGGTCGCGCGGTTTAAGGCGTCAGTACTTGAATCGAGGTGACTAAATCGGTGTTGGTTCGAGCCCAGCTGCCGGTAGACCGTATGTAAGCTATATTCGTGGAGAGGTTTGGCGCCCTCTGCCTGCGGGTATGGTAGGGTGGAAGAATGTTGGCTTGGGTCAATGTGAGAGATTGATACCGGTTGATATTTGACTACACCCCTAATTAATGAGATTTTCCAGCTATCCCTCATTCCTGCACTGAATAGTGGTTAGGGCCTACCAACGTAAGTCGTTCCTGGGCGCAAATGCGGCCTGCTTAATAATAATATGCCGCCCCCTCTCCCGCACAAGTCTCCGACTTCTGGGCTAATCCCTGTAATTAGAATGAGGGGTAGAGATATTATTATTATTATTATATTATACCTTGCTTCAGCCGTATACAAGAAAAACGCTGTACAATCAACATCAATCTTCATTGTATAATATTATTTATGAAGCTAACAGTATATTTTATTATGCAGATTATAAACAGTAAACAATCTTGATTATTGGTATCAGATCAGTTCTACGGTCGTTTTACGAACTCAGTTTGGAATATTTAATTAAGAATTCTCAGACGCCGAATACTATTGAAACTTTTCTTTTAGCTTCAGGCTACGGCGTCAAAGTATCATCGAAGAAAATCTATACCGAATCTGTTCAATCGGAGTCGTGTGAAATGTAATTGAAATAAACTTTAGAACCTACATCCAGTCGAATAAACTTTAACATTTATTTAATTCGAAATTACGAAAACTTTAAGAGCTTGTAAAAAATTTGTTGACTACAAAAAAGTTCTACCCTCTAACTTTCCCTAAAAATGTTTTTAAACCGCTTCTAGAACAGCATTGTGTTACTAGGCTGTGATATCCCAGTTTTTCTTTATAATTCTTTATAAAAGGTTTACCAACAATTCTAGTTTATAATTCACCAATACAGTGAAATATTTGTAATTAAATGCAGCGTATTGTAAATTTATACCTAAGCGACTAGTTGTTACTATTGGCCTTTGTTGGCACTGCCACTTTAGTAAGACAAAAGACAAGGCAAAACATGATGTTATCACCATACTTTAATATTAGTTTGAGAATTTAATTTAAAAAATTATTTGTAGGTTTCATTCAAAATATTTTTCGAGTGTATATACTTTTATAATGCTGAGGAATTCGTGGACAAGAACACACCACAATTGTTTAATTTATTTTAATTACTGTTTTTATTTGTGTGGATGCTTCGTAATTATATTATGTTAAACATATTTTATATATTTCTAACTCTGATTTAAACATATAAATAGGTAAAAATCGAAGAAACCTGGAAAAATAGAAAAGCTGTTTTGATGATTATGACGTCTTCACCATTTCAACTATAACGATTTTGTAGATAAAAAATTTCAGTTGACATAACAGTTTGAAGATACAGAAGTAAAATATCTATTTAAATATTATTTGTTAAAGTCAATCAATCGAGGATAAGCAGGTACTATTTTAAATAAATATTGATTTAGGGTCTTGTATTCAATCGTTTGAATATTTATTTTCGTTTTATTTACCACTAAGGTGCTTCTTAAATATTACAGAATTTCGATGTTCCACCAGTGGCGTGCCTTTGGGATGTGTATCCATGCTATTATAAATAATCTATTTTTTAAAAAAATATATATAACCTGCGATGAGGCAAAATTCTGAAAGGGATGTTTAGTAAATATTACCCAAAAACAAAAGATATAAGGGGTTTAAAAAATAATTCTGACACTCAGCACTAGTTCGTCAAAGCAATCCCAAAAAATAAAAAAAGTACCCTCTCTGTACAGTAATTTAAGAACAAATCTTTTAGTCATCTCAAAAATTTAGGTGGAAAGTTTATTTATAACAATAATATTCGTACTTATACAGGGTGAACCTTAAATAAGTATAAATATTTTAACCAGCAGTATAGTTCGTGTAGAACACATAATTAATAGTTTTTTTTTTACAAAAAAATCAGTAATAAAAAAGTGAAATTTTAAGTAAATTTTTTAATTTTTCTGTAGAAAACTTGTTGAGGACCGCTGAGTTCCATACATTTATGAGTCATAGCACTGCAGATTGAACGTGTGGTTCACAGTGTTGCCAGTGTTACATAAATGTCTGCTTTTCTTGATATTAAACGCATGCGTCAAGCTGCTATTTTGTTATTTAATATTGTGTAAATAAAAGTACATATTTTTAAAATTTGTTTCACTGATTAAAGTGCGAAGTCACTTTATGGTTTTGGATTCGAAATAAATGGTTAATACTGACTCATTTGGGGTTATGTGGCGAAAATTAAATTTAATATGTTGTGTGAAAATCATAGTTTTTCGTTATTCTTCATAAAATAATTTAAGGAAATTATGTCTTGTATCTGTTTCTAACAGTGTACAATGGCATTGAACTTGTGAAATGTGGATTACTGAATAAAAAGTTAATTTCTTAACAAACAGGTAAGCATAAACGTGCACACACGTTATGTATAATTTTTGAACATTGGACATAGTAATATCACGTAATATCTTCCTAAATACTTTACGGTAGTATTTAACTTGCGGAAATTCATTTTTAATCGTTTATAGTAAGGTCAGTTGAGCAGTTAAAATTGTTAATATTGCTGCGTATCATACTACATACCCAATTTGACTGTTCTTATGCTTAAAAAAGTATCTTTAAAATAGAATTAACCGTATTACTTTACTATTACGTTAAGGGAAACGTAATATTTATATTAGAGAAGATATGGCAACATCGCAACAAATCATATGGTTCATTAGGTTGGTTAAGACAGCGGTCCTCAACATGTGGGTATTTTTAAAAATAATTAATATCTCCGTAAATAATAGAAATTTTTAAAAATGGCTTTCACTAGACTGATCTATATGATGAACTACACCAGCAGTTAAAATATTTGTACTTATTTAAGGTTCACCGTGTACAGTTGCATCTTACCAAAACAGCTTTTATAAAGTAAATTAAAATAAATATAGATATACAGGGTATTTCTGTTATAGGGATGGTTTTCGCAAAGCATACAAAGCAGTATACGTACAGGTTGTTAATCTATTTTATTACACAAAACATACAGTTTACTAGGGTAAAGTTTACAAGTATTATCCCGACAAAGTAATGCAACGGTTCTACAGCGACCGTTCTCAGACGGCAGTTAGAAACAGACTGGCGGTTAGTTGCGTTGTCTGTTGGCTCGCGCACTGAACACGTGTAACGCATGGGCGTACTTACGGGGTTTTAAGTAAATGCGTTTACACCACTAACACTTCCCCTCGAGCTGACAGGCCTTTACACAAGTTTCCCGCACTGATTCTAGTCCCATTAAATTTACGCACTTTACATGCTTCGGACGTGGTAAACTCTTCGTTAAAATGTCGGCACACATATCATCAGTTCCGATGTGATGTAACGAAAAATGTCCATCGCTCAAAGCTTCGCGTACGAAATGGTACTTGATATCTATATGTTTACTTCTGGCATGGTACGTGGGATTACTGGAGAGCTTCAGGGCACTCATATTATCAATGAATAACTTCGCCTTAGCTAACTTAGGTAACTGCATCTCTAGTAGGAATCTTTCCAAATAGATTGCTTCTTTGGCAGCCTCGGTTAGGCTCATATATTCAGCTTCAGTCGTCGACAGCGCCACGGTATGCTGCTTCTTTGATTCCCAGACAATAGGTGCGTTTGACAGTATAAAACAAAATCCGGTGAAGGAACGTCTGTCTTCTGTGCAATTTCCCCAATCGGCGTCACAATATCCAGTCAATCCTTCCGAATTTGATTCATATACTAATCCCAGGTCGATTGTACCTTTGATGTATCTTAATATTCGTTTAGCTGCAGTCCAGTGAGCGTACTTGTAGCAGTTATTAAATTGTGACAAATAACTCACCGAGAAGCTGATATCGGGACGTGTGCACTGTGCTAAGTAGGTTAAAGCACCGATTAGCTCCCTATAAGGTAACTCTTCATCTTCCGGAGTACGATCTTCTGATTTTAATAATTTGACGTTCTTGTCTAACGGTGTCGACACAGGATTACAGTCGGTCATGCCGAATCTCTGTAGTATGTCCTTGATATATCCCCTCTGGTGCAACGAGATTTGTTGAGGTGTTCGGGTGAATTCAATTCCAAGGCAGTTTCCTACGTTCCCTAAATCCTTCAGATCAACTTTATTAGACAAGTTTATTTTTATCTCATCTATATATTTTTCTTTCTGTGATAGAATTAAAATGTCGTCAACGTAGATCAATATGAGTACAAGTACTCCTTCACGTCTTATTTGGTATACACAAGGATCGGCTTTGGTAGGGGTAGCCCCGCATTCCTTAAGGATTTTGTCAAGCTTGAAATACCACACTCGTCCCGCTTGCTTGAGACCATAAAGAGACTTGTTTAGGAGACATACCTTCCTGTCAAGGTCATCTAACATTTTTCTAGCCTTTTGTGTAATTTCAGGGTCAAATCGTTTTGACTTACAAATGTGGTTTAGTACATCACTGAGTTCTCTTGGTGGTTCCATAAAGATAGTTTCTTCTAGCACTCCATTGAGGTATGCAGACGTCACATCCAACTGGTGTATTTTCATGTCTAAATGTGCAGCCAATGCTGTGACTAATCTTACAGAACTCAACCTTGCCACTGGGGCAAAAGTCTCATTAAAATGAATTCCAGGTTTCTGATTAAATCCTTGAGCGACTAGACGCGCTTTCTTCTTTTCCAAAATACCGTTGGCCTTATACTTATTCCTAAGTACAATCCTGCTACCTAGGACTTCTTGATTTGTGGGTCGTTCGACTAAAGTCCAGGTATCCTTTCTGATTATGTTTGTGATTTCTTCGGCCATGGCATCATACCATTCTTCAATTTCTGAACCGCAAAGTGCTTGTCTCATTGGAATTTCACCTAAGAATGTCTGTTCAACCAGTTCGGCTTCAGGATTTCCAGGTACCATATTGTATATCTTCTTTGGTCTTCCCCTGTTTCCAGATCTCACTAGCCTAGGTCTTCCTGGTCCTCTCACTTCATTCAGGTTATCGTCTTCTTCCTCTTCACCTCCGCTTTGGCTTCCCTGTTCTATCGGTTCTAAAGTCACTTCCATCTTCTTGTCTTGAAAGTCCTCATACAGTTCATCTGAAATGAAATCCTCGAATTCCTCTGTAGTGGGATCGACTTTTCTCAAGAACTTGACGTCTCTTGATATGATGACTTTTTGTTCGACTGGTAGCCAAACTCGAAAACCCTTCGTCTCTTCAGAGTAACCGACGAATATTCCTTCTTTACACCTTGGGTCAAGTTTGCTCTTATTCAGATCGTTATTTAGACATAGTACCTTACATCCAAAGTTCTGGAGATGTGACACATCAGGACATTTTCCGTACCAGGCTTCAAAAGGAGTTAGACCATTTAAGCTCTTTGTTGGACATCTATTTCTCAGATAGTTGGCTGTATTTGCTGCTTCTGCCCAAAACTTAGGTGGTAACCCTGACTGTATAAGTAGACAACGAGTGGTGTCAAGTAACGACCGATTTTTGCGTTCCGAGACTCCGTTTTGCTCTGGACAGTACGGGCTCGTCAATCGACGTGTGATGCCGTTCTCCTTCAGGAAATCGTCCATTTCCTTATTTACGTACTCTGTTCCATTGTCTGACTGTATACATTTGACCTTTTTGTTGTGGAGATTCTGAACGTAGTTGATGTATTCTTTTGTTTTCTTGATTACTTCGTTCTTGTGCTTGATGAAGTACACAGTACAATACCTAGAGCGATCATCAATAAACTCAACGTAGTATTTGGCTTTCGAAAGTGATTCTACTCTCATGGGTCCGCATACATCTGTATGTATAATTTCTAGTACTTCAGTATCTTTCTCTGATTTCTTCGGAAACGGTTTCCTAGTCATTTTCCCCTTTGCGCATATCTCGCATTCTAACTTGAAATTTGTGTCAACAGGCCCTAACTGGACTCCCCGAACAATCCCCTTACGTACACATTCCAGAAGGTCTTTTATATTCAGGTGCCCTAAACGACAATGCCAAAGTTCTACATTAGATCGCGATTCGGTTGTAGTAAAAGCAGAATTTCTAGCCTTACATTCGCGCGCGTAGTACAGGTCACCAACACGATCGGCGATTAACTTTACCTTTCCGTCCGGATCAAAAACGAGAGCAGTGTCTTTCTTAAACAGTATTTCCAAGTTGTTATTTGTTATCTTGCTTACAGAAATCAGGTTTGTACGTAAGTCTGGTACATACAATGCGTTTGACAGAGAAATGTTCTTTAATTCGCCTAAAACATCAGCCGCGAAATTTGCCGTACCCGTACCTAAGATTTCGGTAGACGAGTTGTTTGCCAAGTTCAAATTTTCGCGAAGATTGTCTTTAAATGAAGAAAATTTGTCAATGTCTCTGCAAAGATGCGACGTTGCGCCACTGTCTATGCACCAATTTGATTTTACGCGAGTTGTTTCCGCGGAGAAAGTTTCTGCACCCAATAAACCGACATTTTCTGAACAGTTCGCCTCGTTAGAATTTGAAACAGTCTTACCTTTTTGCAGACAGTCGGTTGCTTTGTGCCCTACCTTCCGGCATCGGTGACATTTAAACTTGAACATGTTTTCCTCACTGGTACCTCCTTTGCTCCCGCCGTCCTTCGAACCGCCTCCATTTCTGCCGCTTTCCGTATTTCTCCTGCCCTGGTTCCTTCGAAAATCGAATTTTCTTTTCACTAGCAAGGCGTCTTGAACATTACCGCGCACTTCACTTTTTCGTGCATCGTATTCTTCAAGTATCTTGATACGTAGTACCTCGGGCGTTGGCAGCTCGTCCCTGGACTCGATGGCACACCTGAAGTTTTCAAATGTTGATGGTAGGCTGTACAGCAACATGATTGCGAGTAAATCAGCATTAATTTCGACCCCCATGTCGTTTAGCTTGTCTACTGCATCGAAAAACTTGCCTAAATGCTCACGTACATCGGTGCCTTCCTCCATGCGCTGTAAAGTGAGTTGTTTTAACAACGTTGCCTTCCTAGCCGGGCCTTTTGACTGATAAATTGTTTCCAGCTTCAGCCAGACATCTCTCGATGTACTGCAGTTCTTGATCTGCTTTAATTCCGACGGACTTATTGAGAGGATAATATCCGATTTGGCTTTGCTGTCAGCCTTCTTCCAAGCTTCCACGGCTTTTCTTGAGGTTTCGTCATTTCCTACGAACGCTGGTTGCTTAATTTCACCGTTTACATAGCTCCATGCATCGTTTTTTATTAGTAACGCCTCCATTTGGATCTTCCACGTATCATAGTTGTCTTTATTCAAGGTGTCTATTCGCGAAACACTTTGTACACTCATTTTTGTATAATCTTGAGATGACAGTTTATTTCTAATACATGTAAATTCCTAAATTCCACGATTTACCGTACTCGAGGTCGTTGGTCACTAATTGTACTACCCGTTTCACTTTAACTCGATCCCGCGGACGCGCGTGTATGCTTCGAATTCTGCCCTGGGCCCATAACCTGTTATAGGGATGGTTTTCGCAAAGCATACAAAGCAGTATACGTACAGGTTGTTAATCTATTTTATTACACAAAACATACAGTTTACTAGGGTAAAGTTTACAAGTATTATCCCGACAAAGTAATGCAACGGTTCTACAGCGACCGTTCTCAGACGGCAGTTAGAAACAGACTGGCGGTTAGTTGCGTTGTCTGTTGGCTCGCGCACTGAACACGTGTAACGCATGGGCGTACTTACGGGGTTTTAAGTAAATGCGTTTACACCACTAACAATTTCTTAAGTAGATAAAAAATCCATAGGCTTAAAAATAAGGTTTTTTTTTTGTTATATAAATGTGGGGTCATAGGACAACTATTATCCAGCTACGGCGTGTCACGATATTAAATAAGATGAAGGTAACTGTGTAAAAATACACTTGATCAAATAAATCAATTTAGCCAATAGTATAACTAAAGTAAAATCAATTTAGTAAAATAGTTTTATTGAAGAAATTTTATGTTGTAGATGCTGAAAATTATTTAATTTGAAAGTACCAATTTTAATTTTGAGGATGCTTAGCATCCCGTAGTCTTCCCCTAGATGCGCCTATGACTGCACTAATAATTCTTAGTCATCTACGATCTAGTGTGCGGCTACTAAAACTAGGTATTAAAATCAAGTTGCCATTTGTTATGAGTTGGGAGCGCCAAATTGTTGCGGCAGATGTTAACAATTAAGTGGTTAGTGACCGGTAAGGTCGTTAACGTAACGGAATTGATTTTAAAAGATATTTAATTTCTTTCATGCGTATGTTTCAAGACCAATGTTGATCAATTTACCACTTTCGGAATTCAACTGCCGGGCTACTACTGGCTAAATATGCTGGGATATTACGAATGCGTCCTACATACAGGGTATCCGCAATATAAGTACATTTATTTTGCTCATAATAATATACTCAGCTACCAAAAATCTAGAGTGACTCATCGCTAGCTTGTAGACAAGCACGACGGGCGAAGCGTGCGAGGAGCAACATATATAAGAAATATGCAAAAATAATTGCATTACATAACGTCCGTTAGTTTTAGTAGAAACAATGAGATAGCAGTTCTTCCTTCAGAATTTCGAGGCGTTAGGTAACAAAAATGATAAGAGTTATTTCCAAATTTTAATTTTTTATCCTGTATTATCAATTACTTAAGGTAGAAAATAATGGAGAGTGACTAATTCACAGCACAGAGATGAGTACGGAAGGTGAGAGTTGATGATTACCTCTCCACAAATTAGAATGCCGTCCTTTTGGACAGCGATGGCCCGCCACCGCCCAGTTGCACATATCTGATGCGCACTCTGCGGATATCACACTTAAGTCTTGTCTTCATGGACGCAAAATTCACGGATTTTTGCACGAATTTTGCAACTTCTGTTTTAATTATTTATGGCGAGAAAATCTCAACTTTTGACAAATTTTGGAAAACAGTACTACTTTCATTATTATATGGTGTTAATAAGTTTGTTTTGAGCTTATGACAATCTACCATGACAGTTTCATGATGAAAATGATAGAAAGTAGAGATTTTCTCACTATTAAATAAATCGCGCAACATGCTTTAGAATACATAGCACTATATAGACTATTCACTATTGGTTACTAGCACTGTCATTATAACGCTCACACATTAACACTTATTATATCATATCGTACCACCTTCCATATAATAATAATAATGCTTTATTGCCCACCAGAAATCCATTTACACGGCAATTTATATAAAGAAAAAATAGTACACAAGAAATGAAGAAGAAATAACCATATGACCTTCATGTATCCATGTTTCGTCAAAATTTAATATATTCTTCGATTCAGATTCTGACGTTTCAATATTTATTTTAAATAGTTTCTTCAGCATATCACTATCATACTCAATATACAGAAAGCACCCTGTATATGTATACAATTCCAATAGTACGTCATAGTTTATTTATGACGTTTCCAAAAATATTTTATTGCAGAAGAAACAGTTTTACATACATCACTCAGATATCAAATATTGAGATCTGTACAGCTAAAAAAAATGCATGTGCCAAGCAAACTGCCTTACTTTAAGAAACGGTACATTTGTTTCGGTTCCAGCTACTAGATTTATCGTAATGTATTTCCAAGCGCATACTTAGCCATCCAACAACGTAGGATATATCTAGGAACAACATATACACCACACACATAAATTTCGTTTGAGAACGTAACCATTCATCTACAACCTAACTAAACTTGGTCTACCGTTATGCTTTATGGACTCGGGTTCAATTGATATAATAGGTCGGCTTTCTAGACGTATTGCATGATCCCTGGAAGTACTGCAATTTAAAGTGGCATGTTTCGTACGCACTCATCTCGGGCCAGTCACGAATCCATATATTATTACGAAAGCCGATGCAATATGCTTTCTACGTAGGTGTTACAAGATTTCTCGGTGTTATTTAATCCAATCTCATCCTAGTACCTGTCAATTATTACGTTTCTTGTTATGTGAAAATGGAACAAACAGTAATAATAAAGTAGCATCAGATTAGCTTCAAATAACCGGTACCTATACGGAATGTGCTTTTGGTAGGGAAAATATTTTTTTCGCATTTTGACTGATGGTATCAGTTATTTATAATACAAGTGTGATATAGGCATTATTATACATGAGTGAGACATTTGCACGACGAGGACGTAGTCCCTATTCGTGTAATTATACGAATGTAATAAGAAATGCCGTTATCCCACGTGTACTATATAAAATTTTATCTAGAACTGCTTATCTTAAATTGAGAAAAATCCAAAATTAGATCCAGTTTGTAAGTTTTGATTCAAAATTAAGAAGCAAATGCATTCTTATGATAACCTGTCAAATTTCCTGATGGATAGGTAGGTAGCAGTTAATCCAGTCAGCTCCATTATTTTGCATTCGTTTTTCATTATTTAGCTACAAACTGGCAAAACTACAACATTTGCATTCATTATAACCACTCACTACCGATAAAACGCACTTGCTGTAGGTACAGCTAGATAAAATGCCTATTTATTATAACAAAATCGAACGAAAGGAATAGACAATAGAAAACTTTTGTACCCGCGGCAGTCTTGTGCCATAACCTAGAAAACCAAAGCGGCAAAATATATTGTGGAAAAGTATCTGCACCCAATACAAATGTCTTTATTTAATAACTATAAAAACGTTTAAAAATTAAAAAGACACTAAAAACGGAAGAAGAACGCAAAACTACAACGTAAACACATGGTAAACACAGAAACTAGTTGCCTATGTTACCTACTCTGATTCTATAAACGCGTGGCGGACAAGTCGCATAGGCGGCGTTAAATAAGGATTTAATATAATTTCGAAAAAACATTTTTTTGCTTTACAAATAAGTTTGAAATTTGTTTACAGGTTGATTCCGTTAATTCTTAATTTTCTCTATCCTCTCTTAAAATATTTGTACTGTCATAGTTAACCCTGTATAACTTAACTATTATTATATAAATAAACAAAGCCGTGTTAGGTTACTAGGTTACGGATATCCTGCACAAGTACCTACTATGAAATTTTTTAAATTTCTAACCTTGTAATGTAACATACACTACATTTTTTTATACAATTATACACTGTACTACCTTCATATGCCTCGATATGACCTACATATATCCATATTTCGTCAAAGTGTAATACATTCTTTAATTCAGATTTCGACCTTCTAATACTCCTCTAAAATATTTTCTTCTCCATGTCAGTATTTCGTCTTTTATAAAACAAAAATGTCTGCAAGATAGCAATTCAATTTTTTTTTGTGAGAAGCCCATTTTTTTAATATTTACCCATATATTCTTTATTATTAGCTTTTCTACATTCTTTAATGTATTGTAAAGGTACATAACGCTATTTCAAACCAATTTTCCTACAATATAAGTTAAAAAGCTTAAAAATTTTCAAATTGAATATTGTCTTACAGATTTATCCCTACACTTTATATATAACCCAGGCTACTTCCTCAATTCAGTACCATTGCGAATTGAAAATTGTTAAACAAAAATACAGAAAGTGCATCGATTCAATTTTATCAGATCAAGAGCAGTGAAATCAATAATTACCTTTAATAAAATTACGTGTAAAACTTTCTCAATACACAGATGTGTCTAATTGCTTTAAACTATTTGAAAAAAAAAAAGTTTTAGCATATTTTAAAGCTTGGTACAATTCATATCGAATCTTGTTTAAATATCTTTGTTGATATTTAAAGAAAATTTTGAATATTGTCCTGAAAGCAGGCCAAAAGTAAAAAGTTAACGTTTATTAACCAAATTAACAAATCTTACGACGATAAAAATATCCGTATGAAGCAAAATATCCTATTTTTTAATAGGTTTTTGGAAATTGGCGGAAAAACTTCTTTATAATTAGATCATAGCCAACTATGGTTTCAATTAAAAAAATATATAAAATCTGTAAACCTAAAACCTTTATGGCCATTTCCACCGCATTGCCTTTTAAGTGTAGCTAACTAAGGGCGGTTAAAATTTTAGGCCTAGTTTAAAATAGTAATGTTTCCACCGCACAATTATTAAGTTTCATTTGTAAAGTCTACCTAAAAAGCCAATATTCATAATTTTTCGGTTTTTTGCACAAGTTGTTAGCTTCATGACTATTTCTTAACCTCAAAAGTGTGACACTTCACTCTCACTGTTCTGACTTTATGTTGTTCTGCTAAGTTCTGTTTTTGAATTGGTAGGATTTATAATGGAAATAATTCCCAAAAAAAAACCACGATTGGCAAATTTTAGCAATGAAGAAAAAGTATTACTAATTAACATAATAGCAAATTATAAAAGTACGGTGGAGAATAAGAAACCGATAATCTCTGTACAAGAAAAATGATAGCAGGTGAATTTAACTCACTCGCGCCAAATAATATTCACAGAACAGCAGAATCATTAAAAAAGTTTTTTGAAAACAAAAAAAAAAAAGAAAGTCCGTTTTATTGGCGATACAGAATTATTACTAAAGATTAAAAATAAATGTATTTTTTTTTTGTAATTTTATCAGTGATTCTTTTAGCTTACATATCACTTGGAAATTCAAGATCTTCTTCGATTGAGGTCAAAATGTGCAGCTGTTTCTTTATACAGCCGGTATCTTCTAAAAAAAGTTATCCATCGTATGGAAGTGATCACTTCTCTTGTACACTTTTCGAGGAAACCCATACTCTATTATTTTTAATATATCTAAATCATTATTAAATATATCATTTTCATCATAGTTCATTATTTTTTGTTTATTTTTCAGTGGAAAAATAATAAAACCAAATTATTAAATTAGGTTATGTAGAACCTTTAAGTATCGTTAAAAGAGATAAGCCTAGAATTTCGAGGACTTATATTTAAGAAGGTTTAAGACATTTTATGTCGGGTTTAGTAAACGGTGGAAATGGCCATTAGTTACTTAAAATGTTGTTGTATATTTCTGCTAAGGAATTTGCTGGAATTTCCACAATGTCCTTTTCCATTTCTACTTCGTGCACTCTCTATTCGATTACAATGAAATTCAACAGAAATTTATGGAGCTTAAAAAAATTATGGCCGGTATAAATCTTGATGCCACTGCATTAAAAGCGAGGAACTCACCGAAGTGAAAGTAATGCATGTATTTTCTTCCATTACCATGCTGTATTAAAAATTCGTTTAAATTAAAATCATTAATTTTACTTTCTTCTACATGTACAGGTATTTCGAAATTGTTTACCCGGATATGGAAAAGTGAATTACTTCTGTTTTTGCACAAAATTTGCGAATAAACATACAACTGTTTCTTCTTTAGTTTTTAGACATTTCACAGCACCTCTCAAAGAAAAGTGAAATAAAAGTTTCTAAAAGCAAAAAAAAAATAATATTTTACGACAGAGCAAATACACATTATTGCAGTACCTAATATGGAATAAATTTGATTGAAGACAAATGGTTTTTCTGCAAATAAATTTCTAAGATAAAAATACAACTAGTCTGAAATGCAAGTATCATCTATTTATTTAATATAGGAATACTGTCATAAATCCAAATATGTTGGTTTTTTTCCTGATGAAAATTTAGAAATTATGTTTCTGCTATTAAAAACCTAATAGTTCTATCCACTTTCATAATTCTTTGGTAGGTATCTGAAAATAGTACAATTTTAAAGACTATTTCAAATCATCCCAATCCAAGAATAATCCGAAATGTGTTTCAACGTCTTTCGAGGTCAGACTCATTTCAGAAAGGTCCAATGCTTGGAAGACCTTTGAGCGTCACACCGCCTACAAATCTTAATGTGAATCATAAATTAGTTTTGTCCATTCTAAAGCATCAACCGTTATACCCGCATTATACAGTATGCGCCAAAAGTATGGAATAAATTCAATAAAAACGAAACAATTATTTTTTGGGAAAAATCCTCGAACAGGTCGATTTTTAATTTAAAAAATACATATTTTAGCGTAAAATGCGATTTTCAAATGTCATTTGTTTTCGAGTAATGACGTTATCGATTTTTTTTAATGGCAACACCATATCTTTTTCCTTGATTCTGAAAGATCGTTTAATTCTCTATCAGACAGTACTAAAATTTTGCCCTCTTACATAGGAAAGTTTTCGAGTAAATGACGATTGAATGTTAAAAAACGTAAATCAATTAAAATAAAGCAAAAACGTTATCAAGTTTAGTTTTTCGAATTCCATAGTTCTTTTATGGATCACGTAGGTGAAAATCTTTGCAAAGTGTCATTGTCACACCGACTTTCTAATAAGTATTGTAAGCAACATAGAAATTATTATTCAATTTAAAGTATTATGGCACATTTAACTGTTACTCAAAGAATTGAAATTTTAATTCTTATCGGATGCGGGAATATGACTAGAACTCAGCAGGAAGTTTGCGATTTATTTAATGAAAAATATCCAGATCGCCCTATCAGCCAATCAACAGTCAGTAAGGTAGAGTCTAAATTTAGAGAAACTGGCAATGTTGTAAATATTCCAAAACCTGGACGTCCAAGCATTAATGAAAATCAGAAACAGAACATTTTGATAAGTATGGTGGATAATCCTCATAATTCTTCGCGATTGGTTGCATTAAACAATGACACTAGTCAGAGCACAGTGCTATGTATCTTGAGGAAGGAAAAATATCATCCCTACAAAATTCAACTTGTGCAGGAACTCAATGATGATGATCCCGATCGCCGCTTACACTTTTGCGAAATTCTAATGGATTTATGTCAAGGAAATAGAAATTTACACCGGCAAATACTTTTTTCAGATGACCCCACATTTTGTCTGAATGGTACAGTAAACCGTCAAACTTGCAGATATTGGAGTCGGGAAAATCCTCATTGGATGGTAGAGGCACATACCGAACACCCTCACAAATTAAATATGTGGGCTGGAATAGCTGACGACAGAATAGTAGGGTCTTTCTTCTTTGAAGGGACCCTTACAGGACAAAGATATTTAGAGTTTCTAGAAAATGACCTTGTTCCAGCCCTTGCAGTAATTTTTCCTAACGATAATGACCCTGACATTCCTGACGATACCATATGGTTTCAGCGAGACGGTGCACCTCCGCACTATGCGCGCCCTGTACGAGATTTTTTGGACAACTGTTTTCTTGGGAGGTGGATCGGCAAACGCGGACCGATAGAATGGCCTGTAAGATCGCCAGATCTTACACCTCTTGACTATTTTTTATGGGGATACTTGAAGTCAAAAGTGTACATTAATAAACCACGTAATTTAGAAGAACTTCAAAATCGCATTCGGGACCAAATGCGCAGAGTTACCCCAGAAATCATTCATAATGTGCAAGAAGAATTTCTTCACAGACTTGCGCATTGTCAAGAAGTTGGTGGATGGAAATTCGAACATTTAATTTAAGTATAAAATTTAATCAATTGTATTTTATTTTACATACCTCAGAATTGTTACTTTTTTATGGATAAAATTTACGTTTCCTAACATTCAATCGTCATTTACTCGAAAACTTTCCTATGTAAGAGGGTAAAATTTTAGTACTGTCTGATAGAGAATTAAACGATCTTTCAGAATCAAGGAAAAAATATGGTGTTGCCATTTAAAAAGAAATCGATGATGTCATTACTCGAAAACAAATGATATTTGAAAATCGCATTTTACGCTAAAATATGTATTTTTTAAATTAAAACTCGACCTGTTCGAGGATTTTTCCCAAAAAATAATTGTTTCGTTTTTATTGAATTTATTCCATACTTTTGGCGCATACTGTATACAAAGAGTTTAACCCTTACTGTCGCAAGACTATCCTGCTCGCCTACAATTTTGCCACTGGAGTTTGCAAAAAAAATAACAAAATGTTTATTTTATCGCTGGCATATTGTTTACCAACGAAGATTTTTCCAGAAATCCTATATTGAACATCCACAATAAACGCGTTTAGTCTGATGAAAACTCTAACGCCATAATGAAAATGTCGATTTCAACAACGGTGGGTCTTATTGGAAATTCTCTTGTTGAGCCTTATTTTTTACCAAAAACCGGTGCCTCCTACAGACATTTTATTGAAAACATGAACTACTTGACGATGTTCCCTATGCGGTAACACAAAGAATGTGGTTTATGCACGACGAGGTTCCCCCACATTTTATTTTGACTCCTGGTGAATTTTTAAACGATTCGGTAATAACGTAATTGGAGGAGGCACTCAAGAACCAGGTCAACCTTGGCCACTCAGATCACCCGATATAAACCTTACTGATTTTTTGTTTGGGGTTTGTCACTTTGAATCCGAGGAGCACTTACGTTAACAAATTATAGCTGGTTGTGATGTGATAAGAGTTACTCCTGGAATTTTTGCACATGTTTGAGCTGCAATTTCCAACATTTGTTATAATAGATCATAGCAAAGTAATTCCATTGTTAATTAATGATTTTTATTATTTTAAATAATATGTTATGAATATCGTGAAAATGCATTGTAAAGAAACAAAAAGTGAAGACAATACAATGGCAGATATGATGCCTTATTTTATTTGTAATATTATACAGCGTGATATACTTTTTTCGAAAATAATCATCGGTGATACCCACACCTCCGCCACTGGTTTCTAAAGCTGATAATTTTTAGTTTCATACCTACTGCCGTACTAAATATTCACACCGAATTTGGTTAAATTATTTCAAGCGGTTTAGAAATTAAAAATTAAAAACCTTACACACTAATTTCGGAACACCCTTTATATTGCACACATGGCTTATAAAGGTCTGCTTGTTGATACATCGGTCAAGATGAAAGTTATACGTGCCTAATAATCAGCTAATTCTGATAGCGACGGTGAGTTCTTCATTCCATTCGTGACTTATTCAGATAACCGATGAACCATTACCATCTCCATATATGTTCTAATAGCTACCAGTTGCTAGGGGTATTTAATGTTCAAGTGCACTTATAGCGTAACGGTAGTCAATTAAAGAGCCCATATTAGAATCCTACGTCTTCAATACTCGTATCTCGTCCGATTTTCTGGTACATCTAAGATCTATATCAGTGGAAAAATTACATACACCATTGTTTGCATGTTTATTGTAAAGCTTCATGAATATCTTGGTAGGATAAATCGGTTGCAAATTTTACGTGACGTAAAGGAACTAATCTTGAATTAGTATACACTGAAAGAAATGGGTTTATCAAACTGTCTATCTAGAATAATGTGTCTAACGCATATTAAAACTATTATAACCAATATATAACTTTTATTAAGATAAAACTCATCTTCATACTCTATATTTAAACATCTAGGTATGCTAATGCATAATTCCACAGACAAAGCTCTATTCAATAATTATCTAAAATAAAAATTAATCTAAATCTTTGGTATCAGAGAGCATACCTACATATGACTTCATTGATAGGAACTGTAGGAGACTTGATTTATATTAGCTTAAAATACCTTTCTAATACAGTAATTAAATGTTACAAAAGGTAATAATAAAGAATATATGGGTAGATATTGTGGATGCTGGTCGGGGTTTAGTCCGCAGAGTATTTAGTTTCACACAGTATTGTTAATACCTAAAAATATATAAAATAACTTTCTATCGAGTGCAAATAGGTGAAAACTTTATAAAGGTTCTTTTTATTTTTCAATGAACCACAGAAGTAAATATATTTCTGGGAAAAAAATATAAATGTACATAAGTATAGAGATAAAACTTACTAACAGATTAAATAACCTATTTTGACAAGTACGTAAATCTGCTGTAGATATTTTTAAGTAACATGTACATTTAAGTCACAAAATTTTGCAGTTAAAATTAACTACAAACGACTTTCTTGGAAAAAAAATAACTGTAATATAAACGTGACGAAAAAACAATTTACTGTTGGGTATTCATCCTAAGCTTGTGAAAAGTTATTTCTATTACTAAAGAAAACTAAACAAAACTTAAGTAAACTTCATTAAACTTGCTAATTAGTTTTAAAAGTTCGTCAAGTCGATCGATGCCAAGAAAATATATGGAGGTAATAATTAAGAAAATAAATAAAAAGTAAGAATCAGTTCAGCACGATCTGTAATATCTAAAATTTGATCTATCTTTCTGACATAAACTTCAGCAAGCCTTTATTAATAATAATTTAAATAAGACAACACATATCTGCCAAAAGAGGTAACCTCTATTTTTTTGCTTCCATCTCTGACTTACCACTTCGAGTTTATTATTGTTGACGTATTAACCGTTTCCGATTTATTGAAGATTGAAAATCGTATTTATTATGCTATTTTTAATTACAATTAGGCTATGGAAATGACAAGTATTCTGTTATTATATGACATATGACATTTATTTAATGAAATCAATTGAAAGTGAAATAAATGTTTCGTAGAGAGGAAAAATAATTTACGGGCGATCTGAGGTCGGGAAGTGGAAGGGGGTGAGTTTTTAAGGGTAAAAAACGGTTTATCTTGATCTCCGGCAAAACTACAAGTCCTATGGAAAAAAGTTGTAGGTAATAAAAAGATCTACAACTTTTATATTTACACTTTTTTCACATAACCTCAAAATTTATGTGAAAAATTCAAATAACTAAGTTTTTGGATTTTTATTTTTATCTTCTATAAAAAATAATTTTTTTTCGCGATATTTGGTGAAAACTCTCCCTTTCTATGTCCCAAATACACTGTAATTTTTTTGATTTAAAATATACATTTTTTCACCTTATTTTGACTTAATATCGAAAAAGCACCCTAATTTTCAATCGAAAATTCTCACGTCAAAATATCTGCTTTTTTGAAAAAGTCGGTTGGCTTTTTGTTCATTGGAATCTCTACTATATTATGGTGTAAAAAATATACATTACTATGGTAAATGTTCTCAGAAAAAACAAAGAAATGATGCGACAAACTCGAATCCGAAATTTTTTTTTTAATCATTATGTACAATTTTGAGCTATTTATTAAAATTTTAGGCTATGGAAATGACAAGTATTGTGTTATTATATGACATATGACATTTATTTAATGAAATCAATTGAAAGTGAAATAAATGTTTCGTAGAGAGGAAAAATAATTTACGGGCGATCTGAGGTCGGGAAGTGGAAAGGGGGTGAGTTTTTAAGGGTAAAAAACGGTTTATCTTGATCTCCGGCAAAACTACAAGTCCTATGGAAAAAAGTTAAATAGCAAAGTTGTAGGTAATAAAAAGATCTACAACTTCTATATTTACACTTTTTTCACATAACCTCAAAATTTATGTGAAAAATTCAAATAACTAAGTTTTTGGATTTTTATTTTTATTTTCTATAAAAAATAATTTTTTTTCACGATATTTGGTGAAAACTCTCCCTTTCTATGTCCCAAATACACTGTAATTTTTTTGATTTAAAATATACATTTTTTCGCCTTATTTTGACTTAATATCGAAAAAGCACCCTAATTTTCAATCGAAAATTCTCACGTCAAAATATCTGCTTTTTTGAAAAAGTCGGTTGGCTTTTTGTTCGTTGGAATCTCTACTATCTTATGGTGTAAAAAAATATACATTACTATGGTAAATGTTCTCAGGAAAAACAAAGAAATGATGCGACAAACTCGAATCCGAAATTTTTTTTTAATCATTATGTACAATTTTGAGCTATTTATTAAAATTTATACTTTAATTACTCGAAAAACATAAGACTCCATATTGCACTAATAAACAAAAAAATTGCAAGACGAAATATGCTACTATAATTAACAACTAAATAAGTTAATTTAATAAAACATCTACAATATTTTTTCGTTTCTTTGCATTTTCTGAGAAAGTTTACCAAAATAATGTATATTTTTTTACACCATCAGAAAGAAGAGATTCCAACGAACAAAAAGCCCACCGACTTTTTTTAAAAAAGCAGATATTTTGAGAATTTTCGATTGATAATTAGGGTGTTTTTTCGATATTAAGTCAAAATAAGGTAAAAAAATAAATATTTTAAATAAAAAAAATTACAGTGTATTTGGGACATAAAAAGGTAAGGTTTCACCAAATATCGTGAAAAAAAATTTTTTTTTGTAGAAGATAAAAATAAAAAACCAATTTTTCACATAAATTTTGAGGTTATGTGAAAAAAGTGTAAATATAAAAGTTGTAGATCTTTTTATTACCTACAACTTTGCTATTTAACTTTTTTCCATAGGAATCAGAAATCGAGGTAAACCGTTTTTTACCCTTAAAAACTCATCCCCGTCCACTTCCCGACCTCAGATCGCCCGTAAATTATTTTTCCTTTCATTTTTGTTGTATTCTCTTCCTTTTCCAATGGGTTTCATCCTACTATTATTTTTTTTGGTTTCAAAAATTATCGACCCTGGTCTATTAGGCTATGGAAATGCAAGTATTCTGTTATTATATGACATATGACATTTATTTAATGAAATCAATTGAAAGTGAAATAAATGTTTTGTAGTTTTCTTAATAATTTGTTAATTTTCAATGTTTAATAACTTGAAAACGGTTAAAGATAGAATTGTCATGATTGACATATTTTTTAAATAAGAAAAAAAAAAGAATAATTCAAAAATTTAACATAATTGGTTTAACAATGTTCTTCTCTGACAAGTGTTTCTACATAATAACTATAAGAATGGGTCAACACTAAGCTGGAGATACTAGACACCAAAATATTATGTTTGAGGTCATCATGCCTTACACAAATGTCGCTGGTTTAAGAAATACAGGGTGTTAAATGTTTAAAATTTATTCTGAAATGACTGAAAATTGGTAGTGGACTTTTTGGTGTGAGATTTACGAATTTGAAGCTTATTTTGACGTTGCTCCTAGAGGGCGCTAGTTTCGCCGCATTATTTAGGTAAATCAAAACAGATTTTTTTTAATCTGTCATAATAATTTGGTGTCTAGTATCTCCAGCTTAGTGTTGTCATTCTGACTCACCGTGTATATTTATCCTGAATGACCTTCTCGCTTTAAAAATGTAATAAGACTTGTATCGAAAACTTTATTTTTGTTTTAATGATTTTTTTGGAAAATAAGACAGCCTGATGCATTTTATAAATTCAAAAATTCTTTTTTTGAAATTAGAAACAATGTACTGCATCTCCCTACACTCACTTGATGAAGCGTATGAATGTTTTCATAGAACTTTACTCTATCATTTCGATACTCAATTTCCTTTAAAAAAAGTGTATTATAGAAATTCTGGGCATATTAGAAGATGGGTTTCCAATGATGTTCAAGTGTCCAGCTCAAAATTAAGAGATTTATACGTATTAAAAATGATGCACCCTGAATTAGATAATTGCTATAGATATGCTAAAAATCAACACAATCTTCTTGTGCAAAAAACCAAAAAACTATTTTATCAGAATAAAATATTAAACTCTAATAATATATCGAAAACCACTTGGAATGTAGTGAGAGAGTTAACAAATAAAAACAAGGTACATGAAAACATCAATATACTTCATAAAGGACAACTATGTGACGATCCTTATGAGGTGGCTAATATTTTAAATGATTTCTTCATAGACGCACCACATAAAATAATTAATAGT
This sequence comes from Monochamus alternatus, assembly GCA_037114965.1. Lineage (NCBI taxonomy): Eukaryota > Metazoa > Arthropoda > Insecta > Coleoptera > Cerambycidae > Monochamus > Monochamus alternatus. The sequence continues at coordinate 12,355,588 of CM073434.1, read as the reverse complement.
ATACCAAAAGCCAATGCAAATAGTGAACATTATCCTATTTGCAACAGTTTAACTTTTTTCATTGAACCATTTGTATGTGAAGAACTTCTAAATTTATTAAAAACCAAATTAAAAAATAAACATTCATCGGGACCTGACGATATTCCAATGCATTTATTAAAAAAGATACTTGATTTCATAATAGAACCAATTACATCTCTTGTAAATCTATCTTTCTCAACAGGAACTTTTCCGAAATTATTGAAAACGGGTAAAGTGGTGCCCATTTACAAAAAATATGATCCTCAATTAGCTGAAAATTATCGGCCTGTTACTATTCCATGTGGTTTATCTAAAATTTTTGAATATAGCTATTTAGATCGCTTGCTAAAATTTCTAAATCAATGTAATATATTTTCAAAAAATCAGCACGGATTTCGTTCTAATTTGTCTACACAAACTGCTGTTTATTCCTTCTATAATAAACTAATTGAGTACTTGGAGGCTGGCGAGTGCCCTGTTGGGATCTTTTGTGATCTCAGCAGGGCATTCGACTGTGTTAACCATGAAAAATTATTATGTAAACTAGATAAATATGGCATCCGTGGTGTAGCTTATAATTGGGTTGCCTCATTTTTAAATTGCCGTAAACAATATGTTAATATTACAAACAGAGGAAATTGCAAATCGAAACAGGTTAATGTCAGTGTAGGAGTTCCTCAGGGATCTGTTATTGGTCCTATTTTATTTTTGTTGTATGTAAATGAGCTAGATATGGTAATTAAAAATGATTTTTGTGTTATGTATGCGGACGATACAAGTTTGTTAATTTCTGCCATAAATGATGATGTTTTAGAATTGAAATGCAATAATGTTTTTAAAATTATTAGTGACTGGTACAATGAAAATAATCTTTACTTTAATTGTGATAAAACTCATCTCCTGAGATTTCATAATAGGCAAAAGAATTGTTCTCAATTAAATATTAAATTAAACGACAATATACTACAATTTTCTGATCATATCAAATTCTTGGGTATCATGATCGATGATTGCCTTTCGTGGTCATTACATTGTACTCAATTGACTTCTACATTGAATTCACTTTGTTACTTGTTTCGTAACCTAAAAATAGTACTGACAATTGATCAACTTGTTCAGGTATACCATGCTCAAGTGTCTTCTAGGCTACGATATGGGATATCCTTCTGGGGTAGCTCAGCTCAGTCACTGAGTGTATTTAAGGCGCAAAAAAGGATCTTAAGATGTATTTATGGAGCTTCTCAGAACACTTCATGTAAGATGCTCTTTAAAAAATTTAATATTTTAACATTAACTTGTATACTTATTTATGAACTATGTACTTTTGTTTTTACAAAAAGAAAGGATTTTGTTTTAAATAGTGATATACATAATGTAAATACACGTCAAAAAAACAAATATCATATTAAACATTTTAAATACAATGTAACTTTTAAGTCGCCACCTTACTTGGGTTTATATATGTATAATAAGTTGCCAAATTTTATAAAAGATTCTCCAAATCTATCATGTTTTAAAAAACAACTTAATATTTATCTGTTAGAAAAATGTTTTTATACTGTTGACGATTATTTTAAATGTAAATAATTAAATTTATTAATTTAAATGTTTGTGTTATATTATATTTTAACATGTTTGTTTCTTTTTTGTTGACAATTCCGATACAAATGTATATATTTGTCTTAAGGAATAAAGATATTATTATTATTATTATTATTATTATTATTATTATTATTATTATTACATAAATCTTAATTTTAAATGACTACACTGCAAATTTGGGCAAGTTATTGTATCATCGGCTGCAGGTTTGAAAAAATAAACAAAATAAAGTCAGCCCCTCCTCAAATTAATCCGGTGATTAAAATTTAATCTAACTACAGAATACGCGAGGGTATCCGTTGCTAAGTAAATTTGCCACATCTGTTTATCACGAATTTATCTTATTATGGGACTTATCTGATCCGGATAATAAATGTATCAGAATTAATTTCTCGTTAAATAAATATTTAAGGGATTAATCAGATTGGGTCAATAATTCAGGATTTATTATCTTTAGACGGTGTAGGACAGATTTATGTAATAAGGAAAATGTAATATAAATTCCTGCGTAATTCATCAGCCTCTTTACAAACTTCGGCAAAGTAGATTTAATTTCAAGAGTTCATATATGTATAGGCTGTAACTTTGTTACCATGGCAAATAAAAAAAACTAAAACTGATTCCTTGATAACTTTTTCACACGATTTTAAATTTTTTTATCAAAAAATAGAAATTATTTTTTTTTTATAAAACTCCATGTATATCTCCATTTTTGGTTTTTCCATTTTTCCTGATTACATTGGTATAGACATATAATGAGTTATCTTTTACTGTTTGCAAGATATCTCTGATCATATAATTTCACAGCTAGTTTAAAAACGTAACAACAACACTGATGATAAGTGTGTTTATGCAACAGCAGTCAGGTTCTGCCCAGTGGAAAATTTAAAAAATAAATTATAACTCGACTATAAATTTGATAAAAAAATAACAATTCCAGATTGCGTCTTGTATACAGAGTGTTACACCATCGTGTGTGAAAGAAAAGAGAAAGAACCATTTAAAGTTTTGTCCGAGCTAAATTCATTTTCAAGTTACAAGAGGGTACAATTTTTCCAGAAAGAAATGTTTTTTTTACAACTCATTAACGCATAAGGATATCACTGTAAAATTTAGGGTACTGTATGCATTAAAGATGCGACACATATGTTTAAAAAATGGCCTGTTATATATGACCAGTGGCGTAGATACAGGGTACTGTATATCAAGAACAGTAAATGGGGAAATTGCATGATTTTTCAAAATAGGTGCAGAGGAAGGAATGCATTATTTTGAAAATTTATCAGTGACATTAGACGCCGCACGCCAAATTACTGTACACCCCTTAGGGTTGGGCCGTTTGAGGTGATTTTTTTAAAAAAATGTTCATCATAAAACTTGACTCCAAAAAAAATGGGGTTGCATGGAAAAAACTAGATTTTTCTCACAAAAATGACCCTATGGAACACGAGATTGAGATTTTGCCAGAATTTTTATGGGGGAATGCTCGTCTTGAAGAGCCCTAAAAGACTGTCCACTTAGATTTCGGGGAGAAATTTTCCGTTGTGCTTAAAATGGCCACAATCATCAAAAATTTTTCACATATCAGAAATCGTTCTACTGAAAACTGGGAAAGTATTGGAAAAAATCTCATCTCGCAAAAATTATTTGTACACATTCGAGAAATACGCAAAAAATTTTCCAGAATTTTTGGACACATTTTTAGACATTCACCAAAATGGCCATATACAGATTTTCCGAATTTTCTCGTAATTCTGAAAAAGGTCAGAAAGGTTCCATAAATGATTTTGAACACTTTTTTGGGAATTCAATGTTTTGACAAAAGTGGCCATTTTGGATACAATAGTTCTTTGTTAATGAGAAATGATTGATTTTTCCTGGAACTGTTCGGATGGAAATGTATGATACTGAAAATTTGTCCCCGAAATCTAAGTGGACAGTCTTGTAGGGCTTTCCAAGACGAGCATTCCCCCATAAGTCCGACAAAATCTCAATCTCGTGTTCTGTAGGGTCATTTTTGTGCGAAAAATGTAGGTTTTTCCCTGCAAACCTATTTTTTTTCAGTCAAATTCCGCGAAAATGAAGACCCAAAGCGAAAATGAAGACCCAAAGCGAAAATTGAGAAAGAGGGATCGATAGGCAATTTTATGACGAACATCGACAAAAAAAATCAACTCAAACGGCCCAACCCTAAGGGGTGTACAGTAATTTGAGTGGCACAGTGGCGCTTAGCGCCACTGTGCGCCGTTCGCACGTGTACCTAAATCGTGCCTAAGTCGTACCTAAATGTGCTTTAGTTCATATCTACATACGCATTCTATGCTTTCGGACAGCGCAATACGTTTATAAGGTTTAATTTGTCATTTATTTGTGATATTATTTGTGTGTTATTGTGTTAAATAAACATAGGTATTGAAGTAAGTGGCAAAATAGACTCGTAACATGTATAGAGAAAGTACATATCATCGGGTAAATGAAATAAATGTTGCATTATGTTATTATGTCATCATGTACGAATACAGTATACATCACCTAATAAAAAATATTTCAACAAAACATATTTTTACCAGGGGCGATGAAGCGTGACGAGTACGAGACTTTGAAGTACAGGTAGGTATCCATTCATCAAAAAAGTTAAAATATAAAGTTGGAAAGAATCAATTAAACTTTTCTTTTAAGCTACCAGAATATATACAGTGTGTCCACGGATGGACTTGACAAGAGGAGAAAGTCTTTTGTTTTTGACTTCATCGAAAAATGTCGCTCTTTATAAAAAGTTCTGCTCCTCGAAGAAATGAGATTGCCCTAGAAACGTCTTAGATCAGATATACAGGGTATTCATAAATTAAAAAAAAAAACACGAAAAATTCAAAAGGGAAATACACAATTATGTTACACAAAATTTCCATAAAACAAATCCGTTTATAACATCAAATACAGTCCTATTACAAATTTTAAATTCAAAATTTCAATTTTCACTTATACTCTACATAACACCTAACGAATAGTTTGCGGCTAATGCAGGATAATGAATTGGGCTAAATCTTCCTATTCACCTTTCACCAGAATGATCTGCTAACCACTGTCTGAGCAAGGCTGTAGAATGAGCAGGACATCCTTCCTGTTGCCAAAACAGGTTATTGCGTACTTCTGCCTCTACTGTAAAAATGGTAAAACAAATGTTTCCAAAATGTGCAAATACACGTCGATTTAAATTTTTCTCTATAAACTAAGGTCCAACTATACGATCAAAAAAGCCTTGGCTTGAAAGCATGAAGTTTTATATCCTTAAAAACTTTTTGTAATTAACTTTTGCTTAGATGCAGTCCCTGTGCACGCTTTCTCAAAGATAATTTAGAATCATCTGCAACTGACGCGACTGCTAATAATGTTGCTGCGTCATTTTCATCATATGCTTTTTTTTTCACTTCAATTGATGAACCAGTTTCAGTAAACTTTTGAATTAATTTTCGTAATCCTTCCTTCAAAACAGGCGTATTGGAAAAGAAAAGATTTCACTAAAACATTATTGACGTTTAATAAATCAGCTATCTTGAAAAAAAAAAGAAGAAGTTGTATGACGTGAATTTTTTTTTTTTTGATCGTATAATTGGGCTTTATTTTATAGAGGAAAATTTAAATCATCATGTGTATTTAAATATTTTCGAAACATTTGCTTTTTAAACACTTCAGCCAGAAGCACGCAATAAGATGTTTTGGCAACAGGACGGCTGTTCTGTTCATTATACAGCCTTGCTCAGACAATGGTTAGCAGATCATTTTGGTTAAAGGTGGAGAGGAAGATTTGGCCCAATCCTGATCTTACACAACTTGACTTTTTCCTTTGGTGTGTCCTAAAAGAGAAAATTTATTAAAATGATGTGCCACATGATAGGGAAATATTAAAAGAACACATACGTTGAAGGAATACGTGAATTGAATGAGCCGCAAACTATTCGTAAAATGTGTGAAAAATTTATTAAGTTAGCGGAAAAATGTGTTGAGGTGTGAGGTAGCTATGTAGAGTAAAAGTTAAAATTGAAATTTTGATTTTAAAATTTGTATTATGACTATATTTGAAGTTATAAACAGATTTTGTCTGAAGCTATTTATTTGTGGCATAATTTTAGATTATCTTTAGTTAGGCAAACTTAGTTTCAAAAATAACCCTTGACTGATCCGTTTGGCGCATGGGCTTATTTAATTAATCGTTATTTTTTCAGAAGTGTGGCAAAAACCCAATAAAACTAAAGAATTAACAGATTTGTTTGCGTAAAATAATAATTCTTTCTAGAGTATTTTCGTGTTTTTTTTAATTTATGAGCACCCTGTATATCTGATCTAAGACGTTTCTATTGCAGTCTCAATTCTTCGAGAAACAGAACTTTTTATAAAGAGTGACATTTTTCGAAAAGTCAAAAACAAAAGACTTTCTCCTCTTGTCAACTCCATCCTTGGACATATTGTATATATAGGACGTTTAGAAAATAACTGGTAAATCAAATATATATTTTTTCTCATTTACTGTATTCAACGCTTCATTTCGATTCCAAATAACATGTTCTGTATTTGTTCCTACTTGATGATTCTACCGTGATGTAGAATTTTATTTGAGGCATTTATAAAACTTTGCTATCTGACTTAACTACATTAAATTACCTGTTTTATTATGAAAACATAATAAACAAAATACTTTAAAAAATGTTTAAGGAGAAATCAAATTAGTAGTAAATAACAATAAGATTATTAAATTAATTAAATAATAAATGTTACATATCTATTGTTTGCATGTTTTTATTAATTAAAACAAGTAGTTTCATGTAAAGACAGCTAGTACAACAATAGCTCTTTTCCAACACGGCACCTGACTGGTTGGAAACCTGTCCCAAGTGGATAGCCAAATCATTCACCGACTTACTGCAGCGGAGGTGTATCTAATATTAAACTGACTGACGGCTTCGGACAGGTTTCAAACTAGTCAGGTGGTGTGTTGGAAAAGAGCTAAGTAAAACCATCTGGTACTTACCCAACAGCATTGTCACCGTTTACGTTTAACGATACCGTCAGCATCACATCACCATTAATAATTATGGGACATAATATCTACACAGTATTTACACCCACAAGTGCCACAAAATATAAGAAACAAATACCTGTTTACATCACCAACATCGTAACCTGCACCTATATCCAGGGAAATAAACCGCGCTGAACGGCCATGTGGTTTTGTTTACATTCTATGGCAATTTGTTATTGTCGATATTTTAACCTTTGATCTTGACCTTTCAATATGTTTGAAAGATTACCCTGTAGTAGATTTCAAGCCAATATAAGATTCATGCGACTTCCCCATTCCTAATATAATTTTGATTGTTTCATTAACAATATAATTTAACATACCCTAAGTGCATAATTCTTGACCCAAAACATGAAAATTTTACCTAATTTACTTCGATAAAGGTGCTTCGACATTGAGATACAAGGTGTTTTATTAAAAAACTGTTTCATTGATCAATAATAGATAGTTCAAGGAACTAAACTAACAAAAAACACAATTTCTCGTTGCAAACCAAAGGCATACGGTAGGTAACAGAAACAGATTTCCCTGTCTAAATTCCACACCGCTGGAGAAATCATGTTAGTATGACTTTTAATGTTACACGAAAGTAATGTATTATTTTATTTTCTCAAACCAACAAGTTTAACCTCATGTAAAAGTTTTTTTTTATTTTTAGGTATTAATAATATTGTGTGAAACTAAATACTCTGTGGACAAAAGCCCCAACCAGCGTTTTCATTAAAGCAAGGTTAGTAAATTTAGACAACTTAAAGGAGGCCACCTGAAGAAGCAATCCTAAAAATGTAGAAATAGGTCAGATCTCATCTATTGTGGTTGAATTATTGTCGTGTTCCAACTGCCAAAAGTGAAGTTAGATATTTATAGAGCGTTTTCATTAAAGCAAGGTTAGTAAATTTAGATAGATTTAGATTTTTAGATTTAGATTAATTAGATAATTATTGAATAGAGCTTTGTCTGTGGAAATGTTCATTAGCATAGCTTGATGTTTGGTATCAGAGAACATACATATGACTTCATTGATAGGAATTGTAGGAGATTTGATTTATATTAGTTAAAAATACCTTTCTAATACAGTAAAAAAAGTTTAACCTTATACACATCCTTTTTCCCTAACAACCCAAATATTTAAATAATATTATAAATTCACGAAAATCGTAGACAGTAGGTCATATGTATCGTGTATTTGAAAGTCGTTCTGAAGGTAGAGACCTAAAAACATTTTTAATTTCATAAGATAAATGTTACTGGAAATATACCAACGGAAAAGCAAGCCGTAGACCTTCGTCGCAAAAAATTATCATATTTAATTAGATAACGGATATAATTGCATAATTTTCAGCAAGAGGCCAAGTCTTATGTGAATATATCAACAAATTATTATTTATATACCTTTTTTTAACATTTAGTTGCTTAATTCCAAATTATTTTTATATGTACTGCATACTCTCTTAACATTATAAAATGGTCTTATTTGGATCCATCCATTTTTGGTTGATGAAAATCAGTTACTGGTAGATATTATGTCTTGTAACAGACAAGACACAAGAAAGTGAAGATAAAAAAATCAAGAAAATATAATTTTAATTTGAAAAGTAACAAAAGAAAAGAAATGCATGATGTAAACCAAAAAAATTGTCTGCTTCATTTATAGACAATAATTGTAAAATAAAACAGTACCTATTTAATTATTTACTTTTTGAGCATCTGAACACTAATGTATTACTAATACTGAAGCACCAATTTCTAAGATTTTAATTAAGAAAACACAAAGTATAGTCCAGACACCAATTTTACGAAATTCGAAGATAAACAGCAACATTATTTAATTAGAAAATTTTACCTACTGAATTGTGAAATTGGGCTCAAAAAACTTTCGGGCTGTGATTGCCAAATGATTGAAGCATATTCAAAGGACCCCGCACATTTTATATGGAAAACGGCCTTCCTGTGAAATTCGCTGAAAATTTGGGAAATTGTTCGTTTTGTACCCCTGAACAAAAGTCTCAATGAGGTCGAAGCTCTAAATGCCCATCTTTAGGCTCTACGGCTATTTTCAGTGGCCAAAAACGGCGAAAATTATTTTTTTTTAAATATCATGTTTAATGCTGGGAAAGTGTTCGTTTTATACCCCTGATCAAAAGTCTCAGTGAGGTCGAAGCTCAAAATGCCCATCTTTAGGCTCTACGGCTATTTTTAGTGGCCAACAACGGCCAAAATTATTTTTTTTTTAAATATCATGTTTAATAATGGGAAATTGTTCATTTTGTACCCCTGATCAAAAGTCTCAATGGGGTCGAAGCTCGAAATGCCCATCTTTAGGCTCTACGGCTATTTTTAGTGGCCAAAAACAATATTTATGGTAATTATAATATGAAAATGGTTCTAATTTAGTATCCAGAATACATACAAATAAAACTAAATTTCTTTTGACAATCGTATTACTGTACTGAAAATAACTTGATAGAAATAAATATAGTACGTCACAAAGGTAATCCCCTATATGTATGTTCAATAGATTTTAATAATTTTTAGTATACAGGTTCAGGGCCAGTTTATTGAATGGTTACATTTTTAGCACGATTAGAAAGCACAAATGTGAGAGGAAATTTTCACAACAGACTGCTACGTTATCAAAGTAAGATCTATACAAACTCCAAAAATACTTAACAGATATACCTGAAAATTGAATCCTTTTCTGTTTACCTTTGTCACGTAGCATATATGTCCATTCGCACGATATTTCCTCAACACAACTAGAGTAATTGAAAGCGAAAAACATCTCGCAGAATAATTACAATCATTACTTGTTTGATATGATTAAAATATCATCGCAGATATCATTTCTCTAAAGACAAAATTATATGCTACGTTATACACGTAATTGACCATGTGATATCCAATTCCCTCTTAACTTTTAGAGTAAGCACTCAAAATGCCGTGAAAAAGACAGTTAGGTACGCTAGGAAACTTGTATTAAATTGCTGTAGATATGTGTTCAGAATGTGTGCCACTCGTTTACTAAAAAATCGAGGCGAGAACGAAATGGGTTAACTTGTTCACAAAGAGATCGTGATAATTGTAATGTCCTCACCTACTTTTTTTATCTTTCAGTAACGCTTACTCTAGGAAGTTAACATTGGATAACAAATTTGTTTTTTTTAATAATGACTTTTAGAATTCCATTTTTACTAAAACCTATGCACAGTGAAGAAATATTGTATATCTAATTAAGTTTATGGTCGAATATTTTGATGGCTTTGGTATTGTATGCAATACTATATTGATTTTGGTCTGAAGTGGTCAATACTGTAAAATAATAGTTGTTTGTTTGACTAGGTAGTAAAGTACAATGCTGCCGAGTTGAACACATAATTGTTTCGCCGACCAATTTTAATTGTATCTTTAATAGAGAGAGCTATTTATTTTATATTATTAAAATTGTATGATACTTATTTCATGAATAATAACAATTTCAATAAAATAAGTAAATAACTTAGGTACACAATAATCGCCATATATATGCGATGCTCAGAGACTTTCAATGTCTACAACATCGATATTGGAAAGTTCTAAAATTAAAAGCTTTCTTGAACTGGCAATAGTATGGACACAGCATAGGTAGACCAGCAATTTCACTCAGTTGCCGGCACTTTGAACTGCCTTCAGTTTTCTGCCGTGACCTCGAAACGTGAATGCGATAGCGCATCCGATGAAATTTACAGAATCGGTGATCAGGACCGGAATAACAATTTTTTATTTGTGCGCAAAGCGTAGTTATTTATTACACATGAAAGTTTACGTTATATCTATCCACATTATGTAATAATTAATTATACAGTTATGAATAGGTAATTCAACATGTATTATATACTATCATTTACTGCTACTAACATACACTGTGAAAATTTATCGATTTATTTGGAAAAGGGTTTAAAATATATATTGCACCACAAAACATTTTTATTTATTTACTTACTTTTTTTGTTATTAGTGAAAATTACATTTTTTTGGGGATTTTTTTAATTCAAATTTTGACGTTTGAAGTTTAGTGGAATTTATTATGATTTTTCTTGTCTTAAATGATCTACGTAAGCCAGAAGAGAAGTAATTTTTAGAACAGAAAAATTATGTTTACTTAAATTTATTTTTAATCTCAAGTCAAAATTCGCCCCTTTGGAGCCATGCAAATGAATGTGCTTCCAGGTGGGACTTTATTGCTCTATTCTACAACTACCCTGACAATTTTAAGATGATGGCTCCATTTTCGTCGCTCATATGATAACGTATTTTCAACTTATTTTTAATTTAAGGCTAAAATACACCCCTTGAGAGCCTTGCAAATGAATGTGCTTCCAGGTAGGATTTTATTGCTTTATTCTACAACTACCCTGACAATTTTAAGATAAAACTCCATTTTCCTCATTCACACGAAAACGTTTTTTAAATTTATTTTTAATTTAAGGCTAACATACACCCTTGAGAGCCTTGCAAATGAATATGCTTCCAGGTGGGATTTTATTGCCCTATTCTACAACTACTTTGACAATTTTAAGATAATATTCCATTTTCTTCACTCATATGATAAGGTTTTTTAAATTTATTTTTAATTTAAGGCTAAAATACACCCCTTGAGAGTCTTGCAAATGAATGTGCTTCCAGGTGGGATTTTATTACTTTATTCTACAACTACCCTGACAATTTTAAGATGATACTCCATTTTCTTCATTCACACGAAAACGTTTTTTAAATTTATTTTTAATTTAAGGCTAACACACCCCTTGAGAGCCCTGCAAATGAATATGCTTCCAGGTGGGATTTTATTGCCCTATTCTACAACTACCCTGACAATTTTAAGATAATATTCCATTTTCTTAACTCATATGATAAGGTTTTTTAAATTTATTTTTAATTTAAAGCTAAAATACACCCCTTGAGAGCTTTGCAAATGTATGTGCTTCCAGGTGGGACTTTATTGCTCTATTCTATAACTTTCCTGACAATTTTAAGATGATACTCCATTTTCTTCACTCATATGATAACGTTTTTTAACTGAAAAATGTTAAATTGGAGATAAAGAGAGAGTGCAGTAAAATGTAAATTTGGAAAAAAATAGTACTTAAATATTTATATGTTATATTGTTTTGAGACTTACTTTCATTATAGTGACTATTTGACATAGTTTGTATGAACTATTACTAATCCCGAGCAGATTTTCTAATAAATTTTCTCTATTACAAGCCACTGACCTTTGTTCTAAAATAAAAATTTGTATTTGTAAAAAATGTAAATATGTATATTTTAAACTTGACTTATTTTTATATTACAATGTTATACTTAAGAAATAAGTTAATAGGTAAAGCAATAGCCGTAAAATATAATTTACGGTTTTTATATATTATACATTACTTATTTATGTCTTTAGGAAATTTAAAGAAACTAGATGTTAATCATCTAACTGCTGCGCAGCGGCTCGTTCCTCGATTCATACTCAAAATATTGCTTTAATACGGCTCTGTATAACCGATGTTCTTACTCCCAGAGTTGGATGCAAACTGAGGTCTCTGCAGCCTGAAATCGATGCGCGAGCTGCTATGCGCGACTTATTATTTCGGCCCAAGTGATTCTACTGGTCTCCCTATACTATGGTATAGATATCGTGCTAAAAACTCACACTTTTTAGAAAATGAACAAATTAAAAAATTTCTAAAGGAGGCCCCTGATTTAGGTACTCAGGTAATTATAAACAAAATAATTTTGTAAACGAAGAATACTGACTATTATTATTTCAGGTGGCAATGATTTTTGTCATATCTGGGGCGTGTTGACGTGTTCAATTATCTCAAATAAAAATTGGAGATAGAGGAAATAGATTACTGATCACCCTGCCAACTATGTCAGAAATATAGTACACCTACAAACCTACACAAATAGAAAGTAATTTTTTTCTTAAATATTCTAATGATAAAGCATATAACCAACTAATAGAAATGCATACCTTTGGGAAAATGCCAAAACAAGTTCAATAGCTGATATCACAACTTGCATGGTGGATGGAAATCTTTAATGGTAGCTGAAGGTTACACTGAGGAGTCCATAATTCGTAAGTTGTTAGCAAAAAAATCCCTACTGCAAGTACATCAAGTACTAGAAGTGATTTTTTAAAGAAATCAACCACTTTGGAGGACTCAATGGTTCATAAAGTCATTTACTACTGAAAACACTTGAACCTACATAGACGAAGTAAATGTTTCAAAACAAACAGGGCAAGGCATATCCCTTACAGCCTGTTCTAATTTCACTATAAATGTTTACAATAAATAAAATTAATTTCGTTAAAGAACAAATTCTAATTTTTAATTTAGTGGCACTTTTAAAATAAGTAGGTAGGTAAGTTAGGAAACGATGGATAAAGTAAAAAGTTAAAGGCGATCTGATACCTTCAGATTGAAAAACAGCAATATTTCATTAAATGCATATCTGATCCAATGCCCTATTTTGACACCAAAATTCCCCCATTAGGCATTAGGAAACGTTCTGTCTAATGAACAATCTTGTGACAGTGAAAAGGACAACAACCTTCATGACTTATGTACAATACTGCAATAGCAAATTTTTGTATTCCACTTGCAGACACCTGTTAGTTTGCATTCAATGGAACAGGACTTGAATTTTAAATTTATCTTACTACTATCTACGACCATGGCTTACATTTATTACTTGGTAAGATAAAAACTCATCTACGTTTAAAACGATATGAATCTGAAGGAAGCTTTTGACACGATGATTGCGGAATATTTCATAAGTAGGCGGATGACACTGCAAGCGTTAAACAATCTCATTATAAATGGAGCTAATAGCTAATGACGCGTTTGCAGTGTAAAGTGCACAGGGCGATTTAGACCTTAACAAAAAAAATTGAATGTACAGGGGACTCTTAGAAATACAATTTTGAAAACAAAAATATAAAGGGCAGCAAATAATTTAAACATACACTTCTGCATGGCACTGGAAACTGGTCCACTATAAAACCTGACCATGCGCAAGGCAAAGCAATCAGTCCGCGACCGACATGGCGGCAATGTGTAATAAGAAATGAACGAACAAAAAAATTACAGAATTTCCCAATGAAATAAATAAATACAATTTTATAACACCTACTTTATATCAGCAAATTCAACTGCTTCTGCCGCTATTGTTATTATTAATTAACAAAATTAATTTGTGGTTTTAATTAATAAAGTAATTTGCCGTACCTGATGTTACAACAAATGTACAAAATTTTGTCTGAAAACGTGTAAATACATTTGGCACCGTCTTACTCCATTTCTACGAACTAACACAAATGTTTCTGGTTCTTGTTCGTCGTCGAAAAACTAATGTAAACAGTATCGTAAAAAACGTTGACACAATCAAATACGTTAATACAATAAAATACAATCAGATTTCAGTATAACAAGGCTGAAAATAGCACAAATTCATTTTTTTTTTCTTGGAAACTATAAGGATTTTACAAAAAAAATTATTGTGGATCACCGTGTATAGTAGTGGACTTTAACATTGAATATTGAATGTGAGTAAAAAAAATTATCGATACTGAAAAAAATATAATTATAATTAAAATATATTTGAGATCGTAGATTGCGCAATGAAGATTATAAATTTTCTCGTAATAGAAAATTTATTAAGAAACATATTTTTTTTATAAATAGTTTGAAAAAATCTCAGAATCCTCATATTTTTATGCCAAAGTATTTTTTACTAATTAAGGTTTTTTATTACTTGTCTGAGGAGATACATTGCTATAAGTATAAAAATGGTTAAATAATTTGAATTATGTTTTAATAAAATTCCGTTCGTGACCGTACAGTACCCTAAATATTTTAAGCTTGATTTATTCGAGTAGTTTAAACCGTTTCGCGAATTTTTACATAGTCGAAGAGGATTCTTAAATTTGATTTATGTAAGTTATGTAAATGAGGGGAAGGTTACACGAGGTCAAGCTTGTATTTATATATTTGCCAGCAAATATGCATAATCCTAAATAAAATACGGTGGCAGATCCTATAAAAATATTGCTAAATGCATAGTCTAATATAAATAAAAATACATATACTCCAAAAAAAAAAAAAAAAATTAAATTGTTTAGCGAATAATGAATGATGACTTTATTAAAGATGAAATTAATTGTTTGTATGTTGATAAAGAACACTAGATTTTTTTAATTTGGGAATGCTAACTGACACTTCATGGCATTACACAAGCAAACATCCTGTGTGGTGTCAAATATGTCCCTAATTAAAACGAGCAACCTTGTCTTTTTAATTTTAAATTGAAATTAACAGGATTTGGTTTATACAGAAGGATGAATGAATATTTCATACGTGCTTCAGAATTACTTAAAAAAATAATCCCCCTGTTTACATGCTTTTCTGCATTATCCTGACAAGGACAATATATATGGAAATTTTGTATGTGTAGCGTGTTATGTAATGGCGGAAGAAGAAAAATAAAACAGCATATTACTTGATCAAATTTAAAAACTCTTGGTAATACCTTCAGCACTGATAAAATTACCTCATGAAAAGGTGGCCAAATTATTTATGGATATTTGTTTGAGATCACGAATATTTTTAAAATCTAAAAAGTCGTATGAAAATTTGCCAAAGCTTGGTGTGTGTGTGTGCCTCATTTTTTTAATAGACTTGCAAATCAGTTTTACATTTTATCTACAAAAATGCAAATGAAGCCTAGCTATACTAATAATCAAGATTAATACAAAAATACTTTATTGAAAGATTGACTTATTCTTGTACTATAATAAGATTATATATTATTCACATAAGAATACAAATTATTTGAAATCAAGAAAACTACTATACATATTATGAGATAAAATTAGGTACGTTTGTTTAAAGAATTGTTTTATGTTATTTAAATAATATGAATTACTTGAGTCAACAAATGTTATTCTCAAAATAAAGGTGTTTTATTTATTTATTTATTTATTGTTCATTCATTTAGCAACGCTAACATAAGTATGGGTACATAGATATGTGACTAAAATAAAATAATAATATAAAACAAATATATGAAATTATAGATCTAAGAAACACAATACACAAAAGATTACGCAATATAAGATACAATTGCACAATATAACTGCAACTGAAACAGACGCCACCAAAAAAAAGCATATACGTACATACAAATACTATCCTAATTTACCCAATTATTTCCCCTTTATTTATGTGAAGTTTTAAGTGACTTGAAAGAATGACAGCAAATATTTGAAATAATATTAAATAATTTCGAATAAAGTAAATAATAACATTTCATTAATAAAAATTACATAATTAGCAGTTCAGTATTCTTACTACATTGTATTCTTTCTTGAGTAATTACTACTCTACCCATCTTTATACTACTGAATGAATATTTAATTATTTACACAGTATGCGCCAAAAGTATGGAATAAATTCAATAAAAACAAAACAATTATTTTTTGGGAAAAATCCTCGAACAGGTCGATTTTTAATTTAAAAAATACATATTTTAGCGTAAAATGCGATTTTCAAATGTCATTTGTTTTCGAGTAATGACATCATCGATTTTTTTTTAAATGGCAGCACCATATTTTTTTCCTTGATTCTGAAAGATCGTTTAATTCTCTATCAGACAGTACTAAAATTTTGCCCTCTTACATAGGAAAGTTTTAATCAATTAAAATAAAGCAAAAACGTTATCAAGTTTAGTTTTTCGAATTCCATAGTTCTTTTATGGATCACGTAGGTGAAAACCTTTGCAAAGTGTCATTGTCACACCGACTTTCTAATACGTATTGTAAGCGACATAGAAATTATTATTCAATTTAAAGTATTATGGCACATTTAACTGTTACTCGAAGGATTGAAATTTTAATTCTTATCGGATGCGGGAATATGACTAGAACTCAGCAGGAAGTTTGCGATTTATTTAATGAAAAATATCCAGATCGCCCTATCAGCCACTCAACAGTTAATAAGGTAGAGTCTAAATTTAGAGAAACTGGCAATGTTGTAAATATTCCAAAACCTGGACGTCCAAGCATTAATGAAAATTAGAAACAGAACATTTTGATAAGTATGGTGGATAATCCTCATAATTCTTCACGATTGGTTGCATTAAACGATGACACTAGTCAGAGCACAGTGCTACGTATCTTGAGGAAAGAAAAATATCATCCCTACAAAATTCAACTTGTGCAGGAACTCAATGAAGATGATCCCGATCGCCGCTTACACTTTTGCGAAATTTTAATGGATTTATGTCAAGGAAATAGAAATTTACACCGGCAAATACTTTTTTCAGATGGGGCCACATTTTATCTGAATGGTACAGTAAACCGTCAAACTTGCAGATATTGGAGTCGGGAAAATCCTCATTGGATGGCAGAGGCACATACCCAACACCCTCAGAAATTAAATGTGTGGGCTGGAATAGTTGGCGACAGAATAGTAGGGCCTTTCTTCTTTGAAGGAACCCTTACAGGACAAAGATATTTAGAGTTTCTAGAAAATGACCTTGCTCCAGCCCTTGTAGTAATTTTTCCTAACGATAATGACCCTGACATTCCTGACGATACCATATGGTTTCAGCAAGACGGTGCACCTCCGCACTATGCGCGCCCTGTACGAGATTTTTTGGAAAACTGTTTTCCTGGGAGGTGGATCGGCAGACGCGGACCGATAGAATGGCCTTCAAGATCGCCAGATCTTACACCTCTTGACTATTTTTTATGGGGATACTTGAAGTCAAAAGTGTACATTAATAAACCACGTAATTTAGAAGAACTTCAAAATCGCATTCGGGACGAAATACGCAGAGTTACCCCAGAAATCATTCATAATGTGCAAGAAGAATTTCTTCACAGACTTGCGCATTGTCAAGAAGTTGGTGGATGGCAATTCGAACATTTAATTTAAGTATAAAATTTAATCAATTGTATTTTATTTTACATACCTCAGAATTGTTACATGAATAAAATTTACGTTTTCTAACATTCAATCGTCATTTACTCGAAAACTTTCCTATGTAAGAGGGCAAAATTTTAGTACTGTCTGATAGAGAATTAAACGATCTTTCAGAATCAAGGAAAAAAATATGGCGTTGCCATTTAAAAAAAAATCGATGACGTCATTACTCGAAAACAAATGACATTTGAAAATCGCATTTTACGCTAAAATATGTATTTTTTAAATTAAAAATCGACCTGTTAGAGGATTTTTCCCAAAAAATAATTGTTTCGTTTTTATTGAATTTATTCCATACTTTTGGCGTATACTGTATAAGAAAGACTTGTAGCAAACTGTCAAAGTAATTCATTAGCGGCACGCCAGACATATACCACTTTTGAGCTTGTTGGCTCACCCCAGTATGCCACCCTGTATACTTAGTTAATTTCTATAAATGATGGCAAATTAGAATGTTATTTATCAACCTAGACCCACATTATTTTCAGATGTTATGCCAAATCGCCATATGGCTCCCTAACACGAACTGGATCAACCGCTTCTCCTTTTTATTTTCACGAATCCTACAAAATTCAAGAAGCGCTCGCGCAATTCAGTTATAGGTAACGGTTGCCGGGTAATGACTAAAGGATACTTAAATGGAACACCTTGTTAACTTCCACGAAGAGACTATTTCATTTAACACATGTTGTTTTAAATTTGCAATTCCTATAAAAGCATATGGCTAGTGCATTCGTACTGTTGCAGCAGTGTTCGCCAAAATCGTTAGAATGCACGGTATTACCGAGAACCTAAACGATATACAAAAATATCGTTAACAGTTAACAGTTACCGGCTAGATGTGCAGTGGTTTTGTTAGAGAAAATAAATTGCGTTGTCGTGGGAAACATTTTCATTCGCATTTTGATAAATATTGATATATAGACCAGTGCTGAAAGCCTTTGAAAATGGTGCAAAGTGAAAAAAAATAATAGTAGGATGAAACCCATTGGAAAAGGAAGAGATACAACAAAAATGAAAGGAAAAATAATTTACGGGCGATCTGAGGTCGGGAAGTGGAAGGGGGTGAGTTTTTAAGGGTAAAAAACGGTTTACCTCGATTTCTGGCAAAACTGCAAGTCCTATGGAAAAAAGTTAAATAGCAATGTTGTAGGTAATAAAAAGGTCTACAACTTTTATACTTACACTTTTTTCACATAACCTCAAAATTTATGTGAAAAATCCAAAAATTTGGTTTTTTATTTTTATCTTTTACAAAAAATTTTTTTTTCACGATATTTGGTGAAAACTTACGTTTTTATGTCTCAAACACACTGTAATTTTTTTTATTTAAAATATTTATATTTTCACCTTATTTTGACTTAATATCGAAAAAGCACCCTAATTTTCAATCGAAAATTCTCACGTCAAAATATCTGCTTTTTTAAAAAAGTCGGTGGGCTTTTTGTTCGTTGAATTCTCTACTATCTTATGGTGTAAAAAAATATACATTACTATGGTAAATGTTCTCAGAATATACAAAGAAACGACAAACTCGAATCCGAAAATTTTTTTTTTAATCATTATGTACAATTTTGAGCTATTTATTAAAATTTATACTTTAATTACTCGAAAAACGTAATATTCTATATTGCATTGATAAACAAAAAAAATGTAAGTCGAAATATACCACTATAATTAACAACTAAATAAGTTAATAAAGTTAATATTTAATAAGACATCTACAATATTTTTTCGTTTCTTTGCATTTTCTGAGAACGTTTACCATAGTAATGTGTATTTTTTTACACCATCAGAAAGTAGAGATTTCAACGAACAGAAAGCCCACCGACTTTTCTAAAAAAGCAGATATTTTGACGTGAGAAATTTCGATTGAAAATTAGGGTGCTTTTTCGATATAAGTCAAAATAAGGTGAAAAAATAAATATTTTAAATCAAAAAAATTACAGTGTATTTGGGACATAAAAAGATAAGTTTTCACCAAATTTCGTGAAAAAAAAAATTTGTTTGTAAAAGATAAAAATAAAAAACCAAAAACTTGGTTATTTGAATTTTTATTATTTTATTACCTACAACTTTGCCATTTAACTTTTTTCCATAGGACTTGTAGTTCTGCCAGAAATCGAGGTAAACCGTTTTTTACCCTTAAAAACTCACCCCCTTCCACTTCCCGACCTCAGATCGCCCGTAAATTATTTTTCCTTTCATTTTTGTTGTATTCTCTTCCTTTTCCAATGGGTTTCATCCTACTATTATTTTTTTTGGTTTCAAAAATTATCGACCCTGGTCTAATAGGAAATCGCTCTTATTCACAAAGGGTTAGTACTTTTCCGGCTAGAAGCCGACTTTTCCGAAGTATAGCAATGTCATGTTAAGAAAAAATAAGTTAATACAAACAACTGGTATTTATTTTATATTTTATTAAATTATAACATAAAGAAAAATATTAAGAACCAAAACTAATTTGAATTATTGTGAATATTAATTGTAACATTTGAATTCTCATTCCTGTGAACCGTTAATGTAAGCCCATGTTGTTGCTTAACATTGTATTGGGTTTCGGAAGTTGACAAAGAGGCCGACGTTCCCGGATTTTCTGTATAGGATAACATATTTACAATATTTACTTGACCATGTAACGAATTCTCCACGTATCCTTCGGCTACGGCGCTGGATTTTCATCCTCCTAATTTTTTTGACTGTAGGATGTCTCCTGTATTTGCTAGCAATGTAGCTGAAGTACGTCTAAAACAATGTCCAGTAAACTCGTTAGCATTTTCTAATTTTAAAAAAAAAACGCTATTTTTTTGGGGAAAACCTCCAATAGCATAGTGGCCACAAGGCTGATTTATAATCTTGCCATTCCTTATTTGTAAAAAAAAACGATCGGAACCAATGGTCTTGTTAAGATCATAGTACTGTTTATTATTTTTATCCATTTCAATTTTATAATTGCAAATGCTCGGGAAGTGTAGGTTTTTGTTACAGGAATAACTTACACATTACATACAGCATACATTATGCTCTTTTCTAAAATTTCCAAATCACCCATTTTCATATTTAGGAGTTCATCGCATCTGCAGGCGCCGGATATGTCAATAATTAAAGCAACCTTAAAGTAAAATATGCCATTAAACACATAATTGATATGAATTAAAGGCCCAACTTTCGTTCAAGGGAAATCAGTTACAAAAGAAATTGTTTTATAGGAAGGTTCTACACAAGATTACTAGTATATAACCAATTTTGTTTTTCCGCGGAAATGTTTCGTTTTCCGGAAAACTCGAATTTTTCTTATATTATATTTTAACTGAAAATTGCCTCAAAAATTTCTACTTGCGCATAATACAGTTAAATGGTCAATGCCAAGCACATTTCTAATGTTATAAAAAAGGTACTAAAAAGATGCCAATTTAGATGCTAAAAATTCACAATCCAGTTTAAGTGCGAGCCAAGATATACCCAAAAACTTACAGCAATCATCATGAATAAGAACCTTAGTTTCACCATTAACAGAAAGCTCCAAATCAACAAGTGGTTTCCGCGGGGTATGATACCTAACAAACTGAGTTTTTTCCGCATTAAAATACAAATAAACATTGTTATACCAATCAACCAAATCCGAGACAACGGCCTCACATTTGCGCTTAAGGTTATTTTCACATACGTATAATGTAAAAGGTCTAACAAACGTCAAGCGCAGACGTGTTCAAAGGTTTGGCAGAAATATGGAATATCTTGAAAACAGCTTTACCTATGAATAATTGCTATAAAAAAACTTGGAGAACTTTAACTAATATGGCGGAGATATGTAGATGATATTAATATTACAATTTATAGTTTTCATAAATTGACTAATTTCTACATTTTCATTCGCATTTTGTAAATACTGATACGCGCAATGGCTTCTGTATTGTCGAATGGTCTAAAAAAATGACAAAAGCAGACTCTCGTCTTTAAATGTCTGGCAAGGAATGTGGAATATCTCGAAAACAACTTTACCTCCGAATAATTACTATAAAAAACGTGTCGGAGATATGTAAATGATATTATTAATCTACAATTTGGTCTTATAATTTTGACAAACTGATTAATTTCTTGAACTACGTACACAAAGTGTTCTACAAGCTCTACGACAAACTTTGCTAGGCAAGACTAGACATATTATAATACGCCTGATTTTACAAAAAACCTAGCACGAATATAACAAACAAACAACATAACAACAAACAATAAAATAAAAAACTACTCCATCAGAAACTTAAACTGTTATATGATCTGAAATTATTAAAATCGTAAAAGGTTGCGCATATCTGTGTGATCCTAAGCATCAATTAGTTACTAATTAAAAATTTCCTTATAAAGTTTAGAGTACTTATAGAACGTATTACAATTTAAAAGTCATATTTCATAAATTTCAACGAACAATTGCTTTCTGTCGACTAAATTAAAATTCTTACGTAATGTAACAAAAATGACACAGAACCACCTACATAATATATATGCACGTTATTAAACTCATTACAATTTATGATAAATACATGCAGCAAAGATGTCCTATAAATATGCAAATTAGCTTTATAAGTTAGACTTTCATAGACGCTCGACTATCAAGTATAGACAGAACTAATAAAAACTGTAGAATCGTTCGCAATTGCATATTATATTAATTTATAAGAATTCTATTTTTTAATCAGATCAAATATAGATTAAAGAAGACTGGCTGACCTGTAGCAGTTCTTACACAGGGATGGCCAGAAGTACGGAATAAAATTCATATCTTTTAAATGAGAGAATTTTCTTTAAAAACGCTGAAACACGTTAACTGATCTTGTTTTTTCCCATCTTTCGGTTATATTTATAATAATTAATTTTTTCCACGGTCTGGAGTAGAAATGAGTTTCTATGACATCAAAATTAAAACAGAAGTAGTCGATTATTCCCAAGGGAGTATAATGCTTCCAAGGGAGTATACATTATGGAGAACGTTTTTCATGCAAAAAAAGATAACATTGAAATTATTTATTGACATTTAAATTAAATGTTATATTTGTACAATTTTCAAAATTAATATTAGAAGGAATATTACTTTCGCTTACATTTACAGTTTTGTGATTGCGCTAGTAGTGGTACCTACTAAAACCTGATTAGCAATTTTGGTCTTATTTTCAATGGAGTTGTCGACATAACCCACAGCGACTGTCGTTGATTTCCAACCAGCATGACGCTTTATTGTCGTGATATCCACACCAGCATCTGCCAGTAATGTCGCTGAAGATCTTCGTAAGCAGTGACCAGTATAACATGCAGCATCAGGTAATTTTAAATACGAAGCTACTACACTCGGAATTTTTCCCATGGTATTCTTGCCAACTTATGCGCTTATGCTTGACGTGGAGAGGACGAAGGGACAGGTATTTTCGAAACAATTCAAGCATATTTCCCACATCGCTAACCAGAAAGGTTCGTGGAATCTTTGTCTTAGTGTTTGGAATTTTTACAATCAAGGAAGAGCCTACATCCTCAATATCATCTACAGTTAAATTGACTAGTTCATCAGTTCGACAAGCTCCGGCAATCCCCAGAATTAATCCAACCTATAAAAAATCAAAATACTTAATAATTGAAATACCTAACAACAAAAGTAATCTTACCTTAATCATTAAGAATTCTTTGTCATCTGCACTTGATAGAAAACGGTCGATTTCACCCTTTGTCAATATTTTCGATTTTTTCGCTTGATATCCGTCACCGGTTCTTTTCAAAAATGCGATCAGCTTGGGGAATTTGCTTATATCTATGTTGTAAATTATCAAGCATGACTTAACCATAGAATATTCCGCTCATAATGTGGAAGACATTCTCTCTGTATACTTGAACATTTTTCTCGGCGCACCACTTTTTGAACCGATTGTAGGCTATATCGTATAAAGATCTTGACTTCGTAGGCAGCAAATTGCTTATTGCAATATTTGCAGCCTCCACAATCTTTTCCGACTCACAATTATTCAATGTGCACTAAACAAACTTTAAACTAAACCAAACTAGCACCTTAATTTGACAATTCTTTTTGTTTGTTTATTTTGTAGTTATGACAATAACTCAACGACTACTAAATAAATGCTCAAATCCAAAATAGAATAATTCTGGTGCTACTTACTTCATAATGACAAAATATGTATTTTTAAGTTAATGAGACCGTGGAAAAAATAGTATATACCATTCGGGAGAGATGCTATTTTTTTCCTCGGTGCATTGTAGCCCTCGGGCTTCAAATTGCACCTCTGCCAAAATAACGCATTTCTCTCCCTTAATGTACTTAATGTACTATTTTTTCAACCTCCTAACCCCCAGCTACCCTTACTTTTTTCCAAATGGAAACATAAGGCATGAGCTGGCTCGCTGAAAAGCTTATAGAAAACCGAATTCAGCCATACCAAATAAACAAGTCTTATGTTTTCAATAGCAAGGTTTTTAGGGTTGCATAAAACACCTACTTAACAAGTGAAATAAAATTTAATTATCTTCAGTGTTATCCTCAATCTTTGCCGCCCAGTGTATATTTTGATAATAACCGACGTAAAAAAATTATTTTCTACAACTTTCTTTTCAGTGTAGATTCTTGCTGCACGTTAGCATGCCTCCTGTATTTTTGATACTAGATCTTCCTCATCACTAAACTTCATCGTCAAAGGAACATAATTGACGCCGATTCGCCTATAAATCAATCCCGCAATTAAACCACATGCTACGTAATTTTCCAAATGCCTCCCAATTAGACTTAACGGCACTAAGGACTGACTGACGCAATTACTCGCAATACGTTTTACAGTTTCCGCCTAGTCCGGCATCTTCGTCGGTGGCTGTCAGGTGTTGTCTTCCCATTGTATATAGGATGGCTTTGCTGTTACTAATTTCTACGGACCAACATCTGCCTCTTACGGATTTTTGTCGACCCGCGGTGGATGATTCTAGTGGTAACGGTTTTGAATAGCCGTCGCTTAATTTGGCTCGTTTTATTTTTCACAACATAGAGCCCGGTGCTTCGGTTAATTATGAGTCTACTGACCTAGTACCGTCGCCGCTTCTTGACATATCGTTGCCTCAATTATGTGTTGCATTATTATACATCATCTGAGAAAAATAGGTACGAAATCTGGGATGTTATAAAATTTAGAATAACAAACATTATTATTTTGATGTGAGAGATTTGATCAATAGCTGCTTTCTCTCGCTCAGAATCTTGTGATCATGATTACAAAATCTGCAATAGGACTGGTGGATTTTAAAAAGAAGGCACCGTGATTGGCAAATATAGAATCATGATGACAAAATCATGTTCGAAAAAAGCAGCTTATTTTAGATTGATTTCTACTAATGGATTGATGGTACAGTTTATTTAAAATACAACTCTGTTTTACAATCGTTGACAGGTTTTGGGATTGTTTTATTATCTGCATAGGGATAAACATGAATACTAACCTTAACAATTGTCAGTATATTACTGTTGGATATATTAGTGATAGATATATTATTAAAGCAACATCTAAATTGAAAAATAAGATGACTATGAGTACAGATGATGAACAACTCGAGTATGCAAACCTGGTACCCGACTTTTAAAAATTCAATTTATTTCCTTGTGCACTATACTTCAACCGAGGTACCGTTGGTAGCTGTTTATAGTTACCTTCCTTTCGATTGTAGTTCCTCGAAATCGAAGTTGCTATACTTCAAATGGAGGTTAAAAAATCGTTTGCAGTAACATTCTTAGTGACTCTACTTTAGATTTTTTGAACTACAAACGAAATGAAGGTTACTACAAACAACTACAAAACATTCTTTAGCATCTGCTTGAAATATAGTGACTACTTTAAATTTCGAGGAACTTCAAACAAAATAAAAGTTACTACAAACTATTTTTTAGCGTTCACTTGAAGTATATTTTCTCTATGTATGTATGTATGTATGTATGTATGTATGTATGTATGTATGTATGTATGTATGTATGTATGTATGTATGTATGTATGTATGTATGTATGTATGTATGTATGTATGTATGTATGTATGTATGTATGTATGTATGTATGTATGTATGTATGTATGTATGTATGTATGTATGTATGTATGTATGTATGTATGTATGTATGTATGTATGTATGTATGTATGTATGTATGTATGTATGTATGTATGTATGTATGTATGTATGTATGTATGTATGTATGTATGTATGTATGTATGTATGTATGTATGTATGTATGTATGTATGTATGTATGTATGTATGTATGTATGTATGTATGTATGTATGTATGTATGTATGTATGTATGTATGTATGTATGTATGTATGTATGTATGTATGTATGTATGTATGTATGTATGTATGTATGTATGTATGTATGTATGTATGTATGTATGTATGTATGTATGTATGTATGTATGTATGTATGTATGTATGTATGTATGTATGTATGTATGTATGTATGTATGTATGTATGTATGTATGTATGTATGTATGTATGTATGTATGTATGTATGTATGTATGTATGTATGTATGTATGTATGTATGTATGTATGTATGTATGTATGTATGTATGTATGTATGTATGTATGTATGTATGTATGTATGTATGTATGTATGTATGTATGTATGTATGTATGTATGTATGTATGTATGTATGTATGTATGTATGTATGTATGTATGTATGTATGTATGTATGTATGTATGTATGTATGTATGTATGTATGTATGTATGTATGTATGTATGTATGTATGTATGTATGTATGTATGTATGTATGTATGTATGTATGTATGTATGTATGTATGTATGTATGTATGTATGTATGTATGTAGGTACGTACGTACGTATGTATGTATGTATGTATGTATGTCTAAAAAAAATTATTTATTCTTTCTCTTAAAACAAATTTCATTCATATGAAATGAAAAACTGCCTGTCTGCCTTATGGCCTGTCTTTAAATCTGGTGATTTATTATGAACTATAGACCGACAGCAATTTTATCTAATCTGTCGAAAGTCTATGAAATATTATATTCGGAACTTCTTATATTCTCAGATTCAAAGCTCTATACCACCATACCGACCTGGTTTTATGGATAGGCGACAATAACTAATTTGGTTCATTTTACTCAGTTCACTTTTTACGTTATAATTGATCGAGATCAAGTTGACGTGGTTTATACTGACTTCAACAAGGCCTTTGACAGGTTGGACGATGATTTAATTATTCAATTTCGGATTTACGAGTTCTCTATTGTCTCTATTCACATCTTATTTATGTAATCTAACGTAGTTTGTTATGTATAACTGTCATAGCTCTCACTATATGGTGGTCACATCTGGAATTCCTCAGGGCTCGAACCTTGGACCACTACCCTTCTGCTTTTTATTGATGATTTATGAAATTTCATGTCATATGAAAGACTTTTATTTGGCGATGATTTAAAACTTTTTCATAAACTAACAAGTCCTACCAGCTTTCATGCATGCACAGGACGTTTTTTAATGTGTGTTTCTTGGGTTATTTTAGGGCAAAAAGCCTTAAGAAATCAAGAGACTAAAACTATTAGTTTCCGAAAACCATGTTAGTGGAGTACCGCATTTTCCCATTATATCAACGATGTGGCAATTTTTCTATTCCATTAATCTAGTGTTTTGGAAATTTATAATTTACCATGCCTATTATTTTGTCAAATAACCTCATAGAACAGTGCAAAATGATGTTCAAAGATTGCGGAACAGCAGTAAAGTGAAACTAAGGCCGTGACCAAGAAAGACCGCAACATGTTTTAAATAGTGAGAAAGATATTTTACACCTTGCCGAGGAAAACCGTAGTTTATGTGACTTTACACGTGTAATGGGTATTTCAAACGCTACCCTGTGCAGTAGATTACAGCAGCTACTGTGCAAGTTTTGACTGCAAATGATTTTGTATTATTTTCTCGTCCTCTATTAAGCTTTTCAAGCGACGTATTTATTTTAGAAGCACCCTGTATATAGTTTGCAGAACGGCCTACCAACTGACTTTGGAAAAACTTTATACATTACATCCAGCGAAGGTTCTGTTTAACTTCGTTGAAAATTTTATTAAATCTCAGTTACCGTTTAATTTTAAGATCGAGTGGATTTAATTATCTCTCCGTCCATGGCAAAAGTGAAAAACATTATAATACCTTTCACGAACAGACGAGTTAATCGAGGTGTTTTTCTCTTTTATAATGTGACATTTCAATTTGCTTTCGGAAGTATTTTACAGCCACAACGTTTCTACTAATTTTAGCAAAGTTCATGTAAGAATCACTGAAGAGTTGAATGACCTCCAAGGTTCTTAGGTTCATCCTAAGGCTGGATCATGGTTGTTATTTCATGAAAGGTTACAAAAATATATATAGTCAGTATACGTTAAATTTAAAAGACGATTCACAATTTACCCAAAAAAAATTGGGAATATATGAGTGATGAAAAACGGGGTATCGTAAAAAAATGTTTTAGTATTCACGTTCTTACGATAGTGATTACATTAGTTTTTCAAGTGTCAAAACTGGCTTACGTATAGCAACTCGGATTTGATGGATATTGTTTTAATTTATGGTGAAGTAAGACAAAATGCTTTAGTAGCTTCTCGTTTGTATGCAGAACGATTTTCTGGTAGACATGTGCCAAATGCAGCTACTTTTACCCCAGTAGTGCATCGCGGGTGTGACGCGGCAAGTTTGCAACCGAATCGTGGAAGAGATGGAAGTCCAGGGCGTTCACGGCGTATTGCAGCAGCTCAGAAACACGTTTGAGAGATTGTTGCAGAGAATCCCCAAATAAGTACCAGGCAAATCGCTGAACAAGTACAAGGAATGTCCCAATCAACAGTGTGGCCTATCATACACGAGGCTTAATTATATCCGTACCATGTACAGCGTGTTCAAGCATTAGTACCAAGGGAATCCCTTGGGAATTAGATTTTGTAAATGGTTGATGCAACAAAACGCTCAAAGTAAATCAAATCTCCTACAATTCGTATCAATGAAGTCATATGTATGTTCTCTGATACCAAACATCTAGGTATGCTAATGAACAATTCCACAGACAAAGTTCTATTCAATAATTATCTAAAGAAAATAATCTAATTGATTAACCTGCTAATGAAACACTCTATAAATATCTAACTTCACTTTTTGGTAGTGGGAACACGACAAATTCAACCACAATAGATGAGATCTGACCTATTTCTGCATTTTTAGGATTGCTTCTTCAGGTGGTCTCCTTTAAGTTGAATCAAATATCTAACTATAAAAATTATTATAAAAATTAAAATTATTTGAAGTTAAATATCGACAATGACAAAAAGTGACAACCTGTCAATGAATTAAATATGACATAACCTACAAAAATGTTCACCTTTTATGTAAAAGTTTTTATATATTTTTAGGTATTAATAATATTGTGTGAAGTTAGATATTTATAGAGTGTTTCATTAGCAGGTTAGTCAATTAGATTATTTTCTTTAGATGATTATTGAATAGAGCTTTGTCTGTAGAATTGTTCATTTGCATACCTAGATCTTTGGTATCAGAGAACATACATATGACTTCATTGATACGAATTGTAGGAGATTTGATTTATATTAGCTTAAAATACCTTTCTAAAACAGTAAAAAAATGTTACAAAAGCTAATAATAAGGAATATATGGGTAGATATTGTAGGTGTAATTCAACGCAGGTTGGGGCTTTTGTCCACTGAGTAGTTAGTTTCACACAATATTATGAATACCTAAAAATATATAAAAACGCTCAAAATTCCATATTTACTGCTGACGTGTTAGTTATAGATGTTTCGGATTTTGAGAATCCCCACGCGATTTAAAGGTACCAATTCCAACAACGCTTTTCCTTAAATGTTTGGGCAGGGATTGTCGGTAATCGTTTCACTGGATCATTCATATTATCAAGTCGAATGAATGGGGTTAAATATCTCGAGTTCCTTCGAAATGATCTGCCTGGACTTGTGGAAGATGTGCCCTTAGATATCCGAATGTTCTTGTACGTTAATTGTTAGTTTTTTAACTCTCTATAATGAGTTATAACACGATCGTACTACGCTTTAAAACTAAGTAAAACATTTTTTTATCAAACTATTGCACGTAGGTACCTAAAGTTTTCCGACATTAATTTTTATTTTTTACTTTAATTTATTTAATGCTCAGTTTTATGCAATATAACGTTACACTGTTGTCGCAATGTATTTGCATATATTATGTTCAATTTTTACTATAAAATTTGCAAACATGAATAAAGACTTACCTTATACATGAAACAACACCATGCTTTCTTAAATCACGTCCTGCAACAAAAATATATATTAGATAATGAAATTAAATGTAATATAAATATTTATGCAACAAGTACAAAAAGTAAGGCACTTTTTGTACGAGTTGCATACAATATTATATAATATTATATAATATTATAATTTTTACGTTCATGCAAAAACCAAAAAATTATATTTAGATGACACTAAGTCTAGGAAAAATATTCATCATGATGACAAAACGCTGTAGTAGAATGACAGATGAATGCAATAAACATTTTATTGCACTAGTGCGATAAAGAGCCACTTTTTCCACTAAATATAATTCAATAAAGTTTTGTTTTTTGCATGAACGTAGAAAAATTAATTTAATATCTCATAAATCTGTCATTTTACAATAACTATCCTATGTAGAAAACACTAAGCGTGAAATAATGCCCTAGGGCGTTACAAATTTATATAGCGCCCCAAAGATTTACAAAAAACTTTTGTTTTTAAACCGATTTATTTAACTTACGTTACTGTAATAAGGTCCTAGGGCGTTATTTCTCATTTGATGAGTCTCAAAATATGATTAATATTAAAATAATAGACTAGTAGCAGTAAACATTAACCATTAGGTAAATACACTTTATGTTCCAGGGCGTTATTGTCTTCATAATGCCCTTAATTACTGTAAAAAGTATTACTGTAAATTTTTTGTCCGTAAAACATTTTTTTCAATTATATGTAGCTTTTTTAAAAACCTGGCAAATACTAACTTGTTCGTCATTACTCTTGTATTTGAAAGAACGGTGAGATGGTAATCACGTAAAGTTCGCAAAAAATCAAAATAGTACCGTATCGGAGTTAACAAAGTTCAGTGAAGTTTTACTATTTATATTGCCGACCACAAGCTCAATCATAGTACCGTCATTTCAATTCCCAAGATCTCGTACCCGATGTCGTAATAAATCATCAATCCTATTTGTCTTCCAGTGGTAAAGTTATCGCTTCTATAATAAGACTAGATGACCATGACATACCCTTTTATAAATTTGCTAACGGTTTAGCCAGTTTTTTTCCTAAATAACCGTTATGTCCATTATCTTACTAGTATGATTTGCATTCTATTGTTATGTGTTTCTTTATAGGTGATACCAAAATTGATAAGTAACTACAAGGAAATATTACAACGGCGTTGAACAATGCGCGTAGAACACAATTTCCACTTGAATTTATTTCACTGCATTGGAGAATCGAAGTGTCGTTTTTATTTAGACATGTTTAGACTTACGGCAGGTTACTACTCGTAAAACAAAACAGTTGCAATGGAACCGTACGTTGGGATACATAGTTAGAAGCAACGTCATATTACTATACGTTCATTTTGACGACATAAAAATATTCTACAGCGACTACATTAAGTGATGCTACTTTTATTTTATATGCTCAACGGATATTTAACGATGCTAGAATTCGCGAAGACTTAGCATACATATATTTTAATTATTAAGCGACTGTGACATCATCAGGACATTTAATAAATAACGCTTTTATTTGCGACAGTTTATTTCCCAGTTATAAGGATATAGTGCTGAACGTGTGAAGAAAAAAATTGATACCATTTTGCGGAACAATCCGGGATTTCTTGACGTATCGTAGATGTTTTTGATGGTAAAGAAGTAAATATTTCCAGAGGTAATCGAAAATTGCAAACATATTTTTTGAAATACCCCATATAGTAATTTTCAAATCTATATCTCACTTGGTTCTCTATATACCTTTCGTCTAGAATCCTATCCTTCTCATTTTTCACACACTTGTCAATATTTCCTCAATTGTCGTATTGAAACCCACTTATTTGTAATCGTGCCAAAGGTCAAAAGATCACTAAAATCAATTGTAGAAATCCGTGTAATAATTATTCATCACATACACACCATTTCTTCCTTGCGTTTGTAATGAACGGTATGACAGAAACCAATTATTCTTATAAATATGCAATTAGCATGTCTCGCCTAGAGCTATTCATGCCCGCATGATGTTAACATATTTCTACACTGACAACAAAAGTATATCGACGCCATTTAGATGGTAATATCTTATGCATAATGTATGCATATGTAATACGTTTTGTAACTATTCAAAAAAGCTGGATAGTCTTTTTTGACATTTTCTCATGTTTATTAAAATGCGTTGTCCCATATTTCAACTTGGCACAGCATGGAGAGTAAAATATTAAAGTAACAGTGAGTTAACGATTGTTTAAGGTTGTCGTATTTCTCTCCATAAAATAATCAAGTTTGTGCATTTTTTAGATACCTACATAAATTTTGAAAACTGAAACATGTAAAACAAAAATAATATGAAAACTTGTTTTTCAAACCCAAATGTCCCAATATCGTTCCTTTGTTTTTTTATTACTTTAATATGACACCCTCTCTGCCGGTATGGTAGGGTGGAAGAACGTTGACTTGGATAAATGTGAGAGATTGATACCGGTTGGCGCTTGACCATCCCCCTAATTAACGAGGTTTTTCAGGTTTTCCTCATTCCTGCACTGAATGATGGTTAGGACCTACTGACGTAAGTCTTTCCTAGGCACAAATGCGACCTACTTAATAATAATATACCGTCCCCTCTTCCGCATAAGTCTCCCAACTTCTAGGCTGATCCCTGTGATTGAAATGAAGGGCACAGATATTATTATTAAATATCCGTAGTGGCCAATCGGGATATTGAGGTCAATATTTTCCTATTATATTTACCGTCAAACAACAACAACAACAATCGACTACAATAGCGGAAAGTTATATAGAAAACTCACTGTCCAGCAAAATGACAATTGTTGAAAAAATCCAGATTCTACCTGGCGACTGAATTTAAATAATCCCGGTCAAAATGACAAGATCGTTCTTGAGATAAATGTTAATGTTAATAATAAGAATTCTAAATAGAACGCTATAAAATCTAAGCGTGGTATTATGAATTCTAATCTATTAGTGTATTAAAAGGCTTTCATCCACAGAAAATAGACGTATTAAACCTTCTTAATATACCTAGTAGTCGTGGATAAAGTATTTAATAACTCATTTACTCTTTATTGGGCTATAGAGACTCCCGACACTTATTTAATACACGCTAAGTGCAAAATAAGTACTGAGTCACAGTTTTGGTTTCACATTTACCCGCCTTCATCAGTAACAATTCTTATACGTGACACTAATAAAGATTACATTCACATCTTGCAAGAAGATTACATGCTTAGTCACAGATTTTAAAACTGTTACATCAGGTACATATAATCGGATGTTATTGTTTTTTGACACAGCATGTATTGCTCCAATGAGGTGGTAAAGGCCTGACCCGTACCCGTTACCTCTCGACACATACATTAGGAAACGTTAATTTAATATTTTTGATTTGGCGATATTGGTTAAGTACTCGAGATCTTATAATGTACACGAAGTCTATAAATAACAGTTACGGTGTTTATCGGTGAATCACATACTTGTATGTTGAGTGTGAACATACTAAGTAAGCTGCCACGCTGTGGAACTTGGATTAAAATATGTGTTATACAGGAATGGTCAGAAGTACGAAGTAAAATTCATATCTTTTGAATGAGTGTATTTTTTTAAAACACCGAAACACGTTAACTGATCTTGATTTATTATCATCTTTCGGTTATATAATAATTAATTTTTCTTCAACCACCTATCCCCCAGCTACCCCTACTTTTTCTCAAATGGAAATATACGAGTCATTCCATATAAAATAGTCTGAAAATAAAAAAAAATGTTGCCGACCCATTTTAGATTTTGGTGTAACTTTGAAAAACTCTACTCTAGGGTCCCAAATAACAAAATTTACACGAGTTTGATTTTTACAAGCGCTTGTTTCCGCCTATTTAAATAAAGACTCTTAAAAATTGCTATTTTTAAGCTTTATTAATATTTGCTGTCATATTTTTCTGTTTGAAGATATTTGATTGATCAAGACGGAATTCAGAGTGGGAAAGATAGTAGTTTCAGTGTAAATGAAAATAATTGGCTCGGACGATCCCTTGGAATAATAGCAGCGTGCTGAAAATGAGCGTGTTAACTATTGAGAGTTAAAAATTCATGCTCCGCAGGAATTAAGTATACATATCATAGACAAAATTCAGCCACAAGTTGGCCTGAGTAGTTTAAGAGTCTTTATTTAAATAGGCGGAAACAAGCGCTTTTAAAAATCAAAATCGTGTAAATTTTGTTGTTTGGGACCCTAAAGAAGAGATTTTCAAAGTTACACCAAAACCTAAAATGGGTCGACTTTGCCAATTAGACGATTTCAAATGGAATGACCCGTAAGGCATGAGGGGGCTGGTTGAAAACCTTATAGAAAACTGAATCCAACCAGTTTCAGCGTGCTAAAGTGACGGGTTTTCATTTTAGAAATTTGTATATATTCAATTTACCTATCATGGAAAGAAAATATATCACCCTGTATAATATTACAAATAAAATATCATATGCGCCATTGTATTATTTTCACTTTTTGTTTGTTTACATTTTTTGTATTCCAAATCGATTAACAAAATTAATTTACTTGATTAAGTGCATTTTTACACAATTACTTAACTTACTTATGGCCGGTTTCTCAACTAGTAGATATCTATTAAATAAACTTATCGATTCCATAAACTGGAGATATCCCATGAATTCGGTTTCTGAACCATTCGATAATACTTATCTATTGCATAAGTTATGGAACAGATATCCAAAGAAAAATGGCAAGATATCTGTCCAATAAACATTAACGCACGCGCGCAGTGATTTAGCTGTAGCTTGTTTACATCTTTATTATAAGGCTTAACCAAACTTTTTTTGATATGTTCGTGACGATTACTTTGTGCAATGGAAAATTCTGATTCGTCTGCCTCTTCAGATGAAGAATATTTAAATATAGTCAGATATCTTGAACGGCCAAGACGTTATCGTGAAAGAGAAAACCCGTATAAAAAATACAGCGACAGAAT
The DNA here is from genome assembly GCA_037114965.1 of Monochamus alternatus. Taxonomy (NCBI): domain Eukaryota; kingdom Metazoa; phylum Arthropoda; class Insecta; order Coleoptera; family Cerambycidae; genus Monochamus; species Monochamus alternatus. Next base: position 12,320,545 of record CM073434.1, on the reverse strand, counting down.
CTCGAGAGAGGCTTACGGGCGCCGTATTCTTGAAATAGTGTTTTCTACAAATACAAGTAATTTTAGACATTTAAGAACTGAATAATGTAGAGTTTAGCAAATAACAACAATGTTATCTCATGCCACCAGCGAATATTCGAAGGTACCGAAATAAAATCAATGTATAACGTCAGAAAGCCATTTATCCAGGAAATTTTTAGGTAATGAAAACTTTCAAAATACGTATTTTTTTTAAAATTCAGCTATAGATGTAAACATTGTTATAACATAAACTTACATATTTTTGCATATAACATTGTTCACTTTTGTTTATAAGTATGTGAAAATAATTGTTAAAATGTGGGGTTAGAATAGCGAAATAATGTGTGTCATGTCATACAAATGCATTTTAAAAGTTATTAAATTATTTGAAGAGAGTGTAAATAGTAAAAGTGGATAAACAAAACATCATTAATTTTATTTTTGATATTACTTTTTGTTCTACGCGTTTTATTTTTCAAAATTTCAGTACCTAAAAAACACCACAAATTTGATCATTTTATGGCGAGAAATGCGGCGACCTTAACGAAAGAAACTGTAAATTTACTGATAGATTTAATAGGAGATAGTGTTCAAGTCTCTAGTACTAGAACAAATTTACTATCAGTATTAGAAAAGGTTTTAATAACTTCGTTTTTATGCAACAGGTTTGTATATATTTTTTTTTAGTTTATGTGATGTGCTATTATTAGGTAGGCGATAGTGGCGCCATCTACAATTATTTCTTGAAAGTGTCTTACTTCTATAAATGACATCTGCAAACACTTGTGCATTTGTTAGCTCCCTCTATGATTATTGCAGATATTAAGATATCCATTCAACTGTTATGTATTAACAAAATTTGGAAGACATGCGTTCGGAAACCAATATAAAGTTATTGGTCTGATAAATTTATGTACTTGATAGTTATCGAATGGATTGCGCCAAATGTTGAGAAACCGGCCATTAAACATATTTAGAGAGGCCATGTAAAATAATAAAAAAAAGCCGTTATCTTATTCAATATTATGTATGTCAAATTAAGCTTATTTTTTTAAAAAGATTAAGTTTTAATAATGGCTTATGCATATCCAATGCGGAAATGGCCAATATGGTTTACGTTTATGACCTTGCAGATGGAAATGGTACTGAGGCTAGGCGAGTTTATATGGAAAGATTTCCAAATCATCCAACTCCAAATCCAAGAATGTTCAGAAATATTTTTCAACGTCCTTCGGAGTCAGGTTCATTTCAGAAAAGTCCAATTCCTGGAAGACCATTGAGTGCCAGAAGGCCTGAGTTGGAAGAACACGAAAACCCAAATACTAGTACTAGGAAGATCGCTGCAAATCTTATTGTGAATCATAAATCTATTTTGAAACATCAACAGTTACATCCGTGTCACATACAAATGGTTCAAGCCTTACTACCGGAAGACTATCCTGCTTGCCTACAATTTTGCTTTAAAGAAATTTGCCGTGTTTTGCAAGACAAGACTTTTTCAAATTCTGCAGGATCTCCTGTCTGAGATGAGCAACATTTGGACATAACATAACCAACAAAAACACAACCAACTTTATAAAATCTTAATTTCACTGAAATGAGACTGGTGGTGGGGATGTTGCCATCACACTAACTTGTTCTTTAAAACCGGCTTAATATTAGAAATTAGTTGGAGATGATAATCAGTCTGGACAATAGTCAATATCGACATGAGTGCCGTGTTGCGTGAGTGATTCAATTTGGTTGCACGTTGCACATATTCACTGCTTTCATTGATTACAAAGAAGTTATTCGTCAGTTCTTTCCACTAGGTCAAATAATCAATCGTTTTTGTTATCTTAAAGTTTTGAGATGGTTGTAGGATGGATGGATAGGTGGTGAATGAGTTATGCTGAATGAGACCTGAATTTTGACACAGTGGAGAGTGGGTATTGCACTACGAAAATGCACCTGTCATTAAACACCTGCAATTTTTGACTTATGCACAAAAAAATTAGATGACAGTTCTGCCTGAATCCCCTCACTCGCCTGATTTGACCCTTGCTAACTTTTTTTTATTCCCCAACCTCAATTTCCCTTCGAGGGACGAATGTGATACGAATGAAGATATAAAACAATCGTTGGAGGAACTGCACGATATTTCAGAATACACATTACGATAAGTGCCTGACTTGGACAGAAGGAGATTATATTGAATAAGCTGTAATAATTCTCAACAAATTTATATACATCTTGTGCCGATACAATTTTAAAAATAAATTATATTTTCGTATCCTTATGTATTTATTAACATATAAAGAATTTTTAATATCGCCTCTAAATTAAAGAGAGTTTGGGGACTTGCTTCTTTCCGGAAATAATATTTTAGGGGCGATTTAATATCCCTCCCACTTTGACGAAATATCTGACGATTGAGTCTAATTATTAAAATGAAGTAGCTGAAAACAAAAGAATATACGCAGCAAAGAGAATATACCGGATGCAGCGCGAGATCGGATTTTAACAAGGTATACTGGATATACACCAAAATACAGAGCAATATGCATTTCCCAATAACAGGAAAACTTTTCACTTAAGTTAGCATTTGACAGCTGTCAAAATGCAGCGTATGAACAGCCCATTGTAAATATCTAAAAAATTATTGACTTAGACAACAAAATAAAAGAATAAGTTGTTATAATGGAGCAGTGGGTTCGCTTGGGGTAAACACTGATTGATAAAATGCAAAATATTTTCTTAATATTACTGCTGCGTGTCAGTGGATTTGAATCTAGATTATAATCAAATGAAATTATATTTTGTTTAAACTCTACGTTTATCAATATTTACAGAAACCATGATTTCTCTACACCACACTTGTCTTGTCTTCAAAAGTCCTTGCACTGCTAGACAATCATCATAACAGTTAATGCTACGAAAAAGCTAAAAAAAACTGATTATATTGCAAAGTTGATGACATCATTTATATAAAGAATAAACAGGAGTGGTCCCAAGTTAGACCCTTGTGGTATCCCTGAAGAAGCTATCAAAATATTAGAACGGTATCCATTATAATGATACAGATAACTCACGACGCTCAAGATAAGATTTTGTAAGTAGCAAAGAATCATCAAATCCAAATGATATCTATTTCTGTAATAATATAAAGTGATTTATCTTGTCAAAACAAAAATAACAGTTGTATCATGATTTTTAAAATATTATATAATAAAATAAAACATAATTATCTAATGTAAATAATACTACTGACTTGTAAAATTGATAGTTAACCTGTAACAGTTTTACAAGTTAGTAGCTAGTAAAAATATACTCTCTTGATTAATACGATGTTTTGATAAATTGACGTTCACGAACGTGTAACAAATAAAAAATTTCATTTCAGTTAACTAAAATGTCATTTTATGTTATTTTATCGACAGTTTTCGAAAAAGGATGTTTCAGGCCGATAGCAAAATTAATAACTGTGTTAATAAATTCACCACGCGCTTTTGTGGTGTGTATTTACTTTCCCATTACGCTTAATAACACGATAATTGCGCTGTCAACCTGCAATAACACAAGCTACATTCGTTTGCTTACCCAGTGTTTCCTGCTTCGGTCAATCTATCATGTCCAGTAATTGTAACAGATGTAGAGTGCAGTAAGTTACCGCTGATAGTTTATCGCAGTCATTTAAATAAAGAATTATGTTAACACTGTTACGGATAAAATTACAGTAATTTATTTCAGATAACCGCCAACTGTGGGTGAACGAAACTAATAGTGTGAGATTATGAAAAAATGAAACGGTTATAGCCTATATCATCGATATAAGGGTACGGTGCAATATAATTTCAAACAAATGACATACGAATCATTAGAATATATGGATATATGCATAGTATATTAACATAATTTTATATATCATGCCTATTTAAGTCGGTTAACTCGATATTATCATCTTCCGAACATATTAGCAGAATATCCAATACCGCCTTTAAAATTGTGGGCTTTATTGTCCGTAACTCTACATCATTTAACAATATTAGTGCTCTGAAATGTTTATACTTTTCCTTAGTCCGTTCCAGATTAGAATATGCTAGTCTTATATGGTACCTGTGCTATCAAGTTAATATTAATAATCTTGAGAAAGGTGTTCAACGTCGCTTTTTAAAATTCATGGTATATCGCGTTGATAATATTTATCTCTCTAGAGGATTTGATCATAGCCTCCTGTTACAAAGATTCGATATCAAATCGTTGCAGTTGAGGAGAGTTCTCACAACTCTATCATTTTTATTAAAAATATTTCCTATAAACCCCATTGATTCACCAGAGATTTTAAAAATGTTCTACTTGCGTGTACCTAGACCAGAATATCGTGCTGATTGCATATTTTACTGTCGTAATGCTAGAACAAATGTCCTTACCACACGCTGTATACATCATGTCAACTAATTTTGATCAAATTATGGAATATGATAAAAAAAATATCGAAAACAAACAGGAAAAATAATATCTGCAAATTTAAAAACTCAGTCATAATTATATATCACTTAAATATGGAAATCGCATCACAAACCAAAGTTTACTAACCTATAAACCCAGTAATTAAACATCTTAAAACATCTATTTGGCTTAAAAGCTTCAATAAAATTTGTTGATTATTAGGTAGGACTTTTACATTGCCTACACCGTCTAATCTGGCAGTTAATTATATTCAAGCGATTTATCACTTTTAAATTTTTGCATAGAAATACGAGGTAGCCCGACCACAAAACAATCTGAATAAAATTAGTATACACACCACATTAATATACCATATGGTGCTGTGAATATATACATTAAGATGCGTGAAATAAGGGTAGAGTACCGTTACGAATGTCGAACAAACTTTACTACAGGCTTAGCCGCTTGAGAATAAAGCGGTGTAGAAAAAAGTAAATATAAATATTACGAAAATTTTAATTACACTATTTTGCGAAGATAGTTATATTTGGGTATTTACAAAATAAATGGACTGAGAAAAAGACCAAAGAACGCCTGAAATTATGACACGCATATTATGTACTTGTCCTCGTCTCGAGATTTCAGGAGAAAAAAGGTTATAAATCCGTGATAATCGATAGCTAATCACAGATGTGCACGAAGATAACAATTACCCGTGAAGTATAGGTAAACATTATTGTTGTCTTCATTTGAAGGGTACAGGGGAAAAACGGGTCAAGTCAATTTTCAAGAAAATTGGGATAGTGGCACCATCTAATAGAATATAGTCGAATTTTAATGTGAATGTATATTACTGGACAAAAACAAATTAAGTCGTGAGCCTTGAGTTTCGTGAGTTATTCACTATAAAATATTACCCATACAGGCGAAATATGTGCTAGGCCCATTCGGTACAGAGCAATAACGGGCTAAGTCTAGTAAATACGTGTTCATGCCATATGAACCAGTCAGCATTTTTTCTTGTTTTTTCATGTTTACAGTGAAGTTATGATTTGAGGCCAGTAGTTATTGTAGTCTTACTTTTTTTATCTAGTTTGCAATGGAAAGTGATTTAAGTGATTGTGAAAGTGTTTTTAAAAGATCGTCTACAAAGAAAAGAGTGAAACATGGAAAACATACATTTATACGTAATTTTAATCTTAGTTCAATGGGCGAACAAGATGCTTATTTATGCGGCCTTATAAGCATTGTGCCAAATAAGCAAAGACGTCCTCGTAATCAAGAGGAAACTGCCAATTTAAGGGACGTAGCATCATATTACAAAATAAGATACACATCGGGCGATAAAGTTATCGAAACAGATGTATGTCGAGAGGAATTTACTGCTCTGCATGACATCACAAAAAGAAGAATTAAGTACTTGTTATCGTCGTTAAAAAACAACGGTATGGCTTCCAAACGATCAAAGGGGAAAACATTTAAACAGACCAAGGAAACTGGCTGATGAAGTTTGTCAGAAAATAATAACCCATATAGGGTCTTTTAAGGGTCGAAGTAGCCACTGCAGTACTAAAGACAGCAAAAAAATATATTTATCTGAAGAACTAAATGTCAGGAAAATGTTTCAAATGTTCACAGAACTGCATCTTACATGTAAGGTCTCTTATGAAACATATAGGACAATTGTTGTTACACATTTCAATATTTCATTCGGCTACCCTAGAACAGACATTTGCAGTACATGTGACGAGTACTAGGCAAAGTTAAAGACCTTAGAATATGATAACACAGCAATCTCATCGGAAAATAAAGAGGTGATAAGAGAAACCAAAGAAATGATATCTGAGGAGATCAACCAACTAACCACTTTACATAAACTCCATTTAGCCAAAGCTAAATTGTTCTATACCAGAAAAAAGGCAGCTAAACAATCCAGCCGTAAATCAGAATTAAAGGAAGCTATCTGTATTGACTTTGGCAAAAACTTTCATATACCTAAAATCCCTACCAATGATGTATATTATAAGCGACAACTTTCCGTTTATCTGTTTATCTCCAATTCAACCAGTGTATTTTATGTATATACATACAATTGGCAAAAAAGGAGTGATAACGTTTCATTCTTATTGAATCATTTTCTGTATAATTACCTTGACCCACAAGTGCGACATTTGGAGTGTTTTGTGATTCATGTGGTGGCCAAAATAAAAATTATACTTTTCTTCGCTATCTACATAATATACTTCACCAGTAAAAACGACTGGATTCTGTGAAAGTTACCTTCCCAATTAGGGGACATTTCTATATGGAAAATGATAAAAATATGGGTCAATCAAAAGGCTGGAGTGGCAACAGTGGAGGATTCGTACAATGGAAGTTGGACCAGTGCCGTTGTGATGCCAAAAAAAGCCACAATTTTAAAAAATTTAGAGAAACGAAATGAATTCATTCTTCCAGAAGTATTGTACGAAGGTAATACAGATATTTTCACCTTTTTTTTATTTTTTAGGTGCTTTATCAATTTCAGCTGAAAAATTTGCTAATTTGCAAGTTTTAAAAAGAATTTGCGGAAAAACGGCTCAGAACTACTTCTTAACACTGATTTACGTTTAAATAGGATTCATCCCTCTAGAAGCAAACTACCTCTTTGCTATGGAAGAAGTATGGAGTATGGGATTCAAGTCATGCTTAGGGTAATATTTTCTCTCCTAATAGCTCATTCCCGTTTTCGCATTTTAGGTACATACTATTCATTTTAACAGAAAAACTAATTTACATACTTCACAATCTGAGGATGAAATACTTCTATTCACCTATTCAATCCATTTTTAAGAAGTGACCGTGTGGCCTTTCCAGTTTATCAGATTGAAAGAGAAGCTAAGCTAATTTTTTCACTCATTACGATTTATAAAATGATTTAAGTTCATAACTATGTTAAATTTATAGTTTTTTTATTGGCTATGTAATGAATTTAAATAAAATAAACATATATCCAAAATACGAGCAAAGTCAGCACAAGTAGCCATGTTTTAATGTTTTTTTTTTTTTAAAAACTAATATTTTAACATATATTTTAACATGTCAGCTATATTTTTGCATATCCAATAAGATTCTTTTAATCTGTCGTTTTTCCTAAATCCCCTTTTTACTTCTTGTTATGCAGCTTGAAAACTAAAATTTCTCTTATCTCATAACTTGAAAAATTGACAGCTCGTTCTGCCCCTGGACCCGTGGTTGTCGTGGTTAAAAGAGAAATATAAAAGAAAGTGTTTTTATCTTCAACAAAAACTTGCTTAAATAAGTTACTTTAAATTTAGTAATTTTTCGAATTTTGTCATTAACATATATCAACAATATACGTAACTGCCTTTATTTTGTGACATTATAAATTGTACCAATTAAAACAAATTTCACTAAATTTTTTCTCTGACCAACGGTAACACAATTGACAGCAAACAGGTCTTGAATATACGACAACGTCGTTCACATACCATGCCAGGCGTTTATACATGACAATTACAAATATACCCGAACATAATTACTGTGAATGATTTTCTTAGAGCGATTTTAACAACAGAGAATAAACTGTGAAATAGTTACAAGTGTTCAAAATGATTTAAGTTGCTTGCGAAAAGTGTTTCTGTACAAACGTCTCAGAGAGTTTTGCTTAGATTTGCCATAAATTAACATGTCAACTTAGGTCATTGCTACTATAAATTGTTCCATCATGTACGTTTTGTTTATGTACACCCACAATATCAAGAGGGCATTGTGTACAGAAAGACGAAACTACTACACACGTCCTGGCCATAATACTACTATGACTAATAATACTTTTAGGTTAACAGCAGCAGGCAAGCTTTTACTTAACCTTAGTTTGTAATTTAATAATAATATTTCGCCTTTTATTGCCGTTGTATTTTCATTTTTGAAATGGATTTTGGTCAGATATACAAGTCTTTTTAGTATCCGGATACCCTGTACATACTCAAAATATGGTGCCCAGATAAAACAGGAAATAGGAAATATTTTAAATAAAAACTAAAAAACCGGAATTCACTATTATTTTTGTTTATTTCAATTTAACACTCCATAATTCAGAGAATGGACGAAATGGAAAAAATATACAGTATGCGCCAAAAGTATGGAATAAATTCAATAAAAACGAAACAATTATTTTTTGGGAAAACTCCTCGAACAGGTCGACTTTTAATTTAAAAAATACATATTTTAGCGTAAAATGCGACTTTCAAATGTCATTTGTTTTCGAGTAACGACGTCATCGATTTTTTTTTAAATGGCAACACCATATTTTTTTCCTTGATTCTGACAGATCGTTTAATTTTCTATCAGACAGTACTAAAATGTTGCCCTCTTACATAGGAAAGTTTTCGAGTAAATGACGATTGAATGTTAGAAAACTTAAATCAATTAAAATAAAGCAAAAATGATATCACATTTAGTTTTTCGAATTTCATAGTTCTTTTATGGATCACGTAGGTGAAAATCTTTGCAAAGTGTCATTGTCACACCGACTTTCTAATAAGTATTGTAAGCGACATAGAAATTATTATTCAATTTAAAGTATTATGGCACATTTAACTGTTACTCAAAGAATTGAAATTTTAATTCTTATCGGATGCGGGAATATGACTAGAACTCAGCAGGAAGTTTGCGATTTATTTAATGAAATATATCCAGATCGCCCTATCAGCCAATCAACAGTCAGTAAGGTAGAGTCTAAATTTAGAGAAACTGGCAATGTTGTAAATATTCCAAAACCTGGACGTCCAAGCATTAATGAAAATCAGAAACAGAACATTTTGATAAGTATGGTGGATAATCCTCATAATTCTTCACGATTGGTTGCATTAAACAATGACACTAGTCAAAGCACAGTGCTACATATCTTGAGGAAGGAAAAATGTCATCCCTACAAAATTCAACTTGTGCAGGAACTCAATGAAGATGATCCCGATCGCCGCTTACACTTTTGCGAAATTCTAATGGATTTATGTCAAGGAAATAGAAATTTACACCGTCAAATACTTTTTTCACATGAGGCCACATTTTGTCTGAATGGTACAGTAAACCGTCAAACTTGCAGATATTGGAGTCGGGAAAATCCTCATTGGATGGCAGAGGCACATACCCAACACCCTCAGAAATTAAATGTGTGGGCTGGAATAGTTGACGACAGAATAGTAGGGCCTTTCTTCTTTGAAGGAACCCTTACAGGACAACAATATTTAGAGTTTCTAGAAAATGACCAGCCCTTGCAGTAATTTTTCCTAACGATACTGACCCTGACATTCCTGACGATACCATATGGTTTCAGCAAGACGGTGCACCTCCGCACTATGCGCGCCCTGCATTCGGGATGAAATACGCAGAGTTACCCCAGAAATCATTCATAATGTGCAAGAAGAATTTCTTCACAGACTTGCGCATTGGCAAGAAGTTGGTGGATGGCAATTCGAACATTTAATTTAAGTATAAAATTTAATCAATTGTATTTTATTTTACATACCTCAGAATTGTTACTTTTTTATGGATAAAATTTACGTTTTCTAACATTCAATCGTCATTTACTCGAAAACTTTCCTATGTAAGAGGGCACAATTTTAGTACTGTCTGATAGAGAACTAAACGATCTTTCAGAATCATGGAAAAAAATATGGTGTTGCCATTTAAAAAAAATCGATGACGTCATTACTCGAAAACAACTGACATTTGAAAATCGCATTTTACGCTAAAATATGTATCTTTTAAATTAAAAATCGACCTGTTCGAGGATTTTTCGCAAAAAATAATTGTTTCGTTTTTATTAAATTTATTCCATACTTTTGGCGCATACTGGATAAGACTTTTAGTTATATTATTTTAACCAGACTTGCATCCCTATAAATGTGTATGCTTCTTTAGGAACACCCTGTATACGTAAAGTGACTCTTCGCATCTTCTCACATCACGAGTACAGTTATTTGTTGTAGTGGCATTCAGCCGAACAAATCTGGTTTTGGCGTGCAAGGAAAGTGGAAGCCACAGGGCAAATAGAAGAAGTGTCTCAAAAAAAAAAAGTGTTTACTTATGCTATTCACGTCGAGCCTTAATAGGTGTGTTTGCTTTACCCGACATACCTCTTTTTCTCCATTAAACACAATATTAGTAACCTATACGGGAAATTGTTTTGAATTTACTACATTTATATTTTTCTTTCTCTCAGAAATCCGTTATTTTTCAAGTCACACATTAACCTTAAGTAAATATGCAATAATACAAGCCACCGTTCTTCTTTTGTGAGATTAAATTATATCGTAGCAATTACTGTGCGATTTTGATGATACTAAAAGAACGAAAAAACTCAATTTATAATAAAATAATGGTGATTCAATTTTAAATGAATAAACTAAAATAAAAAAACTAAAACAAAAAAAATATACATAGGGGATAAGAGGTTGGAGTGCCATAAATTTAACAGGCCATATTATACATCGAAATAAACACTAATCTCAACCATTTTTGAGAAGAAAAAAAATCAAAATATCCAGTTTGACGTGCAAAAGTTCCGTTAATTTACGTAATTTTTTGCATAAAATTGTTTCTTAACCAATAAAATTTTTATTTCAATAATAAAGGTGATATACGCGGTATATGTAGGGTGACCGTATGTACTTTTTTATAAAGACAGTACTTTAAACACTGCCCTACTGTTTTCAAAGATTTATGAAATACGCCTTTTTTTGGTTTAAATAATGAAATCAAATGGGTGCACTGTTTTGATCGCTTGAACGATTATTTTAGTTGTTTTCAAATAAGAATACATTACGCCGTGTTCTCATCAAAATCGACCGTCTAGCATTATAATTATTATCTGCATTAGTCGCTTTTAGTGAGCACACGGATTTGAACTTACGAAAAATCGCAGATGAAATCCATCCTGCAAATCTACATAGACATGCAGGGAAATGTTGCAGTCTCTGAAGGGTCAAAAACAAATTTTGAAGGCAATCCTTCTCCTAAAAAGTACGACTATTACCAAATGATTCAAGCTAGCACATCAAATGAAACTTAACTTTTGAATTTGTACATGTTATTGTGTTTTTCATTAAGTATAAAAAATAACAGTATATTTTTTATTGTAAACAGATACAACAGCTGAGAAACAAAAAGTATTTTCATACAATATATACATTTTTTGACACATTTATTGAATTTACTCACCACACTGTATTTTATAAAATTACTTGTTGTTTCTTTGATGTTGTATCAGCATATAACAAAAAATATACCTTAATTTTGTTTAATTAAAATATTTGGACAAAAAAGAGATCGCTCAAATTATGAGGGGTGATTTCCCTTAAAAATTCTAAATGTATTTTTTTTTGTTCAAAAATTATGGTCACTCTAGCTATATGGCAACAAATCGCTTGAATGACACTCCATTTTCTCGAAAATGGCCAATTTCTGGGACCAGTGATAAATATACCTACCCTAAAAAACAATGTAGGTTTAAAATTATAAAAAAAAGTGATAGCGTTAATGCCAAAAAAGTTACGCTCACACTTACGTCACAAATATGGCGGATGTAGCTCCCTCTAAGGAATACGTCGAAATTACTTTTTAAATTCCAATTTTGACACCCTGTATCTCTTTTAATATCAACATTTTATTTCAGGTTGGCTTAAATCGTAATATTTTGAAGCGAAAAATGTAGTATGTCCCCATGGACCATTACTTACGGACCATCCTGTATACATTCAGCGTTCCTTTTTAACATAAAAAGTTCGTAAATATACCTGGTACTATATTCATATCCATTTTATGTATCTAAATCTGGGATCAGGCACACTAATGATTATTAATTTGTACGTAATATAAAAAATGGAAATTCTTTAATAAAGACTTCAAAGGTATTTAAATAATTATAAGTCTCTACCACTGCACATCTGCCTCTATGGAAACCATGAATCATGTGGAGCTGTGAATTTTTATTAAAATTTTATTTATTGTATTTGATACACCTAATAATTTGTTAATATAGCTGATGACTATTCGATAATAATTTAATGAAGTAAGCTGTTAAAAAATATATGTTTGACTGTAATCGAACGATTTGCATATACAGGATGTCCCGAATTTAATGGGAAACAGAGCAAGAGTAAGTTTCTGATGACAAAATAAGAAAATGTAGTCAAAGATACAGGGTGTCAAAGTTAAAATTTTATTTTCAATATTTTTAAATGACGTTTAAAAAAATCTAAATATTTGCATACATTTTGGAGATCGGAGATCTAATTCCGATGTTACCAGTAGAGGCCGCCACTTAAGGCACATCATGCCCTTTTCAAATGCCACAACTTTTTTGTGGCTTAGTGTCTCCATCTGACTATTAAAACAATTGATTCTCCTACCTTTTCTTTATCTAAAAAAGGTATACCTTGTTAAAGTAATTAAAAGTAACCGTTTTCGAAATAATCCTATTTGAAATATTCAGTACACAAAGTAAAAAGTTGTTTTAGTTTCAGGTAAAGTGCCTTTTCCGTTGAAAATACAGCAAAAGTTATTCAGAATGGTAAAGTTTGGCCACATCGCATTATTTTGTCATCAGGAATCCAGTCTTGTTCTGTGTCCGAATAATTTCGGTACACCTTCTATAACTAAATTTGATAAATATACTATTTACATACACCATTTACACTTTCAACTATTTGATGTCAAAGAGCATACTCCATGAACTTTATTACCAAATTAGTGGAGAATATTGTAGGTCATTTGACCTGTTGTATTCCTAAATTGCAAACTAAATAAGTACCTTTTACGATACAATATCAAAAGTCGATGCATTATTAAAACAAAGCCAAAGGAGAATATTACTGATTATATTCCCATTACATTTATAATTTTACACAAAAAAAAAAAAATGCACGCTCAGCAAATGCTTTAACGGACTTGCAGCACATTTACCAAATATTCGTCATCTGCACAATGTTATTATGTACCGTTTCGTTTTAACGAACAAGCATCCAAAAATGGTCTATCTAGAAAGTATTCTTGCACTTGGTAGCTTAAAAGGTTTGCATCCAACAGATGCTTCGATATGTCGTCGAATTTCTGGCTCTTCATTAAACATTGTAAGCATTTGGATATGATAGTATTCAACGTGTCAGCAGGCCAAACGCAATTTGGCCTACTTTGAGATCATTACCGATTTTTATACTTCTACTATCTAACGATACGTTAATATTAATTTATTTCAAGCATATTAGGTGTAGGCATTGAAATGAGGTACAGTGTGTTTCACTTCTCATCTTCACACCCTTGTCAAATTGTAGGGAGTAGTGCGACCTTGATGATACAGCGCTTTCAATATTATGAGAATTGGGAAGTACATTTTTAGTATAAACGTCTAGGCGTTGAAAATGAAACAAAAATAGAACATTAGATGTAAAGTGTAAATGCAAAGTTCCAAGAACCTTTTTTTGTTTTTCAATATTATTGAAAACAATACAATGAAATGTATTTTTTTGTATTATTAGCATCTTATTTTTTTAAAACAGTAATAATAATTATTATTACTTGTTAAGCAGATTGAAAAGGTAATAACAAAGGAGCTTAGGAGTTTTTTTTAATTTTAAAATATATAAGTGATAGTTGGTATTCATTTGTATATAATTTCAACATAGATATACATTTTCCATTTTGACTATAATTTATCATCAGGTAGTGATTATAATAATTACTTAAACTATTTTTTGGTAGGAATCAGTGAAATAAAAGAAAAAAGTCAGATTTTTTTGCCATATGAAAAGTACAAAAATAGGCCAAAATATAATTTTTGGTCTATTCGATTAATTTGAATTTAAGATCTGTCTTCGTCTATGGATTTAATTCTTTAACATACCTATAATACAGGGTGTTAAAAAAAGAGAGTAAAATATTTCAGGAGGTAATAGTATGAACCAAAATGCTCTCTAACGGCCATGGAAAAATGAGCTGGAGCACCATCATGCTGGAACCACATTTGTTGCCTCTGATTCAAAGGAATGTCTTCCAAAAACTCATACAGTGTATTCTGCAGAAAGTTGAAGTAAGCAGCGCCTGTTAATCGGTTTGGTAAAACAACAGGACCTAGAAACCTGTCACCTACAATACCCATCCAAATGTTTAATGAAAAACGTGCCACATAGATGGGCAGGAAGGGCCGAACCTGTTTTATGGCCTCCAAGATCGCCGATCTGAACCCTCTAGATTTCTTTGTTTGAGGATATTTGAAGACATTAGTGTATGGTACTCCTGTAAATAGCCTGGAAAAGCTGCAGCTACGGATTAATCAAAAGTGTCAAAAAATCCAAACCAAGGAGGGTGTTTTCGAAAGAGTTCGAATATCGTTGAGACGAAGATGTCGTGCCTGCTTGGAAATGGACGGAGGGCACTTGGAACATCTTCTGTAGCTTTATTTTTTGTTTGTTAAAAGCTTCCTTTGTCGGTTTATTCCTAATAAAATAAAATGTTAGAAAAACGAATAGTGATCCATATCTCCGCAACCGTTACTTTGCGGACCCATGTTTATTAAGACTTTTCTGCTTATTTTGGTTCATACTATTACTTCCTGAAATATTTTACACTCTTTTTTTAACACCCTGTATAAACTTTATTGATTGAGTTATAAATTTTCCAATTATATCCAATATTTAGGTGTGAAATTACTTCGTTTTCTTCTAAATAACCTAAAAATGCATGTAAAATAAATTGAATGTGGTTACTCTCCCATTAGTCATCGGTAATACTTCCTTGAAACTTCCTTGGCGTCTTAAATGCAGCAGCTGTCTGTACGTAACTAGCACAAATATTGTAGGTGACATTACTCAAGTTTCACTTCTTCGCATATTCTGTATTTCACTTATAACAAGACAATATGTCCTTTGTATCGTGCGATGTTGTGTTTTCAAGACGATCGTGTTACTTTCGACATCTATGTTACAATAGTTTCCTTACATTGACATGCAACATGCTTTCTTTGACTTCTCAAATTCACATCACGAAAATGTCCTACACTTTCGAAATTTTATATGAAAGTTGAAAATATACTTCCATTGAGGTAAATATAAGATGATTTGGTGATAGATAATACGAGGTATATCACGACGTGGTAACAAAAACTACAATTTCAAAATTTCTATACGGAGAATTTCTCTATATGTTTTCTTCAACGTTATTATTCGATATTTGTACGCATTTTACTAGCCATCAATGACAGTAATTGATGGCATTGCAAAAATCCAATACGTAAGAAAAAATAACTTTTTTTTCCATATATCTCAAAATTTAAAAGAGATACTAACCAGTACTAGTTTACACACTAATCAAGTTTACACTTTCGCCGCAACATATACAGTGTGTCTCAAGTATTACTGGCATCCTTCGAAGAGGTGATTGTACAGTGAAAATAAATGAGATTTACCCAAATATACCTATATGTGAAAATTCACCGTTTCCAAGATACAGAGAGTGCCAAAGATTTTTAAATTTGGAAACGTTTCGTGATAAAACAGCAATAGTTCTAGGTAGATATCTTTAGTCTAATGATTCAGTATATTTAAATATTCTCATTATCACCAGTGATGTATAAACCCCTTGACGCTCCTCTTTTTAAAATAAAAATGGTACGCCACTGTGTTAATTATAAAAAACGTAAGACACTTTAAATTTTGATTATTCTAAATAAATAATTATTCTTTAAAATGCATCGTATTTAGGTCCTTTATTCTTTAAAAATATCTCTGCATTTCGTGGTTTGTGCGTTGTGAGACATTATGATTTAGTAATATAGCGTGTCCCAAAATTAGTGCAGCATAGGGCAAGAGTATCCTGACGACCAAATAACGATAAACTAAGTTTAAGTTACTTTAGTCAAAAGTTGTTGGTTAAAAAGGTACAGGGTGTCAAAGTAAAAATTATATTTTCAATATTTGTAAATAATTTTTTTAAAAATTTTAATAATCGGATACATTTTGGATATCGGTGGTTTTTGGGAGCGAAAAATTCAAATTTGTTTCTAATTTTGACGCTACTACTACATGGCGCTTATTTTAAATGGCAGAACTTTTTTGCGGTTTAGTGTATACATCTGACTACTAAAACAACCGATTGTTTTTTATGTGATTTGTTGAAGCCGTTAGGAGTAACCGTTTCTTTTTCAAAATAATCATAAACTTAAAGTATCTGACATTTTTTATAATTAAGACAGTAGCGTACTATTATATTATAAATAAGAGTGGCACAGGGTTTTTACGCCACTGGTGATAATGGGATATTTGAACATACTGAGTAATTAGACTAAAGACTCGACTAAATATATCTCATTACAACCTATAATTATTGCTATTTTATCACGAAGAGTTTCCAAATACAAAATATAATAGAAATTTCAAAATATTTGACACAACTGGATCTGTTTTATTTTTTTTTTTTCAAACAATTGATATGTCCCGATATGGAATGGAGAAATTATGGTATAATTACCCTGCAATTACAACGAAATTGAGACACACTGTACAGTGCGCTTTGTTAGTTGTAATTGTTAATATTTACGATGGGCAACCGTAGTTTACAGGCGCAAGAACTTTTTTACTTAAGCAGTGGCTTCTTCCGCTGGATATCTAGCTCATTTAGAGAGAGTTTTATTGATCTTGATGCACACCGGTAACCATGGAATGTACTGTTTGCCTGCTATCGGATTCGGTTAGCTCAAACATGGTGTAGCGATAATTACAGGCATCATAATTTCATTCGGCGTAGGTTAAAAGCATAAAGACATCGCCTTAAGACTTATCTTGTAAATGAATAAGTCTATCGGATGCCTCGAGGAAGTGAGAAATGCACAAAATTCAAACTATGCTATATACCCAGACTTACACCTACCTGATGCGCACTCCGCAGATATCGCACTTAAGCCTTGTCCTCATGGACGCGAAATTCACGGATTTTTGCATTCGAAGTATATGCAGGGTGGAAATAAATAAGGGAGAAAAAATTTAGGGCGTGTGCGTGTGGGAATATAAGACCGGTCTTTTATAAAAAAAAATCATTTTAATATCCCCTGCGAAGTTACAACCCTTTAAACAGAGTATCAAAAAGTAGCTTTTATTTTTTTTCTGTAATACCAAACAAGTGACAGAAATGAAATTGAGGCGCCGTATTTTTGAAATACTGTTTTCTGCACGTACAACTAATTGGAGACATTTAAGAACTGAATAATATAGAGCTTATCAAACAAGGAATATTATCTCATGCCAACTGCGAATATTGAAAGGTATCGAAGTAAAACGAATATATAACTATACAAAAGCGGTCTAACCAACTAATTTTTAAGTACCGAACGCTTTCAAAATGTGTATTTATTAAATTCAATTGTAGATGTAAATGTTATTATAATATAAACTTACATGCTTCTGCATATAAGATTGCTCACTTTTGTTCATAAGTATGTGAAAATAATTGTTAAACTGTGGAGTTCTATATCCAAAAATACGAAAAAGAAATTCCTATAAACCTAGATCCACAAATGCTTCATTTTCGAAATACACTGTCAAAAAAAAATTAAATATGTTTTTTTATTGATAATTTCTACATTTCTCATTGGAAATCATTTAAATTTGGAGTATTACCTACATTTAAATGATTTTTCAATAAAAAATTTAGAAATTATCAATAAAAGCCATTTTTTTGACAGCCTATATTTAGAAAGAAGCGAACCTAGGTTTACAGGAACTTTTTTTCGTATTTCTGGATGTAGTATCTGCTCTAGAATTCTCTGAACAACATTTTGCAACACCCAAATCTATACATTTATAAAAATAACAATTTATGAAAAAATTATTATATTTGAAAAAAGTGACCGAGTTCAATTTATCAAAAAAAAAAATGTTTTAAAAGAGTCCGTTTTAATAACGACATGTTTAGATTATCACCAAAAATTTAGAAATTATCAATAAAAGCCATTTTTTTGACAGCCTATATTTAGAAAGAAGCGAACCTAGGTTTACAGGAACTTTTTTTCGTATTTCTGGATGTAGAATCTGCTCTAGAATTCTCTGAACAACATTTTGCAACACCCAAATCTATACATTTATAAAAATAACAATTTATGAAAAAATTATTATATTTGAAAAAAGTTACCGAGTTCAATTTATCAAAAAAAAATGTTTTAAAAGAGTCCGTTTTAATAACGACATGTTTTAGATTATCACCAAACATTTTTTTAAACGTCAAACAAATTTGGAAATTATGTCACATATTCAAAGAAAACGAGGAATATCGAGATAAGATAACCACAAAATTTTAATATCCAAATATAAAGCACAAAATTTTTAGTAGATAATATGGGAGGGTTTGAAATCTCTAGCACGTTTTGTGAAACAACATGTTCAACAGTATTTTAGTTCCGAGAATTCGGATGGGTTACACTATTTATAATTCATACAAACAGAACGTTGCAATTTATTAAAAACCACCAATACCAGCTGAGAAACTGTAATTACTTAACACATTTACGCTAACATTCCAACAAGTAACTGGTACCCTGAGAATAGTAATAAAATTTTATTAAAACTCGCAATTATGACGTCAAATAGAGAAAATTGTAAATATTTACCGCTCCCTAGTTTAATTATTTATGCATAAGTTAATACCTAACGTAATTAGATGTTGCAAAATGTTGCATCTGCCATTGATTCTCCATAATATTTATTACAACCTTTGGTAATGGAATTTCAAGGAGCGGGACGCAAGTGTATTAAATAACTGCGGCAGTCAAATCGAATATGGCGCGTAATTAGACAACACTCTGTACCCAGGGCTGTTTTAACATCAGCCTTCCAAACCTAATCTTAGAATTCGACTACGAAAAATAAGTTAAAAGTTTCTATAGGTCGTAAAATGCCACCTTAATGACATACGTCCTTTTATAAGAGGACCTTAAACGCTATCATCGGCCATAGGGCGGTCATACACTGATAAAAATGACAGTATACATTGTTTACGCTATGTATTACTGTAGATGTCAAATAAATACAGTACTACAAGGAACTACAGTTAAATATAGTAGATTTACATCTTTTATTCCAAATGACATAAGTATTAATAATATGTAATGATGTTGCAACATTGCATTTTATGCACTAACATGAGGATATACTCAAGAAATAAGGTATTTTGTATTTGTATACAAGTTGTAATGACGTCCCATAATACTGTTCGAACCATATCACATGATAACGCGAGAATGTAGTGAGGAGTTACATGCACAAATGACAAACAACTGACCTTTTCAATAAAACATATGAAGGAGTTTACGTTTCAATAAATTGTATTCGAGAATTAATAACAAAATTTGATGACACAGAAGACATAAAAGGCATTAAGAAACAAAAACGGAATCATGTACAATCTTGATAAAACCAGAAACAATACAATCTTCATAGTTCCTACCTGAGGTTATATTGGCATTATAAACAACTCTTCTCTACAACATTTTTAATTTCTTCTTTAAAAATGTAGCGCTTTACTCTTGACACAACATTACATCTTATATTTTTAACACCCTGTATTGTATATTGTACATTTCAAGAGAACCAAAACTTTTTTGAAAAAATTATTTGTTTAAAAAAATGTGAAATAAAAGGTTATAGGTATAGCTAGGTCCATCAGTAGACACACTGTACAGTATGCGCCAAAAGTATGGAATAAATTCAATAAAAACGAAACAATTATTTTTTGGGAAAAATCCTCGAACAGGTCGATTTTTAATTTAAAAAATACATATTTTAGCGTACAATGCGATTTTCAAATGTCATTTGTTTTCGAGTAATGACGTCATCGATTTTTTTTAAATGGCAACACCATATTTTTTACCTTGATTCTGAAGGATCGTTTAATTCTCTATCAGACAGTACTAAAATTTTACCCTCTTACATAGGAAAGTTTTCGAGTAAATGACGATTGAATGTTAGAAAACGTAAATCAATTAAAATAAAGCAATGTTGTAAATATTCCAAAACCTGGACGTCCAAGCATTAATGAAAATCAGAAACAGAACATTTTGATAAGTATGGTGGATAATCTTCATAATTCTTCACGATTGGTTGCATTAAACAATGACACTAGTCAGAGCACAGTGCTACGTATCTTGAGGAAGGAAAAATATCATCCCTATAAAATTCAACTTGTGCAGGAACTCAATGAAGATGATCCCGATCGCCGCTTACACTTTTGCGAAATTCTAATGGATTTATGTCAAGGAAATAGAAATTTACACCGGCAAATACTTTTTTGAGATGAGGCCACATTTTGTCTGAATGGTACAGTAAACCGTCAAACTTGCAGATATTGGAGTCGGGAAAATCCTCATTGGATGGCAGAGGCACATACCCAACACCCTCAGAAATTAAATATGTGGGCTGGAATAGTTGACGACAGAATAGTAGGGCCTTTCTTCTTTGAAGGAACCCTTACAGGACAAAGATATTTAGAGTTTCTAGAAAATGACCTTGTTCCAGCCTTTGCAGTAATTTTTCCTAACGATAATGACCCTGACATTCCTGACGATACCATATGGTTTCAGCAAGACGGTGCACCTCCGCACTATGCGCGCCCTGTACGAGATTTTTTGGACAACTGTTTTCCTGGGAGGCGGATCGGCAGACGCGGACCGATAGAATGGCCTGCAAGATCGCCAGATCTTACACCTCTTGACTATTTTTTATGGGGATACTTGAAGTCAAAAGTGTACATTAATAAACCACGTAATTTAGAAGAACTTCAAAATCGCATTCGGGACGAAATACGCAGAGTTACCCCAGAAATCATTCATAATGTGCAAGAAGAATTTCTTCACAGACTTGCGCATTGTCAAGAAGTCGATGGATGGCAATTCGAACATTTAATTTAAGTATAAAATTTAATAAATTGTATTTTATTTTACATACTTCAGAATTGTTACTTTTTTATGGATAAAATTTACGTTTTCTAACATTCAATCGTCATTTACTCGAAAACTTTCCTATGTAAGAGGGCAAAATTTTAGTACTGTCTGATAGAGAATTAAACGATCTTTCAGAATCAAGGAAAAAATCGATAACGTCATTACTCGAAAACAAATAACATTTGAAAATCGCATTTTATGCTAAAGTATGTATTTTTTAAATTAAAAATCGACCGGTTCGAGGATTTTTCCCAAAAAATAATTGTTTCGTTTTTATTGAATTTATTCCATACTTTTGGCGCATACTGTATATCTATATTCTGTGAAAATTTCTATTAGCAATATGCAAAGTTATCTAGTAGTTTTCTTTAGTTATATTTAAATTTTATTAATTAATGTTCAAAAAGAAATAATCAGTAGTTTTTATGTGTCTTCTAAAAATAATTCCTAAAACATTTGTACAAGTTATATAAAAAGGTATTCCTATTTACTGATCTGAATGACCAGGGGCGTATAACACAAGCGCTACAATTGTAACAATTGTAGAATATTACTTGTTGAATTGTTAAAATTCTGTAACACACCGCAACCTGTAGCTACATGTGCCGAACTTGTACTAACGGAGAAATTTCTACACTTGTAAAGCTGTTCTGTAACTCAACGAGAAGACTTACAAGTTTGTGTTACCGATTTTATTACAATTGTAAAAGAATTTTAACCTAACTGAAACCATGGGTAGAATCTCCTACAAGTGTTAGTATAATAAATACGTTGCCAACGCAGTCGTGCTAAAATGTGCTCAAGGGAATCTAGTGAAGAAGAAAATGATGAGAGAGTTGAATATCGTTTTAGAGACCAAACAGACTTTGTTTTCCTATCTGACGATGAGTATGTAGAAAGATTTCAACAGAATAGAATACAATTTAGGAATTTTCTTCAGATCTTTCTCCATCCCTTGAAAATAATAGTAATCGTTGGTAAAAGTTTTTAAAAACATTTATCCTTATTCCATTAATTATTGCAGTATAATAATCAATTACTTTATTAGAATTTACGGAAATAAAACATTAATTTGAGTAATAATATGTACTAAGTGATGCATTTATCTTGTTACCTCGGAAACGGTAACATAAAATTATTTTCTGAAGTAATTTTATTTTTGGTATCCGTTGCTTAAAATATGTGGTCTAAAATACACATATTATTTCAACACGAGGTGTCGAGACGGTCGAAATTTTGTGTACCAGCGACATATCAATTTTTATTTTTTAAGGTCTGTAAATTCCTGACATTTTTTGTAAGTCCACCGAATAAGTTCTGCATGATCCCGTATATATTTATAAACTATTGAACAAAAATACCAGTACTTACCATAGCATCTTTTTTCAAGTTTTGCCATAGTGTGTCCCTGGCATAGATCCAATCTTTATCAACCGGCATTAGACAGATACGTTTGACAAGATTTGCCACTTTTCTACTAGAACGTATCGCTAAAAGCACCGAAAAGAATGCTTTTATTTTCTTTTACTTTCATTAAGAACTGCATTTTTCGTTCTCTGGTTATGATTTTGGATCACATTGTAACCTCGTGAAAACAAAACGAAAAAGAAAATAAATTAACCTTACTTTACAGACTTCTACATATTCTACAAGTCTTGTAGATTATTAGCTACATTTGTACGACTTTTTCCTATTTCCTACAAGTGTCGCGGTGAAGTTTAAGTTATAGAATATCTAAAGACTACAAGTGAATTTCATGCAAGTGCTACACTTGTTACACTTGTATGGCTTGTGTTATAGGCCCCAGACCTCTTAGGATCAAGCGTATAGGTACAGATTTGAATATTTGGAAATCACTTTCAAAATTGCTTTATATTCAAATTTATACCGTTAGCTGTAATACCTTATAGTAGGCACAGACACTGATTTATTACTCTTTAAAGAAAAATATTAATTAATTAATTAAATTTGTTGTTGCAAAATAAGGAAGAAAAATGCGTAAGTAGTGCAACACGTTGCGAAATTTCAACGAATTATTGCGAGGTTCGGATATGGATTGATTTGTTTTTGTAGTAGTTCTCCATATTTATGCAACGAAAGGAGTACAAATGTAGAATAAATTTATTTCCGCGCTCTGGGGATTAAAAGAACTGTTTTAATAATAACTAAGTTTATTATTAATTCCTCTAACAAAACCAAATAAAGATTTTCAAAGTAAGTGCATATGCCCAAGTTTACGTACTATTGTGAAGATACAAACAAATTTAATAAAAATTGGGGCACGTAGTGTTAAATGGGAGAAGTAAGCTCTATTTTTAATCGAAAGTATTATGTTTGGGATTTGAGAGACTAATGACGTCATCAATTATTTTTATGTATGAGACACACCCAGTTCAAACTAGATATAATCTTAAATTATCTCCTCCACGGTACTCCACGGCGGTATTTACAAGATTTTTTACTTACAACACTATTAAAATTTATAATAGCCTTAATGATGAACTAAAGATTATATCTGTGAACAGTTTTCGTAAAAGAATTAAAGAGATTTTCTTATCTTGTCAGTAACGTGCTAATGATAAAATATTTTTTTTGTTGCACTTTCTGCGGATTGATTTTGTTGTTTTTGTTATGTTAGTTTTTGTGTTTTTTTGTACCTTATATTGGCTTAAGTAGAGTAGCGAAAGCTAGACTTCGCCCAGATGTTGTGTGTTTTCTTTGTAAACACTAATAAAGACCATTTATTATTATTATTGTTATTATTTTTTCCAAAAAGACTCAATTTTTTTTTCCTGTTAAAAAACTCTTTTTTCTAATAAACTTTTATTAGAGAAATTTTGTATTTCCTGTTTACTAGTTATAAGCAATATCGTCCTAAAGGGTCTCAAAACAAATACCACCTAAAAATCACATTAGCTGTGAAAGGATCAAGTAGTCGTTGGAAGATAATTGAATGTTCATTGTTTAAAGTGCATAGATATCATTAAGAATAAATAAAATGATTTAGTAGTATTTCTTTAGTTTTATTGGGTTTTTGCCACACTTCTGAAAAAATAATAAAGATTAATTAAATAAGCCCTTGCGCCAAACGGAAGCAGATAAAGAAATTTTAAACTGTCAAACTTGACATACGTTTAATATTTTTACTACGATTTTGAGAACGAAAACAGAGTTTTTCGAAAAGTCAATAATACGGAAGTGCGCGATAGTGATGTGATTTTTGTTATTTTTTACTCATCTGCTTTTTTGTCAGTGTGAGATTTTTTGGTTAGGCAAACGTAGTTTCAAAAATAACCCTTGACTGTTCCGTTTGGTGCAAGGGCTTATTTAATTAATCTTTATTATTTTTTTAGAAGTGTGGCAAAAACCCAATAAAATTAAAGAAAAACAACTTAAAAAATAAGGCAAACTGCATACATATTATGTACAATCTATTCTCTATGTGACCTCCTCTCATTACAAGACACATATCCACTCGTTTGTGATGCTTTCTTTCAAATGAATAATATCTCGCGAAAGTGTTTTGTAAACCTTATTTTTTAAAAAACCCCATAAAAAATCGAGGGGTGTTAGATCTGGTGACTTTTCGGACATTAGATCCATTAATCTCAATTCATTTTTCTGGGAAAGAGTTATCTACATATTGCTGCACAATCCTGGCCTTATAGGGTGGAGCTCCGTCGTGGTGAAACCATAGGTTTCTCCTTAGTTGCAACATTCTCCAGAAGTGCAGGAAGTTCTTCTGTAGGAAATTTAGGTAATTCTCGCTGTTCAATGTATGTTCATAAAAATAAGACCCAATTAAATGCCAACCAATGATGCCGCATCATACCTCTACTCCAAAGTGGCCTTGGTTTTGGAATGGATTTACAGTGTGGGGTTTTTCAATGGACAAGTAATGTTCGTTACGCCTGTTTGGCAAACCATTACTGACAAACCGACTTTCGACCGTCCAAAGAACGTGCCGAAAAATGTTCTGATCAGTAGTTTCTACATTTATTATAATTTGAGCTATAAAATAAATACTCCAAATTGTGAATTTTGTAGTCATGACACCCATTGGTCTTCAAAATTCGTTGAACGGTTGATTTATCCAAATTCAATTCCCGTCTAGTCTACCGTATAGAATTTCGTGGATTTTATTCGAAATACTGTAACATTCTAGCTATATTAACATTAACATTGTTTCTTACCCTTTGGTCAATTATTTGATTCTTCCGAACACAAAATGCATCTTCAATTCGTAGCAAGGTCGCCTCTAATCTTGTAAAGGTTCTATGATCAAGAATGAGGCGCTCTGGATACCTTTCTCGATATAATTCTTCCTCAATTTTGTATTGTTATATAAGAATGCATGGTCAACTATGCCACATGCAACAACAGTTTTATTAATTTAACTCGTCAATTGACAATTTACAAAACAGCAGTTATATATATATATATATATCATTATGAAGGAAAAAGTAATGAACTTGAGTTGCATAAAAAATATACAGGGTGTTACAAGTATGTCAGTGAACTCCACATAAAGAAGTCTATCGTGAGCAATTTTTACCAATTCGATATTTCAACTATTCTCTGAGATACGAAGAATCCCTTAAAACTAGTTTTGTTTTTTTTTTAAATTCACCCTGTTGACTACTTCCCTCCACAGCTAATGTGATTTTTACGTGGTATTTCTTTTGAGACTCTTTAGGACGATAGTGCTTATAACTTTTAAACGGGAAGTAATACAGAAAAAAATCTCTAATAAAAGTTTATTAGAAAACAGAAAGCTTTCTAATGGCGGTTTTCCACTAAACGGACAGTTGAGTTTATGTTGTGTTTGTGTTTTCTAGAACCTGAAAAACAAAAACAAAACTGAAACAAACCCCAAAAGTCTTGTCTCCATCAAGCATACTACATTTTGTTAGAGTTTTGTTTTTGTTTTTGGTCCTTTTCCACTAGTTGCCGCGGGGAAGTCAGAATACATTTTTTCAATATAGTTACGGCAAGAGTTCAGATCATTTACGTCATACGAACAAATGAATAATTTATCATATTTTCATCAAAATATTTAAGAAACTGCAACAAAAAATAAAACTATATACTAAATGTTTGCACTGTATATTGCACTACATTCTAAAAATGATAGTACTTAACACAACAAAGTATCGAAAATTATGTTAATAACAAAAACAATCGCGTAACGTTAACTGTGACGTAAGCCGTCTGAATTATTGCCGCAACTATAACCAAGCAACATGTTTAGAGATTTTTTTATTCTTGGTTGATTATACTGAAGTCCTTAGGAAAAAACAGTAAGTGTATATGTATATTTACTGTTAAAGTGTTTACTTAATTGGTTAGTTAGCTAAGTTTGTATACTATCCTATATTGTTTGTATACTAAGCGAAAATAGAAAACACAACACGACCGTTTCCACTAAACAGACTCGAGTTTCAAAACACGTCGAAACCTTTTGATGTGACCGTGTCCGAGCAAACCCGAAAAACAAAACTCCAACTGTCGCAAAACACGCCAGTCTTAAAAATGTTTGCGAAAAGTTACAGTTTTATTTTATTCGACACGAATTTGTGTTTTGTCCGTTTAGTGGAAAACCGCCTTTATAGGTAAAATTTGGGTATGTTTCTGGAAAAAATATAATTGATGACGTCATTAGTCGGTTCTGTCAAATCTCAAATCTAATACTCTCGATTGAAAATGGAGCTTACCGCGTGCCATTTAACACCACGTATCCCAAATGTTATTTAAATTTGTTGTATGCTGTAAAAAAATTCTTTCGCAACAAGCTTCACAACACTTACAACACAAATGTGAACAGACCTTTTAAAAACAGAATGCTACGTTATCAAGTACGACCTATGCAAACTCCAAAAAAAAATGGTATGATTGACGTGAGGACATTTAACAAACTAAAACTTAATTACACATTTATTTAAGAGCAAACCATAGGAGCAATTGAATTATACGAATATTTATACAAGTACTTATTTGCCTTTCTTTATATTTAGATTTCCTTGACTCAGAATACCGTCAAAAGGAAAAGTAAGAGGCAGACTTCGTAACCATTCTAGAATTAAAAGATCTTAAAGGACTCAGCTCTGACACCTTTTTTATAATTTATCGCTTGTAATAAAACAAATTTCAGACAATTTCATTTGCATAAAAGTGAACTTTATTTGGATCGAAGCTATTAGCATTATTTATCTAACGACAAAATATCATCGCACCTATAATTGGTGGTGATAGTATTAACATTTACCTTAAATTTATGTACATACTTAAAATATGCATTTGGTGTTGCTCAAGCTATAATTATGTTGATTTTTGATATTTAGAAAAGAGAAGTGGATCACCTTTGAATAAATGTATGCTAAAATTTGGTGAATGTGTATTTTGCCAAGTTAAAAAAACACATTTATATAAAATAAATTATGAAATTCGTGTGAGGGAAACTCGACAATTTTTTTCACATCAATACGAAATAGCAACAATATTCGGGAGTAATAACCCAGCTAACAATTTCCTGTTCTATAAAAATCGTAAGAACGCTTCCAGAGAAAATTTTATACAGCAATGTTTGTTCTAAGAACATTTTCAAAACGTTCTTACAATACTTATACCATAAAAATGGGCACTGTTCTATAGAACCTTTTAGTTCTTAGTGGTTCTGTAAGGTTTGCAGGAAATTCTTATAGAATTGTTGAATAAACGTTTTCACAGGTCTTAAAGAATTTTTATAACACAGTTACAAAGCAATCTCATAAACATTCTATACCACTTCGTTATAAAATTTTTGTGTTGCATGGTGTTCTATTTACTTTAAAATCGTTTAATTGTATTTTCTATAAACAAAATGTTTCTGTAACGCACATGTTAGAAATAATATGGATGGTTCAATAAGAACCAATAAGATGGACCTAATCAGTCTGCATAGAAGTACTCACATTACGAATTGCTTAGTTGGTTTGTCCATCAGGGAGCAGTACATTTTAATGCGGAAAAAGTTTTATCGTGTAATATGTAGTACATAATGGTAATTTTTTGACGCGCCCTCAGTTAACCTTATATTTCCTATGCTGTTGGAAATTTAATAAAAAAAAATATTTTCTATATTGATGAATTTAACAACCAACTGTATATAAAATTGTCAGAAAGTAAGTATATCCATATTATTGGATTATCATTTCATCTATTTATATTGTATATATTTTTAATTAAGATTTTTTTCTTTCTGCACAATATGGCGACAGAAAGAAAGGCATTGTGTTGTACTTCCAATGGATTCTCACTAATATGACATTTTTGTGTCAATTGCAATAATTATGGAGCAAATATGCTTGATAAGCAACTACTATAACAGATCCATGCCACTTAATATTCACAGTGCCCTCATATTTTATTGTGGTATTTCAATATTATTCAATAAATCTAATAAAATTCTTTAACTTAAACATCTAGAAGTGCAAATGGATAAGGTTTGGAATGGTCTAAATTAAATATGTTACTAAATTTCTATAAGAAAATCAATTTCTATTAGCAATCAAATAAATCTTATCTATCGTAATGAAATTTTCTTTCTGCAAGCAGATAATAATTTTTACAAGTCACGACTATGTTATACAAATTTCCCCATTATACTTTGATCTAAATATTTCGTACTTTTACAGGCAGGTCTTGTCAGATGGGGGTATGGGAAACCTACATATATAAAAAATAATAGTTCTATAGCGTTTCTTTATGAAACAAAAAGGCTTTTGTTACTTATTTACTCTATAATGATTTTATAACAACTGTATTATTATTCTCTATAACTGCTTTAAAGAGCTTTTTCTCTTAAGTTCGATAGCAGCTTCCATATTTGTAATTTGTTTTCCGCAGAAGAATTGTAACTTAACAACGTCTTATACAATAGTTCTATAATTAAACTATAAGCGACATTACGGAATAATGTTATAAGAGTGTCACTGGAGATTGCATAATTCTATAAAGCAGTATTTTGCATTGGTTTTACAGTAATTTGATTCTATAAGTACCGCTGCTGTAAAATTCTGTTTTTGTACACAGTTATAGGGCTGCATTAGCAGTTATGTTATAAATGCTCTATAAATTATGCTCTAAGAACGTTCTTGCAACAAATTTAAAAAACAATTCAATTTCTGAAGGCAAAATAGTCTCATGTGCCACATTGATGCAACAATTTAGTATTCTAAATACAACTATAAAATATTAACAGAATATAAAACTCCTATTACTCTAAATTTATAGAACTACTTTGCTAGCTGGGAAGAGCTCAGATTTAGCCAGATATTTTGTTATGTCCTATATGTAGGATTTTGAAAAATCTATTCAGGCATTTAAGTAGAGTAGAAATAGTAGAGTTTATGGAGAATTTACAGCGCGATTGTTCGATCAAATATCTGTCAGTGACAGATTTCTTCAAGTAAAAATTAATAAACTTACTTTTATTATCAAATTTACAATTAATTCTTATTTTATACCTTCCATTTGGGGGAAAAACATTTTGAATGACAATTTCTTAAACATGTGCATAGGTCGGGGAGGGTGTGAGTGGCGTTCAAGACCACCATATATTACTCCTGTTGATTATTACCCA
The DNA here is from genome assembly GCA_037114965.1 of Monochamus alternatus. Lineage (NCBI taxonomy): Eukaryota > Metazoa > Arthropoda > Insecta > Coleoptera > Cerambycidae > Monochamus > Monochamus alternatus. Next base: position 12,290,492 of record CM073434.1, on the reverse strand, counting down.
TGGGGCTATTTAAAATCAAAGATATGTTAAATCAAGCTTTGAATATCGATTGAATCCTGCAGTAAATACCAGAAAATTCAAACTTTTTACCGATTTTGGTAATTTCTTTAACTTGCCATAAAAGGCGAGCCACTCTGTATAATCCGAGATATAATCAAACGATTTTTGGTAGGGATACTATTCTTGCTTCTCTCAATCTACTAACATGATAAGCGAAACAGAAATGTAGGCATATTTTTTTTTATTTGGCTGATTTGCAATAACAACACCCTGTATTAGAATTTTGAAAAATATGTACACGCTTTTGAGTAGAGCAGACATAGTTTTATATTAAGACTTTCCAAAAAAAAATATACAGTATGCGCCAAAAGTTTGGAATAAATTCAATAAAAACAAAATAATTATTGTAAGCGACATAGAAATTATTATTCAATTTAAAGTATAGTCTAAATTTAGAGAAACTGGCAATGTTGTAAATATTCCAAGACCTGGACGTCCAAGCATTAATGAAAATGAGAAACAGAACATTTTGATAAGTATGGTGGATAATTCTCATAATTCTTCACGATTGGTTGCATTAAACAATGACACTAGTCAGAGCACAGTGCTACGTATCTTGAGGAAGGAAAAATATCATCCCTACAAAATTCAACTTGTGGAGGAACTCAATGAAGATGATCCCGATCGCCGCTTACACTTTTGCGAAATTCTAATGGATTTATGTCAGATAAGGCCACATTTTGTCTGAATGGTACAGTAAACCGTCAAACTTGCAGATATTGGAGTCGGAAAAATCCTCATTGGATGGCAGAGGCACATACCCAACACCCTCAGAAATTAAATGTGTGGGCTGTAATAGTTGACGACAGAATAGTAGGGCCTTTCTTCTTTGAAGGAACCCTTACAGGACAAAGATATTTAGAGTTTCTAGAAAATGACCTTGTTCCAGCCCTTGCAGTAATTTTTCCTAACGATAATGACCCTGACATTCCTGACGATACCACATGGTTTCAGCAAGACGGTGCACCTCCGCACTATGCGCGCCCTGTACGAGATTTTTTGGACAACTGTTTTCCTGGGAGGTGGATCGGCAGACGCGGACCGATAGAATGACCTGCAAGATCGCCAGATCTTACACCTCTTGACTATTTTTTATGGGGATACTTGAAGTCAAAAGTGTACATTAATAAACCACGTAATTTAGAAGAACTTCAAAATCGCATTCGGGACAAAATACGCAGAGTTACCCCAGAAATCATTCATAATGTGCAAGAAGAATTTCTTCACAGACTTGCGCATTGTCAAGAAGTTGGTGGATGGCAATTCGAACATTTAATTTAAGTATAAAATTTAATCAATTGTATTTTATTTTACATACCTCAGAATTGTTACTTTTTTATGGATAAAATTTACGTTTTCTAACATTCAATCGTCATTTACTCGAAAACTTTCCTATGTAAGAGGGCAAAATTTTAGTACTATCTGAAAGAGAATTAAACGATCTTTCAGAATCAAGGAAAAAAATATGGTGTTGCCATTTAAAAAAAAATCGATGACGTCATTCCTCGAAAACAAATGACATTTGAAAATCGCATTTTACGCTAAAATATGTATTTTTTAAATTAAAAATCGACCTGTTCGAGGATTTTTCCCAAAAAATAATTGTTTCGTTTTTATTGAATTGATTCCATACTTTTGGCGCATACTGTATATGAATGACAATTTTCCAAATAGGTATGTGCATACGTCTAGGTGGATCTCTTGAGTGGCCTTCAAGGCTACCAGACATCATTCCTGTTGATTATTACGTATGGGGACATAAAAGGTATATGGAATTGAAATGCGAGCAATAGGAGCCGAAACCAATATATGAACGGGTCCACAGATACCAATAGCGGGTCCATCTCCCACATAGCCTAGCCCGAGAACAACAAGGGCAAGTCAAATAAACCCACTTATAGCTACGGATGTGCACTTTAATTCTGTTACTCGTAACGGTATAACAACTGGAAATTCACTATAGATCAAATAATAACACCAGCCTAATAGTAATAGTAGCTTATTTTGCCACTGTCCTTTTAAAATGATAGTAAATTTTCGAATATTTCTTATCTTTGTGATAAATTTATGCAAATTGAACTACTTGGCTTGGCTAAATGACAGTGGTGCAAAGATGGCGTAGAATAATATTTGAAATCGCTACGCCAATGATTTTTTTGACTCTACATTGTATCTGAAATAGGAGTATGAACACAAATCTTGTATGTCACAAATAATTAATCTATTTTCATTGACATTAACAAATAACTAATAAATGTTTCTATTCGAATTACAAACGTGCGTGTAATACGCGAATTATTTTCAAATAAAAAAGCCAATCAAGTGAAATTTCACGGTTAAATACGCAGTTGCTAAAAAGTGTTACATTAAGCCGCTCTATTTGTTTTAAATAATGTAATTAATCTAGGGTAATAAACATTTTTCATCGACAATCCAACGATAAAGCAACAGGTCTGTTAATTTGAAACATAAAAACTTTCAAATTATTAATAACGATCATTGCTGATAATCGTTACGGGAAAGGTGGGAATTATTGCATTATTTTCCTGCAATTAAGGAAGAATTTTTTTCACACAATAATTACCGCTTATCCGTAGCTTCAACGAAAGTGAAACTTCATTAAAGTCTTACTTGTATTATAGAAATATTGGTGCATTTCATTGAAATTATGATTTACAACCGAACTTAACAAATTGCTAAATAAAAAAAACTTTCCATTTAAATGATGCCTGTCGTACTGTACCTAAGGATCACATAAATTAAAAGCACAGCATAGGTAGACCAGCAATTTCACTCCGTTGTCGGTACTTTGAACTGCCTTCAGTTTTCTGCCGTGACTTCGAAATGTGAGTGCGATAGCGCATCCGATGGAATTTACAGAATCGGTGATCAGGACCGGAATAAGAATTTTTTATTTGTGCGCAAAGCGTAGTTATTTATTACATATGAAAGTTTACATGATATATATCCACATTATGTAATAATTAATTATACAGTTATGAATAGGTAATTCAACATGTATTATATACTATCATTTACTGCTACTAACATACACTGTGAAAATTTATCGATTTATTTGGACTCTTAAAAAAAAAGAGTTTAAAATATATATTATTGCACTACAAAACATTTTTATTTATTTACTTACTTTTTTTGTTATTAGTGATAATTAAACTTTTTTGGGGATTTTTTTTAATTCAAATTTTGACGTTTGAAGTTTAGTGGAAAAATAATTTATTATGATTTTTTTTGTCTTAAATGATCTACGTAAGCCAGAAGACAAGTAATTTTTAGAACAGAAAAATTATGTTTACTTAAATTTATTTTTAATCTCAAGTCAAAATTCGCCCCTTTGGAGCCATGCAAATGAATGTGCTTCCAGGTGGGACTTTATTGCTCTATTCTACAACTACCCTGACAATTTTAAGATGATACTCCATTTTCTTCATTCACACGAAAACGTTTTTTAAATTTATTTTTAATTTAAGGCTAACATACACTCCTTGAGAGCCTTGCAAATGAATATGCTTCCAGGTGGGATTTTATTGCCCTATTCTACAACTACCCTGACAATTTTAAGATAATATTCCATTTTCTTCATTCATATGATAAGGTTTTTTAAATTTATTTTTAATTTATGGCTAAAATACAGCCCTTGAGAGCCTTGCAAATGAATGTGCTTCCAGGTGGGATTTTATTGCTTTATTCTACAACTACTCTGACAATTTTAAGATGATACTCCATTTTCTTCATTCACACGATAACGTTTTTTAAATTTATTTTTAATTTAAGGCTAACATACACTCCTTGAGAGCCTTGCAAATAAATATGCTTCCAGGTGGAATTTTATTGCCCTATTCTACAACTACCCTGACAATTTTAAGATAATATTCCATTTTCGTCACTCATATGATAAGGTTTTTTAAATTTATTTTTAATTTAAGACTAAAATACACCGCTTGAGAGCCTTGTAAATGAATGTGCCTCCAGATGGGACTTTATTGCTCTATTCTACAACTTCCCTGACAATTTTAAGATGATACTCCATTTTCTTCACTCATATGATAACGTTTTTTAACTGAAAAATGTTAAATTGGAGATAGAGTGCAGTAAAATGTAAATTTGGAAAAAAAATAGTACCTAAATATTTATATGTTATTTTGTTTTGGAACTTACTTTCATTATAGTGACTATTTGACATAGTTTGTATGAACTATTAGTAAGCCTGAGCAGATTTTCTAATAAATCTTCTCTATTAGAAGCCACTGAATTTTGTTCTAAAATAAAAATTTGTATTTGTCAAAAATATAAATATGTATATTTTAAACTTGACTTATTTTTATATTACAATGTTACACTTAAGAAATAAGTTAATAGGTAAAGCAATAGCCGTAAAATATAATTTACGGTTTTTATATATTATACATTACTTATTTATGTCTTTAGGAAATTTAAAGAAACTAGATGTTAAGCATCTAACTGCTGCGCAGCGCTCGTTCCTCGATTCAGACTCAAAATATTGCTTTAATACGGCTCTGTATAACCGATGTTCGCACTCCCAGAGTTGGATGCAAACTGAGGTCTCTGCAGCCTGAAATCGATGCGCGAGCTGCTATGCGCGACTTATTATTTCGGCTCAAGTGATTCTACTGGTCTCCCTATACTGTGCTAAAAGCTTACACATGTTAACCTCAATAAATTATACAGGGTGATTCTTTGTGGACTGCACATGGAACAAGAGCGTATGGCAGAGATAAAAGTATAATGATCAAAACATAACTTACCTCCACCAATCTCTCAATTGTGCGGAAATGTGTTTTTCCATACGATTTTTCGTGGCGAAAGTGGCATTTTCCGCACTAGTGCGGTAAAGTGCACTCGCCGCACGATTTTTGTTACATTATACAGTAGGCCTATCGTAATCAACAGTAACAGTATGTTCTGAAGAACAGCATCAGCAGCTATTCCGTCATCACTGAAGCTACAACTTAATCCTGTACCATATACTTTGTCCACAGTGAATTCCACGACTGAACAACATCCTCAACTCGCTATTGCTCACTGAATTTACAAAATGCCACAAATTATACATTTAATTTCAATGTTTTTCGTTAACATATTGCGTTAGTTTAAATAACGAGTTAATAATTACTTGTTAATGTTATGAATAGTTATTTGAAATAAACTGTTTCACCTGATTAGAATTGTCATGATCGTAGGAAAAATATTTTACTTTCGACTAGACTCGGCTTCTCCACATTACACGATGCCTATAAAATAATTTTTAAAATTTCAAGAATAAATTGGAAGGAAAAAAACTACTTGACAAATTTACCAAATACGTTCAAGTTAGACTTCATTCTGACAAAAACATTACTAATTACATACCATCATCTATATGAATCACAAATGCTAAATTTGATATTTTAATAATTGGATGGCAAGTTCTCATAGTCCTAAAAGTTCTCAGTCGCAAATGTCATCCCAAAGCATTCTCGGGTAGTACCTAGGTACATAGTTATTCATATGACCATGTAATGATAATGATGAGAAATATGCATGAACCTTAAAAAGTGGTACAGCTCGGCTACGAAGTTTAGAGCAAACGCGAGAGGACAGAAGACAAAGTGGCAGCCTCGAGTATTTCGTATTTTTAGGCATCAATTTCATTATACGAGAGCGATGGTCCCACTTCTGGACACGTGGAGTCGATTGGACATATATTGTTGTCAATTTACAAAAATTCCTCATTCGTTTAGTGTATTCCTTCGGAATCTTAAATATTTTCCGTTCCAAAATAATCTGAATATATTATTTATAACAGGAATTGACGTGAAAAAAATAATTTCATGCCATTCCTTCTGTAGTTTCATTACAGGTTTAGTAACTTTGCTTTTTCAGTCAGAATGAAACAAATGTCATTAAAAATGATAGAAACGGTTACAAAATTGAAATAGATGCAGCACAGCGAAATTTTGTAGACTCATTTTGCTTAGATATACAGGGTGGTACGTTTTCCATGACTCGGCATGGTTATCTTAAATTAAAATGTATCTTTCAGCTCTTTCTGTTGTGAAATAATGACGCTACATGACATTTTCTAAAATCACTATTTACAATGTTTTCACAATATGTCACCAACGGCAGTTAGTATTGGATTTGTTGAGTTTCCTTAATGGTTATGAAAAGGCGCAACTTTTTTATTTGCATTTACATTTTACAATTTCCTAGATGCCAACAGTGAGCTGTGAAAAAACGGACTACCCTGTATACTTAAAAAGAAATAAATCCATAGACTAATAGATATTATTTACAATTAACAATATTACTAAAAATCGTAAAATTTGGCATTTCAGAAATTAGATAATGCATTTGATATTTTCATGTCATTTCTGACAAAAAAAGGCGCCTTCGACAACTAAAGAGTAGGTCAAGTAGCTTAAATAAGTTTTAAACGGCTATTCAACATGCGTTTGTTTGAATTAAATTAAGAAAAGTTGATCCCATTTTAATTCTCAAACATATGCACCAAAATTCTCTCAATACCAAAGTCCGAGAAATATATAAACAATTTAAACTGCATTATCTTTCCTTTCTACTACAGACGCAGATATAATAAAAATGTGGTCAGTTGGATAGTGATCATTAAGACAATCTGTTATAAAATAAATTATTCATCAGGTATATAGGTAATAGGTACAGTAACAGTGAATCAGATGGATGATTGTTAACAAAATTTAAGTATAATCTGACTCTTGAGACTATATATCATCAAACGAACGTTGAATTGCATCATAACCTAGATACAAGGAAAAAAATACTTAGGTAGGTATCTATAGAATAAATTGAGAAATATGAAAAGTATTTGCTTTTCAACTACAGTGCGTTTCAGCGTCGCATAGGATATTGCATTGGTATTTCCAAAAATTTTCTTCAGCGTCAAAATTTTTGATTTAATATCTTAATACATACGCTGATGTAATGACAAATATAAATAATTACCGCAACTATATACTGTTATATTACATTATGTTATAATGATAAATTGTTTATAAATAAAGAAATATAAGTTACGTACAATATTGTAGAGGTAGGAAATAGAAATAGATTTTGTGATAATTTATTAAGAACAAAATTGACGTAGGTATGCTATTTATGGCACTCATGGAACTAAAAACGGCGCTAAATTACCTATAGTAGCATCTGTAAATTTAAAAATATACCAAGCGTTTTATTCTTGGTGTTACATTCTGCCAACTCGAAACATCTGTACCTTTATTATATCAAATAGAGCAAACACTCTGTATTTTTCCGTTCTGCCTTGTACACACTGAAATTATTTTTAAACACAAATAAGCGTTGTTAGGGTTGTGATTACTACTTATGGAGATATTTGTAAATTTCTACATTTTTAGCAGTTTTCGTCATATTTGGAATCAATATTATTAAATTTGCCGTGGTTAAACTGTACTGCTCAACAATATTTGACACACGTTAAGCCAATTTCGTTATTTTTAAAGACTGCCAAAATAGTAAATAAAAATATAAAATATTAAACGAATAACACAAATAAAGCAAATAACACAATAAATAAAAAAAATCACTTATTTTTTTATTTACCAATATTATAGAACATTATCGACGATGTCAATATATAATAGTCGCGGCAAAAATTCAGACGTCTTACGTCACGTCTGATTTTATGCAGTTGTTTTTATTGTCAACATCATATTCGATATTTGGTCGCGTTAAAAATTCATTTTTTGCAATTTAGTGAAATATATAATATAATTTAATATTATTAGATATGTCAGAAATGATTTCCATCGAAAACCACATTAAAAACGGCATTTAAAAAATTTACAATCAGAAATAACATAAATTCTGTTTAATTTTTAAAATTGGACTTACCATTGGTGCCTACTACGTTAAAATATTGTACAATGAACGAACTATACAGCTGATTCTTGAAAAGCTAATTTCTCGAAAATGGCAAATTTCTGAGACTAATGGCAAGTAGGTATACCTTTTTTCGTCAAAAACAATGCAGGTTTAAATATCTTTAATATCTATTCCCAAACTGATACAGTCAAAAACAGTGCGCTTAATTGTTACAAAAAAAAATCACTTTTTAAATTCCAAATTTGACACCCTGTATCTTTTTTATCAACATTTCGTTAAGGTAAGCTGGCTTAAATCGTAATATTTTGAAGTGAAAAATCTAGTATGTCTCAATGGGCCATTACTTAGGATCACCCTGTATACAGGGTGTCCCGAAATAAATGCAACAAAATTTGGCCAGAAATTCTTAAGAGAAATTTAAGGGACCCGTATTTTTTACTTTTGATAAGTGCGGCCCCCTTTCGGAGATATAGCCCCCTGAAACAAGCCCCTAAAAATTTAATTTTTTTTATATCTCAGAGCTATATCGCACAAGAACCACCAAATTTGGTACACAGGGATTTTATGACATGTAGAATGCGATGCTGATAAACTTTTTAGCAAGGGGCCCCCACAAGACACTTTTTCGGGGGCCCCCTTGCCTTTGGGGCCACCGAACATTAGTTGCATATTTAATTTTTAAAAAAATAAGTAGCCTCTTAGAAACTCCAGGGAATTTAAAAACTTTTTTGTCTCTTAAAATTTTTTCGAAAAACGCAGCGTTTTTCGAAAAAATGGCTAAATGTGATTTGATGCATATCGAGGTTCATATGAAATTTTAAAGTGTTAATCGTAGGTGGCTGGCATTCGCAATAAACAATCAATTTTATTCTGTGACAGTTGTCATTAACCAGTGTCAAATTGTTACCATTAATAGTTGTCAGTAATCATTGTTCCCGAAAAAATGGTGAGATTTTCTGTCCAAGAAAGGGTACAAATGCACCTAATTTACGGGGAGGCTCGTGGAAATTCACGTCTCGCACGCAGATTGTATCTTAAATTTAATTGCAGAAAATCCCGAAATAAGCATAAGACGCGCGTCATCTCAACTTGAGATTCCCAGAACAAGAATATACCGCTATCAAACGACAACTGTTGAAACCTTTTCACTTTCAAAAGGCCCAGGAACTTAAAGTAGAAGATTTGCCACGAAGAAGACATTTTAGCTTATGGGCTCTTCAACGTTACAACTTAAATCCGGGATTTATACGAAATTTTTTCTTTACCGATGAGGCGTGCTTTACAAAAGATGGCCTAATAAATTTGCACAATCTTCATTATTGGGCAATGGCAAATCCATTTGTCTTAAGGCAGACTCATTCGCAAGAAAAATTTTCAATTAATTGATGGGCTGGAATTGTCGGAGATTGCATCATCGGTCCATATTTATTGCCTCCACGATTAAATGCTGAAAGTTACCTTAATTTTTTGGAGTACTTACATGAAGTACCATTAATTTTGTTATTAATTTCCAAGTTTATTGTACCTTATTTTGATATTCACAATTTCTTATTAATTGTTAATGTTTAACTTGTGATTTCTTTAAATTAAAATTAAATTTCTTTAAATTGTGATTTTTTTACAACTACTGATCCTGTCTCTATGAACTCCCGATGATGGTTAATGACAACTGTCACAGAATAAAATTGATTGTTTATTGCGAATGCCAGCCACCTACGATTAACACTTTAAAATTTCATATGAACCTCGATATGCATCCAATCACATTTTGCCATTTTTTCGAAAAACGCTGCGTTTTTCGAAAAAATTTTAAGAGACAAAAAAGTTTTTAAATTCCCTGGAGTTTCTAAGAGGCTACTAATTTTTTTAAAAATTAGATATGCAACTAAGGTTCGGTGGCCCCAAAGGCAAGGGGGTCCCCGAAAAAGTGTCTTGTGGGGGCCCCTTGCCAAAAAGCTTATCAGCATCGCATTCTACATGTTATAAAATCCCTGTTTACCAAATTTGGTGGTTCTTGTGCGATATAGCTCTGAAATATAAAAAAAATTAAATTTTTAGGGGCTTGTTTCAGGGGGCTATATCTCCGAAAGGGGGCCGCACTTATCAAAAGTAAAAAATACGGGTCCCTTAAATTTCTCTTAAGAATTTCTGACCAAATTTTGTTGCATTTATTTCGGGACACCCGGTATATCAAACTGTTATGGAGAACTATTATTGTATGATTTCACAGTGCGTACCTACACATTGTTAAAGTGTATTATTATGAAAATAATAAGAAAGATACACTTCACTTGAATGAATCTCTACAAAATTTCTACATTTAAGAAAAATATAGGTAAATAGGTAGGTACTCTATAGAAAATCGGTATGCCTATCGAAAATTTCGTTATTAGCAAATATGTACATTCAGTTATTTTAAATGTCCAAATATTATTCGCGAAAAAATGCTATAAACATTGTTTTTATTGTTTATAATGCGAGCTGTCAAAGGTATCCAAACCATCAGAATATATAGCCATATAAGTAAGTAAATCAAACTTCTAAATTAGTAAGATGTAGATATATGAATAGTCAGTACCACTACCTCGATAAAAAAGTAGTACGGCCCTGGATATAATAAATACTTTAAAAAACATCTTACATTTTCTTCAACCATACGTACATCTTTTTCCATCTTGAAATCTCCCAGAGATCATACACCTCTTTATCATAATCTTTCTCAAATGTCGAAAATAAAAAAGTAAACCATTTTCGGTAGAAGACCCTGTATTGTATTAACAAAGTTAAATGCTTGTATTAACCGTTTGAAAGAAATGAAAGGAAAAAACAGAAATAAAGTCGGAATGTGTGCAAGGCCACTGCAAAAAATCCAGCACAGGCAAAAAACGAACCTATTTCTTGCAGAACGTAATATTTACTTTGTATATATTATGTTATCGGTTTAATATGAGGAAGTCCACTCACAGACACATAAATTTAATATATCAAAACAGTAATAGCGTAAACAAACATGAATTTTGATTACCATACATTATGCATGCATTCCCCCAAGTCTAGGCCTAAAATATTCTAATGAAGAAGACGAAAAACGAGCTCATCAGAAAGAAAGTAACTTCACCGACAACTAATTAGAGGAAGCGTTAAAACTTAATAACATAAATGATACTGTACCACTCTGATTCTCGTTATAAATATTTAAATAAATATAAAAAAGAAAGAGGAGAATTACCATTGAAAGCAACCACTTGTAACAGAAGCGTGCTCTACGTTACACATTTATGTTAATTACTCATTCCCAACACAAGATCTTCACCACCTATCTATATATAGTAGCATCTAGTTACTTTGTAGATGCACATGCTATTATACGTAATTTTAACTGTTTCATATGTACTAATAATTAATTAATAATATAATTTCATAAAGGCATTCAATCGTAAAATTTTAATAAATGCAGTCCTCAATAATAATTGTTACAACTTCCTACCCATACAACTTACCGGGTTAAATCAAAGCATTTGGTATTATCCCAAATAGACGATTTGTTTCTTGTAGCACTCAGTCAATCACTTTTCGACACGTTTTTGTTTTTGATTTTATCACAAACGTGCGCACTTTGATCTGATTTCTATCGGCACTCTATCGCACAAAATAGACAGTCCGACACTGAACTAAGCCCGTTCGAGGAAGTATCGGTGGGTACGAACATGAATGGTCAGTAAGCAGTACAACAGGTACCATACGGACCAGGAATGGGTACTCGTGCGGTACCAAACGGCGTGGCGTGACTGTGTGGTACGATTTCTTGTTGAAGATACCCCTACCTTGTCAGCGACACGGTGTTTCCTTTGAGATTGCTGTTTTACAGTTTTATATCGCACTGCATTTGCTGATATTACCGATATCAGTACCACATATTTCATACACAAGAAAACGCACCTAAATTAAAAAATAGTAGTTTATCATTGTGTTTTTATTGCCTAGTTAACAAATTATACAGGGTGTTTAAAAGCGACAGGATAATATTGCTGGAGTTGATAGACCATTGAAAAACAAGTGGGGGTTTGCTTAATAAATGTATGTCCTTTCCACTCATTTTTGAGATAAGGGCGTGTAAAATAATTTTAAAGAATCAAATTTTAGATGTGATTTTTTTAAAGACCAACGGATTTAGTCAAATTTTGATAAGTGGTACCGGACACGTTGGTGTCATTAGTATTTCTTGTACAGAGAGCGCTAGTTGCTAATATTTCCTCTGACATATTATTCTGTACTATTTTTTAAGTTGGGTTTTTCCGTTATACAGTATGCGCCAAAAGTATGAAATAAATTCAATAAAAACGAAACAATTATTTTTTGGATAAAATCCTCGAACAGGTCGATTTTTAATTTAAAAAATACATATTTTAGCGTAAAATGCGATTTTCAAATGTCATTTGTTTTCGAGTAATGACGTCATCGATTTTTTTTTAAATGGCAACACCATATTTTTTTCCTTGATTCTGAAAGATCGTTTAATTCTCTATCAGACAGTACTAAAATTTTGCCCTCTTACATAGGAAAGTTTTCGAGTAAATGACGATTGAATGTTAGAAAACGTAAATTTTATCCATAAAAAAGTAACAATTCTGAGGTATGTAAAATAAAATACAATTGATTAAATTTTATACTTATTAAATATTCGAATTGCCACCCACCAACTTCTTGACAATGCGCAAGTCTGTGAAGAAATTCTTCTTGCACATTATGAATGATTTCTGGGGTAACTCTGCGTATTTCGTCCCGAATGCGATTTTGAAGTTCTTCTAAATTACGTGGTTTATTAATGTACACTTTTGACTTCAAGTATCCCCTTAAAAAATATCAAGAGGTGTAAGATCTGGCGATCTTGCAGGCCATTCTATCGGTCCGCGTCTGCCGATCCACCTACTAGGAAAACAGTTGTCCAAAAAATGGCGCGCATAGTGCGGAGGTGCACCGGAAGGTGTTGGGTATGTGCCTATGCCATCCAATGAGGATTTTCCCGACTCCAATATCTGCAAGTTTGACGATTTACTGTACCATTCAGACAAAATGTGGCCTCATCTGAAAAAAGTATTTGCCGGTGTAAATTTCTGTTTCCTTGACATAAATCCATTAGAATTTCGCAAAAGTGTAAGCGACGATCGGGATCATCTTCATTGAGTTCCTGCACAAGTTGAATTTTGTAGGGATGATATTTTTCCTTCCTCAAGATACGTAGCACTGTGCTCCGACTAGTGTCATTGTTTAATGCAACCAATCGTGAAGAATTATGAGGATTATCCACCATACTTATCAAAATGTTCTGTTTCTGATTTTCGTTAATGCTTGGACGTCCAGGTTTTGGAATATTTACAACATTGCCAGTTTCCCTAAATTTAGACTCTACCTTACTGACTGTTGATTGGCTGATAGGGCGATCTGGATATTTTTCATTAAATAAATCGCAAACTTCCTGCTGAGTTCTAGTCATATTCCCGCATCCGATAAGAATTAAAATTTCAATTCTTTGAGTAACAGTTAAATGTGCCATAATACTTTAAATTGAATAATAATTTCTATGTCGCTTACAATACTTATTAGAAAGTCGGTGTGACAATGACACTTTGCAAAGATTTTCACCTACGTGATCCATAAAAGAACTATGGAATTCGAAAAACTAAACTTGATAACGTTTTTGCTTTATTTTAATTGATTTACGTTTTCTAACATTCAATCGTCATTTACTCGAAAACTTTCCTATGTAAGAGGGCAAAATTTTAGTACTGTCTGATAGAGAATTAAACGATATTTCAGAATCAAGGAAAAAAATATGGTGTTGCCATTTAAAAAAAATCAATGACGTCATTACTCGAAAACAAATGACATTTGAAAATCGCATGTTACGCTAAAATATGTATTTTTTAAATTAAAAATCGACCTGTTCGAGGATTTTTCCCAAAAAAATAATTGTTTCGTTTTTATTGAATTTATTCCATACTTTTGGCGCATACTGTATGAACGTTGTATACAGGTATATGCACAATTTATTGCAATAATAATGGCACTCTTTAAAACGAATTTGGACTTGTTTTGAACTGCTGATGTATTCATAATGAAATATACTTTCAACTTTTAACATTAGTTCTTAGTTGTTCCACTCACCAACATAGATCTAAAAAAATTTCTACTCAGAACTTCCAGTAGTTTAACTGTTTCCAGGAAGTGCTATTATTATTGCAACAAATTGTACGTATATTATTTTTCCACTGTTTCAAACAACGTACTAAAATAACAATAAAGTAGTAATAAGCTGACACAGAACTATGTGCATGGATTTCTACACTAACTGTCTTGTCTGGCTGGAAAGGTCAGCAAAGAATTTGGAAATCTGATATAAATACAAAAAATAATGGCATTCAGTTACATAACAATGTCGCAAATCAATATATTCCAATATATTTAAAATAATTGGGAAACGCATCAAGAATTAAGAAACACCTAGTTCTCAATATATTTAACAAGATTAATGAACTGATAGATAGAACAAATGCAAACTCAATAAATTTATTTTATCTTATTATTCCATCGTAATTTTGTACAGAATTGCTTTATAAAACAAATATAAAAATCATATTACATTCTTATAATTTGAAATTGAAATATTTATTTATTTAAATTTCATGCTACGTCAAAAGGGTAATGTAATGTAGGTCGCTCCCTGCTAGTCGAACCGCTTAGGCCGAGCAGGAAGTAGCAGACCACTTATATCTCACCTGCACTCGGTATATATGTGAACATACATATGAAGGAACAGCCAGTTCAATTGTCGGTCATCTCACCTATGGCATACTAATGAGGGTTAACAAGTCTGAAACCGGTCTATGTCTGGTGGGGTGGCCGACAAGGGTTCTTGTCTGTTCACACAGATACTGCAGGTGTAATTCAATGCCGGTCGGGGCATTAGTCCGCGGAGTACTTGTTTCCCGCAGTATCATTTATAAATTTAAACTGAAATATGTCAGAAAAATAATAGAAGCTACTTAAATATAGTTTGTCAAAGTAAAGGGATCTACAGCATTTGGCTCACGAACAAAGACTCCCGTTACGTCCAGTATATTTTCAACGTTCGTGTGTCCCTGATATCTGAAGAAATTAAAATAAAAAAATCGTTAGAGAATGTGACCATCAAATTAATAATTTTAAACAATTTCTTTCGTTTGTACTATGATGAAGCATTAATAAAATGTCTTAGTCTGTGTGAAAAAATATATTGAATTTTGGCAAAACTACGTATATGTCACCATTACCTGCCGTTGATTGTATCGTCATATGCATCGCGTAAAAGAAGAAATCGAGACTAATAATATACGGTCGAATGCAGTTCCATGACGAATTTTCAGGAATAATTTGCAATAAATTTATGGTTAACGGTAGTCTTACTGAAATACTTAAAACTTTATAACACTTTTTCATTAATTTTTGTAGTAGAAGTAGCATATATTCTTTGATGGTTGAAGGTTTTATATTTTAGGTATTTTTGTACCACTGATTTTATGTACAGTAGGCTTGTTCCCTGAAATTTTTTATGCGTTATTGTATAGTACTCGATATTCTTCTTATGTAGAATTTCGTATAATTAACTTTGTACGTTTTTGAGATATAAGGGGCTGAAATTGGTGCCAGTTTCAAAAACGGTGAGCTAGCTTCTGATGTCACTATACAAGCCTACCTGGGAGATCTACCGCTAACACTATTAGATTAAAATGTACGGCGTTTCGTAGTTGTAGTGTTAATATTTTAGAACATATATTCATGATGATGGGCTACTTTAATAAACTTAAAGAGTATATCAGTACAGACATGAGAGGAGTAAAGATACAAAGTTATTAACATATTCAACTTTTTTTTATTACGTATCATTTAGGTTAGGATTTATAAAATGAAGTACACTATAACCAAATTATTATTATTATTTTACTGTTACTATACTTATAGTTGATTAATTACGCAAAAAAGTACTGTACTGATATAAAATGACAAAGTTAAAATTGGTACTTTTTCAAAATAAAAAAAATATATTGCTCATTTTTGGATTAAAATCTTTCATCTTTGATTAATTTAGATTTATAAGAAATAAATACAAAACATGTTAAATAATAGTACACTATACTATAAGGGAGAGAAATGCGTTATTTTGGTAGAGGTGCAATTTGAAGCGCGGGGGCTACTGCAATGCACCGAGGACAAAATAGCATCTCTCCCGAATGGTATATACTATTTTTTCCACGGTCTCATTAACTTAAAAACACATATTTTGTCATTATGAAGTAAGTAGCATCAGAATTATTGTATTCGGATTTGAGCATTTATTTAGTAGTCGTTGAGTTATTGTCATAACTACAAAATAAACAAATAAAAAGAATTGTCAAATTAAATTGCTAGTTTTGTTTAGTGCACAATGAATAATTGTGAGTCGGAAGAGATTGTGGAGGCTGCAAATATTGCAATAAGCAATTTGCTGCCTACGAAGTCAAGATCTTTATACGATATAGCCTACAATCGGTTCAAAAAGTGGTGCGCCGAGAAAAATGTTCAAGTATACAGCGATAATGTTTTGTTGGCACTTCAGTGAAAATGCAAAGAATTACAAGTCTTCCACATTATAGGCGCAATATTCTATGGTTAAGTCATGTTTGATAATTTACAACATAGATATAAGCAAATTCCCCAAGCTGATCGCATTTTTGAAAAGAACCGGTGACGGATATCAAGCGAAAAAATTGAAAATATTGACAAAGGGTGAAATCGACCGTTTTGTATCAAGTGCAGATGACAAAGAATTCTTAATGATTAAGGTAAGATTACTTTTGTTGTTAGGTATTTAATTATTAAATATTTTGATTTTTTATAGGTTGGATTAATTCTGGGGATTGCCGGAGCTTGTCGAACTGATGAACTAGTCAATTTAACTGTAGATGATATTGAGGATGTAGGCTCTTCCTTGATTGTAAAAATTCCAAACCTTAAGACAAAGATTCCACGAACCTTTCTGGTTACCGATGTGGGAAATATGCTTGAATTGTTTCGAAAATACCTGTCCCTTCGTCCTCCCCACGTCAAGCATAAGCGCCTTTTTTTGTACTACAAAGCAGGAAAATGTAGTTCGCAGCCAGTTGGCAAGAATACCATGGGAAAAATTCCGAGTGTAGTAGCTTCGTATTTAAAATTACCTGATGCTGCATGTTATACTGGTCGCTGAAGATCTTTGTAAGCAGTGGCAGATGCTGGTGTGGATATCACGACAATAAAGCGTCATGCTGGTTGGAAATCAACGACAGTCGCTGAGGGTTATGTCGACAACTCCATTGAAAATAAGACCAAAATTGCTAATCAGGTTTTAGTAGGTACCACTACTAGCGCAATCACAAAACTGTAAATGTAAGTGAAAGTAATATTCCTTCTAATATTAATTTTGAAAATTGTACAAATATAACATTTAATTTAAATGTCAATAAATAATTTCAATGTTATCTTTTTTTTGCATGAAAAACGTTCTCCATAATGTAAACTCCTTTGGGAGCATTATACTCCCTTGGGAATAATCGACTACTTCTGTTTTAATTTTGATGGCATAGAAACTGATTTCTACTCCCGACCGTGGAAAAAATGAGTTATTTTATTTTTTCTTTTTTTATTAGTATTCACTAAAAAATATAAATTATCAAAATACGGAGGCTGCTAAATGACGTCTGGGAAGATCACCGTTATCGGAGTGCAGTGCCGGCCGTAGCGGCCGTAATACAACAATACGAATAGGAATTAAATCAATATACGAGGAGGCCCATGGGTTCTGAAAACGAGTCTGTTTCCCACAGAGCCTAACCCGAGAACAAGAAGGGCAAGTCAAAGGATTCCAGCTAAGGGTAGGTATGTGCACATTAATTTTGTTACTGGCAGCGACCAGTTACGTAGGTCACAGCTTAACAACCCGAAAAATCACTACTTATAGATTTTTTACCCTTGGAGGAAAAAATATATGATATCTTAAACTCTGGTAAACGTACGTGTATTAAGGTTGGAGTTTCAAGCAAAAAAATCTACCCAGTAGCTGGAGATTCTTAGTAGTGCTAAAATATAATGGTGAAACTGATCATTTCCTTTAACATTGGGGGAGAAGAGTGGAAATGCGCTAGAAAACATGAAGAAAACCAAACGAAAGAGCTCATTACATGATTCTACCGGAAAAATATATTGTTATTTAAAATTGATGACGTCATATCCGGAACACTTAAAGCGCCATCTTACTGTATATTACATGGAAATAAGCGGAATACGTTAGGATACGTAGTTAGAACACAAATGAAGTTTTATATTATGACGACTGGAATGTTCATCAAAATGAGCGAATTGATTACTCGTGGTCAGCGCCATATTTGTTTTGTGTGTGTGTAAAGTTTTAGCTGATTGTGAATTGAAATAAAATTGAATTCTGGATATGAAGAATTATTTGGTGCTATATGCTGGTTAATTTTACAGTCCCTTATATGCTCCAACAATAACACCCACAAAAATACGCAAAGAATAACACTAACAAGATATACGATAAAATAATGTACTGGTTAACCACACTGTACACCAATGACGTGTTTACAAAAAAATATATAATGGGAATTTAAGAACACAATTAATATCGTATGTGCAGATGATTGTCTCTCTTGCACCCATAAACATAACCAATGAAGTATTTCTTTGCTGAGTTTCATGTGCCTCCTTTTGTCTGCTCCTAGGTTTGTCACTTCATATGGATGTGCAGGGGAACTCTGAGCATTCCACATCGTACATATCAGTGAGTTAGAAGCAACGTTCATTTTGACGGCATAAAAACTTTAAAAAAAATCCAAAGCGACACTCAACTAAAGTGATGCTACTTCTATTTTATATGCTCAACGGATATTTAACGATCCTAGAATTCCCAATTATAAGGACCTAGTGCTGAACGTGTGGAGAAAAAAATTGATACCGATTCACAAAACAATCCGGGATCTCTTGACTTTATGCCGTATAGTAGATCTTTTTGATGGCAAAGAAGTAGATTTTTCTAAACCCACCGTAAATGTGCCATGCATGAAAAATTATATATACTTTAAATATGCCCCAGTGACCTCTGTGGACTTTAAACACACGTATTCGCAATCGAAATGAATTATTAGCGATAAACGCCACAGTCTAACACCTGAACATCTACAGCCGTTGCTGCTTTATTCCAGTACTACAAGTGAATAGTTATGTAGTGCTTTGTAAACTAATAAACTTAATAATGTTGGATATTATAAATTACCAGTACAAGGTAAGATGTTGATTATAACTTTTTGTAATGTAACTTATTTATAAAGCCAAAAAAAAATTGTTTTCGATATTATTTTAAATCCTTATTTAACGCCGCCAATGTAGAGTAGGCAACAAACAAGCAAGTTGGTTGCCTACTCTGCAAGCAACAGTCGCTCAGTCGGTATCGCTGTCATGTCATAATTCAATTCCTGTGTTTACGTTGTAATTTTGTGTTCTTGTGTTCTTCTTCAGTTTTTAGTACCTTTTTTAATTTTTAAACGTTTTATAGTTATTAAATAAAGACATTTGTGTTGGGTGCAGAAACTTCCCACAATATAGTTCGCCGGTTTGGTTTTATAGGTTATGGGACAAGACTGCCGCGGTTACATTAAAACTTGTCTATTATCTATTCCTTTCGTTCGATTTTATTACAATAAATAGGCATTTTATCTAATTGTACCTACGGGAAGTGTCTTTTATCGGTAGTGAGTGGCTGTAAGCGAATATGTAGTTTTACCAGATTATAACGAAATAATGAAAAACGAATGCAAAATACTGGAGCTAACTGGATTAACTGTTACCTATCTATCAGGTATTATTACTAATAAGAATGTTAAGACGACCGCATGGTAGTTGACATTGTTGACAGATGTAAGCTTTATCTATGAATCTAAGCCATCTCAGTCGATTCTTATCATAGGCGCCGACTTTCCGTAGGAAAAAAGGGTTTTGCCCCCATTTTTTAAAAATCGAGCTAAAATTCTGGAATAATTTTTTTTTTTGTCTTTTAGGCCACCCTGAGCACGTGGTTAAATTTTTTGTACTTCACAGTTAACCCTGTATGTTTGCACCTCAGTTTCTACAAATATTAACTTAGCGTCCTAAGTGCGCCCCTGATAATGACGTCTTCTGCAAACGACGTGTGGGCTTTAATTATAAGTGCGTTTTTATACTGTAGGTAATTTTGTACCTAGTGCAATGGTTTTAAATACATTTCCGTAATTTTATATGACTTATCCTGAAGAAGGTATAAATCTTTCGAAACCTGGACTAATTCAACATCAACCGAGTAAGTTTCGTTCGCTTTAACTAAAAACATAATGCAGAATGCAAACATGCATCAAAACAAAAGTATGACAAAATCGCATAGAAATATCTAGTAAAGGTCATTCAATTTCACACGCTTTTTTGTGGATAGGTAGGGTCTAGTCTATTAAAAAAAAATACAGTTTCCATTGGTAGCTACCGAAGCATTTAGAATTCCTACTTGCTTTCGCTTTTTCCTCGCGCCTATATTTTTTCTTTTGGCAAAAAAGCGGTGATTACTTCGCAATTAAAACTGTTTCGTAACAAACTTAATATTTACATGATGGAAAAAAACAGATTTGCATTAAATGTAAATAAGTCAGGCAAAACATATATAATTTTGCAAGACAGAAAGTGGCTAGTGATCCGATTATTTTTGTATACGTTTATTATGTAAAAGTACGTTTAACTTGTTTATTTGTTTATGCGATATCGTTACAATTGCACTGTATAATTAAATATTCGCCAATTACTTCAAAGCTAAACGTGACAGTTCTTGTTTAATTGTATAAATCATTTCAGATAGTGAACACGACCTGCAAATAGTAAATTTCGAGGTAAATTTATATGGTTTCTAAACGTTATGGTTGTCCACAAAACAATAACATACCCGCATCATCGATATGACCTTTTACAATGTTATTCAAATCAAAAATGCAGGGTGATTCAGAACTTATATAAAAAAAATTGTAAAAAAAATCGAAAAAGGCAGTTCAAAAATGATTTATAAAATACACTTCTGCACGGCAGTGGAAACTGGTCCACTATAAACATTTTATAACACCTATTTTATGCAGCAAATCCAACTGATTTTGCCGCTATTGTTATTAATCATTAATAGAATTAATTTGTGTTAATAAAATAGTTTGACATACCTAATGTTACAACCAAATTATGGGCCCATCTTACCCAATTTCTACGACCTAACACAAATGTTTCTGCTTCTTGTCCGCTAGTTATTGGCAACAACTATGATACGTTTCACTTCATTTTTTAAATATCTCCGCAAAAAAGTCCAAATGATTTAAATCAGGAGCCGTGGCAGCCATGGTACCGGTCCTCTTCGTCCAATTCCTTGATATTAATACTTGGACACGCTGTACATGGGTTGGATATAATTGAGTCTCGTGTATAATACGCCATACTGCTGCAATACGCCGTCGACGTACTGGACCTCCATCTCTTCCACGATTCGGTTGCAAATTTCCCGCGTCACGCCTGCGTTTGCACTACACTTGCACTCACTGAACACCGTTGTAAAAATAGCTGCATTTGGCGCATGTCATCAACTGCCATTTGGTATTTGAAAAACTAATGTAAATACTTGCATCACAAAAAAGTTAATACGATAAGTAATCGGATATTTGAATTCGCCTGGCTTTGTTTAGATAAGTTCTGAATCACCCTGTATATTACTTTGAACACATTGTACGCAATTTATTTAATCAATGTAAATTTGTTATTGAATTAACTATTTTTATCAAAACTTACTTCGAATATCTATTCTCTTCGAACTTCATTAGCATGTATTTTTATAAAAAAGAAATAAGTAATTCTTATTTATCATATACTTAGAACTTCTATTAAATTTGATATACAATCACACTTAATACAATTACTTTTACTTTATTACATAATTTAACAATTTCCAGCAAGTAAATACATCTAATATAAAATTAATCTATAATTTTTTCCGTTGCCCAGTATTTAAATTACTTTATACATTTTTTTAATCTCGGAACGGCTACTATTCTATACAAAGGAAGTTATCTCTCTGTATTGCAGTTAATATAAATGCCATCCGCAATGTATTCAGAATTTAGATTAATACCCACTGACACCTTCTAGAAAAAATTAAAGGTTAATAAGTAAAATAAATTAATTTTATTGACCAACAGTGCACACTTCAGGATGTTGGTCATTATCCATAGTCCGATGTTGTTTTTGTGATGCAAAAAAAAATTGGAACAAATTATATAACTAATTAATCTTTCTTCATCGAAAATGAGTCTATAGTTCAAAACTTGATTAATATAATAATTAAGCTTTATTGAAAGATTATCATGCGGCACCATCAAAGACGTTTCCCGAGTATACAAAATATTATGCTGAATACTTTTTGAACCACATCAACACTGTTTTATGCCGTGGCGGTAAACGTGTGTTTGTATGTATTTTTGTATATTTACGTGTATTTTATTGTTATTCTTTGTGCTTTTCCCGACGTAAGTAATCGACCTGAGCAAGACCGCCAAACCAAGTAGGTACCTCGATTTACACAAAATGAACGATCGAGGCAAGGAGAGGTCCACAGCAAGTACAAAAATCTTTGCAGGTTTTAATTTAAAAGAAAACAGAAGATGATTCAACATTCTTAAAATCTCTCCAAGTATCAATCCTGGAAATAAATATTAGTAAGGTAGAGCTGCCTGTGCTACCATATCGTGTTTCTCATTAAATCATTAAATAATAATCTACATTTTGTAAAGATTTTGTTTTCTCTCAAAGCTTTAAGCCGCTTTGAGAGAAAACAAAATCAATGATCAATGCGGTGACCTGTCACTATGTTTGACACATTTGCCTTTGGCAGAATATACCTAACCTCGCAGCTGACAGAAGGTCAGTGAGGGCGATAAATAAGGATTTAATATAGTTTTGAAAAAAAAATTTTTTTTGGCTTTATAAATAAGTTTGTAATTTTTTTTGAAGGGTGATTCCGTTAATGCTTATTTTTCCCTATCCCCTCTTAAAATATTTGTACTAAATCATAGTTAACCCTGTATAATCAGTAACAAAATAAATTTACAAAAAAAAAAAAAAATAACAAACAAGCTGGACACTAATTTCATTATTATTATTTAAATATAAGGGTTTCATAGTGTCAAATGGGCTTAATACAACATTTATTATTGCGATACAAATGCAGGTTATATAAAGTGTCCTTTTTTCGTTCTTAAGAGCTTAAAAAAATAAAAGTAAAGCCAATAGCATAGCTGAGGTTTTATTTATATTTCAACCCCCTAAACTTTCTCAAACTATGTCATAAAATCGAAGTGTATAGAAAAAATCCCTGTTATTTTTTTATACTTTATCCCTTTATCCTTTACAAAAATTAATAACGAAACAAACTTTCCATAAACTTGAATATAAAAAAGAGTTGAATTTATTAAAACTAGAATCCCTTTTTCCATAATAGCATAAAAATCAATACAGGTTCCTGAAAATTGGCTTCTAAAAAGAATACCGTCTTGAGAATATCATGATTATAATTTGAAACGAAATATTGCTTGCTAATAAATTTTGTCTTTTATTTGTATTTTGGAAGTGGCGCATCCAAAACGAAACAGAGGCATTTTCTGGCAGCTCAGTTCTCTTTTTGAAAAACGCTCAGACCCGTCGATTTTGTTGTCGAAGGGGACACAAAATTCACATAAAGTCACGTTTATACGTGCAGCCCCCTAGGCGGGGATGGCACGACCTCTAAAATCTTAAATGGGAAGGGGGGTCGAATGATAAATCGCTTTAAAGGTCTTTCAATTCCCTTTATAATGATGTAAAATACCATGTACTTGAGTTCAGTAGTTTTGGAGATTTATTGATTAAAAGCTTAAAAAGCAGACTAATAGGTACATCAGATTAGTTTGTACTTATTTAAAGAAATCTTAGTAAAAGCATTTACTTAATCTTTGTTCACTACATTCATGGTTTGTTTATTATTTTAGTGTTGAAAATAGCCATTGGAGCGATTTTTGTGACAAAAAAGGTGGTATTGCGTTAATTTTTTTCTTGAAGAAAGATAAGAAAGGAATGCCTCGTACTTATTTTAATAGGAATTTAGTACATAGTTTCCAGGTCGATGGATCGGTAGAAGAGGTGCCATTGAATGGCCCGTAAGATCGCCAGATTTATCACCTTTGGATTTCTTTCTGTGGAGTCACTTAAAAAGCAAAATCTATGCTACACAGCCAACATCGTTATAAAATTTGCGACAAAGAATTGTGAATGACTGCCTTCAAATTACTACTGAAATATTGCAAAATGTGCGGCAACGTTTTGAGCAAAATCTCTATAACCGCATGGAGAGTCAAGGTGGTCATTTCCAACATTTACTTGGCTGACGGGTAAGTTCATTCTTGTTATGTTCCACTACTTTATAATTTTTTTGAGAGTCAAGTTTCTAAAATCTTAAAATCGACTCTAACTTAAGAAGTCCGTAAGTGACGCACAAGTTAAAACTGCATTACAATAATAACTACTCTCATTTATTCATTTTTAAACTACTTTGCTGCCAAATTTAATGCATTATTTGATCTCCACGAATGATCATATATTAAAGTCTACTTTAAGCTTTTAATCAATAAATCTCCAAAACTACTGAACTCAAGTACATGGTATTTTACATCATTATAAAGGGAATTGAAAGACCTTTAAAGCGATTTATCATTCGACCCCCCTTCCCATTTAAGATTTTAGGGGTGGTGGCATCCCCGCCTAGGGGGCTGCACGTGTAAACGTGATTTTATGCCAATTTTGTGTCCCTCTCGAAAACAAAATCGACGGGTCTGAACGTTTTTCAAAAAGAGAACTGAGCTGCCAGAAAATGCTTCTGTTTCGTTTTGGATGCGCCACCCGGTATATTACTTAAGCAAATAAATAATGATGTCAAGAAAATTGTGATTTTTTATTGCCTCAAATTGGCGGAACTTCCTTTTTTCTGATCTGCCCAGATGAAGTCTACGAAAGTTCTAATTATGGGAAGGTTATGGGGTAACTTTTTATTGAAACACGTTTTCAAAAGTCTTCGACCTTTAAGTTTCAAAACCGAGCATAATGTAGAATTTTTTAAATATTTTTTACGTCACCAAAATTTCGATCTAGATCAAAAATGGCAGAGCCGTGCTATATTAACATTGTTAAGTTTAAGAATTTTTAGTTCTTTATACTGTTTTATCATTCAGAGGGTAAACATATGAATTTTACTATATCAGCTGAGTTATGTACCATATTTCAGGTATATATATATATACTTGTATGTATAGGTAATGCTAATTGTGCTGCTGCATATCCACTCGACGAAGTTATAATTTTTTAGAGGTATAAAATATGTTGCTTCTCGTACATGGTGCTCCCTTAACAAGATATAACTCGCCCATGATGGAAGTTAAGTCATAAAGTTGTGATTCGTAAAATAAACGTGTCTTGTCATATTTTGTAGCAGCGTCAAAAACTCATGGGATACCTAAGTACTTAATTATAGGTTACAGAATAAACTGCCTGATTGAGATTCTTTGTTAAATGTTCTAACCTGTTAATAATATTGTAATAGTTCAGCAACATATATCCACACAGAAATTATGGAAACGACTGAAAATTTAAAAAATTTCAAATATAACTAATACTGAGTTGGATGGCAAAAATCAAATTAAATACCATCGACGTCATCCTGTCTCAAAAATACTGTAATACTATTGAACGAAAGTTTGTAGGCAACGTCCTCTGTTTAGGGACCTTGGCTCTAAATCTAATTACTATAGATTTATATAATATTGTTACCATTGATTTGACTATTCCTGTATAAGTAACGAAGCTAAATAATAAATTATTATTATTACTTCTATCTGTTTTCTATGTGAGTCCTTTATAAAATAAAACATTCAGTATAAATCGAAACTATATGCATGTAATATAGGCAACCAGAAAATCTTAAAATTGTCCATACAGAAATCTATAATTTTTAGTGGCACCATCTAGTGTTGAATTCTAGAAAGTAACAAATACTTGCGTAAGACATCTAATTCAGATTTAAGGCGCCATCTAGGAGTAAAAGAAAAAATATATAAATTTATAGATACCTTCTTCTAAGCTTTTAATATTCTTCTTCTATGTCACAGATGACGGTATATTCGGTTCTTTTTTAAATTTTACTAAATCCAAAGTTTCGTCAAATGCTTTTTTATGTAATTTTAGTATAATTTTGTTCTGAATAAGTTTATATAATTCTTGATAATATACTAATTTTATCCACATTATTACATAAAACTTTTCAGAGGTTGTATATATTCAAATTACTTTTCAGTAAATGCAAAATCAGCTTTTATGCTCAAAATCTGCTTAAATATCATTTACAAAAATTTGCTTTCACGTTGACAAATTTCTCAGGTATCTGTTTAGTTATTATTTACCTGCAGCTTTGGCAACAACTATTTACAGACTTTTACAAAATGAAAATAATTATGTTTAAGCCGATACCGATACCTGCACATAATATATCATTACTATACAGGTATATGTTGGATAAGTATGGCAATAAGTACGCATTGAACGTCAAGGTAAGAAACGCTAAGGTGAGTTCGATGAACAGTATACCTCAACTTGTGAGTGGTATGCTAGTAAATTAGAATGTATTTATAGCTTGTGTATTCCGCTTCATATCATAACAGTCGACGAAAATTACGCATATACAGAATGTCGCATAACTAATGGGCCATACAACAACAGGGTATAATAGACGCCAAAATATTCTGTTTCTGTTTAATTTCTTATAATAAAATTAAAATTTATTTTAATTATTGTAAGATTATTTTATTAAGATATACGAGGTGATTCAATTAAACCAAATTTACCGAATATCGCCAACAACTCAAAAACGGTTGGACAGTTATGAGACAAATTTGGTAGAGTTAGAGGGTAAAAATTTCGAATTTATAATTAGTTTTAAGAAATCTGTTGGAGGGCGCTAGTTGCATAATATGGAATATGTAAATTCTTACAGGTTTTGTTTATCTCGAACACTTTTCAGCGCTTGACCTTAAATTATGAAAGAAGGAGTATTTGTAATTCATCTCGATATATCAATTCGTTTTTATATTGCGCTACAAGCAATTTCATAAACATTTTCTAGATTTACAACAAAAAATAAACAGATAAATTGTTATTCTAAAAACGTGAAATGACAACAACAATTATGACGATGTCATGCTAGAGTGGTCCGCAGCGATAATTTCAATTAATTTTTATTGACAGTTATGATAAACCCTGTATATGCGTAACAACCTGTATAGCTGTAAAAGTCTTCAGGGTATGCTTAAAACAGTTTTGAGGTTGCCCAGACATTTAAAATAAGAAAAAAATAACATGTTCCACTACGTTATATGCCTGCAGTATACTAATAAAATCATGTACGTCATTATAACTATTAATACACCCCTCAGAATTCTTTAAAAACCCATTAACACTTGATTTGATCTAAATTATTAAGTATTTTTGACAAAATGCGATACAAGACGAAACGGTACAATATTAATGCCTCTATTAATCGAGTAGCCATGGTTTCTGACGTGTAAGTGAAAGCAGATAATTCAGTTTCAACAAATCCAAAGTTGTTATTTATTTACTTAACATTCCAATCCAGTTATTTCAAATATGGTTGTTTAAAACCACATGTATTTTAGAAAAAGTGCTGGAGAATAAGAATATTTGGTAAAAACTCAGAGCACAAAAAAGTAATGCAAAACAAGATAAGAGTTTCTTTAAAGTCTAAAAGTCCTAAAAATGTCTTTGTCATGGTCTTATCTTGGTCTTGTCTTGGCCTTGTCTTGGTCTTGTCTTGGTCTTGGTTTTATCTTGATCTTACCTTACGAAAACAAAGCAAGACCATAAAAGGAAGACCAACACTACCTTTCACAACGCACGATTTTTTTAGCGATAAATTTTATCCATGGGAATGCAAGAAGTACTTTGATCTCTTGGAATATAATATACTATTGGCAACTTACATCGCAAAGACCAAAAAAGCAAAAATCTGAAAGCGTATGGTCTTATCTTGGTATTGTTTAGGTTTTGTCTTGGTCTTGTCTTGGTTGTGACTTGATCTTGTCTTGGTCTCATCTTGGTATTGTCATGATCTTATCTTGTCTTGTGTCACGATACCACAAAACTAAGAAAAAGCAAGACAAGATTATCAACACTACCTTCACCCACCGTACGATTTGTTAGCGATAAATTTTATCCTTGGGATTACAAGAAGCACTTTCATCTCTTGAAATATAATTAACTATTGCCAACTTACATCGCAAAGACCAAATAAAAAAGCAAGAGTCTGAAAACCTACGAATATAATTACATTGTTATGATAGAACAGAATTTGTGAAAAAAAAAATCTACTGGGGCGAAACAACAGATTAGGGCTCCGAAAAAAACAAAGCCGCTAAGAAATCATTAACCCAGAACAATTAAGTGCAATGGAACAGCTCAACCTTGAACCCTACAAGGAAGGAAAGTTCACATGGAATTTCAACACTAAGTGATTGAATACGTCCAACAATGGCTATAATTTGTAGAGCAAATATCAGTTCCATTTACGAGAATCTATATTACACACTTTATTCAGTTGTACAGGGTTACTGCAAATCTGCCATAGATAAAATAAATATGTTAGACGAGCCCACACAAATCAACTACATTCAAATTATAAAAACTTACAACCGTACATAGATATAGATACCTTTCTAAATCTGTACTTTCATTTCTTAGATTAAAACATTTTATTAAATTATATTTGTCTTCATTTGAGTAACGAACCATTTTTGGTTTGTGTCAACGCACTTCTAACAATGTTAAATGTCAAATTTGTTTGTCTTCAAAGCCTTCTCAGTCACGAAACTTAAATATCGTTGGTATTTTGAAAATTTTATAGAATTCACAAATCTACACAACAAATAATAGGTAAAGTATATATTTTTGGAATGCATTTTTAGTCCTCTTTCCATTTTTGAAATAAAATACAATGTTCCTTATAAACAAAGACAAGTTGTGGTCGTATCACAAAAACTAAAAATATTATTTTTATGCTATCGAATCTATCTCAAAAAGTGGCCGTAATATATTCAAACCGTTTTAAGATATCTCGAAAGGGAAACGAGAAAAGGGCATCAGTCGGTTTAGCCAAACATCGACAACAGATAGACACATACGGTTTGCGCCATTGTTATTTTCTCTGGATGGAGCTCTCGATTCGTCTATCAGATTTTCAGTAAACGGCCAATTTAGACCACCCTGTATACAGTAGCTGGAAATATATATTTAAAACATTATAGAATTTGATTATTTAGAGGTAGTTTTGAATAATGAGGTTACTTTGTTATTGTTCATGTTACTAGAATAACAAATACATATCTAGTCGTTCAACTTTCAAACATAAATTCTATAATCCTTGTAATATTTATCATTCAACAAGTTTTAAAACGATACAGGATTACTTGACGTGTTGATGATGACTTGAGTTGGCAATTGGAAGAGTATGGAGTTAGTTAATATCTAATATAACAACTAACAATGTTGTCATTGTGACAAATCGAAACAAATACAATTTATTTTTATTAGTGTAAAATATTTACCCTATTTTACTTTACAACGTGTGTAAAATATTTATAGTATTTTCAATATAAGCAGAAGATTAACAATTTCTTTATTTTTTAAAACTCATCCTGGTTTAAATATTACTTATTCAATTTTTATTGACTATTCAATAAGAATTAAAGAGACTATTGTTTTCTTCAACAAGAATTTCCTGTAATACAAATTCTTATTCTATAAGCTACCTGTGAAACACTTAAGATGCACCAACCACGTTCATTTGCTTAATATCGTCTGTATGGAAGTGAATTTTTATGTATTTTAGTTTCGTTTGTCTGGTATAGAAACAAAAGACACTTAAAATTCGAGACGCTTAAGAGTTATATAATAATTATAAAATACATGTAAGTTTTGCAGGCGAAATTAAACAATACGTTAAGCTTCATTCACATAAGATTAGTGCGGTTGCATTGGTACTGCAGAAAAGTTATTAAAAAGGGCGCCGTATTCTTGAAATAGTGTTTTCTACAAAATACAAATAATTTTAGACATTTAATAACAGAATAATCTAGGGTTTAGCAAATAATAGGAATGTTAACTCATCCCACCTGCAAATATTCAAAGATACTGAAGTAAAACGGCAAGAAATACGGGTGACTTTTGTAACGTTCAGATAAACTTAACAGTAACGCCTTTGTACTGCAGTTGTATGGCAGAAGCTAATAGCATTTTAGCTTTTACCAATCCTTTTGCAACAATCATACAAGGACCAATCAGAAAACTACTTTTTTGACAGTAAACAGAAGATTCGCATTATTGCAGGTGAAGTTTATTCATTTAAGGGCGCCTTGTTTTTGAAATAGTGTTCTACAAATACAAGTATTTTTAGACATTTAAGAACTGAATAATATAGAGTTTAGTAAATAACGAGAATGTTGTCTCATGCCACCTGCGAATATTCAGAGGTACCGAAATAAAATCAATATATAACTTCAGAAAGCGATATTTCCAACAAACTTTTAGGTACTGAAATCTATCAAAATATGTGTTTTTTTAAATTCAACTATAGATGTAAACATTGTTATAACATAAACTTACATAGTTCTGCATATAAGATTATTCACTTTTGTTTATAAGTATGTGAAAAGAATTGTTAAAATGAGGGGTTAGAATAGCGAAATAATGTGTCATAGAAATGCATTATAAAAGTTATTATATTGTTTGAGGAGAGTATAATTAGACAAAGTGTATAAATAAAACATCAATAATTTTATTTTTCTACACCCGTATTATAACAATGCACTTATATGCCCATAATCCGTTTCATAATGATACCCATTACGATACAGATTTTTAATCAATAGAAACCCATAATTTTTCAATCAAGCATGCTGTACATTTGACGGGTATCCTAGGTTCCTATGTAATTTTAAATGTCAAAATCAGTACGTATTAAATTTTCGTAGATACCTAGCTAAACTTCGATAATTTATCAAAATGTCTGATATCAGCGATATAGAAGAATTACCATCGACTCCTCCACACATATCGGAGAAAGCAGAAAATGCAGTTCATACGAATAATTACTGTTACCTATTGTGTTCAATAAAAATTTATGGTTTTTGATTATTTATCGGGTGTAGAAAAAATAGCGTATGCAACTCTCATGTAATGGTTATTAATACACTCGCATAAACCATACGAAACTCACCTTCGGCTCGTTTCGTATCCCGGTTAATGCTCGTGTATTAATAACCATCAATACATGATCGTTGCATAATATACTATTTTGATATTACTTTTGCTCTACGTGTTTTATTATGCGAGATTTCAGTACCTAAAAAACACCACAAATTTGATCATTTTACGGCGAGAAATACGGCGACCTTAACCAAACAGTAAAATACACCATCTATTCCTGCAGATTGTAGGCTTTTAATTACTATTCGGCAAATGATAAAACCAACAATTTCCGTAGATAGGGACGTAGTTGACAAAAATATAAACATAACCTCTTCATCTGAAGGTCAAGAATCTTGAGGTTTTGCACGTCGCCAACTTACAGCGGAAAAATTCCCCAACTTCTTAAGTCTACAATAATTTTATGTAAACAGAGTAAATAATATTTAATACCATACAATTACCATACAACAGTACAACTGCAGTGCCATTGCACTAACGTTTATCTGAACGCTGAACGTTACTTTAGTTGTAACACTTAACATGTCAAAAATTAAGTAACGTTTTCTTCGTTCCCATTTAAGAACATTTTCTTATACAAAATATCCCAAATAGAATTCGCTAAGAAGCAAAACTAATATTGGAAATGGTTCTAAAATAAAACATCTTCCAGATCTGTAGTTAAAAAAATAATTTTCTGGTCCCGAAGAATGAAAATATCACCCTATATACAGTGTGTCCCGTTTTTCACAAAAAAAATATAATAACTGAGTGCTTAGGATTTTGTTTGAGAATAATTTCTCACATGATATTCGAACTTTTAAGATAACTTTACGTGTAAATTTGTACCATAGTTTTAAAATAGTTATTAACACTATAATAAAACTATAGTATAACAAATAAAAATTCTTAAAACTGAATTGAAACTTCTAAGATTCATTTCTAAAAGGACTGTGTGTGGCTCTGCGAATAAAGTGAAAATGTTATTACGGAAGCTCAACTACCTGTTTAGTTTTTTAATTATGTTCGTGTTTGTACCATATCATTACAAATTCTAGTTATATTATAATTTCATTATAGAATATTTTAAAACTCTAGTAAATATGTTTGCAGTATTTGGACACATCTAGAACCCTACCTAGTTTCCGCGGTTTCGAGAACGTGGCAAGAATCAAATCGAATATAACCTGAATTGTTCTAGAAAACATCAATATAAAAGTGCTACAAAAATTACAAATTTGAAAGCAAACACAAACATAATTAACAAACTAAACAGGTAGGCGAGCTTCCGTAACAATATTTTGGTCGTGAATGAAACTATAATAGAACTCTAATATAGTTATTAAGACTATAATAAAATTTAACTTGGGCAGTGTGTGTTTCAGTGAATAAATATGATAATCACAAACCATTAGAAGCCATAAAATTAGTTACAACGTACAATGGCGCAAACAATTCAGCGAATCTTCAACTCAAACTTATTTTAAACTGTAACCAAAGACAACTCGTCTATAGGTTATACCAACTTTAATAAATCTGTCAGCAAGGAACATATTATGACATATATCGCCTATATTAACTTTAATAAAACTCAAAATCAAGATCCTTAGGAAAACTTCAATAAACGATGTATAAAACTCCATTATAAAACTTCAGGCAGTTGTAGAATCATATTATTTTGGTTTTAATATTCTGAATAATATTTTGGTTTTAATATTTCGTATAAATCTAACAAAGGTTTATTATAGTTGTAAAAACGTTCTTATTACCATAGCATAGGTACACCAGCAATTTCACTCCGTTGTCGGCACTTTGAACTGCCTTCAGTTTTATGCGGTGACCTCGAAATGTGAGTGCGATAGCGGATCCGATGGAATTTACAGAATCGGTGATCAGGACCGGAATAAGAATTTTTTATTTGCGCGCAAAGCGTAGTTATTTATTACACATGAAAGTTTACGTTATATCTATCCGCATTATGTAATAATTTATACAGTTATGAATGGGTAATTCAACATGTATTATATACTATAATTTACTGCTACTAACATACTGTAAAAATTTATCGATTTACTTCTATGGACTCATAAAAGAAAGCGTTTAAAATATATATATATATTGCACCACAAAACATTTTTATTTATTTACTTACTTCTTTTGTTATTAGTGATAATTACATTTTTTTTGGGATTTTTTTGTCTTAAATGATCTACGTAAGCCAGAAGACCAGTATTTTTTAGAACAGAAAAATTATGTTTACTTAAATTTATTTTTAATTTCAAGTCAAAATTCGCCCCTTTGGAGCCATGCAAATAAATGTGCTTCCAGGTGAGACTTTATTGCTTTATTCTACAACTACTCTGACAATTTTAAGACGATACTCCATAAATGGATTTTCTTCACTCACATGATAACGTTTTTTAAATTTATTTTTAGTTTAAGACTAAAATACACCCCTTGAGGGGACTTTATTGCTCTATTCTATAACTTCCCTGACAATTTTAAGATGATACTCCATTTTCTTCACTCACATGGTAACGTTTTTTAAATTTATTTTTAATTTAAGGCTAAAATACACCCCCTTAGAGCCTTGCAAATGAATGTGCTTCCAGGTGGGACTTTATTGCTCTATTCTACAACTACCCTGACAATTTTAAGATGATACTCCATTTTCTTCACTCACATGGTAACGTTTTTTAAATTTATTTTTAATTTAAGACTAAAATACACCCCTCGAGGGGACTTTATTGCTCTATTCTACAACTTCCCTGGCAATTTTAAGATGATACTCCATTTTCTTCACTCACACGATAACGTTTTTAAATTTATTTTTAATTTAAGGCTAAAATACACCCCTTTAGAGCCTTGCAAATGAATGTGCTTCCAGGTGGGACTTTATTGCTCTATTCTACAACTACCCTGACAATTTTAAGATGATACTCCATTTTCTTCACTCATATGATAACGTCTTTTAACTGGAAAATGTTAAATTGGAGATAAAGAGAGAGTGCAGTAAAATGTAAATTTGGAAAAAAAATAGTACCTATATGTCACTCAAGTGATGCTACTTCTATTTTATATGTTCAACGGATATTTAACGGTCCTAGAACTCGTGAAGATTTAGCATACATACATTTTAATTATTCACGGATATCTTCAGTTAATCGTTACAAGGACCTAGTGATGGACCTGTGAAGAAAAAGTTGATACCGTTTTGCAAAACAATCCGGGATTTATTGACTTTATGCCGTATAGTAGATTTTGTTAACGTCAAAGAAGTAGATTTTTCTGAACCCAACCTAAATGTGCCATCTATGAAAATATTATATATACTTTAAATATGCCCAGTGACCGCTACGGACGTTCGAAACCAAAATGGATTATTAGCGACAAACCCCACAGTCTAACACCTGAACATTTATAGCAGTTGCTGGTTATTTAATTTTATTCCAGTACTACAAGTGAATAGCTTGTAAACAACTTAATATGAATAATGCTGGATATTATAAATTATCAGTACAAGGTAAGATTTTGATTTTAACTTTTTGTAGGTATATGTATGCATCTCGGTTTCTACAAACATTTACTTAGCGTCCTAAGTGCACCTCTGACACTGACATCATTTGCGAACAAAGTGAGGGCTTTACTTACTATGTTCTTTTGTTTGCTATGTGTTATCTCTATTATGCGTACATATTTACAAATAATTCTGGCAATTCTCGGAACCGTCCCTTCCGCCGTACAACCACCTGTCGACTCCGCCATAATCCCACCTCGCCTACCTGACTTCTTGCGGTGCCCCCCACCCTTCCCGCTGCCGTCACTTACCCGCAGAAGAAAGAATCATAGTTACCTGAGACCGTCGCGCGCTGTACAGCCAACCAAGTGCTTACGTCACGTTTGAACTCTAGTAATTTTAGGATTCCAAGTGTGGAATTTCCGCCCAGTTCCTCAGATTTTCGCACCATCGGTGGCCCAGACTGCGACCCTGAGGGAGGCCCTTTTCGCGTTTCAACTGGATCGCTTGAAATTTTCGTGGGAAAGGTGGCCGCAGTGAAAAAAGTTGGTTTTAAATTGTTGGAATTTTTAGGTGTGTATGGTATACGGTGTTTCAGCTGTGCGGACTCAGGAACGGTGTGCGAATAACTGTGCTTGTGGATTTCTTATTTTTTATGGCGCTTCTCCTGCCTTAACACAGGTGAGTTTTTGCTGACGATACTGTTACGTCGTAAAAGCGTACTGTTATCACGCGCTGAAGGGTGTACCGCAAGGTCCTACTGCTAACGTCACAATATGTAAATAAAACAGTTCCCTCATGCTTTTTTCTGTATAGTTGTACTCCAGTTCATTGTTACTCTCTTAAACACCGTTTAATTAGGCTTGAACATCAAATCCTATCAAATGTCAAAAACAGACGATGTTCCTGTCAACAAGAATTTACTGTCATATCGTATATACTTATTCACAACTTATCATGTATTTGTTCTTTTTAAATACTACATGCATTTTGAGAAATTTTATTCACATTGAAGGTTACTTTACAGGCACGTATAACTTTATGTTTCGAGTAACAATAAAGACCACCTTTATACATTTTCTCAAATAACTATTGTCACTGTGAAGGTCGCTATCATATTTCAGGAATATAAGATGGAATTATTACATGGCAGGTAATTCTTTTGTTAGAAATTTTGCTAGGAATGACTAGTTATAAGCAGGAGTAGGTATAGAATTTGTCGGAAAATATGTTGCGCGAGGTTTATTCATAAATTAGATTTATTGATATTAAAATACTAAATACTACATGCATTTTGAGAAATTTTATGCACATTGAAGGTTACTTTTCAAGCACGTATAACTTTGTGTTTCGAGTAACAATAAAACACCACCTTCATACATTTTGCCAAATAGCTATTGTCACTGTGAAGGTCGCTATTATATTTCAGAAATATAAGATGGAATTATTACATTCTTTTGTTAGAAATTTTGCTAGGAATGTCTAGTTATAACCAGGGGTAGGTATAGAATTTGCTGGTTACGCGAGGTTTATTCATAAAATGTAATAGATATACGAGTATTCGCTTATTCAAATAAAATTATTTAGCAAATGTTCAAAACGTACTGTAAACTTTAAATCATCAAGAAAATTGGATGTAGAACTTTTCAATTTTGTATTTGAGACTTTTGAAATTTCAAAGGCAATATAAACAAACATAGATCATGACCCACACTGGTATATATCTTTAGATTTCATCAAGGATAACCAGTTTAAAATAACCCCACAAGAAATCTTTATTTTTATAGGAAAACGTCGCAAAATATGACAAAAAAAAATTAAAGAACTTTTTACAGGGCAGTGCCCCTTCAATCTCTTATATCCGTCTGCCACTGGTTGGCAGCCTGTAAGAATTTCTAACAATTTCGTTTTAGTTTCTTCTACTCAATTAGAGAAATTAAAAAAAACTGTATTTTACAATAATTCAGTTTCAATTTTGGAGATGTATTGTACATTTTTCAGTCACTCTATATATTCAGCAGTAACAGAAAACATACAGTACGTATTTTACGTTTGTATGAAAGGTCTATTTTATAACGTTCCTCCCCTTGTAAAGAAGTGTTGTTTTACACAATTTTCGCATAAATAACGACATTTTTTCTAGAATATTAATAAATACTAAATATTATTAACAATATTTATTACACGATTTTATTACAGCTGTAATTTTATATTCACATTACTTGTTTATGTGGTTTTGGAACCAGTCTTAAATGTATTTTTAATCTAAATTTATGTGTCGTATTTTATTTTAGAACAACCTTGAACCGTACGACACTACGTACGAATTTAAACAAACACAGATTAATATTATTACTCGATTTAAAGCCAAACATCTGCACTGAGGGAAATCGACTAATTGAAAAAGTTAATCTATATCATCATTAGAATATTTCTTGTTGGTGTCGCAAAATCATGCACCAAGCGTAATACAAAGGATTTTATTAATACGATTTTACCACCCTAAGTCGACGTTTTGCTAAAACAACAGATCATCTTCTTACATTGAACAGGTCCATACTACGATGGAAGCCCAACAGTTTCCATATAAGTTTTTAATGGGGTGAAAAGTTACAAAAGTTATATTATGGTTAAAATTTGGAGCAACAAAAAGTTTTTAGCTACTTGTATCCTTTAGCAAAATTAGCTGGTTAAGCCGTTAACCACATATTCTTTAGACTAAAATGATGGGAGTCTTCTTATGACAAGGTTTGGTTCACGTGATATCAGCTACACTCGTGGAGAGGATAGGCACCCCCTCTGGGGGTATGGCAGGGTGGAAGAATGTTAACTTGGGTCAATGTGAAAGATTGATACCGGTCGATGTTTGACCACCCCCCTTAATTAATGCCCAACAAACAATTAAAGTTAAAATTACGTTAACTTGACCTCTGAATTGGTCAAACACTTTTCATGACCAATTCCGTATAAGGAAAGTTTACCTATATTCGTTGGCCTTTTTCCTTATGTGGGGAAAAAAACTAAAGTAATATGGAAGTTAATAATTGGTCGGCAAGAATTTTATTCCAATAAGATAATTGGACCTAGAAGAAATACGGACCAATTTTATGTTAAAATTTCAAAATATAAAAGACATTATTACCAAAATATACCCTAATTATGCCCTTAGGGATTAGAGATAAAATTCTACTCTTGGATTTATTTGTGATTGAAAATCCAAATTAAAGCCAATAATATTATGTATGCGTAATAACAAAAACAAAATAAATATTTTCGAACGGAATTCTATTTGAATTTCAATTCACGTGCACTACTGAATTCATCTGACACGATAACAGTCATAAGAATACTTATATATGAAGTGTTTATCGGTGATGGTTTAAATTCGTTTTTACAACTCTGTAATATTGTGTAGGGCTTGGTTTTCACTGCAGATCGCTAAAACACAAAACAATTTCTACGCGCTATTACATGAAGATCTGTCGGAATACATATAACAAGAAGCTTGTTTTCTAAAAAACCTTTATAAAACACACTTACGTCGAAGTATTATTAACAAGTAAATTTGTACCATAATATAGAACAATATTTCTATTAGGTTAATTGAAATGGTTAAATATTCTCTAGAAATTATCAACAAAGTTGGAAATAAGTTGATATTGTAATAAAAATAGAACTTAACCAATTGAAGGATTTAATAGGGCAAAATAACTAGTTATTACCTTATTTTTAACTACTAGTTGAAGACAAAATAAGTTTTACAATTTCGTAATAAATATGTAAATATTTACCTATTGTAATAATTTAAAAAATCCTTGGATATTGAAGACAGATTTCAAGGAGAAATTAAGTAAATTATAATTTCGTCTTACACGTTATTGGAATGTTAGCATTTGAAAACATAGAATAGGTAAACAATATGTAATTTCGAATTGTATAAATTGACATATATTTCATTTTACTTAGAAGTCATTATATTACTCTTAATTAACAAATTTTTGACTAAAATTTTGCTATTATAAGATTTTGTAACATTGAGGACTATTTGTATGGAGGAAAGTAGTAAATTTTGATCAATTTAGAATTATTTTTCTTGTGTAGTAGTCTATTAGTCTTAAATGTTAGTTGGGTGAGCTTTTCCAGGTTTCCCTCATTCGTACACTCCAATTTCCAATTTATTTAAAGAAAAATAGAAATCATGACCCCTTTTTATTAAAGTCTTTATCATACAGGATGATAAAAATTTAAGCATTAAGTTGTAAAGCTTAGCCCGCCCCTGGTAAACTAAAAAAGCTAAATATGTTTTAAGGGCACTATTTTAAGACGTCATTACTAGTGTCCATCACATTAAATTTTTATTAAATTATATCAAGCACTTTAAAAGTTATTCAGGAAAAAAAATTATAGGAACTTGTCACCTTATTTTGTTCATGTTCTATCTGTATACAATGAATGAAGTTTAAAATTTTGATTACGTTATTATACTTAAATAACAGATTAGATTTTTTGCATGTAATGGTTAAGATATATTCCCCTCAGTGCATAAAAATAAAGAGCACTTAACTCTCGAACTCATGCGGCTAAATCCTTTCAGACACGAAGTTGTGTAAGTCTGGTTCGTGTAAAATTTCACCGACGAAAATCTGGTTAATAATCGTGGAGGTCTTATGGAATCTGTGTCATAGGTATATTATTAAGAAATCGTTTGAACAGGTGTCTCACACACTATACGTGGTTGTCATTAAAAATGTATATTTATTCGTAAACGAAAACACCGTTACAGAAAAACGTTTGTGATTATTCTCGGGTATCCGGATGTTCCGAAAGGGAATTATTTCGGTTTTCGAGACTTGTTTTTAGGTCAATTAGGCGGATGAATCGATAAAAATCGAATGGAGTTGCTAACAATACGGTTTACCGCATGGATGGTTCCTTTTCATCACGATACGTTTGGTACAGTACTTTTAATTTTGCTCGTAGTGGGTTAGTTATTTCAGTTTTATTTAACAAAGATTGCTAAGGGAGCCGTTTTCTTGAAATAGTGTTTTCTACGGCGACACATAATTTTAAGAAATGAATAATGTAGGGCTTAACAAATAACAAGAATGCTATCTCGTGTCACCTGGGTATTTTTCAAAGATTCTGAAGCAAAACGCACAAACAGCTATAAAAAGCGGCTTAGCCAGAAAGGTTTTAGATACAGAAATCTACGAAAATTCTACACGAAAAAAATCTAATCTGTATTTAATAATAATGTACTGAAAATTGTAAGCTTCATTCAAGTGTACATTATGTATTCATTCAGTACACTGCACAAAATTTTAAGTAAAATTTCACTGAAAATCAACACAAATGGTTGTCAAAACGGGTCCACACCCGATTTTGTTGAAATAATAACACAATTCATTGAGTAATATTCACTCAGCTATTTGTTAGCTAAATAAATCTTTTAAGGGTAACACTGAACAATTTTTGAGTTAGCTTTCTAAACTATGTCTTATTTCAAACATAAAATTGAGTTATATACTTTATATCATTTTAGTGTTGTAGCATACTAAAAATAGTGTTTATTTTTCATTATACTGTGTTGGTTCTTAACAGTTTTTATGAAAATTTAACCTAGGTATTGTGTAATTTTTTACGGATTGTAAAGTATGTAACATTATGACTATTACAAATAAGTATAATTAAATTAATAATAATAATAGATAATAATAAAATTATTATAAATAATTATGTGATAAAAATTACAGTCTATAAAAAGAAAACCTGTTTAGTTGGTGCACAATATAG
Organism: Monochamus alternatus; assembly: GCA_037114965.1. Lineage (NCBI taxonomy): Eukaryota > Metazoa > Arthropoda > Insecta > Coleoptera > Cerambycidae > Monochamus > Monochamus alternatus. Next base: position 12,249,769 of record CM073434.1, on the reverse strand, counting down.
GTTTAGCAGAATTGTGGAAGCAACCATAACAACAATAACAATAAAAATAATAATTATTTTGACTTGCATCATACATAGCAAAACTACATCTGCGCGTCGGTACCTCCTCGCACCCAACTTTATTTCCCCCTTCCACTTACTAAATAATCTGTAATTTTTACAACGGTTGGTGTTATTTTTACACAATATATTCTCACTCACACATATTTTGGTCTCTCTAACCAAATATTATGCAGATAAGCTCAAACTCAACTCGACTCAAAATTCAACACCAAATTAATTCACTCATAAATGAGTTTGAACTTATATAATGTTATTTTTTTCTGTGTATTTTTTCGGCGCATCTGTACAAATGTTTCTAGGCATTATTTTTGCGGAAAACATAAGAAACCCACATACGCAGTATTTAATCTTGAACATTAATTATTAATAAAATTTAAAAGTAAATAAAGAAAACTAATAAATATTCTAAAATGTTCATAATATTCATAAGATCCTGTATCTTCTTATAAATGAGAAGAATACCTAATATCCTAAAAGGATGCAGTTTAATTTCGAGTTAATAGTTAAACAAGGTTAGGTTTCCGGTCTGTGCTACTGTTAAAGTCTCCAGTATTCCCTAACTACATAAACGAAAAAATATAACGAATTGATAAATGTTTCCTGAACGTCTTCATGATAAATTTGAATAGCTTAAAAATATGTAACATAGAAAAATACTTGCTGCTTGTGTTGTTACTTTACATCCTGTTTGTTGCGCGCTACACGTACATCATTGTTTATAAAAATTAATAATACATAGTTCATTTAAAGAGGCACGTTCTAAAGCTGTAAACAAACGTCTATATTTAGTATATTAGTAAAATATGGAAAAGGTGACGCATCTTCGCGGTTTACGTAAGCCAATATAAAAAAAATCTAGAAGTTCCCCGTCAGAGGCCAAACCAGCGACTTGTTCAAATATTATAAGAGCTTTAACAAAAAATTACTATTAAAGCTATTCATTGAAACCTATTCATTCTTTACATATTGAAACGCAAAATAGTTACTTACCCAATCTAAGATTGTTTAAAATATTTTGCAATTGCCACAATAAAAAAATTCATTTTTTTTTGTAACATTTTTTTACTGTTTTAGAAAGGTATTTTAAGCTAATATAAATCAAATCTCCTACAATTCCTATCAATGAAGTCATATGTATGTTCTCTGATACCAAACATCTAGGTATGCTAATGAACAATTCCACAGACAAAGCTCTAATCAATAATTATCTAAAGAAAATAATCTAATTTACTAACCTGCTAATGAAACACTCTATAAATATCTAACTTCACTTTTTAGCAGTGAGAACACGACAAATTCAACCACAATAGATGAGATCTGACCTATTTCTGCATTTTTAGGATTGCTTCTTCAGGTGGTCTCCTTTAAGTTGAATCAGATATCTAACTATAAAAATTATTATAAAAATTAAAATTATTTGAAGTTAAATATCGACAATGACAAAAAGTGACATCCTGTCAATGAATTAAATATGACAATACCTACTTGAAAAATGTTCACCTTTTATGTAAAAGTTTTTATATATTTTTAGGTATTAATAATATTGTGTGAAACTAATTACTCAGTGGACAAAAGCCCCAAACCTGCGTTGAATTACACCCACAATATCTACCCATATATTCCTTATTATTAGCTTTTGTAACTTTTTTTTGTAACATTTTTTTACTGTTTTAGAAAGTTAGATATTTATAGAGTGTTTCATTAGCAGGTTAGTAAATTAGATTATTTTTTTTAGATAATTATTGATTAGAGCTTTGTCTGTGGAATTGTTCATTAGCATACCTAGATGTTTGGTATCAGAGAACATACATATGACTTCATTGATAGGAATTGTAGGAGATTTGATTTATATTAGCTTAAAATGCCTTTCTAAAACAGTAAAAAAATGTTACAAAAAAAAAAAAAAATGTTACAAAAGCTAATAATAAGGAATATATGGGTAGATATTGTGGGTGTAATTCAACGCAGGTTGGGGCTTTTGTCCACTGAGTAGTTAGTTTCACACAATATTATTAATACCTAAAAATATATAAAAAAGTTCATGTAGGTAAGTAGTTTTTTTTTTTTTTGAAAAAAAACTAAGTGATATTAATAACGTTAAGATAGACTATCTGCAACCCCATACCAAATTTCATTAAAATGAACTAAGAGGTTCCGTAAAATTTAGAAATTGAGAAAACCAAAAAATACGGGTCAAATAATCTTTCATGTAGACTACATATCTAATTTATTTCTGAAGTACCTACTTACGTGTTTTATATAAAAATGTTTTGTCTTCATTTTTGCTAACCTTTCGCACCCGGTATATTGAAAACGAAGCGTTTTACGATACATGATTATACAGACTTCGTCTTATTTTGTGGATTAGAAACCGAGTTCAAATTTATGGTACCTACAACTTTTAGAATCACCTTGTACATTATAAGTTATTATACAATAATAACGCATTAATACATAAATATTCAATCAAAATGTAGAAAATATTTAATTTCGCACAATAACGTTTAAAATATTCGTTTTTCGCAGAAAATATAATTTTAGGCACCCGTAAAAAATAATGCTAATGTAAAATAGCAGTTCCAACTACCATTTTTTCTCAAAAATCAATAAAAAGACTATGAAAGTTACTCTACACACAGCGAGACACATAAAAAATGTGCAACAGCAGTTTGGGAACAAAGTTGCAAAATTACGACAGTTTATGCCTATAAAACATCAATAAAACATTATTTTTCTAAGAAGCTAAATTATGATGTGTCTTTGATTTTTATTGTCTACATATAAATTTTATTACATTTTTGTCTATAACGCTTAAATGATGTACATATGCATATTCTTATATCCTGTAAAAGTAGTGAATAGTTTTTTGTCCCTTGAGAAATTGAAATAATTATGTTATTGTCAAATATACAGAGTTAATTATCACTAAACCATTATACCATCAAAAATTTTAATCAGGTCAGGAAGACCGAAAAAAACATAGAAAAAATAATTTCGACAAAACTCTTTTTCCTCCGGAAAATCGACGCCTATGATAACCATCGTCCAAGATGACTTAGATCTGTCAATCACCATGCGGTGTAGAAACGACGAAAATAAGCATTTTTATTAAGAATAATACCTGATAGATTACAGTTAATCCATTTAGTTGCTGTATTTTGCATTTGTTTTTCGTTCTTTCTTTCAAAACTACATTTTCATTCATTACAGATCTAACAACAAAACACATACAGCGTACAGTTAAATAAAATACTTATTTATTCTTAAGAAAATCGAACGAAATGAATACTAATAGATAATAGAAAACATCTATTATAAAATCTTATCCGATAACAACGAATTTTACCATTTAGTCTTCCGTCCACCGTAGTTGTGTTGCTGGTTGCCGTACGAGCGCTCATAGTCGTCGATAACAAGGGGTTTAATATAGTTTAGAGAAAAAAATTTTTTCGCTTTATAAATAAGTTTGTAAATTTTTTGAAGAGTGATTTCGTTATTTGGGCATAGTTAACCCTGTACATAATATTAAATTAAACAACTGAGTTGAACAATTTGGAAAAGTTAAGGAATTTAAAACAGTCCACATTTTAAAAATTCTGAGTAAATATCGGTGATTTTTTTTATTTTTTCAAAACGATGCTGATAAACAACTCTCCCATCCTTTAATTATAATAATTGTGTTTACAAAAACTGACGACATAATAAACAAATAAATAATACCACCGAAGCATACCAAGTATAAAAAATGCTTGGCATTCGAGGTCGAATAATTAATAACATCATTTAGTTGCAACGATTCAGGTATGCCAGTTGGTCCTTTGGAGCCTCTGGCTTTTCCAGATTTCTCGATAATTTAAGATACCTATAGACGGACCTCTTAACATGTTTATGTCTAAGAAGTTCGGTTAGCTTCAAGTTCAAGGAGGAATTTTATCAAAAACGTCTTCGTTGAGTTTCACAAACTGTTAATGATATTGACCTTTTTGGTATAAGTCCCTAATTCAAGGTAAGCTTTTAATCATTTTCTTTATATTAGATGCACATTGTTATCAACATACACAAATACAAAAATTCAAAGATTTAAAACACGAAGATTTACCTATTTTTAGGTAAAATGTTGCTGTGGAGAGTGTCAAAATGGAAATTATTTTTTCGTTTTTTTTTTGTAATAACGAGTATTGCTCAACCGATTGGCACCAAATTTGTTAAGGAAACAATTTTTAAGAAAATAATAAATAGTTAAATCGGATTCAGCCACAGGGCGCCACATTAGTAATGTCTGATGATGAATTTCTCTCTTATTTTTTGTCGATGAAACATTCTGATTCGGTCGACTACAAAATCTTATACGGGCGTTATTTCTACGCAAAAAAGATGCACTTGATACAACTTGATAATTCCGTTTTCTAGAAAACTGCGCTTATAGATTTCTGCTTACATGCGACTTCAAAAATGCTGCTGAAATTTATTTTCAATCAGTATTGTGATATGACAAATGAATCAATTATTTTATAAATTTTCAAAATAACTGGAAAAAAACCAAATTTACCCATTCAAAAATTAAGTATGTATTTGCCATTAATACCTTCGATCTACAGGCCATGTTATGTTGTTTTTGGTTCAGGGTGCTAAAAACAAAATAAATTTCAATAGCAATTTTAAAGTTGCGCGTAGCAGAAATCTTTTGTCCTTTTGTTGGTTTCTCAAATTTTCTCCCAAAGATTCACACTTTATAACGTGGACATTTTATTTAACTGTACGCGGATGTATGTTGTGTTGCGCGAAAATGTAGTTTTGACAGTTTGAAATGAAAAACAAATGCACAATACTGCAGCTAACTGCCTATCAGGTATGATTATTAATAAATCAGGTATGATTATTAATAAATCAGGTATGATTATTAATAAAAAAGGTTAATTTTCGTCGTTTCTACATTTGGAGACGCTGTAGTGGTACTTAATCCTGTAGAAACACGGTAAAACTTTCCCGTGAAAACAATAGCGCACGCAGAGAAATATGACAGCGTTAGGAAACAAGTTTTGACTAAAAATTTAGTATTATCTCGGAAAAATGAGTGACAATGGAAAACAGGAAAACAATTTTTCCTAGTAAGTTATTTGTTAGCTATATTTTTTTATTACAAAATTTCTCTAGAACAAAGTTGTATGTATTGTTCTACATAACCCGTACCTTAGTGTCATTAGTAGCAATCAATCAAAAACTGACTTATCTGTAGGTCAAACGACGTGCTAGAATGTTTCCTTGCAGCGAAATTCGAAAATAATTGCTAACTAAAAAAGTTATGCCAAAGTATTGACATATTAATTTTGAATTATCAAAAAGTGTAGGGAACTGTATTTTTTAAAACTTTTTGTATCAGTTTCATGCAACATTTGAGCACCAAGATTTCGAAGAGAAACTGTCAAAAATCCTTTCTTAGATGAAATGTGACAACACTGAAACAAATCAACGTAAAAGGTAAATTTCATTCAACGACCTGTATAAATTTCTTTCAAAATTAACCGTACAGATTTTAGTGCAGATAAAGGTCGTTAATATTACGATATAGCTATAAACTGAACAGACAATGATTTGTAAGTATTTAAATTAAATACGCGTTCATATTCGCCTTGCAACATTCAACTCCTATTCACTACAAAGAAAGTTTTACACGGCAAGGTCACGATATTACTTGACAGCTTTAATTTAAGAGAGCTATTTATATTATCAGATAAATAACTCCAATGCGCAACGTGTTCCATAACTGAACACCAGTATTTCCTTCCTTCTCATAAGATAAGCCATAGTTCCCGTGTTTTTTTCCAACTATAATTCGTCTAATTACATTTGTCGCAACTGACAGGATAATACAGTTACCTGGATTACCGGCTTAGTCAACCGTTCACCTGTTTATTCAACTAGTCTCAAGCACACTTAAGATATTATGGCTTTATTGTAATGTAAACATGCTGTGTCCCACGAAAATTTTAAACTGGGCTTGATTATAGACTCCTGGGAGAAAAATTATGCGATTTAATCGATCTGTGTGCTACAATTTGTTGTGATTATAGTTCCAAACACAATTTGTAGTATATCACATACTATTATGCTTGTAATTTTGTAGTAACAATTTCCAGACCCTATACTACAACAGAAATTTGAACTTTTAGCTAAGGATACTATACTACGTGACAAAGAAGGGCAAACGCCCATTAGATATCATTTTACTTCAAGTAAGTTGAAGAATTCTCTTACTAATTTTGGTGTTACTTTCTACAGAATTTTCGATATATCCTTCATCAACCGCATCCGATTTCCAACCCCCATGCCTTTTCAGCGTAGCAATATCCCCTCCGCTATCGACAAGCATTACTGCGGAAGTTCTTCTCAGACAATGCCTTGTATACTCTTCCCAATTTGATAGCTTCAAATACAATGTCACATGCTTTGCTACATTACCAATTTTATGGAAGTTCATAAGAGCTTTATAACATTTAAATTTTGATAATCAAAAAAAAAGCACGTCGTTCCTTAAAATCGGGAGTTAACGTACTTTCTATATTTACTTAAATATTCACCCCCAAGACGGTGAAAGATAGAAATGCAATTTTATTTCTTTTATCGCCAAATACTTGTCATCTCGAGCACCAGACAAAAAAGTATGAACTATTCCCTTAACATCACTCCTGATTTCTTTGGCTTATAACTTCCTTGTTTTTTCAAAAATACACGAAAATTGTTGTATTTTTCGATGTTCACATTATCCTTGTTAACGTAACACATACTTTACCTTTTAATAATGAGCCCACAAGCTAGAACTCTTCAGTTTTTGTGTCATTTCCGAAAAGTATGCCAATAAAACGTTTTCAGAGTGCGTTACATTTTTTCCAATACACCATTTCACGAACTTGACAAAGGCAGCTTCATATACTGCACCAGATTTCGTCGGCAACACATTTTCTACAACCATTCAAGCCGCCTATACCACATCGGAAGGTTCATCAGCCACTTCTACACTCATTTTCAGTCTTTAGTAACTGTCAACCGACGCGGCGCCAAATTTGAAATATTTGTTTTGATAGATGCAAGTACGTATATATGTGGTAACGATAAGTAAAAGGTACCTATATACAGTGAAATGAGTTAAAGATTGAATCTAGCAATCTTTATTTAAAATTCGTTTTTATCTTAGTTATTTTAATCATTTTACCTAGAATGTATAATGTTTGAAGAAAAAATAGTATATGATGTACTATTTATCTTGATCATTTTTTGCATGTGTGCTTCTATCGGTGAAAGTAAAAAATGATTAAATTTTTAGGTTTCTCTGTTAAGTTTTTTGGAGTTTGCATAGGTAGGTAAAATTTTGAAAGTCCTATGGATTTTAAACGACATTTTTTTAGCTTTTGGACGTATACCCAATTAAAACTAGAGCCAATTCTGCGTTTACATTACGTAAATTAAATATCCTACTAAGCTAACTTGTATATACAGAAAAACATTCTCATTTACTATGCATATTACCAAATAGCAACAGTGGATACAAAAACAGGAATAACTATAATCGATCAGAATAAAATTTCTTCACAACAGGTATAATCTTCATAAACCTAAGGGTCATCATGGTACTAACAGGTAATAATATTATAAAACTAATTAACTTCTTCGTACTGCTTGTTTTTATGTCTGTGGGCAATAATGCTAGAGGCGTACAAACAAAAAATATTTAGTACAGTCACACCTAAGTTATTTCAGCAATGCGTACGGGATTTTTCCAAAGACAAATCGACAATTAATGAATATGCACCTTGATACCACTTGCATTTTATACTCCTCGTTTACTATGAATAATTTATCGATTTGTTTATCAAGTAGGCACTGCATTACTTCCACGCTGAAAGTATCGCTTAGTTACACAGCAGGATAAGTGATACGAGGGTCATTCGTATTATAATAGGAGTTTGGTTTTTAAACAAGAAAAGTATGTAGAGATATACAGACGTCTTGACATTAGCGTGTATGAACATAAGGCGGACAAAGAAACAGTGTTAATGGAGACAGAAAAGGTTATTTATAAGAAAATAAAAAACAATTTGCTGATCAAATTTTGTCTTCTTGTACTTATTGTTTCATTGAGTTTTATTAAATTCCTGTTATAGTTCACAGAATAATTTATCATTATTAATTAATAGAGAAAAAAAATAAACTTAAGATTTTAAGTATTTAAATATTAAAAGATATATTAAATGTCAGTTGTTTTCTTCAATATTCACTATGAATTAATAAGATTTCGAATAAAATCCACGAAATTCTATACGGCACGCTAGCAGGAAATTGAATTTGGATGAATCAACCGTTCAACGAATTTTAAAGACCAATGGGTATCATCAATAAGTGACCAAAGGGTAAGAACAAAGTTAATACAGCTACACTGTTACAGTATTTCGAACAAAATCCACGAAATTCTATTCGGCAGGCTAGCGGGGAATTGAAATCAACCCTTCAACGAATTTTAAAGACCAATGGGTATCATGACTGCAAAATTCACAATTTGGAGTGTTTACCTGAGCGTCACATTGAAAACAGACCCAATTTTATAGCTCAAATTGTAGTAAATGTAGAAACTGTTGATCATAACCTTTTTCGGCACGTGCTTTTAACGGACGAAAGTCGGTTTGTCAGTAATAGTTTGCCAAACAGGCTGAACGAACACTACTGGTACATTAAAAATCTCCACATTGTAAATCCAGTCCAAAACCAAGGCCATTTTGGAGTAAATATATGGTGCGGTATCATCGGTAGGCATTTAATTGGGCCTTAATTGTTGAATAGCGTGAGTTATCTAAATTTCCTAAAAGAAGAACTTCCTGCACTTCGGGAGAATGTGCCTTTGCAGCTAAGGGGAAAACATTTTCCCAGAAAAATGGATTGGGATTATTGGACTGAAAAGTCACCAGATCTAACACCCCCCGATTCTTTTTATGGAGGGTTTTAAAAAATAATATTTACAAAACACCTCCGCGAGATATTAATCATTTGAAAGAAAAAATCACAAACGCTTATAATAAGTTAAACGGCGAAATGTTAATAAACGCAGCGCACAAAAATCAGGAGAATATTTGTCTTGAGATGAGAAGAGGTCATATAGAGAATAGATTGTAATATGTATGCAGTATGAGGGCGTTTGCCTCATTTCTTAAGTTTAGTTATTATTACCATCACATTTTGTTTTAACTGTATTAAAGAATTATTAAGTGTAATCCTTTTAGTTATTCCTAATGACATTTACACGCTTTAATCAATGAACATTCAATTATTTTCCAACGACTACTTCATCCTTCCACCGCTAATATGATATTGCTTGTAGCTTTTAAACGGGAAGTAATACAGAACAAATTCTCTATTTATTAGAAAAAGAGAGCTTTAAAAAAGAAATTTGAGTACCTATTTTTCTGGGAAAAATATAATTGATGACGGCATTAGTCGTTTCTGCCAAAGCCCAAACATGATACATTCGATTGAAAATGGAGCTTACCTCATCCCATCCAATTAAAGGCTTCATCGGATCAATTTTAATGAAGATATTCATCATAAACGTAACTTTTAATTATATTTATGGACATTTTTGGTGTAGAGACAGTCAATTATGTTTCACAAAAGATTCAGGATACTATTTAAGTTACATGAAGTAATATTAACTTATATTCCTGGCAAAGTCGATTAGATTTCACAACGTAAAGTTTTTTCTGTTCTTTGGACCCATCTGGGTGGAACATTTCGCCGATATTTGAGTAATACATAATAACGATAGCTAATGTGCAATTTTTTAACTCGTCGATGACATAATCATGTGAAAATTGTTCATTGTTACGAATTTTCGTTTGCGTGTGACGACTAAATATTATAGACAATATACAAAGCGACAGTGACAGTAGTAATATTAGAATTAAAAGACTTTTTACACACACACTAAAAAATTTGAGCCCAAATCTGTTCAATAAATTTATCGAACCAAATTGAGTGAAATTTCAATCTATCGATACGAGGAAAGTAATTGTAATTTTATGTGGTGCACTGCATAAATGTCAAACATATATCTATATATGATTTATACAGTTTAATTTACAAAATTACAATTACCAATAGAATGATTCTTTTACTGTATTGAAGAGGTATTTAGCTAAAGCTAATATAAATCAGTTCTCCTACAATTCCTCTCTGATACCAAACATCTAGGTATGCTAATGAATAATTCCCTATTCAATAATTATTTAAAATAAAAATTAATTTAGGTAAATTTACTAACTTGTTTTAATGAAAACATTCTATAAATATCTAAGTTTACTTTCACACTATTTCTGAATTTTTAAGATTACTTCTTCAAGTGGCCTCCTTTATAATTTATATCTAACTATAAAAATTATTCCACCCTGTATATGTGTGTGCAGCCCCCTGACGGATTTACTTCAAATTTTCAGCAGCAATAACGTAAGCTCAAACTTCCCAGAAAGTTATCTCAAAAAGATTTTTCATGGGATTTATGAAAAATTAAACAAATGTAAAATGAATGCTGATTTTTTCACAAAAAAGAAACGTACAAAAATTTTTCATAAATGTTCGGTTTCGGTTACTATCACCATAAAAATATTTTATTTATCTGGTGCAAGATGTAAAATTGTCAAACTGTTGCAAAGCGTATTTCATAATTTAAAACACATGAATTGAAGCACAAAAATGTTTATTATAGACATATGCCATGTAAGATATTTTTTGTTTACTTTGATGTATATTCGCCTGTTGCAATTATGGCTATCAAAACTTTTAACACCCAGTATATATGTTTTATTCAATCAACGCTTGCAAATATGTTTCATTGATTCTACACCGAATTCTATGTTTATTTACACAACTCTTTATGATCTTGATGATATTGCACTTATAATGTTTATTATTTTAAATACAAATAACATAAGTGACCTTGAATATGAAATAACAGTTTCAAAGTCGGATACACTTTTATTTATAATTAATGTAAGTACTGCAATTTTACCTTCGGATTTATGGTGTCTTGCTATTGGCTCTTGAAAATGAAAAAAGAACAAGAAATGGCAATGCTAATTAACATGTAATTATTGCATTGTTGTGGCTTTTATTGTACTCGTATTAACAAGCATTATCGTAAAATGGGATGAGGTTACTTTGTGACGATGGCATTTGTGCTTTCATTAAAATTTATTAGTGATTATTATTACTGTCTAAATTTTTGAAAAATATCTTAGACCATCTAATTTTATTTGCGTTGTTTTCTTTTAAAATAGCTAAATATATTTTACAAGAAAAACTATTATAGTTATCAATGGAGTTATGAGGAAGTTAATTATCGAGGGCAACAGATTGCAATTACATACATAAGGCAATGCATTAAACTATAAGAATTACACATGTATTTCGAGGGCTGTAGAGGTCGAGAACTTTTGAACATGAAGATTAATCATATTGAAGATAGGGGCTCTGTTATGGTGGTTGACATTTCGGAAAGTAAAACAGATATCCGTAATAAAATTTACAATTGTGGAAGAAAACGAGTTCTCTGTATTGGGTCTAATGAGGAAGCATATGTCTATGCGTCCGTCGGGTTCAAAAAGATTTTTTCCAACGTATCGCAAAAAGCGTTGCAAAGTTCAGCCAGTTGGGAAAAATACATTTGGAAAAATGCCAAGCAAAATTACTAGTCACATGAAAGAAGTGGAACATCAACTTCATGTTTGACTACAGTCATAGGCGGTGACAACAGATCAACGAAAAATGTTTGCAATTCGGAAAATAATATCAGTGGAAAATTCGACAATTAATTGTCGGTTTCTTTTTGTAAATACATTAGAGAAAGTTAAGGATTTATAACTACTTAGTATAACTCCCAAGGGAGAACATGTTTATAGTTATGGTAACTAAGGGTTTATTTGTTTATAATGTATTAATATGAAATAAACAAATTTAGAGTGTGCATGTGGTGCTGCGTTGAGGTTATTTTGTTACAGAGATGTTTTTCTATGAACATTCATGCACACAACAATAATGACACAACGAATAACATATACATCTGTATAATAATAGAACCAAGATACAGTGGTAGTAAAATCCGAATTAGAAATGGAATGGCGACCACTGATTGTTTATTCTCAAGATTTTGTAAAATTTCTAAAAGTTTACAGTCATAATCATCTACAACTTCCCATAATTCTCGGGTTTTGTCCCACTTTCCCCCATAGCTTCAGTAGTAGCGTTTGGATGGATTTAATTCAAATGGAAAATAGAAATTTAACGCGAATTAAATCATGTGTCCTTGGTTGTACATCTCCCTTACCTCAGATTCAGAATAACGAACTGTATTGCTAAATTTACAAATTCTCGTAATTTAGCGGCTACTATTGAAGTTTTCTATTTTCTTTTTGATATGCAAGACGAGAAACGCCACAGAAAATAAAAAAGAATGTTTCATTTTGAAAGATCTAGAATTTAAGATACATTTCTTTAGATCGTATTTTGCAAAATATTACGGTTTATATCTTTAATCTAGTATATAACAAAAGATTTTTTTAAAGGATAATACAAAAAATATTATATTCTCAAGGGGGGAATCTACGGACAGCACTGTGTCTAACCAGCCTGTAGTAAATAATAATCGCTGCTACTTTCACATAACACATATTACAAAAGACATAATTATTTCTTAGAGGAAACTACAGATTACGCCACTAATTATTATATATGCACTAAAAACTCGTGAAAAAAATAAGCATTCCGACACGGATTTCATTGGAATTACTCACTGACAAGTCGGTATGAAATATTCACGTTATAAAGAAGTAAATCGTATGCCATAATACGTATGTGTGTATGTATATACGTACTGGGTATATGTTACAGTTGCGATGGATATGTCCAGGAGTCTAAGGCCAGGTAACTGTATCCACGCATAAGGAATTATAATAATTGCAAGTCTAATTGTACAAGGTATTCTTCGTTTTATAAAGTTGAAGTTGCAGGATTTTTCCCTAAACAGGCACAGTTTGTCTGAAAACGTATACAGTGATTTAATTTCACGAAAATTGAATAAACATCACATAACTGCACATATTACAATAGACATCATCTGAGAAAAACAATTTTGAAATTTAGGGTATTGTACATGGTGTCCGTAATTTTGGTATGGATATAATTGAGCCTCGTCTGATACACCACACTGTTGCAATACGCCGTGGTCGCTTGAACCTCCATCTCCACGATTCGGTTGCAAATTTCCCGCGTCACGTCTGCATTTGCACTACACTTGCACTCACTGCACACCGTTGTAAAAGTAGCTGCATTTGGTACATATTTACCGGGAAATCGTTCTGCTAAAGTATTTTTACTTCATCATAAATTAAAACGATACCTATCAACTGCAAATTGCTATACGTAAGCCATGTTTGAAAAACTAATGAAAACACTTGCATCACAAAAAGTTAATACGATAATATCGGATATTTATCGTGAGATTTTTTGGTTAGGCAAACTTAGTTTCAAAAATAACCCTTGACTGATATGTTTTCAGAAGTGTAGCAAATATGTCCAATGAAATTGAAGAAAAACTAGAATTATGCCACAAAATTAATTTGTAGCATAATTCAAATTTTTCTCTGAAGCTATTTTGCTTCAGAGAATAAAAACACCTGGAATGAGAACTTTGGAATATTTTGTACCGAGCTAATATAGCACGGCTAATCTTTTCCCATCAGCAAGTCGATCTGTGAAGCAACCAAAATTAAACACGCACGTTTTTCACCTGATTGGCCCCTTCGACTTACTGAAATGCAGGGCAGCAGTCTTCGTGACTGGACCAGTAATTAGTGCCCAGCAACAGACGTTGGATAATAGTCTGGTGTATTCATTATTTAAACGAGACTACAAAAGGAAGCGAATTTTATTCGACGGCCGACCGTCTTCTTTCTCTTTTGTCGTCCACCTTATATTTAGGACGGTTGCGTGCGATGGAATGCGTGTGAAAATGTACGTGTTCTTACGGAAGGCAATCAGGACGAACGAAGAAATGCAAGTGAATAGCAAATCTGTTCGGGTACCGTGCAGTCACTCATGCATTTCCGGTTGTAATACAGAGTTGTCAGATAAAATTTTTCTCATATTGCCACTACAAGAAGCTATAGTTGTCAAAATGTCGCCAACTATACAAAATAATAAAAAAATGTACTATTATCGCCACTAGAAGAAGCTATAGTTGTCAAAATATCGCCAACTATTTAAAATAAAATAAAAATGTAATAGATGGCACCAAGTTAAATAGTACTTTACAAAATTAAAATTGATGTCATCACAAACTAGACTAATGTTATCACAAATTGACTATTGTGACGGATGCCTAGTAATAATATCAACAAACGCGGTTTTTATGTACGCCATATTTAGTACGCAAAAAACCTCTAGCAAAGTGACAGATTTTTTCATATATAATTATGGATTTCAATACTTATAGTAGTACACAAGATATTCCGAGTACCCCTCCTGGAGTTTTTAAAGCGGCGGTGGTAGCAAAAGGAAGCCTGTTGCCTGTTGATTTTGTTAAATGAAGTTCCTTTAAAAACGTGAAACACTACACTGAAAATGTGGTGCTGGTATATTTTTTGGAAATATGTGAGAACTGTAAGCCGTCCTTTTTGTGATCGTATTATTCCATTTTACAAATATTCAAGATTAATAACTTCTTAAAAAGAAAAATATGATAGTTACAAATCAAAAAAGTCAAGAATTTTGCCTAAAGACACTTTTGAGATGCTCTCAATGAAATAGTTTTAATGATCAAAGTAAGTTGTCATCTTCAAATGTAAAATAAAATGTTCCTACATTATTTTTTTAATTAGGTGGCACTGATTTTTGGAATATGTGGATCTTGTCTAGAGAAGAGTTATGTAACATCACAACAGATGAATCTGGAATTGTGGGGAGGGTAGCTTAAGAGGCTACAGCACCTAGACTCTTTGTACTTCCTCCCATTAGATCAACCCACCTGACGCCGCTAACCAGCTTAATAAAGAGAAGAAGGTATTGACGTTGCTCAGGGGGATCTCTCTAATGTAGCCCATAGAAGGTCATCGTTCTCCCAACACGGATTCTCTTATTGACGAAATGGCAGTGCACACATAGAGTGTATGGAGTACTGTTTCGTCTTCCTGTTCGCAACCCCTACAAAGCGGTGTTTCACACTTCCTCATATAATAAAGGTGCTTCCTTAACCAACAGTGTCCAGTTTGAATACCTGTCACCATGCGAATATTCATCCTATACATGACCAGGTACTTTTTCGCTGTATCCTTGCAAGGGTATTCTAGGAACTCCTTAGCAAATTGACAACTATTTGTTTCATCTCAACCTTTTCTAAAATCTTTGGTCTAAAAACATTGAGACCAGATACACTCGTGGCTAGCTTGTCAACTACTTTATTGCCATTGCACCGACCGTGTCCCTTCACCCAGCATACAAATATGTTGTTGTCAGTTGATATCACTACCAGTGTATGATGGCATTCCCATGCTGATCTAGTTGTTATCTTACGATTACGTAAGATCAGCAGTGAGATGATATTCAGGAGTTAGAAAAAACTTTGCTAGTAGCTATAAAATAATATAAAAATACATATTTAGGATAATTGAAAACAAGTCACCAAGATATTTGGATATGTACAGAAGAGATGCGTCTCTTCGTCAACCGGATATTGAGCATCCACGTTGTTTTGTATATTATAACAATAATGAATGCTCCAAGCAAGTGGTTGGGAAAAATACGTTGGGTCAGGCCCAAAGGAATATACCGAGTATTGTATTCGGCGTTCTTCGGCTACTTTATTAGCCCACGCTGGAGCAGGTATAACTAATTAAGAACCATGGTGGTTGCAAATCAACCACTGTTGCTTGAAAATTCAATGTCCAACAAAAGTGAAAATAGTAAAAGAATATATTGGCACTAATATGCCTTCAACTAGTAGGTGCTCTAGATCATCCCCATAATTTTTCAAAAATACTAGTGTTACTGAAGTTACAGAAAGGAGTCCTGCAGAACAAATAGAAAATAGACAGGACAAATTCTGTTTTAATATCATACGTGCTGATAATGAGCAAGACGATATTCAAATCCTTTTATGGCACTATTTATTATTTGACAATTGCCTACGTTATTATAATCTTCAATATCATTTTGTCGGTTTATATAGACTTTATATATGAGAAAAAACAGTTGTTTTACTCTTATTAGTTATCTTAATTCGTCTTACTTACGAAGAAGCTAGTTATTTTCATAATATTTATGGAATTGGATGATATTCCCCACAACTTTTGGACCTCATTTGAGAGCTACAGAGAAGTTTTCTAAATGATTTACACATTCTATGTAGCTTCACATTTTCAAAAAACACATGAATGCATAAACACTTGGAGGTTTTTTTTTACAAAAAAGACCTTAAGCTCTTGATATTCTATTTTATTTGAAACATTTCGTGGATTTCATTTCATATCCATGACATTAATTTTTAAAGATTTTTCTGTAAATATTTCAGTTGGAAGGGTTTAAAAAAACATAGAAAATAAAATTGCACTAAAACTACTGGGATTTAGGGTTAAATCAACTGCTAATGAGATCTACCACTACGTCTCGAACTGAATACGTCCATTTACCATTCACTTTCTATACATACAATTTTGCTAAACGGTAACGCTTACACAAAAGTAAATGCTACACTAAATTGTTAAACTTTACCTTGACACTTAATTACATATGAAACAATTAGGCAAAATATATTAGTATAATAATCAAATTGTTTTCAACATACGAGTGTAGAGGTATGGAATTCGAACTGAAACTGGTATTTTCAGTCATATAGTTAAGGTTTCAAATTGCCATGGTATAACCCACAGCTAAAAATAATATATTACACAACGTCGTGAAACGTGTGTGTATATAAATTTTTCTAAGGATTAATTGATTGATTGATTAAACGTATCTGTCAGTACATGATTAGAATCCACTCGTAAAAAACAGAAAACACAACAAAATATGTTTCCATGCAATTCAACGTTTAACAGCTCGTCAATAAATTACGATGTAATCATTTTCGCCCAATACTAAGTTGGTATTTTTCACTTTTATCCTTTAGTATAAAAAATAGCAGAGAAAAAGTACGTGAGAACGTACATCAGAATATTTCAATTGGCATCTATAATGATTTCATGAAGCATTTGTGCAATGTTGCCCACACCAAACTATTTTAGAGGCGTCACGTTTCGAAATATTTATTTTAATACATACTTTTAGGTGCTGTGAGAAGATATTGTATGCAACACGTGCCAGTAATTTCGTTCTCGATGTGTGACTACTGTTATATTTCGAACATAACGCTCGCTTTTCACACTTAATATATAACTACACTGTGAAAATAATTGTAATCCTTATACAATTGTAAATCTATGTACAGGTTGTCTCAAACTGAATCGTATGGCACGGAAAGTCACTAGATTTAACACCTCTCGATTTTTTTTATAGAGGGTTTTAAAAACAAAGTTTACAAAACACCTTCGCAAGATATTAGTCATTTGAAAGAAAAGGTCATAAACGCTTGTAGTGAGTTAATCGGCGTGTTAATAAACGCAGCACACAAAGAATTCGGGCGAAATTTGGTTGTGTCTTGAAATGCGAGGAGGTCATATAGAGAATAGATTGTTATATGTATGTAATATGAGGACTTGTGCCTCATTTTATAAGTTTAGTTATTTGTTATTGTTACCTACCTTTTTTTTGTTTTAACTGTATTAAAGAATTTTAGAGTTTAATCCTTTTATTTATTCTTAATGACATTTATACACTTTAAACGAATATTTAATTGTTTTTTCCAATGACTACTTTATCCATCCACCGCTAATGTGATTTTTAGATGGTATTTCTTTTGAGACTCTTTAGGAGGATATTGCCTAAAACTTTTAAACGGGAACTAATACGGAAAAAATTCTCTAATAAAAGTTTATTAGAAAAAAGGGAGTTTTTTAACAGGAATTTTACTACAACAGATATGTTACCAAATATACATACATTATTGTACCATTTACTAAAAGTTTTATGCCCTTATTGACACAAATACTACAAAAGTTTACCAGCATTTTATAACTCCCTCCACCAGAGTTATTTCTAGATGTGCAGGCGCCGTTGCAATACCGTTTTTGGCGCCCCCTCCTTAAGGTTGGCAAAAATTGGAAACACAGGAGACAAAGTGCCGCACAGCCTAAGCTAAGCTCGTAGGGAAATTTCATTTGAGTGCCACACTCTAATTTGCCATATTTTGTTATATCTGGATCTCATTTTCAAATGAATGAACAGATTAAAACTTAGTAACACGGAGTAGCAAAGCTACATCTAGCGGCCATTTGCTACTCCAATACGGACTGACAAGTCACACTAAGCGTTCTACGTCGCAGTAGAAATCACCGAAATCTAGCGACCTCTATCGCGAGTCGGCGTTAACGATATGTTGCAAACATAGAAGCTATTTTCTATAGGTTTTCCAGATATAATTTCGATGCTGGTCGGGTCATTAACCTGCAGAGTAGTTATTTCCTGGAATTCCGTGTAAGATTTCTATCAACTTGTAGTTGTATACAAAATTTTCCGACACTGCGATGAATTTAAACTTGTAATCTTCACTCTTTCAATCTCCGCTTTTAAAAACAGCCGACTTTATACATTTAATTCCTCTTAAACTCATTAAACACTATATACTGTAGATTTGTTGCACCTAAGATATTGATACATGATCCCTCTGCTTGTACCAAATCCAATTAATATTCTAATGGTGTTACAGAGCCAAACAATGACTTCTTATTAGAATAGTAGAAGTTCATTCACACTCATTGTCTGCATATGAATAAATAATTACATTAGTATTATAATTTAATAATGAGATTGGTCAAGAAAAAGGGAATGATCCCAAGCAATTGTTTAACCTATATCTCACCGATTGTTCAAGACCTACTACTCGTATAAGTATGAGATATACAGGGCGAATTTTAAGTACAGATTTTAAATGTTAAGTAGAGGACAAATTATAGATACTCAATAATGAAACATATGCCACAGGCATTATTTTTAGTTGATGTTTTGTTAAAAATATATACAGGGTGAATTTTAAATAAGTACAAATATTTTAACTGCTGGTGTAGTTCGTCATTTAAATCAGTCTAGTGAAAGCCATTTTTAAAAATTTCTAATATTTACGGAGATATTAATTTTTTTAAAAAATACCCACATTTTGAGGACCGCTGGCTGATTTTTCATCCAACAACGTAATGAAACATATGATTTGTTGCGAGGTTGCCATATCTCCTCCAATATAAATATTACGTTTCCTTTAACGTAATAGTTCTATTTTAAAAATACTTGTTTTAAGCATAAGTACAGTAAAATTGGGTATGTAGTATGATACGCAGCAATATTAACATAAATTTTAACATCTGAACTAACCTTACTATACTTCAACGATTAAAAATGAATTTCCGCAAGTTCAATACTACCGTAAAATATTTAGGAAGATATTACGTGATATTACTATGTCCAATGTTCAAAAATTATACATAAACGTGCACACAAGCTTACCTGTTTGTTAAAAAATTTACTATTTAATCAGTAATCCACATTTCACAAGTTAAATGTCATTGTACACTGTTAGAAAGGGACACAAAACACAATTTCCTTAAGTTATTTTATGAAGAATAACGAAAAACTATGCACGCGTTTTTTATTTAAAATGGAAAAAATGTCAACTTTTAGCAAATTTTATTGCTATTTTCATGCATTATGTGGGGTTAACAAGTTTGACTTGGGCTTCCGATAATCTGTCATGACAGTCAATGACAGTTTGATAATAAAAAATAATATAAAATGTTACACTTGACAAAATTCGCTAAAAGTTGAGATTTTTTCTTCCTTGAAGCAAAGACATTTGTGTAATACTGGCAACACTGTGAACCACACGTTCAGTCTGCAGCACTATGACTCATAAAAGTATGAAGGGTCGGTCTAGGCCAGCAGTCCTCAACAAGTTTTCTAAAATTACGAAATTTATTTAAAATTTCACTTTTTTATTTCTGATTTTTTTGTAAAAAAACTATTAATTATGTGTTCTACACACAAAACTATACTGCTGGTTAAAATATTTGTACTTATTTAAGATTCACCCTGTATAAAGACAACCAATAATTTTAATGACGGTAGTATTGAATCTCACATCAAATATCTCATTTCCTCCAATGTACAAGAGGTTAGATTTGACTGCAACTTTGTTATTTTAAGAGATATCGAAAAATTTAAACGTGCATTCATTGACCAGTTTTTCACAAAGATTTCAATTTTCTTATCCAAAGAAACAATCGAACATCGCACTACATAAATATTAATATCAACTTGGATTTTTTTATAAATCACCCTGTATATTATTTTATTTTTAGATTCTCCACAATAAAGTTGATATCGATATTTCTGTAGAGCGATGATCGATTGTTATTTTTTCTGATAAAAAAAATTGAAAATCTTATGAAAAATTAGTCAACGAATGCACGTTTAAATTTTCCGACATCTCCTAAAATAACAAAATTACACTCGAATCTAACGTTGGCGCGTGATACATTTCTGGCAAAATCTAACCGTAAACTTTATGTTTTCTTCCAGATCTGCTCAACCAAACATGCTAGTCACCATCGAAACAACAAATAAAGCTTTATAATAGTCAAAAATAATCTCGTACGGTTCTACGAGAAAAATCCGCCATGTCCGATTCCACCCCAATCTGTCGATGCCGCGTCCTGTACTTGGGATCGAGCGTACCCCAGCAGACCAAGGACGGCCTCCAAGGCATCCAGGAACCCCTGCAGGAACTGTACCCCGACCAGGGGGCGACCGGGGCAAGAGGGATAGACTCCTGGTTGAGCGTGTGGTCCAACGGAATCCTCCTCGAGAACGTCGACGAGAATCACAAGAAGATCACACGGTTTTTCCCTATAGAAAGTCTGCACTATTGTGCGGCGGTAAGGTAAGTCGATCTGTTATAATGTTTATAATTAATTCGTGTTAATTTAATGGGAACTTTAACCTCGGTTCTCATGAGTAAGCGCAGTTCTCCGAACTTTTGGGTAAAGGTGAAAGCTTATGTTCCTAATACGACAGAAACGATTTATTTTTTATGAAAATTTTAATTTAAATTCCGAATTCAAGAGCTTTGTCGAAGAAAGGGTGGTGCGTAAAGCTTCATTCACATATTAGTGCGGTTGCATTGGTACTGCAGAAAAGTTATTAAAAAGGGCGCCGTATTCTTGAAATAGTGTTTTCTACAAAATAAAATAATTTTAGACATTTAATAACTGAATAATTTAGGGTTTAGCAAATAATAGGAATGTTAACTCATCCCACCTGCAAATATTTAAAGATACTGAAGTAAAACGGCGAGAAATACGGGTGACTTTTGTAACGTTCAGATAAACTTAACAGTAACGCCTTTGTACTGCAGTTGTATGGCAGAAGTTAAAAGCATTTTAGCTTTTACCAATCCTTTTCCAACAATCATACAAGGACCAATCAGAAAACTGCTTTTTTGACAGTAAACAGAAGATTCACATTTTTGCAGGTTAAGTTTTTAAATTAGATTTTAATTTAGATATTTAGTTTAGAATTGATTTGTTTCTAAAAAAATGGATGAAGAGGACTGTTTGGTTTAGAAACAGTTACTTTAGCTGCTCTATAAAAACTATACATGTAAAAAAAAATGAAAAGAAGAACTCGAAGATGGTAGGTGCGACCTATTGACCGCAGATAGCACATGCAAGATGATTTCTATAATTTATATAAAGAAATGCGAAATGAGAATGCCGATTATTTTTTCATTTCACCCGATTGACAGTGGCAGTGTTTGATGACTTGCTGAAATTAGTGGGGCCTCATTTAACCCACAGTATACTGTGATTTAACCAAACATTCAAATAGACCATCTATTCCTGCAGATTGTAGGCTTATATTTTATCTAGGGTAGGCTTTTAGTTACTATTCGGCAAATGATAAAAACCATCAATTTTATGTAAACAGAGTAAATAATATTTAACACCATACAATTACAATACAATAGTACAACTTCAGTGCCATTGCACTAACGTTTATCTGAACGTTACTTAATAAAAATTTTCACAATTTTGCATGTCATGTCAACTAGATGACGTGACCCAGTGATACCAAAAATATATATATATTTAATTTGAGTGCCCGGAATGTGAAAAATTGTTCATTTCACAGATAGCAAAAGAACGCAAATTGAAGCCTGTCATTTTTGACGAAGTCTATTCCAACCAGACCATGAGCCATTATCAATTCCTGCACAAATTTCATACTTACCGATTAAACCTCTTTTCTCTTGTTCTTATTTGCCACAAAATATATCATACGTATTTTTCAAAAGCATTGTACAAGTATTGTTAATTTTGAAATTTTGAATAACACAATTGTGCACAAATGTACTGAGGTATCGCAATTTTTCTGAATATTTTAAGGAAACGTTTTTATTTAAAAACAAACAATTAACTACTGGGCATGCATACGTTTAAAAAACGTTTAAAAATAGTTGAAAACCAGAGGCTGAAAGAACAGAAAAATTATTGTGCGAAAAAATTGTGTGCTTAACTAGAAAAGACACGTTTATGAAACGTATTATTAAACTACGTTTAAATAATTTAGAATAAAAAAACTTAAACGTTTATGGAAAACGTTTATAAAATCTTTCACGTCATGTGTTGATACATATATTCCTCAACACTAATAAAACAATATATTAGGGTACAATTTTATTTTCAAATTATACTAGTAATTCAGAAATGATTACATATCGGAGAAATAACTACTCTGAGGGCTAATGCCCTGAACAGCAGTGAATTTACCCATACCAACAAGGTGCAGAGTGGTACGAGACATATACCTACCGGTTTTTGTTAGCTCGTTAGGCCGACGATAAACGTGACTACTTGACTCTATATCTAGCTGATAGAACGATAGAAGTATCGAAAGACATGAATGTGTGAGATCTAAGTGTCTACATCTAGTGGTCATTAGATTATATTTTGCCGATTTGAACGTTTATTACACATTACACAAATGTTAAACGTAATTTTCTAGATTTCACTTCAACCTCTTTTATACGTTTAAGTGTTTAACTGACAATAAACGTTAAATTTACAAAGCAAAACGTTTAAGCAACGTTACGATGTTTTAGAGACGTTAAATAATTGATCCAAGTTTAAAATCCATGCATTTTCACTTATTTCATTTATTTATACATATTAAAAAATATTACAATCTATAACAAACACACAAGTGCACATGCAACAACAATTATAACATGTTTTGCCCAAATTTGAGTAAAGTTTTTCATTCTCTTTACAATTGTACATCAGCACCGCCTATTAACGTATTTTATTTAATATAATACTATTTTTATAGATTAATGTTTGCACTTTGTCTGTTAACTATTTTCTTCAAATTCCATAATTATTGTTCACAAAATCTTGCGAGAAACAATAAAGATGCTAATTACTTTTGGTTAATCATCACCTACTTGATTTTGTCGTCTAGAATAGTGCTACACACCATATACAAAAAAATCTTCCACGTGCATGGCATTTTGTTTCATTATGAAAAATAAAAAAGCATATAGAATCTTTAGTCAGACAAGTTTTATGTAACCAAACATTCAAATAAAATTGATGTCTCAAATTTCAATTGTTAATTAACTGGACAATCTTTTAAAATCATTTTTTACGTTTTTGTATAGCCAAATTGACGCTAAAATTTATTTTATTCAGTACTAGTTTACATTTAAATGTTTACGTATTTAAATTTTAGATATTTGTTGCTTCTGAGAAAATGTTACATCTTACAGTTATAAACGCTACAATAAAAAAACGTGTTTGTTTGTTCTGGTTGCTTTTAGAAGTTTATTAGTTCAAGATTAAATAGATATTAATTGATTACATCATTAAAACTGTGAACCACCAATCATAACAATAGAACAGGAATTATGACAAAATATCATTAACGCATTGTTGCAATTGTTACTAGATTATGGAACAATAACTATAAAATGACAACATAAAAGTTCTTAACGAGACGATATCTTTTTATTTACGACATATAACTTATACATGTACTTTGCTTAATTGGAAAGTTTTCCACAGGTTAAAAAATTATTTTCTAAGAGATATTAAAAGTGTATGAAACAGTACAACTTGTCCTTGAACTCAGATCCGGATTTTGTGTATTTATTAAAACCACATTATTATTGCAAAATGGTCGGTTAGTCAGCTAATAGTTTCTATTAGAGAAAAGGTAAATAAACCCACTGTTGATTTATATGGGTTATGATAAGTTCAATTTCTATAATGTAAATGACTTGGAACAAAAACCCTTGCACTACACTTTCCAATTTTCTCAACTGATTTTATCTTCAGCTTTAATTTAATATTTTTTAATATCGTCGATCTACCTTCAACATATCCAACATGCAAGGGAATATTGGCAGCTACTACGTTAAAATATTGTACAATGAACTACGCAGCCGATTGTTGAAAAGCTATTTTCTCTAAAATGGTCAATTTCTGAGGCTAATGACAAGTATATCTCAAAACCAATGTAGGTTTAAGTTTAAAAAACGTGATAACGTTAGGGGCCAAAAGAGTTACGCTCACATTTACGCCACAAATATGGCGTTTGTGGCTCCCTCTAGAAAATACGTTGAAATAGACAACAAGTTATGGTTTATCATATCCAATAACATCTATTCCCAAGTTGGTGCATTCAAAGACAGTGTAATTATTGGAAAAAATCTCTTTTTAAATTTCAACTTTGACATCCTTTATGTTTTTTATTATCAACACTTTATTAAGGCATGTTGGCCTAAATCGGATCATCCTGTATATAATAAAGGAAAACGTTTTTCGTGTAAAACAGGTACGTATGTTGGATATATTTTTAAAAATTTCTCATTACCATTATACATATTATGACTCTACAACATACATTTTTCAACGAGAAAGTTGTATATATATGTATCGATTAAAATTGAATTCTTGGGAGTTATCTATCAACTTTCCACAAGAAATCGCTTCGAAATTTACATACAAATGAGGAATTATATCAAAAGTTGCGTGTTATAATTATTGCATGTAGGAAAAAGCGTTAAATTTAACCTTGTTTTCATTTTTTATTTTATTAAATTCGTTTATAAAACAATTACATTAAATACATACATTCCTACAATAAATAATACAGTGCGTCCGAAAAACCATGACGCAAAATTTATTTATTTATTTTTTCTTGTTGAGAACAGATCCTGTAATGAACTGGCCATAGATAAACTGAAAATTGTAGACGTCAAAATAATATTTAGCCAATATGTGTAACTCGTTTAAGAGATACATGATGTCGAAAGTGAAAATTTATTTTGAATTAGTTGGAGATCTTTATTGGAGCTAAAATTGGTTAGGACGAGATATTTGGATTTAACTATTTTCAAATTCCTCATCGAGGGCGGATAGATTAATGAACTACATTCTCCGTGTAGTTTTTAATTTTCATCATTTGGACGACTAATAATAAATTATGAAAGAAGAGACTCTTCTAAGTAGAAAGGGCACCCTTCATTGTTTCAAACTTATCTGAACGATTTTTCAATGTTTAATGAGTTTGATGTTTGAGTTTGATGATTTGGTCATATAGAGTAGGCTTTGACCAAAGTTTACTGAATAAAATGGCCAAGTACGAGGGACTTAAAAAAGTAGTTTCTTTCCAATTGGGAAATATTTATAAACGAGGGATATTCCAAAAATGTGATGTAAGGCTGCTTATTGTATAAATAAAATATTTGTAATGTAATAAATATAAATATTATAAAACGATTATAGGTAAATGTATACAGTTTTGTTAGTTAATCTTGGAGTCGTATATATTTATTTGTAAATTTTAAAATAAAATATATACGTACTCTATTAACTCTATTATATAAGAAATAATGTAGCCATGAGGAAAATTTGCAACAAAATGTTTATTTAAATATTTTAAAAAACAATATACATTATTTTAAAACTAAAATAGGCAATAATATAATCTATATTGTTTACAAATTAAAAATGCTACGGTATAGGTCTTTTTTAATTGCTCTTTTAATCCAGCTTTTCTTGGACTCCTACACGAAAGTGTTTGTGACGTTTTTTATATTCTTGTTCTCTAATTTAATAAAATATATTCAAAAAAATTCCAAACTTATTTATAAAGCCAAAAAAAATAATTTTCAAAACTATATTAAATCCCTATTTATCGCCGTCACTGACCTTCTGTCAGCCGCGAGGTTAGGTATATTCTACCAGTCAAAGGTGTCAAATATAGTGACAGGTCCATTGACACGTGTATCAATTTAAGCCGTTTTGAAAGAAAAAAAAAAATCTTTTCAAAATGTAGATTATTATTTAATGATTTAATGAGAAATGACGGTATGGTAGCACAGAGAAGCAGCACCTACCTTACTAATATTTATTTCCAGGATTGATACTTGGAGAGATATTAAGAATGTTGAATCATCTTCTGTGTTCTTACTTGTTTAAATTAAAGATTTTTGTACTTCCTGTGGACCTCTCCTTCCCTCGATCGTTCTTTTTGTGTAAAGCGGGGTACCTATTTGGTTTGGCGGTCTTGACCAGGTCGATTACTTACGTCGGGAAAAAGCACAAAGGATAACAACAAAATAAACGTAGATGTACACAAATACATAAAAACACTACCACACGTTTACCGCCACGGCATAAAACAGCTGTTTGATGTGATTCAAAAAGTATTCAGCAAAATATTTTGTATACTCGGAAAACGTCTTTGAGGCTACCGCACGATAATATGCACTTGTCACACTCCCACAAATCAGCACCTTATCCGTCATCTAGGCATATGCATACGACATGTTTGTAAATACACATAAAATACGCGAAAAATTAAATTTGAGAAAATTAAGTACTGAAAAATTATTTCAAACTAATCAGAGTACCGTAACCGTAAATTTACGTTATTTGACATCTACAGACGACATCTGTCACTAATGCAAGGTGCACTCACGCCGATAAATTTTTAAACTTCATGTGTTGTTGTGTAATTAAATTCTGTTAATACTAATAATAGTAACAATATTAACAGTAATCGACGATGTTTGCATAAAATAATTAGTAATATTTTAAATTATAACATCCCAAGATGTTTACAGTGTTCTGTAAAAATGACCCTTAGATTATAACTAACTTCGCATTCTGGATGGTTTGGAGCATGGAGGGTATGCAATTAGCAATGCAGTATGGCATAACCTAGAACTTACTGTTACTTTAAAACAGCTAAGTGACTAATTTTAAACGTGTTATAGTAATTAAATAAAGTATTTTATGTCGGATATGTTAGTGGATAATTATGATGAATCTGCAAGGACTGAAAATGTAGTTTGGCAGTGTGCAACGAAAGAACGAATACAAAATACTGCATCTAACCAGATTAGCTGTTATCTACCAGGTACTTAGACATTATTATTATTAATACAAATGTTTCATTTCATCGTTTCTACACTTGACAACGATCAGTAGTTGAAATATCTAGCCATGACGGATGATGATAGATTGTCATAGGCGCCGACTTTCCGTGGGAAAAGAGGGTTTTGCCCCATTTTTTAAACAGCGAGCTATAATTCCGAAATAAATTTTTTATTGTCTTTAAGACCTTCCTGAGCACGTGGTTAAAATTTTTGTATTTAGTCATAGTTAACCCTGTATTAGTTGATGAAATATAAAATACATATCTTGAACAATGGA
The DNA here is from genome assembly GCA_037114965.1 of Monochamus alternatus. Lineage (NCBI taxonomy): Eukaryota > Metazoa > Arthropoda > Insecta > Coleoptera > Cerambycidae > Monochamus > Monochamus alternatus. Next base: position 12,221,747 of record CM073434.1, on the reverse strand, counting down.
AATAGGAAAAACCACGTCTTGAGGGACAATTATTCACAGCACAATATATCACGGGCATTTTTAGAAGAAAAATAAAATAAACACTGACATGGTTTTTTGTCTCGCACTATATCGATCGCCCTCAACACGTTACAGTTCTAGCGTCGGCCACCGTGTAGGATCCTGGGTCCCGAACGGTCCCCGAGACGGGTGAGGAGAGCGGAATTGGTAAGGCGGGGCGTGTTCGAGAGTGAAACAACTTATATATTTATTCTGTAAACTTTGCTTTGACATAACCCCACAAAAAAAACTCTAGAAGGGTTATATCACGTGAGCGTGGTGGCCACTCTAAGATTCTAACCTTAAAAATGTTTATAGTATTAAGCATCATAACACAGACTACAAAATCACGATACATGTAGCAAAATTCATTGTAAAAACTGAAGCACTCTGTAGAGTTATTAACATATTGTGTTGCAAAAAGTAGCCATAATTTAAGAACAATCGAACGTAGGCGAGAATAGCAACTAGATGAAGTCATAACTACGGCAACGAAGCTGTATATAATTATGGAGTAATCTTCCTTAAATTCATTATTATCTCTGTCGTAATTACAGACTTTACTTTACTTTACTTTTTTCGTAGTTTAAAAATAAAATGAAATATTTATTTATTAGGTAAGCAATTATGTAAAATATAGGAGTATAAGATAACCAAGGAGCTAAAGAGTACATTTTAGTAAAAAAAGAACAAAAATTGTCAGGTACTGAAAGGCATTTTAATTCTGAATTTCAACCTGGATGTCAGCATATTTAAGGTAGGAGAATGCTCTTTTGTTGCCAGGAATTATCAGATATTAAAATTTCACAAAATTCAAATAATCTTTTAAAGGAAATTTTGCACTGCGAGAGTTAAAATTTAATCAAGTTGTCAATAAGTTACAACTGCAAAATAACGATCTGTATGTTATTTTTTGATATATTAATATAATATATTTTGTGATATGACATTCAGCGGTCTCGGTGGGCGGACTGCGCGGAAGAAAGCTGCCCAAAACTTATACAGGGTGGGGCAGAATAACGAGCGATTTTAAAAAGCCCGCGATTCGCGCCGTGTCATTCGGAGGTGGTAGGGACGCTATCGGCCATGTTTCCTTCACATTAGCATTTAGTAACAATGGAGCGTTGGACGCCTCAGCAGCACTCGTACGCTCTTAAGGCGTTTTATCAAAATGGTAATTCTTACATACACGCGCGTCGTGCCTTTCGAAATCATTTTAACATTAATCGCAATCAACCAGAGCCATCCGCCTGTGACATTAAAAAATGGGTTAGGGAACTTTGAGGAAACTTCGTCAACGACAAAAAAGAAGCCCGGTCGACCAAAATCGGTGCGTACGCTCCAGAATATCGAGCGTGTAAGGACTGCTATCCACCGAAGCCCACGTCGTTCAGCTCGCCGGCATAGCATACACTTGGGATTTCAAACCGAACCGTCAGACGAATATTGCACAAGGATCTTCACCTTCATACATACAAAATCCAAATCGTACAGGCTCTTAAAGGCACGGATTATGTGAGTCGACAACGATTCTGTGAAGAGTTTTTACGTTTAATTAATCAAGATGAGGATATTGTAAACAACTTATGGATGAGTGACGAAGCCCATTTCCGGTTACGTCAACAAGCAGAACTTTAGATACTGGGACGTAAATCCTAGACAAATGCATCAAGAGCCCCTACACTACACAAAAGTTACTGTGTGGTGCGCTATATCTTCATCCAGGATCATAGGGCCTTACTTTTTTGAAGATGCTCGTGGCAATGCTGTGACAGTAACCTCACACAGATTCGCCGACATGTTGGAAAACTTTTTTGAACCACAGCTTGCACGTTACGAAGTTAACGAAGAAACATTTTTTCAACAAGACGGAGTAACCTCCCATACAGCGCGAATAAGCATGAATATTGTTAACAGATTATTTCCAAATCATGTGATTTCTCGAAATGGGGACATCACCTGGCCTTTTCGTTCACCGGACCTCAAACCGTGCGACTTTTTCTTTGTGGGGGTACTTAAAAAGTAAAGTGTTTCAAGATAACCCACCACAAACAATTCAAGCCTTAAAAGAACGGATCCGACAGGAAGTGGAAAACATTCCCCTAGCAATGCTGCAAAATGTAATGAATAGTTTCAAAACACGATTGGAAGAATGTGTACGCCTGGACGGTCGTCATCTTTCCGGAGTTATTTTTAAAAAATAAAATAATTAATGCTTTTTTATATTCTTTAAGAAAATATTAAATTTATTCCTAAACATTAATTTTCTTGTTTCTAGCAGCCTTTTTAAAATCGCTCGTTATTCTGCCCCACCCTGTACTAAATTCCATGAATCTGTGGTCGAATGGTGTTAAGGACGCCGTATTCTTGAAATAGTATTTTCTACAAATACAAATAATGTTAGACCTTTAAGAACTGAATAATACAAAGCTTAGCAAATAATAGGAATTTTATCTCATGCCACCTGCAAATATTCAAAGGTACCGAAGAAAAATCAATATAGAACGACAGAAAGTGGTCTAACCAACAAATTTTTAGGTGTAGAAATCTTTGAAAATATGTATTTAAAAAAAAAATTCTGCATATAAGATTGTTCATTGTTGTTTATAAGTATGTGTTTTTGAGGAAATTTTAAATAGTAGCATTAAATAAATGAAATTTTATTTTTGATATTTCTTTTGTTCTTCACGTTTTACTTTCCGAGTATTCCGTACCTTAAAATAACACAAATATTATCATTTTGTGGAAAAGAATACGGCGACCATAATTAACATACATACTAAAGAAATTAAATATGTTTTAATAGTATTTTACTATGCATAAATTCGTGAAGTGTTTCTTACATAATTTTGAGACTATGTGAATTACTAAAGGGTCATTTGGGTCGACTAGAACATTCCTATCTAAATATCGTAATATTCTGATACTAAACAAAAATTGTATGAACAGAAAACAATCATCACATGAATTTTAGGAATGATTATTATATATATGTATATGAAGCTCTATGTCGTACATAGAACATTGTGTTATAATTTTTAAATCCTAAATTTCATATCGGTCACATGATGTCTAAAGTAACAAAGAACCTTATAATATAACCAACGGACTCATAAAAAATTGTTGATATAAGCCAATAGCTATCATTATTATTTTTCCTCCATATCCTGGCCATGACCATTTTTATAAAAAACTTTCTACGCCCCTAATTGGATGACAATTTCTACAATGAAATCAGTGTAGCTTCTTCGCGTGCCTGACTGAAAGTGTTACCTTTTATAATAAAGTGCATATACCAGCAATATTAATCGCTCTGCATCCGTGTAATTTCTAATTTCCTTAAAAAATTACCACAGAAGAATATAGTCACGTATTATTGCTACGCTCTGTGAGTAATTAATTGCATTTATAGTTGCTCAATATGAAAGAGACATAACGAAACTGCAATAAACATCATATCATAATATTTCTTCCTCATTTACATTGAGAGTGAAAAATAGGAAGCTGTAAAAGTTTAATTGCCTTCACAATGATTTCCTAGTGTTTCAAGAATTTTATTTAAGAACACACATAAACATAAATGTTTCATAATTGAATTGAATGAACAAAAAAACAGATCAAGATATGAAATATCTATTTACTTCAGAAACAGTTGTTTTTTTCTAACATGACAATTATTAAAATATTACGATTTGGCAACGCCTTGCAAAGTTTCTACCAAACCCGCAGATGTAACCGCAAAGCTATTAAAGTTTATTTGTGCAAAACAGTCCTAGCTGAAACATTAGCAAGAAATAATAGCAGACAGGAATTCCTAATATATTAAACGCCTAAGAACTCGAAGAGAACCCGTTCTTATCGATTATGCAATTTGAAAATGCGCGTGTTCGCTTTAAACGGCCTTTTCATTAGCAATCCCAGATTCTTGAGAAATAAGATCCGATCTGAAAAAAGCTAAACTGCATGCCTTCACTCGTTTTGCTAATTCATACTTTAAATTATTCGTAGGCAAGTAACGTTGCGAATTACAGAAACTAAGATTGCTGGCTTCATACTGGGACAGTTATGACAGAAAACTTGTCTGTAGAATTTTATTCACAATAAGAATTTATATGGTAACTGAATACGTTACTTTAATCCTTATTTTAAGGATAATAGCAATATTTTCAGCAGGAAATTTACTGTTCCTAAAAATTACGGCAGAGAATCAAAATTAGTCGGCAAAATGTCAATTTTTCGCGAATAGTAAACCAATTCATTACTTATACAGGGTGTGACAGAATGATATTAAGAAAATCATGGGTCCGGAAATGCCTCGTTTTTTAGATACAGGTTGTTCAAAATTGTCTGTCTTAAATATTACAGTCCAAGAGATGCTTCTGTTTCGTGTCATGTAACCTGTTTTAAATTAATATTTGTTCAAAGTATGCAACTATTAACATGATACTAATCTCCTTAATGTGAAACTGTCTAAAATTTCTAAATTGTGCATTTTAATAATCATTTTTGCAATCTAATTATCACTCTAACCATATGTTAAACAAAAACTAACTAATACCGGTAGACGATGGGTCACTCTAACTTTCTTCAAAATTATTCTGAAACAGTTGTGTGATATTTTTGGGTTAGATTAAATCTAGAGTCATATGGTAGATATATGAAAGTATTAAATGTCGGATTTCGTAGGTAAACTTATGTGTAAAGATAATTAAATTGTATTTTATACTTGACCGACCACATTTTTGCTCAGAAATTTTGTTGATAAAAGTCCAGATAATCTAAACAACAGTAAGTAATTTTTAATGTACTAAAATTTAAACGAGTTTTCAGATAAAAATGCGGTAGCTTAAAATTTAAAAATGTTATTAACACTATTACAGTTAATCTAGCTAAATTATATGTAGGTATATGTCTATTTTATGTACATACTTAAAATTTTACTATTAATTACGATTATGTTGTATAGTGAAGAAAATAACAGTAGACCATCAACAAGGTATTTTAGTTTTTTGATATACAGAGTGTCTCACGTATTACTGGCATTCTTGGAAGGGGTGATTGTACAGTCAACATAAATGAGATTTACCCAAATATACCTATATTTAAATGTTCACACAACACATTTTTTTATATTTATTTATACAGTGATTCAGTTTTAAAACAAACTTCGAAGAATAGCAGAATTTCGAATAACAATATTAGTTTGATATATATTTTTTTTATCTTAGGGCTTTATAAGGATAAAAGACTTTTTTGTATAGTTACCAATTTATTTCCGGACACCCTGTATAGAGAATTCCATTAGAAGAAAAATATGTTTAAATTTAACGAATGTTGACAATAAATGTGAGCACCCTATATGTAATTAGGTCCGCTTTAAGCATTTTCGGATAGCTTAGGAGATTGATTAGTTGTATTGCAAAAATAATGTCCATATGGTCTTATCAAATTGTTTTGAAATACAAGGCGCTCTCGATACAATTATAACGAAAATAATAGTCGACTGTTTGTTTTGGGATATTACCTGCGAATATGACTGTGACGCTCGCGCATCACATATAGTCTGCAGCCAGCTTTAAATTATGCTTTTAGAATTCAGCATCCCTATAACGGTTACACGAAAACCGCGTTTCATGCGTTTCATTTACAGAGACACGTAAAAAACAAATAGGTTGCGTGATCTTTTATCACTTATTATTCACACTTATGTTTGTCTCCTTTTCATTTGCATAGCACTAAACCTATTGTAAAGTACGGTTTATCATACTTGACCAAACAAATCATGTTGTGTTGTTAATTCACTGTTCAAACGGTAACCGCTGTTTCAGTGCACAAATAATGGGATAACATAAGTAATGTAAGGTGAGGAATATGATTTATACTATTATGTACCATTAGCACTATGCAGGGTGCCTGGAAACTCCGCGCAGAAAATTTAGGGGGTGATACTACTTGAAAAAAATGATGTGTCAATTTCATGTCACATTTCCTCGATAAGTCAATGTAAACACAGCTACCTAACCTCAAAGTTATTTTTTTAACCTATAACCTTTTAATATTGGAACGATTTTTTTTTTAAATTTGACACACTTTACTTTTATAGAGACGCAGTATCGGGTAAAACATTTCTAAAATTGCAACGCTCTAAGAGGTAAAAAGAACGTGTACTAGGTGAAGAAAAGATCATTGCTTTTTTGTCTTTGATTTTATTAAAATTTTGATGACATTCCTTAAAAGACTGAAAGTTTATCTAAAAATTTGATATTCTTGTTTCTAATAAAAAAATCAACTGTTTGCTAGAAAATTGATATTACTTATCGCACATCCTTTAAAGCTTTATACACCAGAACTAATAAATAAGTGTGTGTTTTTTTTAATAGTGACAAACTGAATGATTCCAGACTTGTCCAACCACGTCCGCTATTGAATGGGTCCCTTAAGAACAGGGGGACAATGCAATACAAACAAAAAAGAAGGAATAAATAAAGCAATATAACAAAAACATGATATTAACGGTGTAATAACATATTGTTAACGGTCTACAAAGTGTATCCTTCTCCTAAGTATGTGACAAGGTACAAAGCTGAATACGGTGGGAGGTGCAATTGAATTGTCGAATACGAAAAAAAGCGAAGAATTAAAAGGAGGATATCGCAGATGGTAATAGCAAGGCAGATCCTGGTAATGGCATAGAATTTGCGACTCGGTCGATATGATCCCTCGCTTAATGTGGATGTTACACAAAAGACAACAGACAACAAAAATCAGCTGTAGTTTATCAGCCTTATCTACGACGATATGACAACAGGGACGCGTATAACTGAAAAAATTTACCCGGTGTTGCGGAAGTCAGCAGTTGCTTCACCTATTTAAAACAACGTGACGTGCAGCGTAATTGGCTTCAATCAAAATCCGCTGTAGTTTATCAGCCTTACTTACGACGATATGCCGACAACCCTGTTGTCATATCGTCGTAAGTAAATTAATTCACCGGGTGTCGCGGAAGTCAACAGTTGCTTCACCTATTTAAAACAATGTGAAGTTCCGCGGAATTGGCTTTAGTCAAAATCTGCTGTAGTTTATAAGCCTTACCTATGACGATATGACAACAGGGACGCGGATAACTGAATAAATTTATCGGGTTTCGCGGAAGTCAACAGTTGCTTCACCTATTTATAACAACGTGAAGTGCCGCGGAATTGGCTTCAATCAAAATCCGCTGTAGTTTATAAGCCTTACTTACGACGATATGACAACAGGGACGCGTTGCCGAGTGTCGCGGAAGTCAGCAGTTGCTTCACCTATTTAAAAAACTTGAAGTGCCGCGGAATTGGCTTCACTCAAAATCCGCTGTAGTTTTATCATCCTTACGCCGGCTGTTACAACATCCGGCTTTTCGCAGTTTTTCAATTACGGCATCCGTTTTACAACAACTGTTCTACAGCACCAGATAGCAATAATATAAAAATATAATAATCTGGGAAGAAAATTACATCCTTAGCGGAACAAGTCAACCGGTCTTTCTCATGACTTGGATTAATTGAATTGAATAAGGTATACATCAGGGTGATGTTTATTTTTATTTATGCCAGTTCCCACTGTTCACGAGAATGGTGTTCACATGTAAAAGTGTAACTTCGATATTCATGGAACATAAATCTAAATAATACAGTTTCAAATTTTTTGTCGTGGTCTCCGTAAAGAACAGCAATTTTAATTTTATTAATCGAGAATGTTTTTATCCTATTTTGGAATTTTTACTGAGAATAATGCAAATAGTCGGCTGTTCAATTTAGGAAAGTTATTTCCTTGACAACTTCGATATACAGGGTGTTAAAAAATAGTGTAAAATATTTCAGGAGGTAATAGTATGAACCAAAATAAGCAGAAAAGTCTTAATAAACATGGGTCCGCAAAGTAACGGAGATATGGACCACTATTCGTTTTTCAAATATTTTATTTTATTAGGAATAAACCGACAAAGGAAGCTTTAACAAACAAAAAACAAAGTTACAGAAGACTGAACATCTTCTGTAACTCTTAAAAGTGCCCTCCGTCCATTTCCAAGCAGGCACGACATCTTCGTCTCTTTCGAAAATACCTTCTTTGGTTTGGATTTCTTGACACTTTTGATTAATCCGTAGATGCAGCTCTTCCAGGCTATTACAGGAGTACCATACACTAATGTCTTCAAATATCCCCAAAGAAATCTAGAGGGTTCAGATCAGGCGATCTTGGAGGCCATAAAACAGGTCCGGCCCTTCCTACCCATCTATGTGGAAAAGTTTGTTGTAAATGCTCTCTAACGGCCATGGAAAAATGAGCTCGAGCACCATCATGCTGGGACCACATTTGTTGCCTCTGCGTATTGTGAAAATTAAACACTCCATTTCTTGTGAACCCGGCCTCATCAGTAAAGAGAATGTACTTCGGCTGATATTCTCCGCACACTCGTACCTGGATTCTGCTCTACCAGTGCTAAAATTTCTTCTTCTGCTCTAGGAGTGGATACCGACCTTGGTCTTCCGGATAAATGACACTGTTTGCTCAAGGAACCAGTATCACGCAATCTTTGGTGAATTCTTCCAAACATGCGTTGTGAAGGAATCTGGAGATTTGGATAAGGGTCAACATAAAGACGTCGTGCTTCGGTGGCGTTCTCATTAGCACGACCATACATGAAATGCATGTCTGTTAATTCTGCGTTAGAGTAACCAGCCATAGCGAAAGAAAACTTGTGCACTGAGAACAACTGTCAAATACGTACTGTTTATTTCACTAAACATCAACCAACTATTACAAGAAAATATAGAACGTTTTTGCAAAATAAAAAAAGTTAAACAGTTACTTTGCGGACCCATGTTTATTGAGACTTTTCTGCTTATTTTAGTTCATACTATTACCTCCTTAAATATTTTACACTCTTTTTTTAATACCCTGTATAATTGCTAAAAATATTGTTGAACTTAATTTTTAGAGTCCGAGGGTTCTGTAAATTTTTGTACTTGAACATCAGCCGCAAACATGTTAAAAGTGGTTACGGATTAAAAGACATGACGCAAACAAACACTTTTAAACAAATGTCTATGAAAAAATGTACAGGGTGATTTACAAGTTATATAAAAAAGATTGGGGATATATGTGTCATCAGAAATAGGGTAAATATCGTAAAAAAATGTTTGTCAAATCTTTAGTTTTCGAAAAAAAAAATAATTTCAACCTTTAAATCGCTGGGCTGCTGTAGTTTCTAGCCAGGCAATTCCGAATATTGAAATCTGCTTAGTTCCAGTATTAATATTTTTGTGATGCGAGTGTTTACATTAGTTCTTCAAGTGTCAAAAATGGCTTACGAGTATAGCAATTTGATATCGTTTTAATTTATGGAGACATGAAAATGCAGAACGATTTCCCGGTAGACATGTGCCAAATGCAGCTACTTTTACCTCGGTGTGAAGTGAGTGCAAGTGTAATGCAACGCAGACATAACACGATAAATTTGCAACTGAATCGTAGAAGAGACGTAGGTCCAAAATGTTGTTGTTGTAACATTAGGTATGTCAAACTATTTAATAATATAATAATAATATCTCTAACAAACCTTGGTCATTTTTTTTAATGCATATCAACAATTTACGGTTTGATAGTTTTTTTTTTTATATAGAACTACATTAAAATAGTACAAGCCTATATTTTTTATGTTTCGCAATGCAATATTTTTATAAAATTATTATTCCATCGCAACAATAATAATTTAAAAAATGCAAGATCTTCCACATAATACATGCCGTTACTGGAATATGCCAATCTTACAAGCAACAGCAAAGCAAACAAAAATTTTCCGTCACGTAGATACGTGTACCTATACAATTTATTACACATGTAAAAGAATCCACATATAGGTACTTAAAAAACTTTTATCTAAAATTATGCGCAATTTATTATAATGATCAAATTAGCATTCACGGAATCCGAAATAAATGGTTTAAATATCTTGAAGGTCAAACTTTTAAAATGTAAGTGTAAAGTGTAAATGTAAAATGCAAAATTACTTAAAAATTAATACTTTTTTCCTAGATATAGGAAGACGGCGATATATTTTATTATACAAAACTTACATTTTGCTTTGCAATATTTTGAAATGTCTACATTATTATTGGATTGTAACGTACCTACTTTTAATTATTCATTATTCATTAATCATTGAATAATTCAGCGTGGTCGAATTATGATAGCTTTTGTTATTGCGCCAACTCAGAAAAATAAGCAAATAACGCAGTTTTCGAGAAAGAACTTCATGTATTTTTCATCTTCCATCCCATAAATCTTGAATATGCGGTTCCGTAAATTTTCCACGATTTAGCTGGCAGTAAATTTAGTGATGCTACTTCCGCTGCTTCTACTAATTCCGATGGCGCAAGGAAAAACTCTGAATCAGAAATGTCCATTTTTGAACTTCAAAATTAGCAATGCAGGTCCAATGTCGCTATAAATACCACAGCCTACCAGTTTAAAACTTAAATTTTTTCTGACATATATTGTAATAATATATTTTTTCAATATTAAACCGTCGTTTTTCCCGTCATAGAAAAAAAAATGTATTACACACGAGTAAAAATAATTCACTGCTAAAATCTAATACTTTTTTCCCTTAATTTAAATTAATAAATAACTAATGTTCCCTTTATTTTTATTATTATTCCAAACAAAGCCATTTAGGACATATTTTCCGTAAAAAGATCTGATGAATCACCTTTAGCATCAAAACGTAAAGTATTAAAAATAATTAAGTATAATTTCAACTCAGTATTTATTATCAACCTTGATAGACTTTACCATTTAAAATTGTTTTCATTCCAATTATGTTTATAAAAGATGATACTTCGACCTCCACCACGGCAAAACATCAATTATTTAATTGTGTATCCCTTACATTACCTAAAATTACAGTTAAATCTTCAATGCCAGAGTATTTTCATTCCTAATGAACGTAAATTACAAAAGCACACATACTGTGCAGTCATTAATTTTCATTTTTTTCTGGGTCGCCGATACGTCAATTGACGGCGGGCTTCTTAATAGTGGCCTCAGACTTTCGTTATTGACTTTTGTAGTTTTTTTGTTTCACCGGTGGAGCTGACCGACAAAATACGAGGGTGGATCAAAATAGTGTCCCAAAATTAATGGGGACACAGAACAGAAGTAGATCCTTGACGGAAAAATAATGCGATGTAGCCAAACTTACCTTAGTTCAAAAATTGAAGGTTAAAAGGTCAAAGGTAACATTCTGACTTCAAAATTATTAATAATTTTAGGAAGTGTTCAATGAATTGCTTTGAAAATTTGAATTTGGAGGTTTTCTGGGACAAAAAAAAAGAATCCGTATTAAATTTTGTTGTAAACTACAGAAGGTGCTACAAAATATACTCTTCGTGGATGAAAATCATAACGTTTTCATTTTATTTATCACGAAACCTAATAAGTATGTCATTAATAAAAGTCTTTAACTACGACCATTAAATTAGGAAGGTTTAATACGTCTGTTTTCCATGGATTAAAGGCATTTTAAATACTAGCGGATTAGAATTTATAATACCATGCTGCGACTTTATGCATTTTATTTAGAATTATTATTATTATTAACATTAACATTTATCTCAAGAACGATCTTGTCACTTTGATAGGAATTATTTAAATTCACTCGATAAGGAGTCTGAAGGACTGGAGGGGGGGCCCCCATCTTCGTCAGATAGGACCTGGATTTTTTTCAGCAAACCTGCTGGACAGTGAATCTTCAATATTACTTTCCTCTACCGTAGTTGATTTCCAACCACCATAATGCTTCACAGTGGTAATATCACCCCTAGCATTAGTCAGTAATGTTGCCGAAGAACGCCTCATTCCATGTCCGGTAAAACATTCTGGAAGCCCAAGAAGTGCAGCCACAATTTTCGAAATTGTGTTGATACCTGCATGTTGTGTAGTACATTTTCCAGCCACATCTCACAAGAAAAATCTGCCAACGGCATTTTCAGGTCGCATATTGATGTATTTTCGACATATTTCTACAGCATTGAATGAAAAGGCTTCTTCCATGACCGTGAAACTTCTTGAAATAATTGTATCCGTGTCAGGAATGAGTACGTATAGGTAACTGCCTTTGTCTTAGACATAAATGATATCCAAAGAGGTTAAGTCATTGCATCGAGAAGCACTTACAACTCCCATGATTTTTGCAACCTGCACAGAGTTTAAAATAAAAAGTTCAATGTATAAATATTAAAATCGTCTATTTTCTACCTAAACTTGTAAATGTTCCTCATCCGGTGCATTTTTTAAAAAATCTTCGATTTCGTTTCTCTCCAATATCTTTGGCTTCTTTGGTTTATAATTTTTATGATTTTACTTTCAAATATGAAGTAAGTTTACCATACTTCGAATATCAATACCTTTGTGCACTTTGAACACTGTTTTTAGCATGGAATATTTTGTCCACATCGAAGAGGCACATTGATAAAGTAGGATAGTAGCACCTCTTCTGTAATTGCTCCTTCTCCTATGCCCTTTTTTCGCCATTTATGGAATTCCACCAATTCCTTTTCGTACACTCTTTTGCTTTTCGCTGGTAACAGACGTAATGTTGCTTCTTGGGCTTCTTGCTGGACTTCAGCCGGAATGAAGAAATTCTCAGCTTTCTCACTCAATTTTTGTGTCAATTTTCCAAATTTGTTCACTCTTGTTGACAAATAAACAAACGCATATCATAGAAACGATTCTAGACTAGAAAGTTTGTAGTCTTCACTGACAATCATGTTAAGGTAAGTTCATGCACTAGCGATTTGCGAGTTGCGATTAACGATTTTACGATTTTTGCGATGAAAATTTTACATTTGTTCATGCACACATGCGAAAACTAGTTACTTTAAATTTCTTGTTACCTAGCTAAACCCTTGCTATGTGACAGTAAACAAAATAAAACTTTCAATTTGACAGCAACAATGATTCTAGATTTTCTCATTTCACTTTTTTTTTCGTTCAGATGGCTGGCAAAGCAGCTGGTATAAAATAAAGTACAACTTAAATATAAGTAAAACTTATAAACACCTAACTTTTGATTTATTACATAACATATATTAAGAACAAACATTTTACAAACTGCAGTGTTGCTTTATAGCAATCAGTATCTCACATAAATTTTCTTCTCCTATTACAGAACTTTCATTGATATTAATCTCACGTTCATTATTCCAGTTTTCTGTATATACATATCCCCCTGTCCCGTTAACTGAAGGCAATTTTCACAAAAATTAAATATCTACAAATGTATTAAACATAATAAGTTATTCACACTTACTTGACTTTGTTATTCTACGTCATTTTCCATTTTTTAATATTTATTTAATATTGTAAATACTTATAATTATGAAATAAATAAACTTTTTACAAGTGAGACGAGATTGTGATTGATTTGGATGCTTAATTGGCATTTGGCATTAGTGTTGCGAACTGTCAACAGAAAACATATGACGGAATTGTACATACGCAGTTTGTCAAAATTATTGCGATAATCGCTAAAAATTGAAACTATTTCTGTTTTCCCGCCCCCTAAATTTAAATTTTGCGATTCTCGCAATAAATTGAAATGAAAGAATTGATGTCAAAAATATTTTATGTTAACCAATCAAATTGAAGTCCGCAAATCGCTAGTGCATGAACTTACCTTTAGTTTTTCTCGTAAAACTACTGATTGACAAAATTATTTCGATACAAACATTTTTACTATCTCGTTATCTCTTCTCGGTATTGTTTTATTTACAGTGCAGGCACACTAGTAAACCAAATCCATGTAGATATAGCAGGTACAATCCTTAACATTTTGTAATGCACAACAACGCAAAGAATTTATTTTATTTTGGTCAAGAACACAACGAAATGGGAACAAGTTTCGTTGCCCAATTGTTATCTGTGGTTTTTAAATACAGTTAATTTATGTATCGTAACGCATTACTACAATCAAAACTCCATCAGAGCAGAATCAAGTTTCACAAAAAAAAACAACAACTTAATAATGACCAAAAGACTAGATGCACGTACTGGATTTGCTAAATGAATTAATATCATAATAGGTATGCTAGAACGCATAGTTACGGTGTATTCACTAACTTTATGAACGAAGTATTCAGACTGATAATTAGCTTTGTTACTATAACAAACCAGAGTGTTTAAAGAGGTAACCCAACCACATCTAAATGTACACTACACACGTTATTACTGTCTACAATTTTCCAGTTCTTATGAAATGTTGTTTGATACTGGTATAAAAATTTAACAAAAGAATGAGCCAAAATAGTTCTTTTTGTATCTAGAACGCGAAATGGTACCTTTGCGTTCAAGAATGAAAGTTATTTCAATATTTTTTCGAAAACTGCAATAAAATAAGACAGTTGTGTTATGTACAATAATTTAAGTCATATTTGAAATCGTTTGAATCGTGTTTGAATCGAAACGGTTTAGGCGCAGTGACTATCATAACGATAGCGATCTAATAAACAATAAAAATTGATTATTTAGTTATTTTAACTACGATAACTGACAGCACTGGATCTGGTATAAATTTAATTCATGTGACTATATGACTATCATAACGATAGCGATCTAATAAACAATAAAAATTGATTATTTAGTTATTTTAACTACGATAACTGACAGCACTGGATCTGGTATAAATTTAATTTACCTCAATATCGGCACTTTCAATTTACATACGGTGTAAAATACATTGCACTTAATTGTTCTGTTTAATAATAGTTACTGTTTTGTATTGAAACATTATATTACTTAAAATGTATACAGTATGTGCCAAAAGTATGGAATAAATTCAATAAAAACGAAACAATTATTTTTTGGGAAAAATCCTCGAACAGGTCGATTTTTAATTTAAAAAATACATATTTTAGCGTAAAATGCGATTTTCAAATGTCATTTGTTTTCGAGTAATGACGTCATCGATTTTTTTTTAATGGCAACACCATATTTTTTTCCTTGATTCTGAAAGATCGTTTAATTCTCTATCAGACAGTACTAAAATGTTGCCCTCTTATATAGGAAAGTTTTCGAGTAAATGACGGTTGAATGTTAGAAAACGTAAATCAATTAAAATAAAGCAAAAACGTTATCAAGTTTAGTTTTTCGAATTCCATAGTTCTTTTATGGATCACGTAGGTGAAAATCTTTGCAAAGTATCATTGTCACAACGACTTTCTATTAAGTATTGTAAGCGAAATAGAAATTATTATTCAATTTAAAGTATTATGGCACATTTAACTGTTACTCAAAGAATTGAAATTTTAATTCTTATCGGATGCGGGAATATGAATAGAACTCAGCAGGAAGTTTGCGATTTATTTAATGAAAAATATCCAGATCGCCCTATCAGCCAATCAACAGTCAGTAAGGTAGAGTCTAAATTTAGAGAAACTGGCAATGTTATAAATATTCCAAAACCTGGACGTCCAAGCATTAATGAAAATCAGAAACAGAACATTTTGATAAGTATGGTGGATAATCCTCATAATTCTTCACGATTGGTTGCATCAAAACAATGACACTAGTCAGAGCACAGTGCTACGTATCTTGAGGAAGGAAAAATATCATCCCTACAAAATTCAACTTGTGCAGGAACTCAATGAAGATGATCCCGATCGCCGCTTACACTTTTGCGAAATTCTAATGGATTTATGTCAAGGAAATAGAAATTTACACCGGCAAATACTTTTTTCAGATGAGGCCACATTTTGTCTGAATGGTACAGTAAACCGTCAAACTTGCAGATATTGGAGTCGGGAAAATCCTCATTGGATGGCAGAGGCACATACCCAACACTCTCAGAAATTAAACGTGTGGGCTGGAATAGTTAACGACAGAGTAGTAGGGCCTTTCTTCTTTGAAGGAACCCTTAGAGGACAAAGATATTTAGAGTTTCTAGAAAAGTAATGAGTAATTTTTCCTAACGATAATGACCCTGACGATACCATATGGTTTCTGCAAGACGGTGCACCTCCGCACTATGCTCGCCCTGTACGAGATTTTTTGGACAACTGTTTTCCTGGGAGGTGGATCGGCAGACGCGGACCGATAGAATGGCCTGCAAGATCGCCAGATCTTATACCTCTTGACTATTTTTATGGGGATACTTGAAGTCAAAAGTGTACATTAATAAACCACGTAATTTAGAAGAACTTCAAAATCGCATTCGGGACGAAATACGCAGAGTTACCCCAGAAATAATTCATAATGTGCAAGAAGAATTTCTTCACAGACTTGCGCATTGTCAAGAAGTTGGTGGATGGCAATTCGAACATTTAATTTAAGTATAACATTTAATCAATTGTATTTTATTTTACATACCTCAGAATTGTTACTTTTTTATGGATAAAATTTACGTTTTCTAACATTCAATCGTCATTTACTCGAAAACTTTCCTATGTAAGAGGGCAAAATTTTAGTACTGTCTGATAGAGAATTAAACGATCTTTCAGAATCAAGTAAAAAAATATGGTGTTGCCATTTAAAAAAAAATCGATGACGTCATTACTCGAAAACAAATGACATTTGAAAATCGCATTTTACGCTAAAATATGTATTTTTTAAATTAAAAATCGACCTGTTCGAGGATTTTTCCCAAAAAATAAATGTTTCGTTTTTATTGAATTTATTCCATACTTTTGGCGCATACTGTATGTATTTTTATATGAAAATTACGTATACTCGTACTCGTATATAATATGCAAATCAGTATGAGTAGTTGAAGAAAACTAACTAGTACCCTTTTGGCAAAAATAAAATAAATATGAAACGTTTTTATTGAATTTATTCCATACTTTTGGCGCATACTATATTGTTTAATAGCATCATAAATAAGTTTATGGTTATTTTGACTTTTTTTTATGTGACTTACTTGGTCAACTGAAAATTTAACAAAAATGTTGTTGTTATACATATTGCCTTGCTTGTTTAGAGAGATAGCAAGAAACTAAATAATGTGGAGATGAAATATTTGGCTAGAAAACTGTGGCATGTTTCACATAATCCAAAGCCGTAAATTCTTCATCTGACGAAAACGTAGAAGGGTTTACAGGAAGAGGTAAAGTGAGTCGAACGTTTGCATACTGATTTTTTTAAGAATGGAAGTGTTGTAAAAATGAGTTAAAACTTGAATACGCTAATGATTTATGCATTAGGATTTCGTTATAGCCTACCCGAGTGGAACCGTGTTATTCATAAAATCTAATCTACGGAAACGTCTAACTGTTGTTCGACATTCACTGAAAATAAAACTGAAGAGGCAGAGGGAGATACAACGCATCTGTTTGTCTTCACACCATGACTAGGTGACGACTTAAAATCCATAATTTTAAAATTATCGAATCAAATATGTTCATAAATTATTAATTAATTTAACGCAAAGATGAAAAAGATATAATTAAAATAACTTTAGAAGGCCTTGAGGAAATAACATGAAAAAGAAGAAGAACCCAACAAGGAATTTGATTTCATTATAAACCTGAATGATAATAATTACAGCTTTTGTTGGCAACAATTATAGTTACTGACAAAAGCTATTATTTCTCTCCAAATCCGAACGGGTTAAAAAATGTAATAACTCGAACAACATTGAAAGTGAATAACCTTAAATCGAATTGTAGTGAAGCTTAAAATTGCTGTCCTCCGACTGAGGACAATAACTTTTTGCAGAGAAAATCTTTTGTTAACAGAATAACCCACAAATAAACCATTTATATAATTACAGCGATGATTATCAGCCGTTTCGCCCGAGCTAATGATGTGTGAAAATCATGGATTAGTGAACAAATCCGTTGCTACTCGATGGAGTTTAATTGGTAGTTATTAAAAATGCTTAAAAATGAAGACATTGTAGTCTATTTATTCAGTTATTTATTTGCATACACCTGCTAAACGGGAAGAACTCAATTACAAAACAGGGAAAATAGTAATTAGAAAAATAAAAACAAAAATACATGAAATATACCAGACAAATTAAAAAAAAAGAAACGAAAAAACAACAGATAACTAACAAAAAGTTACAATAACTTTTTGATGTTAGAAACATCAGAATGAAAAAATATCTAAGCTATCACTCACAGTAGAAAGTATCACAGTAACGTTTAGTTACGTTAGGGGCATAAAAATTTAATTTGTGTAAGATTTCCGGTATATCAAGATTTATTATATTAAAAGAAATATTACGCTGTCCATGCTCCGCCAGGAATTCAAGGATTTCAATCTATATTGCTGAAGCAGCAAGCGCTGGGGATATCCTACACCAGGGTATGCTCTAGTGTCCTTGAAAGTTAAAATTTTTAGAAACCTACGTTGATTTCTTTCTAATAAATCAATGTAGTTTGCATAATTTGGTGAGCAGATAAGGGAACAATATTCTAGACGTGATCGACGTGATAATTAAAATTTAATTTTGAAGACTGATCCCTGAGGAACATCCGACAAAACTAAAAAAATTGGTAAAGTACATCCATTGTGCTACTGGTCTTATTTTGCTTTCAGCATTACTGTTTCATGTGTAGAATCAGAACGTTTATCATCTCCACATTTTTTTCAAGGATGTTAGTATTTGCTGTTCAAATACTTTTCTAAATCCGAAGGAAACGGAAAAAATAAATATGTTTGTACCAGATTATAACTTACATTCATATACAGATGTATTCCAAAAATGGTTAAAAAATCCTTCTATGTTATTACGTCCATCAAACCATATGGAGTTTTCTTGAATTACTATATAATTCTTTACACTACTTTTCTCTTCTTGAGAGCACTGTGTTTGCTATTGTTATACATCGGGTCCTCTAGTAGGTCTTCCACTTCGACAACACGTTTATTTGTCTCCAAAATGACTATGACTACCTATGCCTTTACTTTATCGCCATAGTACGGTTTATAGTTTCTGCCATTTGTCAATATTCAAGTAATTTCACACTGACATATATTTTATCACATCAGATATGTTTTCTACCATCTAATAATACAAACCAAATAAATAATTTCGAGCAATATCAAACAACTGTTATTCAATAATCCACAATAGAAATGTATCTTGGAGTGAAAACAGTCCCGTGATCTCATTGTTGTACTTTTACTGTGCGTTTCTACATCATTCACCATAACAACGTATTATTCCATCTGACTGCATTTTCAGACCGGCATGCAGGTTAAAAATTATATGTACTAAGAACAATTATCATAATTACGGATAAGTGATATGGAAAAGGCATCTTTCGAAGAAATTTTTCCAACACGAACCGATAGACTCTCATGTGAACATCATTGTCGTCAACATATTTGACCTTTTTCTACACCCGTATTATAACAATGCACTTATATGCCCATAATCCGTTTCATAATGATACCCATTACGATACAGATTTTTCATTACGATACAGATTTTTAATCAATATATATTTAATCATAATTTTTCAATCAAGCATGCTGTGCATTTGACGGGTATTCTAGGTTCCTATGTAATTATTTTAGATGTCAAAATCAGTACGTATTAAATTTTCGTAGATACCTAGCTAAACTTCGATAATTTATCAAAATGTCTGATATCAGCGATATAGAAGAATTACCATCGACTCCTCCACACATATCGGAGAAAGCAGAAAATGCAGTTCATACGAATTACTGTTACCTATTGTGTTCAATAAAAATATAAAATTTATGGTTTTTGATTATTTATCGGGTGTAGAAAAAATAGCGTATGCAACTCTCATGTAATGGTTATTAATACACTCGCATAAACCATACGAAACTCGCCTTCGGCTCGTTTCGTATCCCGGTTAATGCTCGTGTATTAATAACCATCATTACATGATCGTTGCATAATATACTATTATATTGTATGAAATGATGTTAAAAAAGTAACAAATTACATTGCGTGAGACAGTGATAAAATTATTCTTAAGATGGGCAAGAAATCACGTATTAAAAAAAAAGTAATCCAAATTCAAAAATAGACATAGAAATATATAAAGATTGAGAAAATAGAGACAATAACAACAAAAACCAACATAGAAAGAAATATAAGGAAAAATAAATTCAATTAATGGATTAGAATTAAAATAAAAATCTTATAACAGTTTTCAGTTTTTGTTATGCATTAGTGAAACGATCGATATTTAGAAAGTGACGAATGAATTCACAACAATAAACAAAAAAAAATAGTAACACATTTTAAGAAAACAATAATTACTAATAATATAATAAATAACAAAGAAAACAAAATAGACACAAAATAACTTAATATAATTGTTATTAAATGTTAATACCCAGCGTCTAAGGTGCGAAGAACATCTGGTATATTAAACCCCTTTAATACATTGAGTATTTTTCACGAGCGCTATTAAACGTATTTGTTTACCGAATACCTTCCGCAGACTTTTAATAAGGTCGAGTTTATAATTATTAGCGGTATTTTCAAGGTGAAAAGTCAACATTCTTCGTTAGCCGAGTCGCTTTGAAGTGTAAAGCTGCTCACACACTTCACTGCCTCTACGTACCTATCTAATTCTGTTGAGATTTAACTTTCACCTTATCCTTGCGTTTTACGAGTATACTAAATATTTAAATTAATAAAACATTTTAATTTACGAAATTTATTCATAATGTAATACACACCACAACTGTTTGCTTTTGGAAAAATAGAATGTCCTTAAATTTATGTGATTCTACGTTACAATATTATATACTCACGAACCCTCCCAACTTTTATTTTAAGTATGCCTCTGGTTTCAGAAAATATCTTTTTAGATATAGCGTGTTTTTGTTCTTTTTTTTTTCTCGTTCTTATAAGATTTCGATTAGAGGCTCCATTTACGAGATATTGTAATTTTTTTTTCAACGGGTTCAGGTCGGGGGAACGGGATGGCCATTTAACAAACAGGTGTAAGCCGTCCTCTACCAGTATTCATGGTTTGCCGAACCGCCAGGCAAAAAAGTTTTGTAAAAGAAATTATAAATTAATTAGAATTTTCGAAAGATTTTGTTTATATGGTTCCTCCAATACTAAGCAAACTGCAGTTAAGGAAACGAATTATACAAGATGGAGAACACTTTAGACTGGAATTACATATAAATCAGACAGTTGAGAACCCTAGCTACAACCCCCTTTCCTCCGTTAGTATTTTGATATTTTAAAGTAAAATTACACAGAAAGTGTGCCGACTTAAGGTAAAAGTAGGTATGTGCCAAATTTCAAACAAATATCTTTAACATCAACGGAGCAATCCTAAAAAATCATTTTTAAATATTTTATTTTTCCATCTTGTATTTTGAAAATGGAACTTCGAAATGAAAAGTGACATAAGAAAAGCCCCGAAGTAACTAATTTATATATATTTAAAGTGCAAAATGCTAGAATATGTTCCAAACAGTAGAATTCCGAATGGAATTTACAGCACGAACTTTTAAATTATTTGCAGAAGGGAAAGAATTTAAAAAGACTGCAGCTTCATTATCGTTTGCCTAAAGGAAAAGGATAGAATTTTGTACCTCACAAAAAGAAAAGAACAAGATTCGCTTAAGAGATTGATTGTTCAATTAATCTTTATTTTTTCCAAAGTGTGGCAAAATACTCAATTAGACTATAGAAAAACTAGATTTATGCTACAAGCAAATAACTTCAGACAACAGCTTTTTTATGTTAATCAAATGTAAACGTGCCATTAATTCTCTAAAAAAGTTGTGTTTTTTAAAATAATTTGTACTTTCATTTCATTAGTAGAAATTAATAAAAAAAATGAGTTATCTGTAGGTCAAATTGAGCGTTGGAATGTTTCCTTACACCAAAATAATAATATTTATTTATTATCCTAGCTTTTATAGTACTGCAAATTTTAAACCTCTGTTTTTCTCATTAAAAATAATAAATTAAAATAAAAAAATCGCGAAAAATAAAACACGCAGAACAAAAGTAATATCAAAATAAAATTCTTGATGATTTCTTTTTCCACCGTTACTATTTAAATTCTCTTCAAATAAAAATAATAACTTTTAAAAAGCCTTACTTTCACATACTTATAAAGAAAAGTAAACAATCTTGTAAATATGTAAGTTTATTTTATAAGAATATTTACATCTACAGTTGAATTAAAAAAAATACGTACTTATTCTGAAAAAGTTCTGTACCTAAAAATGTGTTGGTTAGACCGTTTTTTGTCGTTATATATTCGCTTTACTTCGGTATCTTTGAATATTCGCAGGTGGCATGAGATAATATTCTTGTTATTTGCTAAGCTTTATATTATTCAGGTCTAAAATTATTAGTATTTTTAGAAAACACTATAAGAATACGGCGCTCTGTATGTCCTTAAGTTACATCTTCTGTTCTCATGGCATTTTCTATCAAATAATCAAATCCGAAATCACCGTTGCGTACGAAGTAACGTACTGCTGCTTGACGTAATTACATAAGACAATCATAATGCGGATTACATAATTGCCATGTGTGTTGTGCTATTTGGTTTCTCACAGAAGCAACCGATGCAGCACTTTCCCTTTACGTACATTTCTCAAATTTCCCATAACTAGTTTTGAAAGATTTTCGCCTTATACGGAATGATCCTAAATCGTCTCCCGACATTTCAGAACTCATACATACCCTACATTCTTTAAATCCTGTGCAGAATAAATACAAATTGTTTTTGTTTTGCACGAATTGTGTTCGGAGATGAACAATTTTTGTACTACTTTTTCACATCATGTCGCATAGAATTGTCTGTATTCAATTTATACAGGGTGTTAAAAAAAGAGTGTAAAATATTTCAGGAGGTAATAGTATGAACGGATGCCGAGATATGGACCACTAACATTTTATTTTATTAGGAATAAACCGATAAAGGAAGCTTTTAACAAACAAAAAACAAAGTTACAGAAGATGTTCAAAGTGCTCTCCGTCCATTTCCAAGCAGGCACGACATCTTCGTCTCAACGATATTCGAACTCTTTCGAAAACACCCTCCTTAGTTTAGATTTCTTGACACTATTGATTAATCCGTAGCTGCAGCTCTTCCAGGCTATTTACAGGAGTACCATACACTAATGTCTTCAAATATCCCCAAACAAAGAAATCTAGAGGGTTCAGATCAGGCGATCTTGGAAGCCATAAAACAGGTCCGGCCCTTCCTACCCATCTATGTGGAAAAGTTTGGTGTAAATGCTCTCTAACGGCCATGGAAAAATGAGCTGGAGCACCACATGCTGGAACCACATTTGTTGCCTCTGATTCAAAGGAATGTCTTCCAAAAAGTCATACAGTGTGTTCTGCAGAAAGTTGAGGTAAGCAGCGCTTGTTAATCGGTTTGGTAAAACAACAGGACCTAGAAACCTGTCACCTACAATACCCATCCAAATGTTTAATGAAAAACGTGCCTGATGTCCAGATTCTATTAGAGCATGAGGATTTTCGTCGGCCCAAATATGCGTATTGTGAAAATTAAACAAAAACAAAGTTTGCAAGAAAACAAGGGTCTTCAGCATCATAACCAGCGGCAAAAAACCAAACGTGCTTGATGATCATTTATTGGATTTAAGGCCTGTACTCGTTGCACATAGTATGGATAAAGCAGTTGCTCGTGTAGGATTCTCCAGACAAGAGAACCACTAATTCCTACCTCGGCTGATATTCTCCTCGTACCTGGATTCTGCTCTACCAGTGCTAGAATTTCTTCTTCTGCTCTAAGAGTGGATACCGACCTTGGTCTTCCGGATAAATGGTACTGTTTGCTCAAGGAACCGGTATCACGCAATCTTTGGTGAATTCTTCCAAACATGCGTTGTCAAGGAATCTGGAGATTTGGATAAGCGTCAACATAAAGACGTCGCGCATCGGTGGCGTTCCCATTAGCACGACCATACATGAAATGCATGTCTGTTAATTCTGCGTAAGAGTAACCAGCCATAGCGAAAGAAACTTGTGCACTGAGAACAACTGTCAAATACGTACTGTTTATTTCACTAAACATCAACCAACTATTATAACAAAATACTTACGTTTTTGCAAAATAGGGGCTAAAAAACATAAAACATTCCATATCTCCGCAACCGTTACTTTGCGGACCCATGTTTATCGAGCTTTTAAAATATATGAACTTAAAATATTATTTTTTTCGAGTATCTACTATTGCCCGCTTACATTTTCTGCGCGGAGTTTCCAGACACCTTGTATATCAACATTAAATAGAAGGTAACAGTAGGTAATTGTATACACAAAAAATTCTATTTATCGAAAATTATCCTATTATAATTTCGACCTCCAACTTGTCATCATCAGGGTTAAGTTGATTGAACGGTTATCAAGACTGAACTAAATTGTGAAGTATCTGCTAAATA
Source organism: Monochamus alternatus (assembly GCA_037114965.1). Lineage (NCBI taxonomy): Eukaryota > Metazoa > Arthropoda > Insecta > Coleoptera > Cerambycidae > Monochamus > Monochamus alternatus. The sequence continues at coordinate 12,197,291 of CM073434.1, read as the reverse complement.
TGCATACAAGTAGTTTGCATTGCAAAAACGTGTACTTATAATATATGCGTATAAATACAATTATTATACCCACTATTATTTTAAAGACATGAGACCTTTAACAGAAACAAATTACCGTAATTACGTGACTCACCCTTTCGCGAGTGTTAGCTCTTAAGAAATTTTTCGCACAAGAACTGGGACAATGCAATTAATCATTGATTGAGTTTCAAAATAGCAGAGAGACTAATTCACATCAGTTAAATAAATACAGAAGGTGTGTGTTGGAAGGAATAAGATTGCATAGGCGTACCACTTGAGAAAGGTTCAAAGAACACAAAATTAACAAAAATAAGTTGACATTGACCGAACTTCGCACTTTAATCGTTTATAAACTTATCCCTTCTCTTCACTATTGTAGAATGTCCTCCTATTGGACGGCGATAATCCACCACCAACCATTTACACCTACCTGATGCGCACTCCGCAGATATCACACTTTAACACTTATACTGCACTATACACATACACTATACACTACTGGTATAGCAATGACGCTATAATGATCACGCATTAACACTTATTATACATTATACGGAAATTCATGTCGCACATAATTTGCAAAAGCACCCACATTCAGTACAGTTTTATCCGGTGAAATAACCTATTTTCGGAAGCTCATTTTTAAAATACCATAAACTATTCTACGAATCGCATATTTTGTCAACCTTGATTCTTCTTCCTTCCGCGAGTTTTCACTATATTCCCTTTGGCAGTATGTTCTTTGCCACTCTTTATTGCACTACATACACTACTCACGGATATTCTTGTTAATGAAATAGATATTTCAACTGCACCACTTACACTCACGGCCTAATCCTTTCATACACGTTTTTATCATCCAATATGCGCGCTGTAGAACATTCCTAAGAACACAAACACAAAATCATACTCACAGATTTATTACAGTCACAATTAGATTAGTTCAAAGATATGTTCGGAGTTCCCCACACACGTACGCCCATGGCAGCTATGCAGATAGTTTAGACGAATTCGAATTAACACAGTTGAATTGACGTCATGGCGTTATTGCCAATATAAATCGAGCATTCTGTTATGTTCTGCAAGGTACGCGGAATATACAATTTTATACGAAAATTTTACAGATTGCTCGTATTTCTCTCACCTTCTATTGATTTGAAACTCGACTCTGTCAGAATACCATTTATTTTTTCTGCAGGTATCCGCAAAAAAACACTGCTAACGAAACATTTCTGTTTCAAGGATTTCCATATTTATTTGCCGCATAATAAAATCACAATTTTTTCCAGATATGTTCTAGTCCCAGAAAAGAATACCCTTCACAGTCCGAGCCCGCGCTTCCTCCCCTTGGACTCGCCCTTCGCCCGAGCGCCCAACCCCACGCACCCGCCACTGTTCGCTGCCATTCTGAGGAGGACCACGGGGATAAAGGTGCTGGAATGTCACGCTTTCATCTGCAAGAGGGAGGTCGCTGCGAACGCCCTGGTGCGATGCTGTTTTCACGCTTACGCCGATTCGTCCTACGCCAAACAGGTGGATACCGCAGGGAGCATATATGGGACTCTTGCTTCGGAAAGGCTGACTAGTAAAGACAAGGTAATTTAAAACGACCGATCAGAGAAAAAAATAACTTTCTGTAAACACTGGAACTAAACTAAACTACTAAAACAAACTAATATTAAGATTTATAATAAGTTGCTTAATAATGGTTGTTTTCCGGATATTTCAAAGTTGGCTATTGCTATATAAGAGAGGCAATTGTGAAGATATCGACAAATATCGGTATTAAGTATCATATTATTTGAGAAAATTGTATATGATAGTTTATTACTCAGAAAAACGTTTTGTCCTGGATAGTATCATATGTGAGCAATAGATCTGTGAGAGTTAGACTTGGAGAATCATTATCAGAGCCATATCCTTTGAATCTCGGAGGTCCACAGGGGTCCTCACTAAGTTCTCTGCCATTTTTGCTTTATGTTAACGATGTACCTACATTACAAATGGCCATGTAACGATGTTTGCTGATGATTTCAGCCAACACTCCTGAGGAACTTCAGTATTTCTAGAAGTTACCTAAAGTTAAAAATATTTTCACTTTTATAATATAAGAATAAGTAATTTTCTAAAAATATTTATGACACAATTTTCAGTTTTAAATTAATTTCAATTTAACTTAACATATATCTTTATTGTTTGAGCAGTATCTTTTTAATCCATTTTTCTCACGTCTGATACATTACTACAAAGCATCACAATTTTTTTTCCACCAGATCGAGGAATGGAAGATGAGCAGGTCGCACTCCGGCTCGACAATGACGCTAAACACGATAGCCAACGCTAAAGACGACATCAGCATCTACAACGGAGACGAGAACCACAAGGTGTGGGCCGGCTCCCAGGACAACCTGGACGGCATCTACGACGTCTACTCCACCAGCACCATATCCAGGCCGTCGCGGCCCAGACAGATAGCCCAACCGGTGGCGGTCCCCCCGCCCCCAGTCAATGAGAAGAAGAAGAAGAGCAAAGGCAAGTCGCTGAGCGGATCTAGGGAGGAGCTGTACCATCCGCTGATGAACGGAAAGGCCAGCAGCGTGTCGGGTACTATGGTGAAGCAGAAACAGTCCATGCATCAGATGAGCCCGGGGCCCCAGCCCATCTACATAATGGCGCCCCATCCGGGCACGCTTCCCAATCCGAAATTTTTCAAACATCACGGTTGGTTCGAATTACAAATTACCTTCTATTACTTAATTAAGTCAAATTAAGTGGCATATTAAAAATTGACATATTCTAAATTTAACATACATTCAAAAATAATTTTTCAGTTGAAAACGTTAACCCCCCAAAAATATGCAATGAATAATATCTACACAGCTAATATTTTAATTTCAAAGCGTTTGGAAGAAGTTAAATAAAATTTTAAATTTATCACCCCCTGAGATATAAGTGGTCTGATTACTTCCTGCTTGGCCTAAGCGGCTCGAATTACAGGAAGCGACCTACATTGCAGCAGGTACTTAACGCAGACCTCTCGCCCTGGTCGACGAGCCATTAAATCTGTAAATGATACTGCAGTATCATTTACAGATTGTGTGGTGGCACACACTGTATATTTGAGTTGTTTCTGAATAGGTTTTTGAGTAAGTTGCTCTCAATGTATTTTTGTTGGTACTGCATACTTCTGCACACTTCCCACCTTGTAAATATTAATAGAAATTTACAAGTAGCAACGTCCTAAATTTGGATATATGTAGCTACGTTTTATCAACCTTGAATCAAAAATATTAATTTTTGCATATACTTTTAAAAAACTCCCACTGAAACTCATTTTAGTATGTACTATAATACAATGTGTACTTGCCTATAATTATAAGAGTTAATCTTTAGGTTAGGTTGGTCACTTTTTATTTTGAAATTGTGCATATTAAAAAACGTGGTGAAGTAGTCACATACTGATACATATAATACAAAAAAGGAGTAAATTTTGAGAGAAATAAAAAATAGTGGCCAACAAATTTGCCAAGAAACTGAAACTTTATGTAATATGTCAATTCAATTACTTATCTCTGGATTACCGCCCGAAGATGAAACATACAGGGTGTCCTTGGATTTAATGGAAAAAAATATCTGGAATGAGTAGATGAGAAGAAAATCAGTATCTTTCTTTCTCTACCAGAAATCCTGTATATGTAACCAAATGAAATAGGACACATAAAACTTTTAAAATTAGAAAAAAGAAAATTAGATAGAGGCCTTTAAATAATTATAAATAACTCATGAGAAGCGAGATATTTTTTTTTTAAAAGCACCTCAAATAACGCAAAAGGTATCTCCTTTGATTATGTTAATATCAATAATGTAAATATTATAGTAATTCAATTATAAACACAAGCAATTTTTTATGATTAATATGTCCCTTCTAGGGAACACCTTCTCCCACAGACCTCGAGGAAAAGTCCTGATTCCAGCGCGGCCGATCCCGCCCCCCATGGTTCCTGTGGGCCCAGTCATCATCCCCACGGCGACCATGCAGAAGAGCAAGAAGAAGCAGAAGCACGTAGAGGAACCCATCTACATGCCCAGCAACAGAGCCCTGAGTCCCGTGGCCAGTTACCAACCGGTGAACTTCCCGCACGAGGCCTACTTGATGCAGCACTACGCCACGATGGAGTCCCAAGGGAAGCAGAGGAAGAGCAGGGAGAAGTCCGTGGAAAAATCGAAGATGAACAAGAAATTAGCGCAGAGCATGAACGGACTCGACGATCCCAATTTGGGATCTGACGAGTCGCCTTTCAACACTGGGATATATCGGAAAAAAGGGCATTTGAACGAGAGAGCTTTTTCTTATTCGATTAGGCAGGAGCATAGGAGTAGGAGTTACGGCAGCCTGGCAAATTTGAAGTTTGCCACTCCTATACCCAACGGTCACGACGTAAGTAGATGGTCTTTGAATAAGATTTTCTATTTTTGAATCGAAATAAAATAAAGACGTGAATAATACATACCTACTACATTCCTTTTTTTATGAAAGTGCAATCCACACTTCGTATTTTAGCTAATTCAAACCAATTTTCCTACAATTCCTATCAATAAAGGCAGACAGTGTGATGGTACGTTCAAGAAGTAAAGTAGGTACTTCAATTCTACATTTATGTCTACATTTATTTGTGTACAAATCCGTAAAACTTTATTCTTCAAAATAATCAAAACAAAAATTGTTTTATTTTAAATGACATCGAAAACCGCTTCCTCTGACCCTACCCCGGCATTTAAGATGGCGATCCAAGAGCTGCTATGATTTTTTATACCCCCGAAATTCAATAAAAACATTTTTGCGATTTTTTTAATTTAAAATCAGGTGGTGCTAATCAGAACCTCTCAAAACCCCTATGTGTGAAATTTGACCAAAAACTATACAATGTTTTCTTCTACACATTCTTAATGTTTATTTTTTGCAAATATTTTGTTTCTCAAAATAACGCAACAAATATTTTTTGATTTAAATATCATCGAAAACCGTTACTTCTAATCCTATCACGGCGTTTAAGATGGCGATCCAAGGCCTGCTATGATTATTTTTACCCCCCGAATTCAATAAAAACGTTTAGCGATATTTTATTTAAAATCTGATAACGTGGTGTTACTCAGGGTCCCTCAATACCCCTATGTGTGAAATTTGAACAAAAACTATACAGTGTTTTCTTCTACACGTTCAAGTTCTATTTTTGCAAAAATTAGTAAAAACTTTATTTTTCAAAATAACGCTACAAATATTTTTTTGATTTAAATGTTATCGAAAACCGTTACAAAACATAAATAAATAAATATAATAAAGATTTTACGGATTTGTACACAAATAAAAGTAGACACTCTGTATCTTCAAAAGAGTTGCTAATATTGACGCAGTTAGTATTGACTGGGGCATAAAAATCTGGCAAAAATTGAAAATGTCTTGTTTTATCTAGCGAAACAACACAATAAATTCGTTAAAGTCTTGTTCTTGCTTAATCTTGCAAGATCATGTTTTGCCTTGCGAGAACTTTATTATGGATTTGGTAACAGTGGTGGTTTCTCTCGGTAGGATACGGTCCCGCTCGGAGGTCACACCTCTCCATATGGTCTAACGTCGACAGTGGCCAATTGGAAGACATTATAATGTATAGAAATGAAAGAAATGTAAAACAGAATCAGTTCTTTCAGTGTGGCAGTGAATTTATAATTAGTTCTACTTTAGCAGAGCTGGACATAGACTCAATAAAATATATGAAAAATTTATACACAGAAAAATAGCTCTTCACTATACATTATTGTGTACCAAATCTCATCTCAATATCTCGATCGGTTATCGAGAAAAAATGAAGACTATAGTATTTAAGATAGAACATTTTAAACAACCTGTATATCGAAAACTATGTAAAAACTAGGTGACCCGGCAAACGTTGTTTTGCCATATGACTAAAAGAGGAATGGAGCACTGTGAACGATGACGGCCTATAAGAATAACAAAACACGAAACATTAATTTTTTTAATTATTTCGCGTGCCTGCAATTTTACTTGTTTGACGGCCCAAATTAGCCCCTTTACGTCTTGTTGGCATTGTTCATTGTACAAAAAATAGCCATATGGTAAAATAATAGCCGTTTTTGGCGGGAGCTCGTGACACGTGTTGCGTACTTTTGAGGTTATGTAGATAACTTAATTAACTAATAATGAGAACTACACTTAAAATAAATAATTTTATTAATTATTGATAAAATAGGAAATAAATAATTATGGCCCAGCAAATTAATAATAAATTTACTTGAGAAATACACTGAGAAGGTAAAATGATAATTGTAAACGTCACTATTACGCTCGATTCATAGACAATAATAATGGTCGAAAACTGTGTAGGGAGTGAGAGAAGGCTTATTGCGAGAGAGACAGGAGACCGGCTCCGTTCTCATCCCTACTCCGTGCTGTTTACTGGGTGAGAAGTGACACCGGTAGATGCCTGGCGGGGATAATTGATCTAGTAATAATCGATCAGTTATCGACCAGGGTTAAAAATGATTAAATTACTAAAATGGTTATTAAAAAATAGGGGCTTGTGATAGAAGGATGAAAATTAAGGGTTGTATGTATTTTTTAATGCCACATCATAAAAAAATAAAAATAAAAAATTTTATCCAAAAAATAAAAAAAAATTGTTTGCTGTGAACCACCCCTATCACTTAGGCGTATGAAAAATAGATTACGACCGATTCTCAGACCTACCGAATATACATATAAAATTTCATAAAAATCGGTCAAGCCGTTTCTGAGTATGGCGTCTAAAACTGTGACACGAGAATTTTATATATTAGATATACTTTTTATTAAAATCTTGCATAGTAGCTAATATTAAGGAACTGAGTTGTACAAAAATTTTAAAACAGTATCTTCTTCAATAATTGATGAAAATCAGTGTTTCACTTCAAACTTTTGAAGGATCGCAGAGTCCTTAGGGATCATTTCAGGCAAAATGTCAGTCTTGTTTACTTTGATGCGCAAAGTATACTTTGATGAGAAGAATCCATTCTGACAGATTGTGGTAACGTCGCCTTATTTATATGAATTTTCAGGTGGAGGACAGGGAAGATATAAAGAAGGAACGAGAGATAATGCAGATGGTACAGGACCTGGACCTTTCTGGGGACGAGCTCGAAAGATCTGAGGTACCCAGAGGCATGTACGAGGCTCGAGGAATGCCACCAGGTCCAGTCATTGTAACAGCACCACAGATAAATGGAAGAGGTTTGCGGCGATAAGGTAAAAATCATTCACGAAATAAAAAATGTATTTTAAAGAAAGCTAGTGTTGTTAAATTTATTTAAAGTATACCTCAAATATAAGTTGAGTAGGTTTGACGTATTACATGCAGTAATTAGATTTAATATTTCATTTGAGATTATTCTATATAAAATGTATACAGTATGCGCCAAAAGTAAGGAATAAATTCAATAAAAACGAAACAATTATTTTTTGGAAAAAATCCTCGAACAGGTCGATTTTTAATTTAAAAAATACATATTTTAGCGTAAAATGCGTTTTTCAAATTTCTTTTGTTTTCGAGTAATGACGTCATCGATTTTCTTTTAAATGGCAACACCATATTTTTTTCCTTGATTCTGAAAGATCGTTTAATTCTCTATCAGACAGTACTAAAATTTTGCCATCTTACATAGGAAAGTTTTCGAGTAAATGACGATTGAATGTTAGAATACGTAAATTTTATCCATAAAAAAGTAACAATTCTGAGGTATGTAAAATAAAATACAATACATATTGCCTGCAAGATCGCCAGATCTTACACCTCTTGACTATTTTTTATGGGAATACTTGAAGTCAAAAGTGTACATTAATAAACCACGTAATTTAGAAGAACTTCAAAATCGCATTTGGGACGAAATACGCAGAGTTACCCCAGAAATAATTCATAATGTGCAAGAAGAATTTCTTCACAGACTTGCGCATTGTCAAGAAGTTGGTGGATGGCAATTCGAACATTTAATTTAAGTATAAAATTTAATCAATTGTATTTTACTTTACATACCTCAGAATTGTTACTTTTTTATGGATAAAATTTACGTTTTCTAACATTCAATCGTCATTTATTCGAAAACTTTCCTATGTAAGAGGGCAAAATGTTAGTACTGTCTGATAGAGAATTAAACGATCTTTCAGAATCAAGGAAAAAAATATGGTGTTGCCATTTAAAAAAAAATCGATGACGTCATTACTCCAAAACAAATAACATTTGAAAATCGCATTTTACGCTAAAATATGTATTTTTTAAATTAAAAATCGACCTGTTCGAGGATTTTTCCCAAAAAATAATTGTTTCGCTTTTATTGAATTTATTCCATACTTTTGGCGCATACTGTATAATTATTACATGTATTATCTATTTAATTGCATTGAAATTTGACAAAGCATTAGTAACTTTATATAAGTAAGTAAAATTACCATGATAGTTATGGGTATAAAAAAAACCAATAATAATCATGGTAAATTTATATACATCATTTTTTCAGAGTACAAAGTTAAAAATTCAAAAGATTTTTCGAGATAAAAATGATTCATAAAATTTGATAGTGCTGTGCTGGTTTAGGTTACACCATAATTAGATCGTTGAAGACTGCTGGCTGCAACCATATTTTTTTTGTATTCTGCAAACCTTTACAACAAATCAGGTAAATTCTAATACACATTTCTTAATTTTAGTGTTTCTTCCAAGCCATAACGTTTGATCGACGCTTAAAGACGTGTACCCACACATATTTCCACAAGTGTTTTGGAGAAGAAAGTTTGTACGCCATCGTCCAGTATATATGTTATCTATTCAACAATGTAGTTAGTCTTACTATATTATAAATATAGATATGTTATTTATCGTAATTCCACTGATTTGTTGATAAGAAATTGATAAGGAATTATTTTATGTATAGATCTAGACATCAACTGACTTCTATGTTAATAACTTTTACTATTCATATACTTAGTCAAAATACAGTTGTTTCATATATATATAGAAATACTATTTATTTCGAATTCTTAACACAATGTCATATTTTAAGAAATACTGTTCCAAAAAAGTGTTACAGTAGCAGTATCTAATTACTATTAATAAAAATAAAAATGTAAAGATATTCTTATCTAAATGTGGAGGAGAAATTTGGAAAGGTTGTATATATTACACTATGATAAAAAAATATACGTACGTTTTTTCGAAATTTGCTCAAATAAAATTGTATTATACTTTGGTTTATTCTAGTGGTAGAGGAATTTCTTATAATATTTACCAAATATTCTTAAGGATAACACAATATATTATACATTTGTAAATAATAGTTGTCTCTGAAATAATGTAACGCATTTTACATTGATCTAATTATAAGGTATTATTTAATTCTAAATGATAAGAATTTAGACGAGCATTTTTAATAAATTCTGAACTTTTTAAAGTGCCATTATTACAGAATTTCACAACTACTAAAAACGAACAAAAGTAGTAGCGCGGCATTGTAAACACCATGTAAACTGTTTTTTTTTTTTAATTAAATAAACTAGAAATTACATTTAGTCATACATAATTATCTGATTTAACGTGTATTTTTGTATATAAAATAAACAATTCAAAAAACCTCGTTTCTGTGCATTCATTATCGTTATATTTAGGTTACAATGTACAGGGTGTCGGGTGTCTCAAAGTCGATAGTATGAACCTATTGTGAAGATATAAAAAAATTAAACAAAATTTGGGACCTGTGGTATTAATTTTTTTATATATATATTTTTAGGTATTAATAATATTGTGTGAAACTAACTACTCTGTAGGCTAAAGCCCCAACCAGCGTTGAATTACACCCACAATATATATCCATATATTCTTTATTATTAGCTTTTGTAACATTATTTACTGTATTTTAAGTTAATATAAATCAAATCCCCCACAATTCCTATCAATGAAGTATATATGCTCTCTGATACCAAACATCTAGTTATGCTAATGAACAATATTATCAATACCTAAAAATATATATAAAAAAACGATTACATAAAGGGTAAACATGATTTAAGTAGGTATTTGTCATATTTAATTTAAAATTCATTGACAGGCTAAAATCACTTTGACATTGTCGATATTTAACTTCAAATAGTTTTAATTTTTATAGTTAGATATTTGACTCAACTTAAAGGAGGCCACCTGAAGAAGCAACCCTAAAAATGCAGAAATAGGTCAGATCTCATCTATTGTGGTTGAATTTTCGAGTTCCCACTATTTCAAAGTGAAGTTAGATATTTATAGAGTGTTTTCATTAAACCAGGTCAGTAAATTTAGCTAGATTAATTTCATTAGATAATTATTGAATAGAGCTTTGTCTGTGGAATTGTTCATTAGCATATCTAGATGTTTGGTATCAGAGAGCATACATATGACTTCATTGATAGGAATTGTAGGAGATTTGATTTATATTAGCTTAAAATACCTTTCTAATACAGTAAAAAATGTGGTGTTAAATGGCATGGGGTAAACTTCATTTTCAATCTAAAGTATTATCTTTGGAATTTGACAGAAACAATTAATAACGTTATCAATTATATTTTCTTGAGAAGCAAAAAAAAGGCTCTCTTTTTTTTTAATAATCTTTTATTAGAGAAATTTTTGTGTATTACTTCCCGTTTAAAAGTTTAAGTAATATCGTCCTAAAGACTCTCAGAAGAAATATCACCTAAAAATCACACATACTCAATACAAACATCTAACATATAACTTTTGTGCTTACAAAATATTTTTTCATTCAGAAAAAGTTGAAATGTTGCTAATTTACGACGAATCCCAAAAATATTCAAAAAGAGCTGTAGAGTTATATCGAGAAAGGTAACGCCTCGCGCTAGAGAGCGTCTCATTCTTGATCACAGAACGTTTACGACCTTGCGACGAAATGAAGATGCATTTTCTGTTAAATTAAGAACTAATCCCTGTACAATATTCATTTTTTGTTTGACTTTAGTAATTTGTTTTATTGGCTAACGTATTTAAAATGCATTCAATGAGTGAGAAACTTAATTTTTCGGTTGTAGTCATGTCCGACTATGCCCACTTTTATAAGCTCAAATTTCATTAGAGTAGAGAAGTATTAGAGAGTTCTTTAGACACATTCTTTTATAATAAAATGTTTCAAAACTTAATTTTGAAATATAAAAGGCAAACAATGTTGAGTTGTTATACGAAAATAACCTCGAGAACACAATAATAATACATAACAATTAACGGTAAGAAGAAATATAAGTCTTAGAGCTGAATATACGAAGACGTGCTAGTGCAGTAGAGTAAAATTCGACTTGCCAGTGGATATAATATTGTTTGGGTAAAATGTCGAGCTTATCAGATTACGTACCTGCTAAACGCGTTAAAAGATGTGTGCTGTCTCAGAATGAGAAGATTATTATATTAAATGTATTTAATGCATTGAAACATCAAAATCCTACCAACAGTGGTGACGACATCGTGGAAAAATGTTCCAAAATGACAGGGATTGGAAAATCGACTATCTACAGACATTTAAAGGAAACAAAAAATGAACAAGATACTGCAAATCTCCCAAAATTATCTACAGAGAGGTCAAAAGTCGTTATAGATGATTTCTTCAAAAATTCGCAGAAAAGTACACTCATTTTATTTTAAAAAAGAAATACCAACGCTAAACAAAATTTTAAGTGAACTTTCAGAGGACAACGATTTGCCAAAAATCAGTAGAAGCAAATTATGGGCCGTCTTACGAGAATTGAATTTTTGCTGGGAAAAGCAGAACAGGAAGTCAGTTTTTATCGATAAAGATGAAATTATTTGATCCTACTTAATATCAATTAGAAAATTCCGTGACGAAGGGAGGAATATTTATTATATAGACGAAACTTGGGTCGAGGGATATACTGTAACAAAAGTGTGGCAAGATAAAAATGTAAAAAGTTTTCTACAAGCATTTTTGGATGGACTTTCAACAGGGTTCAAGGCACCTTCATGTAAAGGGCGAAGATTAATACTGACACATATAGGTAGTGCCAGTGGCGGTTTAATTTTATTTGAATCTAAAAATACAGGTGACTATCACGAAGACATGAACGCAGATGTTTTCGAAGAGTATTTTACACAGATGTTGGATCTTATTCCTCCGGGGTTTGTAATTGTCATGGATAATGCCAGTTACCATTCACAGAAAAAATATGTTATCGATGAAATGGCAACAAATCGCCAAGTAACGGTACTACGGCTACCACCTTATCACTGTGAACTTAACCCAATCGAATTAGTCTGGGATCAGGTAAATGGAGATGTAGCGCGACGTTTAAATTAAATGACGGGAAAATTTTGTTAAAAAATTCCTTGGAACGAGTAACTGCAGATAACTGGCAAAGATGTATACATCATGTACAAAAAGAAGAGGAGAAAATGTGGGAACTCGATAATTTAATTGACGCTACTGTGGAACCTATCGTTATCAATCTAGGAGACGAAGATAATTCATCAGAGGATGAATTTTAATATACCTACTTTTTTATTTTCTTTATTGTACATTTATACAACACCATAATTTGAATTTTCAAAATACATATATTTTTGTGTGGAATGAGTCTATTCATTAAATTTAAATAAATACTTTGATAATAATATTGAATAATTTTATTTGAATTACTAAAAACACTCTTAACCCGGTTATGATGCTTAAAGTAGCCTCTAGTTTTGAAATGCTGTTTTAATATTGTTTACTTAAAAGAGAAATGGACCGAGAAATTGAAGCGGCATAGAAAAAGACGGATTGTCGGAGATTAAATTTTAGCTACCTGCTACAATTTAGTACAGTTCGATCACACAAAGTTTTTTTAAAAAGTACATCTCATCTATACCGATAATATATAACAAAAAAATATTGAATAAAAGCACCAGTACTACATTTATTTACGATTTGCATACATAATAAGCTTTTATTACTCTCTTTCATTTCTAAACAGACTATAACGCACGAATATGCGTTTCATGTCGTGTTTACTGAAAGACGCTATTGTTGCATAATACAGTCGTTGATCTAGCAAGAACATGATTTATCCGATTTATGACATAACAACATGTTCTCAATATTATCTCTTGCACATCTACTAGTTAAAAACTTCAAGGCGAGCCAGTGTAATCTTTAAATGTTAAAAATAATGGACATATTCTCTCAACATCGGGGCAATAAAAAAATCACAGTAATTATTGCTTCAGGTTAATTATTATACATTATGTTATGCAACGATTCCGCATTCCACACAATACGCATAAACGTTATGTTATTGACTTCATATTAAAAAAAATATATGTGTAAATTTTTTATATCAGCAACTACAATTGTCTAATGTTTAGCATAGAACGCTAGGTAGTTCTGTAGTTCAGTCCTCAACAAATCAAGACAAACTTCATGTTTGTCCATTAGACTCAATTATGAAGTCAAAAAATTCAGTGTTTTGTATAATCTATTCCTTTCGTTAAGAAAATGAACCTTTCTTCTAAAAGTGTACGAAGTAGAATTTCATTTGTTTTCTGTGATAATAAACGGGCGCCTTATTCTTGAAATAGTGTTTTCTACAAATACAAATAATTTTAGACATTTAAGAACTGAATAGTATAGAGCTTACCAAATAACAGGAATGTTATCTCATGCCACCTGCGAATATTCAAAGGTACTGAAGTAAAACGAATATATAACGACAGAAAGCGGACTAACCAACAAATTTTTAGGTACAGAAATCTTTCAAAATACGTATTACTTTAAATTTAACTGTACCCATAATTACTACTATAACTTAAACTTACATAGTTCTGTATATAAGATTGTTCATTTTTGTTCATAAATACGTGAAAATAATTGTTAAAATGGGGAGTTAGAATAGCAAAATAAAGTGGTCTTACAAAAACTTTTTAAAAGTTATTATTTTATTTGATGAGAATCTAAATAGTAATAAACAAAACATCAGGAATTTTATTTTTGATATTACTCTTGCTTTATGTGTTTATTATTTCGAGATTTCTGTACCTAAAAAACACCACAAATTTGATCGTTCTACGACGAAAAATACGGCGACTTTTAGAAATTTGCGCTCCAAGATGGTAGCGTCACATACAGGATGTTTCTCTCAGTGGGTATACAGTTAAAATATAATCTCGCACATTATCCGAGAGAACAAAATAATTTTTGGGTGTGATGAAACCCACTTCACAATGATTAAAATCGTGTGGCATTTGCTTTAATCAGACATCAGAGGACGTCTTGTACAATAATTTATCTTCAAAATTATTGCTTCTTAACTTGTTCGCATTTAATATTTCCAATATTCGGCGACCATTTTAAAATAAATTTGGTGTCTTGTTTTGAAGCCGTAAAATTGACCGTTTTCGGGAAAAATCAGATTAAAGTTTTGGCAGCATCAGTTCATACAAAAATTGGCGTAACAAATGATTTGACTTATTACTAAATATCATAATTTTATACTTTTAAAGATGATCGAGCAAATGTGCTCAGGATTTTGTAGGCAATTTGAATTACCATTATCTGAAAAAAAAAGAGAAAACTGAAAATTGTCATTTTTTTCTATTTTAAATTGTAAAAGAAAGACTTCAGTAGATAATTTTAACTAAAATTCGTATTTACCTAGCGCCAATTTTATAAAGTGCTAGGCCTCGATTATAAAACATGTTATAGTGGCAAAACAAAATATAAAGGTGCTGTTAGATGCATATATTTGTAGATTTTTAATTTCTCAGATATTCGTTTCAAAATGTGTAAAGAAAAGACTAGTATCGTTCACGGTCATATTATTCAAATGTTAGAAGTTGTCAACGTTAGCCTAACAATAAAAAAAGAAAATGGTTAGCCCCAGGTTCCAACAACTACTAATATTCATAAAAAGGCGATTACTATGTAAATTTTAAAACAGTTTGACGGCTTATACGCCATTTTTCTACTCTCGCACACTGAATGTCAAGGACTGCATGCATAGTTGTATTCGATAAGCTGTTTTAAAAGCTAATGTCGAGAATCATTTTATTCCACCCGAGTTGTTGCAGCAATTTTATGATCAAATTATAAATATTTATATTTTGACCATACAATTTAATGTTAGATAATTGTATTAATATAACAATAAAAATTCCAATGAAAAAAATTGTCGAATATAAATAAAATATTTCTTACTTACTTACACATATTTTTCTATTGTATGACTTTCTTTCCACATATTTATCAATTTTAATTTTATTTAGAAAGTCACTTACTTTACATTTGTAATAACTTTATTTTATTCGTTACAATGTGCTTCTTATCAACATGATTATAACCCGTAATTAACATTGAGGCTCAATGGTCTAGGGGTATGATTCTCGCTTTGGGTGCGAGAGGTCCCGGGTTCAAATCCCGGTTGAGCCCACTTTTTATTATTATTTTTTTTTTAATGAAAATAATAAATCGGAGCAACACATTTCATTATTTCCTAATAAACCAAAATTTTAAATAGCATTAAATTGTAAAACAAATCAAGTATTTATTATTATGATACAAAATTTATACAATTTGAAATTGAAACGCTGGCACAATATTAAAATGAATAATTTTAATATTTATTTTGTATTTCAGACCCCGAATTTTAAAATCAATTAATGTTCTATTGGTATTGGCTTAAACAGACGCAGTTATATGGAAATGTTATCTAAAACAATTACAAGCAAGTAAAATTAGGAAATGAAGGAATTTTATCTCACTGTATATACGGGAACTGTGTTTTATCTGTAGTGAGTGGTTGTAATGAGTAAAAATGTAGTTTTGCCAGTTTGTAAAGAAATAATGAAAAACGAATGCAAAATACTGCATCTAATTGGATTAACTGTTACCTATCAGGTTTCATTACTAATAAGAATGTTAATTTTTGTGGTTTCTGCATTTAGATGCGCTGCAAAAAAAATCGACCGCATGGTAGTTGACATTGTTGACAGACATAAGCTTTATCTATGGATCTAAGTCATCTCAGTCGATGCTTATCATAGGCGCCGAAGAGGGTTTTGTCCCATTAAATTAAACATCGAGTTAAAATTCTGGAATATTTTTTTGATTGTCCATGAGCACGTGGTTAAAATTTTTGTACTTAGTCATAGTTAACCCTGTAGAGGTGTACGCCTATGAATCCGGCTTTTCAGTAGGGAAACTCAGCTTTCCCGCGTCTTCCAAAAATCCACCATCTTTTTGGCGACTGACAGTTATTACTATAATTTCTGTGTGTCAGTTAGGTTTTTGAATTTTTGGCATTATTACATGGTTATCCACTCGTTATCGTTATTGTACTTATATTCCTGCTTTGTATGTCGTGTTGAGTGTTTAGTTATTTGTGTTTTTATATTAGTGATTATTTATTAGTGGAACTATACCCAGCAAATAATAAATAAACTATGGGAGGAAATAAATGTGTTGTAAAAAACTAACGCATAACGCAGCTCTGGGCGTAAAAGGCCTGTAAACAGTTTTATATATGGAAGACCAAGTTAGACGTGATAGCTTAATTGAGAAAATCCTAAAGAAGAATTAAAACATGAAGGGGGGCAAAGGATTTAACTCCAAATAGGAGACTGCTTTCATACATGAATGAAAGAAACCACTCCATACACCTAATAGAGCAGGGGTTTTTATGTTACCTATATATATATATATATATATATATATATATATATATATATATATATATATATATATATATATATATATATATATATAAATATTTTGTAAACCTCAAAATAAATTGTACATAATATTCACGTTTTAATTTCATTTCGTACTTTCCTAAAAAAAATGAGTAAAAATATAAAAATTACACTGGGCTTAAATTTGATAATCTGCTAACAAAATAAGGCAAAAGTACTACAAAATATAAAATAAAACTACACTACTAGTTGACCTAGTTTCTATGTTTTCGCAAATTTTTTAAATAAATTTAAATCATACTAGTTTTATAATCAAATTCAAATTATATCTGCTAGAAGCCTAAATTAAGACAAAATGTGACCAAAACCCCAATTTACATGAAACTACACTGGATTACAATAGTTAATTAAGAATTAATGCAAAAGTATTAAAACTACGAACAACTTTGGTTATGTTTACGCCAAATTATTAGCTATTTTTCGTATGTTCTCTGGGATCCGCCATATTCTTGGCGACTTTTTCTAGAGTGGGGGTATTTAAAAACTGACAGACGTATTTCATTCATAAATTGTCTAAGATTCCGTACTGATTGCTTAGTATACTGTGGTTTTGATGCTTCTCCACCACCTTACTTTGGAAGATTACGCTCTTGTATGACATGCTTTATGGAACGTTGTTTACGATAATTTCGAACACCTTGTATATGGCGAAATACAAACCGGCCAAGCCGTACAGATGCACCGTCTGCTTTCTAACCCATCGCCTCCGGAAGAGCGGCGGCTGCGCTCGCAACGCTCAAAAGAAAGTCATCTGACATTCCAAATAATTTAAGTGCCTACGAAAAAACTTATCTAGACACGGCGTGGCCTACATCGGCTTCTCTCCCCATTACCGGGCGTTCGCGAGCGTTTACTTTAAACCACTGCAGCAGGAAATCGCGTCGAGAATAAAACGCCAACAGGGACTAATTAACTGGAAATCCCGCTTTATTAATTTCGAAGCGACAATAACAAATAAAACTGTATAAAACTGGATTCGCAGAGTTAAGATCTCGAACTGGACGTGATATAATTAATAAATTCATGCTAGATGATAGGGAACTTTGTTTGCGATCGTTTGAATACGTAAGTAAATGTCTAGCGCAGGGCTGTCCAACATGAAGCCAGCGGACCGCAAAAAAATACAGTGATTCAAAATGAGTAGTTCAAAAAGATTTAAAAATACACTTTCGCACGGCACTGGAAACTGGACCACTGTAAAACCTGATAAGGCGTATATCTTCAAATTCAACTGCTTTTGCTGCTATTGTTATTAATTGTTGATAGAATAAGTCTATAGGTTTAATTAGTAAAATAGTTTGACATAACTAATGTTACAACGAAATTTTGGGTCCGTCTTATACAGTTTCTAACACAACACACAACTAACACAAATATTTCTGCGTAAATCATCAATGCTGTCCACAAAATAAAGCCAAATGATTTAAAGTCAGGAGATCGTTTTGGAAATGGTACCAGTCCTCCTCCTCCAATCCCCTGGTATACGCCACACTGCTGCAATACGCCGTGGACGCCCTGTACCTCCTCTTCCACGATTCGGTTGCAAAGGACAATGTTAAAAATAGCCGATTTTTGGCTTATCCGGGGGAACGCATAAATCATAAAAAAATCAATTGATTATTGTTAATTAACATTAGAAATGGCCTAGAAATACGTCAGATAGCTGGGGAAATGTCGCTACTACCCCTAAACCTATATAAAGTACCATTAAATAGCTTTAAATGGATAATCATTAATTATTGTTATAAAATTCGTGTAAAATGAAAAAATGCTTGAAAATGATTTGAACAGACAGTATGTCAATATAAAAAGTGATAAATGACTGTAAAAGTGCCCATTCAATGGAGAAATAGCGCCAATTGTTCTCACTTTGCGAGCGCGTACTGAAAAAGTGGCAATTTATCCTTGCGCCCATTTTTCAGGTCGCAATAGTATAAATGAACCTTAAAAGTCATTTAAGCATTTTTTTCATTCTAAACGAATTTTACAACAATAAATAATGATTATCTATTTTAAGCTATTTAAAGGCAGTTTATATAGATTTAGGGGTGCTATTAATATTTCCCCACTTACTTAATGTACTCTAGTATCAGTTTTTGCATTTTTTGACAGTAATCTATAATTTTTTTCTAGCAATAGGCGTTTCCTTGAACATTATCTATTTTTGATGTCGAAGTAAGCTCACCATTAACTTTTGAAAGTCGTTTTTTTAATTTTTAGGGGTGGAATGGACATTTTTACAGTTATTTATCACTTTTGATATTGACATACTTTCTGTTCAAATCATTTTCAAGCATTTTTTTCATTTTACACGAATTTTATAACAATAATTAATGATTATCCATTTAAAGCTATTTAAGGGTAGTTTATATAGGTTTAGGGGTAGTAGCGACATTTCCCCAGCTATATGACGTATTTCTGGGCCATTTCTAATGTTAATTAACAATAATCAATTGATTTTTTTTATGATTTATGCATTCCCCCGGATAAGCCAAAAATCGGCTATTTTTAACATTGTCCTTTCTCGGCTCATGTCTGTGTTTGCATACACTTGCACTCACTGCATATCGTTGTAAAAGTAGCTGCATTTGGCACATTTTTACCGGGAAATCGTTCTGCTAGAGTATTTTCACTTCACAATAAATTAAAACGATACCCATCAACAGTGAGTTGCTATACGTAAGCCATTTGTGATATTTGAAAAACTAATGTGAAAGTTACGCGTGTTTTCGTAACAGCACTGTTTTTAAAAAATCTAACTAAACTTTATTGATTGAAAGAATTACAAGTTGATTCTAAAAACAGGACTTTATTGTTAAGCATCTAAACAACAAGTGTCTGTATAAGCGGTTTCTAGGATTATTCTACTTATCTACATATAGATAGATAGATAGATAGATTCTTTATTACCCATTTAGCCATAACATCATGAAGGTTCGTCATTAAATCTACTATGATACATAGTAGGCACACGGTTACACGACACATATATCATATTACATTAGATAAATCGAGTGCACCGTACTGCTAACTTGAATACTTGCATCACAAAAAAGTTAATACGATAAGTAATCGGATATTTGGAATCGCCTGCTAGACTACAGTAGCCGAGTGATGTAAAGGTTAAAACTACTAGAATTTCAATATTTTTTTTCTCGGAAACTGTAAGGATTTTATAAAAATTTCTTTTACGATATTGACTCCATTTTTCATGACGCATCTATTCCTAATTTTTTTTAGATAAGTTCTGACGGTACGCAACAAGTCAATTTAAGGTTTTTGAAGTGTAACATGTCTTCGCAGAAAAGAAAAATTACGAACTGTACAATCAAAATTGCAAAAGAATTAATTCAATGATCAAAAATTATCGAAACATTTGGAACAGTCTCAGTGTCGCATCAAACAATTATTGCAAGGCGTGTAGACCACATTAATCAATATGTATTAAATTACACGATACAATTAAACAATTCAAATATTTTTCACTCTGCCTGAACGAAAACACTGACCTATCCGACATCAGCCAACTTGTAGCAGATCAGACGCTAGGGTACGGACATTTTTGAAGCTGTAAATAAGGTGGTATCAGGTGGTATTCGATAAATTTTCCTGTATTGTCACTGATGTAGCCAGAGTTATGGTAGGAACTGAAATTGGATTTGCAGGACTCTTAAAACAAAACAATATCAACTGTCCTAAAATATACTGCATTGTTTACCAACAGTCCTCACGTCAAATGAATGTCATAAAAGTGATTGTTAAAATAAATAATATTAGAAGAGGAGGTAATCGCACTTTGACTCACAGTCAAAGTTTCAACTGGAATTGTGTGATTTGCAGTCAGATCCTTTTGACCAGGGAAGAACCGAAATAAAATTGAAAAGAATATAGAACACGATGGTGTGTTAATGTAACACAAAACTCCTAATTCTACTCCTAATACATTATTGGTTAACACAGACTCAATATATTTTATATTACTAGTAATTTTAACGCGAGTTGTATAAAACATGTAAAAAAGTGTTATTAAACAATTAACATGGAAATTGTACATATCACAGTGGAAAATCTCATTTACACAACAACTTTTTTTCAATATTTTCTGTTCATATAACATAAAGGAACGATTATGGTCATTTACCGGAGACCTTAAAATCAGTCTTGACGACCCAGTCTCGCCGAGTCTTATCTTATGCAAAAAAATGGCTTGTCAGAAACCCAGACTGGCATCTAAGTAATTGGAGGCACTAAATATCACTCTTATGTCATTGGAATAATTGCTGCACCTACTCTGAAATACTTTTCACGTCATAAAACAACGTCGAGAATTATTATTTTCCACCATCTGTTAATCCAGTTGCCTGATGTCATTGTTAACTCCAGACAACATTAACATAGAACGCGATAATGAGTAGTTGCAGATTTCTAAAGCAGGCTTCTCAATGAAACTAATAACATGGGTGAACAACGAGTGAAACAGTGTTTTTATCGCTATAAACATGACTTGAATATGAGTAGATATACAGGATGATTCAGAAGTTACCTAAAAAAAAATTTTGAATGTTCAAGGGATTCTTACAAATACAATTTTGTAAAAAAAGGACAGTTGGAAGCACGGCACTGAAAACTAGTCCACTGTAGAACTTGACCTAGCGCAAGGCAAAGCAATCAGTCGGCGACCGGCACGGTGGCAAAATGTAATAAAAAACGAACGGACAAAACAAATTAAAGAATTTCCCAAGGAAAGAAATAAATAACAGGAAATTATGCGTCAAAACTTCAGGAGGTGATTCCTCACAAACAATTAGCGTCACAAAGTCCTACAACAATTTTTCGAAAACTCAATATTAACGGAGATACAGGGTGTTAAAGTTAAAATTTTTTTTTCGATATTTGTAAATCGGAGGTTTTTGCGGACGAGAAATTCAAATATATTTCTAATATTGACGTCACTAGTAGAAGGCGCCATTTGTGGCACATCATGTTTCTTTTAAATGAACTTTTTTGTATCTTAATGTATCCATCTGACTATCTAAACAATCGATTCTCCTACCTGTTTTATTTGAAAAAGGTATACGCATTTCATCTAATGTCAAATTGTTTTGATTAGTTGTAATTCACCCTGTATAGTGTGGCTCACTAAGAAGAAGAAATGTATGCTACAAATAAATCCGATTATAGTAAAAACCGCAAATTTTAGTTCTGCAAATCAAGACCAAAATAATATTTTCACGTAATAAAACTTTTTAAAAGTTTTTTTTTTTTTTTTTTTAATCAAGACCACTATCTTCGATACCTAAAATTCAGTGCTTTCCGTCCAACGTTTCGCCATCAAACCTCCTCAAATTGAATAATTATAATTACCTAGCGAAAATAATGCAAGGATGTTGTGGTTTTTACTGGATCACACTGTAGATATATTACAATATTCAAGGTTGGAGCAACATCCTATTTTCTATTAATATGTTTATTTCTCAATTTTATATCCGATAAGATTGCTGCAATAACCAAGATTTATATATGGATACTATGATTTAAACGAAACAGTTCAGAAAACTGCAGTTTCATAAATCGCCTTGTATAGCAAATCCCTAAAAAATAAGGTTGTTGTTTCGATACTCCTTAGTTTAATATTTTAAATAAAGAGGGTAAACATTAATGTAAAAATATATACAGGTTGTTTCAGACAGATAGGGATCAGAGATTATATATTTCTTTGTGTGCCATATTTTCGATCAAAAAAAGATAGCAAACCATTGAACAGAACTGAACTATATTACTAAAAGAAATAATACATACATAACCTGTGTACACAATAATAAGTAATATAAAAATGATAAATTACTTACAGAAAAGCATGCACATATCTTATTATTCTAGTAACCTTAGATGCAATTAAGATTTTTTGAACATCCTGTACAGACACGTTAGTAAAAATAGACCACACAAGAACCAATAATAAATACAAATTGGATTATTAACCTAACCACTACTTTGGTATTTATAAATATGGTGGAGAAAGTACTCTCGACTAATGCAAAACATAATTTTAATTAAATATCTTGAAAATAAAAGAGTAAAATAGATTTCCTCACAATAATACTAGACCAAGGGTAAAAAAATATTAAAACATTTCACTATTTGAAACACACAGAAACATAATCTATTCGAAACAAAAAATATTTCCAATTAATTTATATTCTTTAACAGTGCCATGTACAGATTATCAGATGTATTGTTGATTTAATTGCCAACTAACCGCCATATCGGTAGGAACAGTTTTACGGTGGATTTGTTATTTAGTAAAAACATTTTTGGTGCTGAACACGTTGGTGTGGTGTTCTATATTTTATTACGCGCTACATAATAATGATGGAAACTTATACCAGCAGTAAATTCACTGATGTACTGTTTAATTTCAGTGGAATGTTTATTGGTATTCGTACTCGTTTAAATTTATTTCTCTTCTACTTTTTCGTAATGCTATGGATGCAGTTCTTATTTTAGTATTCTCCACATACTACTATAGAAATAAATAAAATACACTCTTGAATTTGGAAACCGACATTAAGAATTTGGACCATATATTGCCTCACTATTACTCTATTGTGTGTTTGTGTAGTTTCGTTATCCCATTTTTTAATTATTAATGAAAATGTTGAAAAATTCACGGTTTTCTGCCTACAAAATTGATACCTCGTCCTATTTTTTTTGTTACTGACAAAAGTCGAACTATTGTCTTTAGTACTGTGGTGGTGATGTGCCTCAAAAGGTCTCTTTATTTTTAAGCAAAACAGAAGAGACTGCTATCTCCGTAAATATTGCGTTCTATAAAAAAATTAAAGAACTGACAAAGGTAGTAAATAATTGTAAACAATATAGAAAAATTTGTTAAAAATAATACAGTTATAAATGCTGTACTGTTTTATATACCTTGCAATTATTAGTTATCCGAAAGATGGTGCCCGGTATGTGGAAGACGTTCAGCGAGGTCGGTGATTGGTGTAGCAAGCAGTGGTGGCTCAAATATTTTATTTGTAGAATAATTTTTTGGCTTCTTTCATTTTCATCTGTATTGGGTATCTGATCAAATATTACGAATTTTGTAATCTAATTTTTAATCTGTTTGCTTTAGTGTTAAGTGTGCAAAAAATATTTTTGGGTAATTTATCAGCTCTAAAAATATTGCTCTGTATTTTTTAAATACCCTGTATGATGACAGATTCTGCAAGTTACAAGTGCCACAAATTGTTTTCAGTTTGGTGATACATTATGTGAAGTAATAAACAATAGTTAGTGACATACATTAATAATATAGAGGATGTGTCTAAAAAATATTGTGTTCTTTCAAAAAGGCAACACAACAGGTAAAAATTAAAAATTAACAACCTTAATTTGGAAACTTCCCTTTGCGTGATTCACCTTGTACTGTACAAATGGGGCGTAGCAGAATTAGTTTTATGACACAAAAACGACTAGAAAATGTAATGTAGAAACCACAAAAGATAATTTATAAATAATAGTTGCCAGGAGAGAAATTTGACTTATTTTACGTTTCCTTATACACGCGCGCATTATTTTTCAATACAGGGAAAACGTGTAATTATAAAAATTCGAAGTAAAAAACTTTTTAAGTTTTGTAATGTCTAGTTTGCGAAAAATAATTAAAAATTGAATTATGTAGTTTGTATTTTTATACAAGATGTATTTTGACTTAGATTTGTTTGATTTCTTTGTATAGAAGCCATCCAAAATGAAATATTCAGACGGAAAGTTTTAAATGGGACATCCTGTATAAATACTTTTCAGATGTGTTTACCAACACAACGAAAATATCGGTCGAATCGGACTGATATCACCCGTGGTATTACAAAATTCCCGTCACTTTTCGATCACACCTCGTATACGTTTTCATCGGTAGGTTTTCCGTTTTTTATTAACGTTTACGATTTGAATCGGCCAATAACTGCAGTTACCATTTCATTCTCGCGGACTGCAGTGACCTTCGGCGATCGGATTTTGCCCTTTGCCAGAGCGAATAAAATGCACGGAATGCAGTTGCATAATTATTACCTCATAGCCGGCTAGATTTATTCAATTTTCATAGAGAATGTAAACTGCATGTTCCCGTAAACGCGGACGGTTTAATATTGTTGATTTAATTAATAAATAACTTCTCTCGACTGTCGGATTTTTAAATGTTATCGTTCGCCTCGCCATCAACGTGGAACGTCATCTTCGAAAATAGGAAACCCACTGAATGGTGTCCTACACTGATAAAAATTGGATATTTTCATGTTTTGTTCTGCCCAACACCTGCAACATTTACAGCAGTTGCTGGTTATGCAATTTTATTCCAGCACCACAAGTGAATAGTTATGTAGAGTGCACTAAAAAAAAGGCCAGTAACTTTACAAATATACTTTGTAAAAATATCCTTATAATAGTCTTAAAATAATTCTAAAAATAATGATGATATTACACTGACGATTGTAATTTTACAAGAAAACTGCCAATATACAACAAAACCGTAAACTTCATATGTAATTATAATGTAACATGTACATTTATAGAATATATTGTAATACATTTACAATTAGCAATGTGAAATCCACTTCTACATTGTAAAATTACTGAACATACCAAATTTACTATATAATTGACTGTAAAAATATGCTTAATTTGTGTGTGAAGATACTACTAATTTTAAAACGCACTGCCACTAACCGTTGAGAGCGTTGGGTGGTGACGCCTTCATTATTTCTTGCTTCATTTCGATGAATGCAGTGTGTACCTAGGACCTAGGTACTTACATAATTAATTTAGTGAGTAGTGACTAACAATATAATCATATCTAGAGTGACAAGTGAGTGTTTTTAGTACTATAAATAGTTTTGTCTAGTGCTGGTTGTAACATAACCTAAATAAAGCATGCTTTATTTCGACAAATGCAGCGTGTACCTAGGACTTAAGTACTTACATAATTAATTTAGTGAGTAGTGACTAGCAAAATAATCAAATCTAGTCACTCTAGATTGTAAAAAAAAATAATAACATCCTATACATTTTTTGATATGAAGTTTTGTACTTGATACGTAGGTATGCATAAAAATATTTTGAAGTTATAAATATACTAGCAAATTCTTTTTGTAAATAAATATTACGAAAATATTCACGTAAAATGAAATAAATTACAAGTTGAATAAAAATAAATTAAAACACATATATTTCATTAAAAAAATATGAAAGTTTGTTATAACGGAAAACTAGAAGTGATAAAAAAGCGTGAGCCGCTAAATATTTTTATAAGTAGAAAAGTTTCACAGTTATCATAGAGAACGGCCAAAATTGAAAAACATCACGTAGGTATTTTTTAAACAAATCGAAATGTTCTTCAATTCAACTTTTCTCGAAAATTGAGCCCGAAACAGCTGCTTAACTTTTTTCTGTCTTTTCCGAAAATAGGAGAAACCTTCTATAGGTACCTAAGTGTCCAAACTGGACCATCCTGTACAATAAATAAAAATTACATTGTAGTTATAGTGAAAAATGTTTTATTACAATGTAATTATACAATTGATTGTAAAGTTACTTTGTACTTTTATAAGTAATTATATAAGTTACATTGTAAAAATTTTTGTATTGTAAAATTACAAAGTAATATTACAGTTACTAAACGGAAAATTACATCGCAAAATAAATTTACAATGAAATTTTACAGTTTAATTGTAAAATCACAATCTATAAGAAAATCACAGCAATAATGAATGGTAAATAAATTGCCATCTATTTTTACTGTAATTATTTTTTACAGTGTGTTTTTTAAACTAATAAACTTAATATGAATAATGATGGATATTATAAATGACCAGTACAAGGTAAGATGTTGATTTTAACTTGGGTGTTTAGTCTGTTGTCACCTGTCACAAAGGTGTTTTAGTACGATCGGCGATTTTTTTACAAAAATGTACCAGAGAATTTGTACGGAATGTAACGTTTTAGAAATTTTAAATATTGCTTTTGGTGAGTTTGCTATAAGCAAAACTAGAGTTTACGAGTGGTACACGTTTCCAAAAAGACCGTGGAAACTTTGAAGATGACGAGCGCCCTAGATATTCCAGCACATCAACAACTGATGAAAATGTGAAATAAATCGTTATGAACGATCGTCGAATTATAATCAGATGTTGGCATATCGATTGGCTCGTACCATGAATTTATTTCCGATGTTTTGGATACGAAACAAGTGGTAACTAAATTTGTTCTAAAATTGTTGAATTTTTAACAAAACCAGCGGCAAATGTAGCCCAAAAACTTAATCCGCTAGTAGCGTTGAAGCGCAAGAGGAAAATGCAGTGAATAGATATGGAGAATACGGATACACTTACGGCTAGTTCAGCACCTGATAGTCTGAGCACTAGTTACCGCTTGGTTTTTTACCACTGACAGTATATATACAGGGTGAGTCATTGATAATAGTGTAGTAGTCATGTGGTTTTAAATTCAAAAATTTTATGAAGTCAATTGGTCATATATTTTTGAATTTTGTCAATACTTCTTTACAAACGGGCGAGTTTCCGGAGAGGTTGAAAATAAATACAATTACTCCTATTCAAAAAATACCTAATACTATTAAAGTCTGTGAATATCGTCCAATTAACACATTACTACCTATTGAAAAAGTCTTAGAACTTGCTGTTTATCACCAACTTTTAAATCATTTTACTGTTAATGACATTTTATTAACAAATCAGTCGGGATTCCGCCAACAGCATTCTTGTGAAACAGCACTTCAATCGTGTTCAACTAAATTTAAATATAGTATTGACAATAACAATTATGTTGTAGCTGTATTTTTAGATTTAGAGTGTTACAGAGGGTGAAAGATTACTTAACTGACAGAATGCAAAGAGTTCGAATTGGGGAATGTATATCAGATAATATTGTCAATAACTTTGGTGTGCCACAGGGGAGTGTTTTGGGACCTCTCTTATTTCTTATCTATATCAATGATATGTCATTATTTGTTAATTGTGAATTCATAAATTTATTTGCAGATGATACGTTATTGGCTTGTAGTGGTTCGAATCTGAATGAATGCATAGATTTAATGAATGATGAGAATTATTCTGAGATGTAATAATTATACGCCAATAAGATTTATGCTTTCTGCACTCCAGTGGCTTCCTATTAGAAATCGACTGTTTTACTATACGATGATATTTATTTATAAATTATTGAATGGTTTATTACCTAAATATTTTGATCCATACATAATGTTTAATTATAACACTCATTCCCATTTTACCAGAAGTGTAAATTGTATACATATTGCGAGGGTTAATTACAGTGGCACAAAGAATGTTTTATTCTACAAGGGTGTAGACAGCTATAATAAGTTGATGTTAAATCCTCTCAGTCCTTATCTGCATTTAAGAAGAATCTCCTTAATTATGTTATTAGTAATTTTGGTTAATTAATTAATGTTTTTCTCTATTGTTGTTTCTTTTTTATGTTATTCTAGACTATATTCAATTAAATTTGTAATATTAGCATGTTCCTATTTCCGATAAAGTTATTATTATTATTATGGTGCATAGGTCAAGGGCAGATTCTTAACGTCAAAATAAAGCGATTGAGCCCAATATGTCTTATTCAATAGCTCCTTTGCATTCTACAGGGTGTTAAAGTTGAATTTGTAATATTTTAAGAACGTATGGACCGACTGTTTTGAAAATTTGTAGTCTTATGTTTTTTATGTATATCCAGATGTCCTAAATCCGGCCCTGCTTTTTACGTTATGTACGGATCATCCACGAACCTTAACCACAAGTGAAATATCTGTTTTTCTCGACATATTTCCAAGTTAGCTAGATGGAGTCCCGTACCATGCCCGTAAATATTCGACGACGGCACACAAGGAGAAAAAAAAAAACAGACCACTGCTGTACGTCGCGGTATCGACAATCGAAGGTGAAATTTCTTTGAAAACAACCGCGTTAAATTAATTTCTATAGCGACACTCGTTCAAGCATTAAAATATGAAATTGACCTTGTTTGATGGCATCCTATATAAATTATATGTTCTTATTTGGCAATTAACGTTTGTGGCTCTCGTTCAGTCGTAGAGTAAAAGTAACAGATTTATTTAGCTATTCGTTTCTTGTTTTTGCTTAACCTATCGCTTTCTATACGAGGACGATGTTGTTTTAATGATTATGGCTTGTAAAGGGATTAAGTACTTCAGTACTTTTGGCATCATCTGACTTAGATGGTGTCTAGAAATATTTCTCCAGGATGTATTTTATGTCGAAAAGGGTTACCTTCTCTTCCTTATAGAAACATGGACCCAAAAATAGTTCCAAAAGAAGTTATAGCCCCTTAGATGGACCACTCTGATAATAAGTTTTCCTAAATACAACTTCCAAATCAACGGAGATAAATTTATGAAATTTGACAACTGGCTTAACTGGAAAATTTCTTATTGTTCACTTAGTTAAAGTTAAAGTAGTTAAAGCACAAAACGTTATGGTCGGTTTTACTTGAAACGCAAATATTTGAAACAATATTAAATAAAACAATATATCAAGAATAAATAAAACTTACATAATTTGTATTTCGGTATTCTTGTTAGGTAGGTATATTGTATTCCTTTCTAAAGTAGTTACTACTTTACCTAACTTATACATGATGATTAAAAACTTATCTAAGAAAAAATGGAATGTACAGGAATGTCACATCGTCATAAATTAAAACGATATCCATCAACTCCGACTTGCTATTATACACGTAAGCCGTTCTTGACACTTGAAAAACTAATGTAAAAACTGACGTCACAAAAACTTTAGTACCTATAAAAAGTAATCGAATTTCAATATTTGGAATCGCCTGTCTAGAGACAAGGATTTTACAACATTATTTTTACGATATTGACTCCATTTTCATGACGTATATACAGTATGCGCCAAAAGTATGGAATAAATTCAATGAAAACGAAACAATTATTTTTTGGGAAAAATCCTCGAACAGGTCGATTTTTAATTTAAAAAATACATATTTTAGCGTAAAATGCGATTTTCAAATGTAATTTGTTTTCGAGTAATGACGTCATCGATTTTTTTTTAAATGGCAACACCATATTTTTTTCCTTGATTCTGAAAGATCGTTTAATTCTCTATCAGACAGTACTAAAATTTTGCCCTCTTACATAGGAAAGTTTTCGAGTAAATGACGATTGAATGTTAGAAAACGTAAATCAATTAAAATAAAGCATAAACGTCATCAAGTTTAGTTTTTCGAATTTCAGAGTTCTTTTATGGATCACGTAGGTGAAAATCTTTGCAAAGTGTCATTGTCACACCGACTTTCTACTATTGTAAGCGACATAGAAATTATTATTCAATTTAAAGTATTATGGCACATTTAACTGTTACTCAAAGGATTGAAATTTTAATTCTTATCGGATGTGGGAATATGACTAGAACTCAGCAGGAAGTTTGCGATTTATTTAATGAAAAATATCCAGATCGCCCTATCAGCCAATCAACAGTCAGTAAGGTAGAGTCTAAATTTAGAGAAACTGGCAATGTTGTAAATATTCCAAAACCTGGACGTCCAAGCATTAATGAAAATCAGAAACAGAACATTTTGATAAGTATGGTGGATAATCCTCATAATTCTTTACGATTGGTTGCATTAAACAATGACACTAGTCAGAGCACAGTGCTACGTATCTTAAGGAAGGAAAAATATCATCCCTACAAAATTCAACTTGTGCAGGAACTCAATGAAGATGATCCCGATCCCCGATTACACTTTTGGGGAATTCTAATGGATTTATGTCAAGGAAATAGAAATTTACACCGGTAAATACTTTTTTCAGATGAGGCCACATTTTGTCTGAATGGTACAGTAAACCGTCAAACGTGCAGATATTGAAGTCGGGAAAATCCTCATTGGATGGCAGAGGCACATACCCGACACCCTCAGAAATTAAATGTGTGGGCTGGAATAGTTGACGACAGAATAGTAGAGTCTTTCTTCTTTGAAGGAACCCTTACAGGACAAAGATATTTAGAGTTTCTAGAAAATGACCTTGTTCCAGCCGTTGCAGTAATGCGCGCCCTGTACGTGAATTCAATGTAGAAGTCAATTGAGTACAATGTAATGACCACGAAAGGCAATCATCGATCATGATACCCAAGAATTTGATATGATCACAAAATTGTAGTATATTGTCGTTTAATTTAATATTTAATTGAGAACAATTCTTTTGCCTATTATGAAATCTCAGGAGATAAAGTAAAGATTATTTTCATTGTACCAGCCACTAATAATTTTAAAAACATTATTGCATTTCAATTCTAAAACATCATCATTTATGGCAGAAATTAACAAACTTGTATCGTCCGCATACATAACACAAAATTCATTTTTAATTACCATATCTAGCTCATTTACATACAACAAAAATAAAATAGGATCAATAACAGATCCCTGAGGAACTCCTACACTGACATTAACCTGTTTCGATTTGCAATTTCCTCTGTTTGTAATATTAACATATTGTTTACGGCAATTTAAAAATGAGGAAACCCAATTATAAGCTACACCACGGATACCATATTTATCTAGTTTACATAATAATTTTTCATGGTTAACACAGTCGAATGCCCTGCTGAGATTACAAAAAATCCCAACAGGGCACTCGCCAGCCTCCAAGTACTCAATTAGTTTATTATAGAAGTAATAAACAGCAGTTTGTGTAGACAAATTAGAACGAAATCCGTGCTGATTTTTAGAAAATATATTACATTGATTTAGAAATTTTAGCAAGCGATCTAAATAGCTATATTCAAAAATTTTAGATAAACCACATGGAATAGTAACAGGCCGATAATTTTCAGCTAATTGAGGATCATGTTTTTTGTAAATGGGCACCACTTTACCCGTTTTCAATAATTTCGGAAAAGTTCCTGTTGAGAAAGATAGATTTACAAGAAATGTAATTGGTTCTATTATGAAATATGATAAGGTACATTTCACGATTTTCCATGTTCTCTGGCGCATTTTGACCCAAAAATTTAAAGAAAATGGTTCAATTTCAGCGTTATATTTTAGTACTACGCTAATAAGAACCTCCACCTAATGGGTGAATTTTATTTGTGCAACTGTAAATACGATTTGTTGTCCTTGAAACGCCAGCCTTCAACCTCAATATCGTCCTAAGCGACATTCCTAGATAAAGATACATGGTTCAAGGAACCTATGAGTTAGATAATACAGGAGGCATTCACACAATTTTTTATATAAAAACAGCAAGGCAACCTGACGCGCTTCAACAAGAATACAAGAATTCCGAAGCAACTTTCAATTCAACATCTATGCAGAAAATATCCGCAGGAAGCTATATATAGCAGTGAACAGTTAAGCAATTGCAACTGGAAAAAATCATTATAATATTATGCACGTAATGTAATTCCGTCTACAACTAATAATTTGTAATTTCTGGGGCGAGGTATTTATAACGAGAATCTGAAATATTCCTCACTCCGAGACACATCTAGTTACCGGTGATGCTGCTCATCCGGCCGACTGCAGAAGCGTTCGAATCGGCCCCGGGGGCTAGAAATCAAAGAGGAGCGCCGCGGGCCGACTTTTACAATCTGCCTTATACGATGCTGAATTGGTATGTTGCAGAAGGATACGCGTTCCTATAATACGTGATTACACCTCTTACGTATTGACATAAATGCGCGCGACTTAGTATCGAACGAGGAAAACAACGCTTCTTCCTAGTTCCACCTTACATTTAATTCAGCTGCATCATCGTTCGGATGCAACGACATTTGTTCCGATGGAGACTGTTTCCTTGTCGCCCAGTAGCTAGCTACGCAGCCAATAGTTTAACTTCTTGTCCATTTTTAACCCGAAGTTATTGGCAGCAACTATCAATAAGCTTTCTACTTCGGTGCAATCACTTCATTTTTTAAATATCCTCACAATTATCGGTCGTCACTACTTGAATCGTGGTGACCACTCTGCCGACAGGTCCGAATCCAGCGGCAGCTAGACCGTAGACCAGCTGTATTTGGCATACCTACAGAGAGGATTGGCACCCTCTCTGTAGGTATGGTAGGGTGAAAGAATGCTGGCTTGGGTCAATGTGGGAGATTGATACCGGTCGACATTTGACCACCTCCCTTCATTAATGAGGTTTTCCAGGTTTCCCTCAATCCTGCACTGAATGGTGGTTAGGACCTAAGTCGTTCCTGGGCGCAAATGCGGCCTGCGTAATAATATGCCGTCCCCTCTCCCGCACAAGTCTCCGACATGCGGGCATGGTACTGGTCCTTCCTTCTCGTCCAATCCCTTGGTATTACTGCTTGGACACGGTGTACATGGTACGGATATAATTGAGCCTCGTGTATGATGCCCACACTGCTGCAATACGCCGTGAAGGCCCATCTCATCCACAATCCGGTTTTAAATTTCTCTCGCGTTGCACTACACTTGTACGCACTGCACATCGCGGTAAAAGTAGCTGCATTTGGCATATGTTTACCGGGAATCTGAATCAGCCTGTATAAGATGGACTTTATAGACCAACGCTTTGAAACACCTTTACTACACCATTAAAATTGCATAAAAAATATAAACAATTGTTGATTTTTTCTATACAGTATGCGCCAAAAGTATGGAATAAATTCAATAAAAACGAAACAATTATTTTTTGGGAAAAATCCTCGAATAGGTCGATTTTTAATTTAAAAAATACATATTTCAGCGTAAAATGTCATTTGTTTTCGAGTAATGACGTCATCGATTTTTTTTAAATGGCAATACCATATTTTTTTCCTTGATTCTGAAAGATCGTTTAATTCTCTATCAGACAGTACTAAAATTTTGCCCTCTTACATAGGAAAGTTTTCGAGTAAATGACGATTGAATGTTAGAAAACGTAAATCAATTAAAATAAAGCAAAAACGTTATCAAGTTTAGTTTTTCGCCAGATCTTACACCTCTTGACTATTATTTATGGGGATACTTGAAGTCAAAAGTATACATTAATAAACCAAGTAATTTAGAAGAACTTCAAAATCGCATTCGGGACGAAATACACAGAATTACCCCAGAAATCATTCATAATATGCAAGAAGAATTTCTTCACAGACTTGCGCATTGTCAAGAAGTTGGTGCATGGCAATTCGAACATTTAATTTAAGTATAAAATTTAATCAATTGTATTTTATTTTACATACCTCAGAATTGTTACTTTTTTATGGATAAAATTTACGTTTTCTAACATTCAATCGTCATTTACTCGAAAACTTTCCTATGTAAGAGGGCAACATTTTAGTACTGTCTGATAGAGAATTAAACGATCTTTCAAAATCAAGGAAAAAAATATGGTGTTGCCATTAAAAAAAAAATCGATGACGTCATTACTCGAAAACAAATGACATTTGAAAATGGCATTTTACGCTAAAATATGTATTTTTTAAATTAAAAATCGACCTGTTCGAGGATTCCATACTTTTGACGCATACTGTATGTATATATTTTTAGGTATTAACAATATTGTGTGAAACTAACCACTCTGCGGACTAAAGCCCCGACCAGCGTTGAATTACACCCACAGTATCTACCCATATATTCTTTATTATTAGCTTTAGTCCGCAGAGTAGTTAGTTTCACACAATATTGTTAATACCTAAAAATATATAAAAAACGATTATATATTTATTTATTAAAGTAATTTTTTGAAAAATGACGTATTTTAATGCCTACTGGCATCAGTCAAAATTAATACCCCGCCTTCAAAATCACCCTGTACATATTTATTACTTTCAATCAAAATATTGAAGCGCGCTGTATAATTTCCTAAAATAGTAATGTTTTATTTCTAGGTAAAACAAGTTACCCCTTCACCACGGCGGCATACACGATGTATACATCCCCCAGCGTATCAAACTCGAAGCCCAAAGTGAGCAGTCCGCACCCCCTCAAATATTTGGAAAACCTCCTTTGGGTGGCGTTTCCGTAGTTCCCGTGTCTCGTCCTCACGAGACAACCACCCCCATACAGCTAACGGCGAAACATCCCTTGTCACCGTCCATCTCGTCCTCCCCTTATCAACAGGTGTACATAAAGGGTACACTTTTTATTGTTTAAGAAGGTGGTTGTCATGTTTAATTTAAAATTCATTGACAGATTAAAGTCACTTTTGACATTGTCGATATTTAATTTCAAATAATTTTGACTTATTGAAGAAGCAATCCTAAAAATGCAGAAATAGGTCACATCTCATCTATTGTGGTTGAATTTTCGAGTTCCCACAGTTTCAAAAGTGAACTTAGGTATTTATAGAATGTTTTTATTAAACCATAAACTTAGCTAGATTAATTTTTATTTTAGATAATTATTGAATAAAGCTTTGTCTACGGAATTGTTCACTAGCATACCTAGATGTTTGGTATCAGAGAGCATACATATGACTTCATTGATAGGAATTGTAGGAGATTTGATTTATATTAGCTTTATTGTATTAGAAAGGTATTCTAATACAATAAAAAATGATTTTTTCTAATCCGAAAATGATCCAAATTGTATTTGTACTATTTTTCTATTGTGTAGCACTGTATTCAATTTATGCAGGGAGGTTTTTAGAAAAACAGGTTAGGGTAAAGGTTTGGAATTTAGTAGATAAAAGAGCTATCTGTTACTCGACTACATTGTCTTCATGAGTAGTATTCAATACAATATTTACATATACCGCGAACAAGACTATTATCTTGCATCTAACGGTATTCGTATTCATCACGTTTAGATGTGTATTCAGGATGCAGGACTTTAAATGATGTTTTTAATTTCATTCCCCTTCATACTTAAACTTTTACTATCTTAAAATGCACAAGACACAATACGTAGGTTACAAAATCTTACAACACGAGTAAAGAAACAAGTTGAATAAGAGCTGGGGTTTATTTTATATACGAGAACAAGATTGGAAACAAGAATAGAATTACGAGAATTAGATTGGGAACAAGAACGAGAATGAAATTTTGAACGAAAATGAGCCTAGAACGAGATTGAGAACAAATATGAGAAATATATTGATAACAAGATTGAGAACGAGAAGGAAATTGGGAACTAGATTGAGAAAGGGAATGAAAACGAGAATGATAATGAGTACGAGATTGAGAACGAGACTGAAAACAGAATCAGAACAAGATTACCAGCGAGAAAGAGATGGAGAACGAGATTAAAAACTAGAACAAGCAAAAGATTGGGAACAAGTACGAGAATGAGAACGAGAACAAAATTGGGAACGAGAGAACGAAATTGAGAACGAGAGTAAGAGCGGGAACGTGAAGGAGATTGAGCATGAGAACGAGGAGGTAACTATTAGGTCTCAGAAGATAAGGAATGATTTCTCTTTCTCTCTTTGCATTTCTCCTTGGGGTATTTGGAACCGTTTTGCACTAACGGTTTCCGATATATTTAAATTATTAACTTTATTACGAATTTGATAACAGTGGTTGTTACTCTTGATCGGCTACGGTCATTGACAGTGGTCGATTGATAGACGATATAAAGTATAGAAACAATCAGTTTTGCATAATAAGTTATAAATAATGGACGAAATAGACGAATCAGAATCGAAACTCCTTCAGTCAAGTGGCAGTGAATTTCAAATTTGTTCAATTCAGCAAAGCTGGACCTAGACTCAATAAACTTTGATTTTAAAAATAAATTTATACGCTGGATGTCCTTTAAATAAAGTATATACCTACAATAGAAATGCAGTCAATGTTTGCTTAACTATTACCCTTTTTATATATTTTTAGGTATTAACAATATTGTGTGAAACTAACTACTCTGCGGACTAATGTTTTACGGACTAATTTAAATATTCATTGACAGCTTAAAGTCACTTTTGACATTGTCGATATTTAATTTTAAATAATTTTAATTTATTGGTATAATAATCTTTATAGTTAGATATTTGATTCAACTTAAAGGAGGCCACCTGAAGAAGCAATCCTAAAAATGCAGAAATAAGTCTGATCTCATCTATTGTGGTTGAATTTTCGGGTTCCCAGTTTCAAAAGTGAACTTAGATATTTATAGAGTGCTTTCATTAAACCAGGTTAGCAAATTTAGCTAGGTTAATTTTTTAAGATACTTATTGAATAGAGTTTTGTCTGTGGAATTGTTTATTAGAATACCTAGATGTTTGGTATCAGAGAGCATACATATGACTTCATTGATAGGAATTGTAGGAGATTTGATATACAGGGTGTTAAAAAAAGAGTATAAAATATTTAAGGACGTAATAGTATGAACCAAAATAAGAAGAAAAGTCTCAATAATCATGGGTCCGCAAAGTAACGGTTGCGGAGATATGGAATGTTTTATGTTTTTTAACCCCTTTTTTAATTTGCAAAAACGTTGTGTATTTTCTTATAATAGTTGGTTGATGTTTAGTGAAATAAACAGTACGTATTTGACAGTTGTTCTCAGTGCACAAGTTTTCTTTCGCTATGGCTGGTTACTCTAACGCAGAAGCGCGACGTCTTTATATTGACACTTATCCAAATCTTCAGATTCCTTCACAACGCATGTTTGGAAGAATTCACCAAAGATTGCGTGATACCGGTTCCTTGAGCAAACAGTGCCATTTATCCTGAAGACCAAGGTCGGTATCCACTCCTAGAGCAGAAGAAGAAATTTTAGCACAGGTACGAGTGTGCGGAGAATATCAGCCGAAGTAGGAATTAGTGGTTCTCTTGTTTGTAGAATCCTTCAAGAGCAACTGCTTTATCCATATCGTGTGCAACGAGTACAGGCCTTAAATCCAATAAATGATCATCAAGCACGTTTGGTCTCATGCCGCTGGTTTCTACGTCATGATGCTGAAGAGGAAAATCCTCATGCTCTAATAGAATCTGGACATCAGGCACGTTTTTCATTAAACATTTGGATGATATTGTAGGTGACAGGTTTCTAAGTCATGTTGTTTTACCAAACCGATTAACATTCGCTGCTTACCTCAACTTTCTGCAGAACACACTGTATGAGTTTTTGGAATACATTCCTTTGAATCAGAGGCCACAAATGTGGTTCCAGCATGATGGTGCTCCAGTTCATTTTTCCATGGCCGTTATAGAGCATTTACACCAAACTTTTCCACATAGATGGGTAGGAAGGGCCGGACCTGTTATATGGCCTCCAAGATCGCCTGATCTGAACCCTCTAGATTTCTTTGTTTGGGGATATTTGAAGACATTAGTGTGTGGTACTCCTGTAAATAGCCTGGAAGAGCTGCAGCTACGGATTAATCAAAAGTGTCAAGAAATCCAAACCAAGGAGGGTGTTTTCGAAAGAGTTCGAATATCGTTGAGACGAAGCTGTCGCGCCTGTTTGGAAATGGACGGAGGGCACTTTGAACATCTTCTGTAACTTTGTTTTTTGTTTGTTAAAAGCTTCCTTTGTCGGTTTATTCTTAATAAAATAAAATCTATGAAAAACGAATAGTAGTCCATATCTCCGCAACCGTTACTTTGCGGACCCATGTTTATTAAGACTTTTCTGCTTATTTTGGTTCATACCATTACCTCCTGAAATATTTTACACTCTTTTATGGTATACCCTGTATATTAGCTTAAAATACCTTTCTAATGCTGTAAAAAAATAACTATTACCCTCTCTTATATTTGACTTATTGCCGTAGCAATATTTCTTGTCTTGTCTCGCAAAACTTTTTTAAATCTTGACTTGTTTTAGAATTTGAGCTGTCAAGTCTTGTCTTGGTCTTATCTAGTTATGCCCTATGAAACCAAGGAAAAGCAAGACAATACGCTAACGCCTTTACTGATAATTTTTCACAAACTTTATCCCCCCTAACGCTCTGACTGTGCATTTTTTGCATATAGGTAAATGAGTATAAATCGTGATACTTTGACCTTAAGAATCGAGGGTAACTGTCATTTCAGAGAAATCCTTTATTTCAGCCTCTATCCATTCATTACGTTAACGTTAGGTACACAAGGAAACTATCTCTCAGCGTATTGTCCGTCTTTTCTCTCGACGCATCCATTAAATTCCAGCATTTGTAGCGCTATCGTGCCGCGACGATATATTATTAATGTTCGAAGAGAAGCATCTCCTCCGTTTTTGCAAGTCCCTTCGATATGAGGTTAAAAAATATCAAAGTTCATCGAATTCTCATGAACTCAAAGTTAAACTTTCACACTAAAATATACGCCGAGATCATCATCATTTAAACAAGAGGAAAGCTGCCGAGATCATCTTCGATTCCTCTACACTCGCCGCAGCGTTAACCGAAGTCGTTTGCAGCTTTCATTCGGGTTGTTCATTGCTGCAGGTCTCCGATTTAAATTAATCATTCTGTTTAAAAAGAAGACACTTCAATTTTGTACATTAAAAAATATTCCTGAGTAACCTCAAACTCATTTATGAGTGACAATGTTGAATTTTGAGTACGTTAACATTTTAACAAAGAAACACAATTTTTAGTTAGATGGTTTGTGAAAGAAACATCGAAATATTTTGATAATATAATTCAATTTAATATTTGTAGCAACACGTAATTCAGTAAGTTAACTCAAATATCATTCAGTGTTACTCATGAAAGATTTATTTAACTAATAAATAACTGAGTGAACATTATACAACGAATTGTGTTATTATTTTTTCAACACAATTATGTGAACTCATTCTAATAATCAATTGTGTTGATTTTGAATTGACCTCCGAGCAATAGGTGGAAAAATATTTGTAAAAAACTGATTTTCGTGACCTTTTGACCTTTATAACTTTTTTAGCCGGCACGATATCAATGCCGATTTTTCACATCTTCATTACAACGCCGTAATAAAGGTGTATACAAGAATTCAACTCGCTAGGAATTTTTCCGCAGATAAAACCTAATGACTGGACTAAAAAACATACAATTGTGAAGCGAGAAATAGTGAAAATTCGCGAAAGGAAAATGATAAAAGTTGTTGACGACACAAAATACGCGATTCATAGAACGATACGTGGAAAGTATTTTAAAAATGAGCTTCCGATAATAAAAAAAATCAGGTTGCTATCGCACAGGATCATACTTTATAAATATATATGTATAAGGGTGCTTTTGCGAAATATACGTAACTAAATCGAAAGATTATTAGAAGATCGAAATCTGAATCAAATAATTACAGTGATGAAACATAGATAAATAAAGGTTATACGAAATAGTAAGCATTTCTTGAAGAATTTGCCACTGGATTAAAATCTGGAAAAGGTCGACACCTGGCAATAACGTATTGGAAGTACAGCAAGATTTTTATAACAGGGCTTACTAGTTTTTTTATCGCAATAATCAGGAAACTATCATGAAGGCGCGGATAGCAAAGTATTTGAAAAATAGTTTCAATCTGTTTTGTCTCATAAGAAACCTGGTGTTATAGTTATAATGGATAATACACCCTAGCATAGAGCATTTTACGATTATGACGATCATGCCACGGATGAGTTTATAAACCTTTTACAGTGCTAGGTTTTTTGGGTATTTTATGTTCTTTGATCCCTTCTCAAGTGGTACGTCTATAGAATCTTGTCGCCTGCAACCCTCATCTCCCTTATTCATCTACTTCGGGTACAGCTGCGTAGCAAATTCCATTTTCCAATAGTTTTGTTATCGAAAATGGTAGGTACCCATAAAAATGCAAATTTTAGAGACTACTGACACCTGTCCATAACAAGTTGACACTAATCTGAAGGCGATAAAACAGTAATAGGATGCAAATCATATACACAAGATAATTGTCACTTATAATTGCACAAGAGGTTTGTATTTTCCCGGGTAAATATTTGTTGTTTAATGAGAAACTGTTGCCTAACAAAATCTCCACCTTTCCGTGTCGCGTTTTTAATAGCTGACAGTTTTTCGAGTCAAATTGCTAAAGGAAACAGTTTAGAATTTAAACTTTGATAACGCCACGCTACTAATTATATCACTACAGCGGACTGTATAATAAATAATTAATAAAATTACTATAAAACTTACCAACAGGCGATGTTTCCCAAGCGATCGTGTTCTGGGAGAGAGGATAGGGATGAAAATTACGAAGAAAAGGATTGCTGAACTGAACCACTTCTCTAAACACCATCCAGTTAGTTTACACCGTCTTAAAATGTTCGTGACTCTACAATTTTATCACAACTGCACCTTTTCCAATTAAAGAAACAAGCCAAAGCTATAAATTGCTCAAAATGTTCTACTAGACTGTCGAAACTCTAACGTGTTTCAATAAAAACAAAAAAACCTACGAATGAAAAAAGCGCTACAAAATATCTATTTTATTTCTAATATACCGCCGCGTATGGCAGTGGCGCAACCAAACTTAAACAATACAAAGGACAATGTTAAAAATAACCGATTTTTGTCTTATCCGGGGGAGCGCATAAATTATA
The DNA here is from genome assembly GCA_037114965.1 of Monochamus alternatus. Taxonomy (NCBI): domain Eukaryota; kingdom Metazoa; phylum Arthropoda; class Insecta; order Coleoptera; family Cerambycidae; genus Monochamus; species Monochamus alternatus. The sequence goes on along the minus strand of CM073434.1, from coordinate 12,155,970 downwards.
AAAAAAGCAATTAACATTATAAATGGCCCAGAAATACGTCAGATAGCTGGGGAAATGTCGCTACTACCCCTAAACCTATATAAACTACCCTTAAATAGCTTTAAATGGATAATCATTAATTATTGTTATAAAATTCGTGTAAAATGAAAAAAATGCTTGAAAATGATTTGAACAGACAGTATGTCAATATAAAAAGTGATAAATAACTGTAAAAATGTCCATTCCACCCCTAAAAATTAAAAAAACGACTTTCAAAAGCTAATGGTAAGCTTACTTCGACATCAAAAATAGATAATGCTTAAATGTTCAAGGGAACGCCTATTGCTAGAAAAAAAATTATAGATTACTGTCAAAAATTGCAGAAACTGATACTAAAGTACATTAAGTAAGTGGGGAAATATTAATTGCACCCCTAAATCTATATAAACTGCCTTTAAATAGCTTAAAATAGAAAATCATTATTTATTGTTGTAAAATTCGTTTAGAATGAAAAAAATGCTTAAATTACTTTTAAGGTTCATTTATACTATTGCTACCTGAAAAATGGGCGCAAGGATAAATTGCCATTTTTTCAGTACGCGCTCGCAAAGTGAGAACAATTGGCGCTATTTCGCCATTGAATGGGCACTTTTACAGTCATTTATCACTTTTTATATTGACATACTGTCTTTTCAAATCATTTTCAAGCATTTTTTTCATTTTACACGAATTTTATAACAATAATTAATGATTATCCATTTAAAGCTATTTAAGGGTTGTTTATATAAGTTTAGGGGTAGTAGCGACATTTCCCCAGCTATCTGACGTATTTCTGGACCATTTCTAATGTTAATTAACAATAATCCATTGATTTTTTTATGATTTATGCGTTCCCCCGGATAAGCCAAAAATCGGCTATTTTTAACATTGTCCTTTAGCCAGTATCAATACAAACATCGAGTGTAATTCGGCAGGACAATTTAATTAATAATAAATTTAGAAACATATAAATGCAAACTTTACGAAACACTAAAAATAAATATATTTTTATTTCAGCGTACAATTGTTAAACACGCAATTATTGAAGTTCATACGAGGAATACTAATGTCTAATCGTTTCTGTAGTAGATGTTGAAGTTTGTTTTTCCATGCTCGAATGATACTCTTTGTCAGCTTGTAACTATGGTTTTATCGATCATGAATTGCTGTGTCCTGTTATTTTTATTAGAGCTTCTTCTTTAGTTCCGATTTTAATTAATTAGCTAATTGCTACCGCTCGATTTGAGTGATTTGTAATTTTTACACGTTTGACATGTATACCCAAGCGTTGTGCTGAGCATTTAGTCCATTTGAAAATTTCATTAATTCCAATCGGAACATTTTTATACCAACCTTTACAATTTTTCTTCTTCCAAAAGGGATTTGGTGTTAAGAAATACTCTGTTCAATATTATGGAAGTGCCTCGTTTTTCCATCGACTTTTTAAATAAGCGTGCTGACAAATATCTTCCCCTATAATATTAGGCGTAATCCATTCGCTGTCACATAATTTATTATCACCGCTTTGTCTCGCTTTCGAAAATAGAGGATTATACTCGATACGTCCAGTTTCTTTTCCATTATTTTCAATTTCTGATACGAAATAAGTGGTTTTGCAATAAGTTGCTTTTCCGTCGCGCCAAGCTCATTCAAACGCCAAAATATAGTATAATTTCTTTTGAAGTCCTCTCGGTTCCTTTTCGTCATATAATCTAGCCATTGCAAATATTTCACATTTATTAAAAGCTGATGCACTGGATTTTCTCTTTTCGAGTTATGCTTGTAGGATCTATAGTTTAGCATTACGTGCAACTCCTGATGAAAAACTGCACGTCGGTGAAAGGATTAAATACAATATGGATTTCTTTATAATATTTACTTTAGTGCACTTGTGGTGGTGTTCCAAATTATTTTAACTACCGTTCTTTGTAGTCTTTTCCGTCACATTTTCCCATATTAAAAGCCCAATCTTGCAATATTACATTAAATTTCAACTACTATAAGGGAGAGAAATGCGTTATTTTGGTAGAGGTGCAATTTGAAGCCCGAGGGCTACACTGCACCGAGGACAAAATAGCATCTCTCCCGAATGGTATATACTATTTTTTCCTCGGTCTCATTAACTTAAAAAGACATATTTTGTCATTATGAAGTAAGTAGCACCAGAATTATTGTATTCGGATTTGAGCATTTATTTAGTAGTCGTTGAGTTATTGTCATAACTACGAAATAAACAAACAAAAAGAATTGTCAAATTAAGGTGCTAGTTTGGTTTAGTTTAAAGTTTGTTTAGTGCACAATGAATAATTGTGAGTCGGAAGAGATTGTGGAGACTGCAAATATTGCAATAAGCAATTTGCTGCCTACGAAGTCAAGATCTTTATACGATATAACCTACAATCGGTTCAAAAAGTGGAGCGCCCAGAAAAATGTTCAAGTATACAGCGAGAATGTTTTGTTGGCATACTTCAGAGAAAATGCAAAGAATTACAAGTCTTCCACATTATGGGCGCAATATTCTATGGTTAAGTCATGCTTGATAATTTACGACAACATAGATATAAGCAAATTCCCCAAGCTGATCGCATTTTTGAGAAGAACCCGTGACGGATATCAAGCGAAAAAATTGAAAATATTGACAAAGGGTGAAATCGACCGTTTTTTATCAAGTGCAGATGACAAAGAATTCTTAATGATTAAGGTAAGATTACATTTGTTGTTAGATATTTCAATTATTAAGTATTTTGATTTTTTATACGTTGGATTAATTCTGGGGATTGCCGGAGCTTGTCGAACTGATTAACTAGTCAATTTAACTGTAGATGATATTGAGGAAGTAGGCTCTTCCTTGATTGTAAAAATTTCAAACACTAAGACAAAGATTCCACGAACCTTTCTGGTTACCGATGTGGGAAATATGCTGGAATTGTTTCGAAAATACCTGTCCCTTCGTCCTCCCCATGTCAAGCATAAGCGCCTTTTTTTGTACTACAAAGCAGGAAAATGTAGTTCGTAGCCAGTTGGCAAGAATACCATGGGAAAAATTCCGAGTGTAGTAGCTTCGTATTTAAAATTACATGATGCTGCATGTTATACTGGTCACTGCTTACGAAGATCTTCAGCGACATTACTGGCAGATGCTGGTGTGGATATCACAACAATAAAGCGTCATGCTGGTTGGAAATCAACGACAGTCGCTGAGGGTTATGTCGAGAACTCCATTGAAAATAAGACCAAAATTGCTAATCAGGTTTTAGTAGGTACCACTACTAGTGCAACCACAAAAACTGTAAATGTAAGCGAAAGTAATATTCCTTCTAATATTAATTTTGAAAATTGTACAAATGTAACATTTAATATAAATGTCAATAAATAATTTCAATGTTATCTTTTTTTTTGCATGAAAGACGTTCTCCATAATGTAAACTCCCTTGGGAGCATTATACTCCTTTGGGAATAATGGCCTATTCCTGTTTTAATTTTGATGTTATAGAAACTGATTTCTACTCCCGACCGTGGAAAAAATATCTTTTCGCATTGCAAAAAGTAGAAAATTGTCACCAGGTTGATGATTAAGTCGCAACTGTATTAGCACACAAGTATTAACAATTTGACTAATTTCGTTCTTCGTAGACTCGCCAAATCGACTCATTGTCAGTGTTTAATAATTCAGTAAGTTGTTGACAAAAATGTGAAACTATTTATTTTGGCAATGGACACCGCGATGATGGATTAAACAATGAATAAGTGAAAAAACCACTAGTGCATTTGTCGTTTTAAAAATTGCAGGTAACTTTTGCCGCTGTCAAAAGTGACAATTACACTGTGGCATGTGGGTTTTTTTATATATAAAGTAGATTGTCATCCTAAAACGGAATACGATTAGATTTTACACGGAATTACATGTCGTCGCCGAGAAGCACTACTTTCTCTTGCGGCGTACAGAGGTGTACAATTTCCAGTAATCCGCAAATTGATAAACAAATATGTATATTCGAGCAGAGGTGCCGTTATGAAGAATATACAGCATCGGGGCCCCGAGGACTTCTGGAACTTTCCAAACGCCGGCAGACATACCGCCACATTTGTCGATTAAATATACCTTAATGATTGTTATTGGCGAAATCCGAAATCAGTGTGACATGGATTTTATCAATTTATGTAATAAATGCGTTTGCGAAACAGAACAGGGTATTATTAATTCGGCACAAACCAATTAAATAAATTACGAATATTTTAATGGTGCCTATAATTGTTAACACAATATACAGTACGTCCGAAGTGCAACGAATAAATTTCGCGGTGCAAAATGGTATGCTACAAAATTATAACAATTAAATTATATTACTTATACAGGGTGTCCCGATTATACTTCAAAACCACTAAGATGTGAGTTGGCCTTAAAAAAATAGTGAGGGTAGTTCATATAACATTTTCATTTTAAAGTCGCGATTTCAATATACAGGGTATGAAGTTATATTGAATAGGGTTTTTATAGTTATCTTTCTAAAGATAAAATTTTCAAAATTTGTGCACGAGTAAATATCAACTGTGCGTTCAGAAAAACGCAAAAACTGTTTCATTACAAAAGTCAGGGACGCGCGTGCGGACAGTCTGGGGGCTACAATTTAGAAAAAAATATGGTAAAAGTCAAAATTTCTCAATGGGTTTTAAAAACTTCTAAGAATAATACAAAAATAAGGTATACTAGTTGAAATTCCATAGGTTCTATAGTTTTCGAGAAAAATGTTAAACATTGTTTGTTGAGTAAAGCGTATACTTCAGGTTTAATTACTATACACTGTAAAAAAAGTTGCTGTGTAAGCAAGATTTTCCAGTGTGTAATTTAGGATGTGTAAAAATTCCGTGTTAATAGTTTTACACACTATGGCTTTTTTGTATGTTTTACACAAAATGTGTTAAAATTACTAGTATTATAATAAAATATACTGAATTTGTGTAATATTTACCAGTTGTGTGTTAAAAGTACACAATTTTGTGTAAACTTAACACTCATACAAATTAATTATGTTCTATATCCCTACTCCTGACTGGTTGATCACAACTGCGCAGCTGCAGTATATCAGTACACACGTCACTACGCCATATTGGTCATGTAGCGGTGTTGTGTACAGTTACCTCTCGTTCACTGTGTTCAAATGGAGAATATTTAAATTTAAATTGAGGTTTAATCAAGGAAAATGGTAAGTACTTACCTAACTATAACAAATATTACTGATAATTGTAATAAAGCTAAAACTAATTAGAATATAACTATTACAAATATTAGGAGTTTACTCTGACGTTTTAGATTGCTCTGTAATCTAACTTTTTTGTAACTTTAGAGAAAGAAAATTATATATTCAGATCACTACCAGTCAATTTTCGTAACCTCCTATTATCTAGTGCCTAAATACTTCTTTGTTTGTTGTTTCATTGTTTATGATTTACTAGAACATTATTAGTCCCTTATTAGAATATGTACTATTATAATGTTAATTTTAATACACACATATTTTGTTAGCAGACTTGGTTGTTGTTCATTTTAACAGAATATAATTTTTTTAATAAAATCATAAAAAGTAAAATATCTTTTATTTTATAATTACACCATAATTCAGAAAATTCTTTGTATTGATACGGAAGCTCACCTTCCTTGTTAATTATGTTCCTGTTTGATTCTGAAATTATAATTTTTAATACATATATTCTGCCGTTTAATAAAACATTCCAGGCTATATTCAATGCATTCTCGACGATAAGCAGAACCTCTAGAAAATGTCAAAATAAAAGTATTTAAAAAATTATATTTATAAAAAATTATTACTCTGTAAACAGCTTTATATATATAAATTATTTCGAAAGTAATAAGGAACATAATTAACAAATTAAAAATATAAGTGAGTCTTCCATATCAATACCTATTATACAGTAAAATTAACATATTAATGTGTAAAGCCTACACCTTCAACGATACAAATAACACAGAAATGGGTAAAAGTTACACATGACATTTGTTATATTAACACATTGGATCGTGTTAAACCTTTAACACACTGCTACATACAGAGAAATGTGTAAAAATATACGGAATTCTGTGTGGACCTCGATTAACACAGTATTGTGTTCTTTTGTGTTAAAACGTGTAATTATTTTTTTACAGTGTAGATACAGTAAAATTTAACAACACACATTTAAATTGTCTAACAATAGATTGCTACTCTTTCTATTATTTAAAAAAAGGAACGTTGTTTAGTTAAACTTTTAGATACAACGCATTAATATCAACAGTAATCAACTGTCAAAATATACGTTCGAATGTCAGTTAAAGTGTAAAGTGCAGATATCTTCATTTCTTTAACCATTTTCATTACATACTAATCGGTTGTTCTCTGTTTTGGCGAATGCGCCCCCTGCATACTTAAGCGTGTTAAGATTAATTTCCCTAATTTTTAGAATGTTTATCAAGAAACTTTTCCAAAGAACTGAAAGAGCATTGCTTAGGTAAGTTTTCAATAATATCTGAATAAACCTACACACAAAGGTTTAAACAAAATCCACCTTTAAATTCGACTCTTCGCTTTTACAAAGTAATTCATTCATTCCTAATAAGAAAAGTACAGAAATATTTGTTATAAAAAGGTTTGTTTTTCTTCTATACTTCAATTGTAGAGAAGCACGGTTAAATTGAAAAATATTAAAAATTAATTATCATATCATAATTCACTCTGATGTCAAAAATAATCATTTTCACTACATTAATTCTCCTATTTCAGACATAGATAAATGCTGTCTAAATTGTCAATAAACGTTATTACAAAAGCTATGATATTGTCTTCTTCGACTCTTCTAAAATCATGATTATTAATCGTTTTAAAATATGATATACGACTGCACGTGAGCAAAGAGTAGCCTAATATTTCATTGTTAAATATCATTATGAAGAAAAAAAAAACAAAAGTGAATGTGCAAACCTAACAAGGAGGGACTGCTGGCATTATTTGTTTGCCTATATAATAAAGGAGTGTATATGTTGCAAAATTATGTTTAAATCATCAAACGTCAACGTGTTTCTTCTCAATATATGTTAAGTATATAATTGATTTCTCTACAGGCAATTTTTAAATACAAGGAGAACAAAAAAATCACGATCCCTACACAATGGAAACAATTGGACTAGGAATAACAGTTGAAAATTTAGACATCAATAAATTTCGTTGATGACTGATAGGGCTAACGTTTCTTGGAGTTATATAAGAAAATACTTAGGCTATTGTATAGCAAAAGAGTAGAGTCATTATGCATAATGATATACCTATCAATTAATATTGCCATTTCATTATTTAAGTTTTTATTATACCATTATTTTTAATAACGTGGTACACATAGTTTTTACTTTGATAGTTTGATACATCAAACTATACGCTAATATTTTAATAGCATTAAACCTTGACTTAACAAACTTAAAATTATCTACTTACCGATTCCTGAGACAAATGATCTGGCACAAATCTAGAAGAAAAGCCACCAATTAAAAATATTTAATGAGTACTATACAGAATATCAGTTGAAGATATTAATGAAAATTGTATAAACATATTTATTTTACAATGTATTCAAAATTGATAGGATTGATCATGGCCTTTTATTGCTTAAACTATTATCTGTAGGGCTATCACCTCATTTACTCACTTGTTTTACCTTATACTTCAGTAATATAATTTTAAATGTACAACTTCGTGACTTTAACATCTGGGGTTCCGCATTGATCAGTTCTAGACCCTCTTTCGTTTATTATATTTATTAATGATCCACTCACTAATATTCAACCGCAAATGATTTGTTGTATGCTGATGACATGAAGTTATTTGCATCGATCGAGTGTATTTTTGACTGTCATTTTTTACAGCAACAGCTCTCCAAAATTAATCTGTAGTGTCAAGATAATAAATTGCCGCTAAACTTATCGAAATGTAATGTTATGAGTTTTACAAGGAAATCTCCCCTATTCAGTACCGTTATAATATTGATAATATTGTTCTAAATAGATGCAATCAGTTGAAAGACTTGGGTGTTTGTACCGCATATTAATCATATACCATCTGCTGCTTATAAAAATTAAGGTTTCATTATAATAAATGCTCAACACTTTTCTGATATATCTACGCTGCCTTTACTTTATAATGCTTATGCTAGACTCAATTGGAGTATGCAGCAATTGTCTGGTACCCTCAATATGATCTCCATATTACCATCTTGGAAAATGTTCGGACGAAAATTTGTTAAATATTTAAGTTTTAGAGTAGATGATGTTTATCCACCTCGTGGCAATCCACAGTCTGATCTACTAGCCAGGTTTAACCTTAAGAACTTAGCCTCTCGTCGTGTTTATTTTTCTATTCTCTTTTTGTATAAACTTTTATCTAGCATGGTAGATTGCCCGGACCATTGAGTATATAAAACTTGTTACTCAATGCCCGGGCATTTTGAGTAACGTTTACTTTAACATTCCTCATGTTCAAACTCGCACCTATTCATTGTTCTATGTGCCTATTTCTAAAACAAACGTTCTAAAAATTCACCTATTCATAGTGTCTACTATTTATATGAAATATCACTCTCAGCTTGATATTTTTAATTGTTATGTTAATGCTATAAGACGATCTGTTTGGAGTTGAATTTGATGATTATCGTACACTGCTGCAGTTGGTGTTATTTATAATTGATTTTCACTTTTTACTGTATTTTTGTACTTACTGTTTGTTTTTCCTTTCTATATATTTACATTGTTTTTATATATGTATATTTTTCCCCGTTTTCTGTAACTCCTACCCTATAATTGGAATTTTTATGTCTGGGCAGTTGTAAATAAATAAAATTATATATATTATAACTCTATAGAAGTGATGTAGGTACTTCATTAAGCCAGAATGTGAATGTAACAGGATATTCGGAATATAGGCGTCCTTATTTTGCTGTATGATAAATTGTACCATATAAAATAAAATTTATTGAACTTAACAGTTGTTAAGGGAATACCATTGGTCATAGAGTGATGATAAATATGACATCAACCCCTGCTAACATCACAGACACATCTGTCTTAGCGTTTTTCTACAATATTTTTATACTTTTAAATAAATAAACTTATTTTATGTGCTAGTAAAAAAATAAATGATTTTACGTACTGAACATACAGTATGCGCCACAAGTATGGAATAAATTCAATAAAAACGAAACAATTATTTTTTGGGAAAAATCCTCGAACAGGTCGATTTTTAATTTAAAAAATACATATTTTAGCGTAAAATGCGATTTTCAAATGTCATTTGTTTTCGAGTAATGACGTCATCGATTTTTTTTTAAATGGCAATACCATATTTTTTTCCTTGATTCTAAAAGATCGTTTAATTCTCTATCAGACAGTACTAAAATTTTGTACTCTTACATAGGAAACTTTACGAGTAAGTGACGATTGAATGTTAGAAAACGTAAATCAATTAAAATAAAGCAAAAACGTTATCAAGTTTAGTTTTTCGAATTCCATAGTTCTTTTATGGATCACGTAGGTGAAAATCTTTGCAAAGTGTCATTGTCACACCGACTTTCTAATAAGTATTGTAAGCGACATAAAAATTATTATTCAATTTAAAGTACTATGGCACATTTAACTGTTACTCAAATAATTGAAATTTTAATTCTTATCGGATGCGGGTATATGACTAGAACTCAGCAGGAAGTTTGCGATTTATTTAATGAAAAATATCCAGATCGCCCTATCAGCCAATCAACAGTCAGTAAGGTAGAGTCTAAATTTAGAGAAACTGGCAATGTTGTAAATATTCCAAAACCTGGACGTCCAAGCATTAATGAAAATCAGAAACAGAACATTTTGATAAGTATGGTGGATAATCCTCATAATTCTTCACGATTGGTTGCATTAAACAATGACACTAGCCAGAGCACAGTGCTAGCTACGTATCTTGAGGAAGGAAAAATATCATCCCTACAAAATTCAACTTGTGCAGGAACTCAATGAAGATGATCCCGATCGCCGCTTACACTTTTGCGAAATTCTAATGGATTTATGTCAAGGAAATAGAAATTTACACCGGCAAATACTTTTTTCAGATAAGGCCACATTTTGTCTGAATGGTACAGTAAACCGTCAAACTTGCAGATATTGGAGTCGGGAAAATCCTCATTGGATGGCAGAGGCACATACCCAACACCCTCAGAAATTAAATGTGTGGGCTGGAATAGTTGACGACAGAATAGTAGGACCTTTCTTCTTTGAAGGAACCCTTACAGGACAAAGATATTTAGAGTTTCTAGAAAATGACCTTGTTCCAGCCCTTGCAGTCATTTTTCCTAACGATAATGACCCTGACATTCCTGACGATACCATATGGTTTCAGCAAGACGGTGCACCTCCGCACTATGCGCGCCCTGTACGAGATTTTTTGGACAACTGTTTTCCTGGGAGGTGGATCGGCAGAAGCGGACCGATAGAATGGCCTGCAAGGTCGCCAGATCTTACACCTCTTGACTATTTTTATGGGGATACTTGAAGTCAAAAGTGTACATTAATAAACCACGTAATTTAGAAGAACTTCAAAATCGCATTCGGGACGAAATACGATGGCAATTCGAACATTTAATTTAAGTATAAAATTTAATCAATTGTATTTTATTTTACATACCTCAGAATTGTTACTTTTTTATGGATAAAATTTACGTTTTCTAACATTCAATCGTCATTTACTCGAAAACTTTCCTATGTAAGAGGGCAAAATTTTAGTACTGTCTGATAGAGAATTAAACGATTTTTCAGAATCAAGGAAAAAATATGGTGTTGCCATTTAAAAAAAAATCGATGACGTCATTACTCGAAAACGAATGACATTTGAAAATCGCATTTTACGCTAAAATATGTATCTTTTAAATTAAAAATCGACCTGTTCGAGGATTTTTCCCAAAAAATAATTGTTTCGTTTTTATTGAATTTATTCCATACTTTTGGCGCATACTGTATTTTCCGCATGTATAGAATTAGTATTTCGCTGACGGTAACAGAAAAACAATTATTTCGTAGAAAATTAAGATACAAGCGCAAACAATTAATCCGTAAAACTTGATCTGGGCACGCCGTTGTCACGCTTAATGGTAAACAGCAATATATTCATCAGAGGTGATAGAGGAAGTTACATTTTTTTATGACGTAAGTAAATTGGCTGTAGATCTATTAAGCTCCACAGTTTCCCTCTACTTATTTTGCCATATACGGGCGATTATAAGGAAATCAGCAATTTTACTTTCACATTTATGAGTTGACAACGGCCCATTATTTTACTTATCTAGAAAACGGGCGCGTTTCGTTCACCGGAATTACTAAAAAAAGACACTCCTATTATGTACTTATGTTACATTTAGGTATATTTAATTTTTAAATGAAAAACATTTTTTTTTAATTTATTAATGTAAAATGTATTTGTCAAGTTTTTCTTTAAATTATTTAGATTCAAAATGTGATAAATACTATGAAAGCCACGCACCTGTATCGCTATCGGCGATTACGATATTTACAAAAGCGGAATTTCACGAAACACTCTAATTTAGTGACCACTTTTACTTATTATTATTAACTATACAAAATTCAACATTTATTTATTTTAACCATTTATTACAACTTTGTGAAATTAATTCCAGCAGATGATAATTACGCTGTATTTTTAGAAAGTAAGTTTATTTCCTGAGTGCTTGAACTTATTGAAGCTCCATCAATGCCTAAAATGTTGCCCAAAATGTTAGACGTCACTTTCTTATTTTCTTTGGAATCTTCTATAAAACTTTCTGTGTTGGAGCGCTAACCACCACCATGTCTCTTAACAGTTAATAAATTGACTCCTGAATCTGCAAGCAACGACGCAGATGATCTACGAAAACAATGTCCAATATATTATTGAGGATTTGGAAGGCCCAGAAACAATGCTATATTACATAATATTTTCCCAAAAGTATTAATGCCAACTGGCTGCATTTCCCATTTCTGTACCTTACAAAAAATCAACTATGATCTGTATTATTTAGCCTCATCGATATATCTTCTAACCATTTCCACCATATTTATTCCTTCAATGTTTCCGCTTGTGATAAAAAATCTCGTGATATCTTTATTTTCGTAAATGGAATAATATGAATGCATTGTCCCTCATCTTTAACATTTTGTAGGTGCAGATTTGTCAATTTAGCTTCGAGCAATAATTAACCGAAATCCTTCCGATTTTCTTTTTAGAAACGCAATTAAATTGACGTATTTTTCTTCATTGATGTAACTGAACGTAGTATGTAAGTAGGGAATCCACAACGCTTTGCTTAATGATTCTTGGTTCAAATCCATTTACAAATGCACAGCAACCATACATAAAATTTATTCTGTTCTGCTCTCTTTATTATTCACTGCTAACATTATTTTATTTTGTGCTGCTTTTGTTTATTTTTGTTATTTGTTTTGAGGTCTTCTTTCATAAAATATTCACACTATCTATTTTCTTTTAATTTGCACTACTTAAGTTGTTTATATAATAAGCATTAATTTGTGAAGTATAATATAATATAATGCTTTCGAAAAATAACGAATAAATTTATTATTTTTGAAATTGAGAAGTTTTCGAAAAAATCCCCTGGCACGTCGCTTTTGTTTTTAAAAAAGGCACTTTTTGACATACGATCCACATTTGTGACGTCATCGAAATTTTTTTTAAATAGCATCCTCCAATTTTGACTATGCCATTTGAAAGAGCGTGTCATTTTACATACATACATCATAAATAATTATGGTGTTACATAACAAAAATTTCAAGAAAATAATGTTTGAAGATTTTCACAGTACTGAAAATGATAACGATTATGTAAAAAATCGACTAAATTAAATGTTCAAATTTTGCACCGTTGCTGCCTGACAGTAGCCTAGACGATTAATAAATTCTTTTTGGACATTATCAATAACTTCAGGAGGTATACGATGTATCTCGTGACGAATTCTTGCTTTTAAATCTTCAAAATTAACCGGTCTAGTAACTTTGCTTTTTAAGTATCCCCACAAGAAATAATCTAGGGGTGTCAAATCAGGCGATCTGGCTGGCCACTCAATTGGCCCCATTCTCCCTATCTAACGATTCGGGAACAGCTCATCTAAATAAGAACGGACAGGTGTTGCATAATGGGGAGGTCAAACAATATTTTGTTGAAATTTTTGTTATGTAACACCATAATTTTTTATGATGTATGTATATAAAATGACACGCTCTTTCAAATGGCATGGTCAAAATTGGAGGTTGCTATTTAAAAAAATTGTCGATGACGTCATATCTCGAACAACGATGACGTTACAAATATGGGTCGTATGTCAAAAAGTGCCTTTTTTAAAAACAAAATCGACATGCCAGGGTATTTTTTCGAAAACTTCTGAATTTCAAAAACAATTAATTTATTCATTACTTTTCGAAAGCACTGTATATATTATATATCTATAAATTCATCTTTCAGCAAATACAAAACTATGAAATAAAACTAATGGGCTACAAAAACACCTTTTTTAATGAATTGTAGGAACAGTTAAATATATCAACCCCGTTCTGCAAGCTGTTACATGTGTAGCAACACATTAAATGCAATGGCGAACTTTTGCATGATATTGTTTATTATTTAGGTCATTCTACCGTTTAGGAAATCAAATATATTTTATGTTTGCAGGGCCGCAATTGGTTCACCGATATTTGTTACGGAGCTAAATATGTTATTTTAGTATCAATTTTATTTATTTTAGTGGTTCAATTTTGTTATGATTAGACCTAGGGTCAAAAATTTTATTTGTTGATCATTAAAACTACAACGTTTACAAAAGTACGCCACTGTGTTGCAACAAAACCTACTTTGGTAACGTTATTCAAATACGCCTGGACTACTTTACTTTAATTCTAGTTATTTTGTATTTCTGAATAATAACGTCACAGCTAAATACCACTTATCACTACGTAAGTATACTGACTGGCAATATTATAAGTAAATATATATCTACTAAAGTTTTGTAAATAATGCAACCGATTCAAAGTAAAATTATGCAATAAATAGCACACTATTTTGTAGACAATATAATTGTAACAACTGATTTGTACGTTCCTTATCGTTCAAATTAGAATAGAAGGGAAGAAAAATGTCAATTTTCTAAGTAGTTATATTATACAGGGTGACCCTGAGTGAGTGTACAAAAATGTATAGGGATGCTGATCCAGACAAAATATGTCCAAAAGTGGCGTCTTTAATGCAGAATATTAAAAACCTACATTCTTGACAGCAAGTGAAGCAAAATAATATTGGACATCATAGGTCGATTATGTGATTTGAATATTAAAAACATTTATTAAAAAAATTACAAAAATTTAATGCCGGTCCTGATCGTATTATGAGCGCGAGTCGATTTCGTACCTTGCACTGTGATACATACACCTCCTGTGGAGTAGAATGCAATGGAGACTACCAGATCAATGTCCGTTTTCTATACATTTTTTACTATTTAGTGCAGAGTAGACGTTCCATTCGTGATTGTTAAATGATATATGACAATATTCTGAACAGTAAGTTTTTGTAAAATACAGTATCTACTCATTTTATGAGCACTTCGAAGCATTACAATTGTTTTTCTTTTTTCACTGATGTTTTTATTATGTGATGGAATGTTCAAATTGTAAAGTTCTGTGAAAAAGATCGGTGTATTACGTTATTGCATTTGTGGATATGCAGTGTGTTGTGTTTGTTTTTTGCCAATTTGATTTGAGTAACACAAAAGTGTGTTATAGTGTTATTGTAATAAGAAACGTTGCCTAAATTGGATGTGTCACTGTTTCACAAATAACTAACTGCCCAAAATTATTAATTAATGTCCAGATTTATATTGACTTTCAACTGCACTACTTAGGAAATTTAGGCTCGTTGAAAAAAAAAACAAAAAAACACTTGTCGACCACCCGCAATAATTTTTTATTGATTCGAGCCTAACTCCGAAGAAACAATAAAAATAATGGTGACACCAGGTTTTATTAACAACTAGCTTGAATTTTCGTTAAGAATTCAATAGTGTATGAAAACCCTTTATCTCTTTATTTGTTCGTTTTACAAATTTCCGTAAAATTATACCATCTGGCAACACTGACTCGACATTTGGATAGGCAGCCGCTAGGGTTTTAACTGTCAAGCACGTGATATTTCAAAATAAAAATTTAAAAGCGTCACATGCACTTGCAGTGCAGTTGCAGTCTTGTGTAAAGGAAGAATCATCTTCAGATTATGCAGTTATGTAAACAATGCAATTATCAAATAATACTCCTAAACAGTTCTCATATAGTTAATACGAAATCGTTTATGTGGCAGAGTGTAACCACCTCGTTTCTTGTTTTAATCAACAATGACAGTGAGAAATCTTCGTCCATTGTCTGGCTCAAAGAGAAAACCTTGAGAACTTTTCAAGTTCAAGTCATTCATTGCTTCATAAAGCGTTTTAGTTCTTTTATTTTTCATTCATTAGGACGTCACTTAAAATAATGATTGTTTGGTAAGCATGTATAAAACGATGTTACTCACGACGTTGTTAGATAAAAAGTACGAGCATAAACATGTGAGGGCGATGCTATCGCAATTTGATGGTATCAGTTTAAGAACGCACAAACACGCACACTTTATATAATGTGTTTATTAAAATAATACATTGTGGGATCAGTATTTTGAGTTCCAGTTAAGACTTGTTAACTAATCAAATGATTAAACTGTTCGTATTGACTATACTTAGTTTATTTGTAGTAAAAATTTTAGCTCCGTGGCACTTTAGTTTTTAAAAATAAAAACTAAAGTAAATATCTAACTTATTCCCTGAGGAACGACACTTTAGTTCGATAAACTAAAGTGTATTTCTCTAATCTTTCAAAGTTAATACTAAAATAATGTAATGATGTGGAATAAAATGTTAATATTAATCCTAAGAATAAGGCTGTTTCTGGAAAGTCAACATTTTCACTTTAGTCACTGTAACTCTTCAAAATAAAAACTATGAAAGAGTACTTCAATACTACGAGTGCAAACAAATAATATACTTTACATCAAGGAACTAAAGTGTTTCTTCTAAGCATATATAAAATATATAATTTGTAATATTTGGTATATCGTAAGTAAAATGCACTTTAGTTCTACAAAATAAATACTAAAATAGAGCAGCTAATGAAATTAATAACACTAAAGTGCAAATTTATACCAGGGATTGTATTTTCATTCCAATAGTAAAGTTTGTTGCTGGGAAGACGAAATTTCAGTTTTATTCAAGGCAAAGTGAAACTTTAGTATATTAAAATAAAAACTAAAATGATGCTTTTATCATAAAAATAATTATTCATTTTTCATAAACGCATTGAAATGCAACTTTTAATGCTGAGAGTAAAGTTTGCTACTTAACAATTGGAATTTGAATATTATTCACTTTAGTTCCAACTAAAATATATCTTTAATACTGAAGAAATATTTTTATTAATAGGAAGTATAGTTCATACCAATAAACTATAGTATATCGTTTAGTCCCGAATATAGGATGAATTAAGACTGAATTAACTGACTATTAAAGAAAGAAATGCAATATATTTTATATCACAGTATAAGGTGCACATTGTAATGCCACTTTAGTTCGTCAAAATAAATATTAAAATTGTACTAAACCAAAAATAATATATTTCATTCAAATGAACTAAAGTGAAACTTTAGCGACAGCAAGGTTTTGTTACTTAATATTCAATATTTTTAACTAGTGAACGAATAATATTTTATAACAAGAGACTAAAATGCATGAACCCCAAGGATCCTTACATTGCAAGGATTGCAATATAGCCCAGGAAGACTAAAGTACAAAATCATGAATACCAAAATAGGTAGCTTTGAAGAACTTCAAATACATTCACGAACTGACATTCGACCTCTGTTACTTGACTTAAATTTAATTTGATTTAATTTCCATGTCGAGAATTGCATTTTAGAGAACACATTCATTTTAAAACCCAGATATTTTCGTATGTGTGTCATAAAAATTAATAAAATCATAACATACAGTTGTGAAACTCACACTTGTAATTCAATAATAAATGTTAATGATCCCAAGGATAGGTACGTTTATTCATAATGGTTGTTAAATATATATTTATATATAAGATAATTATGGATCTTCCGCTGAATTATCTGATCTCGTGGTGTAGAAATCAAGATCTCAGCTACTGATTTTGCCTGTTTTTTAATTGATCGATTTCGTTTCGTTTAACTTCTGACCTTGGGCTCTCAAATGAAAATTTCTCTGGTTAAAAACGACGTTATGCATTTACTTACAGCCGCTGACGTAGTATAATGACGAACGTAAAAAATTAATAGAACGAAAGAACCACGTTTTTATCTCAACGCCACTGTGAAATTGAACTAATTTTAATTTGTTTTGTTTACTTCTGCATGGTCGTGCGTATAGTATTGGAAAGAGGTCCGATACGTAGTCAAAAAATAATAAGAAAATCAACAAATGTTTTGTAGGAATGCAGTAAGTAATATCGATGGATTTTGCTTTTGAATTCCCAAATTGTAAAAAGTCTTGTGTGTGTGCATTTGAGTAATGGCTTTGGTCGTACCAATTAGCCAGAGCTAAGTATTTATTAATAATTGTATACTCAACGAAGAACAACCCTATATTAGAATTTCTATACTAAACATAATATCTAGATGCATATTTTTTTCTGTATTGCTCAGAATTTACAAAGATTTGTTAATTTGTTTTACATGTAAATATTGCTTAATATTAGTTTCAAATATAATTTTATTATGATATAAATGTATGTTTTTTTTCTATTGTCTTTTGTTCGTAGATATATTGTTGTTGATGTATACATATATGTTTTTTTATGAATGTTTTATTTATTTGCCTATTTTTTTATTAAATTATTTTTTGTACGTTTTTATTATAGCAAGTTAATTTTACAAAATTAACATAAAAGTCGTCAATTTATTATATTTTTTTATAGATTTCTGATGGCAAGTCATCTTCAGGGTCAGTAATTTCATTATTAAATTCCCCAAATCCAGCTTTCCGAAAGTAATTATTCATAGACTGAGGCTGAACTTTTTTCCAAGAGGCTACTATCAGAACAATCCATTGACGACAAGAGCCATTTAGAAGTTTCCTGTAGTGACCTTCAAATTTTGTTATAATACCCAGGTCGAGTGGTTGACAGTGTGAGGTCATACTTGGAGGTAAAAAGGTAATTTTCACATTTTGCAGGTCACGTTGCGGGTAAGATGCAGCATTGTCTAAAAACAAGAGCACCTTTCGCTGTTGTCTCTGCATCTTCTTATCAAAGTTAGTTAACCAGTCTAGCATTATGTCTGTTGTAATCCATGATTTCTTATTATGGTACTCAAGAGGTGAGCGCCTTTAAAGCAACGAGGATTTTTACTTTTCCCAATTACCAGCGGATTCTCTTTTTCGCCAACCATACTGCAGCTCAAAAGAATAGACAGACTGCCTTTTGAAACTTTTCCCCCTGAACATTTTTCACCTTTAAAAGTGTAAGTTTTATTAGATAAGACTCTAAAAAACAGACCTGTCTCATCCGCATGGAAAATATTTTTTGGAGAGTATCCTTTTCTAATCGTAGACGGTTTTTCTTTCCAGTCAGTCACTTGTACAGATTTGCAGTAGCAGTTTCCCCGCAAATTGATTTCGAAGCAATGTTATGTCGTTTGTAAAACTTTTCCAGCCATCCACTTGACGCTTTCATTTCAAATTGCAGCTCCTGTGCTACTTCTAGTGCCTTTTCCTGAATTAATCTACCAGATATTAGAATATTCTTGGATCGTAATTTACAGAACCCGTCATACACGATTTGATCCAATGCTGCACCCTCAGTTTTAACAAATTTTCTCTTTTCACAAATGTTTCCCATTTCAGCAAATCGCTTAATCAAATCGCACTTGTTTTTTAAAATGTCCCTACACAAAATTACTAAAATTATACCAAACTTATTTCCATTGAACGAATTTAAAAAAAATGATAATATCCCGCGCAGAATTTAACTTAAAATACTTTTATATACTCGTTAAATTATTAAAAAACTCAATAACTCTTGTACTTTGAATCTGATATGGGTGTAGTAGATTACATTTAAAAATTAGGTGTACAATAGTTCTTGACAATCCAGTTTCTCGAGATAAAAGTTGGGTATAATTTTAGGGGTGGCTCACACGCAATGAATACCTTGCAGTGTTTAAATTTAGTGCAACTCATAGTCAAAGAAAACCAATCATAAACCTAAATCATGTACCAAATTTGGTTATTCCGAGTTAAAGTATCTACCTAATTCAGATATATATTTTTTTTTTGTTGAAATATTTGGCCCCACTTTGAAGGTCTACAACTCCGCCTGTGTGCAATTTTGTATATATATTTAAAGCTGTTTACAGGCATTTTAGGCCCAGAGCTGTGTTATTCTCCTCCTCTCCATTCTGATCTTCGCCGTCCTTTTCCAATCCGTTACATTTTCCTCCCCTAGATCTATTGCCACTGCCTCTCTCCATCACTTTCTCGGTCTGCCTTTTTTTTTGTAGTTAGGTTTACTCCCTACTATTTTCTTAACTGCCCTTTCATCTTCCATACGTTCTAGATGCCACTGCACTCTTCTGGCTTTTACAACTTCGTCTATTGTTGGTGCCTGGTAGATTGCAAATATTTCCTCATTATTTCTCCTTACATAGCCTTCCTCCGATTTCTTACTCTCTAGAATTCTTCTTAAGATCTTCCTTTCCCACCTTAAAAGGATTTCTCTTGACTTCTTATTGAGAACTCAGGTTTCACTACCATACAGCGCTGTCGGTCTCAAAATTGTTTTATACATTCTAAATTTTACTCCTCTGGACACATTTTTTGATTTCAATAAGTGGTTGACTGCTGCCGAACTTCTGTTAGCTTTTATTATTCTCTTAATTTCTTGCTCATCACAGTTAGCTGTTATTAGCGCCCCCAATTACTCAAATTCTTGAACTTCTTCAAACTCCATCTCTCCATGCTGTGGTCTCAATTTAAAATTGGTATCCTTTTTTTGTTCTCCTATTCTCAAAAGCCTACTTTTCTCTTGATTTATCTGCAATCCCACTTTACGTGCTTTCTCCACAAGTTTTCTCGTTACTTCTTCTAATTCCCTACTATCTCTAGCAATAATGGCCACGTCATCTGCATAACTTACTATTTGGTGACTTCTAAACAATATCTGTCCTTCTATGTTCAACTGACTATCTCTTAGGACCCTTTCTAATACTAAATTAAAAAGAAGCGTTGAGAGTGAGTCTCCTTGTGTCAGTCCTGTGTCAATATTAAAGCCTTCCGAACATTCACCTTTTATTCGTACCTTGGATTTAGCATTTTCTATGGTCATTTTTAATAGCCTAATCAGTTTAGTTGATATCCCAAATTGTTTCAAAATTTTACTTAGTTTATTCTTTTTGATCGAATCATATGCTTTCCAAGTCCACAAATAAAACCATTGCTTTAATCCCATACTCATAGCATGTAGTCAGGATTTCCTTCACCATGAAGATTTGGTCCGTTGTTGACATGTACCTGCTCTGTGTCGGATCTTATGCGGAACACCCTGTATCACTTTGAAATAAGATAATGAACATTTGGCGTGTTAATTTTTGTGATGTTACTAAAAACAAACAAATATTTTGATTGCTAACTTTAAAATTTGTCACGGATTGTGACATTATTTTTATAAGATGAAAAAAGGAAAATAAAGAGATTTAAATAAAAATAGTAAAAGTTATAAAAATATTACTATACACTATAATAATGCAATTGTGTATAATTTTCTTGCGTCTCAAGTACGAATATGAATTGGAAATTATTTGGAACAACAAGTAACTTCCCTAAATTTTTGATAGTTTTAAGAAAAGTGTTTTAATAGTTATTTATGCAGCAAGTACAAAAAGTTGATGTACAATTCCACGTCGCGTGCAATAAGCACTTTTTGTACGAGTTGCATACAATATTTTTTCTACGTTCATGCAAAAACCAAAAAATGTTATTTAGATTACCCTAAGTCTAGGAAAATGTGACGTCTATTTGAACGTTTATGTTTGTCATGATGACAAAACGCGGCAGTAGAATGACATATGAATGCAATAAACATTTTATTGCACTAGTGCAATAAAGAACCACTTTTTCCACTAAATATAGTTCAATAAAGTTTTGTTTTTTGCATGAACGTAGAAAAAAAATAAATGAATAGTTTCTGAGAATCATTAATCATCTAAAACCTACGTAGTAGTTAAAAAGACATGCAAAATGAAAAACTTGTGTAAAAACAAAAGCCTCACTATACAAAAATCAAATCAAGGCATCAACCATCTCTTTGCCCAATTACATGAATTTATTGCAATTACATCATCTCCCAAGAGATCCGCCTTAATAGCAACAATAGAAAGTATAAAAATTAAGAAATTGATACGATCAATTTACAGATAAATGATACTTTTAAATATGTGAAAGGAGCAAATAATATTTTGATGAATAACGATGACTCTTTATCGTCGATTGCTTTATTGCCATTACCTCTTATGTAAAGGGGCAATTATTAGTTATTTTCAACCTATAAACGTTTGTGTTGCAATCCATATACAGGATAACTTATAAAATTCACTTCATATGAAAAAATTAACATCACATTTTGAATGTGCTATTCAAACTATTACGTGTTTATTATGAATTATTATGCAGTAGTCTTAATAACAAGTCGCTACTACCAACAGTATTATTATGCACTTCCGTAGCATTTGCTAGGAGTCTTTGACGTGCCCTTGTTATTCTCTGACTAAATTCTGCAAAAAGCAAATCCGCATTTGCCTGGTACTTATTCGGAGATTCAACAATCTCTAAAATGTGTTCCTCGGCTGGTGCAATACGCCGTGGACACCTTGGACTTAGATATCCTCCAGTACCGCTGTAAAAGTAGCTGCATTTGGCACATGTCTACCGGTAAACCATTCCTCGTACAGACGAGCAACTGCTAAAGCATTTTGTCTTACTATTCACCATAAATTAAAATGATATACATGCTATACACGTAAGCCATTTTTGACACTTTAAAACTAATGTACACTATCGTAAAAACGTTAATACTACAATCGGCATTCACTATGACACACATACTATAGTAGTCAAGCGTTATAAAAGCTGAAAATACTACAACCTGACTGCAACGCTACAATATTTTTTTCTCGGACAACTTTTTTACGATATTGGCTCCATTTTTTTATTCTAAGGCTGCGATGGTCGCAACCACTCCTCAGACAACAGTGGTCACGTTCTGTATTCTCTTTAACCAACCGCAACCAAAGTTTTGGGGTTTAAAACCTTAAAATCACTGCATTTACAATATTACGTATTTCTCTATTAAAAGGAAGTTTTTCAAGACATCCACTAAATTAAAAAAAAAATTAACTTCAATATGAATAAATACTTTATTATAATAGTTATTTATGCAACAAGTACAAAAAGTAAGTGTCGAGTGCAATAAGCACTTTTTGTACGAGTTGCATACAATATTTTTTCTACGTTCATGCAAAAACCAAAAAATGTTTTATTTAGATGATACTAAGTCTAGGGGAATATGACGTCGATTTGAATGTTTATGTTTGTCATGATGACAAAACGCTGTAGTAGAATGACAGATGAATGCAATAAACATTTTATTGCACTAGTGCAATAAAGAACCACTTTTTCCACTAAATATAGTTCAATAAAGTTTTGTTTTTTGCATGAACGTAGAGAAAATTTGACAGGTTAAACAAGCCTAAAATCAGTGGCATAGACAATAACAATAAATCATAATAATATTTCACTCCACCTCTCCATTCTAATTAAAAGGATTACCCCAGAAATCAAAGACTTGTGCGGTAGAGTGGGCGGACTAATACCATTCAGTAGGCGGCATTTAATTAATTTAATTAATCAATTACAGCCTCTATTTTATACAGTAAACACATCCTGAATACACCGCAAGCTGTTTTCGAACAAATTAAATTTGCGATCGAATCAATTGCGTAATCAATTATAATGTTTTGGCCCAACGATGCCAAATTTATACTGCTTGCGATTTCACCTGTCAAATTTTCTCGTCCACAATAGAAGAATATTTGGTATGGTCCCCGCGGCACGCCCATGTGATATTATTTTACACTCGAACAACTCGAGGACTGTTCTGGGTTGTTGGGATCGCCTCTGAGAGTTATTAAATCGGTATAAAAAATCGCTAGGTATGCAAAATGTGGAACGTGTTCGTAAAGAAATAGCATAGATGAAAGTAAAATTGGTACTATTTAAATACGTTTCATATGTGTATACAGGGTGTGGCTAGGAATAGCAGATTTGTAAGGAACTATAAAAAAAAATTAGTAGAAACTAGAAGAAAAATATGTAATATTAAAAATAAAATTATTGATGTTTTGTTTAACCACTTTTGCTATTTCAGTTCTCCTCAAATAAAATGATAACTTTTAAAAAGCGTTTGTAAGACACGCATTATTTTGCTATTCTAACCCTGCATTTTAACAATTATTTTCTCATACTTATAAACAAAAGTGAACAATCTTATATGCCACAACAATGTAAGCTTATGTTATAGCAATATTTACATCTACAGTTTAAAAAAATACGTATTTTGAAAGATTTCTGTACCTAAAAATTTGTTGGTTAGACAACTTTCTTCTATCGTTATAAAGGATGTCCGGGAAAATGCCTATAATTTTTTTTCCTACAGGCCCTCCCTATGGAAATATGTATCCCTGAAAGACGCCGGAAATCGTTTTTTCTTGAATAACTTTTAAACTACTTAATATTTAATAAAAATTTAAGAACACTAGAAAGGACTTCTTAAAATAGCGTTCTTGGCACTTTTTCAGTTTACCAGGGGCGGGCTAAACTTTACAATTTAATGCCTACATTTTTAACACCATGTCTGATAAAGAATTTAAAATAATAAATCTTGCTAGCATCAACCCTAAACGAAGAAAAACGTGCTTTTGTTTATTGTCGATAAAATGAACCGTTTACGAGAAAAATAATAACAGACGAATTCATCTTTTTTTTTAATAAAAAGTGCCATTTTCTCGACAACAAAGTGCGATACGAAAGTCATTCAAACAACATGAAAGTGTCATTTCAAAATGTTTAATCCGACAAAATATAAAATTTTTAAAAAACACAGTGGTGGTCCAGGAGGCACCTTAATGAAATTATTGAAAAACTTCATAAGAGGATTATACATGCGAACATAGGGCGAACTTTTTTTTCATAAATGGTCAATTTTATCGACAATAAACAAAAGTACCTTTTTTAGTCTAAGGTTGAAGCTACCCAGATTTATTATTCTAAAGACTTTATCATACAGGGTGTTAAAAATGTAGGAATTTTATAAAGTTTAGCCTCTGGTAAACTAAAAAAGCTAAATATGATCCAAATACACTATTTTAAGAGGTCCTTACTAGTGTCCATCATATTAAATTTTTATTAAATTATATTAAGCACTTTAAAAGTTATTCAAGAGAAACCGGTTTCTAGCGGCATTCTTCAGAGACAAACATCTCCGTAAGGAGGACCTGCAGGGAAAAAAATTATAGGAACTTGTCATCTTTTTCTCCATGTTATATCTTTATTCGAGAGATTTCCCACATTTTCGCGGACACCCTGTATATTCGTTTTACTTCTGTACCTTTAATATACGCCGGTGGCATGAGATAACATTCCTGTCAATTGCTAAGTTCTATATATTATTTATATTTATAAATGTCTAAAATTATTTGTAGAAAACACTATTTCAAGAATACGGCGCCCTGTATGTTTAATTATATTGTACGTTTTTTCAAAATAAATTGTACATTCATTTCATTACAGAAATCAATAAAAAATTGATTCATCTGTAGATGAAATGGAACTCTAGATTGTTTCCTTACACCAAAATAATAATATTTAATATCCCAATTTTTATAATATCCCAAATATCAAATCTGTTTTTGCCAGATGCTGTATGATGTAACATAAAACCTTATAATTCCAAGGCAGCTATTTATCTCCAAAAGTAATGGAAATATGGGAGTGGCACCAGATTAAATTTTTTGAGCAGAAATCGATTTCAATTTTTTTTGTAGAATATTATACTACATAGTAGTGTATGAATAAAATTAAGATTATATAGTAAAATTTAAGGTTTTGCCAAATAACATTTTGTTAAATCCGGTATAGATGAAAAAGCCAATCTAGAATGACATTAACAAACATTGTACTATGATTATCACTTAGTCTTAATGTTCTCATTAAAATAACGATAAATGTATGTAAATGTACGTAATGTATGTAAAACTGTATGCAATGTAAATGAAAACCGTGTTTATTTGGAAGTTGAAATGTCAGAGCACAGAAAACTATTTAATTGTCTTTTTCGTCTCATGCCCAAGAACAAGATATTTAACGTGCCACCCAACTCACAAATTTTAATAACAACACCTGGATGCTGGATAGAAATGAACTCAAAACCTGATGTGTCTATAACCTATAACATTCACTTCTTATGATTCATGAAAACGTGAACTTTATGATGTAATCGACTAGGCAATCTGTTAGATAATTTATAATACAAAAAAAAAATGGTTGCGACTATCCTTCCATTAATATTTTCTAGGATGAGGAACGAACTATAATCCCCTTTTACTAAACGACTTTAGAAGCAAATAACATTGAAATATTGATACTATGCTATCCTATGAAGACTTTGTTAAACTTTTTCGACATATTTAGCATACTTATACCTAAAATTGATTAGGAAAACACCTTCAGAAAACAAAAACATGAGGAACACCTCAGAGGCTACTTACGAGTATCTTAGGAAGCAGTTGTTGGAGTTCGACATCGAATGAGGTTTCAGGAGAAACAAATGCAGGAAGCAGATGCCTGAAGTAAAAAGTACAGTCCAAAGTAAAGATTGCAAGAGTTGTATGTGAAATTAAACAAAACCAAGACGCTAAGAGAAGGATCTGATCCAATAAAGCAGTCTAGAAGAACTGAAGCTAAGAAATTGAAGAATGCAACGAAATGTTACGTTTGATGTCTTGGTCAGATTCCCAGTCACTGCCTTACAGTACAAGTTGATAAATGTATCTCAAATACTTATAGTATATACAGCAATATTATAGTATATACAGCCTTGATCAGCGTTGAATTACACCCACAATATCTACCCATATATTCTTTATATTAGCTTTTGTAACATTTTTTACTGTATTAGAAAGGTATTTTAAGCTAATATAAATAGATTTTCCTACAAATGCTATTAATGAAGTCATATGTATGGTCTTTGGTACCATATATCTAGGTATGCTAATGAACAAATCCATAGACAATAATTATCTAAAATAAAAATTAATGTAGCTAAATTTACTATCTGTTCGTCCACTTAATTTTGATGAATTGATTAAATTTTATACTTAAATTAAATGTTAGAATTGCCATCCACCAACTTCTTGACAATGCGCAAGTCTGTGAAGAAATTCTTCTTGCACATTATGAATGATTTCTGGGGTAACTCTGCGTATTTCGTCCCGAATGCTATTTTGAAGTTCTAAATTACGTGGTTTATTAATGTATACTTTTGACTTCAAGTATCCCCATAAAAAATAGTCTATAGGTGTAAGATCTGGCGATCTTGCAGGCCATTCTATCGGTCCGCGTCTGCCGATCCACCTCCCAGGAAAACAGCTGTCCGAAAAATCTCATCTAGTGCGGAGGTGCACCGTCTTGCTGAAACCATATGGTATCGTCAGGAATGTCAGGGTCATTATCGTTAGGAAAAATTACTGCAAGGGCTGGAACAAGGTCAATTTCTATAAACTCTAAATATCTTTGTCCTGTAAGGGTTCCTTCAAAGAAAAAAGGCCCTACTATTCTGTCGTCAACTATTACAGCCCACACATTTAATTTCTGAGGGTGTTGGGTATGTGCCTCTGCCATCCAATGAGGATTTTCCCGACTCTAATATCTGCAAGTTTGACGGTTTACTGTACCATTCAGACAAAATGTGGCCTCATCTGAAAAAAGTATTTGCCGGTGTAAATTTCTATTTCCTTGACATAAATCCATTAGAATTTCGCAAAAGTGTAAGCGGCGATCGGGATCATCTTCATTGAGTTCTTGCACAAGTTGAATTTTGTAGGGATGATATTTTTCCTTCCTCAAGATACGTAGCACTCTCAGTTTCTCTAAATTTAGACTCTACCTTACTGACCGTTGATTCGCTGATAGGGCGATCTGGATATTTTTCATTAAATAACGTTTTTGTTTTATTTTAATTGATTTACGTTTTCTAACATTCAGTAGTCATTTACTCGAAAACTTTCCTATGTAAGAGGGCATTTTACGCTAAAATATGTATTTTTTTTAAATTAAAAATCGACCTGTTCGAGGATTTTTCCCAAAAAATAATTGTTTCGTTTTTATTGAATTTATTCCATACTTTTGGCGCAAACTGTATGTAAAACCAATGTAAAACACTGAAGAGTCGTAGAAAAAAATCAAATGTATTACACAGAAGCTAAGTGCCATTTCCTCCCTTGGATATTGCTGACTATCCGCGGGAGGCAATTATGCACTTTGCTCACTTGTTATACAAATATCTATTTCTAAATTCGTATTGACACATTTTATTTTTATTCAGTGTTCAGAGCGACGCGCCGGATCCTCTCTAAAGTGATGCTTCGTCCGAAATCCTTACAAAGCCGAGTTGTAGTGGAAAAGAAAGTGAATTTAACCTTCATCTAAGACTCATCTAAGATACGGACGTTAACCGAAATCGTTAAGGCTGACCAAGAGTGTTGCAACCCATAGGTCAATGGTTCGCGGATCCTGCTGCTCTTGAAGTTTGAGAAACACATTCTGCTTACGTTAGGCAAAAACGGGACTCGATTTTTTATGGAGATTGATGTGGCAGATGGATTAATTCATGAGATAGAGTTTATATTTTTAAACTTGACATTTAAATGGATAAAATATTCGCAGCTTCTTTAACATATCAATAAATATATACAATTTGGTAAATGTTAATAGAGAACTATTGCATAATACGTCTTAATAATAATAATAATAATGAAACTGTAACCGTTTAAACACAGTTCACTACTTTGGTTACTGAAGCAAATAGCATTTCCACTACTTATATTAAAAAAAAAAATATTAATCAGAGCAGGTACAATAATTTTGTTTAAATTAATAATTTCCAATAACACAAATTTATTTCTTTTGTTACTGCGTATCACAATGTAAAAAAGTGAGACAGTAATGTTATGGCACATTGGAGCAAAGAAAATGTGATTGATGTTTTCAATAGTATGATTTGGTTTGCAAACAGGGGAATTTGATTTGCCCAGGTTAATTTGACTTCAGACAAATGGGAGAAATTGGTTTACAAATGGGTACATGGTAGACGAGTGAAACTGATTCGCGAATATGATTAAATATTATTTGCAAATGACTGAATTTGATTCATAAATAGTCGAGTTTCATTTACAACTGAGTGAATTTGATGTGCATAGGGTAGAATTTGATAGACGAAAGACCGGCAAGTATGATTTGTTGAGAGATTAATATGGTTTGAATTAAAATATAGTTTTCAAACAGGTGAATTTAGTTTACAAACGGGTGAATCTAATTAGAACAATGCTAAATTTGATTTGCAAACGAGTGAATTTGATCCTAAAATAGATGAACTTGGTTGGCATAACATGAATTTGGCCTACAAACAGAATTTAATATGAAAAGGTTAAGTTAATTCAAAACGAGTAAATTTGAATTACAAATGAGTGAATTTGATGTTGATTCGTAGACGAACGGATGTAATTTAGATAAATTGAATTTGTTTGATTTGCAACTAACTGTATTTTAGTTACAAAATGTTGAATTTCGTTTAAAATAGGCGTCTGATATGCATTAAACTGAATTTGTTCTGGAAATGAGTGAATTTTGATCCGAAAACGGATGAATTTGGTTGGTACAAAATGAATTTGACGTGCAAACAGTGAATTTTATCAAAAAGGGTGAAACTGATTTGTAATAAAAGGATGAATTTGATTCGTAGACGAGTGAATTTACAGTACATTGAATTTGATTTAGAAATGAGCGAATCTGGTTTGCATTAAACTGAATTTCTTTTGTAAACGGATGGATTACAAAATAATGTATTTGACTTACAACTGAATGAATTTAAGTTGAAAATAGATTAATTTGATTCGTAGATAACTAATTTTTATGTTGACAGATGAATATGATTTGCAGACGGATGAATTCGCAAAACCTGTAACAACAGCCTTACAAAAAAATCAAAATTCATTCATCATTCTTATTAAAACGACTAGTAAGATCTCTTGAATCCTTGAAAGATTATTATTATCGTGAAGAAAGGTGTATATATTTGACGTTAGATAGACAATGTTATGAGCTGGTTATTATAGGACCACATATCGAAGCTGTTATACTGACAATGCTATAACACCCTGTATAAGGAATTGTGTTAATTACACCGCAACAAGAAAATGCTAAATTAATTGTGAAGGAAATAGGTGCAGGAACTTGTTATTATAGTATTAGAAATGCGATGACCACGTAGTGTCTAAGTTGTAATTTTTCATTTACAGATCGTTGCTCGTTTACAGTCGCTTACTATCGCTGTTAGGAAGTATGAACATTAGCTTCCGCTTCTAATAGTTTCTAAATCGCCAAATGTATTCTTCAGTACTTGTTACATACTTAGGTGTTGTTGATTATAAAAAAAGATTCGAGTGTTCGTGACACCAAACTTTTCTATTTTATCGTTAGAGCATAATAAATTCGATTTATAAAAGCTTAAATAGATGATGAATTTGATTTGATAAATTTTTAATTTGCAATTGAGTTAATTTGATTAACAAATGTTAAATCTGATTTACAACCAAGTGAATTTTATTCAAAAAGTTGCATTTGAACAACAGATTAAATTTAATTTACAAGTGGGTGAATTTGATTTGCAAAAGTTAAATTTAATTTCCAAATATCTTAATTTGATTATAAGAAGTTGAATTTGATTTACAATAAGTTAAATTCAGTTTGCAATTGGGTGAATTTGGTTGACAATAGGTTGTATTTGATTTCCAAATAAGTGAATCTGATTAGCAAGAAGTTGGATTTGATAATTAATTTCGAATTGAGTAAATTTGATTTACATAATTTAAATTGGATTGGTAATAAGTTGTATTTGAATTTGATTAGCAAGTTGAATTTAATTTACAATAGGTTAAATTTAATTTGCGAATGGTTGAATGTGATTTTAAAAAGTTGAATCTAATTTGTAACCGGGAAAATTTGATTTGCATGAAGTTCAATTTGACAATACGTTGTATTTGATTTAAAGACAGATGAATTTGATTAGCAAAACGTTGAATTTGATTTACAATCAATTTGCAATTGGGTGAATCTGATTTACAAACGGGTGAATTTCATTTGCAAGAAGTTGAATTTGATTGACATTAAGTTGTATTTAACAGTAGGCTAAATTTATTTGTTGAAATCGATTACCAAGACGTTAAATTTGATTTATAAAAATTGAATATGATTTGCAACCGAGTGAATTTGATTAGCAAAAAGTTGAATTCAATTCACAATGACCTTGATTTACGAAAGATTGATTTGATATAGAAAAGGTTGGATTTGATGTACGCAAAACTTGTACACACTGTAGAACCCAGCTAGAAATTTCTCCAACGTTCCGGAGACTATCGTGGTCTGGACATACGCGACCGGGTATTCCATTCACCTGACTGCCCGTGCAGCGTAGCTCACTTGATATTTTCCTCCGGTTAGTCTCAACAGGTGTTTATACCGTTCAACATATCGATGGTTTGTTGTTGTCGCTCCTGGCCGGCACAAAAATTTGTTATTCCCACGAGCAGCCTTACGAATATCTAAACAAGTTCATTGAAAAACCGAGAATTACTCGGAACGGTCCCGGTGTCACGTTTAGGGACTCATTTTATTGTTTCCGACGAACTCGAGAAATAGACCTTAGATCGGTGCCCTGAGGAACTTTTTGTGGATGTTAGTGATATGATTTTGTGTTGAAACTTTGTGATGATCGCCTCCAGTAGACCAATGGATTATTTCTCTTTTGGATAGGTGTAACAGGTAATGACTTTATTATTTTTTTTTTTTCAATAATTTATTATATTTTTAATGATGTAGGTTTTTAAAAAATACTAGGTATTGCTGTTTTTTTGAAGTATAATAGAACAGTTCGGTTTCATTTCATTTTTATACAACATATCTAGAACAACAAGAATGAAAAATTAAATTAAAATTTGCCAATATGATAAAAAATCAATCAGGCGGTTCAATAGTGAATATAGATACTGTATACAGTGATTTATTGGTATTATTTTCTAGTATTTTTCTTTCATTTAACTATGTATTTTATTACACTTTGTTTTCAAAATAATAACTGAAAACCCTCATCATGGAACATTTCTGAAAAAGAAATCAACCCCTTGACTGATTCTTCTGGCGGTAACTGTTCCAGAAAATTATATTTTTTTATGTTTTTAGTACCTACTTCCACATTCCAGAAAAAAGGTGTGCATAAATTTTGACTATCGACTTAAAATTTGTCAATATGACACAAAAACCAAAAATCATGCGGTCTTGTAGTATTGAATATAGATACTATTTGTATACAGTGATTTATTGGTAATAGTTTCTAGTATTTTTCTTTCCCTT
Organism: Monochamus alternatus; assembly: GCA_037114965.1. Taxonomy (NCBI): domain Eukaryota; kingdom Metazoa; phylum Arthropoda; class Insecta; order Coleoptera; family Cerambycidae; genus Monochamus; species Monochamus alternatus. The sequence goes on along the minus strand of CM073434.1, from coordinate 12,124,040 downwards.
AACTATGTATTTATGACACTTTGTTTTCAAAATAAAAACTGAAAATCCTCACCATGGGACATTTCAAAAAAAAAATAAAAAATCAACCCCTTGACTGAAACTGTTCTAGAAAATTATACTTTTGTTTCTAGTTCCTACTTCCACATTTCTGAAAAATGTGTGCCAAAATTTTGACTAATAATATCGACTTCAGTAAATATTTTGGTCAGTTAGATTGTGTATATTTTATAATATTTTGTTTTTATCATTTTTATTGTTTACGTAACAATTTAATAATGTATACGTTTCAATCCTACGGATACATTTGCGTCAATTAAAATATATTTTATACATAATGCCGAATATAATATTTTAGAATAGTTTACAGCGGACATAAATTTTTGCCAACAGCCAATTAAGAACATAATAAAATTCCGCTTAGCTTTATTGCAGGCTTCTGAATTACCTGCAATTAAAACAAACATTTTACGTGAGAAAAAGTAAAAATTTACATTACTTTTACATAAATTTGGGTTAGTAGTATTATCACGCTTTGTTCGCGTTTAATTTTAACGCATTTCGGCCTAGTTTGTCTCTATTATCTTACTTATTTACGGACGGATCATACATATAAAGATATACCATATCAAATTTTAAACGGTCTTGTATTATGGTCGATAATTTTATTATAAACACTCCTACAACAATACAATATACCAAAGGAAATAATAAATTCTTAAAACTAACTTTTACGCTTACTACAAAGCCAGTATTAGAAAAAAAAGGGGGTTTAATTTCACGCGAAATCGCACAAACAAATTCAAGGTGTTCAATTTGAAATAAAATGGTTTAAAAAATATATATCCGGAAAAATTAAACGTTAGGTACAATATTTTACAACTTTTTTCAAATTTAAACGCTGAAACATCTTATCATCTAACACCATGTCAAAAATAAGCGTTCATTTGCCATAGTGCAAGTTGCAGATGCAGATTCTTGTATCGGTAGATACAGGTGCCGAAACTTTAACATAAAAATTTAAGAAAAAAAGAAGCTTTTGGGAAACAGCTAAATGCTATTACGCATAACTAGGGCGCCCTTTGTAATGTTTGACAAAACTACTTTAATTAATAATAATGTCCAGACAGACCGACTACACTGATAAAAATGATTGTAAATTTACACGTTGTTCACATCATACCTTAATGTAAAAAATATCAAATCAATACTGTATTACTAGAATACATTTACATCTTTCATGTAAAATTACATGATTTTTTTCAAAAATACATAATAACTTTGTAAAATAACATGTGTTATTACACAATATTGACCTAGGCAATAAATAATAATTCACCATGTAATATCGTTAATATTTTTTTATCAGTGTACAACCCTATATCAAATTTCATTAAAAAATTTCAAAAAGCCCCAGGACCCCCTAAAACTTGAATTCGGAAAAGCAAAATAATATGAGTCATACAAATAATTTATCACGTAGATTATGTGCCCAATTTTTTCAGAGAATATAGACAATAAGATATATAAGGTTATTGCTAACATAAAACAGCAACACGTTCAAGAAGCATTTTAACTTAAGGGCGCCGTAGTCTTGAAACAGTGTTTCCTACAAATACAAATAATCTTAGATATTTAAGAACTGAATATAGAGTTTAGTAAAAATAACAGGAATGTTATATCCGAGCGGGAAATCACTGGGGTATATTACTGTACGAGCTGTGGGTAATTAAAGGTACTTTTTGAATTTTTTGGGTATTTGTGCGTATTTATAGGTATTTTTTCAGTATTTCTAGGTACTCTGTGTATTTTTGGGTACTATCAAGGTAATAATAGGTATTTACTGGGCCATCGCGCATACGTTACGGCGATGGCACAGTTTGAAAATAACTGACAAAAATATTTTCTATATATTAAATAGTCCGTAAAATTTTTCGGAGGCACTGTTAAACCACTATGTGGCCCTTTACTGTCTTCATAAGCCTGTAGTTTAGAAAATAATATAGGGTGATTCGAATTAGATGTAATCTATTGCAAAAGTAATGACACTTCCTCAAATCAGTTTTTTGACTACTTGATGTTCTGTGTAGAAATTTCAATAGATTTTTGTGGGACAACTAAGAACTAATGTTTAAAATTGAAAGTAGTGGTTTTCCCCTCAGTTATATCATGCCACCTGCGCATATTCAAAGATACCGAAGTAAAACGAATATATAAGCGATCTAACCAACATATTTTTAGGTATCTACAGAAATCTTCCAAAATACGTATTATTTTAAATTTAACTATAGATGTAAATATTGTTACAACATAAACTTGCATAGTTCTATATATGTATAAGATTGTTCACTTTTGTTTATAAGTATGTGAATATAATTGTTCAAATGTGGGGTTAGAAAAGCAAAATAATGTGTGTCTCATAAACGTTTTTTTAAAAGTATTATTTTATTTGAGAAGAATTGAAATAGAAAATTTGGATAAACAAAACATCAAGAATTTTATTTTTGATATTACTTTTGTCCTACGCGTTATTTTTGGAGATTTCTGTATCTAAAAAATACCATAAATTTGATCATTTTACGTCAAAATGGCAACCACAAATTAAGATTATACTGTTTATCGCAATGCTTACAATTGCCGGTTAGATCACCAGATTTAGCGTCACTTGGCCTTTTCCATCTGAATTCAATCAGAACTGAGCTAGATCTGTAACACCCTTTTTTAAAATAAATATTTTATATGCAATATTCATTTGTCCCACAATAAACAATTATTTGCATAAAATTTTCTCCGTCTTATACAAAAAGAAAGTTACAGACTCCTACAACGGCCCACTCGATCCTCATAGGTAACCTCGTTACGAAGAACATCGTGTATGTAGGAATAATTTGCGGGATGTACTTTTTGTTGACTCAAACGTGGCACGATTTCATTTTTGGTTGGTACAGTTACTGCACACACTTGTCGTTTGTGTAGAAGCTATAATTTCACAAATATATTTCCTTTAGATTTTTTCAGTAAAGGTAATCATCTCTACAGCATCTTTAGCATGCCACCTCTGACCTCTTTATACACATATCGGTCGACAGTTCTAAATATGTTTTTGTGGAATCGACATTTCGAACGCTCGCGATAAATATTCGAGTCACGAGACGTCTTGCGGCAAACCAAGAGTTAGTACAAAATGAGGAAATAATGGGAGATTTATAAGTCGGAAAGAATTCCATAATTTGTTTTCCAATTCAGATATTCATAAAATATTCTGTTAAAGTAATTGTTTATAATAACATTGGTAAAATATGTAAATTTGAACTTTGGGACACCTGAACAAACTGTATAGTATGAGAAATTAGTAACAAAAACAGTTATTTTAGACATTTTCCCACATAAACATTTTATAACCGAAAAATCAATGTCAAGTATGTCGTTATAATTGAAGTTAAAGGATAAATAAATGCGTAATGAATGAATATAAAATCAGTAAATTGTTCTTCAACATAATACGAGTACGAATGAACGTCTTTACCATAAGCAAGATTGAAACTTCAGAATTAGTAATTTTAAATACTTTTACATAAGCAGTACCGTCATGACCTATTACGTTGCTAAGCTAGCAGTGCCAAAAAATGGTGAATCTATATTCGATGCAGTGATTTTTTTCGAAATCCACAGGAGACATAATAATTTTACAAAATACAGAAATACTTTTAAAAAATCATTCTGTCTTTAGTTTACTGTATGGTTCTTATTGAGTATGATTACACTTCTGTTACTACTATACCAATAATAATATTACCAATGTTATGCCAATAATTGTACTAATATCGGATAATATTCAATATGAAATTCTATTTTTTATTATTACACCACAATTTTTTTCGAATACGGCACAAACTACAAAACTGAACTTGGTGGTACAAATTAGCAACAAAATATCGATTAGATGTTTTTGGCGGCCAATGAAATTAGTTTGCCAGGGTAATAGACGTCAAATTACTCTACAGTGCTTTCGAAAAGTAACGAATAAATTCATTATTTTTGAAATTGAGAAGTTTTCGAAAAAATCCCCTGGCATGTCGGTTTTGTTTTTAAAAAAGGCACTTTTTGACGACCCACATTTGTGACGTCATCGTTGTTCGAGATATGACGTCATCAACAATTTTTTTAAATAGCAACCCCCAATTTGACCATGCCATTTGAAAGATCGTGTCATTCTACAAACATACATCATGAAAAATTATGGTGCTACAAACCAAAAATTTCAAGAAAATAACGTTTGAAGATTTTAAAATATAATTTTCGCAATACAGAAAATGATAATGATTATGTAAAAAATCGACTAAATTAAATGTTCAAATTGTGCACCGTTGGTTGCCTGACAGTAGCAAAGACGATTAATAAATTCTTTTTGGACATTATCAATAATTTCAGGAAATATACGATGTATCGCGTGACGAATTTTTGCTTTTAAATCTTCTGAATTAACCAGTTTAGTAACGTATACTTTGCTTTTTAAGTATCCCCACAAGAAATAATCTAGGGGTGTCAAATCAGGCGATCTGGCTGGCCACTCAATCGGCCCTCTTCTCCCTATCCAACGATTCGGGAACAGCTCATCTAGCTCGGACAGGTGTCGCATAATGGGGAGGTGCACAGTATTGTGAAAATAAAATTTTAAAATCTTCAAACATTATTTTCTTGAAATTTTTGTTATGTAACACTATAATTTTTCATGATGTATGTATGTAGAATGGCACGCTCTTTCAAATGGCATGATCAAAATTGGGGGTTGCTATTTAAAAAAAATTGTCAATGACGTCATATCTCGAACAAAGATGACGTCACAAATATGGGTCGATGTCAAAAAGTGCCTTTTTTACAAACAAAATCGACGTGCCAGGGGATTTTTTTGAAAACTTCTCAATTTAAAAAATAATGAATTTATTCGTTACTTTTCGAAAACACTGTATAATGGCATAGGGTATTGACAGTCAGTAACATAGTAAATTAGGATGTTTTTGTTGCAAATTTACAATTGGTACCCTTACTTACCTATAAGAAGAGATATGTGGTTCATACACGATGATGCTCCTCATGTTACAATAAATCTTAGAACCCCTTTGAATGAACAGAATGTTTTCAAAGATCAAAATTTTAGAAGAAAGAATTTATTTAAAAAAGTTTTAGCTTTTACCAGAAAAAAAGTTGTGACCATCAGGTAGGTAATACACAAAAATATATGAACAGATTACTGATATTTTTTCAAAAACCTTAGGGCCTGTAGGTACTTTTTCGCATATAGGTAAATTAACGTAAATTGCCGAATTTTGACCCTAAGAAAAAAAATTTTTGTTTCATGGAAATAAATTATTTGATTGTATAGGGCCAAACAAATATTTATTTCGTGATGCTAAATTATTTTTTTTGAAAAAGCAAAAATATATTACTTTGTGTAAAGAAAGCATTTGTTTAAATTATAAAACATTATCTCCTTTTCAATGATACACTTCTGGTGTTGATTTAATTGATATTCTATGACAAAATATTATTTGTATATTCCAAAGAACCTTTTTCCAATTAAACATCCGCTTATTTACGTTAACTTATCGCTGAGGAATTGTAGGAAACAACTGTGGGTTAATGCCCAGACCAGCATTGAATTACACCTAAAAAATCTATAGCAAATAACATATCCGGTTTTGAGCTTATTAGCTCTCATCAGTACGCCACAGGTGAGTTAACTGAAGGCTAAGCCTGACTGAAACCCAACATACCTGAGTACGCGAAATATAGCACAGCTGCATCTAGCAGACACCTATTGATAATTATTTTTTGTTTATAGGAAACAATTCGAATTTTTCCTTTCAATACGACTACATTAAGAAATATGAGTTTTTTTAATTTACAGTTTTTCAAAAGATTGAATAACCTAATAAAACTTCATTTAAAAACTTTACAAAAAGAATGAAAAGATGATATATTTTTCTTCCCTCAATTAAAAATATGCATTTTTGAATTAAATGCATTATTTGATTTGAAATGCACATTTATTTCAATAAAAAACCATTATTTCTTTCAAAACGTTATTTTTATACGGATTTTAACAAATTATTTAGGGAAATAAAAAACAATATTTATTTGAATATCATTTTTTTAAATTGAGTTTTCATAGGATGTTCAAATGGAATAACTATTTGTTTCATTTAAACAAATAGGTACTCGTCAAAAAACTTAAATTTTCTTACCAAATATATCAGTTTATTTATGACAAAAAAGTGAGCATTAAACAAAAAAAGATTTGTTTCCCGAGAATAAATTATGTTTAAATAAATTTAATTGTTTGCTGAACAATTTTTTTTTCGGTGTGCTGTACAGAAAAGGCCTTCGCTCCAATGTATACTCATATAAACAAAGATGCACTTTGATCCATATACTTGACATTCCACAATTGATAAAACCTTTCACTTTACTACATATACAGTACAGAAAAAAATTGCTATAATCCTTGACCAAATAAATCACTGATTTATTTGTATCAAAAGTTTTCGCTCTCTATTATAATACCCTAACGGCACAATCGTGAGTATGTGATTATTTCTAGGTATTTCGCCACACAAAATAAATTAAACTATGCAATATTTATAATGTTAACACCAAACCTGAAATAACCAACGCGAAAAAATGTATGTCAATATTCTGCATTTGCTTGCGGATCCTTATTAGTCCATTGAAAAGTTACATTTGCGGTTGCATTTTTTAGAGGACGCAATTTTATTGTTTAGATGTGAGTGGGGGGGGGGTCAAGAAAAGCTTAACTTGAAGTTTGTGGGGTCACAACCCTCCAACTTCGGCCGCCATCTTGGAAAAGGGGGTTAAATTGTTTTTAGCATTTATCAGGTAAACTATTGATCATACAAAACATTTTTTATTGCAAATTGGATCCTCTACAATTTTAGTACAGTAACTTTTTGTTGTAAAATCAAAAATAACAAAGATATTAAAAAAAAAACAATCTAAATTTTTGGACAAATTTTCTTTTGGACGCAATAATTTATTTATTTTTTTATTTAAAAAAAATGACATCATAGCATTTTTGTATAGTGGTTTTCAACGAAGAATTTTTATTATATACTTTTTTTATTATATTCATTAGTTTGGGTTTTACAGCGCTGTGAAGTGAACACTAATTTTCCCTATAGGCCATTGAAAAGTTAATTTGGGGTTGCATTTCTTAGAAGACGCAATTTTATTGTCTAGATGTGAGGGGGGAGGGTCAAAAAAAGCTTAACTTGAAGTTTGTGGGGTCGCAACCCTCCAACTTCGGCCGCCATCTTGGAAAAAGGGGGTTAAATTGTTTTTAGCATTTATCAGGTAAAATATTGGTCATACAAAATTTTTTTAAAAAACATTTTTTATTGCAAATTGAATCCTCTACAATTTTAGTCCAGTAACTTTTTGTTGTAAAATCAAAAATAGCAAAGAAAAACAATCAAAATTTTTGGACAAATTTTTTTTTGGACGCCATAATTTATTTATTTTTTTATTTAGAAAAATGACATCAGAGCATTTTTGTAGAGTGGTTTTCAGCGAAGAATTTTTATTATATACTTTTTTTATTATATTCATTAGTTTGGGTTTTACAGCGCTGTGAAGTGAACACTTATTTTTCTCACTGATAAGTATAAATTTATATCAATGATATGGCATAGTTTTTAATTATTTTTGTAATAATGTTTTTTATTATAGACATTTCAATATTGTTATTTAATAGTTATTGACTATTTTCCCCACCACCACCAAAAATTTTAATTGTTTTTCTTTACCCCCCCCCCCACATCTAAACAATAAAATTGCGTCCTCTAAAAAATGCAACCCCAAATGTAACTCTTCAATGGACTATAGGGAAGATTAGTGTTCACTTCACAGCGCTGTAAAACCCAAACTAATGAATATAATAAAAAAAGTATATAATAAAAATTCTTCGTTAAAAACCACTCTACAAAAATGCTCTGATGTCATTTTTTTAAATAAAAAAATAAATAAATTATGGCGTCCAAAAGAAAATTTGTCCAAAAATTTTGATTGTTTTTCTTTAACATCTTTGTCATTTTTGATTTTACAACAAAAAGTTACTGAAAATTGTAGAGGATTCAATTTGCAATAAAAAATGTTTTTAAAAAAAATTGTATGACCATTAGTTTACTTGATAAATGCTAAAAACAATTTAACCCCCTTTGCCAAGATGGCGACTGAAGTTGGAGGGTTGTGACCCCACAAACTTCAAGTTAAGTTTTTTTCTGACCCCCCCCCCCGCTCACATCTAAACAATAAAATTGCGTCCTCTAAAAAATGCACGCTAAGGGCAAAATAATGTAACATTTCAATGGACTATATACCACCGACCACATACAGCAACAACCTTATTATTATGAGATTTTCTAGCGTAATTTAAATAAAATAATCGTAACGGATACGAACGGATAATATATTAATATTATTAAATCGACCCGTTTACATTGTTGGTGCACCCGAGCTGTAAAACTCAGCACAGTTATTCTATTAATCACAGAAAATTGCTACAATAATTATACAAAGGAAGCCTGTGTTAAATCATTTTACCTTCTGCATAAAAAGGTCGCCGTAGATTGCGGCTAGGCACATAAATTATTGCAAAACTGTTACATGATTTCTGTTATCTGTTAACGCGAATTATTGCAGATTAAATCTGACAACCTTCATTACTTTGCCGCTGTGAGTCATGTTTACAGTCACTCCTACTTGATTTTTATGTGTTCTGCCACCAATTGAAATGGCAAAAAGTCTAGAACAAGTACTTTATCGCACTTCGTGGATTGGAAGCACCGTTTCAACCTTTATTTACATTTGAAAATGAACTTTATCCTCAATTTGATTCAAAGTGCAGTCCATAGTCACGTTTAGTCAAGTGATATTTTGGCAGCAATTAAGATTGCAAAATGTACAAAAAAAATAATTATTTTGTATCTAGAACGCGAAATGGCACTTTTGCATTGAGAGAATGAAAGTTAAAATATCCATTCGAGGATGCAAATGCATTTTGCGTTCAAGATACAAACAATATTTTTTCGAAAACTGCAATAAAATAATTATGTTACGTACTATAATTTAATTTATGTTTGATATCATTTGAACCGTATTTGAATCAAGACGGTTTAGGCGCGGTAACTATCATAACGATAGCAACCTAAAAGACAATAAAAATTAGTTGTTTAAAAAAGTAGTATCAGAATTATATATCGTAATTTATATTCTAAGAGTGTTTAATTCAAAATGGGCTCGGAAAGTGAAGCCAAGCATTTACCAGGGGGAGTATTGGAAGCAGCACAAAGTTCTGTTTCACAAATAATCCCCAAAAAATCGTCGAAACAGTGCGAGATTGCCTTCATTGAATTCAAGGAGTGGTGTAGTTCGAGGAAAATTCAAAAAGTGTCCGAAGTGAACTAAGTTTTCGAAAAAGTATATTTTATTCTCAAAATTTCTAGGTGTAGTTTTAGTTATTATTTCTGAAGAGTAAGTGTCGATTATAATTCCTACGCAATAAAAATGATGTTATAATTGACACTTTAGCAAAAATCAAAACTGTAGAGTCTTAGAGACCTAAAAGTAGCACTTGGATGCCAATTTCGAATTTAGTAACAAGATAACAATATTGTAGAAATGGGAAACCGGTAAATTATTCTATAATTTCATCATCAAGGTATTTAATGAAAAAAATATAGGAAGCTAACTCAAGGAAGTTATAGTAAACAGATTCTATTTTTTTAATTGACTTTTAAAAAATATTATTAGTTGTGACCCTGACTTATGAAGCACTGGAACAGATAACTGTTTGTCATAGAACGATAAACCATTGCTGAAAAAATCTGAAAAAAAAACATAATGAAAGCTTTTCGCATCGGCAACCGAAAATGGCCGAAATGCTGTATTATTTAACTTTTTTCATATATGAAGGTTATAAAAATTACATAACAATTCAATCTATTTAAACATAATTTATTCTCGGAAACAAATCCTTTTTGGTGCAATGTTCACTATTTTATCAAAAATAAATTGATTTATTTGGTAAGAAAATTTAATTTTTTTGACTATTTGTTTAAATGAAACAAATAATTATTCCATTTGAACATCATACGGAAACTTCATTTTAAAAAATGATTTTCAAATAAAAACTTTTTTTCATTCCCGTAAACAATTTGTTCAAATCTGTATAAAAAAAGTGTTTTGAAATAAAAAAATGGTTTTTGATTGAAATTAATGTGCATTTCAAATCAAATAATGCATTTATTTAATTCAAAAATATATATTTTTAATTGAGGGATGTGGGAAAGAAATATATGTAATCTTTTAATTCTTTTTGTAAAGTTGGTTTCCAAAATTGCCCACCAAGGTCCCGTTACTGCCTTTGTGGATGGTTTAAATCATTTATATTCACAAAAAGTGAACAATGAAAGATAGGCGCTATTCGATCGGATTGTCAATTGTGCAGCACTCATAAGAAAAAACCACCGTGCACTTCAACGAACTACCCGTGCAACCCACAAACGAGCTGATGCATGCCTCGAGGCAGGCGGTGGTATATTTAATAATAATATAATTCGTTAATTTCGATTTATTAGATATTTAATTAATGTCATAATTTATAATACCTACAAAATAAACAATTTTCTCTACTGATGCTACTAATTATTGTATTAGCTAATAAAGTATTGTCATTGTTATCTCAGTAACCGTTGATATTCCACCATATATTTATCAGGCTTTTTCGTTCACTTTTGCTCTCTGAACACCCTTTTCGAATATTGGGGATTCCCTCCAATCACCCTGTATTAAGTAGGAACAAAACTATTGTACTCCACACACACTCCACAGTAATCAATCATCCTGTACATAAATTCCTTCTATTTCTGTCGATTTGCCTACATAGCCAAGATATTTTTAGCGATGAAGAAAAAAAGAAATCTAGTAACCTGTTACCGAGGCGCACCCTACCGGCCAACTGGGCCAAATTTGCAATTGAAATGACACACGATTATTCGTACCGAGTCATTTATACAAAAGTATATGCTTATTGCTTACCCAGCTCTTGCCGTGATTCATCCTCCTGTTTTCCACGACGGATAGCACGTTATGGGGTGATACACTCAAATGCGGAACTAGAACCGTAAAGGTTAACCTGAAACAAAATATTACCTAGGTATAATGTTACGTGAAGTATCCCTTATACTTAATACGTATTATACGCCACAGTTGGGTAAGTTCATTTCCTAGTTTTTTTACGGTGTGGAGGCAAGTTAATTTTAGCATTGTCTAAGCATTGCTGGGTTTAATACCATCGCAGCTACAAAACCAATTTGTGTTAATAAGAATAGCAATTAAATGTTGTTTAAATTTTACTTGATTTAAATCTTAGCTTGATCTCAGGAATCTCTGGTCAAGCGTTCTCCGACAAGCGCCTAGGACAACAGGATAATTTGTTTTTTTGCTTGTGCATCATTCGCAATGACCTTAGGTTAAAGATATTTAGAGGATTAAGCTAATCTTTTCGTCTAAGAGTTACTTAATTTTTGAAGTACCATGAAATCTTAAGGTGTTACACCTTTCGCATTTAATGGAAACAAGTATGAGGTTAGTTGCTAAAAATTTCAAAAAATTATATCAACTGGTTTTGAAATTATTTAGAAAAAAATATATAATCACAGTAATAATAGAAAGAATTTGTGGACCTGTTTATATGAAACAAACGTAATCTTTTTGGGCACAGAACAGTCTGGCGAAATATTATCCCCTAAATACTCTAATTTACTAACTTCTAAAATATAACAGAAATGTTGCAAAACACATTTTACTAAAAAATTACCGGTAAAATGCTCTTAAAGAATTGCCTTTAGGAGTTGTCAGATTTCCATAATCAGTAGTATGAACTTTCAAGTGTGATGTAGCTTTAGAAATAATTAGGACATTTTCGACAATTATTTGAAGTAACATGTGAACATTTTGTTTTTAAATGAACAACAAAATTGTATAACAGTTGGGCTTTTTACATTCCCACAGCAGTTCATAAGACATTCAAATGGAATAAGTATTTGTTTCATTTAAACAAAAAAATGAAATTTTCTTATAGACCAAGATCGATAATTTTTTAAACCAAAAAAAAATATTAGTAGGATGAAACCCATTGGAAAAGGGAGAGAATACAACAAAAATGAAAAGAAAAATAATTTACGGCCGATCTGAGGTGGGGAAGTGGAAGGGGGTGAGTTTTTAAGGGTAAAAAACGGTTTACCTCGATTTCTGGCAAAACTACAAGTCCTATGGAAAAAAGTTATATAGCAAAGTTGTAGGTAATAAAAAGATCTACAACTTTTATATTTACACTTTTTTCACATTACCTCAAAATTTATGTGAAAAATTCAAATAACCAAGTTTTTGGTTTTTTATTTTTATCCTTTACAAAAAATAATTTTTTTTCACGATATTTCGTGAAAACTTACTTTTTTATGTCCAAATACACTGTAATTTTTTTTATTTAAAATATTTATTTTTTCACCTTATTTTGACTTAATATCGAAAAAACACCCTAATTTTCAATCGATAATTCTCACGTCAAAATATCTACTTTTTTAAAAAAGTCGGTGGGCTTTTTGTTCGTTGAAATCTCTACTTTCTGATGGTGTAAAATGTTTTATTAAATTAACTTTATTAACTTATTTAGTTGTTAATTATAGTAGTATATTTCTACTTGCAATTTTTTTGTTTATCAGTGCAATATGGAATCTTACGTTTTTCGAGTAATTGAAATATAAATTTTAATAAATAGCTCAAAATTGTACATAATGATTAAAAAAAAATTTTCGGATTCGAGTTTGTCGCATCATTTCTTTGTTTTTTCTGAGAACATAGTAATGTATATTTTTTTACACCATAAGATAGTAGAGATTCCAACGAACAAAAAACCAACCGACTTTTTCAAAAAAGCAGATATTTTGACGTGAGAATTTTCAATTGAAAACTAGGGTGCTTTTTCGATATTATGTCAAAATAAGGTGAAAAAATGTATATTTTAAATCAAAAAAATTACAGTGTATTTGGGACATAAAAAGGTAAATTTTCACCAAATATCGTGAAAAGAGATTATTTTTTATAAAAGATAAAAATAAGAAACCAAAAACTTGGTTATTTGAATTTTTCACATAAATTTTGAGGTTATGTGAAAAAAGTGTAAATATAAAAGTTGTAGATCTTTTTATTACCTACAACTTTGCTATTTAACTTTTTTCCATAGGACTTGTAGTTTTGCCGGAGATCAAGATAAAGCGTGGTTTAGCCTTAAAAACTCACTCCCTTCCAGTTACCGACCTCAGATCGCCCGTAAATTATTTTTCCTCTCATTTTTGTTGTATTCTCTTCCTTTTCCAATGGGTTTCATCCTACTATTATATTTTTTTACTTTTTACCATTTTCAAAGGCTTCAGCACTGATCTATTACGCAATAAATCAATTTATTTTTGACAAAAAAAGTCAGTACATCAAAAAATATTAGATCCCCAAAAATAAATTATGTTTAAATAAATCGAATTGTTTGCTGAAATATACAGGGTGAGTCAGAAAGAATGGGTCAGCACTAATCTGGAGATACTAGACACCAAAATATTATATTTGAGCTCATCATGCCTTATACGAACGTTGCTGGTTTAAGAAATACAGGGTGTTCAAGGTTTAAATTTTATTCTGAAATTTTTCAATAATTGAGAAAGTTTTGATAGCATGACTGAAAATTTGTAGTATTGGGTTTTTTGGCGTGAGAATTATGAATTTAAAGCTTACTTTGTCTTTGCTCCTAGAGGGCGCTAGTTTCACCGTATTATTCAGGTAAATCAAAACATATTTTTTTATCTGTTGAGCTATGCTTAAAAATAGTTAAAGATTTAAAAGAACGTTCAATTCTACATAAGTTATTTGCATTTCAATGTATTTTGTGGTGATTTTCTTTCAGGCACTGATGTTTCTATTTCTTTTCTAAGCAACATTCGTTCAAGGCATGATAAGCTAAAATATAATATTTTGGTGTCTAGTATCTCCAGCTTAGTGTTGACCCATTCTTTCTGACTTACCCTGTATATTTTTTATTTACTCTGTAAACACCACCACCTCTGGTTTCTGTATCATGCACGGGTGACCCACGGACTCTACCAATCAGTGTTGCCAACTCGTGGGAAATTTCCCTTTTTGTGGGAAATTTCAATGAAGCACTTTATTGTATCTTACGTGCAGTATTCTTTACTTTTATTTTATTGGCATAATTAACAAAAAAAAAATTACAATCCGAGAAGAGTAGTTCTGTATCACAAATCTAGAAAAAAATAAGGTTTGTATTCTGTACAGATCATAGAGTCATGGAGTCTAATGCTTCTATGTTCAATGGTTTTCTGTTTGTTGTTATTTGTATTATGTTTGTAACCGTAGCCCACGGTTTATCAATCAACCTTTTTTCAAAAACTACATACGACGGCTGAAATCTGACTTACGCTGTTGTAAATAATTACCTTAAATAATAACAAATTTTATTTTTGTTATATTTTAGAGATTTTTTTATTGTAACTAATTATATTTTATTATTGATCTTCCTATATCAAAACATTTTTTTATTATTACTTATTGTGGGAAATTCTTAGGAAATTTTTAAAAACCTGTAGTTAGGAAATTTTTTAATTGTTTTATGGGAAATTTTGATTCGAAGGGTTGGCAACACTGCTACTAATTACCTAATCATTTCCTCCCTCGGTCAGCATTACCACGTCGTACACCAACATACGTTATTTAATAATTATTTAATGCCCCCTTACGAAACTCCAGCAGGAAATAACAATACCCGCCGAGCAAATAATTTTATGCCGTCCACCGGCCGGGTAATTGACATTTTTTGTTGCGTAACCCGACGTACCCGGTAAGCAATCGGATCATGTGGACATTTTACCGGATTCCTAGATGCTCATTTGTTTGCCGCGTGCGGCAGAGTTTCAACAGAGTGCCCGTGATATGTTATGTCACTGGGGTGAATGGTTTCAGCGACGATAAGAGCGCTATTTGCGGAATTATCAATAGAAATCCTTGCGCAAGGTATTAAACGATGATGTCAATAATGGGTCTAATCTATTGCACAAATAAATGCATTATTTATACGTGTTACTGCGGCGCTAATGTTTCGAAAAACGATAAATTGAGCGATACATCTCGACGTTTGACGGGGAAAGCGTGAGTGTTGAATAAGAATGGCATAATAATATATTATGTATAGCGAGAGGCTAAGAGCGTCTTTTACCCCCAAATATGATGTACACCGTACACCAGAAAGGTTATTGGTTGATTGGTTGTTGCTAATTGATTTAATTAGAGCAGTAAAAATCGAGAAGTTACTTAGTCCTCTGTAAAATACGCCTAAATTGTTTTTTAAGTACGGGGCTTTACAAAAAGATACAGCATGTCAAAGTTGGAATTTAAGAAGTGATTTTATCTTTTTATTATAAGAACTGGCTTAAATATTTTGAAGTGAAAATTTTTTTCTAACAAAGTCATTAGTTTTTAAACAAGTTTAAAAGGTATCACAACTGCAAGTGTCAATGAATTCAATGCAAATCAACATTCATAATAGAATGCATTAGATAATTATTGATATTTAGTAATTAATAATAATTTTTTTTTAACTTTTGAAAAGTTTTAAATTATACGAAATTGTTAAAAAACTTATGAGCTTCACTCATTTGTGCTGAAAATTTTTAGATTTCATATGTAATTGTAACGTTTTTGCAGTTGGTCTGCAGTTATGTTTTATGTTAATCTAAATTTGGGTTTGACTGATTGTGGACTGATAATTAATTAACTAATGCATTATATTATGCATGTTAATTTGCATTGGATTCATTGACACTTGTAATTGTGATATGTGAGTATTAAGAGTTTAAACTTGTTTAATAAGCTATTGACTTTGTTAGAAAAAAATATTTCATAGAAAAAATTGAAAATTAAAGTGTTTTGTAAAATAAAAGCTTTCTTAAAATGTAATAGTTTTTCGTTGACGAGACTTTTCCTTCCCTTTAAATTTTTAAAAAATGAACTCACATTTATCAATTTAGAACTATGTAAGTTTATGTTATAACAATATTTACAACAGCTGAATATAAAAAATACGTATAAAACACGAAAATTTGACGACAGTATTTTTTAGTAAACGTATTTTACTAACAAAGTATACACAAGAGAAAGAATATGTGATATTGTCATATGTGCTATTGATTGCCACCTTAATTAAAACCGTTTCAATTTTAGACAGATGTGGACCGAAATGAGATAACTCCCGAATTATTTACTGTTATTTCACATTTACTGAAAAGGTGTGGCGCTTAATGAAGGTTCTGAAAAACTCAGTGAGTGAGTTTTAACGGTGTAGAATGCCTGGAATTTTGTTTACCGAATATTGTTTACGGACGAAGTTACAAATCTTGATACGAATAGACGTACGTCAAAAGTTATTGAGTAATTGACATCCCAGAACAAAAGGGGAACATAAAATAGCTCCCGATTTTATGCCTTTGTCTGTAATTTATTCTCTTCATGTGGTGTGTGCAGAGTAACATACATCGGCGTCGAATATATGTTTTTTAAATTTTCGTGAAAATTTGTTCCTTATAAAATATAAATTTTGAATTTGTAGTATAAAATATTGTTGGCAATTGTGAAAAGAATACAGTTTTGGATAATTTTATAGTATTAATTACTATATTTATGATGAAGTTTAATACTTCAAATTCAAATTATACAGGTTGTTCTGAAAAACACTAGCATAAATTCAGGGCCTGAGAGATTTTCAAAAAATATTACAATTTGTCCCTATGAACCATGTATCTTTTTCCACTTTCAAGATACAGGACGCTGAAAATATTTTTTTAGAATCTAGTGTCGGTCCCATCTTCCACAAAATTCGACCGAATGAACTAAAATTTTATTATGTGCGGTTTCTGGGAATGCTAGATGCTCTGGAGTTATTAATTTTTGGCTAAATCAGACAGGGCGTTTACTACAGTACTCCACGGAAATATTTTGTTCTAACTTTTTTGAGGATAATCTTTTTGCCACTTGCTGTTATTCCAAACAAAAAAGGTGCTAGGCATAGTGCGTGAGTAATGTTAGTTTATTTCTTGAAAAGATTAACACATACCTACTGAATACAATTGAAAAAAGAAAATCAACAAGAATAACTAATTATTATTAATAGTACATTTAAAACAGCGGTAAAAGGTCGGGAAACGCCGGACTCGACGAGACCACTTGTCCCCTACGTATTTTGGGGCGCTGATTACGAAAATGAGAGTTAAAGCTACCTGCAATTCTTGGAACACCCCTAAAATTGCAAGAAACACCCCTAAATAGGGGTGTTTTTCGACTGTACTTGTTGTTTTGCAAATTTAGCCATCTTATATGTTTTTTGGGGCGCTGATTACGAAAATGGAGGTTAAAACTTGCAGCAATGGTTCCAACCACCCCCAAAATTGTAAGAAAACACCCCTAAATAGGGGTTTTCGACTGTATTTGTTGTTTTGCAAATTTAGCCATCTCATATGTTTTTTGGGGCGCTGATTACGAAAATGGGGGTTAAAACTTGTAGCAATGGTTGAACCACCTCCAAAATTGCACAAAACACCCCTAAATAGAGGTGTTTTTTGACTGTACTTGTTGTTTTGCAAATTTAGCCAACTTATATGTTTTTTGGGGCGCTGATTTCGAAAATCGGGGTGTCGAGACTAGAAAACTGGTTGCCCCACATGCATGAAACACCCCTCCCAACCGGTGACCCAATTTTGGGGGGTGGTTCAACCATTGCTACAAGTTTTATCCTCCATTTTCGTAATCAGCGCCCCAAAAAACATATAAGATGGCTAAATTTGCAAAACAACAAGTACAGTCGAAAATCACCCCTATTTCGGGGTGTTTTCTTACAATTTTGGGGGTGGTTGGAACCATTGCTGTAAGTTTTAACCTCCATTTTCGTAATCAGCGCCCCAAAAAACATATAAGATGGCTAAATTTGCAAAACAACAAGTACAGTCGAAAAACACCCCTACTTAGGGATGTTTTCTTGCAATTTTGGGGGTGGTTGGAACCATTGCTGCAAGTTTTAACCTCTATTTTCGTAAGCAGCGCCCCAAAAAACATATAAGATGGCTAAATTTGCAAAACAACAAGTACAGTCGAAAAACACCCCTATTTCGGGGTGTTTTCTTACAATTTTGGGGGTGGTTGCATTGCTGCAAGTTTTAACCTCCATTTTCGTAATCAGGGCCCCAAAAAACATATAAGATGGCTAAATTTGCAAAACAACAAGTACAGTCGAACAACACCCCTATTTAGGGGTGTTTTTTTGCAATTTTGAGGGTGTTCAAAGAATTGCAGGTAGCTTTAACAGCATTTTCGTAATCAGCGCCCTAAAATACGTAGTGGGCAAGTGGTCTCGTCAAGTCCGGCGTTTCCCGGCCTTTTACCGCTGTTTTAAATGTACTATAAAAGAAAATTTAAATTTAAGAAAAATAAAATCAGAATATGTGTTCGAAATGTTCTCCGTTTTCACGAATAAAACAATTTGGGATACTCTGCTTGACTTTGTCGTATTATGCCTGGTTTTTCTCGAAAACGGGCAAATTTTAGCAGCTCTTACAAGACACCTTTTTTGTTTAGAATAAAATTTTCTATAACAGTAAGCAATAAAAGGGACAAAAAGATTAACCTCAAACAAGTTAGGAACTAAAATGTTCACGCGGAGTACTTCAGTGGACGCCCTGTATGATACAGCCTCAAATTAATAACTCCAAAGCACTTAGTATCCCCAAAAACCCCAGATAATAAAATTTCAGTTCATTCGGTCGAATTTTCTGGAAGATAGGACCGAAACTAGATTCTAAAAAATTATTTTCCACGCCCTGTAAAAACGGAAAAATATACGCCCGTGGTTTATAGAAACAAATTGTAAAATTTGAAAATTTATCAGGCCCTAAATGTATGCTAGTGCTTTTCAGAACACCCTGTATACCTATCATTAGAAAGAATTTACAATAAATGCAAAAAAATCGATAAATGCCGTCGAATTATTATTTAGTGCGTATGGCGTAGGAATACAATCAACGGCATCAACCGTTTAGATTGTGTTTAGATCCCTTCTCATCGGAAATTTTCGAAAGCCTTCGTGTTAAATCCAGCGCATCGCCCATTCCTATCTTACCCTGTACTTTATAAGACCAAAAATCTCCCTCTTACGATTTTTCATATTTAAAATTAACCCTCCACGCTAAATTTTACTCTATTTGATCAATAATTTGCAGTATCAAACAATGCATACACACACAGGCAACAATATAGTAACAAATAGCGGTCAACTCACCTAAATCATAGGTTAGATGCTCGCAAGAACAGGTTTCCATCACTTTACGCGGAAGGAACACGCACAAACACATCATTTTAAACACGGGTTAACGTTCGAATACTTTTAATCGTATCAAAACTAAAAATATGTATAATTAAAAAGAAAATTGCACGTAATCGACACCAAATCGGCGAGAAACTGACGCGACCGCAAAGAACTCCGAAAAGACGCCGACTGGATGACAAAAAACAATCGCAAAAACATCCTAGATAAGAACTCATTGTTGTATTCGTACGCGATACGATTTGGTGCTACGAAATGAATTTCTTTATTGAATTTCATGGGTAACTGAGGTTTTAAGTAGAGAACTTTTGATTTAGAATTGCAGAAGCGTTTTTAATAATATTTTAATATACTTTGAAGAAAGATGTTTTTAAAAAAACATCATTTATCATAGAAGTTTCTAATTTTCGGACAGTTCTTTCAGTAGCGTGCTATATTTTTTGTACTTGGGCTGTACTAATAATATGAGAAATTTAATGTAGGTTATTCATACGGGGTGTTCTAAAATCGACGTGACCACACATAAAACGGTTTATCATATAAATAATACGTATACAGGTCCTATTTATGTAATATCACGATCACTGGAGAAATATTAACAAATATTTAAAATGAACATTAATATATCTTACTGAAATTTTATTATTTTTTCCTAAATATAGATTCGATATCTTACTTACGTGACTAAAGAGATATGTATACAGGATGATTCAGTTTGTTATGTAATTTTCTTATCTTGTGGGGCTTTATAAGGGAGACACAGGGTGTTGAAGTTTTCAAAAAATATATGGATTCTTTTGTATAGTTGCCAAAGTAGCAGAGGTTAAGATATCATACAATGTGTCAGTGGCAAATACTTTTAAAAGCCAGTGGCAGTACCATTTATTTAGAAATAAGAAAATATGCCATCTTGTATAACATTGGCATGTTTAAACATAAAATTTAAAGCAAAAACTGTATTTTGGCATATTTTCGTATTTTTTAAGGTTCCATGGCACATTTGACAGTGTCTGCCAAAAATTAGTACCTATTATTATTAGTGACGTCATTGATGATGACGTCATTACTCGAAGGTAGATCACCCTGGATATTGAATTATTATTTGAAAAAAAAAACAGTAAATTAAAATAAAAAATCGATCTGTTTCGGGATTTTTTAATAATATTGTTTATTTAGTTAAGGTTGCCGTATTTCTAGCCTGAAAATGATCTAATTTATGATGTTTTTTAGGTACTGAAATCTCGAAAAATAAAACACGTAGAGCAAAAGTAATATCAAAAATAAAATTATTGATGTGTTGTTTATCCACTTTTACTATTTAAACTCTCCTCAAATAATATAATAACTTTTAAAATACATTTATATGACACACATTATTTCGCTATTCTAACCCCACATTTTAACAATTATTTTCACATACTTATAAACAAAAGTGAGTAATCTTATATGCAGAACTATGTAAGTTTATGTTACATAGTCGAGGCAATGAAGCACTAAAAAGGCCAAAGATAGGAAATCGTTTAGGATAGGACGTATCGGAATGCGGTTTTTTGCATTCGCTTGCAAAAATTATTTATATCATTTGTACCTACTTTGTACCTATTACAAACCGGAAGTTGCATTGCTGCAGCCAAAAATGCATGCAAAAAATGCATCTTTTGAGAGGCCTTTTGGAAAATTTAATAACTTCGTAAATAAGAGTCAGAATTGGCTCAAGTCGGGTACCCAGGGGTTTTCGAGGTCGCTGATCACGATTATGATGTTCAAATTGACCCCCCGAACACCTGGAGCTCAGGAACGCCGACGAACGTCATCTTCGGGGACTATCCCGAACTTTATGCGAGAGAGGAGAGAAACTGGGCACCAGGGGTTTTTTTGGGTCGCTGAATTCGAATATACCATCGGCGAACACCCCACGGACACCTGGTGGGCCCCAACCTGGACGTGGACGTCATCTTCGAGAATTTTTCTGGAAATATCGACAATAACGACCCGAAAATCGTTATGGGGGCTTTTTGTGTGCGCTGAATCCGAATTTTATGTTGAAAACAACCACCCGAACACCTGGCGCGCCCTAACCTGGCCCTGAACGTCATCCCCGACGGTTTTCCAGACATAATTGAAAAAAACCACCCGAAAATCGTTACCGGGGGTTTTTTGGCTCGCTGAAATCAAATATGGCACCTGCCAACACCCCACGGACACCTGGTGCGCCCTAACCTGGCCCTGAACATCATCCCCAGGGTAGGGCGCACCAGGTGTCTATGAGGTGTGCGTCGGTGCTATATTTGAATTCAGCGACTCGAAAACCCCCCAGTAACGATTTTTGGTTGGTCTTTCTCAATTGTGTCTGGAAAACCCTCGGAGAAGACGTTCAGAGCCAGGGTAAGGCGCACCAGGTGTCTGTGGGGTGTTCGTCGGTGCTATATTTGAATTCAGCGACTCAAAAAAAACCCAGTAACGATTTTTGGTTGGTCTTTTTCAATTGTGTCTGGAAACCCCTCGGGGATGACGTTCAGAGCCAGGTTAGGGTGCACCAGGTGTCCGTGGGGTGTTGGCCGGTGCCATATTTGATTTCAGCGAGACAAAAAACCCCCCGTAACGATTTTCGGGTGGTTTTTTCAATTATGTCTGGAAAGCCCTCGGGGATGACGTTCAGGGCCAGGTTAGGGCGCACCAGGTGTTCGGGTGGTCGTTTTCAATATAAAATTCGGATGCAGCGCACACAAAAAGCCCCCATAACGATTTTCGGTTCGTTATTGCCAATTCTGACTCTTATTTACGAAGTTATTAAATTTGCCAAAAGGCCTCTCAAAAGTGCATTTTTTGCATGCATTTTTGGCTGCAGCAATGCAACTTCCGGTTTGTAATAGGTACCAATGATATAAATAATGTTTGCAAGCGAATGCAAAAAACCGCATTCCGATACGTCCTATCCTAAAAGATTTCCTATCATAATGCTTCATTGCCTCGACTAATAACAATCTTTACATCTACAGTTGAATAATTTAAAAAAATACGTATTTTGAAAGATTTCACTTCCTAAAAATTTGATGGATAGATCGGTTTCTGACGTTGTATATTGATTTTACTTCGGTATCTTTGAATATTCGCAGATGGCATGAGATAACATTCTTGTTATTTGCTAAACTCTGTATTACTGAGTTCTTAACTGTCCAAAATTACTTATATTTGTAGAAAAACTATTTCAAGAATACGGCGCCCTTAATAACGAATTTATGCGTTACTTTATGGACGCACTGTCTACTTTTTTGAAAACTTCAGCATCCTGCATCTGTAACTTAGACCTTCCTGCATCTCCTTGTAATAGTCAAGACAATGCAATGCAAAATTTAAGGCACAATGTAAATGCTGATAAAATCGTACACTATTGCAAATTATAAACTTTGAAATGAATTCCACGAACTGGCATTACTGTTATAAAATAAAAAGCATGCGATAAAATTTACATAGAAGATCACGAGCCGTCTTTACTTAACAATATTTTACGAGCGTTTTATGTTTTCCGCAAGTGCAATAAGGCTAATTGATTTTTTAATACCGCCCATCCACCACAAGAAATATATCTCGCATACATTTATTAGAATGTTTATCACCGACTGGTCGTCCAGCTGAGAAAGATCGGGTCTAATTAAGAAGGTTTTAGCCGCTGAAGGTGGACAAAAAGAAGGTTCTTTTTTCAAAACGTCAGTTTTTTGTATATCAAACGGTTTCTGTATAATTATAGTATTAGTAATTACTTACGCGTTTTTCCATTCAAATCCGATTTAATAGCCACTGGAGCTTTGATTTATTTGATATTTGAAGAGTACAAACAGAATGGAAGCAGGTTTCCACTTACTGGTAACCAGCGCCAGATACATACTTATAAGCTATGAAATATATAATTGTATATTTAAATTGATATAAAAACACCAGTTTAAAGCAGGCTATAGGAACACAGTGGAAGCGGTTTCCTGCTCACTGGTACCCTGCGCCGATCCGCGCTTATATGGTTTGAAAATTCTAACATACTTAATGGACACGTGCACAGTGAAAGCAGGTTGAAGCAGATCAGCGCCGGAAACCTGCGAGCCCGCTTTTATCAGAATTAATTAATAATTTAATTTGTACGCGCTGATCCTGTGTATAGACTTATAAGGGCTAAAAATGATACAATTCACAGCAACCAATTTAGCGTAGACAAATATTGGAGAGAGATTAGTAATGGAATAAATGAAGATGGTACTTATTAAAATATACAGGGTGTCCGAGTGTCTTTATTTTGCTGTATGGTAAATTGTACCAAACAAAACATATTTGATTTAACAATTTTTTTTGGCCACCGGAGCAAACAGGTTCTGAATATGCGACAACGTCGCACACCTACAATGTTTGTACATAATAAATACAAATACACGGAATAAACATACTTAGTGTGAACGATTTTCTTAGAGCTCTTTTCACAAGACAGAATAAAATGTGAAATAGTGTGTTCAAAATTAATGTTGTTGCTAGTCAGAGAGTTTTGTCTAGATTCATCATAAATTAACTGGTTGTGGTTATTATAAATTGTTCCATTTTTGTTTATGTACCCAAATATAGAAAAAAAAACACTTGGAACAGAAAACCGAAAGGCACTAGTCGCACACTACTACTTATAATAATTTGAAGTTAGCAGCAACAGGTATTGTATGCAATGTTGTCGTACGTTCCAGTACGTTACATTTTTATTGTTTACTTCATTAATACGTTACAGGAGCTTTTATTTAACCTTAGTTGTGAATTAATTTGTAATTTCGTAACACAGTTTTGCATGTTATTGCAGCTGCATTTCTATTTTTGAAATGTGTTTGTACACCCTGTATAATAATTGACTCAATAAGCTTAATAGTGATATAAAATGTCTTACGCGAATGAAGATTGTTAGTGACCTTTTTGAACTTTTGTTTGTCTCTTTGCAGTCTTGGCTTTTAGAGTGGTTGACACATGGAATTCTCAGATGAGTGATCGTGAGATAAAAATATGGGACCATTTTTGCCCCAGCTTTGAAATGGCCGCTCTTAGTCGTGCTTTCAGATTGATACGTTTATTTCGAACAACCAAAATGATATATTAATATACGTTTATATATCGTTTACGTAACATATCCTCTGTTCTGCTTTTTATCGTGCCGCTCTATTAAAATTGTGAGTGTCAAAAACAACAGCAAATTGATAATATTTTCTGGAAGCACAACATATCATCTTAGTATAATGGTTGGATTCAAGAATTATGAGATTATATCGATACAGAAACAAGTGTATTTATTAAATTTGCATTAATATTATTGTGTTAGTGATTTATGAAAAATGTCAGAATCTCCTGCGGACAATATAATAAGTAAGATGATATAGAAGAATCATCAAATTTCGCGATTCAATCATTATTGCTGATAAAATTCAAAGATAAATATAAAAAAGCCTACCGCTTATTTGAAGATTGGAGCGATCAAAGAGGGATAACTGTTGTCACTGAGGCAGTTCTAATAGTCTATTTTGAACAAAAATCCAGAGTATACCAGAATTCTACGCTGTGGAGTCTTTACTCAATGATAAAAGCAACATTGTCAGTGAAAATAGCTATTTATGATATACGTGTTAAAAGTAAGATTTTATTTTGTGAGTGAAGATGATTAAAAAACGAGCGTAGCGAGTTTTTTAACTTCACGAACAAAATAAAATCACTTTTAACAGGTATATCATACACTATTTTTTCTACAAAACAATCGAAAGAACTTTAAACTCAATAAAAATAAGAAATCAAAAAATGCCACACAGATCGCAATGTTTATGAACCAAAATTTTCGTAGCAACCAGTGCTGTTGTTAGTTACGGAAAAAATGCAAAAATATTGACAGCATTTTCTAGTAATATTATAAGTATAATGAATAATCTCGATAATGAGCGTAACGAATCCATCCCTGCTGAAATCGAAGAAGCCGCCAGTCGAGCAACATTGGAATTATTGCTGGCGAAATCAAAGGAACAGTACGAAATCGCTTATAGACGCTTTTCGGAATGGTGCAACATTAAAAAGGTCCCTGGGAAATGTACCGAAAGTGTTTTACTGGCATATTTTGAGGAAAAAGCCAAGATATGGAAATCGTCAACGCTGTGGTCAAATTATTCCATTACTATGTTAAAAATAAAGCAAGATCAAGATATAAGCAAACATTATAAACTTTTTGCTTTTTTAAAACGGAAGGGTGAATTATATCAAGCAAAAAAGTCAAAAGTTTTGACGAAGACGCATATCGACAAATTTCTCACAGAAGCAGAAGACGAAAAGTATCTGATGATGAAAGTCGCAGCAATAGTGGGTGTATTCGGGGCGTGTCGCTGGGAGGAATTGTGTCAGATGACCATCGACAATATCGAATATTTGGACACTTCGGTTGTTGTGACCATACCATATACTAAAACGAAAGTGCCTCGGACTTTCAGTGTTGTTGGTGAATTCTATTTAAACTTTTTTAGAAAGTATATGGCACTTCGGCCACCCAACGCTGACCATAGACGATTTTTTCTTAAATATATGAAGAATAAATGTGTGAAGAATCCAGTCGGAATTAACATTAGTGTTAAAAGTAACTTACTTTTAACACGCGTGTCAAAAAATGACATTTTTAACATCAAAAATCACAATTAAAAAGCCCACTTTTAACAGTTTTGTAGAAAAAGAATATTGACATAAGGAAATTTCCAAGTTTAATTGCGCTCCTTAAACGTAGGATATAGATCCAGGAAGTCTAGTATTTTAAGAAAATCAGAGGTTGACAAATTTTTTAAAGGAGCAGATGATAAAACCTACTTGATGATGAAGGTAAGATGTAATTTTCACACTTCTCTCCAAATATTGAAATCGTTTTTTATTTTAGATAGTGTTGATTATTGATTATATCTTTAACTTGAAGATGTAAAGGACATGGGAGAATTTACATCGATAGAAATTCCCAACACAAAAGCGAACGTGCGAAGACAATTCAGTCCTCTCTTCGTTCGTTCAAGATTCTTCCTATGATATATAATTAGAAAATGTACAAAACAATACGTTGGTATACATTCTATACGAGGTTTCCCTAAAAAAAATTGCAGAATTTTTGAAATTATTAAGGAGCAGATGATAAAACCTACTTGATGATGAAGGTAAGATGTAATTTTCACACTTCTCTCCAAATATTGAAATCGTTTTTTATTTTAGATAGTGTTGATTATTGATTATATCTTTAACTTGAAGATGTAAAGGACATGGGAGAATTTACATCGATAGAAATTCCCAACACAAAAGCGAACGTGCGAAGACAATTCAGTCCTCTCTTCGTTCGTTCAAGATTCTTCCTATGATATATAATTAGAAAATGTACAAAACAATACGTTGGTATACATTCTATACGAGGTTTCCCTAAAAAAAATTGCAGAATTTTTGAAATTGCCGAATATTAGGAATTACACTGGCCACTGTTTCCAGAGAACGTCTGCTACGATACTGGCTGATGCAGGAGCAGGCATCAACACTCTTAAAATGAATGATGGGTGGAAAGCAACGAATGTGGCAGAATGATATATAGAGAATTTCGTTCAACAAAAACTTTAAGTAGCCCCAAAAATATTAGGTCAAAGAGATATTTGGCCTCTACTTCATCAAATACATGTGCAAAGGGCTTTCTATAACCAATTGCAAAAAAGTTACAGTTATAACTTATAATAGTGGTAAGAAATTGTTTAAGTTGACAATAAATGAATAATTAGTTCAAGAATTATATATCTTTTTCCGCACTAGTTAAGAAAAATCGAAGTTTTCCCAACTCAAATAACTTACTAAATGTACAGCTTTTCAGAACACTACTACTAATAGCGTACTAATAAATAAAAAAGATATTCATTATTTTAATTTTTTCACTTAGTAAAGAACAAGACACGAGTTAAAATCGTTTTACATTTAGAAGGGTTATTTCTTTGAGCTTGTTGAAAACAATTTAAAGAAATATTTTGGGTTTCAAGCTGTTCAAAGAATGTCCCAACTTAGAAATCATCCTACTTCACATTTGAACATGTTTTCACATTTAGACGTGTTACAGTTCAACAGCAGTTCATCTTGTATTAATGTAAGTGTCGAAGAACCTGAGGACAAAACCGTTCAAATAACACTAAATCGGACTTAAACTTTAATAAACTACAGTTACGGACAGATACAGCGACATATGCGCGAGGCAGCGCAAAAACGAATTAATAATCTCAATCTCGCCCCGATATCGCATACAAACGGTGCATTGCCATTCGAATGATGCGCTTCCTTACATAACCTCCTGTGGTGCACTTTTCATTTCGTAACTGTTACACCTAATTTGTAACATCTTTCACTTCCAGCGAGACCTCCAATTGTTGCTCAATATCGCGCTGTACTAACGGCACAGCGACTGGTCGTCACTTACCAATTTTAAGAAAAAATTATCCCTACGAACGTTAATGGTATCAAGTTATACAGGGTGTTTCGAGGCAAAAAGGAAATATCTCTATTATATAGTTCCTTTAATTTCAAAATTTCACGATGTGAATATTGTTCCATCAAGTATTACTACCAGTACGCAGGCTCTCTAAAACACCATGCGCAAAAAGATCTATCTAAGTATCTAAGTGAACTTCCAGAGTGGAAAGTCACAATAAGGCAAGTATGGTCACCAGAAATTCCAGTTATCAATGTAATTTTAAATTATTTAGGAAGGAATAATCGGAAAACAGGACAATATGGTTAATGGTCTAGATTTCCTGACTAAGCAAACGTTTCAATTTTATTTTAAATCTTCTTCAGGGCTACAATAGGAAACAAGAGATAAGAATTATAAAACAATATTAAAAATTTAAAATTCAAAAACAAAAAAAAACTGTCGCACGCAGTTTATGGTATTCAGTGTAATGATTGTTTAGGTATATACAGGCTGTATCACATAAGAGGGCCACTCCCATGTAGCTCGCATAATATGCGAGACACGTCAAAAATATTTAATTGTTTTTTGTTGCATTTTTGGAGGCCTTTATACTCGTGAAAACAAATTTGAGATCCACGGCCAACTTTATGAGTAATAACAAAAAAAACCTGTAAAGTGCCCAAAATTTAAGGCTAACTTTTTTATTTTAAGAGATAGAGAAAACTTATTGGTAATAAATTTGTATTGCAAAATTAATACCTTTCACCTGATATAAACAGATTTTTGAAATATCGTATGTGGTTTGCTGCATCCTCTAGGCGGATAAAAAATTTTTTTATTGAAGCAGGCTATGGCCACAAAAAATTGCCTGTTTTTTCGTCTTTCATGCAATATACTATATGTTGCCCTTATCTTCCGTATTTATTAAATTTTTTTCAGTTTTAATTAAAAAAATGTACCTAAATATTTTCGTGTTGCTCAAGATAATGTAGAACCTGTTTTAAAGACGCCAATTGCAAAAAAATAATAAACAGAATGTACTTTTTATGCAAAATACAGATTTTCTTATATTATTTTATTGGTTTTCACATTAGAAACAATTGAGTCTTTAAAATTATTTTGACAGACAATATAATAAAATAATAATATAAGAAAATCTGTATTTTGTATAAAAAAGTACATTCTGTTTATTATTTTTTTGCAATTGGCGTCTTCAAAACAGGTTCTGCATTATCTTGAGCAATACGAAAATATTTAGGTACATTTTTTTTAACTAAAATTGAAAAAAAATGTAATAAATACGAAAGATAAGGGCAACATGTAGTATATTGCATTAAAGACGAAAAAACAGGCAATTTTTTGTGTTTTTTTGCGCTTTGCGCACAAATAAAAAATTCTTATTCCGGTCCTGATCACCGATTCTGTAAATTCCATCGGATGCGCTATCGCACTCACATTTCGAGGTCACGGCAGAAAACTGAAGGCAGTTCAAAGTGCCGACAACGGAATAAAATTGCTGGTCTACCTATGCTGTGTTACAAACAAGTGGAAGGGTTCAGAGATATATGTCGGGTTTTACCGACATTTTATTGCTTACTTCGCCTTCCAAAAACGATTCTATTATTCAATGCTATTGGACGAAAGTTTGTAGTGATCTTGGGCTGATACAAGAAATCTGGCACTGGAAGTTTCTTTAAAGTATTGTTCTTGCTCGATCTGGTAAAATCATCTCTTGTATTGTCTTGTGAGACATGATTTTTGCATATAAATGAGAAATATGAAACTTTATTATTACGAATTTGATAACAGTGGTGGTTACTCTCGGCCAACTACTGTCCCGCTCGGAGCTCACACCTAACTATGTATGTTTTTTTAACAAACTGTACCTTAATTTAGAACCTTATCATTTTAAAGCCGCTATATGTAGCGTAAGTTATAAAACCAATGATGGCATGCTGTGCTTTCGCCAACATAAAATTTATCAGAAGCCAGGCGAATGGGTCAGTTTTTAAAACTAATCGAACGTGTAGCAGGATATAAATGCAAATGGGCATAGTTACTGTAATTTTCTGATGACATTTGAGTTAGAAGGGAATGTGGCGTTGCCTCATCTCATTCATTATTTTTTATTAACTGGTGGAACGAGTTTTGGAAGTAAATAAAATTCTCCAAATGAAACAACAAATGTTATACCATGAATAATAATCAGTGATTTATAAATTACGATTATAATTCTGAAAAATTATAAACCCGTAATAAATTATTCCAGATGTCGGACAAGAAAATTAATAATCAGCAACTTGAGTTGAAAATATATATTTACATTCGAATAGAGAAGTTATACAAAAAAAAAACAGTCGTAAATGCTAAATTCAATTTTTAATATGCCTAGTAATATCTGTATCCTGCATTTTAATCGTTAGGATTAACCCAGAACTCGAAGATTTGTGCGGGAGAGGGGGTGGCATATTATTATTCAGAAGGCAGCAAAAAAGTACAATATACATCTTTAAGGGTGCCATATTCTTTAAATAGGACATCTAAGAACTGAATAATATAGAGCTTAACAGGCATGTTATCTCATGCAACTTGCAAATATTCAAAGATAGAGAAGTAAAACGAGTATATAACGACAGAAATCGGTATATTTTTAAATTTAATTGTAGATGTAAATATTGCTACAACATAAACTTACATAGTTATCCATAAAAAAATGGTCACTTTTCGTTATAAGTATGTGAAAATAATTGTTAAAATGCGGGTTAGAATAGCAAAATAGTGCATGTCTTATAAACGCATTTTAAAAGTTATTATTTATTTGATCAGCAATTTTATTTTTTACATTAGTTTTCTTCTATGTGTTTCATTTTTCGAGATTTCGAGAAAATAACATTTGTAGAATATTTAATGTTTTGCTTTTCTTCTTAACCAAATTATTAAAACATTAATATTTAATTTGTTTAAATTTCTACTCTACTAAATATGCACTAGATGTATTTTGATAATTAAGTATCTAAAATTATTAAAACGAGATGTAAAGTTTATTCAGTCGAAACAATGCATTATAGAACCCACTTTATTATAATATCTTGTTTAGGAAGGCATATAAAATACGTGAGGTTTTATAAAAAAAGTAATATGAAAGTCATAATTATTAGTACCCACCTATTGATACTATATACAGGGCGGTTTTTTACATGTGGTGCCAAATTGAAGCAAGAGATAGAAATTGTCATGGCGTCATAGATTTTTCTATGAACATGTTGCAGATCGTGTTCCTATATACAGCGTGTTCAGAAATTAGACAAATTACGTCACGACTGTCGTTACGCAATTGTTTATATTGTCAACATAATTTTCCATGGTTTTGTTCCGTTAAAAACAATCATATTTTGTAATTTAGTACAAACATTTAATGTAGTAAATATTTTTGTTATTCTCAGTTGCAATTTCATAAATATTTTGATGAAAATATAATGAATTATTCATTTGTTCGTATGACGTAAGCATATTTTTAAACATGCACAATTTTCAAGCTACAGGGTGCTTAACTTAAGTTTTTGTTGTGTCTCGCAAACTAATAATTGAACTAGCTTTAAAATTTTATATGGTGTAACTATACAACTGAAAACCTTGTCATTGCATAAAATTACAAGATACCTAATTGAAAAAATCAATGGCGTCCATCCAATACTATCAAATGACCCTTCAAAAAATAAGTGGTACGCTACTGTACCAAATTTGCAAAAGGTTCTCTAGAATTGTGCTATCAATTTGCTTCTAATGGTTATTATTTATATTTTCTTCTTTATAAAAAGTAAAAAAAAGCCGTAAAAAGTAACTGATCATTTCTGTTCTATTATATTCAAGTAGACTACGGATATGTTTAAAATTTTGCACCCAGACTGGGAAGTTCATAAAACTAACCCCTTAGTTGGGCCTATTAACAACAGTAGCTTCTTTATTTAAAGCTTTTCTTTTAGTTTAGAAATACCCCGTTAAATAAAATGAGTACGTACTAAAACAATGCCACAAATAAGTAATTAGAGACAACAACTTATTATTCTTACACTTTTTTAAATTGTCTCAAAGAATAGCGTTTCTAGTTTAGTCATCCCCATTCTTTTTTTATAAAAAAATCAGGATATAGTATTGTACACAATTCCTACAAGGAGTCATGTAATTCCTTACGCTAATGACTTCCTAACTTAGATACCATCGCAACTCATTTTAATTTGAACACGTAAGAGTACTTATTGTTGCTACTTTTAATTATGAATTAGGAAGTGAATTCGCGGATAAAATACGCTAATTGCATACGAAAACGCTAAATACTTCCCACAGAGCGATATTTATATACAGGGTGATTCAAGTTTCGTTCCATAAACTTCGAAAAATTTCAGAAAATAATGCCAGCGTTTCATATAAACCTTTCCTCTTGGAGCCTTTTTGAAGATACAGAGTGATTTTTTTATCCATTCATCCCCTAAATGTAAATTACCCATCATTCTCTGTAAAAGTGTATTGTTCACCCATCTAAAAATGTATTGCAATAAAGGAATTTCATTCGCATTAGAAAGCATGTTGAATATTTTCGATAAAAATTCTACATGATTATTCTTGAGACGTCAGTACATATTTCTTGAATTTTGCAAATATTTATAGATATACGTATATCTGTATGAAAACTAATATTTTTAACTCGAATTTTAGTTACAGTAAATTTATAATTAACGTAACTACAACTAATGTTAATATCTGTTGTAAGAAATTACTATTTTATTATTGTTTGTAATCAATGTTGTATGAGACACTTGTAACGGCGTGGTTTTGATGCAAACATCTAAACAACGTATCGCATCAGTTTCAATGATATTTATGAATTGTATAATATTTAAATTATCACACAAAAAGTCCTTATTAATGAACCGTATATGTTTATCTACTACATGTTACCAACACAACTAAAACGTGTTAGGTTAGATGTTAGGTTGATGTGCCTTTGCGCATGTGCAACAGAAATCACATGAAAACTTCTGTGAAATTTCATAATAAATGTAGTAAAAGTAAATAGTTCCATTGTAGTACATTGTAAGAAGAGCAGAACAAAACATGGAAATTTACACCTATTTTTATCCGTGTATTCGTAAACTCTTATTTTGCTTATAGCAGACTCAGGAAAAGCAATACATTTTATTTATTTTATTTTTATTTACAATTCTAAAACATTGTTGTAGTTTATTCCTTGTTGTAGCAAAATGACACTGACTCTATCATTTCATCAGGAATATCAAATGCATGGTTAAAATCACCGAGTTATTTCAGAAATTTACGACGACAATAATTTAAAATGTTGATATGCCAATAATAATAAGAATTTAACGTTAATTTTCAGAATTATATCCACAAACGACATTATAATTTAAAGTACTGAAAAAAATCAAGTATAAAACTCACTGATATTTTGTTGTATAAATAACTATTCTATTCAGTTCATATGTGAAAAAGAGGTAAGATGTCTTGCTAAATGGAGAATGACGTTCCGCTTATACTATATATATATATACAGTATGCGCCAAAAGTATGGAATAAATTCAATAAAAACGAAACAATTATTTTTTGGGAAAAATCCTCGAACTGGTCGATTTTTAATTTAAAAAATACATATTTTAGCGTAAAATGCGATTTTCAAATGTCATTTGTTTTCGAGTAATGACGTCATCGATTTTTTTTTAAATGGCGACACCATATTTTTTTTCCTTGATTCTGAAAGATCGTTTAATTTTCTATCAGACAGTACTAAAATTTTGCCCTCTTACATAGGAAAGTTTTCGAGTAAATGACGATTGAATGTTAGAAAACGTAAATCAATTAAAATAAAGCAAAAACGTTATCAAGTTTAGTTTTTCGAATTCCATAGTTCTTTTATGGATCACGTAGGTGAAAATCTTTTCAAAGTGTCATTGTCACACCGACTTTCTAATAAGTATTGTAAGCGACATAGAAATTATTATGGCACATCTAACTGTTACTCAAAGAATTGAAATTTGAATTCTTATCGGATGCGGGAATATGAATAGAACTCAGCAGGAAGGTTGCGATTTATTTAATGAAAAATATCCAGATCGCCCTATCAGCCAATCAACAGTCAGTAAGGTAGAGTCTAAATTTAGAGAAACTGGCAATGTTGTAAATATTCCAAAACCTGGACGTCCAAGCATTAATGCAAATCAGAAACAGAACATTTCGATAAGTATGGTGGATAATCCTCATAATTCTTCACGATTGGTTGCATTAAACAATGACACTAGTCAGAGCACAGTGCTACGTATCTTGAGGAAGGAAAAATATCATCCCTACAAAATTCAACTTGTGCAGGAACTCAATGAAGATGATCCCTATCGCCGCTTACACTTTTGCGAAATTCTAATGGATTTATGTCAAGGAAATAAAAATTTACACCGGCAAATACTTTTCTCAGATGAGGCCACATTTTTTGTGAATGGTACAATAAACCGTCAAACTTGCAGATATTGGAGTCGGAAAAATCCTCATTGGATGGCAGAGGCACATACTCAACACCCTCAGAAATTAAATGTGTGGGTTGGAATATTTGACGACAGAATAGTAGGGCCTTTCTTCTTTGAAGGAACCCTTACAGGACAAAGATATTTAGAGTTTCTAGAAAATTACCTTGTTCCAGCCCTTGCAGTAATTTTTCCTAACGTTAATGACCCTGACATTCCTGACGATACCATATGGTTTCAGCAAGACGGTGCACCTCCGCACTATGCGCGCCCTGTACGAGATTTTTTGGACAACTGTTTTCCTGGGAGGTGGATCGGCAGACGCGGACAGATAGAATGGCCTGCAAGATCGCCACATCTTACACCTCTTGACTATTTTTTATGGGGATACTTGAAGTCAAAAGTGTACATTAATAAACCACGTAATTTAGAAGAACTTCAAAATCGCATTCGGGACGAAATACGCAGAGTTACCCCAGAAATCATTCATAATGTGCAAGAAGAATTTCTTCACAGACTTGCGCATTGTCAAGAAGTTGGTGGATGGCAATTCGAACATTTAATTTAAGTATAAAATTTAATCAATTGTATTTTATTTTACATACCTCAGAATTGTTACTTTTTTATGGATAAAATTTACGTTTTCTAACATTCAATCTTCATTTACTCGAAAACTTTTCTATGTAAGAGGGCAAAATTTTAGTACTGTCTGATAGAGAATTAAACGATCTTTCAGAATCAAGGAAAAAAATATGGTGTTGCCATTTAAAAAAAAATCGATGACGTCATTACTCGAAAACAAATGACATTTGAAAATCGCATTTTACACTAAAATATGTATTTTTTAAATTAAAAATCGACCTGTTCGAGGATTTTTCCCAAAAAATAATTGTTTCGTTTTTATTGAATTTATTCCATACTTTTGGCACATACTGTATATATATATAATATACGGTAAACCTACCCCTAGCTATGACTGATATTTGATCTCCCTGTACGCTTATACATGCGGCTCTTCACCTGGCTGATCCCCGGCAAACGGCCGTTGAGCAACATGTGGAACTTTTACTTTTGGCACCGAGCATGGAACAAAAAAATAGCTGGGCAGCCTCCTCCACATCACTTCAGCACGTGGAAAAGAAAGCAACAGATCGATATCGCGGGCGGTGTTGCATGAAACACGCCGGGTTTTGGGATCCGTCAGTTTTTTCGTGAATGTGTCTTCGTTTCGTAGAAAGTTGAGACTTTTGTCGGAATCGGTGGTGTCGTAATCCCTTTCACCTTGAACTTCGGGCGGGCTTTCGATTTGATATTCAGATCAGCGCCTTCGTTTGTTCAAAACAAAAACAGCGAGAAAAGCACATATACAACAAAAATGAATATTTTATTTGATAATCTACGACGGTAGACACACGCATCGTCATTTGGATGTCATTATGGCATGCATAATAACACTCAGTACTATTATGATTTCATAACACATGCAAATTATTAAGTAAAAAATAAATAAAAACAGAGTTAGTCACCACTTTTACTTGTTATTATTAACTATAAAAAATTCACCAACATTTATTTATTGTAAACATTAATTACAACTTCTGAACAATTTGTTAAATTAATTCCAGCAGATGATAAGTGGGCTGTATTTTTAGAAAGTAAGTTTATTTCCTGAGTGCTTGAACTTATTGAAGTTCCATCAATGCCTGAAACGTTACCCAAAATATTAAAGTCCACTTCCTTCTTATTTTCTTTGAAATCTTTTATGTCTCTTATGCCACTGTGTTAGAGCGACAATCACCATGCCTCTTAACAGTTAAATCGACTCCTGAATCCGCAAGCAACGACGCAGATGATCTACGAAAACAATGTATATTCTTGAGGAATTGGAAGGCCCAGGATCAATGCTATATTACATGGCATTTTCCCAAAAGTATTAATGAGAACTGGTTGATTGACGCATTTTCCATTTTTGTACCCCACAAAAAAACGAGTATGATCTGTGTAGCTTGGCCTTATCGCTATATATCTTTGAATCAGTTATACCATATTTATTCCTTCAATGTTTTCGTTTGAGATAAAAAAAATCTCGTGTTATCTTTGTTTTCATACACGGAATAATAATATGAATGCATTGCTCTTCATCTTTAACATTTTATAGGTGCAGATTTGTCAATTCAGTACACCTGCAAGCACCTACAAGCTCCTACAAGCCCCACTATCAATGCAACTTTTATCATAAAATAAGTACTATCGTCGGCTTCCAGCAGTTGAGTTATGTTTTCTTTTGTTAAAATCTTAGATCTTTTTCAATAAAATCCTTCCTATTTTCTTTTTAAAAACGCAATGAAATAGACGTACTTCTAATTTCTTCATTGATATAACTGAACGCAGCCAAAGCGACAAAGGCTTGCTATGTTTTGAAAGATATTAGAAATTTGCCAGTAAAACTTTTTCATTGCCGCTATTCTAGATTTCTTTCACTTTACACCAATTGCACAATGTCTTTGATATCCGAAGGGACACTCTCGGAATCGAAATCAACCATATTATTTTTTTTTTTTTTCACTAAAACGAAGGTATGACACAAAATTGGTAGTTATGTGAATGTTGTGTTTATACCTCGCAGATTTTTAATTAAAATATGCTAATAAGACGTTTTCATTGAACTTTCTTTCTTTTAGCACCATAAAACAAACTCCTAATGGTCTTTTTTTCTTTTATTTGGATGGAAGTAATTCATGTTTCTGAGCTTCTGCAGCTTATAAAATAACACCTGGTAATAAATCATCTATTCTGTTTAGTAGGAATTGCGCACAAGCTGCTGCTAAAAATGGTGACTACACAAAATGAAATTGTTGAATTTAACTACCAAGTTTATAAAACTAGTAATCATCGTATTATACTATAAAAATTATCAAATATCAGCTTAACTAAGCCATTTATTAATTTCTTCACTTCATAGCTCTCTTGAAGGAGATTGGTAGTGGAGTATCGTGGTTTTCGACCTATAGAAGTAAATACTACTTGGAGTCGCTCAAGGATCGATTCTCGACCCGCTATAGTTTCTAATCTTTATTAATGACATTGTCCGTAACCTGAATTGCAAGGCCCTTCTTTATGCAGATGACCTCAAATTGTATCTGTCTGTGTATTAATGACTGTGTCGAGCTTCAATCAAACGTGAGCATTGTTATATGAGTAATTGTTATCAATGAAATTAATGTCGAAAATATTTCATCGAATATGAAATGCCTCGGGCACAAACCTAGAAAAAATATAGACAGCGTCGGTTCATGATATAGGTCACGTGGCAGGTGCCGCGTTTTCTAGGGTCCTAAGGTCCAGAAAATGGATATTTTATTTGTTTTATGTTGGCAAATATGATGGCTGCATTGCAATATGAAATTAACTAACTTGCTATCATTTTAAACGTCATTGAAGAATGTGACATGAATGTAACCAATCATAGTAAACAAATGAGCTTCACGTTACAATACAGCCAACGTAAATTGGCATAAAAACCAAGTTTTAGCGATTCTGGACCTTTTAGGGCAGCCATGAATTAGCGGTCGCCGGCAATATGACACTGGCACAGTCTATATTTTTTCTAGGTTTGTGGCCTCGGGCTTTTATATGACGTCGCGGATATCAAATGCCTCAATTACGACCTAGACATATACATAATTATTATTTTGCATAAAGAATGTTTAGATTTTGTTATTGGCAATAATTTTTTATTCAGAAAAACTCTACCTTATACCTCTTTTATGCACACAATTTAAAATATCTGAAAATTATATTGGCACTTCCTTCCATAATTTGAGAATACGGAATTATCACGTGCCAGTTCTTATGTATAATATCCGCTTTAAATATTGGCATATGCATACCGAGCTCATTGCGTTCTTGTTTGTAGTAGAATTTAGGATAAAAAAAACGCCTCTCCTGAGGAGACCTTGTTCAAACATTGATGAATTGGTTAGCCATCATTATTATGCTAATTCAGTATCACCGGCGGTGTCTGGTAAAAGTGAAACTCTCCTAAGATGCCCGGTTGTTGCGTTTGCCTGGCTGTAATTATGAATTAGAAGAGGTGTTTGTAGAAAGTACATCCCATTCAGTTTTAATTGGGTAAATTAGCGGACCCGTCTGTGTGCGTCTCTTGCTTGATATGTGAAAAACATCTCCGCACATGAAGAAAGTTTTTAATTTTTTTTTTCTGTTCACGGATGGATCCAAGACAGCGCTTAGGAGCGAGGATCTATGAAGTGCCACCAAGAGTGAATTTCCGGAGAAATGCACCTCGATCTTTCAGACTGAAGTATCTGCTATCTCCGCCTGCGTTCAAGCGAATATCAGAAGGATATATAATAATAAAAGGTCTTATTTATTAGTGTTTACAAAGAACACACAACATCTGGGCGAAGTCTAGCTTTCGCTACTCTACTTAACCCAGTATAAGGTACAAAAAAAATATAAAAACTAACATAACAAAAACAATCATTACAATTCAAATATATTTTATCATTAGCACGTTACTGACAAGATAAGACAAACTCTTTAATTCTTTTACGGAAACTGTTCACAGATAGAATCTTTAGTTCATCATTAAGGCTATGATAAATTTTAATAGAATTGTAAGTAAAAGATCTTGTAAATACCGCCGTGGAGTACCTAGGAAGAGATAATTTAAAATTACATCTAGTTTGAACGGAGTGTGTCTCATACATAAAAATAAACTTATTTCGAAGATAAGAAGGAGTAGAAGATTGAAACAAACGATACACAAATACAGACATATGGTACTTAAAAACATTTTCAATATTAAGCCAATGCAACTCTTTTATATTAGCTGATACTCTATCAAACCTCTTCAGACCAAACACAAATCTGCAACACGAGTTCTGAATTTTTTGAATTCTGTACTTTGTTACACTGTCCAAACACGGAAAGTAAAGTATGAGACAGTAATTTACAAAAGAGACTTCCTCAATTCAAATGTCATAATATTTCTACTCCTGTAGAGGTGTTTAAGAGCCAAATAAGATTTTTTAATTATCAGCATATTCAAATATGCACAGGTGGTTTTACGCACGCTTTTGTCCTTCAGCCAGCGGCATGCACAATGAGTCTTTAATCTAAGTGCTGTCAGAAATCCGCGCTGCTTCAACAACAACAAAAGGTATTCAGAAAAGAACTAGAAAACTGTATACCTCAGAAAGTAGAAGAGATAATATTCACTGTACAGGGTGTCTCAAACTTTGCAGCTTTTTCTTGAAATATCAAACGTAGAATTTACTTCTGATCATTTTATCTCTTTTGTAATTTTTTGTTTAAATGTTCCGTTTTGAAGAAAAACGGCAATTTGTAGTGCCCATAACTCATTGCATCCCTCAGTTACCTCCATTCACCCTTCGATTTTTTTTCACCAAAATTACATGATAAGTATGCCGGAATAAGATAAAAGTACGTGCAAATTTTCGAGTGTCTATCTTACAAAACAATGGGATTATTAACAAAAATAGTTTTTTAAAATGTAACTTTAACACCCTGTATATTGAAACAGGGACGTCCAAATAAAAAATGGCATAAGGAGAGTCGCATTATTTTTGTCCAAAGAATATGTGGTTAATGGTATGGCCTTCTATTTCGGGACACCCTGCATAAGAATGCATGGTCAACTATGCAGCATGCAACAACAGTTTTGTTAATTTAACTCGACAATTAACAATTTACAAAACAGCAGTTATATATACAGGCTGTATCACACAAAAGGGCCACTCCCATGTATCTCGCTTAATATGCGAGACACGTCAAAAATCTTTAATTGTTTTTTGTTGCATTTTTGGAGGCCTTTATGCTCGTAAAAATTTGAGATTCATGGCCAACTTTATGAGTAATAACAAAAAAACCTGTAAAGTGCCCAAACTTTAAGGCTGTCTAACTTTTTTATTTTAAGAGATAGAGAAAACTTATTGGTAATAAATTTTTATTGCAAAATTGATACCTTCCACCTGATATAAACAGAATTTTGAAATATCGTATGTGGTTCGCTGCGCCCTCAGGCGAATAAAAAAATTTTATATTGAAGCAGGCTATGGCCACAAAAAATTGCCTGATTTTTCGTCTTTCATGCAATATACTACATGTTGCCCTTATCTTTCGTATTTATTACATTTTTTTTCAATTTTAATTAAAAAAAAAAAATGTACCTAAATATTTTCGTGTTGCTCAAGATAATGTAGAACCTGTTTTAAAGACGCCAATTGCAAAAAAATAATAAGCAGAATGAACTTTTTTTATGCAAAATACAGATTTTCTTATAATATTATTTTATTACATTGTCTATGTCAAAATAATTTTAAAAACCCAATTGCTTCCAATGTGAAAACCAATAAAATAATATTATAAGAAAATCTGTATTTTGCATAAAAAAGTACATTCTGTTTATTATTTTTTTACAGTTGGCGTCTTTAAAATAGGTTCTACATTATCTTGAGCAACACGAAAATATTTAGGTACATTTTTTTTAACTAAAATTGAAAAAAATTTAATAAATACAAAAGATAAAGGCAACATGTAGTATATTGCATGAAAGACGAAAAAACAGGCAATTTTTTATGGCCATAGCCTGCTTCAATAAAAAAAAATTTTATCCGCCTAGAGGGCGCAGCGAACCACATATGATATCTCAAAAATCTGTTTATATCTGGTGGAAGGTATCAATTTTGCAATAAAAATTAATTACCAATAAGTTTTCTCTCTCTTAAAATAAAAAAGTTAGACAGCCTTAAGGTTTGGGCACTTAACAGGTTTTTTTGTTATTACTCATAAAGTTGGCCAGGGATCTCAAATTTGTTTTTACGAGCATAAAGGCCTCCAAAAATGCAACAAAAAAACAATTAAAGATTTTTGACGTGTCTCGCATATTAAGCGAGATATATGGGAGTGGCCCTCTTATGTGATACAGCCTGTATATTATTATGAAGAAAAAAGTAATGAACTTGAGTTGCATAAAAAATATACAGGGTGTTACAAGTATGCCAGTGAACTCCACATAAAGATTCGATATCGAAAGACCAATTCGATATTTCAACTATTCTCTGAGATACGAAGAATCCCTTAAAACTAGTTTTTTTTTTCTTAAATTTCGCCCTGCATCTCAAAAATGAATGCATCCTTTTATCCCTCGTAGTTTCCGAATCCCCTGCAATAATAATTTCAGAAAACATTAAATTGAAACGAGACTTTTAGTTCACAAACGATACCACCACAATTTTCTAGCGCCGCGTAAATTGCAAAAAATGGGTAAGGGAAGTAGGTGGCCACCTAAACTCAAAAACTAGTTTAAGCCAAACGACAAAACGCGCCTCCTTAGACATTCCGCTTTGGTAACTTTGTATGTCCGCGGAATTTATAAAACGCCTTGATTAATTAATGAAATGCACGAGCATCCGACATTATTTAACAATTGTTACAAATAGTACGTGCGACCGTTTCAAATAATTGCATTACGCGGAAATCGTGAGGGGATTTGGGGCGGCTCGTTTATCTTCATGTACGATGAGAGGTAGCTGAGAATTCGAGGTGTGTTGGTGGATTTTATGCCTGAGACCTCGTTTTTGAGAGAGACGTTGCGAATTTTAATGTTATCGTTGGCATATATGCGGATTTTTTTCGAGAACACTGTGCACTGTAAAAACATACATTATAATACACTACGTTCTAATTAGTAAGCCGCTTATTTAAAGCGTATTTATAATAGTAATATACTAAATTATTATTAACAAGTTTTATTTAATGTTAATAATTTTCCTCTTATTTTTTACCATGATATATTTATCATAAGCAAAATATATATTCCAACTGTATTTATGAACTAAGAACATTATGTACATTATTAAATAACTGTGATTGTATTATACATTTGATATAATATACTAATTAGTGACCAAAAATGATTTTATAGTTAATGGGTATGTGTTTTTTTATTAATATGTACTAAAAAATTTAAAATAAATATATTTTTCTGACTACTGAAATATATTTACCAATATATAAAATATACATAATTTTAATAGCAATAACAATAATTTCATTATGTTACTCTTTAATTATAAACGATCTTAATTCAACAATAAGTTACGGCACAAATAACAAATATTATTTGTTATTAATATGTATATTTGTCTTTAGAATATAGTTACGATATATAATAATAACACACATAGTTATTATTAAAATACCTTTATTAAACGTATGAATGATTATTCAAATATAC
The DNA here is from genome assembly GCA_037114965.1 of Monochamus alternatus. Classification (NCBI taxonomy): domain Eukaryota; kingdom Metazoa; phylum Arthropoda; class Insecta; order Coleoptera; family Cerambycidae; genus Monochamus; species Monochamus alternatus. The sequence continues at coordinate 12,081,258 of CM073434.1, read as the reverse complement.
TGATAGTTCGATTGACAAGTCATTGATAAAAATAAGAAAAAGTAGAGGCTCCAAATTGAAGCCTTGCAGCACTCCGGATGTTGAAGTATATGTATTTCATCGTATACCGCGATATGCTATGAACCGTTTTCGATTTAATAAGTACGGTTCCATTAATTTCAACAAAGATTTCGAAAAACTAAGCTTGATATCGATATATATAAGACATCTACCTGACTCGTAGAGTCTAAGTTATCAGATATATTCTGTGCTATACAAGTCAAATCAAGAACTGTGCGACATAAAACTGTGCTGAAAAGGTGTTGAAGATTTCACAAAGTTGTAAATTATTTCATGTATAATAATTGCAACGAATTTTCTAAAATTGTAGAGTATTGCAATGCTTTAAAACCTATTTAGCAAAAAACCTTTACGCAGTTTGGCCAAGGGGCCTATGAATGAAATCCTGTTACTACCTAATAAAACGTGACATATATTGCTGTCATAAAATACGACACCTCAAATTGACTGCTTGTTAATTCCATACGAACGTTCGAAGCGGAATACATTATGAATAATATATACTTCGGTACAAGTAATGGTGTATTACGATGGTTAATTAAACAGATTTAGAAGTTTTTAGTTATGTAATATCACAAAATATGTCAACACTGAAATTTAAGTTGAAGATTATAACCGAGTTGTAATACTTGTCTGTCGAATCAGCCGAATTTCGATTTTCTAATGTTCTAAATAATATATATTCTTTCCAAAAGATTTTTTCCAAAAAAAGCAGCATAAAATAAAAAATATGTATGCCCATTGTACGTCAATCGGTCAGTGGTCGCGTGGTTTAAGGCGTCAGTACTTGAATTGGGGTGACTAGATCGCTGTGGGTTCGACCCCCGCAGCCGGGGATGTTGGTTTGGATCAATGTGAGAGATTGATACCGGTTGACATTTGACTACCCCCCTAATTAATGAGGTTTTCCAGATTTCCCTCATTCCTGCACTGAATGGTGGTTAGAACCTACCAATGTAAGTCGTTCCTGGGCGTAAATGCGGTCTGCTTAATAATAATGTGCCGCCCCCTCTCCCGCACAAGTCCTCGACTTCTGGGTTAATTCTCGTGATTAGAATGAGGGCTAGAGATATTATTATTATTATTATTATTATTATTATTATTATTATTATTATTATTATTATTATTAATATTATTAATATAAAAATATTTTCTTTTCAACATTTTTGAACACTTTTGAAAACTAAGCATTTCCCAACAACTATATTTGTACGAACTTATTTTATTAATTTAAAAAGTTTTAACACCTGTTAAAGTTTGGTCCCTACTATTCCAGACATGTATATCTAACACAATGATAACATAAAAAAAATATTTATGTATTTATGGAAAATATAGATGTTTCTAACCCGTCGAATGAATGCATTGTTCTATTTCCGAAAACATATTCTGCACTGCAAGTGCTTAACTATTCATACGGCGCACATACAAAATTCAATTTTCAACCAAAATGACCTATCGTTTTTTGTTTTCCAATAATAAAATTTAAAATTTTCCATTGTTCAATACAACCATGTCTGTAACTTGTTTGTTTGTAAGGTTAGAAAAAAAAATAATATGTTCTCCAGACGCTTTTTTCAATATAGTCCGGTGGCGTGCATAATTTTTTTGCCATTTTAATTATTTTTTAGTTATTACCTAAAGTTGTGTTTTTTTTCTAAATACAAACCACAGGTTGCTATGGACCAGTTGAAATTGTTATTTTGTTCTCTTTCCATTAATATGTAATATATGGGGTTAAACATGCTGCATTTTACAGTTATTTTTTTAAATATTTTGGATAAGACATTTAGAAGAAATTATGACAGAATAAGTTACTAAACAAATAATAGTATTATTAAAATAATAGTCACAATAAGAATGTATCCAAGACGTAATTAAATTAAAGTAAGGAAACAGCTAAATAACATTGCTGATATGTAATAAAATGGCAAATAATTATATTTAACATGTAGGGTTAAATATAATTATTATTATTACATATTAATGGAAAGATAGTCACAATCAGAATCATTCTGAGAATGTATCTAATACGTAATTAAATTAAAGTAAGGAAAAAGCTAAATAACATTGCTGATATGTAATAAAATGGCAAATAATTATATTTCACCCTATATATGACATATTAATGGAAAGAGAGAAAAATAACGATTTCAACTGGCCCATGGCCACCTATGGTTTGTATTTTAAAAAACACTAGGTTATAATTAAAAAATTAATATAGTTAGAAAAAAATTATGCACGCCATTTCATTTTAATTTTTTTTTCTTTCACTTTACAAACAGCCAAGTTACAGACAAGAATCGAGAAGTGAAAATTTGAAATTTTGTTTATTACTGGAAAACAAAAGACGATAAGTCATTTTGGCATTGACCATTAATTTTCTCTTAAAAAGATCAAAATTTGCCCAACCTGTACATGATTATTAAGATATAAAATGTTTTTCCAAGATTACAGTGTTATAAGATTTGATAGATCTTCCTTTAACGGAGGGAACACCTCGCAGATACTTATCGTTATAATAAACCTCGGTATAACTCGTGTCTTAAGTAGGTAGGTATTTTTTTTGCTTCGAGCAACCTAGAAATTAAAAGCCCATCTTGTGTCGCACCCGAATGCAAAATAATTACGTAATTTCAAATAAGAATCGGAAAAATCCTGGCCGTGTAATACTTATTTTTAATTCTCGTTATGAAAAATCGTAAACGTTGAGCACTTATAATTAAAAGTCGTGATGTAACCCGGCCTTCCTATATTAATTTTATTTCCAATATTTACCCACACATTAATAGCACCGTGGTAACTCGTATGTCAAACAAAAATACCCAGGTTTATTTTTCCGAGCGCAAACAGATTTCTATTTACACTAAATCACCATATTTTTATAGGATTAGCAAACAGAATCGTCGTGTTCAAACAAAATCCAGATGGGTTAAGCACGAGCATTTAAATTCTCGATAATGTGATAAATTTTTAGTGAGATACGAAAAGGTTCTTTTACATTTCTTGCCAACTATCAGTTCTAAATTACTCTGTATAGAGTGTCCCAATTCCATTGTAATAACGTCACCCAATTCTTATCTGAAAATTTAGATGCCAACGTTCAATTTGACGTTGTTTATACTGACTTTTCGAGAGCCTTCGACAGGCTTGATCATGGTATTCTACTGAAAAATTTCCAACAGGCTGGTTTACCTCCCTCTCTGTTAACTTTATTCTATAGTTATTTAAAGAACAGGAAACAATTTGTTTGGTACTATGGTGTCAGGTCTGTCGAAATTCAAGCTGTTTCTGGCGTACTTCAAGGCTCTATTCTTGGGCCCCTTCTATTCGCTTTATTTATTAATGACATTGTAAAAGACTTAAGCGTTTTACCCCGTACATTCGATATCTGACTGTATTAAATTACAGAACATCTTTCAAAAATTAAAGAATGGTGTGATGGAAATAAACTTCCCCTTAATGGAATAAAATGTAGTGTGGTCTCTTACCACAGAAAAAATAATCCAATTTCATATACATACAGTATAGATGGTGTCATATTAGATCGTCCTGAGTATGTCCTGGGAGTTACATTTGACAGAAATTTAACGTTTAATTTCCATGTTGAATTAGTTATTCAAGCATCCTACAGAAATTTGGGATTCGTTATTAGAAACTCCAAGGGCTTCACCGATGTGTGTTCGTAAGATCCAAGTTAGAATATGCTTCGTTGATCTGGAACCCTGGATATGATACATATAAAGATTCTTTAGAAAATATTCATAGGCGTTTTTTAAAACATGTATCTTATACAGTTGATGGATTTTATCCACCCATCGGTATTCCTCAGAATATTTTCTGCAAAAAGTATTGAAGTACGTACGCAACAACAAGCTATATTATTTATCTTCAAAATTTTGAGAAACTATATAGATTATCCTCCAATATTAGATAATAATAATAATAATAATATCTCTACCCCTCATTCTAATCACAGGGATTAGCCCAGAAGTCGGAGACTTGTGCGGGAGAGGGGGCGGCATATTATTATTAAGCAGGCCGCATTTGCGCCCAGGAACGACTTACTTAGATAAACTAACGTTTGCCTTGCCACCTAGGGTCGGTCAGTGGTCGCGCGGTTTAAGGCGTCAGTACTTGAATCGAGGTGACTAGATCGGTGTTGGTTCGAGCCCAGCTGCCGGTAGACCGTATATAAGCTATATTCGTGGAGATGTTTGGCGCCCTCTCTGCGGGTATGGTAGGGTGGAACAATGTTGGCTTCGGTCAATGTGAGAGATTGATACCGGTTGATATTTGACTACCCCCCTAATTAATGAGGTTTTCCAGGTTTCCCTCATTCCTGCACTGAATAGTGGTTAGGGCCTACCAACGTAAGTCGTTCCTGGGCGCAAATGCATATTATTATAATATGCCCCCCCCTCTCCCGCACAAGTCTCCGACTTCTGGGCTAATCCCTGTGATTAGAATGAGGGGTAGAGATATTATTATTATTATTATTATTATTATTATTACCTACTTCCTCTAGATACATGAAGACGTTCTATTTGTCTATTCCGAGAACTATTATCTTAAAAGTTTTTTCCGTTGCATTTCAGCTGTCATACCTGTAACCACTTGATTTCCTTTAGAGAAAAGCAATAACAGTGGTATATTTACTAATATCCATATTTTTATTGAAATAAATGTATGTAGTTCGCAGCATGGAATAATTACTTCATACAAATAACTAAAGAAAATTTGAAATTATTTATTTAGAAATATATCACGTTTCATTTTCAAATTTTACGAAGGAAAACTACACCACATGCTGCAAATGAAAATATCAATACGAAGGAAAAAAGTATATGAATTGTTATGTAAAAAAAGTAATGAGCAATCAAGGTAGGCTAGCGTAGAACCTTGAAAACGTGGATTTGCTGTAACATTAATATTTCGTGTCACCGATACAGGTTAGTGTCTCAGATTATTAATTGCGACTTTAATTGAGGCATTAAAATTTTGATAAGCAGACAAGGTTAAAATCATTATTTTGGTAAAAATTATTAATTAGGCAGTGATTTATGTGGATATTCAGCACGGAGGATACGTTCCATGGTCCACAATTTGTCACTACAAGCAAGCACATATCACGCACAATTTTTTAAATTAAAAGAATTTCTTTCGCAAAATGGGCATGTTCCACAAATTTTTCTATTTGGGCATTCGATAGACACTGATAAAAATTTGTCTGTAATTTCACATAACTTTACGTTGACAATTTGTGACCAGCGTAGTTATGTAAAATTACATTATTTACACTGTAATCACTATGTGATTTTACAACTTTTATGCTAAATTAAATCGTAAATTTACGTCACTATAATTTGTATTGATTTATACATTGTAATTTTTAGGTTGGAATTGTAAAATATAGATACGTAATTTTACTGAGTAGATAAATTTAAATTTTCTTATATTTTATTTAACCTGAATAGTGTAACAGAAGCCAATTTAAAAATGCATTATAGTATTTTTGTAGCCATATGGAGAGTGTATTGACAGATGAAGTTAAAAAAATGGAAAAGTTTTTACTTTCAATGTCATGGAAAAAAGTATCTGCTCGTTAAAATGTACAAAAATACAGGTTTCTTACTAACAAATTATTAGACTAGACTTACTATTAGCAATACAGTGTATTTTATTATTAGAATTCAATAATAAATACACTACGTGAATCACATATTTATTTCTAAATAGTTAAGAAGGCCTTGTCAGGAGCAGAAATTCATCCATCCTCTAAATGTAAATTATCCATCTTTCTTTGTAAGTGAAATATAATAGTTCCATTGTAGTACATTGTATTACCACACTATTTCTGAAATTTCCTAATTTTATTACGTAAAAACACTTGATTATTCCTTAATATATAACGTAAATTAAAATTTTCCAGCAAATATTTAAAAAGAGCATAACAAAACATGGAAATGTCCACCTATTTTTATCATTGTACTGGGAAAAATACATTTAGGCTAAAATGCTTAGTGTTTAATGTAGGTACATTTCTAAAAAAAATACAAAATAACTTTGACTATTCGCAGGTGGCATGAGATAACATTCCTGTTATTTGGTAAGCTCTATATTATTCTCTTCTTAAATGTCTACAATTATTTGTATTTATAGAAAAACTATTTCAAGAATACAGTGCCCTTAATCCAGATATTTTGCTAGGAACAATCAGTATCTTCTAAAGACTAATGGCCGGTTTCTCAACATTTGCCGCTATCCATTCGATAACTATCGAGTACATAAATTTATCAGACCGATAACTTTATATTGGTTTCTGAACGCATGCCTCCAAATTTTGTTGAATACATAACAGTTGAATCTTAATATCTGCAATAATCATAGAGGGAGCTAGCAAATGCACAAGTGTTTGCAGATGCCATTTATGGAAGTAAGACTCTTTCAAGAAATAATTGTAGATGGCGCCACTATCGGCTACCTAATGATATCACATCACATTAACTAAATAAAAATATATACAAACCTGTTGCATAAAAACGAAATTATTAAAACCTTTTCTAATAGTGATAGCTAATTTGCTCTAGTACTAGAGACTTGAATAGTATCTCCTATTAAATATATCAGTAAATTTACAGTTTCTTTCGTTAAGGTTGCCGTATTTCTCGCCGTAAAATGATCAAATTTGTGGTTTTTTAGGAACTGAAATTTTGAAAAATAAAACGCGTAGAACAAAAGTAATATCAAAAATAAAATTACTGATGTTTTGTTTATCCACTTTTACTATTTAAACTCTCTTCAAATAATATAATAACTTTTAAAATGCATTTGTATGACACACATTATTTCGCTATTCTAACTCCACATTTTAACAATTATTTTCACATACTTATAAACAAAAGTGAACAATGTTATATGCAGAAATATGTAAGTTTATGTTATAACAATGTTTACATCTATGGCTGAATTTAAAAAAAATACGTATTTTGAAATTTTTCAGTACCTAAAAATTTGCTGGATAAATCGCTTTCTGACGCAATACATTGATTTTATTTCGGTACCTTTGAATATTCGCCGGTGGCATGAGATAACATTGTTGTTATTTGCTAAACTCTATATTATTCAGTTCTTAAATGTCTAAAATTACTTGTATTTGTAGAAAACACTATTTCAAGAATACGGCGCCCGTAAACCTCTCTCGAAATTCTGTCGCTGTATTTTTTATACTGGTTTTCTCTTTCACGATAACGTTTTGGCCGTTCAAGATATCTGACTGTATTTAAATATTCTTCATCTGAAGAGGCAGACGAATCAGAATTTTCCATTGCACAAAGTAATCGTCACGAAAATATCAAAAAAAGTTGGGTTAAGCCTTACAATAAAGATGTAAACAAGCAACAGCTAAATCGCTGCGCGCGTGCGTTAATGTTTATTGGGCAGATATCTTGCCATTTTTCTTTGGATATCTGTTCGAGAACTTATGCAATAGATAAGCATTATCGAATGGTTCAGAAACCGAATTCATGGGATATCTCCATTTTATGGAATCGATAAGTTTATTTAATAGATATCTACTAGTTGAGAAACCGGCCATAAATGAATTAACTGTGAAACCATTATCTCAGATATTAAATATTTCACTATTAGACAATATTAAATTCGCGTTGCACTTTACCAATACTCATTCATTTTACAGTTACGATAGGTAAATATTTAACATAAACAATCCCACAAAGCGATTATCGAAAAAGCAGCTTCATCGTAGACTGCTGATACACAAAAACCAGTTCTAAAGATTTCTCTAGCAGCCAGGAAGCCATTCTTCCATCTGTGGAATGCATTTTTTATTGACAGGACCTGTTACCGTATCACCTCTTTATGTGATGCCTAATAGAAAGTAATTTCAGACCTACAACTCTCTTCTGGGAAAAAGTACGAGTTATCTTCAGTTGGTAGATGTTACATTTCAAAGAATATTTCAGCGTTTAAAAGTATTTTTCGCACAGTTGTAACATATACAGTGTGTTCAGTAAATAATAGTATTACTTGATGTATATGCTACGCTATTTGAGGATCTATACAGAAATGTATGTAAAATTTTACTCTAATTGTGCATAACAGCACACCAAATTGGTCCTAAAAGGCACGACGAGAATAATTTGTGCAAATAAGTGTCACACTAATTCTTTTTAATTTAATACTGGAAAAGGTCATAAGAGATAGTCAGTTGGACAGAGGAGACATATTATTAAAAGTCACCAAATAGTAAGTTATGCAGATGATGTGGTGATAGTAGGGAACTAGAAATAGCAACGAGAAAACTTGTGGGGGAAGCACGTAAAGTGGGGTTGCAGGTAAATCAAGAGAAAAGGAAGGTTTTGAGAATAGGATAACGCAAAAAAGATACCAATTTCAAATTGAGAACGCAGTGCGGAGAGATGGAGTTTGTAGAAGTTCAAGAATATTTGTATTTGGGGGCGCCGATATCAGCTAAGTGTAATGAGGAGCAAGAATTTAATAGGAGAATAATAAAACCAAACAGAAGTTCGGAGTAAAATTTAGAGTGTACAAAACAATTTTGAGGCTGAAAACGCTGTATGGCAGTGAAAGTGGGAAAGATCTTAAGAAGGATTGTAGGGGGAGGAAGGCGGAGGAAGGCTATGTAAGGAGAAATAATGAGGAAATATATGCAATGTACCAGGCACCAAAAATGAACGAAGTTGTAAATGCCAGAAGAGTGCAGTGGCTAGGGCATCTAGAACGTATGGAAGATGAAAGGTAGTGATGGGTCGTATTCGTATGAGCTGTATGTCAAGTACGACTCATCGTGTTGATACGAATGGTACGGCTCTTTAGAGTTGGGTAGTATTCGTATGTTTCGCATCGTTGGTACGAATTAAATGGTTCGAATCTAGCAAAAATTTAAGATTCGTATCACTTCGTACCGCATGATCGTGCGTATGATTTGTGTATTATACGTGCCAGTACGGATGCGGGTACCGATTGTGCGGTGTAATACAATGCTATATCTACTTTGGTACTGATTTAATTAAGATTTTTAAACAAATATATACAACAACAAAGAACTAAACGCCGTATGACAGACAAGATATATTATAACATGTTTAACATTTTGATAGGTTTTTATATGAAATTATAATTCATTCAGTTCGTCCCGTTTGTTTTTGTTGAATTTAATGAATTTGTATTGCATGGAATATGGATGCATAAATGCATGCATTTATAAACACTAAAACAGTACACAGGTGTATCTAATCTAGCCTAGCATCGCGCGAACTGTGGGCGCACGAAATAATACGAAATATGAATACACAGATATTAGTATCTCCACATACTGTGGTCGCGTTCGCATTGCTGTACGAAAACAGCTTATCATACGGCGCATACGGAGTACGGGCCGTCGACTCTTTAATGCTAGTATTCCTAGCACGATATAATAGGAGCTAGAGCTAGATGTGATGATATATGAACCGCGCATGCGTTGATACAGATACGAATGCTAGTATTGCGATACGGCTCTTTGTGTATAACACATTTGTACCGTACGGCTCTTTAAAAATGACCGTATTGCCCATCTCTAATGAAAGGACAGTTAAAAAAATTGTAAGGAGTAAACCTAACCGAGGAAGGAATGGAAAGAGGCAGCAACAATAGATCTAAGGGAGACAAATGTAACGGATTGGAAAAGAAATGCGAAGAACAGAATGGACTGGAAGAGAATAACCAGCCGGGGCCTGAAAAAAGACCTATAAACAGCAAAATTGCACAATTGCACAGACATTTGTTTTTTGCATAATTTTGATGAATGACACTAAAATTACACCTGAAAAATCTATTGTATACAATCACGATTAGTGTGAGTCATTAGTGGTGCCACCAGACTTATAGTAACTTTCAGCTTGTTAGCTCTCATCAGCATGTAGATAAGGCAAATTTAAGCCACCCTGTATATGTATGTTACCGTTTTTGTTTAATACCTACAAAAATATGATATGTAACTGGCTCGTAAAGCACCATTTTTCACTGATAGAACTGATTCGCTTGTAAAGAAAGTGTTGTTTTACGCACTCGCTGCACAAATATTTTGTCCGGTTGCGTACATACTCTGTGAGAAAGAAATGGGTATACTAGGCGTAATATCAGCTTTTAGTCAAGAATGCGGTTTTGCTGTAAGCATTCGCTCGTATGCGCTACTTTGGCGAAGAAAAATTGCACGAACAATTATTGTTCTCGGATCTTAAAAAGCCACTCCGGAGGTGATTACTACCAACCTCTCGCGAGATTGGCTGAGGCTTTCGAAAAGGTTCAATAGGTGTTTTTGCCTTGTTTTAATCAATAATAATGTTTATATTATACACGACGTTTCTTAAGCAGAGGTAAAAAATCCAAAGGCGTATTTTGAGTAAAAAATAAGGATTTTTTTGTTGCATAAATGTGGGGTCATGTGACAGTCATTGTCGAGCTAGAGCGTGTCAAATATCAGTTTTTAATTTTTAAACCGCTTGAGATAATTTAACCAAATTCGGTGTGCATATTTAGTATAACAGTACGTATGAAAATTGCCATGTGTGTATCATCGATCATTATTTGTCAAAAAAAGTATATATCACCCTGTATAATATTACAAATAACAAATAAATACATTGTATCATCTTCACTTTTTGTTTCTTTACACTTTTTTATTTCAAACCGATTAACAAAATTGATTTATTTGATCAAGTACATTTTTACAGTTACTTAAAATTGCTTAAACATATCTTAGAGTGGCCATGCAAAATAATAATAATTAGAATCCGTCGTCTTGTTTAATATTGTGTGTTGTCAAATTAGGCTTATTTTGTAAAAAGAATAAGTTTTCATAAAGGCTTATGCATATTCAAATGCTGAAATGGCCAATATGGTTTACATTTATGACCTTGCAGATGGAAATGGTACTGAGGCTAGGTGAATGTATATCGAAATTCCAAATCATCCAACTCCAAATCCAAGACTGTTCAGAAATGTTTTTCAACGTTTTTTTTGGAGTCCTCATTTCAGAAAGGTCCCGTTCCTGGAAGACCTATGAGTTGGAAACACGAAATTGAAGAAGACCCAAATACTAGTATTAGGAAAATCGCTGCAAATCTGAATGTGAATCATACATTAGTTTGGTCCGTTCTGAAGTATCAACAGATATACCCGTATCACATGTAAAAGGTTCAAGCCTTTGCCACTGGAGCTTTCCCGTCGAGACTGGGAGAAAGTGAACGAATACATTGTCCTTTTGGTCTGTACTTCACAAAATGTAACATTTGATCGATACCAATCGCCGGATGTGATAGGTATGTGTTCCCATATTAAGTAACATCAAGAACCAAGGTTAAATACTCGAGACCGTCATATATTTCATCATTTAAATGCGGTATGCAAAATATATTTTTTTAAATAAATTAATTATTCATGCGTAAACGAAAACATGTTCTGTAACATAATTAAAAGTTTTGGAACACTGTGGCAAAATCAAACTACATAACAAATAACGAATCTGGTTATTACAGGAAAAGGAACGCGTTATGAAAACATGGCTATGGTTTATGGTCGGTTTATGAAATGAAGCTAAACTGCTAAACATTAACTCTGAATTAAAAATTTTGCGTTCGTAGAGTACATTTAGTTACCTCTGAACTTGTTCGTAACAAGTTCGGCAGATTCTCGGATTGGAGAAGGAATATCTCATTTAGAACGATTCCTAACCTAATCTAATAGACTAAAAATGTAATTATTTCGAATTGTAAAAGGTTAATATCTGAAATGAATTAAAAAACGCGCTTGCGCATTGATAAAATCTCCGATAAATTCAGTGTATGTCCTGAATGTACCTGGATTTGTCTCCCCGAAAATACCTATTGTGTTATAATTTTTACGCCAAAAGAGCAAGACACATATAACTTTACCAGTAAAACAACAGTACATAAATACACCGCAAATTTGACTAAGAAGTTAGTTTTATTGAGAAAAAATAAATGATAGTGAACAGGAATATAGTTTATTTTATTAGTTTTTCCTAGTAAGAACAGTTAACCATATTTCCCTACATTTGTTAAAGCAATACAACCTATGTAAACATCTGTTTATTTAAAGAATTATCTAAAACATGTAATTTTTAAACAAACTATACCTTAATTTCTTAGAAATCAATTAAAAACTGACACTTTAAGGTAGCATAAGTGTATAAATACCTACTTGCCCTTTTTAGAAGTTATTCAATAATCATCAAAAATGGTCAATGTCGTGTTATTTACTGCTATCATATTTTCTTAATGACTAGCATGACCAGCCCAATAATTTAAATCTAGATTAAATCGAAAAATAGTACAAATTTCCTTGATACGCCGAAATATAATCTCTAATCTCCTTTTTCAACATAACGAAACTTCTAAACTCGAGTCAATTTATCACAAAATCTTGAAGTAAATCTATCTTCATTAGCGAATTTATCAATATATACAGGCTGTATCACATAAGAGGGCCACTCCCATGTATCTCGCTTAATATGCGAGATACGTCAAAAATCTTTAATTGTTTTTTGTTGCATTTTTGGAGGCCTTTATGCTCGTAAAAACAAATTTGATATCCATGGCCAACTTTATGAGTAATAACAAAAAAACCTATAAAGTGCCCAAATTTTAAGGCTGTCTAACTTTTTTATTTTAAGAGATAGAGAAAACTTATTAGTAATAAATTTTTATTGCAAAATTGATACCTTCCACCTCATATAAACATATTTTTGAAATATCGTATGTGATTCGCTGCGCCCTCTAGGCGGATAAAAATTTTTTTTATTGAAGCAGGCTATGACCTCAAAACATTGCCTGTTTTTTCGTCTTTCATGCAATATACTACATGTTGCCCTTATCTTTTGTATTTATTAAATTTTTTTCAATATTAGTTAAAAAAAATGTACCTAAATATTTTCGTGTTGCTCAAGATAATGTAGAACCTGTTTTAAAGACGGCAACTGCAAAAAAATAATAAACAGAATGTACTTTTATATGCAAAATACAGATTTTCTTATAATATTATTTAGAGTGATTTAGAACTTATTTAAAAAATATACAATTTTATAAAAAAAATCAAAATGGCAGTTAGAAAACAATTTGAAAATACATTTCTGCACGGCACTGGAAAAATTGAGAGAAATTCCCAAGGAAAGAAATAAATAACATTTTATAACAACTATTTTATACAGCGATTTCAACTGCTTTTGCCTTTGTTATTAATTATTAACATAATTAATTTGTAGTTTTAATTAATAAAATAGTTTGACAAACCTAATGTTACAAGATGGCTAGGATCAAGAATAGGACCACAAAGAGACTTTGACTTTTCCTCGCCCTACCCCGGAGTCTGCCTAGGCGGGCTCCGTTATCCTATCCTTTCCGCGACGCTGGACGACAGGGCCTTTACGGTTCTTTGTCCTAGCGTCTCCCTAGAGCCACAGTGCTAATCCTGACTTAACCCAAAACCCCTACCTGGCCGGAGACATTCGCGCCGCGGCCAAAACATCACTACCTCCGGGTGTTAACGAGTCGACGAAGAAAGAAAAGAAGACAGAAGAGCGCCAGACGATAAGTCCTTGCCAGGACAGGAGGAGGTTTCCAGAGCCGCCGGCATCGGCCGCAATTGCGGTCGAGGCTGACTGGAGAAGGGAACCCACCTCTACGAGGCGTCCAGGCCTACAGCGATGAAGTGGGTAAAGAGAGGTAGTCCCTCTCGACACCGCTCATTCGAGGTCATTTATCCTGCCAAGGATATTGTCAGGATAAAACTTTGGACACGTCTTGCCCATTTTCTACAAACTAACACAAATGTTTCTGCTCCTTGTCCATTTTGAACTCGTAAGTTATCGGCAGCAACTGTGATAAATTATTAAATTATCAACAGTATCCACTTCGGTGCGATACATTACATTGTTCAAATATCCCTACAAAAAGAAGTCCAAAAGATTTAAAGTCACTCGTGTATGATACGCCACACTGCAGCAATACACCGTGGAAGCCCTGGACCTCCATCTCTTCTACGATTCGGTTGCAATTTCCCGTGTCACACCCGCTTTGCATTACACTTGCATTCACTGCACACCGCGGTAAATAGTTCATCTAAAGCATTTTCACTTCACCATAAAGCCAAACTAAATAATGTAAACACTCGCAACACAAAAACGTTAATACTATAAGTAATCGGAACTCAGTATTCGGATTCGTCGGTCTAGAGACTACAGCGGCCCAGCGAGGTAAAAGTTGAAAATACCACAACTTCAATCATTTTTTTCTCGGAATCTATAAGAAACGTTAATACTATAAGTAATCGGAACTCAGTATTCGGATTGGTCGGTCTAGAGACTACAGCGGCCCAGCGAGGTAAAAGTTGAGAATACCACAACTTCAATCATTTTTTTCTCGGAATCTATAAGAAATTTGCAAAATTTGTTTTTACGATATTGACTCCAATGTTCGTGACGCATTTATTCCCAATTTATTTTAGATAACCTGTGAATCACTCTGTATAAATCGGACAGGTTAGTGTAGAATACTAAATAGTTTGAGATTACAGGACATCCGGTTTTGATCTGTGCATACCGAAAAGGGATTATTTGAAAACTCATATTTTTAAATATTATTTCTAAAGCTCGTAATAAAGCTAAATTTTGGCAAAATGTGAGGGACATATATTTGTAGAGAACAAAAAAAAAATGTTTCTGATTTGTGTTAATTCAAATGGAACTCGTATATGACACAGAGACCAAGAGAAAGGAATAAAATCTAATCAAAACATAGTCACAGATAAACAGAATAAAATTGAGAGTATAGATTAAATATTGATAAAAAATGTCTAAATGATCTCTGTTTATATAGGGACAGTAAAAAATGATAGCGCTTTGCCATATAAACTTCTTTTCAAAAAAGAAGTGAACCTCTTAATATCTTCTGAGAAAATTAAAATAATAAGACAGATTTTTGTATAGCGTCGATAGAGATTATGTTAACCATACTGTTTATAAACAAACGAGCGTCACACTGAGCATTTAACAAAAAAAAATAACTGGTTTGTCTTATGTCACTGCATATCGATAATATTAATGCGGGCCGCACCTGATCTTATATAAGAAGTGCATATTTTGCATTACTTATGCTTTACTTTAAATATCTAGTTGTAAAACATAAGATTGTGCAAGACCTTTAACGTCTGTGTACAGTAAAGTATACAGGATGTCAAAACAAACAAAAACTATGAAGGCCCAAAATAAGAAAATATGATATATATATATATATATATATATATATATATATATATATATATATATATATATATATATGAAGTGTTTATATAGAACTGAATTGCTATTTGCAAAGGGCATGAAGCTTTTTAGATAAAAATACATGGTTTATGTTCATCACCCGATTTCGTACAATGCATCAGCAAGAAATGTCACAGTCTCAGTCAGCAGTCTTATTTACGGCAGTTGCTATAACAACGGGGACGCATATAGCTGACCAGAATTAGCGAGTGTCATGGAAGTCAAGAGCTGTTTCGCCTGTTTATACCATTCGATACAATACAAAGTTCTTCCTGCCTAAAAGTTAAAACTTATCTGCGTAATTCAAGGATAGAAATGAGACAAAAATTTGGTGGTAATTTTAAATGGGAAAGACAACAAGAAAACATAAAACATAACAGTCAGCGTTATTCGTCGGTTACCTCACCTATGGGATACTGGTGAGAGCTAATAAGCTTAACATCGGTATATGTCTGGTGAGCCACTGACGAATGACTTTGACTGTGACCAGGATTGTGCAGCAATATTTAGATAATACTTTTCCAGAAAAATGGATTAGGATTAATGGCCCGGAATGGATCAGTGGCCCGGAAAGTCACCAGATCTAACACCCCTCGATTTTTTATGGAGAGTTTTAAAGAATAAGGTTTACAAAACACCTTTGCGAGATTTTAATCATTTGAAAGAAAAAGTCACAAAAGCTTTTAATAAGTTAAACGGCGAAATGTTAATAAACGCAACCCACAAAGAAGTCAAACGAAAATTGAATATGTGCCTTGACATTAGAGGAGGTCATATAGAGAATAGATTGTAATATATATGTAGTATGAGGATGTTTGCCCCATTTTTTAAGTTTAGTTATTGTTGTCACTTTGCACGCATTAAGTAGCACCCTCTATATCTGGATAAGATTTCTAATCTCGTTTATCAACGTTCACCATACCGAGATATATAGAGAGCTAGGATTCCCTTTCGTTTTTTTGCCTCTAATTGGCCATCGCCTTTTACTTTTTACCCATTATCAAGTCCTTGATTCGCGTCCGCATAAAAGTGATAATAATTTTGAAACATTTCTCTTTGACCACTGCCGGGCCTGCATTATTTTCGTTCGGTATCAATAGACATCAGGTGAAAGTTCCGGACACTGGAGATTGATCGTCGACTTTTTTTGTGGTCAAAGGAAGCGATCTATCGTGAGATCGAAGGTCGGAATGTTAATAGCCGCCGCTGCGAGATGAAATTCTGACTAGATTCCATTATTATTACTATATCGGGTAAAGCTTAGAGTGGAATGTTATGGAAAATAATAATTTGTACAGTTTTCTTGGTTATTTTCACTAATAAATCTTACACAGTACAGTGTGTAAAACCTACGTTTTCACACTAGTGTACGTAACAGTTATTTACTTTGGCGATGGGATATTTGGCAAAGACCGAGTTTAATAACTCATAAGGTATTGTAATATGATACGCATATCGATACGAATTTTGTCCAATGTTTGATCTGTTGGCTTACAAAATTTTGAGTACAGTTTCACTCAAAATCAACACAATTTCGGCAGCTACTAGCATCAGTCAGTCTTCCGTTAGCAGAAAATTGTATCCTTATCATTTTACTCCAGTTCAGCATTTAATGCCACAAGACCCTCTAGCTAGGTTACGGTTTGCACAGTTCCTTGGCCAACAACAAAATGATGACCCAACATTTTATAATAAAATATTATTTACGGATGGAGCCACATTTACCCGACGAGATATTTTTAATTGGAGAAATAGTCATTCTTGGGAACTAGAACATCCTCATCTGCCAAGAGAAGTACATTTTCAGCAAGAATTCTCTATCAATATTTGGTGTGGAATTCTCTCCGATAATATTGTGGGGCCGTTCGTACTACTATGGCAGAACTTCTGGTTCACATTACCCCCGACGAGTAAGAGAATATCTTAATAGAAATTTTCCGCACCGTTGGATTGGACGCGACAGCGAAGTTCCTTGGCCTGCACCTAGCCCTGATTTAAATCCGCTGGATTTAATTTGAATGGAATTTACTTTTGAAGCTATATTAAATTTTTAGTTTAAAAAGACATTTATGATTAATAATAGTTTGTTAAGATATGCATAATAAAATTTTTTGTTGTTGTAATGTTCGTCTTATTGTCAGTTCAGTTTTGATATCTTATGAGATCTTAATTTTCTAAACTAATTCTCGCCGAATCTCAAATACTTAAATCCTTGAAGGTAGTTCAATAGCTTCTTATTAAAAAATTCAAAAGTGTAAAATACAAAAATTTAAACATATTTTTACATCAACAGTGCAGTATAAGTAGCGCCCCCTAGTTGTGACATCAACATATGCTCATTCGTAATTGCCACCTCAAAAAACATAGTGAAAAGTAACGAATAAATTCATTATTTTTGAAATCGAGAAGTTTTCGAAAAAATCCCCTGGAACGTCGATTTTTTTTAAAAAAAAGCACTTTTTGACATGCGACCGATATTTGTGACGTCATCGTTGTTCCGAGATTTGACGTCATCGATAATTTTTTTAAATATTAACCATGCCATTTGAAAGAGCGTGTCATTCCACATACATACATCATGAAAAATTATGGTGTTACATAATAAAAATTTCAAGAAAATAATTTTTGAAGATTTTAAAATTTAATTTTCACAATACTGTGCACCTGTGTCCCCATTATGCAACACCTGTCCGTGCTTATTTAGATGAGCTGTGGACCCATTGAGTGGCCAGCCAGATCGCCTGATTTGACACCTCTAGTTTATTTCTTGTGGGGATACTTAAAAAGCAAAGTATACATTACTAGACCGGTTAATTTAGAAGATTTTTTCGAAAACTTAATATATATATATTGTTAATGCAATCATTAGTAGCGATACATTTACTTATTTTTCTTTACATATTATTGATTTAATTAATTCTTAATATTCTGCATTAAAGACGCCGCAACATGTACATTAAATGAATATCTGCAGTGCCTAATTTGGTATACAAAACATATTAACTAGGATTTTTCTAATGAATTTTATAATTTCAGGGTAAACACAGGCTGGAGAGCAAAAGCATCCTAGGAATGTCTGCTTATCTCTCTTGCGGACTAAGCCCATCTCCTATATCCCGATTTATAGCAGAATACTACTATCTCTCGAGATTTCAAGCCGTTAGTTGGCGTTTCTCCTCGATCGCCTCGGGGCTTTTTCTAATTCTGACTCAGGCTAGAAATCCGTGAACGGCATCTTATAGAGAGTGAATGTAGTACGTAGGTGTTGAACTCCAGCAGATATTTCAACCTGCGTTTTTTGCAAAAGAGCGCTGCCAGTGGTACTTCCTATAGTTCCCGTTCGTTCCACGAACTCCAGCGATTTCATCTATACCATAATAAATAAACGTCGTCGGGGCTGCAGCGATGATTCAAATGGAGCAGGGCTGCTTAGTATATAGGATGTTCTGCAACCTCCATGATGATTTTGATAAATAATTATTATTTGTGTCATTCTGTTCATTAATTTCACACTTAGCGTCAAAGTACTAAATAAAAAATGTATTTTTCTACTCCCTACATGGAAAATAGTATTTTACTCCCTCATTTTAGGAAGGAAAGTAGTACCTTTCCTCCCTCGGGAAGAAAATACTTTGGCTCCATCGGGAGGCAAACAAGTAGAAACTTCAAATAGCTGTAAGAGTAGTGTATAAACTTCTTTTATTGATACACAAACTTTCTAAGAAAGTATAATAATGCTTTTCTTTCAAACAGATTTATTATTATTTATTTTTATTTATTAAAATTGGAAACATTTTCAATTGAGGTACAATTAGTAATGGAAATTCCCCCTGATAAAATATTGGCTCTGCTGGTGGAGATGAGTTCCTGTTTGTTATTTTCTAAATTCGTGATCGTTCAAAAATAAGACAACGTTTTTTGGTACTTGAAGTACTTTCTCCCTTAATTATTTGGGTGGCTACCTCACATTTTTTAAAGATACAATCATCTAAGTACCCTTCTGCTACTGCGTTTGTTCGCCATCCCCCATGTCTTTTTAGAGTGAGAATATCACTTCCAGCATTTTTCAGCATTGACTAATAACATAGCTGAAGCCCGGCGGAAACTGTGTCCAGTATAGCCTTTCGAATCATCCAAATTTAAAAATATTGCTATTCTGTATGGAATTTTGGCCATTGCGTTTTTGTCAATTACCTGGTTTGGATCTCTTTAGCATAAGTTACAAAAAATCTAGAATGACATGTTTTAGGGGATCTGCAGACCATATATTTTCTATACATATTCAAGACAGATACTCCGCTTACTATCTTATTTGTTATTGAAGATAATTGAAATTTTGAAATATCCGATGATAAATAAATGAAAACAACTTAACAACAATATTAATTAACGGAAGGAAATATCGAATATTTCAGTTGCTTTTATTTGTTTATTTTCGAATTTCTCAAAATTAATATTCTTTTCTACATTAACATTTTAATTTGTGAAGTAAATAGAGGAACAATATTGTAGATTAACAATAATCTGCAGATATTTTCCATAATAATAATAATAATAATAATAATAATAACAATAATTTATTTAATCCAGTAAGACATTAAAATGTATAGGACAAGTCAAAACAAGACAAAAGCACACAAGAAAACAACAATAAAAATGGACAAACAACAGAGCGCTCGTTAAATAAACATTTGTTACATTACGTCATTCATAAACTCGTTAACGCTATAATAACACTTGGCAAGCAAAAAGTCTTTGACACATTTTTAAAATTTAATAGCATTCATTGATCTATATTCAGGGCGAAGCTTATTGTACAACTTAATACCTTGGTATATTACAGACCTCTCAAATCTAGTAGTTCTATGTTCGGGAATACATAGAAGAGCACCATGACGAGTATGGTAGTTATGATATTGGGAATTTATATTTAGTCGGTTAATATTTTCCCTAACGTATATAAGTGACCTAAATATAAAGATACAGGGGAAAGTTAGTAATTTATTCCGAATGAATGTGTCCCTGCAAGTTTCCCTGGGACCAAGACCATATATTTTTCTGATAATCCGTTTTTGAGACACAAAAATTCTAATAGAATTCACGGCATTACCCCATAAAACAACACTGCATATGAGATGACTGTATACCATACTGTAATAAACATCCATCAAGGCACATAGTGGCATAGAATTCTTTATGTGAGAGATAGTATGCTCTGCTTAAGGTCTTTGTGAGTTGGTCTATATGCAGTGACCAATTCAGTGTACTATCTAGGCAGATGCCTAAAAATTTTGTACAATCGGAAGAATACAAAACAGTGTCACGAAATTGAACAGTTAAATTGGAATCATTCCTGAAGTAGGTAATACAAGTTTTATCAATATTGATAATCAAGTTGTTCAACGTACACTAGTCAACAAAGCACGAAATACTTTCCTCGCATCTTACCGTAAGCTCCTCCCGGGTCCGCGCTGAGACCACCATAGATGTATCGTCCGCAAATAGAGTTAGGCAAGTCACGTCTATATACTGTGGCAGGTCATTAATGAATAATAAAAAAATCAATGGTCCCAGCACAGACCCTTGAGGAACTCCATGCGTCCCAACATTATTTTAGAAGGGTTTTCCTCATTCTTAATGGACCACAATGGTATATATTTTTTGAAATGATGTTAAACATATTTACATAGCAACTAGTTAACAATCTGCCTTGAAATGTTGTCCAATACGTTTGCAAGCAAGTTACATTAACTGATTGACAACAAGCATTTCCTCGCTCTTGTCAATTTCAAGGAGAATTTCATTACATACACTTTTAAAAATATACATTTATATTAATTATAACTGCGTTATGACTCAACGAATTCATTACCGTTGATTAATTAGGTATTTAATTAAGTATAAATCTTAATATGTAATAAAAACACCTACTTGGAGGCTTACGTACGGAAAATGGTTGCCAACTAGGTCGCCTCAACCTTTATGCGCCGAGAGGCCTAATTTGAGGTCAAGCAGTTTGCAGACAAGTGCAGCGCCAAGTAAGGGGTCCGCAGATATATATTTACTTATTTTACGGCTGCATTTATATACAGAACGTTTAAAATTATTTATCACAATCAATATATGCAGGGATGACAACTTAAATAGGATAACAATGTTTACTTACAACTGCTTTATAAGTATCATTACAGCATTTATTCGGTAGTTTCAGTTGAATAATGAATGTCATTAATACGATTGTGATTAAGTGAGTGACTGTGACTAATATGAAGATTTAATCCACTAGTGAAACATTAAATAAAGAGATCAATTAATGGTTATTTTTATTAAGAACCAGTAGGTTTAATTGCTTTTTCAGATTTTCAATTCAATTGTTGAAGTTACTCATGTCAACATTTTACCGCATACAGATTATAGACCGCAGCATAGAATAGAACGCCCAAAGATTAGATGATTTGTACTTCTTGGATAATTCTCAAATAATATAATAATGTCTGCTACAGTGGTATTTTCTTGAACTGGAATCATATTTTCTGCCGTGGACACAACTAGCGTTGATGGTCCTGGTCGCAAATTGGGTCTTATTTCAAGTAATGCACTACTACACGTTATAAACATTTTATTAGATATTTCTGTCCTATGCGCCACCGATTCATCAAAATACCCTTCAGCGACCGTTGATGACTTCCAACTTCTTTAGTGTCATCAAATCTCCTCCAGATTCAACTAAAAGTGTGGAAGAGGATATTCAAGTAGAAGAAAATTTGCTACTATTTCAGGTATCTTCTTATAAAATTGATTTTTACCAATAACCTGATCGATCCATTTTCCATTGCGATATGCATAAAATAGACGGCGATCCTTTGCTGCTGGTGGACGAAGGGCTATGTACATTCTGTAAATTTCTGTAAATCTCCTTTTTAAATCATTCTTTGCTTGTTTAAATTTCACAATTAATAACGTTCCCTAGTCTTCAATATCATGTTGTTATGTTACGTTGCTGATTTCATAAATTCGGAAAACTCCTGCAATCCCAAATACAACAACAACCTTGGCCATTAAATAAACTTCACCAGAGGCATTATTTAAAAATTCACTAATATGTGTACTCGTAAAAAACACAGATTTCTTGGGCATGTAACCTTTCTCATTTTGCTTCAAAAATGTAATTAGTTTGCAATACTTTTAACCATTGAATAATTCGACCACACTGTTGATGGCTTTTGATGTTGCGAGAAAGAACTGCATGTTTCTTTCATCTTCCATTCCATAAATGAATACTCGGTTTCGTAATTTTTTCGCGATTTAGCTGGCAATAATTTTAGTGATGCTACTTCCGCTCCTTGTACTAATTCAGGTGGTGTAAGAAAAAAATCTGAATTAGAAATGTCCATTTTTGAAGTTTGAATATACAAAATAACTCGGTATTTTTACACAATCTTGAGCTAAAATCTAATGCTTTTTCCCTTGTATGATATATAACTATATACCTACAGTTAAATTTAAAAAATACGTATTTTCAAAGATTTCTATACCTACAATTTTGTTGATCAGAACGCTTTCTGTTGTTATATGTATATTGGTTTTTATATATTTTAAGGTATTAATAATATTGTGTGAAACTAACTACTCAGTGGACAAAAGCCCCAACCTGCGTTGAATTACATCCACAATATCTACCCATATATTCCTTATTATTAGCTTTTGTAACATTTTTTTACTGTTTTAGAAAGGTATTTTAAGCTAATATAAATCAAATCTCCTACAATTCCTATCAATGAAGTCATATGTATGTTCTCTGATACCAAACATCTAGGTATTCTAATGAACAATTCCACAGACAAAGCTCTATTCAATAATTATCTAAAGAAAATAATCTAATTTACTCACTCTATAAAAATTCTAACTTCACTTTTTTGGCAGTGGGAACACGACAAATTCAACCACAATAGATGAGATCTGACCTATTTCTGCATTTTTAGGATTGCTTCTTCAGGTGGTCTCCTTTAAGTTGAATCAAATATCTAACTATAAAAATTATTATAAAAATTAAAATTATTTGAAGTTAAATATCGGCAATGACAAAAAAGTGACATCCTGTCAATGAATTAAATGTGACAATACCTACTTGAAAAATGTTCACCTTTTATGTAAAAGTTTTTATATATTTTTAGGTATTAATAATATTGTGTGAAACTAACTACTCAGTGGACAAAAGCCCCAACCTGCGTTGAATTACACCCACAATATCTACCCATATAGTCTTTAAAATCTCAGTGTCAATAATCTCTGATATTGACCTAGTTTAGATGAAGACCTACTATGCCGATAGGTTGGTAGACATGCAAAAAAACAAACGATCAACAGTAATTCGGCAAAATAGAATGTTCATATATCACCCTTTCGTGTTATTACATTTATTTCTCACTTTACGAAAGATTATGAATAAATCTCGATTTACGATCCTAACAAATCGCGCTGGACTTCGTATCGAAATCGCCCTTTTCATTATAACCTCTTAAAATACCATTACAATTCATAACGCAGCTCAAGTGCTTTATAGTTTAGCAATAACATAATGAGTGTTTTTATGCTAAACGCGCACAGTAATAGCGCATTCGCCTTCCATTATGAAACCGAGGAAATAAGTACGTATGATTCATTATGCGAAAAGATGAACATCTCCAGCGGAATGGTCAAGGATTTTTTACTAATAGTACTTTATCATTAAGGAAACAGGCTTCCTGCGAGGGAAATTATTACTATTCATTGTACGTGGACGTAATCTTATTGTTAACGAAACCGGCGGCTGCCTCACGTACGAATAAGTTTTGATCGAGAGTATATACGATGTGGGTACAACCCCATACTGGAAAAGACAACCACCAGGTGCAACATAACTGCAATAGAACACCCTGAACGTGACTTTTAGAAAGTGGGTCTAATCCAGATTGAAATCATTCATCAAAAAAGGGCGGCTAACATTTTATACAAAACTCAGACCATTTTTGAGAAGTTCGCTCGGGAAAATGATCAAATTTACCCCATCGTGAGTTGGTAAAGACACTTGAGTGATATATTTTAACTACACCATCTGGTGGTTATTCGAGAAAAATGTGTTTTCATTCTCCCTCTGCGAAAGTATAATTTTTTATTTTAAAATGTTTCTCAGTCGTTTAGAAAAAAAACAATTATTACTAAGAAGGTAGGATACACATCCAATTTTGGCTTAAAGTATAGAAGAGGCCGATCGTGTATGAGCTACTTAACATATACAAACTTATACGAGGCGAAATTATGCGATTTTATGATCAATAACAATCGTTAATATTTTGAATAATGTGAATGAAGTGTTTAAAATGCAATACAAACGTCGTGCTTGAACAACCCAATAAAGCATTTTCTTTCGAGAAAATTTGCAACATGCGTGAATATACTTTCTCCCTATGAACTTTCCAAATAATTATTGTTTATTGTTAATCAATGTCTATTTATTTTGTATCAATCTAGTTTTTACGTATGCCATGCGTTTCGAATTCATTTCACTATTAACATGTGCATAATTATATCAATTTCGCTCTTTTTGTTTGTAGCTTTAACTAGCTGAGTTTTCCTTCACGCTCGATTTGGGTGTAAATGCACGCGAACGACACAGGTGAAAGATGTAGTTTAATGCGTTTTTTAACCTCACATTAGCGCTAGAAATATAATAAAATAATTATAGGTAATACTCCACTGAGGTATCAGATAATAATTAAAGCAATGAACACACATTTTCCACCGTAGTAGGTATTTTCATCAACTAACATCAAAGATCTAGTATTTTTCAGCCTTATCTGTTTATTATATATAGTCCTTTTATTGCCGCAATTTTTTATAGGTAATATGGAACTGCAGAACACGTAAGTCTACTGTTTACTGCCTCCTATTGAATAACTGAATGCCAAAAGTATCAAAAGTGCTCTACGAAATGAAACATCAGCTAAGTCAAGTAATCAAGATATAATATTGTTACGTTATTGTAAAGATAGTTAAGCTAATTCAAATTCCGACAATTTCTGTAATAAAGTTATGTGTATGCCCTTTGGGTTCAAAAATGCTAACGAAACAACAAACATAAAATAAAATATAAACTTGTTAAATTTACTAACAACTCTGGTTTGGACATTAGTTCGTAGAGTAGTTAGTTTCAAACAATATTACTGATACCTATTCAAAAATGTACAAGGTGTCCAAAATTCGTTGTAATTATAGAGCATCTCGGAAACTACAAGAGATAGAAGGATGCGGTTTTCGCAACACTATGCTACTTTTTCGAGAAACTTAAGACCGCAAACAGAATTTTCATAGACTTCTTCGTTTTTAAGATACAGGGCGAAATTTAAACAGGGATTCTTCGTATCAAGGAATAGCTGATATATCAGATTGGTGAAAATTGCTTCTGATAGACTTTTTTACGTAGACTCCAGAACAAAAACATACCAATTTGACCACTCTGTACAATGTATTAAAGTTTTGGGAAATATATATTCTGAATTTGTATTATTATTTGTATTATTCGAAACAATAGCGAATATACTGGAAATCATCAACTTTCTACCGCACGGAGTATTTTGAAATTGTGGTTCTGCCACTGCTGTTAGAAATTAGATATAAAAAAATATGTTTTAAGGATGTTGATGCTTGAATGCTGTAACATTTTTAACAAATCGCATAATGTTGTAAAAGACAGACGCAAAAAATGTCTCCACATATCCAGTGCATTTCCTCCTTCTGTTAATGAATTTGGCAATCAGAAGATAATACTGTTAAAATTGAGATATTATTTTTTTCTTTAAGAAATTTTTTTAACAATTCCACCACAATAATAAAATCCATGAAAAGCCATATTATCACTATTGAATAAAGTTAACGTCACTCTAAATTAATCGAGCTCGAGTTCAACCTATTTAAGCGAGATACTGCATATCAAACTAATGCAACGATTCACCGGTAAGCTGGCGATTGATATTAGGTTGGTAGGCAAGGGGAAGCGTGTCGGCAGGAGAGAAGTAAACACAAAGTAGTGAGTACCCAACTAGCACAATTAGCCGTTGGAACGTAACTACGACTATTGTAGGTACTTTAAAGTATTTTGCCACTAACTATGGGCACGTAATAAAAATGTTCCCATTACGTGCCTATGACGAAAATGGGGGATATATTTTTAGTGCCTACCACATTCTGGCAACGTTTCCGGAACTTGTACGGCCACGTTACAGCGACGTTGTCGTTCCAATATGAAACTTTCAGGTAAACCGACCTTATTAGACGACAGTCACACTATGCTAGAGCGTTGAAAATAATTGTCAAATTTTTGTACCCCTTTTTTTAAATAACAACCGCTCGGGACGTGCCCGGTCTCACCCTACTTCCTCTGTAAAACCGCCCAAGCATAGCCAACTCGGCGTGGAAGAACAATTTCTGACCTAACATATCATATACCAAGTTAATATCAGATGACAAGATATCAGAATAACACACATCAAAAGAAGTGATTTAATGTACACCGTTATCTCCACCATCTCATTATTTGTGTGTTGTGACACATATACAGGGCGTGTTGCGCAACCGTTGCGTTATATCATTGAATTATTTCATCGAATCTATTACGTTCGGTGCAAAACTTGTGTACACGTTTAATACGTGTTGTATAAGAAAAGTTACACGCTAACGTAAAAGTACTCTGCATTCCTTACCTGTCAAGGTAATAATACAGATATAACCTGCTTATGTGTATTTTTCTTGCCGTTTACCAAGTCGATGCTTTTACTCGACCTCCGGAAACCGCCGGAAGAAAACTTCCAAAACCAACAGTAGTATACTACGTATCATCGATATAACGGAATATAAAAAAATTCAAAAGATACCGCAACTAAATCGTGGGATAAAGTGGTGCAATATCATGAGAATATGTGGATATATGCATAATATATTATCACAATTCTATAGATGATGTCTATTTTAGTCATCTACCTTGATATTATTCAAAGTGAGGTGGTTATTAAGGAAATATTTTATATCTCGTCGTCAAATCAGTATTATTTTACTTATATCGGAACGGCGGCTACAAGCTGTTATTTGAATGCAACGTTGTAACAACTCAAAAACAAGGCAACCGCTTGAAATATATGAAATATATGGGAAATATATTATTTTTGTATAACTGTTTTTTGTTATGATCTTTTTATTTTCGTTTTAAAGAAGTGTATCAATACTAAGCCACCAAACATTTGCCAATATCGAGCGAGCAAAAAATACATATTTCTAACATTTACTCATTGTTCAAATTTTTACGTACTTTCATCCATCCTGTCGAGACACGCTCGCTGTTATCGTTGCCATAAGTTTGCTCACTATAAAAAAATGAAATTCCTAAACTTTTTTGACACAGGTGTGGACCTTTTACATACATTTTGTTGACTTTGCCGAAGAATAGTGCTGTAACTGTTACCGTTAAGTGTGCCACAGGTCTTTTTTACGGTGCCATTTTTTTCTAAATGAAATTTATTCTGATACCTTAACGAGTGGAATGTTTTCCCTGACTTTCTTATTTAAGGACAGACAATTTCTCCATTAATCGAGAACGAATGTAACAGAAAAAAATATCAATTAAATTGAATAATAGTGGTAGTTAACTATTTCTAATGAAAAAATATGTTATGTTGAACGGATCTGCGGTGAGAAATACAGTACTTTCAAAGCTATACATTTCAATGCTTGTTAAAACTTTAAAATAGCATAATACTTTAACGGAAACCAGAATTTTTAACTTAGGAGATCCGAGAGTTCATATATTTTTTTATAATATACAGGGTGTTAGAGGTTTGACGGGTATAACTTCCATATAAGATAGATAAAGTATAAATGAACAAAAAAGTTTATAGTACGAGGGCATAACTCAAGTCGTTCTTAAAATGAGTCGAGTTATTATATCAAGGATTTTTATCACAACGTGGCAACAGTGCGAATACACGGTATACAAGGCGAGCGGTTTGTAGATTGCCTACCACATACCAGCTTGTTTTTTAATGATAACAAAAAGTCCAAAGATAAACAACTATTGTGAATCGAATTTTTACACATGAAACTGGAAATTTGTTATTTTTTTCCGAAAATGGTTGGATCTAGAACCCACGTCATGTAAGGTTTTTTTTGTTCATTTTCATGTATGCTATCGCTTGTTACATTTATGGCGGTCGATCCTCTAACGCCCTGTATATTACCCAACAAATGGCTCTTAACTAATACTTTTTCTCTTTGTTACAGATGATGCCATCTGAAGATGCCGGTCCTACTTCTAAGAGAGGTCTCCTCAACATCCTTGTCCACGTTGGTGGAAAAAGCCCAGAAGAAATCTTCTCCACTCCCAGAGTACGACCTTCAGTTGAACAACGGTCACCTTGACCTGATCCTGTTGACCAAGCCAGACCGAAAAATAAACTCGACTTCCACAGACGAAGGTTTCGAATCGGACATAGACAGTTTATCGATAGTGTCTAGTGATAACGACAGTTTTACTATAGAGAAACATTCGGAAAGTGGCTCGAAAACGACTGAAACCGACTCTGCCAACGGTTCTTCCAGCTCAGATTCCGACACAGAAGTTGCTGAGATCAAAAATACTGAAACAAACCGCTCAAGCTCGGAAAAACCGAAGCAAGACAATCAGAAGTGTAGTGAAGACTACACAACCAGC
Source organism: Monochamus alternatus (assembly GCA_037114965.1). Classification (NCBI taxonomy): domain Eukaryota; kingdom Metazoa; phylum Arthropoda; class Insecta; order Coleoptera; family Cerambycidae; genus Monochamus; species Monochamus alternatus. Next base: position 12,052,099 of record CM073434.1, on the reverse strand, counting down.
ACGTCGTCGGAGAAAACAGTGGAACGCTTCAATCTAGTCGACTGCATTTGCTACACCGACGTCAAATGTACTGATATCCTCATCTTCGTAATAAAAAGAGAGGCGTTTGTCTTCAAGTTCGACAAGATTTCGAACCTGCAGAACTTTTACACGAACTTCACCACACTGAAAGCAGTAGCCAACCAAAAAGCTTACAACAAGAACTTCACCTCGAAGTTCAACCTCTTACAAAGGACTGACCAGAATGGTGTAACCCACATTGAAATCACCAGAGAAGCCGAGCCTAGATTGGCGAAAGACGAAGGTCCAAGTAGTATAATAAGTATTAACACCCCCGAAGATATTTTTCAGAAGTTCTCTAAAAACTTTGACAAGATCAAAGATGTGAACTCGAGGCAAAGGGCAGAAAGCAAATACATCAACGACATAAAGTATAACACTATAAATTCAAAGTTAGGTCCAAAAGCTAAAATCATAACCAAGTCAAACTCTATTGAAAACATCTTGGACTTGGACCAATATAAGTCGAATCTAGTCAATACCAACAAGGATATCAACTTGAAGAAGATCTGGAATAGCGCCGAAGACCTATTAGATCCTCCTAAGCGACCAGAGAGGAGGAAAAAATTAAAAGGAAAAGCTCCCCAGCCCCCAAAGATGATAGAAGAGAAACAGGACGTACTCAGTGGTCAATACGTGAGGGTCAACGTCAACATAGACACAGCAAAAGACTTGGATAAAAACAGGTTGATCATCAAGAGTTCCTTAAACGAACCTCACCCCAAAAAGCTGCAGAATTTCAACATCCTAAGTACAAAACCCAGTTTGACGTCATTCTTGAAGCCTAAAGAAAAACAAGTGGTGAAGTATGAACCAAAAAAGATAGACACAGGGACTCTTCTAAGGAACAGATTGCCAGATAACAACTGGACCAATTCTGTCCCTAGGCTGCTGAAGAAACCTAGGAGCAAATCTGAGACGAGGAACTTCGTACCCATGGCTTACAGATACATAGACACCACCCAAGACTATCCCGTTTCTTACAGCGTCAACTCGCAGCGCGACAAACTGAGTTATGGAAGCAACCATTTCCCACAGAACGTACATACGAGCTACGGTCAAAACCTGGCCATGTCCAACTATCTTAGGGGGGAGAATAGCTCGCAGAATATCAACAACAGGCTGTTCGGACTCAGTCCGAAACTGAGGGAGTTCGCCAGTTCCGAGGATTTCAAGAACGACAATAGATGGGGCAGTGCGAGTGAGATCAGTGTGACAGTGAACAAAGACAACAATCTGAAAAGCGTTATAAAAAACAACAGGGACGATGCCAGCAAGAAGAAGAACGAGAAGAAGGTCACTTTCAGCGCGTACACCACGGTGCAAGTCGTTTAGGTGCTTAACACAACTTGCTCAAAATTTTTGATTGACAGTACAAATATACAGGTTGTTCCAAATTAACTCAGCTTAATAATTTTGTTATTGCTAGAAAAATATAATGTCGGTTAAATTACCAAAACACTAACTAGCGATTTTAATTATATAGTTTTTAAATGAAATATTGGAAAAAAGTAGTATCGTTGTACAGCCTTATGAGGTTTAACTGTTAAAAGACAATTGTGCATCGCGAACACGATTTCGATACAAGGTGATCCTTAAGTAATGTCCCATAGAGAACTAGATTTTTGACATACAATAGTACGATTTTAGCCAATATGCTTTAATAAAATGTTAATAATAAAAAAGATACAGCGTGTCAAAGTTGAAATTTAAAAAATTATTTTTTGTAATAATTGCACTGTGTTTGACTGCGATCAACTTAAACATTTGGGACTAGATGTTTTTGGGTATGGGAAATCATAACCTGTTTTCTATTTCCATGTATTCCCTAAAGGGCACCACATATTTGTGACGTAAATGTAAACGTAACTTTTTAATCAAAGAAATTAGGATTTATAATTAATATTTTTTTCTAAAATCGATTGGGTAATCATTTTCGCTGGAAAACCTAGTACATTGTCAATAAAAATAAACAATTGAGCATTGTATTCCTGAGATATATATATCACCTGTTTTTTTGTGTTTCTTTTGGTAATTCAACCTTCATATGTTTAATCAAATAGCGCATACTTATTTTGTAACACCCTGTATAGATGATGTATGTTCATCAAGTAGAATCAAAAATTTATTGAGCAGCACTTCTCTTGAAACTAAAAAAAACTGTTTTCACCACCACTCTTTTTTTAATTTCATATTTTCTGGGAAAAATATGAATTTTATTCTTGGTTAAATATGCAGGAAGTAAATATAAGGGAGATTAAGTATATTTTTTCTTAAAGTTATATTTAAAGGAAACCAAAGAAGATTGCTTCAAGTAACTAGACTATTACGTTGTTTTATTTATGTAAGATTAATGAATAGTGCACCATATATTTTGTCCGTCCTGTATATTTGATACGTTATTTCATCTAATGATGCCTGTATTTTTCATGCTTTCGTTAACAGTCCTATAAGGTATGTTATTTAATAAATACGCATATGTATCATAACATGTACCTACCAGTTTGCTGTATGTAAAGACATCGTCTGTATATTACGTTTTAGTCTGTATATAACTGTATAAATATTTTTTAAATAAACTGCATAGATACATACTTGAATTTTATTTAGAAACCCTTCTACATGAGCAGTGTTGCAGGATTGGATTGGAATTGGCTTTTGTCTCTGGGAGTAACTATTCTCATACATATGATAAGATATAAATATTTTATTCATATTTACACTCCTCGTCTATTAATCAATAGCTGCTAATTCTTGAGTTGAATAAGACATTTTAAAATAAAACAACGCAGTTGATAAAGGCGCGGCAAGAATTCAAACGGCTTACGTCATATTAACAAATGAATAATTCATTATATTTTCATCAAAATATTTAAGAAACTGCAACTGGGAGTAATAAAACTATATAGTACACTAAATGTTGGCATTATACAGGGTGGGCCAATAGTGTGTGGACGGAAGATTATTTATTTATTTATTTATTTTTCAATTTAGTTTAAATTAATTGGTTTGCATAAATCCATCATAATAAAAAGTAATTCTGGATTAGAAGAAAAGTATTAGAGATAAATACAGATAACTCTATATCGGGTGAAAGATAATGAAATGTGTTATCTGGTGACGTGAAAAAAATATGTGGGTTCCATTTAAAAAAATCAAGTTATCCATGATTGAAGTTTTCAAAATTAGAGCGACGATATCAGCCGTAACAAACAGAGTTCATAACAGACTTTCTAGCTCTTGGTAGTATAGAGGGTGGTCAATAATTTCCCCCAATCACAGCCTCCTATGTTGCCGCCCTCTTCTGATATTCAACTGTTTCTAGACATCAACTTTTTGACAAAATATCGAATAACGTCCATACGGTACATTTTAGGCACCAAGTATGGTACATGAAGTCTCACTATAATTGACCGAGGAATCCAAATATGCAATAATATACAGGGGGTTCCTTTTAAAAAAAAATGTGACTTTACTATGAATCACCCTGTATATGTCTAGGAATTCCAGTAAAAATATTTTCAGTTTGTAGCTCTTACTGCCCCCCACCCCCCACCAACAGCAGATTTTAAAAATATATATCAGTATAACCACAATCTTCCGTCCACACACTACTGGCCCACCCTGTATATTACCCCAAATTGCAAAAGATATTATTTTTAACGCTACCAAATATCGAAAATTATGTTGACAATAAAAACAATTGCATAACGTCAACCGACGTTGAATCCTTGCTGCGATTATAGAACAACCAAAGAATAATTAATTCGTGAACTAGATAAGACATTTTAAAATAAAACAACAACAACAATGAAACAGAGTATTTAAGTTAGATGAATGTAATCGGCTGCAGCTGGTAATTGAAAGCCATTTTTCTCTAAAACAAGAATACTAGTAATTGAAATGTTCAGTATCATTATTATTGAGTTTGACATTTTTCATAAAAGAATCCCTAGAATGAAGACTTCGCGCCGTTGCTTATTTGTATTTACCTGAAATTATATATATCTGATGATGGAGATCATGAAAATAATTATTACTTTCTATGTATAGAAAACGGATATTTACTCAAAACGTTTTCGAAATATGCACTTTCAATTTTTTATATTCAACTACCTGTATCTTGGAAATTAAAAATTTTTCGACAAATTTTATTTAAACAACCCACTATTTTCATTGTAAAATCTATTGGTAGTGTTTAGCTCAATAGTAGCTGAACATTCTGTACAATCATTCAGATGAAACTTCGTATTCAAGAAAACTTACCGGACATGGGGTTATTAAAAATTTAAAAAACATCCGTTTCACCCCTAAATTTATTACCATGACTGAGTCATTTCCGTTTGGTGTAAAATACATTCCACAGTTATACACTGTCTGCATACATTTAGAACATTGAAATTGAATTTTATCCGCAAAACGAATAAGTTTTGAATAATATATAATGTAAGTAATGAGGCACAGAGTAATATAATATCCCAAAACTTCTACTCTTAAACCGGAATAACGACCACCTTTAAAATATTAAGTGGTATAGTGTGATATTCCACACTTTCAAAAATTGTGGAACGTGTAGTGGAAGAAGATTGCTTCAAGTAACTAGACTATTACGTTGTTTTATTTATGTAAGATTAATGAATAGTGCACCATATATTTTGTCCGTCCTGTATATTTGATACGTTATTTCGTCTAATGATGCCTGTATTTCTCATGCTTTCGTTAACAGTCCTATAAGGTATGTTATTTAATAAATACGCATATGTATCATAACATGTACCTACCAGTTTGCTGTATGGAAAGACATCGTCTGTATATTACGTTTTAGTCTGTATATAACTGTATAAATATTGCTGCGTAATTTTTTAACTCACCATAATATTTTACCAATTGTTCAATCGGGTTTTAGTCCAAAACATAGTTGTGAAACAGCTTTACTGCACATTGTACATGATATTGTCGGAAATATTGAAAATAAGAATATGACTGCACTAGTTTTAATTAATTTTACTAAAGCTTTTGATACTATTAATCATTAGATTTTATTAGCAATTTTACATTTCGTTGATTTAAGTGATAATACCATTATTTTTTTTGTATAATTACTTGGATAATAGAAAACAAAGTGTTAGAATCAATGACAGTGAATCTATTCCTCTTAAAATTTCATCAGGAAATAAATCTGATGAATAACTGATTATCCAAAATTTAAAAGCTAGATAACTCGGGTGGAGGAGTCTCTAACTGGAGAGTATGGGCACAGCATAGGTAGACCAGCAATTTCACTCCGTTGTCGGCACTTTGAACTGCCTTCAGTTTTCTGCCGTGACCTCGAAATGTGAGTGCGATAGCGCATCCGATGGAATTTACAGAATCGGTGATCAGGACCGGATTAAGAATTTTCTATTTGTGCGCAAAGCGTAGTTATTTATTGCACATGAAAGTTTACGTTATATCTATCCACATTATGTAATAATTAATTATACAGTTATGAATAGGTAATTCAACATGTATTATATACTTTCATTTACTGCTACTAACATACACTGTGAAAATTTATCGATTTATTTGGACTCTTAAAAAAAAGAGTTTAAAATATATATTGCACCACAAAACATTTTTATTTATTTACTTACTTTTTTTGTTATTTGTGATAATTACATTTTTTGGGGATTTTTTTAATTTGAATTTTGACGTTTGAAGTTTAGTGGAAAAATAATTTATTATGATTTTTTTTTGTCTTAAATGATCTACGTAAGCCAGAAGACAAGTAATTTTTAGAACAGAAAAATTATGTTTACTTAAATTTATTTTTAATCTCAAGTCAAAATTCGCCCCTTTGAGCCTTTATTGCTCTATTCTACAACTACCCTGACAATTTTAAGATGATGCTCCATTTTCGTCGCTCATATGACAACGTTTTTTCAATTTATTTTTAATTTAAGACTAAAATACACCCCTTGAGAGCCTTGCAAATGAATGTGTTTCCAGGTGGGATTTTATTGCTTTATTCTACAACCACCCTGACAATTTTAAGATGATACTCCATTTTCTTCATTCACACGAAAACGTTTTTTAAATTTATTTTTAATTTTAGGCTAACATACACCCCTTGAGAGCCTTGCAAATGAATATGCTTCCAGGTGGGATTTTATTGCCCTATTCTACAACTACCCTGACAATTTTAAGATAATATTCCATTTCCTTCACTCATATGATAAGGTTTTTTAAATTTATTTTTAATTTAAGGCTAACATACATCCCTTGAGAGCCTTGCAAATGAATATACTTCCAGGTGGGACTTTATTGCCCTATTCTACAACTACCCTGACAATTTTAAGATGATACTCCATTTTCTTCATTCACACGAAAACGTTTTTTAAATTTATTTTTAATTTTAGGCTAACATACACCCCTTGAGAGCCTTGCAAATGAATATGCTTCCAGGTGGGATTTTATTGCCCTATTCTACAACTACCCTGACAATTTTAAGATAATATTCCATTTCCTTCACTCATATGATAAGGTTTTTTAAATTTATTTTTAATTTAAGGCTAAAATACACCCCTTGAGAGCCTTGCAAATGAATGTGCTTCCAGGTGGGACTTTATTGCTCTATTCTACAACTTCCCTGATAATTTTAAGATGATACTCCATTTTCTTCACTCATATGATAACGTTTTTTAACTAAAAAATGTTAAATTGGAGATAAAGAGAGAGAGCAGTAAAATGTAAATTTGGAAAAAAAATAGTACCTAAATATTTATATGTTATTTTGTTTTGAGACTTACTTTCATTATAGTGACTATTTGACATAGTTTGTATGAACTATTACTAATCCTGAGCAGATTTTCTAATAAATCTTCTCTATTAGAAGCCACTGAACTTTGTTCTAAAATAAAAATTTGTATTTGTCAAAAATATAAATATGTATATTTTAAACTTGACTTATTTTTATATTACAATGTAATACTTAAGAAATAAGTTAATAGGTAAAGCAATAGCCGTAAAATATAATTTACGGATTTTTTAAATATTATACATTACTTATTTATGTCATTAGGAAATTTAAAGAAACTAGATGTTAAACATCTAACTGCTGCGCAGCGACTCGTTCCCCGATTCAGACTCAAAATATTACTTTAATACGGCTCTGTATAACCGATGTTCGCACTCCCAGAGTTGAATGCAAACTGAGGTCTCTGCAGCCTGAAATCGATGCGCGAGCTGCTATGCGCGACTTATTATTTCGGCCCAAGTGATTCTACTGGTCTCCCTATACTGTGGTATGGGCCTACTGTGAGAATTTTCAATCGAAAGTATTTGAGAATTAACGCCATCAATTATATTTTCTCCAGAAACACACCCACATTTTTTTTCCGATAAAAAATTTCTCAAAAGAAATACGACCCAGAAAAAGTTGATATGTTCCTAATTTACGGCGAGTCACAAAAAGAATCAAGAAGAGCTGTAGAGTTATATCGTGGAAGGTATCCAGAGTTCAGTGGAGTCAGTACTAATAATTTATCTACAGGGTGTATTTTTTAATCTTAAAATCATTCAGCGGAAAGAATTATAAAAAGACGACTTGTTTTAAATAGACATGTGGGCCACAAGAGAAATAGAACAATATATATTGGCATTTATATAAAACGAGATGGTGGAGATAAACTAAACAGCATTTCAGTTTCACTACACCTCGTCCTTCGACTTCTTCCAACAATGCGCCGCATAAAAAATAACATAATAAACCGCACCTAACGCAACTAGACTTTTTAACACATTTACATTCGCTCAATCTAACATCTGATAACTTTTTCCGTCCGATTGCCTGACTCGTGTTGCAATTCGATTAATTGCCATTATTATTTTGTTAAAACATGAAATTTATTATTGTGGACTATTCGGGGCAATGCGTTGACCCAAATCGGTTTATAAATAACTCGGATCTAGTTTAGGAGATGGCAGAGAGCGAATTGACGTGGGGAAAATTATCATTGTGTTTGACTAATCGACCACAATGTTGAGCATGTTGGTCGATCTTAGATATTGATTAGGGTACGGTATGCTCCAATAGATCGTCAGGCTAGAATTTGAATATACTAATTGTTATACAATTAAAATTCCTAAAAGTATGTATATTTGTTATGATTAGATTCAATACATGCATGAATAGAGTTCGGGAAACTGCAGCCTTTGACAGAATCGAATTCAAAGTGTTAATGTAAATAATGTTCACAATAACATACAGGGTTGTCCGTAAGTAATGGTCCACATACTAGATTTTTTACTTCAAAATATTACGATTTAAGCCAAAATAAAATGTTGCTAATGAAAAAGATATACGGTGTCAAAGTTAAAATTTAAAAAGTGTTTTTTTTTAATAATTACAATATCTTTGAATGTATCACCTTAAAAATTCGGGAATAGATGTTTTTGGATATGAGAAATCATAATCTGTTGTATATTTCGACATACTTTCTAGAGGGCACCACATCCGCCATATTTGTGACGTATATCTGAACGTAACTTTGTTTTACCCTAATGTTATCAAGCTTGTTATTAAAAAATCTTAAACCTACATTGTTTTTGAGAAAAAAGGTATGCTTGTAATTATTCTCAGAAAATTGTCATTTTCAAGAAAATAGCTTAATAGCTTAAAGTTCATCTTTTACAATTTAGCTTTAATTATATATTAAATATGTTTGTTGCGCAATTTCCTAAACAAATAATTAATGCAAACCAAAGTGCGATAAAAAGTGATCATGGTCTATTAAGAATATTATTATTTTTTATCAAATATTAAGTAAGATACGTGCTATAAAAACGTAATCGTTCTGATGTAAAATATTATTATGTAAACTTCAATATGAGGTAAATTTTAGATGTACCTATGGTGAAGGCAATGTATTTCAGGTTATAAACTTAAAACAACATTTCAGAAACTATTATTAGATTTTTTTAACTATTCTATGAAATATCTTGTTTCATTTTTTTAAACTACCTTTAAAAGCTTAACGCAATGTAATTTTTGTTCGTTATTTTCTTTATTATTTTTTTTATTTGATAATTCCTTTATATTAAAATATGTGTTTTGCAAATATTTCTCCTATTATTGATTAAATTAGACAAATATTAGATGGAGGTTGAAGGCCACTTATTGAATAGTTATATTTAGCAAGATCAGCAGATCTACTGCAAAAATTAGTTCAGTACTGTGTTTAAAACCGACGATTCCTAATACACTCCTTGATGCACGTAGGCTTGGATCTAATAAGGTTGTCGATAAGTTCCTGGGGTATCTCATTCTAAGCTACCTAAACTTCATGGGTAAGAGTTGCTGAAGTCTGTGAATGATGTCCCAGACATGTTCAATAGGTGACAAATCCGGCGATCTTGGTGGCCAGGGTAAACGGTTGATGTGATGTTGATCCATAAGAGCTATTGTTTGTCTTGCAACCTGAGGTCTAGCACTGTCTGTTGGAAAGTGGTGCCTTCGATGGTGTGAAGATATGGAATTACATATGGGTCATTCCATTTGAAATCGTCTAATTGGCAAAGCCGACCCATTTTAGATTTTGAAAATCTCTTCTCTAGGGTCCCAAACAACAAAATTTACACAAGTTTGATTTTTACAAGCGCTTGTTTCCGCCTATTTAAATAAAGACTCTTAAAAATTGCTATTTTTAAGCTTTATTAATTTTTGCTGTAAAATTTTTCTATTTGAAGATATTTGAATGATCAAGACAGAATTCAGAGTGGGAAAGATAGTAGTTTCAGTGTAAATGAAGATAATTGGCTCGGACGATCCCTTTGAATAATAGCAGCGTGCTGAAAATAACAAAACAAGTGATATAGTCATTTAAAGTTGAAGGTAAGAACAGGAGATTCTGTGAGTATCAGATTTTTATCTCGCAGTCAACGCGCTCGTTTAATAGCCTGAACATTGGGATTTTTAAAAATTTTAAAACTTCAAGCAAAGTTTTCTTCTATAAAGAGTGGGCTACTCAGGTCAACTTGTGGCTGAATTTTCTCTATGATATGTACACTTAATTCCCGCGGAGCATGAATTTTTAACTCTCAACAGTTAAGACGCTAGAATCGATTGAAATTCACGAAAAATTACTAAAAAACACTCATTTTCAGCACGCTGCTATTATTCAAAGGGATCGTCCGAGCCAATTATCTTCATTTACACTGAAACTGCTATCTTTCCCACTCTGAATTCCGTCTTGATCATTCAAATATCTTCACACAGAAAAATTTTACAGCAAAAATTAATAAAGCTTAAAAATAGCAATTTTTAAGAGTCTTTATTTAAATAGGCGTAAACAAGCGCTTGTAAAAAGCGCTAGAGTAGAGTTTTTTAAAGTTACACCAAAATCTAAAATGGGTCGGCAACAATTTCTATTATCTTCAGACGATTTCAAATGGAATGACCCACATGGCTCACCACTTCACGCGTACTGTCTGCCAAATTGTGGATCGCATCTTTCACCACGTCATCTTCTCACCCTTGCATGATCATCGTGCATCCCTAGGCAGAAACGGGAGGCCAAAACTTCGTCTTCGACGACTGTATGCATACTGACTATCCCCCCATGTTCTTCAATCCAATGATTTCCAATAGTGCAGCTGCTGCTAAATCGCTTTCTTAGAATTAAAAACCGCGACCGACAATCTTCACGCTCTGTAGTTCCTCTACGACGGACGGTGTCTCTCGTTCTACGTCCACGGCCTTCCTGAGTCCACGCCTGGTAACACCGTGCTATGGTACGTAAGGATCTGTTAGTCCTTTTATAACTTTATCTCAACGACAAACTGCTTCGCGCAACCCATCAATCCGCCCCCTCTCAACGCCACTAAGCTCGGAAAACTGCTTAAATCTACGTACTTTAGGCAGCTGTAAAAAATATCGTTTGCAACAAGCTTCACAACACTCGAAATACAAATGTGAGCAGAAGCTTTTAAAAGCAGCATACTACGTTATCAAAGTATGACTTGTGGAAACTCTAAAACAACTGAAAATTTAATCAATTTTTAGTTTCACCAAAAGAAGTAAACATAAATATTATCTGGAGTAATACCATACTCAGGTTTAACAGGATATTTTTTTATGTTTCTTTTAATAATAAAGAGATTATTTTTTTAAAGTGAACAATAATTATTAAAAACACAATCATTCTGTTGATGTTGACTCTATTAATGATTCTCTTGTGGATACTGATTGTAAGGTTGATTTTGAAGAATCTGTTGATGTTGTCGAGATGTAAATAAGGTTTTATAGAATTTTCTGAAGGATGTCCAGTTATATTAATTAATTCTTGTTGATTAACACCTGCTTTAGCTCAATTTGACACTGCGCTGGAGCGATGTTAATGATTAGAATTTTCTCAGCTGATATTTTAGTCCACTTAAGAATTTCATTGATTCCTATGGGAATATTTTTGTACTAATCTTTTGACATTTTTCCAAAAAGGATTGGGAGTTAGAAAAAATCTGTCAGTTGACCGTTCTGTGTGATAAAATTTTATAAAATAGTCTTACTGGACAGATATCAGAATTTTGTATATTTTTCGTTAACCATTTACTATTGCAACACTTTCTTGAACCACCTTGACATGTTTTTGAAAACTCTGTATTATATTCAATGCGGCCAGTTAAATCTCCATTATTAGATTTTTATTCCTTAAAATAATATATTTTGCAATTTGTTGCTTCACCTCCTCTCCAAGCTGTTCCTATACAGTAATATGAAAAAAAATTTCAAAAGTCCTATGGGAGTATAATCATCCCATATTAGCGCTATTTTAATAATATCGCTTTGTGATAGTGCAGCAGAACTATCTCTGCGTTTTTCAAAATTACTTTGCAACTTATTTCGTCTAGAATTGCGTGCGTCACGGGTGAATGGGTTGGAAATAGCATTAAACTTTTCAAAATACATATTTTGCAGCATTTCTGCCGGGGTATTACACATTGTTTTCACAGCGTACTCTTTATAGTCTTCGCCATTTTTATTTCTCATGTTGAAACGCCTCAATAGACTACTGTGTGTCCAAATCAAAATTTCTTTCTTTACAAAATATATTGCTTCCAAACTGATGGCTGGCTTTTTTTTAGTATTTTTAGGAATACAATCGATTTCATTTACTATTTCTTTTTCACACGTATTGCCAAATTGAGACATTTGGATAAATTTGTGATTTTGACATCTAACAATTTTAAACTGACGTTATTTTTAATAAATAAAGTAACATAGCGTTGCTATGATAACGTAATTTATCCGCTTTTTTATCCAGTTGCATTTTATCTTCCTTCCTATCTAGCCGATAGCAAACCACGATTTTTGCGTTCGTCAATGGGATTTTTTATACATGGAATTGTCAAAATAAAATATGTACATAATGGATCTTCACCTATCTTTTTCACGTAGTATATTAATATGTGAGTGTTTCTTAAGTGTGACAACTTTGAAAATTAAACACCCTGTAACTATATTATCCGCAACTACTTGCACACACCATTACGTTTTTTTAACGAACTCGGCACGTACGACATCCACTATCGTGTTCCACAAAATATATTTCGCCGATACCGCCAAATTATTATTAACAAACATGTCAGTCGCCAATTTGTGTTGAATCATTCATCGATTCAGTGGAAAAAATCATAAGGACGGCACATCATTAAATTCCATAAACAGCCGTACTCGTGACCATTTTACTTAAAAAAAAAATCCACCTTGGTACCTCAAGGAAGTTTATATGTACATGTAGGATATAAGTCGGAAGTGGCCAGAGGTCAGGCTAACAACGGTGACCCCATCGAGTCCAAACGGACTGAAAAGGAGTGGCATTGGTGTCAATGAAAGAGCCGGTGTTACGACGCATACAGGGTGTTAGGAAAAAGTGGATCAAGTCATTAACGGAGATAAAGGAGCTGTTTTAAAACATTTCATCTACTTTCATTTAGGTAGTAATATGAATTGTACAGTTATACAGTTTCGTAAGGGATCTATTACAGCTCTAGTGCTATAATAAAAAATTGTTTTTCTGTTAAATAAACCCCACTTTTTAGAAGAATGATTTATTCATTATTAAAAAAAATATATTATAAAACTTTTTGCAATTAGAAGTTTGTATACAGAGTTTGACCCTATGATTTTTTTTGCTATCTGTTTCTTATTCTCTAAAGAATAGTATTCTGCCGTGGAAGATTTCCAGCCTCCATGACGATTTAACATCTGCATATCTGCACCGCCGTAAACCAGAATCATGGCTGAGGATCTTCTAAAACTATGTCCAGTGTATTCTTCGGGATTCTTCAATCCAAATTGCATTGCATTCATTGGAATGAAATGTTTCCAAAAATTTGTTGGTTTAAATCAGAACATCCAATGAAGAAGGATAAAAAACTTAAGTAATTCATCTGATTAGCCTGATGAAGAATTTAAAAAAAAATATTTAGATTCAGTAAAGGTTCAATACGGCAATTTATTGAGGAATACAGCTTCTTTCTGCAAGTTCCTTGAATGCCATTATGCAGACAACATGCATATGTATTCCCTGCTTAAATGATTGTTGACAATTCGATTATTGTTTTTTTTAATATGATATAAATATGATAAATAATTTAATTATGATAAAACTTAAACTATTCTTGATACAGCTTACTCAGTTTTTATGTGGTTCCTTGTTTGCTGTCAAAGTTTATTGAATCTAGATCTAATTCTGCTGAACTAGAATCAAACTATAAATTCACTGAAAGACCTCCGATTTTATTTTGCCTATTTCATTCATTACTTATTTACATAATATCTAAAACTGGCCTTTTCTATTGTTAATAACGTCTACCAATCGATCACTATCGATGATTGGCCATATTGATAGTTACATGTGAGTTCCGAGAGGAGCCGTAGCCGACCGAGAGTAACCACCATTATTGCCAAATGCGTAATAGAGTTCCATGTTTATCACTTCTTAAATATATGAGTTTTAAATCAGACTTCCAAAACATTATTTTCCAATTCTATTGCTTTTTTAAATTTATAAATGATTGGCGACTTGACCCGCTTTTCTTGTAACACCTTGTACACAGATGTCACAGAAATCCACTTAGAAGCGTATAAGGCTTCAGGATTACGTAAAAATTAATGGAACTGAAAAAGTAACTAACGTTGCTAATCGCAATTTTATACACACTTTTTAATATATTCAAATTCTACGTTACTGATAATTAACCTTAAATTGAATTCGCTTTAGTATACATAATTATCTATTGCGCAATAGTTTTATATAAACCACTTTTTTAATAATTAGTAGGAAGAGAATTCGGTGCGATTTATATAAAGAAAGTATCCCACACCGAAATGTGAGAAATTTTTTTCGATCGGATAATTGGACGACAATGAATTGAAGTATTATTCATTAAATATTGAATAGTTGAATTATAATACTTTTATTCATTCATAAAATAGCGTGTTTAAAGAACTTACAGATGTTTTACACCATATAAATTTATCGAATATGTTCACAATTTATTTGTGAAAAAATTGATCAATTTCGCAATACAAGTGTTGAAATATTATTAACTTTCAAAATTTAACACTTATCGTCAAAGGTCAATATATATTCAACGGTACATCCCAGATAAGAGAACAACATATTTTAAGATCCTCTACACATGCCTGCTCTGGTGGTCTGGTCTCTAGTCCAATTTCTGTTTTACAGTTTTAAAATAAACAAAATAAACATCAACATACACAATTGCTGTATATCTGCATTACGTCCATTCAACGTCCTACAGTTTAGTTTCCAATTATTCGAAAAAAATCTACAAGGCGACCTTGTTGACTGATTATTAAGAACATTTACATTGCAGAAGGTGTTTCCTCCGGCCACCCACGAATATGCCCTCCAGATATCAATCCCAACACCAGAAGAAAACTTTCTATGAATTTTTCTACCAAAACAGCCCGCCTAGTCATCACCGAAGCCACAAACAGCGATGTCTTGTCCGATTAGTCTCAAGAAACTGTCCCATGAACTGTTGATGCTCAAGTGACCATTAAAAATCCAATTAATACCACACAAATAAAAAAAAAACTGTGATGAATTCAAGGTGAATCGACCGACGAAAAAGACCACAAGACGCGCTGCAACCGAGCCAGATCCTTTCCAAGGCGAATCGGATTTTGAACACACACGATACGATTACGTCTGACAATCGATGGGAATTTTTTAGCACAAGGTGATGCCATCATTCAGGGCAAATGTGTGCGCGACAGATCGACCTACATAAAACTCGGTGTTTGTCTAATTTAGCCGGTATGCGCCAGACAAAGGCTCGATTTGTCTAATTTGTCACACGTCGAAGTAGCCGGAGGTGGCAATCGTTCATATGCAGGGCCCCCAAGAAGTACGTTCGTTGAAACAGAGTCAGGGTTGTATACTAAACATGCAGTTTATATTATTTGCAAATGTTTGATCTGAATCGATAAAGCAATTTGCATTTTTTGATAGCTGTATACAGAGTGTTGCTTAAGTTGAGGTCAAAAATACAGGGGCGCATTCTGTCGCCAAAAAGGGTCTTTTTGTTATGTAAATACGGGGTCTTACCGCTAAACTAATAGTTATCTAATTAATCACTGTCCAGATCGCTCGGAATCTCCAATCGGTCCGCTTATTCTCCTTATACAGCATGCGCCAAAAGTATGGAATAAATTCAATAAAAACGAAACAATTATTTTTTGGGAAGAATCCTCGAACAGGTCGATTTTTACTTTATTTTTTTTTAAATAGCAACCATATTTTTTCCTTGATTCTAAAAGATCCTTTAATTCTCTATCAGACAGTACTAAAATTTTGCCCTCTTACATAGGAAAGTTTTCGAGTAAATGACGATTGAATGTTAGAAAACGTAAATTTTATCCATAAAAAAGTAACAATTCTGAGGTATGTAAAATAAAATACAATTGATTAAATTTTATACTTAAATTAAATGTTCGAATTGCCATCCACCAACTTCTTGACAATGCGCAAGTCTGTGAAGAAATTTTTCTGGCACATTATGAATGATTTCTGGGGTAACTTTGCGTATTTCGTCCCGAATGCGATTTTGAAGTTCTTCTAAATTACGTGGTTTATTAATGTACACTTTTGACTTCAAGTATCCCCATAAAAAATAGTCAAGAGGTGTAAGATCTGGCGATCTTGCAGGCCATTCTATCGGTCCGCGTCTGCCGATCCACCTCCCAGGAAAACAGTTGTCCAAAAAATCTCGTACAGGGCGCGCATAGTGCGGAGGTGCACCGTCTTGCTGAAACCATATGGTATCGTCAGGAATGTCAGGGTCATTATCGTTAGGAAAAATTACTGCAAGGGCTGGAACAAGGTCATTTTCTAAAAACTCTAAATATCTTTGTCCTGTAAGGGTTCCTTCAAAGAAGAAAGGCCCTACTATTCTGTCGTCAACTATTCCAGCCCACACATTTAATTTCTGAGGGTGTTGGGTATGTGCCTCTGCCATCCAATGAGGATTTTCCCGACTCCGATAAGAATTAAAATTTCAATTCTTTGAGTAACAGTTAAATGTGCCATAATACTTTAAATTGAATAATAATTTCTATGTCGCTTACAATACTTATTAGAAAGTCGGTGTGACAATGACACTTTGCAAAGATTTTCACCTACGTGATCCATAAAAGAACTATGGAATTCGAAAAACTAAACTTGATAACGTTTTTGCTTTATTTTAATTGATTTACGTTTTCTAACATTCAATCGTCATTTACTCGAAAACTTTCCTATGTAAGAGAGCAAAATTTTAGTACTGTCTGATAGAGAATTAAACGATCTTTCAGAATCAAGGAACAAAATATGGTGTTGCCATTAAAAAAAAAAATCGATGACGTCATTACTCGAAAACAAATGACATTTGAAAATCGCATTTTACGCTAAAATATGTATTTTTTAAATTAAAAATCGACCTGTTCGAGGATTTTTCCCAAAAAATAATTGTTTCGTTTTTATTGAATTTATTCCATACTTTTGGCGCATACTGTATAGGCAAAACGAATATTCTAAGTATTTCCTAGTAGCTCTGGATCCCATTCTCGAACGGCTCGCGAATATTCCTAATACGCCTCGTGAATCTTCCTGTTGTGCCTCAATCGACGGCATCATCGTTTATCAGTTTGCGGGCGATCGGGGCAAATCCAGCGTGTCGTGAATTCAACAGCCACCAAATTGGGTGCGATCGGGGCAAATCCTCTGACAGTATTATCTTCACTTTTTGTTTCTTTAAATATCTATTTCAAACCGATTAACAACAAAACTGATTTATTTAATCAAGTGCATTTTTACACGGTTACTTAAATTATTTATCTTAGGGACATCATGCAAAACAATAAAAACAAGAAGCCGTCATCTTATTTAATATTGTGTATTATCAAATTAAGCCTATTTTTTAAAAAAGATTAAGTTTTAATAATGGCTGATGCATATTCAAATGCTGAAATGGCTAATATGGTTTACATTTATGACCTTGCAGATGGAAATGGTACTGAGACTAGGTGAATTTATATGGAAATATTCTCCCAATCTTTGTGATTTTACCAACTGAGGCAACCCACCTGCTCATGGTCGTCGGACCAAATACCTCGTTTTAAACTAAAGGAAACGTTTGATGGAAGGAAAAGTCCCCAGCAAGTACAAAAATCTTGACAAGTTTTAAAGCACTTTGTTAAACATTGATCTTAGGTAAAAACGGCAGTTAACGAATCATAACAATTGCTTGACCAATTTATTGAATAAAAAATTATCAAATGTAAGAAATCGTTTAAATTCAACAAATTTTTTCTCTGTTATGTAATTATTATATTTATTTATAATAACGTGATCAGAAAACCGAGAATATTTAAAGAAAACTTGATTATAAAATTATACAGAGACCAGACAAGGCAAACCGAAAGGTCAACATTGCATAAGTCACACACTGCATTATTACTTTATATGCAATTTCATTTAACAATGAGTTTAGAAGCAAGTCATTTGGTAAATTAGAAAGAACCTGAAGGACGTTTAAAAACATAATTTTTGGCGTGACATGAATAATAAAATTTGAATTATTTCAAAAATGTTATTCGAACACATTAAAATACATTTACATTCATTTTACGGCATCTCCTTTGTTTTGATTAAAATAATTCACCATATTTTATCCACAAAGGACAACTGACATTAACAATATATTTAGATACTGATGTTAAAAGTTAGGATCCACAAACATCAATGCTCAACAATGAGTAAAACTAAAACAATGTGACTGTATTATTTTCCTTATTACATAAAAAGCGAAGGGAAAAATCAATTAAGAATACTGAATTATTTGCTAAATTTTATAGTTCTAAAAATAATGTATAATAAAATAAGTATGCCAAAATCACTTTTTCAATGAACCAAAACTGCATCTCGTGGTTGACGGGGAGGCGAGAGAGTTCTCTTATCGCCTAAAACAGTAGGGGATGTGGAAAGGTCAAAATCACGATAGGAGTCACACCGTGATCTATAAGGAGCTAGTAGATGGGGATGAGATTCTTGATGCACCCAGCGACAAGATATCTCTTACCTATGCTTTTCAAAGAAATTTTAAGGTAGAATTTCCAACTAGAGAAGCCTGGCTCGCTAATCCTGACGCTCAGGTCTTAAAAGAGCTCGTCTGGTTCACGGATGGGTCCAAGACAGACCAGGACTCAGGAGGGGGATCTATGGGGTACGACCAAGAGTGAATTTATTTCACTCCTTGGGGAAATACGCCACGGTCTTTCAGGCTGAAATATTTGCTATTTCTGTCCGTGTTCAAGAGAATATCAGGAGGAGATATATCATTCAGCATATTCAAGTATGCACAGACACCCAGGCAGCTTTACGAGCGCTTCTGTCCTTCAGCATCACCTCTCGTGTGGTCTTGGAATGTGTCAGAGCTCTTTCTCTTTTGGAAAGGGACAGTCGTGTTAAACTAATCTAGGTTCCGGGCCACAATGGTGTGACAGGTAATGAGAGGGCTGACATGTTGGCCAGTCAAGGCGCGAGCAGTCAATTTGTGGGACCTGAACCAGTTTTGGGGTTACCACAATGCCATCTCGCAAGGTGGCTTAAGCAATGTCGCGAGATGCAGACTTTGCGACAATGCAGATGAGGATTCGATTCACATCCTTTGTAACTGTGTCTGTTTAATGGTAAAAAATATAAATATCTTGAGGCGGCTTTTCTGTCTCTTCAAGATATTAGAGATTCCAGCAGAGCTGGTACTCGCTTTTGCGCGTAACACGGGCTTATTTTGAACTCTATAATCAGCGGCATGTACAATGGGTCTACAGACCTAAGTGCTGCGGGAAATCCGCGCCGCTATTAACAATAACAACATTTTTCAGATCACAGTGATCACACCATCTGAAGAAACGATTGCACCAAAACTCATAGGTACTGTTGTTTTGACTTAGCTACTAAGCAATAACTCGAAAGTGGTTTTAATAGCAGCGTCTTCAATATCCGCCGGGAGAAATTCATTTCATCATTTTCTATGTCACGAAATTTGAAGTTACTTGTCAACTAACGATCGAACTTTCATTACCTTAGCAACTATAAACTTCATGGACAAATTGACTTCAAAATAATATATTTTATAAATTTTATTTCTGACCGGGACAAATATAAGCTTATATCGTCATAGTTACGCTATCAATAAAGAGAGTCATAACTCCCTTGGGACATTATAGATTCTATAATTCCCTCTACCTTTCACAAGTAAAAATAAAATAAAAAATGCTAAAATATATGTATATATTTATGAAATGAAAACTGAACCATATTTTATTTATTTGCGTCATTACAAATAATAAATGTACAGTTTTGAAATGTTCCCTGAAAATTACTACCGCCACTGGAAACAAGTTCTTCTTTTGTATGGCTTGAGCTTCTGTTCACTACAGTGGAGGTACTTGCCTCTTATAATGGCAAAGTAGACAACATACACGCCGTTTTATTTCTCAATTCGATGCTATCCTCCAGATACCCCTCCGCCACCGTGGAACTTTTCCAACCTCCGTGTCTTTTTAAGTTAGTCATAGTTGCTCCTGCATTAGCTAGAGCAGTAGCAGAAGTGCGACGAAGGCAATATCCCGTATAGGAAGATGGGTTTGGCAATCCTAAATACATTGCGATTTTGCTGGGAATTTTCCCAAATATGTTTTTTCCAATTGGCTGAGATGTACATTTATTTTGTTGGAAGCGTAAAAAAAATCTTTCAATACCTTTAGGACGCAAAGACATATAAAGTCTTAATAAAGGCAAAACAGAGAATTCTTTTTCATCCACAATTGTAAATTTCTTCGATACACCAGTTTTACTTTCCGGTACGTTCACTACCTAACGGAATACCGGTCCTCTATATCCGATATCTTCATATTCAAAAGTTCCTGACTTCTGCATCCTCCAAAATAACCCATAATCAAAACAACCTAAAACAAAAAAAGGAAATAAATACACACAAAAAGGAAAATAAGAAAAAAATTACCTTATGCAATAAATGAATTTCATTAGGAGCGTTCTTTAGAAATCTGATAATATCATTAGGAGATAAAACAGCAGACTTTTTCGGTTTATAACTCTTACTCTTCCGTTTCAAAAAAGCCTCTAGTTCATTGAACTTGGAGATATCTCGTTTCTCATGTATATTCACCTTCGATTTTAGCATTGACCATATAGTCCATAAAGAATTCGGACTATACGTTTCTGACTATAACTAATAAACACAATTACTACCAAATCTACCGAAAAACATAGAATATTCCATACCAATTCTTGAAAATATGCCAGTAATACAGTTTCAGTGGCATCTTTTGGCATAACATTATTCCGTGTCAGCCACTCCAGACATATCTTGTATTCTTTTTGGTATACGGCTTCACTTTTCGATGAAATTAATTATTCTCTTGCTTTTTCAGCTTTTTTCAAAATCTGCTCCATTATATTTGGGGTAGAAAACACGTTTTTAACGCAAACACAGTTTGATAACAAAGTTCTGTTTATAAACAAGTAATATAGCAACAACGTAGCAACAACAAAACTCTTATAATCAATGGTACCTGATTCAAATATACTGGGAAGGTAATAAATTGGTACATTTTTTCCGTTTTAAAAATAAACAATATTTTATTGAAATCGATCAGAAATAAAATTATCTATGTACCACGGCCTTAATAACCTCAGGCAATTGCTGTCCTTCAAGTCGGACGCCCTCGGGACGCAAACTTTGCCATCGGTAATTAAGGCCCTTATAATTCCCTTGATACATAAATAACCATAACAACATAAGAAATGTGTTGATTTCTACTTTTAATGGTGTTTGTAGAAAAAATAGTGTATGTTACATGTGCTAATAGTGATTTTATTTTGTTCGAAGGAATAGGACATTCTTCCCACAAAATACAATCTCACTTTTATTATATGTATCATAAATAACTATTACACGGATTACCTGCAACCAGATTTATGACGGACCTCGTATACATAGGTGTAGGTACGCCATAAAAGTGTGTGTGATTATTTTCGTCATGTCTATATTTTCACATTTACCGTAATTTTCAGTATGTAATGACAGGTAATGCGTCCGTCCTATTTTTAATTAAAAATCTCCGCAATTAACAGAAATGTTACGTGACGAATTACTTGAAATTTGTCGCAAAATGTATGTTGCATAAAATTTCCATGCCGTTGCCTAAGAAAATTGCAGTAGCAAGTGTCATCATATGTCCATCAGCACTTGTCTCGGAAGTCTAGAAACTGAAAAAAAGATTTCTTACTCTCTTTGTTTCATATATTCAAGTTAAAGCGTTGAGTGATAAATTGTAGTTAAACCTAACTAGGACTATTATAGCTTCAAATATAACAGTGGTTTACTCTGTGTATTTAAATTACTATCTGTATTTTGTTTTTTTTTTGTGATCTTAGAGATAAGAAATGATATGTCCAGATTGCTATGAGAGTATGTTTGTAGACTCTTATCATGTAGTACCGAAATATAACTAGTTTTTAGTTTTGTTGTTTGTGATATGCTAAAATATTATCTATATTTAGAATATGTTAAACTCTAAAACATTGTTAAATATTTTGTTAGACAACATATTTTTCACTTGAATAGAATTATACAAAGTGTCGTTTAGTGTATGTTACAAACTGATTACAAAACGCATCTTCATAGAGACGTCTTGCTTCATTCGAATTTCCGTTTGCTTTTCTTACATAAAATATACAGTATGCGCCAAAAGTATGGAATAAATTCAATAAAAACGAAACAATTATTTTTTGGGAAAAATCCTCGAACAGGTCGATTTTTAATTTAAAAAATACGTATTTTAGCGTAAAATGCGATTTTCAAATGTCATTTGTTTTCGAGTAATGACGTAATCGATTTTTTTTAAATGGCAACACCATATTTTTTTCCTTGATTCTGAAAGATCGTTTAATTCTCTATCAGACAGTACTAAAATTTTGACCTCCTACATAGGGAAGTTTTCGAGTAAAAGACGATTGAATGTTAGAAAACGTAAATTTTATCCATAAAAAAGTAACACTTTTGAGGTATGTAAAATAAAATACAATTGATTAAATTTTATACTTAAATTAAATGTTCGAATTGCCAAAGTGTACATTAATAAACCACGTAATTTAGAAGAACTTCAAAGTCGCATTCGGGACGAAATACGCAGAGTTACCCCAGAAATCATTCATAATGTGCAAGAAGAATTTCTTCACAGACTTGCGCATTCTCGAGAAGTAGGTGGATGGCAATTCGAACATTTAATTGAAGTATAAAATTTAATCAATTGTATTTTATTTTACATACCTCAGAATTGTTACTTTTTTATGGATAAAATTTACGTTTTCTAACATTCAATCGTCATTTACTCGAAAACTTTCCTATATAAGAGGGCAAAATTTTAGTACTGTCTGATAGAGAATTAAACGATCTTTCAGAATCAAGGAAAAAATATGGTGTTGCCATTTAAAAAAAAAATAGATGACGTCATTACTCGAAAACAATTGACATTTGAAAATCGCATTTTACGCTAAAATATGTATTTTTTAAATTAAAAATCGACCTGTTCGAGGATTTTTCCCAAAAAATAACTGTTTCGTTTTTATTGAATTTACTCCATACTTTTGGCGCATACTGTATGTGGGCCAATTCAAAAGGAATAATTCACCGTATTTACTTATTTTGTAAAAATATGTATTAAAAACATAAACTAAACGCAAATCACTAGACACTTTCTGTTATGTTTTTTTTTCTTACATGGAATCTATGACAAACTGACACATCCCACCTAGATTATTGTTTTTTAATTAGCATCCCAAAGTCCTATTATAATGAATAAATAAATTAAACTTTATCTCGAGAACGCTGCGTCAGGAGGAAAAAGTCCAAGAGACACTTTTTAAGCAGAATCAAGGCATTAAGACAGCGGTATCAATTTATCCAAAAATCAGTGGCGTACAATTTTTTTTTTTTGCTGAAAATGAGTATTTAACGCCACGAACGCCACTGATGCCAGTATATCATAATAGACATTTATGCACGTAAAAGTAGTCCTTCACTATACACTGTTGTGTACCAAATCTCATCTCAATATCTCGGTCGGATTTCGAGAAATGAAGATTACAGTATTTAAGGGTGCCGTATTCTTAAAATAGTGTTTCCACAAAGATAAATCATTATAGACATTTAAGAACTGAATAACATAGAGTTTAGCAAATCATGCCACCTGCGAATATTCAAAATCACCGAACAAATATATATAACGGCTGAAAGCGGTCTCTAATCAGCAAATTTTTGAATACATAAATCTATGAAAATACGTATTTTTAAATTTAACTATAGATGAAAATGTTGTTATAACATAAACTTACATAATTCTGCATATAATATTGTTGATTCTTCTTTATATGTGGAAATAATTGTTAAAATGTGGGGTTACAACAGCAAAATAATGTGTATTTTACAAACGCTTTTAGTTTTTATTTTATTTGGGGTAAATATCAATAATGTTATTTTTGATTCTATGTGTTTTATTTTTCGAGATTCTGTACCTAAAAACGCCACAAATTTGATCATTTTATAGCGAGAAATACGGCGACCTTAAGACAGAAAATTTTAAACAACCTGCATTTTTGGACCCAGTTTAAACAGGGTGTTTTAAAATGAAGTAGCAAAAATGAGACCACAAATTCCTTAAGTCGAAATAAATCGATTTAAGCTATACCTATATCCCAAGTCGTATAGTAAAAAAGATACAGGCTGTCAAATTTAAAATTTTATTTTCGATATTTGTAGATAACTTCTTAAAAAATCCAAATATTTACATAAACGAGAAATTAAAATTTGTTTCTAATTTTGACGTCACTAGTAGAGGGCACCACTTATGGCACATCATGTTTCTTTTAACTGGTAGAACTGTTTTCTTGCTTAGTGTATCCATCTGGCTATTGAAGCAAGTATACCTTATTGATGTCGATAGAAGTAACAGTTTTCGAAATAATCTTATTTGAAATATTCAGTGCACCGATTGAAAACTGTTATCGTTTTAGGTAAAGTGCCTTTTCTACAGAAAATACAGCAAAATGTTACTTGAAATAGGATTATTTAAAAAATGGTTACTCTCACCGACTTCAGCAAGGTTTATTTTTTTTTCAAATAAAACAAGTAGGAGAATTGATTGTTTCGATATTCAGATGGATACACTAAGCTTCAAAAAAGTTCTGCCATTTAAAAGAAACATGGTGTGGCACAAGTGGCGCCCTCTACTAGTGACGTCAAAATTAGAAACAAATTTGAATTTCTCGTCCGCAAGATTTTCTTAACACCATTGTGTAACACCCTGTATATTTCGCTACTGCTGGAAATATAACTGTAACAGCGTAAAACGTATGCAATAAAAGTACGGAAAGACTTCGACATACATATTCGCAAGAAACTATAATATTAAATAATTACATAGCGTTTGTTGGAAGATAATTACGAAGAAAATGCGTCGATATCTGAAAGTATTTTAGAGTAATAACAGACCCAGCTAAATATTAATTATTTTTTCATTAGGCGAGCGGTTTTCTAAACATATGATATTAAATAAAAGTTAACGTTTGTATGAGAAAGTTATTTATGCTACTCGTGTAACGACTGTAGTCCAGTTTGTCGCTGCAATTAAAATTAGTTTTTGTAGATCTAGATCTTGTTTAAAATACTACATCTATTTGCTTTGAAATTATTCCACCCGTTTGCAGCTTTTCACAGTTAAAATTAATTAGCAGTAATCAATATTATTGTCGCATGATTGCATAGATGTATGGGAATATTTCAAAACGTTAAATGTATCGATAATTAAGTGGCACTCTAGAGGAGAGTGTGAAAATATCGAGTAGGTACAAGAAACTGTAATGGCCATTTCCACCGCATTGCCTTTTAAGTGTAGTTAACCAAGGGCGGTTAAAATTTTAGGCCTAGTTTAAAATAGTAATGTTTTCACCGCACAATTATTAAGTTTCATTTGTAAAGTCTACCTAAAAAGCCAATATTCATAATTTTTCGGTTTTTTGCACAAGTTGTTAGCTTCATGACTATTTCTTAACCTCAAAAGTGTGACACTTCACTCTCACTGTTCTGACTATATGTTGTTCTGCTAAGTTTTGTTTTCGAATTGGTAGGATTTATAATGGAAATAATTTGATAATTTCAACAAATGCTGACAATGGAAGCATACTGGAGGGACCAGGTCCAAAAATATTCAGACCCGATGCACTCCTAGCCAGCTTGTCAGCTACTTTATTGCCATTGCACCGGTCGTGTCCCTTTACCCAGCATACAGATACGCTGCTGTTAGCTGAGGCCACTACTAGTGCCTGATGGCATTCCCATGCTGATCTAGTTGTTATATTATGATTACGTAAGATCAGTAGCGATTGTCTACTATCTGTGTAGATTCTAATAATTTTGCCCGTTGTATGTCTACGGGTAATTTCTTTGGCGGCTATGGTTATACCTGCTAATTCCGTTTGTACTACGATAGCATGCCTATCCATTGCCCACTGATAACGAATATGCAAGGATCTGGAATAAATCCCACATCCTGCACCTTCCTTCTTTTTTGACCCGTCTGTGTAGATGTTGATAACATCTTCACTGGCGGTTTCTTCATTCCTGAGGGTCTGTCAAACACAAACTTGGAAGAAATGCTATCAGTGTCTGCCTGCAAAAGGGGCATCTTCCTGACGACCCCACTCCACAGGCGACTCCTAGCTTCTCCACATCCTACATCAGATGTAATACCAGTATTTTTGATGCGAAGCATAGTTGTCGCAGCCACTTCCCTTAGATGAATATCCAGAGGTGGTAGACATAGCATCACCTCCATTGCCATGGTAGGTGTCGTACACATAGCTCCAGTTATGCTTAGGCAGGCAATCCTTTGTACCTGGCTGAGCTTTTGTTTAGCTGTCCTCTGTTGGACGACAGCTCCATAGGCTGACATTGGTCTCACAATGGCAGTGTATATCCACATGACCACCCTTGGTTTCATTCCCCAGGTTTTACCAACGGTTCTGCGGCATTGCTTATAGGATATGTACGCCTTTTTTAGTCTTCTCTCTAAGTGAAGATTCCATGTTAGCTTCGAATCAAGTGTATTACCACACTATTTCTGAAATTTCCTTAATATATAATGTAAATTAAAATTTTACAGTAAATATTATGTAAAAGGAGCAGAGCAAATCATGGAAATTTCCATCCATTTTTATCAGCGTACACTCGTTCTATTAAATCACAACGTTCTGTACAGAAACTAAAAACCATCGAATGATTTTCTGAAGAATAAGTTGTTCCAATTGCCGACGATGCATTACGCAATAATTTTTAACATCTACCTGCACACTTAATGTTCCGTAACTTCGAATTTGCGCATTATTCAAGTTTTCATTAATAACTTCCTTATGTCCGTCCAAGGAATTCGTTTTTGCAGCGCGCATTCGATGATTAATTCCAACGAAATAATCCGCTCCGATACAGTCGTACAATATTGATATTGGCAATTTAATGGTGACTGTTTTTAATCTTATAATCGGTGTATTTGCAAATGGAGAGATTTAGAAAACATGCCTTCACACGTTTTATGAAATTAAATGCTTTTTGCTCCTGTTTAAATAGCGTTGTTCAAATAGCCCTGCGTATTTTGAATATTCTGTATGATTTTGTACGATTAATAATAAAAAAGTGTTACGGCGACGTATTTAGGCAAACAAAAATTGTAAAAGTCAAGACTTAGGTACTCTTTTTTTTTTAAAAAAAAAGGAAATCTGCGATAATGTTTATAATGCCGCATAGATAAAATTTTCTCAGTGTGCAGTTGGCGTCTAAAATTCGAAAAAGACACTTTTCCCACGAGTTGCACACATGATTTTTTTAATAGCGTTTTGAAAATAGCTCAAATAACTATAGTTATCATAATTTCTTATTATTATTATAATATTATTCACAACGTATACTTTATGATATTGTGTCAGTGATTTATGAAAAATGTCAGAATCTTCTGCTTACAACGATTATATGCTGCAAGATGATATAGAGGAATCATCAAAAATCACGATTCAATCATTATCCAAAATCCAAAGATAAATATGAAAACACGTATCGCTTATTTGAAGATTAGAGTAATCAAAAGGGAGTAACTGTTATCACTGAGTTCTACTAGCCTATTTTGACCAAAAACCCAGAGTATACTAGGATTCTACGCTGTGGAGTCTTTATTCAATGATAAAAACAACACTGTCAGTGAAAAAGAATACTGACATTAAGAAATATCCATGTTGAATTGGAGAAATTTTTTAAAGAAGCAGATGATAAAACCTATTTGATTATGAAATATAAAATAAATTGTTTCTTATTTTAGGTAGTGTTGATTATTAGTATCAATGGAGCATGCCGTCGTGAAGAACTAACATTTCTTCAGCTTGAACATATAAAAGATATGGAAGAATATATTTTGATAGAGATTCCCAGCACAAAGACGAACGTGAGAAGAAAATTTACTTTTTCTAACGGGAACGTCAAAGAAGTCAATTTTGTCAAAATGTTTCGAAAACATTCCTCTCTTCTTCCGTCACTAATTGAGCATTCAAGATTCCTCCTAGGGCACAGAAATAGAAATTGTACAAGACAATACGTTGCTATAAATTCTATAGGGAGTTTCCCTAAAGAAAATTGCAGAATTTTTGAAATTGCCAAATGCTGGTAATTACTTTGGCCACTGTTTCCGAAGAACATCTGTTACGATCCTGGCTGATGCAGGAGCATCACATTTAAAAGGCATGGTGGATGGAAAGCAACGAAGGTAGAAGGATAAGAGGATTCCGTTCAACAAAAATTTCATGTAGTCTCGAAAATATTGGGTCAAAGAGAGATCAATATAAATACAAACTCGATATCTACTTAGGAATAAAAATGTTGTATATATATACTTGTTCATAATTAATATTTAATATTATTGCTAAATGGTGCATATATTTATATTTTTAATATCCTTATATTCACTTATTTTTTCCTGTAATTGAATTATGCCATATTGGACAATAAATCTATTATTATTATTAGTTTAACGTTAAAACAATTATTGTGGTAGAAATATCAATTATAAGTAAATATTGTTTAACCATTAGAGTATACAAAACAGAATGCATTTTTCTATACCATTTAGCTTTTTCACATTGATCATAGTTCTAAAGTTCCTGTCAAAGAAAATTCTTTATTTTAGATTAAAGTAGGTTAATTTATAGTCAGAATAAAAGCAATTTATGTGTACTATACAACATTTTTTGCAGAACATAAATACCGCTTTTGCGCGATATTGGGTAGGGTGGGTTTAAAAGAACACCGTGTATATTCCGTGCAGGAAACAATTGACTATTTCATGATTCATGGACATATTACAGCTATATATTAGATTCTAGAAATTTTCCGCTTTGAAATTTTCGAAGAAACCGGCACGATTATTAATAATGAAATCAAAGGGCATAACCAATTAAAATGACACATAAAAACGTTAAAATTGTTTACATTATTGTGTTTCCATTGTTTTGAGGAAAAACATCGAATACAAGTCATTATGAATTTACTTTACTCATCGGTTTCAAGGCTGTTTTTGATAAGTAATAAATATATTAATCAAGATCGTATTACTTTTTCCAAAAATTAATTTGATACAAATGAAACTGTTCATTTTTTGCGATATCTCTGATGTTGCGAAAATTATTAGATTTTTTTGTCAGACGCTACTTGTGTATACAGGATGGATACAATTCAATATACTTGTATTTTATATATTTATTTATTTGGGATACGTATAGGACAACCCCAAGAATAGTATCCACTAAGATAATATAAAGGTTATTTCATAATCAATAATTTAAAAAATCTGTCAGTGCAAAATTTATTGCTTGTCGATCTACCTTCAACATACTCAATTTGCAATAGAATTTTGGCGCCTACTACGTTAAAATATTGTTCAATAAACTATACAGCTGATTGATGAAAAGCATTTTTTCTTCAAAATGGCCTATTTTTGATACTAATGACTTTTTTCCTCAAAACTAACGCAGGTTTAATAATTTTTAATAAAAAAACGTGATAACCTTGGAGTAAAAAAAATTACGTTCACATTTACGTCACAAATATGGTGGATGTGGCGCCCTCTAGGAAATAAGTCGAAATAGACAACAGATTATGATTTTTCATGTCCAAAAATATTTATTTAAAAATTTGTAAGTTGATACATTCAAAGACAGAATGTTTCCTTAATTTTTTACGTTTTCTAACAGCAAAATAGTTAACTCGTCCAATCTGCATGCACCTCCAAGTCCAATAATTAAGGCAATCTTAAATAATGCATCTATGAATTTCAAATGGCAAATATTTTCTTGTTTTTACCTTCGTTAGCAAGAATTTCGTGTCATCGGTATTTTGTAAAAATTTTGAAACATCCTCTTTCGTTAATATTCTTGACTTTTTTTCTCTTCTCTTTCAGAGAAGCAATTAAATTGTTGAATTTACTGATGTCAACATTTTGCCGCATAGAGATTGTAGACCGCAGCACAGAATAGAACGCCCAAAGACGAGATGAATTGTACTTCATGGATAAATCTTAAAAAAATGCTAATTATATCTTTTCTTTTGCTTCATATTTAATACTCTTATATGCGCACCAATCAGTGACTCGTTTATAAAATTGTTCGTACTTGGTCCTAGATTTATTTGGTACTTATAGTTCCTGCAGTTGTAGCAGTTGCAGCAGCTTTTTTAATTTTAAGAGGCAAGTTTTCGTTTCCGAATCAATCATTATTTCAATCAACACCACTATTTTCACAAGAAAATGTAAAAACGAAAACTCAATTTTATTTATAACAAGTTTGACAGGAAGTTTGATAGGTTACCATAACAATGCCTTTGCTTCTTGATTTTGAATCAAAACTTACAAACTGGATCTCATTTAGGACTTTTCTCAATTTAAGGTAGTTGTAGATAAAAAATTTTGCAGTTCTAGATAAAATTTTATATAGCACACGAGGGATAACGGTATTTATTATTACATTGGTGAAATTGCTCGACAAGGACGTAGTAAATGTTTCACTCATGTATAATAATGCCTATATCCCACTTGTACTGTAAATAACTATTGGTTCCATAACAATTCTATATTTTGAAATTTGTTGCACGCCCTCTATGATTGATTATATATACAGTATGCGCCAAAAGTATGGAATAAATTCAATAAAAACGAAACAATTATTTTTTGGGAAAAATCCTCGAACAGGTCGATTTTTAATTTAAAAAATACATATTTTAGCGTAAAATGCAATTTTCAAATGCCATATGTTTTCGAGTAATGACGTTATCGATTTTTTTTTTAAATGGCAACACCATATTTTCTGCCTTGATTCTGAAAGATCGTTTAATTCTCTATCAGACAGTACTAAAATTTTGCCCTCTTACATAGGAATGTTTTCGAGTAAATGACGATTGAATGTTAGAAAACGTAAATCAATTAAAATAAAGCAAAAACGTTATCAAGTTTAGTTTTTCGAATTCCATAGTTCTTTTATGGATCACGTAGGTGAAAATCTTTGCAAAGTGTTATTGTCACACCGACTTTCTAATAAGTATTGTAAGCGACATAGAAATTATTATTCAATTTAAAGTATTATGGCACATTTAACTGTTACTCAAAGAATTTAAATTTTAATTCTTATCGGATGCGGGAATAGGACTAGAACTCAGCAGGAAGTTTGCGATTTATTTAATGAAAAATATCCAGATCGCCAATCAGCCAATCAACAGTCATTAAGGTAGAGCCTAACTTTAGAGAAACTGGCAATGTTGTAAATATTCCAAAACTTGGACGTCCAAGCATTAATGAAAATCAGAAACAGAACATTTTGATAAGTATGGTGGATAATCCTCATAATTCTTCACGATTGGTTGCATTAAACAATGACACTAGTCAGAGCACAGTGCTACGTATCTTGAGGAAGGAAAAATATCATCCCTACAAAATTCAACTTGTGTAGGAACTCAATGAAGATGATCCCGATCGCCGCTTACACTTTTGCGAAATTCTAATGGATTTATGTAAAGGAAATAGAAATTTACACCGGCAAATACTTTTTTCAGATGAGGCCACATTTTGTCTGAATGGTACAGTAAACCGTCAAACTTCCAGATATTGGAGTCGGGAAAATCCTCATTGGATGGCAGAGGCACATACCCAACACCCTCAGAAATTAAATGTGTGGGCTGGAATAGTTGACGACAGAATAGTAGGGCCTTTCTTCTTTGAAGGAACCCTTACAGGACAAAGATATTTAGAGTTTCTAGAAAATGACCTTGTTCCAGCCCTTGCAGTAATTTTTCCTAACGATAATGACCCTGATATTCCTGACGATACCATATGCTTTCAGCAAGACGGTGCACCTCCGCACTATGCGCGCCCTATACGAGATTTTTTGGACAACTGTTTTCCTAGGAGGTGGATCGGCAGAAGCGGACCGATAGAATGGCCTGCAAGATCGCCAGATCTTACACCTCTTGACTATTTTTTATGGGGATACTTGAAGTCAAAAGTGTACATTAATAAACCACATAATTTAGAAGAACTTCAAAATCGCATTCGGGACGAAATACGCAGAGTTACCCCAGAAATCATTCATAATGTGCAAGAAGAATTTCTTCACAGACTTGCGCATTGTCAACAAGTTGGTGGATGGCAATTCGAACATTTAATTTAAGTATAAAATTTAATCAATTGTATTTTATTTTACATACCTCAGAATTGTTACTTTTTTATGGATAAAATTTACGTTTTCTAACATTCAATCGTCATTTACTCGAAAACTTTCCTATGTAAGAGGGCAAAATTTTAGTACTGTCTGATAGAGAATTAAACGATCTTTCAGAATCAAGAAAAAAAATATGGTGTTGCCATTTAAACAAAAATCGATGACGTCATTACTCGAAAACAAATGACATTTGAAAATCGCATTTTACGCTAAAATATGTATTTTTTTAATTAAAAATCGACCTGTTCGAGGATTTTTCCCAAAAAATAATTGTTTCGTTTTTATTGAATTTATTCCATACTTTTGGCGCATACTGTATATATAATCAATCATAGAGGGTGTGCAACAAATTTCAAAATATAGAATTGTTATGGAACCAATAGTTATTTATAGTACAAGTGGGTATATAATTATTTGTATTCTGATTAACTTTTTGACGAAAAATCAACAATAAAAAAAATCTACAAGAGCGTGTAATGATAAAATATCGATTTTACTAAAACGTAAGATGTTCTCGAATCGGAGTCAGTGGACCCGATATCAAGACGGGAAAGTTGACTCAAAGCCCGAGGCCATTTTACCTACCTACTTAACTTAAAGACAGTCGAGAAATACAAGATTTAACTTATTACAGACACAAAATATTGCACGCCCCTTCGCATTACGTTCGTAATTTTAAAACACTCGTTGCGTTTAGCTTTGAAACCTG
Source organism: Monochamus alternatus (assembly GCA_037114965.1). Taxonomy (NCBI): domain Eukaryota; kingdom Metazoa; phylum Arthropoda; class Insecta; order Coleoptera; family Cerambycidae; genus Monochamus; species Monochamus alternatus. The sequence continues at coordinate 12,018,895 of CM073434.1, read as the reverse complement.
TTTAAAGAAAAATGTATACCCCGATGTATTACCTGCATGTTATGTATGATATTTGTTTCGAATAAGGCAATATTACCATTACAACATCTAAATTTATATTACGCGTATAATCCATTATACATGCAGGTTAGCTCGATGGCATTTGTTGAATTTGAAATTTAAAAAATGCTAATGTGTACAGGGGCCTACTGTGAGGATTCAAAAAATTTAAATAAAATTTGGGACACGTGGTGTTAAATGGGATGAAGTAAGCTACATTTTCAGTCGAGAGCATTATCAACTCCAACAAGATTTGAGGATTTAGACATCTATATTTTTCCGAAGCGTTTAATATTTATTGCTGAACTGATTCAGTACTAAATAAGTCTGAATTTCAAGCAGTTAGCACATTGTAAAGGCTTATTTGTCATATGTTGCACGTAGATGGTATTCTCGGTATCTGATGGCAAGAGATAAATTCATATGGCCGAAAAGGTGTGTAAACTTCTTGGTACCGCCATGCTACTACGATATATTGCCCCCGAATATAAAAGACACTTGAAAATGGCAGATAGGTAGGTCCCTACATAGAATTAAATCGTCGCTATCATATTTAAGTAAAAGAAAAATATTTATCGACAAAATTCATAAATATACCAACAATTTACTAACAGAAAAAGTACCTACATATTTAAAATTGTCAGAAATTTTTGATATTAGGTATGTGATGTTGTACACAGGATATTTCCTAACCTTTTTGATAAAATGGAGTTGCATCCTCGTCAAATTTCAAAACGAAAATGTAGTAGGTATAATATTTTTTCGAAATACGTTGTATAGTCTGGAAATGAAAGAGAGTAATAAAACCCCGAGATAAGAACCGGCCATGGGCATGGTAATATTTCGTTTCAGGTAATTATCGGGTAACGCTAATGCTAATAGGTAATGGGTGTACATTAGTATATTTTACTGGATACATCATAGGACAGGAGCCAGTGTATTGTGACAGATCAATCTAGTCTTAGAGCTGAATATACGAAGACGTGCTAGTGCAGTAGAGTAAAATTCGACTTGCCAGTGGATATAATATTGTTTGGGAAAAATGTCGAGCTTATCAGATTACGTACACTGCTAAACGCGTGAAAAGATGTGCGCTGTCTCAGAATGAGAAGATTATTATATTAAATGTATTTAATGCATTGAAACACCTATATCCTACCAACAGTGTTGACGACATCGTGGAAAAGTGTTCCAAAATGACAGGGATTGGAAAATCGACTATCTACAGACTTTTAAAGGAAACAAAAAATGAACAAGATACTGTAAATCCCCCAAAATCATCTACAGGGAGGTCAAAAGTCGTTATAGATGATTTCTTCAAAAATGTCATTCGCAGAAAAGAACACTCATTTTATTTTAAAAAAGAAATACCAACGCGAAACAAAATTTTAAGTGAACTTTCATAGGACAACGATTTGCCAAAAATCAGTAGAAGCACATTATGGGCTGTCTTACGAGAGTTGAATTTTTGCTGGGAAAAGCAGAACAGGAAGTCAGTTCTTATCGATAAAGATGAAATTATTTGTTGGCGAAGATCCTACTTAAGATCAATTAGAAAATTCCGTGACGAAGGGAGGAACATTTATTATCTACATAAAACTTGGGTCAACGAGGGATATACTGTAACAAAAGTATGGCAAAATAAAAATGTATAAAGTTTTCGATAAGTATTTTTGGATGAACTTTCAATAGGGTTCAAGGCACCTTCAGGTAAAGGGCGAAGATTAAGTGACACATATAGGTAGTGCCAGTGGTTTTGTAGATGGAGGTTTACTTTTATTTGAATCTAAAAATACAGGTGACTATCACGAAGACATGAACGCAGATGATTTCGAAGAGTATTTTACACAGATGTTGGATCTTATTCCTCCGGGGTCTGTAATTGTCATGGATAATGCCAGTTACCATTCACGGCAGACCGAGCGGACGCCTACGACTGCTTGGAGGAAAGCTGATATAATTCAATGGTTATCCGAAAAAAAAAACATTTCTGTTGAAACAAATATGGTGAAAAAGGAACTTTTGACACTTGTCAATCTTAATAAAGATCAGAAAAAATAGGTTATCGATGAAATGACAACAAATCGCCAAAAAACGGTACTACTGTTACCACCTTATCACTGTGGATTTAACCCAATCGAATTAGTCTGGGCGCAGGTAAAAGGAGATGTAGCGCGAAATAATACGACATTTAAATTAAGCGACGTGAAAAATTTTAAAAATTCCTTGGAATGAGTAACTGCAGATAACTGGCAAAGATGTATAACTGTACAAAAAGATCGTTATCAATCTAGGAGACGAAGAATATTCAGAGGATGAATTTTAATATACCTACTTTTTCATTTTCTTTATTGTACTTTTATACAACACTACATTTACTCACCATAATTTGAATTTTCAAAATACATATATTTTTGTGTGGAATAAAAGTCTATTCATTAAAATTAAATAAATATTTTGATAATAATATCGAATAATTTTATTTGAATTACTAAAAACCGTCTTAACCCGGTTATGATGCTTAAAGTAGCCTCTAGTATTGAATTGCTGTTTTTATATTGTTTACTTATAAGAGAAATGGACCGAGAAATTGAAGCGGCATAGATAAAGACGGATTGTCGGTGATTAAATTTAGCTACCTGCTACAATTTAGTACGGTTTGATCAGACAAAGTTTTTTTAAAAGTACACCTCTATACCGATAATATATAATATAAAAATATTGAATATAAGCACCAGTACTACATTTATTTACGATTTGCATACATAATAAGCTTTTATTACTCTCTTTCATTTCTAAACAGACTATAGATATTTTTTATCTAGTGACATTTGCTAGATATTTTCATGGAAACTACATTTGTCTTCTTCATGAAAATTTAAAAAATACAAAAAAAATTAACACCCTTTACTTCGGAAAATTTTTATACAAAATTTTCGTCTTTAAATTAAAATTCGCCTCCTACATTTTGTCAGAAAGGTTATAAAAACACCCTGTATATGGTCTTGTATAGGTTCCCTCCTCTATGTAGCATTGAAATCACCACAGATAAATAACTAATAGTTGCGGCAAGAATTAAAACGACTTACGTACGAACAAATGAATAATTCATTATATATTCATCAAAATATTTAAGAAACTACAATTGATATATTTTACAGAACCAATATATCAACAAAATTCATCAATATGCCGATCATAAACAAAAATTAAGTGCTAGATTTCCAATAATTTTCGAAATTTAATATTTTTTATGTTGGGGCCTCATGCATGGGTTTCTTTACATACGTAGCATTGAAATTACCAAGGATAAATAGCTAAAATAACATTTTAGCTTAAGGTTGGTGTTTTTTGACATTAATTTAATAAAATGCTGTGATTTTTTTCTGAAGCTGATCTTTACCAATATATATTTTATTTTTTGAAAATTAGGATTTCATTTCAACTTTATATAAAAATAAAAATTTGATGAAACACTAGCATTCAAAAATAATTCTGATATGTGAATTTTCGATGCCAGAAACATTCCAATTTAGTTATTTTAATGTATATACAAAATTTGACCGTAAAATAATGCATTTTTAGAAATATACGTAAATATTAAAAAAAGTTTCTTTCAATATTGGAATTAACTTGAATTAATTAGGTAGGTATACTGTTTCTAGTACCTACCGCTAGATGGAGCAAAATGCAAACGATTTACTCTCATTGAGTGAATGTAGTTGCCATCTAGTGAAACCATTGGAAATATTATAACTACGAGGAATAGATTTCTTTAGAAGCGTAAATTAAGTAATCAAAGGTACTATAACTATAGTTAAGATTTACACAATAAAGCCGCGATTTGAGCAAACTACATAGTTTGTGTAAAAATTATAAACATATTGACGTGTAACAGAAACATTATTTAAAGAGATAAAGTTTTACACACTGAAAGAAATACTACCGAAATAGTTAGGTATATGCTTACGATTTTGTCAAAGAATAAAATACAAATGTAGTAAACTATATGTAGTTGTAGTAAATGCAAAAGTACTATCTATAGTAATTTGGTTGTTGTAAATTTTAATAATTTTAATATATTATTTATATTTTGTAAAATGCGGGTATAGTGCAAAATAACAGTATTTATAGATTGTATTAATATTTAGTCATCATTACCCAAGTACACAGACATAATTGTACTAGTATTAGTATTAAAGTAGTGTGCGCAGGTGGTCGCCTGGAAATTTTATTTTTTTATTTTATTTTATTCCAAGCATATGTCCAACAGGCAAATAAATGTCCAATTACAGGGTGTGATAAAACATATGCAAACTAATACAATCAAATGTGTACAAGACACAAAGATAGTACCAAAAAAAAAGTGAAAAAGGAACAAACGAAAAAATAATGAACAGATATACAAGTATACCGAAGTTACAAAGCTATATACACAATATATTTTTAATCCAGTACCTACGGTATTTTTGCATTGAACAGCAAAAATTATCTATACTAAATTATATTTCATTGCACCCTAATATAATTTGATATAAAAGCCACAGCATAGGTAGACCAGCAATTTCACTCCGTTGTCGGCACTTTGCTGCCTTCAGTTTTCTGCCGTGACCTCGAAATGTGAGTGCGATAGCGCATTCGATGGAATTTACAGAATCGGTGATCAGGACCGGAATAAGAATTTTTTATTTTTGCGCAAAGCGTAGTTATTTATTACACATGAAAGTTTACGTTATATCTATCCACATTATGTAATAATTAATTATACAGTTATGAATAGGTAATTCAACATGTATTATATACTTTCATTTACTGCTACTAACATACACTGCGAAAATTTATCGATTTATTTGTACTCTTAAAAAAAGAGTTTAAAATATATATTGCACCACAAAACATTTTTATTTATTTACTTACTTTTTTTGTTATTAGTGATAATTACATTTTTTTGGGGATTCTTTTTAATTTAAATTTTGACGTTTGAAATTTAGTGGAAAAATAATTTATTATGATTTTTTTTGTCTTAAATGATCTACGTAAGCCAGAAGACAAGTAATTTTTAGAACAGAAAAATTATGTTTACTTAAATTTATTTTTAATCTCAAGTCAAAATTCGCCCCTTTGGAGCCATGCAAATGAATGTGCTTCCAGGTGGGACTTTATTGCTCTATTCTACAACTACCCTGACAATTTTAAGATGATGGCTCCATTTTCGTCGCTCATATGATAACGTTTTTTCAATTTATTTTTCATTTAAGACTAAAATACACCCCTTGAGAGCCTTGCAAATGAATATGCTTCCAGGTGGGATTTTATTGCCCTATTCTACAACTACCCTGACAATTTTAAGATGATACTCCATTTTATTCACTCATATGATAACGTTTTTTAACTGAAAAATGTTAAATTGGAGATAAAGAGAGAGTGCAGTAAAATGTAAATTTGGAAAAAAATAGTACCTAAATATTTATATGTTATTTTGTTTTGAGACTTACTTTCATTATAGTGACTATTTGACATAGTTTGTACGAACTATTACTAATCCTGAGCAGATTTTCTAATAAATCTTCTCTATTAGAAGCCACTGAACTTTGTTCTAAAATAAAAATTTGTATTTGTCAAAAATATAAATATGTATATTTTTAAACTTGACTTATTTTTATATTACAATGTTATACTTAAGAAATAAGTTAATAGGTAAAGCAATAGCCGAAAAATATAATTTACGGTTTTTATATATTATACATTACTTATTTATTTATGTCTAGGAAATTTAAAGAAACTAGATGTTAAGCATCTAACTGCTGCGCAGCGACTCGTTCCTCGATTCAGACACAAAATATTGCTTTAATACGGCTCTGTATAACCGATGTTCGCACTCCCAGAGTTGGATGCAAACTGAGGTCTCTGCAGCCTGAAATCGATGCGCGAGCTGCTATGTGCGACTTATTATTTCGGCCCAAGTGATTCTACTGGTCTCCCTATACTGTGCAAAAACTATGCTACAAGAATATTGATCCGTGCAGTAGAAAGGTTGAAAACATTATTACTTCTTGCTTAAAATCGTGGTATTTTAAATTGGTTATTGCTTGGATTTTCCAAAATGTTATGAACGATCTTATACAAAAACATTACTTGGGAGACTGATTTTCTTTTAGATAAAGTACAAAGTTGATTTCATAAACCTACGCTGCTCTTTCTAAAGTCGCAATATGGTTAGCATAAATTAGTCTCCAGACTATGGACGCATATTCTAATTTAGAATGATTGAACGTAGTGTTTTGCAAACGTAGAGATTTTGCCAAGTCTTTGGATTTTCTTATAATATAACCCACAATCTTAAATACGGACGACGTTATAATGTCAATATGTTTCGAGAAGGTTATAGTTGGCTCGAATGTTACTCCAAGATCTATAATGTAATTTGGTCCATGTAGCGCACATACAAGTCTTCGATAATGTCTTTTACAAATAACTTAAAAAGTAAAGGTCCGAGTATGGAACCCTGCGGTACGCCAGATATTTGATGAAACATGTGAACTTAAAACCACGATACTGAACAAACTGACATCTGTTGCCAAAATATAACTGAGAAAGTGAGTTTTTTTATTTATACAGGCTGTATCACGTAAGAGGGCCACTCCCATGTATCTCGTTTAATATGCGAGACACGTCAAAAATATTTAATTGTTTTTCGTTGCATTTTTGGAGGCCTTTATACTCGTAAAAACAAATTTGAGATCCGTGGCCAACTTTATGAGTAATAACAAAAAAACCTGTAAAGTGCCCAAACTCTAACTTTTTTATTTTAAGAGATAGAGAAAACTTATTGGTAATAAATTTTTATTGAAAAATTGATACCTTCCACCTGATATAAACAGATTTTTGAAATATCGTATGTGGTTCGCTGCGCCCTCTAGGCGGATAAAAATTTTTTTTATTGAAGCAGGCTATGGCCACAAAAAATTGCCTGTTTTTCCCTCTTTCATGCAATATACTACATGTTGCTCTTATCTTTCGTATTTATTACATTTTTTTCAATTTTAGTTTAAAAAATGTACCTAAAAATTTTCGTGTTGCTCAAGATACTGTAGAACCTGTTTTAAAGACGCCAACTGCAAAAAATAATAAACAGAATGTACTTTTTTATGCAAAATACAGATTTCTTATATTATTTTATTGGTTTTCACATTAGAAGCAATTGGATCTTTAAAATTATTTTGACACAGACAATGTAAGAGGCAAGAAAGCATCGTCGAAGCACTGAGCAGATCTATTGAACCAAAGCCGCAGATCGATGAGGATAACAGTAGAACGGGTCTGATAGAAGATATTCTGTGAGACCGCAGTTAATGTAACCACATGATTGCAAAGGCCTAGCAGGAATGATTTGCGTACTGTGCTGTTTGAATGAGAAAACTCGGAAACTAGACATGCTATGTGAAGAACCAAAACTATAAAGACTAAAATTAGTTGAAAAGCTGTAAGACCATGAAGGTTAATAATAAACCTACAGTTGATCACAGTGGAAAAGTATGATCACACTATAGGGAGACCAGTAGAATCACTTGGGCCGAAATAATAAGTCGCGCATAGCAGCTCGCGCATCGATTTCAGGCTGCAGAGACCTCAGTTTGCATCCAACTCTGGGAGCGCGAATATCGGTTATACAGAGCCGTATTAAAGCAATATTTTGGGTCTCAACGAAGGAACGAGTCGCTGCGCAGCAGTTAGATGTTTAACATCTAGTTTCTTTAAATTTCCTAAAGACATAAATAAGTAATGTATAATATATAAAAACCGTAAATTATATTTTACGGCTATTGCTTTACCTATTAACTTATTTCTTAAGTATAACATTTTAATATAAAAATAAGTCAAGTTTAAAATATACATATTTATATTTTTTACAAATACAAATTTTTATTTTAGAACAAAGTTCAGTGGCTTCTAATAGAGAAGATTTATTAGAAAATCCGCTCAGGATTAGTAATAGTTCATACAAACTATGTCAAATAGCCACTATAATGAAGTAAGTCTCAAAACAAAATAACATATAAATATTTAGGTACTATTTTTTTCCAAATTTATATTTTACTGCACTCTCTCTTTATCTCCAATTTAACATTTTTCAGTTAAAAAACGTTATCATATGAGTGAAGAAAATGAAGTATCATCTTAAAATTGCCAGGGAAGTTATAGAATAGAGCAATAAAGTCCCACCTGCAAGCACATTCATTTGCAAGGCTCTCAAGGGGTGTATTTTAGCCTTAAATTAAAAATAAATTTAAAAAACCTTATCATATGAGTGAAGAAAATGGAATATTATCTTAAAATTATCAGGGCTCTCAAGGGGTGTATTTTAGTCTTAAATGAAAAATAAATTGAAAAAAACGTTATCATATGAGCCATGAAAATGGAACATCATTTTAAAATTGTCAGGGTAATTGTAGAATAGAGCAATAAAATCCCACCTGGAAGCACATTCATTTGCATGGCTCCAAAGGGGCGAATATTGACTTGAGATTAAAAATAAATTTAAGTAAACATAATTTTTCTGTTCTAAAAATTACTTGTCTTCTGGCTTACGTAGATCATTTAAGACAAAAAAAAATCATAATAAATTATTTTTCCACTAAACTTCAAATGTCAAAATTTAAATTAAAAAAAATCCCCAAAAAAATATAATTATCACTAATAACAAAAAAAGTAAGTAAATAAATAAAAATGTTTTGTGGTGCAATATATATTTTAAACTCTTTTTTTTTAAGAGTCCAAATAAATCGATAAACTTTCCCAGTGTATTTTAGTGGCAGTAAATGATAGTATATAATACATGTTGAATTACCTATTCATAACTGTATAATTAATTATTACATAATGTGGATAGATATAACGTAAACTTTCATGTGTAATAAATAACTACGCTTTGCGCACAAATAAAAAATTCTTATTCCGGTCCTGATCACCGATTCTGTAAATTCCATCAGATGCGCTATCGCACTCACATTTCGAGGTCACGGCAGAAAACTGAAGGCAGTTCAAAGTGCCGACAACGGAGTGAAATTGCTGGTCTACCTATGCTGTGGTATGATGGTGTATTCACCTTATCATCTCACATTGGTTTGCAAGTTCACGTGGAAACTGACAACGGTTCGATATATTCGCAAAACGAAGACAGCAACAAATATCAAATTTAACGAATTTTGTCGCCAATACAACCATTGATTCAAACGATGGATGAATAATTATTGCTTCTTCTTGAACATATGAGTTGCCAGAGCGATGGTCTTACGAAATCGTAGGTAAAGTATCTGAAATGGCCCACCAGGCGATCTGGTCAACTTCTTTAGCAACATCAAAGAAAGAGAATAATCGATATTTTAATAGCAGCAAGAATGGAAAGAGACGTAGAGGTTCTAGAAAGCAAGGATAGTATCAAGCATTTAAAATTATGCAGTCAAGTACAGCGTTCACTAATAATAATAATCTCTACCCCTCATTCTAATCACGAAGATTAACCCAGAAGTCGGAGACTTGTGCGGGAGAGGGGGCGGCATATTATTAAGCAGGCCACATTTGTACCCAGGAACGACTTACGTTCACCATTCAGTGCAGGAATAAGGCAAACCTCATTAATTAAGAGGATGGTCAAACGTCGACTCTCACATTTACTGAAGCCAACATTCTTCCACCCTACCATACCCGCAGAGAGGGTGTCAATTCTCTCTGCGAATATAGCTGACATACGGTCTACCGGCCGCGGGATTCGATCCCGCAGCGGTCTGGCCACATCGATTCAAGTATTAACGCCTTAAACCGCTCGACCACGGAGAAAGACTCAATAACCACCCTTTTTGCTCAATGGTGAAATCGAATGATATCTGAAGTACCTGGACTGTTAGTTCCCCTTTGGGGTTCGGTACTTCAGCGTCTCAGTTAAATAAAATGTAATTGTTCAACATTAAGTTATATTCAGTTAGTAAGGCTATTTTTCCTATCTCCGTGTACAATATAATAAAACAATAAAGTTTTATAAAGTATCTATATTTATCCCCCGTTGCCCACAGTTATTTCCGTCATTTTTGTTAACGTTTTCTTTATCTCTTGTTATTGTTATTAAAAACCTTAGAAATGTGGCATTTCCTTTTTTACAAGTTCAATAAGTGTCCCAGTCGAGAGGACATGGAGCCGTAGGTTATAAAGCTAAAGATAGGTAAGTAAACCAATTACATGATATCTATAACATTTCGAAAAATTCAAATTCAATATAAAAATAATATTGCTCCATTTCAATAATCAAGGTCGTTATGGTACTCATCGTAACAACAATTAAATAATAACCCCACAGATTAGAGTAGACTCCCTGTAAACACTGTAAGTCTACCCTAACTATCTACCTACCTGTTGAAACACCCCCACGACCACCGCTATTAAGGGAAAAATAACAAGACCTGTCGATGGAAATCTTTATTTATATAAAATATCAGTGAATAACAGATATTAAAACAGCAGAATAATGTTAAAATCATATACAAATTAACTCGAGCCATATAAACACGCTTCTCCAATATCTTCTTCAAATAAAATTTTACAAAAAAAAAAAAAATAGTAAAAATAAACTATGAAATATGAAGGCACATATAAAAAAATAAATAATTTTAATAAAAATAAGTATTAGTGTTATTTAAAAAAAAAACATTTTTAATGTCATGGTGTATAGAAATATATTTTTTATACGATTTTATAAAATGACTAAAATATAAATCCTTTTCTTATTACTTAAAGCAATATTAATAAAAAAAATTATATAAATATGAGCAATATATAGTACCCCAGGACAGGTAAGAATATTACCAACTTTTATACTTTTTATTGTGTATCTGGCAACACATTTTTTAAAATATATCATTTCATTTTAATTGTAATATATCTTGCATATACTACAGCAAAATAAGTGGCAGTAGACGAATAAGATTGTTATAGAAGCAAATTTTGAATACCTCTCTAAAATATAATAAATCCTCTCTCGGTTTGTTTTACCATCAATAAGGGTGGACGCTGGCTATGCCGACCCTCCCGTTGTTGCCAACGGAGCTGTTCGTCCTGTGCAGCATCTCCGAGAAGTGTTTCTTCCCGTTCTTCTCCATCCTCAGCTTCGGTTCGGCGTAGCTGTGCCTGTACCCCGCCGAGTTCTTCACCAGTTTCTGGTTCTTCACGAACTTCTGGTCGTACTTCATCTCGCCCACTTTATCCAGATCGATGCTAGATTTGGAAAAGTTGTCGAGGAATCTGTCCGATTCGGGCAGCTCCTGGAAGTTCCGGTCCCTCATGTCCCTGTCCCTGTCGTACCTGTCCACGGCGTCTTCGTACTGGTTTCCCTCCATGTACGACCGCCTCTTCAACTCCTTGGCGATCTCGTTCGAGTTCTTCCTGTGTTCCTCTTCTATCAGGGAGAACATGGACCTCCTCTTCGGGTCGAACTTGTCGGTGTGGCGGTACCTCTCCGCGTCGCGCTCGTGAGACCGCTGGTCCCTCTCCCTGTACCTGATCTCTTCAGGGATGTGTCTCGGGGCTGGAGTAGGTCTTGGTTCCTCCATCCTCCGATGCTCTTCGTAATACCTGCAACAATGTTTTATAACCCCCTAAAATTCAAACAAGTTGGTTATGGCTTACCGATCTTCGTAATTCGATCTTGAGTTCTCCTTCGGGTAACCCCCATCCTGCCTCTTGGAGTATGACTGGATCTTCTCCTTCAAACGAACTGGAGAAATCGGCGGTTCGGGTCTTCTTCTTTCGTTCTCTAACCTCTCCTTCTCCATGAGCAGAAATTTCTCCTTGGCATCTTTAAATCTGTCTCTTGGCGCCTTGACGTTGTCTTCGGGTGAAGGAGAGCGTTGTCGAAACTGGGGATTCTTTCTGTTAATGGTGCTTTCTTCGTAATACTCTTGCGACCTGACAGATTTAGAATCGCGATCTCTCTCGCTCCTGCTGAACGTCTTCTCGTATTTGTCACCTTGGGAGGACTTGGAAATAGATCTAGGTTTGACTTCTGGTTCGGTGTAGTAGCGAGGATCGTCCGGAATGCATCGGGACTTTGTACTGTTTTCCTTGTAGTATTTACTGTCATCTTCGCCGGCGTATTTCTGTCTAGTCTTCGGGACTGGGTACTCTTTATGTGGTCTTTGTTTTTCTTCGAAATAGTCGTCTTCGTAATCGAAACGATGCGACCTTTCCCTGTCGAACTCAGTAGACTTACTTCGATATCTGGAAATGAACAAAATAGAATTATCGTTAATGTCAACCAAGCCAAAACTTGGCGATACTTATGGAGTAGTATTTACCTTATATTTTCGTCAAATCCGTCGTCATCGAAATATTTTACAGGTTTCTCCTTCTCGCCTCTTCTAAACGTAAACTCGTCCTTCTCGTACTTCCTAGAGTTACCCTCAGGATACTTCTCGTACCTATCATACTTTTCTCTGTTTTCCTGATAATAATATTTCTCCGACTCCGAATCGTGATATCTATCACCCCTCTCTAACGTCTTGGAGAATCTGTCCCTTTCCAAATGGTCGAAGCTTTTCTGCCTTTCGAAATTCTTCTCTTTAACCGACTGCTTTTCCCTTTCCAAGCTCTTTTGCCGGTCCAAGTACTTGTTTTCGGAGTATTTCGCGATCGGTTTCTCCAAATACTTATTAGTTTCGTCCCGTTTGGATTTACTTTGCCTATAGTCGTCGTCGTACTTCGACTGAGGCTCTGCATATCTGGAGAATCTCTGTACTGGTTCCGGTGACTTATCTCTGTGCGGACGTGGTAGCGTCATTTGAGTTGGCTGGTGCATGAGGTACAGCGTTGATTCGGCTGGGTCCCCATTCCAGTCCTCATCTGTAAATACAACAAGAAATTAGCACTATTGTTCCACGATCTCCTAAAGTCAATTGAATATAAGGAACCAATATGAATAAATGGTTGAGATGGTTAATGATGATACAAAATATTAATTATGACACTCATCACGATGAAGAGAACGATAATGATGATATTGAAGATGACAATGTTGTGATAGACGGTAACGATGATGCTATGATGTTGATAATAAAGAAGACGGATATAGCTATGACAAATATCATGAGACAATGACGGTCATAATAATATTGTTGTAGTAATGATGAAGATCGAGCGTCGATGATTATAAAAACCGGATAAAAATATATTTACTGCTCTTTCTACAACAGACACTAAACAAGAAGCTTTGTGTGGAGAGGCAGCAATATATCATTATTTTCAAGGGAGGAAAGTGAGTTTAATGTGAGTTAAAGCTTCAGAACACTGTAGGTGGATTAGATAACGTTACACTTACAAATTTCCACTGCTATTAAAGTATCTAGGTAATTAGTAAGTAATTATTTATTATGAGTATTAGACAAACATGAATTCCCTATAATTTCACTGCGTAAAGGGGACTTAATAACAGAACATCGACGCGTATATGATCCAACTGGTTTTCTAATCATATTATTTATTTTGTTGCTTCAGCTAATAAGCAGCTGTAGGTCGTAAATTTCGAAACCCATCCTTAAAAATGGAAAAATATAATTAGAGACAAGAATTCCGTATTACATAACACCTAGCAGTATTTCAAAACATATTTTTCGTAAAACGTCAATAACACATCTATGTTTTTTTCCATTTCAGAGTGTTATTACAAATTGTTTGCAGGTCCTTAACATAGGCTATTTAAAATGTTTAATAGCAAAAATCTTATCTCATTATACAAAGTGTTTTTAAATTTAAACCCCTTGCAACTTTTAATAGAGATGGTAACAACTTAAAGTGAAAAAATTGTAAGCACTCTTTCCTTCAAAAATGTCAGAAGTAAGTTAGTAGAACTTTCACTAAAGGAAATCAACCAATAAAAAAATGTTTGCTTTTATAATATGGATTATAACTGGAATATTTCTTATGCTATGATAAAGACACGATTTTACTACCTTAATCGTTTCATGAGATGGTACGATATGAAAAATGTTAGTGGCAAGTTCAGTCGACAAGTGTTTTTGGCATACTTAGAAGAAAAAGATCCAAAACATGGAAGTCAGCGCTTTGGTCAAATTATTTCATGTTGAAGGCGATGATGAACATTAAGCAACCATTACAAGCTTGTTGCTTTTTTGAACCGAAAGGGCGAAGTATATTGATAGAAAAAGTCTACAGTATTGACCAGGGAACAAATCGACAAATTTCTAGCAGAAGCGCAGGATGAAACATATCACATTCAAAAAGTTGGCGTAGTTTTCGGTGTATTTGGAGCCTGAGGTCGATGGAAGCCCAGTACAGTAGCGGAAGGTTATATCGAAGACTCTGAAGACTTTGTGAAACATTAGACGCCATATTGCTAGTTGAGTTCATTTGTGATTTTTTGTGGTTAAATTTGCTGAAGTCTGTAAAAATGGAATCTAATGAAGATTTAGGTGTACCTGAGGAGACACTGAGTGTGCAAAAGAGGTTTCTTTTAATCTTCTCTCAAAAAAATCTCGAAAAACATGCACTACTGCTAATACTATGAATTGATGCAAAGAACAAAATATTAAGTTGTATTCAGATGATGTATCTGTATTTCTCAAATTTAGCAAATAAAATGAATCCGTCAACGCTTTGGCCAAAATTGATATAAGCAAATATTTAAAGATACGTACTTTTCGCAAGAGACAAAATGAAATATATGTACCCAAAAAATCGGGAGTTTTTACAAAGGAGCAGTTGATTGCTTTTTGAATAGTGCACCTGATAACTTATATTTAATGATAAATGCAAACACTTTAAAAATAAAAGAACAAAATTTTTAAAAAGCGTCATTATATGTCGTCCTAATATTGTGGGTTGCAGGCGCATGCCGTTCTGATGAATTAGTCAATTGAACAATTGATAATGTTGAAGATGTGCCTTAATTATAAAAATTCCCAATACCAAAACCAAGAAACCACTGTGCTGGGAGACAATTATTTAAGTTTTTATAGAAAAAATGTGTTCCTGTACGTCCACCCGGATTGGTCGAACGTCGATTATTTCTCAGCTATGTTAATGGAAAGTGTCATCGAATGGTGGTCGGTATTCAATGCCGGCTCGCAAGAAGTGACAAAAATTTTAAAGCTGCACAACTGGAAAGAGTACAGTGGACACGCACGTCTGTTATCCTTTTAATTGACGGCGGTGGTGACCTAACTTGTCTTAAAAGACACGGAGGACGGAGATCCAGCACTGTGGCGGATTGCAAAAAGAATACTGAAAATTGATAGTGATAATGATAAACCAAGCACTGTTGTCATTTCTGATTTCATCATCTGAACATAATATAATTATTAATGAGAACCTGTTGGACTGCTTTGAGAATTGCTCCAAGAATGAGGGTGAGGGCAGCTTCAGTTTATTCCATTCCATATACCATTCCGAAAAGCGTCGATTTCGTACTGTTCCTTTGATTTCGCCGGCAATAATTCCAATGTTGCTCGACTGGCGGCTTCTTCGATTTCAGCAGGGATGGATTCGTTACGCTCATTATCGAGATTATTCATTATACTTATAATATTACTAGAAAATGCTGTCAATATTTTTGCGTTTTTTCCGTAACTAACAACAGCACTGGTTGCTACGAAAATTTTGGTTCATAAATATTGCGATCTGTGTGGTATTTTTTGATTTCTTATTTTTATTGAGTTTAAAGTTCTTCCGATTGTTTTGTAGAAAAAATAGTGTATGATATACGTGTTAAAAGTGATTTTATTTTGTTCGTGAAGTTAAAAAACTCGCTACGCTCGTTTTTTAATCATCTTCACTCACAAAATAAAATCTTACTTTTAACACGTATATCATAAATAGCTATTTTTCTCAGTAAGGAAAATGTTAGCCTTAGAGACTCCTGTCATAGTTTTTGAGGCGAATAGAGAAAAAATAAAATTGTTTTTATTATAGCAACCATGGAGGCTATTTAATACAGATATTTTGCTAATGACTGAAGGATATTTCTCCCAGTGTACAACAAACCCATTTCAGCGAAATGTCAATAAAAAATCAAAAAAACTTCACACTGTCATAAAACGTCGGCGTACGGTTTTCTATCCAATGGAACGTAACGCAAAGTTCAATAACTCGAAATAAAAATAGTATGGAGGGAAAACGTCGTCTAAGAGCAACCGCCATAATTCAATATTACATGTGGTCAAGCAGCGTTGAATTACAGACCGCAAAAACGAATTCCTGTTTTTATTGTGCAGCTAATATTAGAAAAGCAACCACCCACACAACGCTCTTGAATGGCTAGATTTTCTACATCTTCTGTTATTCTCAGAACTCGAATTGTCCGTTCCGTATAAAGCGAAGTCCAAGCCTGGAGCACTGGCTAAGGCAATTCGTTAAGGTCGCTATATTCTCAAAACAATGCTTTTTACAGATAGAAATAATTTTAGACATTTGATAACTAAATAATAGATAGCTTAGAAAATAACAGGAATGTTATCTCATGCCACCTGCGAATATTCAAAGGTACCGAAGGAAAACGGGGTGTTCCTTAATGATATGGGAATATGTAAGGGGGGTGATTCTACATCGAAAATTAATGATAGTTTGCTTTATAAACTATGGTCCAAAAATGTTCCGCAACAAAAATACGGGGTGTTAAAGTTTTAAGTAAAAAAAAGGAAAATAATTAATATTTTCGAAACCGCTTTAAATATTTTCATGAAATTTGGTACGTAATGACTATTAATAAAGGCATAATTTCTAACTTTAACAGTGGCGTGCGCACGAGCACTGACTTTGATATTTTTAAAGAAAAAAATGATATGCCAATGGTTTTTTTCAAAAATAAAGATTTAAAAAATATTAAATAGCTATTTATGATATACTTGTTAAAAGTAAAATTTTATTTTGTGAGTGAAGATGATTAAAAAACGAGCGTAGCGAGTTTTTTAACTTCACGAACAAAATAAAATCACTTTTAACACGTATATCATACACTATTTTTTCTACAAAACAATCGAAAGAACTTTAAACTCAATAAAAATAAGAAATCAAAAAATACCACACAGATCGCAATGTTTATGAATCAAAATTTTCGTAGCAACCAGTGCTGTTGTTAGTTACGGAAAAAACGCAAAAATATTGACAGCATTTTCTAGTAATATTATAAGTATAATGAATAATCTCTATAATGAGCGTAACGAATCCATCCCTGCTGAAATCGAAGAAGCCGCCAGTCGAGCAACATTGGAATTATTGCCGGCGAAATCAAAGGAACAGTACGAAATCGCTTATAGACGCTTTTCGGAATGGTGCAACATTAAAAAGGTCCCTGGGAAATGTAACGAAAGTGTTTTACTGGCATATTTTGAGGAAAAAGCCAAGATATGGAAATCGTCAACGCTGTGGTCAAATTATTCCATGATCAAAACTATGTTAAAAATAAAGCAAGGTCAAGATATAAGCAAACATTATAAACTTATTGCTTTTTTAAAACGGAAGGGTGAAGGATATCAAGCAAAAAAAGTCAAAAGTTTTGACGAAGACGCATATCGACAAATTTCTCACAGAAGCAGAAGACGAAAAGTATCTGATGATGAAAGTCGCAGCAATAGTGGGTGTCTTCGGGGCGTGTCGCCGGGAGGAATTGTGTCAGATGACCATCGACAATATCGAATATTTGGGCACTTCGGTTGTTGTGACCATACCAGATACTAAAACGAAAGTGCCTCGGACTTTCAGTGTTGTTGGTGAATTCTATTTAAACTTTTTTAGAAAGTATATGGCACTCCGGCCACCCAACGCTGACCATAGATGACTTTTTCTTAAATATATGAAGAATAAATGTGTGAAGAATCCAGTCGGAATTAACATGTTTGATAAAATGCCTGCCGACATTGCAGAGTTCTTGAATCTACCAAATCCTCAACTCTACACCGGACACTGTTTTCGTCTCGGCGACATTGTTAGCAGATTCTGGTGCAAATCTTACTACCATTAAGAGACATGGAAGATGGAAATCTTCGACGGTAGCTGAAGGCTACATTGAAAATTCACTGGAACAGAAGAAGGATATTGCGTGCCAAATACTTCCTACTGCTACAACTACTAGCAAGACCACCAGTACTACCGGTAGTATTTCTACAGAAAATAGATGTGTCACACATGTTGACAGTAAAACCAACTTAAGTATGATGACTCCGCAGGGAATTACAATTTCAAATTGTTCTAATTTTACTATAAATGTTAATAGTAATAACTAGTTAAAATGTTGGTTTGTACTTATTTAAAATAAAAAGTTGTTCATGTGTTTGTTAAAACGTTTTATTAATTTTCAAAACAAAATTTAAAGAAACTTTGATTTACTTTTAAAACTAGAGTTAAAAGTAACTTACTTTTAACACGCGTGTCAAAAAATTACATTTTTAACATCAAAAATGACAATTAAAAAGCCCACTTTTAACAGTTTTGTAGAAAAAATTATTTTTTTTTACCAAAGTTCGATAGTAAGCGAAGGAAAACAATAGGTTTCTGTTTATGAAATAAAAACTTAAAATCCAGGTATCCAAAAAACGGTTGTTCAAAACGACAATAACCAAGTATACCATATTAAAAAAAAAGTCAAAGAATAAGAAGTATTCATTAAAAAATCAATACAGTAGGGCACATGACGATTCAAATACATGTGAAGTACTGTAGGTGGCGCCCTCTATAATTGACAGCAAATTTAAGGCCATATTTCAATTTCGTCTGCCAAAAAAAACCCTACTCTCCTAAGATTTATGCATTTACTACAATTTGTAATAGTTATATTAAGGAAAAACTAAAATAAAATTATAACTTCAACACAATATCTCGGAAACTATAAAATTTTGGGCTAAGGTAACTTGATTTAGATTTGAGATCATATTTTGGCCTGCGGAATATGTGAAATTTTTTCCCAACCTTTTACAGACACCCTGTATGTTTAGTCCAAAATAATAAACGTATATACTTCGCGAACACCTTGTACGTGCTAACGAAATAGCGTAGATTAAAAAAAATAACAATTGTTTTTATCTGTATCTAGGATACAAGTGAAAGTGTAAATACCCAAATTAATTGTTGAAAAATAGTACCGTTGTACTTTCTTGAAAAAAAGGAGATGTTTCCAACATGAAATAATTGTGGAGAAAGTTTATACTCTCGAGACGCATCTTGGGTTATCATAACAAGACTCAAGGAAATCTAAATAAAATATAAAAATATTTGTGACGTAGAATATGACGCAAACACCCCACTACTTGCCTAATTTCAAATAGAAGCGTGAATATGCATGGCTCTATTTTGTTGTACACCAATAAAAAATATAATCACCTTAACAACTTTTTTTCTGACCAACGGTAATAGATTTAAGAAAGCAAATAGACTTTGAATACATGACAACGCCGCACCTGGTTTTTTTACATAATAATCACAAGTACCTCTGAACATATTTATCGTAAATGGTTTTCTGAGAGCTTTTCTCACAACTTAGAAAAAGTTTTGTAGTAATTATAATAAGTGTACAAAATGAAGGTGCTTACGGAAATTGTTCTCCATACAATATATACAAATAAACGAAACCGACTACACAATACGAAGGAAATATCTACGATATACAATTTTGTGACTTATAATTTGAGGTTAACAATAATAGGTAATGGTTTTTCTTTAGTTTTATTGGGTTTTTGCCACACTTCTGAAAAATATTAAAAATTAATTAAATAAGCCCTTGCGCCAAACGGAACAGTCAAGGGTTATTTTTGAAACTAAGTTTGCCTAACCAAAAAATCTCACACTGAAAAAAGCAGATAAGTAAAAAATAACAAAAATCACATCACTATCGCGCACTTCCGTATTATTGACGTTTCGAAAAACTCTCTGTTTTCGTTTTCAAAATAGTAGTAAAAATATTAAACGTATGTCAAGTTTCACAGTTTAAAATTTGTTTATCTGCTTCCATACAGATGTTAAATGATTTTTATTTTATTTTTACTTACTTCTTCTTGATACAACTGTAGCCAACAATGATCGATGTTTACTGAACAGTTTGACACACACTATCTCCGTTCAACAAAATAATCGGGGTCTCTTTTAATTTTCTTTTTGTCACGTTATCTTCCTTCTCTAAAATTTTTGCCGAACCCCATTGAATCACATGACCGTTTTCCCAAGCGTGTTCGCAAATTTTGGATTTTTCAAATTCCCGTCTTTTTATATATATATATATAATACGGAAGTGCGCGATAGTGATGTGATTTTTGTTATTTTTTACTTATCTGCTTTTTTCAGTGTGAGATTTTTTGGTTAGGCAAACTTAGTTTCAAAAATAACCCTTGACTGTTCCGTTTGGCGCAAGGGCTTATTTAATTATTTTTTATTATTTTTCAGAAGTGTGGCAAAAACCCAATAAAACTAAAGAAAAATTAAAATTATGCCACAAATAAATAGCTTCAGACAATAGGTAATGGATTGCAATTTTGTGGCAAGTTATAGTACGTTATAGTTTCGATGTTTTTTTTTAGAAAAATGTTGAAACAAGTTACGTTAAAATGGCTTTTAGCATTAATAGTTTGTAATAGCTTTTTAGCCTTAATTGTAGTTTAGTTTGCAATTTTATCAGACTGTTCTGCAATTTATAGTAGCTGAACTTTTAAAATTTGTATTTGTATAAAAACTATTCGTTTTAGACGTATTCTTTGTTGTTTTTGGTAGATGTACATGTCCTAACAGTATCCATTTTTCATCAGAGTCATCTTTTCAGTTTCTACTGGGTGTTTCTGTTCAATTAGGCATCATTTGGTATATTTTAAAAGAGTTACATTTGTATACCATCAAAAACAATGTTTTCTAAAATAGTATTGATGTACAGAATGGCTATCGAAAGTATTTACAAAATTCTCATGATGTGTTTAGTCTAGATGGATGTCTAAAATTAGTCTAAAAAATATTAGAAGATAGAAAAATCAATCACTGATTATCATAACTATATTTTCTTGTGATTTTATAAGAAGAGAATGATATTTTCTTGTTTTTACAAGGAGTTTTGTTTCTTCGAATGCAAAATTCGGTTCATTTTCATTTACCTCACAGAAAGTCTAGCGAATAAATAAAATACATAAATTTTCAACACCCACGAGCACCCAGCTTACTAGCTCTCCAATTACAAGGTAAATAAAACGAACGAAACTTGCAAAACGAGTCGTCAAATTCAAGAAAAACTATAATCCGTCTGGAGCGAAGAAGGGTACATGATTTATTTTACAACTAACGTACAAGAAAACGAACTTGTTATGAATACATCAAAACAAGTAAGAGAAATAATGATTTAATTGGATGTATAATGAGAAATGCGAGGAACATCTTGTATCTGCCACAATTATGACTTGAGATTAGTGACATCGTACTGTTGCATCATAATTGAAAGTAATTTAATGCATTTTTAACAGCTGTGAATGCTAATGTGATTTTATTTTGTACTTGTAATCCTTCGGTTAACTTCCGTTGATGGTCCTGGTTGCACGTTCTAAACATTTTATTAGATATTTTCAGCGACCGTTAATGATTTCCAACCACCATTTTTCTTTAGTGTCATCAAACTTCCTCCAGATTCAACTATAAGGGAGCGTTATTTCTATTAGAGCTTGTTCTTCAATTCCGCTTTTACCTAATTCGCTGCTGCCGTTCGATTTGAGTGATTTGTAATTTTGACGCGTTTGACATCTATACCAATGCATTGTGCTGAGCATTTGGTCCATTTGGAAATTTGATTAATCGGCACATTTTTATACCAACCTTTAATATTTTTCTTCTTCCAAATGGGATTTGGTGTAAGAAATACTCTGTCCAATGTTATAGAAGTGCCTCGGTTTTCCATTAACTTTTTAAATAAGCGCACTGGGCAAATATCTTCCTCTATAATGTTAGGCGTAATCTTTGTTGTCAAACAATTTACTGTCACCGCCTCGTCTCGTTTTAAAAAATAGAGGATTATACTCGATACGTCCAGTTTCTTTTCCATTATTTTCAATTTCGGATATGAAATGAGTGGATTTGCAGTAAGTTGCTTATCCTCCACACGCCAAGTTAAGTCAAACGCCAAAATTTGATATAATTTCTTTTGAGGTCCTTCCGGTTCATTTTCGTCATTGCAAATATTTCACATTTATTATAGCTGATGTACTGGATTTTCTCTTTTCGGGTTCTGCTTGTAGGATTTTACGTTTAGCATTAAGAGCAGCTCGTGATAAATTAAACTGTACGTCAGTGAAAGGGTTAAATACAATATTAAATTCTTTATAATATTTACTTTTTAGCATTTTATCGGTGGTGTTCCAAATTATTTTAACTACCACTTCTTACCGCAATATTACATTACATTGACTAATTTCGTTGTTCGTAGACTCACCGAATCGACCCATTGTTAGTGTTTAACAATTCAATAAGTTGTTGACAAAAATGTCAAAATATTTATATAATAATTGATATATTGATATAATAATTGATTAAAAAATGATTAAGTGAAAAACATCTAGTTGCAAAAGTTGCAGGAAACTTTTGTCGCTGTCAAAATGACAATTACACTGTGGCATGCGGGCTTTTTCATATATAAATTAAATTGTCAAAAAAAAATGTTATTTTACCATATATCTTTTTTATTTTAGAACAGTGAAAGTAGGCTGATTTGTCTACAAATACCGAATGCTTGTTTATTTCATCTCGCAATTGTTTTTAAACTATTTCGTTCGAAAACCAAGCCGATCCATCATCTTTTTTTGTTGTTTTTACTGACGGTGCCTGCCACTTGTTCCAACACACAGAATGTTTATTCGCATAGCCGACACCCACAACTGCCCATTGGCACTCCCATATCGACCCTGAGATTATTTTGTACTTTCATATAGGACCGGCAACTATTATCTACTACATGTGTAGATTTTAATTGCTTTAATCATTGAGTGTTATTTGCAATCGTCAGGTTTGCCTGTGGCACAACTCTCCAAATAAAACTCTATAAAACTGCGGTAGAAAGGTAAGGAATATGTCCGTTTCTTTTCTAATATACTAAATTTTTAATTGTCTTACAAAATAAAGCACTTTAAATCATACGATGTTGTACGATTTGATGCATACAGGATGACCTGTATGAAGAAATACCCTGTTGACAAATCACAAATAAATTCTACGTAAAGAAGTCTATCAGAAGCAATTTTCAACTCTATGGTCGAGGTATTCGATGTTGAAACTATGCTTTAAAGTAAAGAAGGACACTGACATTGGAAAATACCTCAAACTAACGGCATATTTGAAGAAGTCAAATGTTGGTTACAAGCCAAAAAAATCAAAGGTATTAGAAAGAAAGGAGATAAAAACTGTTCTCTTAAATGCTATGTTATGACCAAAGTAGAGATAATCTTTGAAATTGCCGGTGCCTCTCGCCGAGAAGAATTAGCAAATATGACGATCCACGATATAGAAGACAAAGGGGACGTGCTTATTAATACCACACCTAACACGGAAACCAATGTTTCAAAGAAAATTTGTGGTGAACAACGAACTCCTCACGATCGGTTCTTCTTAGTCTATAAAGGGGGTAAATGTACTAAGAAATGTGTGGGTATCACCAGCTTTGGGAAAATGCCATCTATCATCGTTGGTTACTTAAGCTTCATTCACATAAGATTAGTGCAGTTGCATTGGTACTGCAGAAAAGTTATTAAAAAGGGGCCGTATTCTTAAAATAGTGTTTTCTACAAAATACAAATAATTTTAGACATTTAATAACTGAATAATCTAAGGTTTAGCAAATAATAGGAATGTTAACTCATCCCACCAGCAAATATTCAAAGATACTGAAGTAAAACGGCGAGAAATACGGGTGACTTTTGTAACGTTCAGATAAACTTAACAGTAACGCCTTTGTACTGCAGTTGTATGGCAGAAGCTAAAAGCATTTAAGCTTTTACCAATCCTTTTCCAACAATCATACAAGGACCAATCAGAAAACTGCTTTTTTGACAGTAAACAGAAGATTCACATTTTTGCAGGTTTTTAAATTAGATTCTAATTTAGATATTTAGTTTAGAATTTCTAAAAAAATGGATGAAGAGGACTGTTTGATTTAGAAACAGTTACTTTTGCTGCTCTTATTCGCAGCGACGTCAATATGTATTAAAACTATACATGCAAAAAAAAATGAAAAGAAGAACTCGGAGATGGTGGGTGCGACCTATGAACCGCAGATAGCACATGCAAGGTGATTTCTATAATTTATTTAAAGAAATGCGAAATGAGAATGCCGATTTTTTTGTCATTTCACCCGAATGACAGTGGCAGTGTTTGATGACTTGCTGAAATTAGTAGGGCCTCATTTAACCCACAGTATACTAGTATACTGTGATTTAACCAAACATTCAAATAGACCATCTATTCCTGCAGATTGTAGGCTTATATTTTATCTAGAGTAGGCTTTTAATTACTATTCGGCAAATGATAAAAACCAACAATTTCCGTAGATAGGGACGTAGTTGACAAAACATAAACATAACCTCTCTGAAGGTCAAGAATCTTGAGTTTTTGCATGTCGCCAACTTACAGCGGATAAATTCCCTAACTTCTTAAGTCTACAGTAATTTTATGTAAACAGAGTAGATAATATTTAACACCATACAATTACAATACAACAGTACAACTGCAGTGTCATTGCACTAACGTTTATCTGAACGTTACTTTAGACCCCCAAAACCACAAAGCGTATACAGGACATTGTTTTCAGCGCTCTTCTGCCACATTATTAGTGAACTCCAGGTACAATATTACAAATAATATAAAACGGCATGATGGGTGGAAGTTCACAGCGGTAGCTGAGCGTCATACGTTGAGGAGGAAGAAAATAGCCCATAGCATTCTCAAAGCATCAAATCTAAAAGAGAACCGTGCTGAAGCACGTAGTACATCAACAGTGCTCCATGACTAAACTACTTAATAACTATTATAACTATTTATGGAAAATATGCTGAAAGAGGTTTCAGTGTTATAATAAAAGTTATTATGTGTTAATTCGTGCATGTAACGAGATTCATTTAAAAGAAGTGCTATTGTTATCATTTATGTGTCAGTTACTTTTGACAACAGCACAACCTTTTCTAAACGCTTTCTGAAATATAAAATACCTTATAAAAAGGACTAGTTTAAGACGACATTAAATGCCCGCAAAGTTGATGGTCGTGATAAATCCGTCGTGTGTTTTTTTTTATGAAACAGGTTGCTGCACTGGCGATGTTTTCGTGTGTACAAGTACACGCCGAGCATCGGTGTCCGAGTTTATGAATTGGAGACCCACATTTTCAAGTGTTTAACCCACATTCCCCGTAAGCTATTACCGTTCAGTATGTTTATCGAATCCACACATCGTCGAGCAGTATGTAAAATAAAGCAGGTGCAAAAGTGTTTGTGCTAGTCGTAGACTGTCGTTATATGGTGCTGATGTTATAGGTATATTGATAAGAAACGAGAGATACGAATGGCATGCACATCAAAAAACGCTTCTCTAGCTGGATCTGCTACTGTTCCAATAGTAGAAAATGTAACATTAAGGTGCAAAAAATATTATCTTACCTATTTGAATTCTTAGAATAAATGCATACTTTGTTAGTGGTTACTGAACTTGAACCTGGGTTATTATTATAGTTAGGGAGACGCGGTTCTCGACAGAGGCGTACTGAGAGTATGGGAGCCATCGTTATTTTACTTGTTTTCTAGGCATCGTTCATAGGTTAATTAACTAAGGCATAAAGAAAGGAAACTAAATTAATGAGGGCATAAGGAATTAACATTAGAAAAAATGTGGTTTAATAGAATATATTTGAGATATTAAACTGTTTTGAAATCTTTGTGAATGAATTATAAACAAAAGCAACCAGACATTTGAATTCTTTAAATCGTGACCTCGGCAACTTATACCTATAGCCGTAGCTCCTACGTCCTATAATACAGGGTGCCTGGAGTATGACTGCCATTACTAAAAAGGCTTATATATTTACTATATAACTACTATAAAATACAACTTTTCTATGAAACCATTACTTGGTGGTAAAATGGAATACATATATA
Organism: Monochamus alternatus; assembly: GCA_037114965.1. Lineage (NCBI taxonomy): Eukaryota > Metazoa > Arthropoda > Insecta > Coleoptera > Cerambycidae > Monochamus > Monochamus alternatus. Next base: position 11,992,705 of record CM073434.1, on the reverse strand, counting down.
CAAAGTGATTTAGAACTTATCTAAAAAATTGGAAATATATGCATCATGAAATAGAAGTCAATATCCATAAACAATATTTCCAACTTAATGATCATGACATAACAATGTATAAAATATTTCCTGGGAATTGGTCAAAATAATAAAACCATAGTTTAAAATACTATGCAATCATAGAAATAACTACTATTACTTATTATTACGATCGTTTCGGGATAGCACCCATCTTCAGATAAGACATTTTTTTTTAAACTTTGTTTACATATTTGTTTCTATCTAAAAAGTTTTTTTACAAATTAATAAATGCAAAGATATTAAAGAAACGAACTTACAAATTAGTCCAATTGGTTTTAAACTACATAATGACTTGACTTTTCAAAATATATATAATTTTTACATTTTTGTTTAAACTGGTCTGATTTTAAACAAAAATGTAAAAATGTCGATTGTGTTTTGTGTCTAAGTGAAATTGTATTTTATGTTCGTTTTTATGTGAAACAATAAATTTGTTATTTTATATTTTTTGCGTATTTTCAATATTATCTACATATTTTGACTAAATTCTATGCATATTTATAGTAAAAAGTAAAAACTGCAAAAATTGGTATTTTTGTTAAATTGCTAGCATAATTTTTTAAAACAGACGTGAAAAGGAAAACCAGCCACTAAAAAAATGTTCCACCTACTACATTTAGAAAACTAGTGAGAAACTATGGACAAAACATTAAATTATGAACACCCTGTATATGAGAGGGTCGACGCCCATGACATTCACGCATGAAATCGGGCAGCGCGGCAATTTCTCGCGAAACGCGAACCTGTCGCAGGGCCTACTTAGCGAATGCTCGTCTCAGAGATTTGATGGACGACGACGAAGATGGGCGAGGCACTGAATATGGGCACAGGTGACACCCGGCGGCTGTAGGACAATCGAAGAATGCGGAAGGAGTCACCGGGCCTCCTCTTTTTCACTTCGCGCACGGCCTGTAATCGAAATCGGCGGATAACTCGCTCCATCACAATGAAAATAACAATTACGAAAGTTAATCTACGATTCCATCTAGCGAGCTGTGGTACGCGGCCCCCTCGATGCGAGTGACTCGACTGAAGTGAAAAAATGCCACAGTGTTGTCAACTCAAAATGTTTAAATTGTTTTGTTTCAGTAGAAAAGGAAAAATAATATTCGAAAGGGGTGTTCTGGGGATACAAGTGAACAAAAAAAGCTAGGAAACGTATGGTCGAATATCAACGGTTACTGAGACAGAAATGAACATATTTGTATTGCTATTTTTGGGAAAGCTGCTATTATTTGATAGTTTATTTGGAGTAGGTCATGCATTCTAAACCAAACTCAGATTAGTGATTACTAATTATCACATTTATTTTGACGTTTGTGATTTAAACGCATATTTTATAACTGTCGCATTTATTTTTACATGTGCATTCGTTTAGTCGGTATTGTACACACATAATTTCGTAATGCCTGCCACATTTAGTCATCGAGAATATGATATTATTTTTATTTATGGGTATTGCAATGGTTGCGTTAATCGTGCAGTTGCCGAATACCGACGTCGTTTCCCAAACAGAAGTGCCAGATAGAAATGTATTCCAAACAGTCTTCAACAATGCACGTGAAACTGGAATGTTTCCCAGTGTGAGAACTACATTAGAGAGGCAAGCTGGTCCTGGTAGCAGTGGAAGAAAATATTCTAAATATGGTAGAACGTAGCCCGAGTGTAAGTACAAGGCGTAATGCAAACCGTCTCCAAATTAATCAAACTACGGCATGAGAAGTCTTCCACAAAAATGGTTTAAAAACTTTTTATATTAATCGCGTCCATAATCTTCAGGACGGTGATGATTGGCGATTGCATAACGGTCACAATAAACGTCGTTGGTCAGATGAAAATTCGCACACCACGGTGGAAAGTAACTTTCAGCAACGGTTCAGTATGATGTGGTATGATTAATAATCAGTCACTTGGCCCAGTTGTGCTAGATGGCCATCTACTGGAGCTAGACATGTAGAACTTTTTAAAAATAATTTGACAGATCTACTGGACGATGTTCCATTGGATATTAGACAAAACAAGTACTTTCGGCATGATGCTGCCCCTGCCCATTTTAGCCGTGTTGTCATCAATCATCTTAACAATCGCTTTCCATAACGCTGGATTGACCGAGGTGGTTTCCAAAACTGGCCACCAAGGTCACCAGATTTGAACCCCCTTGATTACTGCCTTTGGGGATGATTTAAATCATTAGTATATGCAACAAAAGTGAACACAAGAGAAGCGCTATTCGATCAGATTGTCAATTGTGCAGCACTCATAAGAGAAAATCACCGTGCACTTCAACGAGCTAGCCATGCAATCCACGAACCAGCTGATGCATGTATCGAGGCGGACGCTGGTATAATTGAAAATTTAATTCATTAGTTTCGGTTTATTAGATTGTTAATCAATGTTATAATTTATAATACCTACAGAATAAACACTTTTCTCTACTGATGCATTACAATAATGAACTCTGGTAAAAATATTTTCATTGTTATCTCAGTAATCGTTGATATTCAACCATACTATGTTTATTAGGCTTTTTTGTTCACTTTTACCCACTGAACACCCCTTTCAAATACTGGGGTCCCCCAATCACCCTGTATATAAAAAAAATGATTTCATCCCAAAGTGCAACTATAAGTACTCTTTTTTTACAAAAAACTATTAAATATCAAAAACTACAAACACCTGTTATATATTTTAGGCAATTAAAAAAGTGGGAAAAGATTCTATTGTGTGTAGGTCTAGCAACTATTCTCAAAATGTTTTTTTTTTTTTTCACTGTATTAGAAAAGTATTTTAAGCTAATACCTTTCTAATACAGTGAAAAATATTACAAAAGCTAATAATAAGGAATATATGCGTAGATATTGTGGGTGTAATTCAACGCTGGTTGGGGTTTTCGTCCACAGAGTAGTTAGTTTCACACAATATTATTAACACCTAAAAATATATATTCTCAAAATGCTTGTGCTTCCATAATAACTTTATAACCTTTTGAAAGCTTTAACCGCACGATTTAATAGTTAGCTAAGATTGCTCCATTGTGTCTCTCTATGAAACTTATAAAAATTTAACACATCATTTTCTTGCAATAGAAGAGTCGGTTATGCAACTGTTTTGTTATGATTCAGTCTATTGTTTAGTACGGAAAAATTACAAAATGCTTTGCCATGTACGCATTGATATCGGTTCGGGATTATAGTTCGGTTGCGTAAGGTATTTCTTTACATGGTCCATATTTGTTGCATGACTTAAATAACAATTGAAACAACGAAAACGGAGCAATTGTTGTGGGTTGCTGAACGATGTTTAGAAAGACTAATTTTTGACAATCTTCCGCCTTCTTAGACTACGCTGTTTAAAAATAACATTGTACAACGTATTGTACAGGGAGTTTCAAACTCGATTGTATAAGCCTACTGTAAGGATAGACAAAATTTGGGACACCTGGTGTTAAATCGAAAGTATCATCTTTGGGATTTGACAGAAACCACTAATGATGTCATCAATTACTGTGCAAAGTGCATAAATATCACAAAATCCTTGTCATTACTCAATACGAGCTTCAAATGTATAACTTTTGTGCTTACAAAATGTTTTCTCATTCAGGAAAAGGTGATATGTTGCTAATTTACGTCAGTCAATAAAAAATTCAAGAAGAGCTGTAGAGTTATATCGAGAAAGGTATCCAGAGCGCCTCATTCAAGATTATAGAACTTTAACAAGTACCTATAATGGATATTAGATTATATTTGATGATTTGGATACTTTGGAAATTATAGATTTTGCATTTCTCAAATTAAATTATTATTATTATTATATCTGATCATTTCCATACAATGGATGAATTGAATGAAGATGATTTGGCCACTAATACTAACCACAAAGAAAATAAAGTAAATTATTATTATTATTATTAGTTTGCCTCTGATATTAACTAGTATTGATTACTATTACAAATGGCAACACAAAAATGAACACCACAGACATGACATTACACCGAAATCTAACCTTACTTCCATGTAACAAACTGAAGAAAAACAGAAGGAACTAAAATATCTAACATAAAGTAACAAAGTTACTAGATTTGTGCGTTGTTGCCAATACAAAGACGTACTTTGCTAAGTATGGCTTATAATACGTCGGTGCAATAAAAATAAGCATAACTTAACTTTAAGAACAACTTTATTAAGTTGTTCTTAGTAAAATGTTCGTGCAAATGGGCATTCATTTTATAGCTCAAATTGTAGCAAATGTAGAAACTGTTGATCAGAACCTTTTTCAGCACGTTCTTTGGATGGACGAAAGTCGATTGGTCAGTAATGGTTTGCCAAACAGGTGCAATGAACATTACTGGTTCATTGAAAATCCCACATTGTAAATCCAGTCCAAAACTAAGGGACATTTTGGAGTAAATATATGGTGCGGCCTCATAGGTAGGCATTTATGCCGGTTTGCACCGACATTTTACTAAGAACAACTTAATAAAGTTGTTCTTAAAGTTAAGTTATGCTTATTTTCTTAGAGTATTGCACCGACGACTTATAAACCATACTTAGCAAAGTACTTCTTTGAATTGGCAACAACGCACAAATCTAGTAACTTTCGTTACTTTATGTTAGGTATTTTAGTTCCTTCTGTTTTTCTTCAGTTTGTTACATGGAAGGTTAGATTTCGGTGTAATGTCATGTCTGTGGTGTTTGTTTTTGTTGTTGTCATTTGTAATATAGGTATGGTTGTTGTTGATGTTCATCAAGACTAGTTAATATCAGAGACAAACTAATAATAATAATAATTTACTTTATTTCTCTATGGTTAGTATTAGTGGCCAAAATCATCTTCATTCAATTCATCCATTGTATGGAAATGATCAGATTTCGTATAATTTAATTTGAGAAATACAAAATCTATAATTTCCAAAGTATTCAAATCATCAAATATAATTTAATATCCATTATAGGTACTTTTTTACTACTTTAATACTATACTGACCACTATATTTGCACTTTCCGCGTTTTGTACATTTTCATGCTTATTTTTCGCACATTATGGGTACATTCCACTAAGCGATCGCAACGCCCAGAACGACCAATGAGTCGTTCCACAAAGCGACCACAGGCGTTACAATTGGGCTTGCAACGTCATGAGACGTCAAGGTTGACGTCATCGCAAACGACCGCTTCGAACTCACAGCGCCCACGGTCTTGAGGTGGGTCAACACATCATTTGTCATAAATTGCGAGAAAAGTCAAATAAACTATTTAAATGTCAAGTCTAAGATCTATGGTTGAGATGGAGAAAATAAGTTTATATAATTGTGAAACAGGCACTATTATTGAGATCGGGGTCCCAGTTGCTCAGGCAATACGTACAAGAGATGGTATGTAATTCAGTTATGCTTTTATATTAAATTTTTTTATCAGTATTTATTTTTCTTACAGATATTGCCTTCGCAACAGAATTAATGAATGCTGCTTTACAAGAGTCAAATTCTTTTTCTGGTGAATCTACTGAAAGGGCATTCGAAGAGGAAATAAGACACGACACGAAGGTTATTGGGTTTGAAGTTGCAGTCAATATTCATTTTAAGAAATATGTATATGTAATTAATGTATGGAACATATGCAGCTTAGAATTATATATTCATACATTACATTCTCAGTTACATTAGTAAAATCTATGAGTAACACCAATTTAACTCTTTTTACCTAGAATATATAAAAATTATATACATATAATTACCTTTTCTACCTAACCGTCAAACCATCTGCCAAACTAATAACTGACAAATATAAACAAACATGGATCCCAACTCTGTTCCACTTGGATTCAAATCACATCCGTGAACAATGCGCACAAGAGCAGTTTTAACCTAGTGGAACAGGTAAAATTGCGATGGTCGTTCTGGGCGATGCGATCGCTTAGTGGAATGCACTCTATAACTCCATTTGAATCAAATAATTTCATAAGTCACTGTCAAACAGGGGCTTAAATTTAAGTATGTTTTCAAGAAGATTTTAACGTATGGTAGAATAGGAAAAGCATACTTAAGCATGTCTTATTTTGAAGTAATGCTTATTAATTTCGGTGCAAACGGGCATTTTATTAATTGGGCCTTAATTTTATGAACATACACTGAACAGCGTGAGTTACCTAAATTTCCTACAAGAAGAACTTGCACTTCGGAAGAATGTGCCTTTCCAGTTAAGGATAAACATGGTTTTAGCTTTAGCACGACGGAGCTCCACCCCACAAGGCCAGGATTGTGCAGCAATACTTAGATAACACTTTCCCAGAGCTTTCAGCGGCCCGGAGAGTCACCAGATCTAACATCCCTCGATTTTTTTATGGGGAGTTTTAAAAAACAAGGTTTACAAAAAACACCTTGGAGAGATATGTCATTTGAAAGAAAACATCACACGCTTGTAATGAAGCTGATATAAAGAATAGATTGTAACATATATGAGGGCAAACGCCCTCATTTTTTAAGTTTAGTTATTGTTATCATCACCATTTATTTCAACTGTATTAAAGAATTATCGAAGTTAATCCTTTTATTTATCTATATGACATTTATGCACTTTGCACAACCAACCTTCAATTATTGTCCAACGACTACTTGATCCTTCCACCACTAATGTGATTTTTAGGTGGTAGTTCTTTTGAGACTCTTTAGGACGATATTGATTACAACTTTTAAACGGAAAGTAATACAGAAACATTTCTCTAATAAAAGTTTATTAGAAAAGAGGGAGCTTTTTACCAGGAATATTTTTGGAAAAAATATAATTGATGACGTCATTAGTCGTTTCTGTCAAATCCTACATAATTAAAAAATGCGAAAATACGTAATTATATTAACATTTTTTGTTGCTATCTTTTACTTATCCCTTGCTCCTTGAATATGTAGGCATATATTAAAATTACTACCCCGCTTTCAAACTCACCCTGTAGTTAGGACAACGCTCTGTGTGGCCTTAGAATAATACACTGAACGCAACATGACATTACCGTCACTTAATGGCGTTGATACCAAGAGCTCTTGCTTCGAGGAAGCAATTTACTAAAGTTACATGCCAATTTTCCCCACATCCTTTACCGGCGCGTTGCATTATATGTGTATATTTACGAAGAAAACAATAAGCCCTCATTACACATTACATAAAGTATAAAAAGCGTCCCATCAATTCGCACAGCTACTTTACCTATTCTTTAAATAGTCACACAAATATATGCAAGTTAATTGTTAATGTAATAGTATGCGAATCAAGCAAGCCGAGCTGCTTCCGGTGGCATATAACAGGATATTTCCGGTACGATGATAAACTTGTGTATCGTGGAACGCTTCTGCTTTTACATGGCGACCCATATGGGGCTTATTAATATTGTAGCGTCGCCTGAATCAAAATTAAAGTGTGTTAATGATTATAAACTTAACTTTATACCGCTTATTAAATTAGATTGTTTTCAGTTCATAGTGGTTATTTTACTTATCTAATAATCAGTTATACCTTGTATTTTCTTCGTGGTAGTTAGATATTTTTATCTTGTTTACATTCAATTAATTGTAACCCTTAAAATTGAGTTAGGTTGGAAAGTGGAACATTTGCTAGAACTTGTTATTTCGCGAGTAGTAAATAAATTAATTTGTGTATATGAATTTTTAGCGTAGATTGGGTGTAGCAAAAAATTATGTAAAGATAAGTGTCCATAATATACTCACAAAATTGGGTTCCATAGTCTGGATCGCCCTGTGTTAAATCTTAAATGTATTGATGTTTTTCTTTTTTGAAACACTTTAACACGGTTGTCTTATCAAAATTAAGTTTTCATCTTATGATCCCTTCGAAAAGTGACGGTTGCAGCTAAATTGCGAAATACAGTGAGGAATGTCCTCCTAGATGTCAGCCTTCTGTTTGGAAACCTTCTGCCGTACTCCCGTTCTGCCGCGCAGCATTACCATCGCAAAAGCCATAAACAAATCATCATATCATAATTGTTCTATATCAATAATGAGTATTACTGATTACGTATTAAATTATTATTATTATTATTATTTAAATTACTATGGAATTGACCAAAGTGGGATTAATTCAAGAGCGATTTTCTCAGAAACCATTGAAGATAACAATTTGATATAAGAGTACCTTTTTAACGTAAAACAGTTCGGGAAAACGGAATTTGCTCCCGTACTCGCGTTCCGCCGCTGCGTCATTACCATCGCAAAAGCCATAAATAAATATCATATCAACTAACTCTTGTCCCGTAAACTCTTCCATTTTTTTCGCTTAGAACTATTAAATTGGCAATCGGGTTGACAATACTTTGACATAAGAATACCTAGATAATTTTGTTTAAATTAATATGAAATTGACCAAAGTGGGATTAATCCAAGAGCGATTTTCTCAGAAACCGTTAAAGATAACGATTTGAAGCAAGAGTACCTTTTTAACGTAAAACAGTTCGGGAAAACGGAATTTGCTGTCCAATTTGTTAAAAAGTCAAAGATGAAAAAGTTACACACGCAAAATACCAAGGGCCCTCCGTACCCACCCCAATGGACCTTGTGGAAATAAATGAATTAGTCCATCAAATTGCTCATCAAAATTTAGCTACCAAATTTCATTCATTTATCACAACGCGATTGAGAGATATTGCAAAAAATGATTTCCATTCCTCCCTCTTCAATGGGTTCCTGTGCCCTTAGGAAGCACTTCCGTCCTTGTTCATATGAACTTTTTTACTTAGTTTTGATCATAGAATCGGCCTGTTTAGGGTTGGAAGCTAATTATGGGACACCCTGTATATGAGTCCGACATCTAACCCCATATCCAATCATCATTAAAATTCGCAGTATTTCCGTAAAATACCGTATTTTGAAAAAGAAATACTATGTACGTATGTACAGGATGAATTTAGGACACGTGGTGTTAAATGAGATAAGGATGAGGTAAGCTCCTTTTTCAATCGATAGTATTAGATTTGAGATTTGACAGAAACAACTACTGACATCATCAATTATATTTTTTCCAGAAACATACTCAATTTTTTCCTGTTAAAAATCTCTTTTTTTTCTAATAAACTCTTACTACATAATTATTTCTGTATTACTTTATGTTTAAAAATTATAATCAATATCGTCCGTAAGAGTCTCAAAAGAAATGCCACCTAAAAATCACATTAACTGTGGAAGGATCCAGTAGTCGTTGGAAAATAATTGAATGTTCATTGTTTAAAGTGCATAAATGTCACAAAATACTGGTCATTACTCAATACAATCGTCAAACGTATAACTTTTGTGCTTACAAGATATTTTTTCATTCAAAAAAAGTTGATATGTTGCTAATTTACGGCTAGTCACAAAAAAATCAAAAAGAGCTGTAGAGTTATATCGAGAAAGGTATCCAGAGCGTCTCATTGCTGATCATAGAACTTTTACAAGATTGGAGGCCACCTTGCGACGAAATAAAGATGCATTCTCTGTTGGGAAGAATCAGATAATTGACCGAAGGGTAGGAAACAATGTTAATAGACTTATAACTAAATGGCAGGCGGGCTAACAATTCAACTGACACCCGGTATAACGTGTACTCTGAAGCGTAAAAAACATTGAAATAAAATTCACCCATACATCGCATAGGCAATTATATTTATTATTCGCACATTCGACCGAACCTTTTTTGTTGGCCAATGTCAAATATTCTTTATTCTGAACCATGTTTGGTCACATTTTTACTCAATGACATATTCTCCTGATATTATACCAACTATCTATGCATTGAATCGAGATACAGGGGGTCAATTTCCGTAGAAATAACAAAAGGAAAAAAAATTCAATTGATGATTAAAATAGCATTTAGTTACAATTCTTTTCGTTAGAAGGAAAGAAATAATTAATGATGTAGGTATATCAAATTTTATCTAATTGATTTCACAAATCATCAAATAATTAATATAATTAATCAAAACTAGTTCCCATTCATTGATTACGTAATTTGAATTTATATAATGAAGTATTTTTATTGTTTTAGATAATTAGTTCCTATAGTAATTGAACAGAAAATGACATAACTTTAAATAGAAGGGAAATAGGAAGATAACAAATGCAATAAGTTAGAAGTGACTTTTTTCCGCATCAGGCATGTGTTTTACGCCATATGCGGAAAAGACACTTTTCCTACAAGTTGTACACATGAGTTTTTTAGTGGCGTTAGTAAAAATAACTCAAATAACTATAGTTATCTAAATGTTTTATTCGAAAATTTAAATCCGGAGGGAATGTGGATATAGAAACGAGTTTGTTTATTAGGTTTTCCATTATTATGTCAGTGATTTATGAAAAATGTCGGAATCGTCTGATTAATAAATGAATGTTAGTTCAAGAATTCTGACGTTTATTTTTTCATGCGAGAAAATATAAAGCTTTATTTTTCCTCTTTTAATGTACAATTTTGTTTGTTAATGTATATTATTGTTAGAAATGCAAAAAAGTTTCGAATAAATGTTGTAGGGTTATAACTGGACCACTTTAATAAGTTAATGGAAGCACAAGGACGTGCAGAAGATGAGGGGTACAAGAAGCAATAATATATTTTTTAATGGAATGCCCTGTGTACTGTTGAATTTTTGAATTACTTCTTTTTTTCTGATTTCAAATATATATGACATATGACATTTCTATATTTAACCGTTTTCAGTTTATTAAATAGTGAAAATTGTATTTCAGTTATTTATTATACTAACGAAAACTACAATTATTAAAGTGGTCTATGAAAATAGCTAGTGTTCTGTTATTATACGACATTTACAGAGTGTCCGGAAATTATGCGTCGAGACTTCAGGAGGTGATTCCTCACAAGAAATTAGGGTCACGAAATCCTATAACAATTTTTCGAAAACTCAATATTAACGGAGATAGATACAGGGTGTAAAAGATAAAATTTTCTTTTCGATATTTGTAAATAACTTCTTAAGAAATCCAAATATTTACATAAAATTTGTAAATCGGGGGTTTTTGCGGATGACAATGAATATTTTTTATAGATATTGACTCACCTTAATACTTTTTAAAAATTACTAAAATGCAGCAATTATTTCTGATAACATGAACAGGTTGTTCTATTTTCCAGATAACCCACCAAATATTATTAACAATGTCTTAAATTTCAGGTAATTATGAGACAATGTAGGTTCATACACACGTGAGCTAAATTTTCGTCACACTTTTCGTCTATCGGGCGTCATTAGTCGCTACAAGCAGTTTACAACTCTTTTGTGTCACATTAAATTCATAAACCAACTACCGTGATGTCAGAGATTTTGATGCGATTTTACCTTAGCGTTGTTTTTAACCTAGAAACACAAAAAATTATAACGGAAAAGCTTAATTGTGGTGTCATTAAAGTATGTAAAATGTCATAAAAATGGGTCCCAAAGTCTACGATGCTGAGAAAAAAAGTATCAAAACGTTTGGTGCTAAGAATAACCGCAGCGTGATGGAAGTCAAAGTAATTTCTCTGGTGATATTAATTCTTAGAAATGTGTATCAGAAATTATTCATATTTAATTAATAAAGTTAACTGCCATTAAAAAATAATCAGTACAATAACTCGAGGGCATTAATAATACAGTATGCGCCAAAAGTATGGAATAAATTCAATAAAAACGAAACAATTATTTTTTGGGAAAAATCCTCGAACAGGTCGATTTTTAATTTAAAAAATACATATTTTAGCGTAAAATGCGATTTTCAAATGTCATTTGTTTTCGAGTAATGACGTCATCGATTTTTTTTTTTAATGGCAACACCATATTTTTTTCCTTGATTCTGAAAGATCGTTTAATTCTCTATCAGACAGTACTAAAAATTTTGCCCTCTTACATAGGAAAGTTTTCGAGTAAATGACGATTGAATGTTAGAAAACGTAAATCAATTAAAATAAAGCAAAAACGTTATCAAGTTTAGTTTTTCGAATTCCATAGTTCTTTTATGGATCACGTAGGTGAAAATCTTTGCAAAGTGTCATTGTCACACCGACTTTCTAATAAGTATTGTAAGCGACATAGAAATCATTATTCAATTTAAAGTATTATGGCACATTTAACTGTTACTCAAAGAATTGAAATTTTAATTCTTATCGGATGCGGGAATATGACTAGAATTTATTTAGTGAAAAATATCCAGATCGCCCTATCAGCCAATCAACAGTCAGTAAGGTAGAGTCTAAATTTAGAGAACCTGGCAATGTTGTAAATATTCCAAAACCTGGACGTCCAAGCATTAATGAAAATCAGAAACAGAACATTTTAATAAGTATGGTGGATAATCCTCATAATTCTTCACGATTGGTTGCATTAAACAATGACACTGGTCAGAGCACAGTGCTACGTATCTTGAGGAAGGAAAAATATCATCCCTACTTAATTCAACTTGTGCAGGAACTCAATGAAGATGATCCCGATCGCCGCTTACACTTTTGCGAAATTCTAATGGATTTATGTCAAGGAAATAGAAATTTACACCGGCAAATACTTTTTTCAGATGAGGCCACATTTTGTCTGAATGGTACATTAAACCGTCAAACTTGCAGATATTGGAGTCGGGAATATCCTCATTGGATGGCAGAGGCACATACCCAACACCGTCAGGAACCGTTACAGGACAAAGATATTTAGAGTTTCTAGAAAATGATCTTGTTCCAGCCCTTGCAGTAATTTTTCCTAACGATAATGACCCTGACATTCCTGACGATACCATATGGTTTCAGCAAGACGGTGCACCTCCGCACTATGCGCGCCCTGTACGAGATTTTTTGGACAACTGTTTTCCTGGGAGGTGGATCGGCAGACGCGGACCGATAGAATGGCCTGCAAGATCGCCAGATCTTACACCTCTTGATAATTTTTTATGGGGATACTTGAAGTCAAAAGTGTACATTAATAAACCACGTAATTTAGAAGAACTTCAAAATCGCATTCGAGGATTTTTCCCAAAAAATAATTGTTTCGTTTTTAATGAATTTATTCCATACTTTTGGCGCATACTGTATATAGTTTCACAGGACATAAATAACTATTAACACACGTCAACTAATACTAAATTATGAGTTTGATTAACTTGAATACTATTGTTTACGTTGATTATCTACCTTCATAGATAATATGCTATCGGTTTTAACGAGAAACTCAAATCAGAAAAAATTGTTAAATTTCAAAAAATAATAAATGTAATTCCTACAAAGCCTATATCAAGAAAGAAAAGAATTTAATTTTGTACAATTTGAAGTAAAAGGATATAGGAACAAAAAAGTTATTGGCTGTTATCATAAAGTCAACTGGCATTGAAATATTGAACATCTCGTGGCGGTTTGTCGAAATGAAATAAGTATGCCTTTTTTGCTTAAAAATGATTCAACTCTGTTATAAAGATATGCAATAAATTGAAAATTTTCGCTTCTACACCCTGTATCTTTTTTAATATTGACATTCGGGCTAGGACAATGCAGCTCACACGGTATAATATCTAGAATCTACAATTGGTATGGTGTAGATTTTAGCTAAGAGAAAACCGAGAAATAAGTAATAGACAGTGGAATGCCGCCAAACATTTTTCTCTTCTTCAGGTCGACACATAAATTCACTAGACTTTCGCATCGTGAACCCACATTAGCTTCACGATAATAAAACGCGGTATAATAAAAATTTGAAAACCACGACCTGGCCTGGTTTTTACGTCGCCTACTACGTTAGACTGCTAAATAAGGCGTTTTAAGCCCAACTAATTACACGGCGGGATGATGATTAGCATATACTAATTATCTCTGAGGAAAATTAAGTGCCACACCTTAAAATTTAATAACATCTGATCCACATTCGCATCGTGTATTAAACGTGTTCCCATACGGTCAACTGATGGGCGCTCTGAAGATTAATAGGAAATATTTCATAGCAAAGAACAGAAAACCAGTTTGAAAAGTCTGAAGTAAAATTTTAGGTTTCTTGAACAGCGAATTTCGTAGATTTTGATTTAAATTATTAATGGCGGGAAAGTGTCAACCTTCCGTGAATTTCGCGAAATAGGAATGTTATCACTAATTTCATCATTCTGTGGGGTTAATACGTTTAACTTGAGCTTCTGTCAATCTATCACGACATACAGTCAGTGGCAGTTTTGTGATAAAAATGATGGAAAATGTTGCAGTTGGCAAAATTTACGAAACCGGTTTCGAGCTTATTAGCTCTCATCAGTATATCACAGAGGTAACCAACGAATTGCCTTAGCTGTTTTAAGTCTGCCTAACCCAACAGTAGTAGAGTATCGCAAAGTTACAAAGCTACATATAGCGGGCATTATCTATCGCAATAACGATATTTTGCAAACACGGATGCCTCACCTATAGCATACTGATGAGAGCTAATAAACTCGGTACCGGTAACCGGTATATGTCTGGTGAGGTCCTGACGAGTAACTTCAGTTGTTTGCTATAGGTTTTCCTGGTGTAATGCAATGCTGGTCGGGGCATTAGCACGCAGAGTAGTTGTTTCTTGGAATTTCATGTTTGCAAAATATCGTTATGGCCGACTCGCGATAGAGGTCGCTAGCTCTCTATGGTTTCTACTGCGATGTAGACCGCTGACCAGTCCGGCATGGAGTAGCTAATGGCCGCTAAACGTAGCTATGCTCCTTCGCGATATTTTTTTTTGGATGTGTTAGGTTAGAAATCAGAAATTTTCCAAAATATTCGTTACTCTCTTATTAACAAAAGCCGATTATGTTTTTGTGAAGGTGGTACCCATAGTGAACAAAATTTTTGTCATTTCTTATTGTTTATTGTTAGTTGTACCGTTTTGTTTATTTCAATTTGCTAAATAAAATGAGAATGACCATTTAATAAGCGATATTTAATTTGTGCCAAACCTAAGGCATTCAAAAAAGTTATTCACGTTAAGCATTTACTAAGAAGGGTAGGGAGAGCGCGCGCATTTTAAAATGCTCATGGTAATATTTTAACACATCAATCTTTTACTCAATCGTTATTATCAAGTTCATTGAAAATAAGAACTTTAGGGACCATATTCGAAAATTACGTATTCTTTAAGGACTTGTCGAAATTAAGGACCAAGTCCTTAAAAAGGATTTGACTTACTTCATTAATACTGATAAAAAAAATTACAAATAAGTTGCGCTAAAATGGTTTTTGTTTAGTTTGAATTGTACCTTAGCTTGCAGTTTTGCATTTAAGGGTACTGTTTTTATATGCAAATTTTCAACGAGTTTCATAGCTGTTTGTTGGCAGTCTAAAAAATCTTAGTAAATTAAAAAGAATATCTCTTCACTGTGTCAATTATACAAGTTTTCTCCATTATAACAGTTTCTAGGCTGGCAAGTCGTTTAGAATAAGAAAAAAAAACATCATTTTTATCTGTTATGTTTTATCATTAAATCTCCTAAATTTTACACGTCAACTGTACATTGAAAAAATTGTATACATTACATTATCACATCCTGCAGAATTATTTAAAAAAAACTAGTACCCCTTAAGTTGATGTAAATAATTAAGGATTTTCTACGATGTATGGAACACAGTGACAAGGTACATTTCAGGGTTTTTCATATTTTCTAGCGCATTTCCCCCAAAAAGTTAAAAATGATTCAATTCCGGCATTATATTTTAGTACTACGCTAATAAGAACCTCCACTTACTGAGTGAATTTTTTGTACATCTTTAGATACATTTTTCTTTGTCCTTGAAACGCCAGCCTTAACAGTAGAAATATTGTTACTTTTTAAATGTATTTGTAGAAATATAATATTCGTTTTAGACATTTTTTTCATTTTTAGTCCGATGTAAACGCTCTTTCAATATTCGTATTCATATTCCGAACATCCTGTATATAAGATTTCAACACATTTTTACCTTTAATTAGGTAAAACAGTACTTTAGGATTTCAAATTTCTGGCAATTATTTCCTATACGGTACTATTTTTTTTACTACTACTAAAAAGCAACACCACTACAGAAAAAATACGCTCGAGAACCCCATCTTGCAGTTTGACAGTTTACAAAGTAAACAATTTAACAATCCATTGTAGTTTAACCTCTTCATACGGAATTAAATATTCATAGGCAGTCTGTGCAATTTGTTTCGTTAACGGTAATTTCTTCGGTATATTTTAATTAACGACGACAGGCGGTAAATAAACCTAATCGACAGACGTTTGTCATACATATTTGATAAAAGTTTTTATATATTTTTAGGTATTAATAATATTGTGTGAAACTTACTACTCAGTGGACAAAAGCCCCAACCTGCGTTGGATTACACCCACAATATCTACCCATATATTCCTTATTATTAGCTTTTGTAACATTTTTTTACTGTTTTAGAAAGGTATTTTAAGCTAATATAAATCAAATCTCCTACAATTCCTATCAATGAAGTCATATGTATGTTCTCTGATACCAAACATCTAGGTATGCTAATGAACAATTCCACAGCCAAAGCTCTATTCAATAATTATCTAAAGAAAATAATCTAATTTACTAACCTGCTAATGAAACACTCTATAAATATCTAACTTCACTTTTTGGCAGTGGGAACACGACAAATTCAACCACAATAGATGTAGGAGATTTGATTTATATTAGCTTAAAATACCTTTCTAAATCATTAAAAAAATGTTACAAAAGCTAATAATAACGAATATATGGGTAGATATTGTGGGTGTAATTCAACGCAGGTTGGGGCTTTTGTCCACTGAGTAGTTAGTTTTACACAATATTATTAACACTTAAAAATATATAAAAACTTTTACATAAAAGGTGAACATTTTTCAAGTAGGTATTGTCATATTTAATTCATTGACAGAATGTCAGTATTTGTCATTGTCGATATTTAACTTCAAATAATTTTAATTTTTATAATAATTTTTGTAGTTACATATTTGATTCAACTTAAAGGAGACCACCTGAAGATGCAATCCTAAAAATGCAGAAATAGGTCAGATCTCATCTATTGTGGTTGAATTTGTCGTGTTCCCACTGCCAAAAAGTGAAGTTAGATATTTATAGAGTGTTTCATTAGCAGGTTAGTAAATTAGATTAGTTTCTTTAGATAATTATTGAATAGAGCTTTGTCTGCGGAATTGTTCATTAGCATATCTAGATGTTTGGTATCAGAGAACATACATATGACTTCATTCATAGGAATTGTAGGAGATTTGATTTATATTAGCTTAAAATACCTTTCTAAAACAGTAAAAAAAATATTTGCAATGAATCATTTTTTTAAATTATTGAAAATTAAAGATTGCAGTAGCTAAACATCTCAGAGCAGAAAGGACATATATTCGAGGCTTAATTTAAATGTAAATAAAATTGATTTGCACGAGTTTTGTGTAGAAAAACATTTTGAGATTTGTGGTGTATCATGGAAAGACAGTATTAATAATAATACAATGATAACATGATGACTTGCTACAGATCTCCAGATGGAGACTTAGATTTATTTTTTGATAGAGTATTTAAAGTATTAAAAATGTTGTATCGACCTGATTTAGACATACTATTATGCGGTGATTTTTACTTGGTTTTGATATGCGTCCGATGATTTATTGGCCAACAAGAATAACACTATAATTGATAATATATTTTTTAATGTAAATAATAGAGAAGTTGTGTGTGTGTGCCGACAATGACATGTCGGATCATAGATCAATATTATTCGAATTAAACTCGCATCAAGCATATATTAATAAACCAATTTCTCAATTAAAAATAATATTTTCACATGAATCAATAAATCGATTTGACACTGCATTGCAAAAAGAATCCTGGACAGATATGTTTGGAAGATCCTCCGTGGATGAGGCTTATCAATGTTTTTTTTTTATGTTTTCTGGTATTACTTTGACACTTGTTTCCCGTTAAAATATATTTATAATAAAAGTGGTTGTAAACATAAAAATTGGATAAATAATGAGGTTAGGGAATCCAGTATAAAAGGTAGAGAACTGTGGTTACTAAAAAATGTATGTCCATCTCTAACTAATAAATACAAACAAGCTAAGAAAAAGTATGTAAAATTAGTCAAAAACACGAAGAGCACGTATTATCAGAATAAAATTTATAAGTCGGATGATATATCTAAAACGGCTTGGAATTTAGTATCTGAACTAACAAATAGAAATAAAAAAAGTTCATAATATTTCTGTACGTAATAATCATGGGGTAACATGTGACGATCTTCTGAGTGTGGCTACAGCTTTTAATGATTTTTTTATAGAAGCCCCGAAGAAAGTTTTGGATAGAATATCTAAGACTAACGTAGATGTTACTAATGTCCAATTTAGTATAGCTAGTAAACGTAATTCTTTATTTTTGGACCCTTTCACTGAAAATGAAATGTTAACTTTATTAATTCCGAAATGTAAAAACTCCTGCGAACCTGATGGGATTTCTATGTCAGTTCTAAAAAAGGTATTATTATTCATTATACATCCGTTGACACATCTAGTTAATCTGTCCACCAAAGGTCATCATTGAACAAATAAATCAATTTTGTTAATCGGTTTGGAACACAAAAAAGTGTAAAGAAACAAAAATTTAAAATAATATAATAGGACATATGATGACCTATTTTATTTGTAATATTATACAGACAATGGCTTTCCTAAGACCTCACATTGATATAACACAGAGGGCCTATTTTTGGCTTCAGAATATGCCCCTGCATTTTCGATCCCTACTTAATAAACACCCTGTATAACGAAAACGTATATAGGCTTACCAAGAATATTACAATTCAATTTCTTTGGTTAACTACTTCTGATCAAACGTTTTTGTAACATTTCTAAAATGTAAACTTGTTTAAATGAAAATAATTACACTTTCACCTTAGACTATGCGGATTTAATTATTAAGAAATAATTTGTAAATATATCAACATATTTTAGCAGCCACATAGGATTTTCAATCTGAATATTTCCCTATTCCTAATATCGATTGAACATAAATAAAATCAAAATTAAAGTATAACCTGTGTGGGAGAAGGAACGGTATATTAATATTACTTGGGGTACATTGACTTCCAAGCACTTAATAATTGTAGATCAACGAAGAAATATTTCTTATTTTGAACCAATGCACAGGTCGATTTAGATGTTAATAGTTGCTAATTTTTATTTTAGCAGCGGTGACGTAGACCCCATCGCAGCGAAGCCCATGCCCATCTACCCATCACGCGAACGAGCAATTATGCGAACACGAAGACCTGCCAATTATAAAGTTCAGAAAATGCCAAGACATGTTACGTAAGACCAATTCTGCTCGTTGCCCATTACATAAATCTATCGCCTGTTTTTGAAATTTGTAACATTCACTTGAGGATCTGAGGTCATTATTTACACGATACTATTCCGATCTGTTCAAGTGTTTTCGAGTGCAAATTTGAATGTATAATAACATTTTTCTCTTCAAATTTATCTAACGTTAACAATTTTTTTACCGCATGGGTTCAACAGTCTCTGTATCGATTCAATTTAGGCACCTCTAAGAAACTAGCGAGCCATGACTCGATCGATTAAAAAAATAAGCGAAGCTTATTCCAGCGAAAGTAATTAAATTGGCTTTGCGATTTTTTATTCTCCATACGTTAATAGTGTTGCAAAATTGTAACAACACTAATAATACGACTTAAACGAACAGTTTTGGCTTCTATTGAAAGGTATATACTATTTTAATAATACTAACAATTCTCATTGTGACCACGATTTTACTGAAAGATATTCGCATGTAGCTATTTCGTAGTGTGCTCTAGATGCCGTTGTGCCTGCCGCCAATGAGGGGTTAAAGCAGGTCCATGGCGTATGCCAAAGCAAGCACACAAAATTCATTGTGTACCTCATCATCATCAACAATTCAATTTCATCATATGAAACAATTAAAACTTGTCCGATAGAACTCGTCTTTATTCAAGTCAAGAATTTGCAGATATGATGTGTATGTGTCTCTAATATCCATTGTCATTGTTTCTTATGCTGATGTCAAAAAGACAAATGATTAAGACGCCATTTGAAAGAAAAGGAATCAAAGAAACGACCTCTACACTGAACCATTATGAAGGACAAAACATGAACGATGGAAAGATAAACACTGTATTTTTAATTTGTAAAAACTTACCACTGGTGCTCTGGTTGTCCAAAGTGTTGAACCTGGAATCCGGCGTTTCCGGTGAATCCGGACTCGGAGGATGGTCAGAGCCTATCCCCGAACTGCCGCCGCTGCTCTCCAACCTCCTACCCTTAATGTTCTGCCCTACTATGTTGGCATTGAGACACCTCCTCAATTCGATGCCGGTAAGGTTGCCCTTCGTCCTGTGTACTGTGTCGTAGTCCCTAGGGGGTAGAAGGATGGGCGAATTCTTCTTTCCCAATTTCTCTCTTAGCTCCGCCGCCACTGAGTCGTACAGCGTCGTTACTCGAGTGTTTTCTACCGTAAACCTGGACAACAAAAGCAGAAAATGTAAAGAAAACCAACAAGATTAATATTTAATATTTGCTTCGACATTTCGACAAAACTCTTAATAATTTTGAACCCCTATATTCAACTTAAGATATTCATTCTTCCAGATGGTTTCTTGCAGGGTTCTCAGCAATTTTTCAAAATCAAATTCCCTGACATTTCCAGGTTTTCCCTGACAAAGAGCATACAAAATTCATATTTTTAAAAACAAATCAAATGATAAGGCACAAATGAGCCCATTCGCTGACAAATAAGTGAATATTTAATTTTATTAAAAATATTTATTTCAGTCATTGAACATATTGTACTATGTTAAACATTAACAAATATAAATATTTAATAAGAGATCTAATAGAAATATCTATAAACAGACGCAACAAAAACCGATAAAAATAGATTTCACTACTGAGCAAACAGTTGTATGCTGTTTTTTACGATGAAATGTATTCAATGCAGTTCAAAACATTATATTTTTGCATTGAAACAGTGACGTCACACAGGTTGCTTTTTAAACCGTGTTTAAAACGTCCAGTGAATCCGGTTTGAACTATTTGGATGCTTTGCTATTGGTCTATGCAGCAGTTGCCTATTCGATTCCAAAATCGGTGATTACAATTTTCAGATTTTATGTTCAAAATGGTTGATATTTTTATACTTCTTATTTTGTTTATTTAAAAAGGAATTGGTTGTGGGTTATTGTATGTACCTCTGCAAATTTTAACATATTCTTAGACATCTTAAATTACATTACAAAAGCATAATCCAATTACTTTTGTACTATTAAACCTGTCACTCATACGAACATGTAGGTAACTATTTGTTTTTGGTTTGCAGTTGCTAAAATCCATGTCATGTTTTTGTTGCAATCTCACACATTTTCAAATTATATGTACAAAAACAATAAACAAAAAGTGTGAGTGCGATGTTAAAGAGAAACAAATATTTGATAATTTTACGTTTTGAAACTATACATTTTCTTGGTGTATTACATAAGTAACGTCACCATTGAATACGTTATGAAATAGTTGATGAATACGGTTCGTCACAAAAAAAACAGCTATACACTCCAGATATATCCGTTTCTTTCTATCAATTTGCGGGTGCGTGTGATTAAATCAAACAGAAATAGGCAACTGGGTGCGTTCATTAAATAAAGAATTTAGACACGGCATGAGCACCGTTCACAAATTTTCCCTGACGACAATAAAAATTGCCTGATTTTTGACAATTATTGGCACTTTCCCTGACGTTTCCCTGACAAAGTTCAAATTCCCTGACATTTCCAGGTGTTTCAGGTTTTCCCTGACGCTGAGAACCCTGTTCTTGGACAGCAATAAGCCAAGACTTGCAATTACGAACCAAAAAAATAAAAATATGATTTTGTATTTAATAAAGAACCTGACAAAATTATTTTGATGATTCTTTCTAAAAGTTGCTACAATAAATATCCCAACTTAGACACCTAGGAGATAGATAATCCCTGTACCTTATAAACTGCTGAAGAGTTTTGAAACTATTTTCAACTCACTTAACTACTCAATTTGGTGGCAAGTTTTGAAAATATTAAAAAAAGTTGACTAGTAAAAGATCCTACTTAACCATTGGCAATGGTCGTTAACTTCTTTAATTTGTTACACTGTTATTATACTATGTATAATCATGAAACGACGTCTTTACATTGAAAAAAAAACGTCGTTCTGGCGTACGCGCAGTGATTCCTAGTTATATAAAAAAACTATAATTAGTAACAAGGTGACAAACGTAATTACTACACCTAGTAATAATAGCATGGCAACATAATTGCTCCAAGGCAAGAACACGAAAAAAAACTAGTTATCAATTTCCTTACTTTGGATTTTACAAAAAATATATAAACGACGTTGATAGAAATATTACTAATAGCAGTATGCGTAGAGCATTGGTTCTATTTAAACAGAATGATCAAATTCTTAACTTAGTTCATGTACTTTAATATTCACAATCATTAGAGAAGATTATAATCAAAACCAAGGCCATATTATCAAACCATCCCACCAAAGTACACCATATTACAGTTGAACTAATTGACAAAGCCTTAGTTTAAAATTGATTTTTTATTAATTGTAAACAACTTGAAGTACATCACACGTTCCTTTGACAAAGGCAGAATGATGTTGCGACAAACTTATTACTTATTCTATATTTGAAATAAACAAAACATTTTCTTTACAAAATATTTTCTAAGGGCTCTACGGTCTTTCAAAAGTCAAATCACTTCCTCTAGAACCGTTCTAGATATAAACTTCAAACTTGGTACTGTGCTGTTTGCTCATGCAGCTATCTATATCAATGTAGAATTTGAACAGAAACGATTTGAAGCTTCCAGTTGCCAGGATAATTTTACTTCACGTCGTTGTTTTACAGATTTAGCTGCACCATTGCCAATCAAAACTCTTACGTCTTACGAAGTTTTTAGTAGAATACAGAAAAATTATAAGAATATTATGAGTTATCAGCAGCAGAGTATACAGTGTGTTTCGTTTTTCAAGTTAACACCCCTGAAAATGTGAAAGGCTGTGAAAATTCCGCACGCCTACAATTTTTACAATTAGTACCCAGACAGGTAGCCTAGGGACTATATTTTTTTAAGGGTCATGTTCTAGAAAGTAGTAATAGTATTTTTTACCAAAAAGCCACATATACCAAATTTAATTAGCTTTTTATGGAGTGCCAAAATCAGACAACTAAAATTATAATAAGATTAAAGTGAAAACAAATACCAATCGGATAAAGAAAAAACACTTACACTACAAGGTAACAATTTTAATTGCGACCACAATAAAAACAATGAACGTACAAAAAATTTATGGTATTATTAATACTAAGTTCTCAAACAATGTTAGCTATGTAAAGTAATTTTAAATTTAACAAGACGATTGGGAAAATGTATTTGTGGAGAAAACTAAAATTTAATTTAGATTAACCTTTTGTAATTTTTTTTGGCAATTTAGTATTCATATTTCATTAAATTTTTTGTACACTAATTATTTTTACTCTGGTCGTAATTAAAAGTGTTGATTTTGTAATGTTTATGTTTTTTCCTTTGTCCTATTGGTATTTATTTTCACTTTCATAGCAATCTTTGACCTGCTTATTATATTTTTCAGTTGTCTGATTTTTCGTTTGGCACCCCACAAAAGGAACTTAATACAGGGTTAACTATGACTAAGTACAAAAATTTTAACCACATGCTCAGGGAGCCCTAAAAGACAATAAAAAAGTTATTCTAGAATTTTAGCTCGATATTTAAAAAATGGGGCAAAACCCTTTTTTTCCTACGGAAAGTCGGCGCCTATGATGAGTATCGACTGAGATGGCTTATGGCTTAGATCCATAGTTGACATTACATCTGTCAACATCTACCATGCGGTCGTTTGCAGTGTTTCTAAATGCAGAAACGACAAAATTTATTATAACATTCTTATTAGTAATAATACCTGATAGGTAGATAACAGTTAATCCAGTTAGCTCCAGTATTTTGCATTCGTTTTTCATTATTTGGCTACAAACTGGTAAAACTACATTTTTACTCACTACCGATAAACACATTTCCCGTAAGTACAGTTAGATACAATGCCTATGTATTATAACAAAATCGAAGAAAGGGATGAGTAGGTAGGTTCTAATAGATAACAGAAAACGTTTAACACCCGCGGCAGTCTTGTCCCATAACCTAGAAAAACAAACCGGTGAACTATATTGTGGGAAAATATCTGTACCCGACACATATTCCTTTATTTATTAACTATAAACGTTTAAAATTAAAATAAGGCACTAAAAACTAAAGAAGAACATAAAACTACAACGTAAACACAGGAATTAAATTATAACATGACAGCGAACCGACTCAACTGGACCGACTGCCGACTGTTGCATGAGGGTTGCTTGCTGGTTGCATACTCTGATTCTCGCATTGGCGGCGTTAAATAAGGATGTAATATAATATCGAAAACATTTTTCTTCGCTTTATAAATATGTTTGGAAATTTTTTGAAAGGAAATTCTGTTAATTCTTATTTTTTTCTATCCCCTCTTAAAATATTTGTACTTAGTCATAGTTAACCCTGTATACTTTTATCGATCAAATTTGGTATATCGGTATCTTGATGGGTGCTGAATAGCCTGGTAATATTATCTTTTTGATAAAAAAATGACAAATACCACTTTCTGGAATGAAAATGACATTCACTCATACAGAAGAGCTTTATTGCCAAAAATTTTATCGTTCTGCAATTGCAATTCAAGAACAAAGACGGAGGAGACATTACCAAGTGATTCTGTACCATATTCTCCTGATCTTGATCCACTCTCTATCAAACATAAATTGTAGATATACATTTCGTTAATTCATGTACCTTGACAATTATCTTATGTATGTTGTTGGAAATAAATGTTGGATTCAACAGAAACGACATGAACCTTAGCATCAACAACCCATTATACCAACTGAACTTATTTCTAGAAACTCACCTTTCCTCACTGCTTTCGCTCTCCCTCGTAGACGTCCCCGTATCACTGCCGATGCTGCTCTCCACCTTCTTCGCTTCCTTCTGAGGCTTCAACCTGTTCTCTATCTCGGCGAACTTCTTCTGGTTCTCGGGCCTTTCAATGAGCGTCTGCAGTTGGTTCTTCAACAGAGTGGCAGTTTCTAAGCTGTCGCACCTGTACGCATGCACGTGCAGGGGACATTTCGTCACAGGATTAAACAACAGCAAGATGCAGGCTATGATATCGTCGTGCTGGTACACGCAAGTGATGGTGTTGTGGGGGATGAAATGCTTTATGGTCTCGTTCTTGGGTTTTGAATTTTTCTGGCCTTGGGAGACGATGTTCTGTATGATTTTCAGACCCTTGTGGGAGACCTGAAGGGTGACCTTGAACGGTTCCACGTCTTTCTCTCTTTCCTCCAGGTGTTTTATCACCGGGAGTATGTACTCTGATCCCCTCAGACCCTTGGATTCTTTGGCGCCCAGGAACCACACGTAGTAGCTGGACTTTTTGATGTCTTTGCGTAGCTTCAAGGCCATTTTTATCACATCTTATTCGGGAGAGCCCTACGTTCCTATTTATGGCACTAAGTAGATTTTAAAATTGACTTATCACTTCTCGCTTACGTCATTTTTTGGACGCTTCAGTTATCCCTTCAAACTGGTACCTACAAAATAAATATATGCAGTATAGTATACATATTTTGGCAGATGTTATGTTTATACTGTTTATTTCGTCACTGATATCTATTTATTCTTTGGTTTTGGTTGCAAAACAATATCAACCATTGTTTTTTAAGTTAATTTTGTATTGAAAATTTTAAATTAAATAGTCACAGACGTACCTATAACGAAGTTCTGAGTAAACTTTGATATAAAGATTAATACTAGATTTTTCACATCAAAATATCATATATCAGGCAATATGCCTTAATAAAATGTAATATTTTGAAGTGGAAAATCTAGTATGTCTCCATGGGCCATTTTAAATGGAATGCCATATTTGTACTGCACTTTTGAATTCCACTTTTTGGATTAAACCGTTACCATGTGCCTATCTAAAAAAAGTCGATGAAATTTACCAGCTCTGCACAATATTTTCTCACAAATAAAAGACCAAACAAACCTGATTCGTCTGTATTAATATCGAAATAATATTATGAAATATCATTACAGTACTAATTACTGAATTATGTAGTATGAGAAATATTTTTACGACTGATATTACAGTTATGACAGTTAAAGTAATAAATTATAGTTCACGAACGGCTGCTTAAAAATGTTGAGCATGAGAAGAATGTAGATAGTATATTGTTAAGCTGACACTCCTCTGAAGAAAATCTGATATTCGACGTAAATATTAATAGCTTGAAATATATGTACATTGGTCTTTCACATATTTTCATCAAAAGCACTCCAGTCATTTAAATGTAACACCAGAAATTTCTTTGGGTATCTTTAAAGATAAATATAGCATATTTCCAATAAATGATTGCGAATATCTAATTTTTATAATTATTACTGTTTTAAACTGCGATACTTATCAATATCAAAGCAGCCAAGGCCATAATTATTGACTATTATAAATATTTTTTAGCCATGTAATTTTCATATTTTAATTGCTGTTTCATTTATTTATCAATTTCCTAGTAACAAATAGTGTTATATCCACGTTTATGAACACAAATATTTACAGAAAAAAAATAAACATAAATTGGTTGGAAATAGAAGTCATTAACAGCCTTGCGGCATTGTTGTAACACGATAGTCTAGAGATAATTAAAATATCTCTGGATGGTGGATAAACGAAAGTTTAAAGCTTTGGCATAGTTTCTTATACAAGTTCTTCTAATCAAAGGATTTAATTGATTTCACAAATTGAAAAAATAATCACAATCGGTATAAATTTTTAAAAAAGCACTAAAATTTTGTTAAATTTTATGTACTCGTTATTTTGACGGTTAGTGTATCCCTAAAACAGATATAGTTACGGTAAACACATTTTAACGCATGCACCTACAAAGAACGTCCCTATTCAATAATGGTCGACTTGTCTATATAATCATGCACGCTGTAGATATTGCAGTGCAGTTGAAAGTGGTATGACACAATAATAAAATTTATGGTATGTAAAATAAAAAACCATGGTAAATTTACACAAATCATTTTTTCAGTCTACTGCATGCACGTTTCTGAGGATCAAATTTTTCAAAAATCATCAAAGAAATTGCATATGAAGATAGTCTTGTTGAGTAGATTTCCCGACGAATTCAATCAAGTAATTTTACAGTTGACCAGTCCATTCGCAGAAATAAATCCAAATTCTATCGAGATTTTATATCAATTTTTAAGTGCAATCGGTTGTTCAATATGTTCGTAACAAATTTCACAATTAAAAACGGATTTGAAACTTCTAAATCAACATCAGAGTAAAAAGAAACGAGAAGAACATGAAACCGCCAAGTTGAAACCGACTTTCCTCTTGCTACATGCTACATATTTGAGATTCGAGACGGCTATGAGTTCGGTCAATATACTTTCAGAACAGTCCCCTCTAACCATTTACATACAGATGCCCACGGCGCAGACCGGAGCAGAGCTAGTGAACTCTGTGATTATTTTTTGCCAGTATATATCGGTGTGAAATGAACAGTTAAGATGGCCGCACACTGCAAAGTGATTTTGACATCGTTATGTAGACTGGACTTTCTGAATCGAGTAGAAGTAGCATTCCACGATTATGACTGTGGGGAGGCAAAAAGAGAGTGCAGAGGCGATAAGTCAATATATGGCATTTAAAGACAAAAAAGGGAAGATTCATAATCTGTTGTCTATTTCTAAGAATTCCCTAAAGGACACGTCAATATATGACATTCAAAGACAAAAAAGGAAAGATTCATAATCTGTTGTCTATTTCGAAATATTCCCTATAGAGGGCGCCACATCCGCCATACGGTGAAATCCGTGTAATGTATGGGTACTATTAGAGACGGGCGAGCCGTTACGAAAGAATTTTGAACCACGCGTATAGAAGAAAAATTGAACAGTTACCATATTAATGACAATGAGAAATTGTCGGTTCAGGAACGCGACCTAAGGCGAATTTTTTAATATTCCTAGAACTGAGCTCTTAATCCTAACTTTCAGAACTTCCTGCAGGTATATCATTTTCACTTAATTAGTCTGATTAATGACTTATTAAAGCACCATGAGGAATTTAATACACGTATAAGTTGTCCATATAGATAGGCTTTCTCACATGAACAAGTTTATTGCTCACTATAAGGGATGTTAGTTTCTATTTATTTTTTCTTCTTTCGTTTTTCTGACATGAACAACAATCTATACTGGTTTACTTATTTCAACTTTTGAGAGTTTTTAAAAAACACGAATATTGATTAAATGAAAGCAAGAAGGTTCAACACGTTTCATGCTGCCATCTATTGACGAATTTAAAAATAAAAAAAATAGATATAGTATGTACCTAAGAATTTAAACTTAACTAAATTAAAAATCTTACTATAAATTATATTATATTATACAACAGATATTTATTTGTTTTCGGTTGAAAAAATATGTCGCGCTTCATTGCTTTTTGCCACAAATTTCGTGTATTGGGATTCTGAGGTAAACTAATAAATAATCTATAATACTGAAACATTTCGGTAGAATACAATATCTAAACTTTGATTGTTTCGTTTTAGTGTCTCTAATAACACCTTCAATATTTGAATTTTCCATAATTGATATAATAACAGCAATCCTAACGACGCCGGTGCCCTCCTACGCTTCGTATTCAAAATGCAAGTAAACGACAGCGCGCGCAACCCGACATAGTATAGGAAGCTGAGTCGTCACAAAGCATTTTACTCGAGTCCATCTTATATAATTTTAAAGTCGTTAGAAACATCAAAGATTATAATTTTTCTGATCGCACTATTACAAAATCATTCAGTAAATGCAATAAAACAATGCTAAATGACTCCAACCAGGTAATGTTCAATGCAAAACCCATTTTTAACTTCACGTTTACAAACATCCTGGATCAGAGTGGCATATGCATGACACCCTAGTTTCAGCGTTTGTTTCACAGACAGCTGACTTTATTTAAATTATTGCATTTCGATATACATATTTGATGTTACGTTTCTCAAGACTTTATTATTTGCTCAGCTAATTTATAACCATCACACGTTACGCATTAGACCAGTTTATATAAATAACCGTCCGAGACATGTTCACATCCCGATATTAAATTACTATTGCAAACACGTAAGATATTCCGAAATGCTACCAACTCTGAACCGTTATAAGCGTTTGCAAAATTCAAATTGCGCGTTGGTTTGCTATTTCGTGACCATTTTTTTTTCTTGTTTTTCTGTCGGAAATATATTCAAATACGTAAACTCTACGTGGAACATATTTGAATTCGAACCGCATTGTCCAGTAGCGTGGAAAATATCATTTCGAAATATGGATTTGTGTCAGAATTATTTTTGAGCAATGCAGTTTGTGATTCCTTTGCAAATGAGAACAAAGTTAATTATTTATTTTTCACAATCGGTCTGATTGTGACGCTATATCGCAAGGTGGTTGCGAAGGAAAGGGGACAGGCAGCCTGAATAACTAAGAGAATATAAAGAAAACGAATTGAGGCAAGTAACATATGTAAGAATAATATACAAGGTGTTTTTAAAATTTCAGGGTACATAGAACAAGATAAAAGATAAAAGACGAAAATCTTAGTATAGTTTTCTTCTCAAACACAGCCTAGAGCTACCACCCCTGAAAAGGGTGATAAATTCATTTCTTCCAAACGTTTTGAAATAAAGAAGTGAAATTTGGAAAGGATTTAGGCTGATGAAACTTTCTGACCGAGTATGTTTTATTCTCCTCGTCCTGTCATAAGGCGTTGAAATAAAGTACCTACATCTGTATATTATTCACTACATTTTTTTTTAGGTTTTTCGATTGAAAAATTCTTATTTAATACCTGTTGAATTTACAAAGATAGTGTGATATGGGATTTATTTTATGTGAACCGCTTAATCTTTAATGTCAATAATACAAAATATATTTTCCTTAAAATATTAAAATTTTCTATTATCTGAACAAAATACTCTGAGTAAAATTCACTAGAAGTACCTTTTTCAAATCAAATCAAATATATTCGTTTTCTCTAATCAAGAAGGGTTTAAATGTGAATAAAACCTCGTAATTGGCACTGTGTTTTGTAAACAATATTTTTCAGGTCAAAATATTTTCCTTTTACTGTTTCATACCAAGTATAATAACATATTTTTTACTGTATTAGAAAGATATTTTAAGCTAATATAAATCAAATATAAATAAAATAAGTTGATTTTTAGTAAAGAAAATAGAATTATTATTTCTTTCAATATATTTGGGGAACGATGACCCTTATCAATTTATTTTTGTAAACTAAAATGCCATAAAAACCACATTTTTATAGTTTAACCAACTGTATATTCTGCAGTTTAGTAGACCTGCATAATACCCAAAAACTGGTATATTGTAATTAACATAAACATCAAAATCTAAATATAGATTTTAAGAGTTTCATTCTTTCTCCAATAAAAAAAATATTTTTGTGTGCTCAAGTCCTGCTTGTTTTTCGGTTGTAATATTCCACCGACTAAATTGTGACTCACCAAAATTAAAAATATAATTCGGTATTAATAATACAGGATGGTAAAGTTTAATTACTTACAGTTTATCATTTATTTTACACGTTTTTCTCAAATAGTCAATTCAATATACATTGTACACATTTCTTAGATTCGACTTTTATATTCGTTCTTTGTTTTGTCATTACAAACTGCCAAAACAACATTTTGAATCATTACGAGTCCATCAGAATCACTCACTAACAGTAAAGCACCATCGCGTAGTCTCAATAAGCGGCTATTTCAAATTTTTTAATTTCAATTTGTTGCTACTACAATACTTCATCTTATTGCAGTAAAATTTGTATTAAAAACAATATGGGTACCTACATTACCACAGAGAACGCCTATTTGGAACAGATACTATAACATTGTCAAAGAAAAATAATATCTAAAATAATTATTTATTTATGCAAGGTTCTGTTTGACAAAACATTGAGAGTTAAAATCTAATATTTTTACCCATGTATAATACATTCTTTTCTGTGGCGGGAATTTTATATTGAAAAAACATATTACAATATATTAGTCAGGAAAAAAATGAAGTTTTAAACTGGTAGGTTGTTGTACTTAAAGAGATATCGGACCTGCGTTGCTAAGGACCCCTTTAAAGGTCAATTTAATTCTGTGATAGGGTTTAAAAAAATTGCGAGCTTACGTTATTTATTGGTTATTTTGAATATTCAAGAATTAAAAATTGACATTTTTGATACAGTTTTCTCTTACACCATTGAAATTAGTAGATGCAAAGAAAGAAGCATCACTAAAATTCTTGTCAGCTAAATCGCGGAAAATTTACGAAACCGCATGTATATTCAGGTGAAAAGATGAAGAAGAAGAAAGATGAAAAAGACATGCAATTCTGCTATAAACAGTGTGGTCGAATTATTCAATGATTAAAAATACGTTACAATGATGATGTAAACATGAGATTTATAGTTACTGAAAAATATATTAAATTTTACAGAACCAACATCCTCCAGCAACAGCAAAGGATCGCCGTCTGTTTCATGCATATCCCAATGGAAAACCAAACTCGTGCAATCTGTTGATAAATAATTAGAATGTGCCTACAAATTTGATACTACACGAAAATACACCAGAAGCAGCATATTATCGTACCATTTAAAGTACTATGACCCGGTTTATTTAGATCTGCCTCGGGCAAACTTGATACCAATTTAACTTTTGATTTTGTAATGCGAGACCGAGTGTAGCACTTTAGTCGGAAACCTAAATAAGAATTAACTGTAAATGCATAAGATGTACCTGATCACCAGATCAGATGTGGCCTGAAACAATACGAATTCCTTACAAGAATACGCGTAGACTATAATTTCGTAGTAAATACTTTGAAATAATTGAAATTACAATTAAATTAATTAGGCAATTAAGTTGCTGAGATGTAATTTTATTGTTATCAGGACTTCTTGTTATTAGTTGTAAATTAATTGTAATTACGACATTCTTTCTATATAAGACGGTATTTATATATGCTTCAACAATAAAAGGCGTGATTCTGTGGTTTCGTTTAAGAAAAATAAGTTTCTCTCCGTAAAAAGATTAAATTTGTAGTGTTTTTTTAAGTACAGAAATATCGATAATAAAATTCTTTATGTTTAGTTTATCCATTTTTACGATTTAAATTCTCCTCAACTTTTAAAAAGCATTTGTAAGGCACGCATTGTGTTGTTATTCTAACCCCATATTTTAACAATTTCTTCACATACTTATAAACAAAAGTGAACAATCTTATATGTAAGTTTATGTTACAACAATATTTTCATCTACAGCTAAATTAAAAAAAAACGTATTTTGAAAGATTTTTGTACCTAAAATTTGTTGGTTAGACTTTCTGTCGTTATACAGAGTGTCCCAAAATAGAAGGCCATACCATTAACCACATATTCTTTAGACAAAAATAATGCGACTTTCCTTATGCCATTTTTTATTTGGGCGCCCCTGTTTCAATATACAGGGTGTTAAAGTTACATTTTGAAAAACTATTTTTGTTAATAATCCCATTGTTTTGTAAGATACACACTTGAAATTTTGCACGTACTTTTATCTTATTCCGGCATACTTTTCATGTAAATTTGGTGAACAAAATCGAAGGGTGAATGGAGGTAACTGAGGGATGCAGTACCCTTTATCCCCTCCAATTATTTCTAAGTACGCCTATGCAGCTTTTTCTTGAAATATTAAACGTAGAATTTTTTTCTGATCATTTTATCTCTTTTGTAATTTTTTGTTTAAATGCTCCGATTTGAAGAAAAACGGCAATTTGTAGTGCCAATAAATCTATCATTCACTATCATTTTCAAGTAAAACTGAAATTTTGTGGATATACTTATTATTACAATACCTTGGCAACTTAGCAAATCGTAATACTTACTGAATGAATAATTGCTAATTAAAACAGAATGGATAATTTTAAATTATATAAAATGAGGAATACTTATGAATTGAAAAAATAATATGGCATTAAAATCTGTAATACAGTTCTCTTATCAATCAAAAAATAATAGTCTTTTTAAGGTAAAAGTAGTAGGAAAGAGGTCAAAAAATACAAAAAGACTTTATTTTACATCATCGACCTCTTTCCAACTACTTTTACCTTAAAAATAATTGAAAAAGGTCGCTATCCTGGAACTATAATAATAGTCTTGTTTAGTAATAGTAATATTGAACGATCAACATAATAACTTTTTACCTAAATAACATTAAATAAAATAATTTATTAATTACTACTAATTTAACAAACGTTCTACTTGCCCACCTTCCTCATTAACACATGTACGTGCCCTTTTAAGTAGTGAATACGCGATATTCTCTTTTTATTTTAATTAGCAAATATTCATTCAGTAAGTATTACAATTTGCTAAGTTGCCAAGGTATTGTAATAACAGGTATATCCACAAAATTTCAATTTCACTTGAAAATGGTAGTGAATGATAGATTTATGGACACTACAAATTGCCAAAACGAGGCATTTAAACAGAAAATTACAAAAAAAGTAAAATGATCAGAAGAAAATTCTGCGTTTAATATTTCAAGAATAAGTTGCATAGACGTACTTATAAATAATTGGAGGAGATAAAGGGCACTGCATCCCTCAGTTATCTCCATTCGCCCTTCAATTTTTTTCACCAAAATTACATGATAAGTATGCCGCAATTTCAAGTGTGTATCTTAGAAAACAATGGGATTATTAACAAAAACAGTTTTTTAAAATGTAACTTTAACACTCTGTATATTGAAACAGAGACGTCCAAATAAAAAATGGCATAAGGAAAGTCGCATTATTTTTGTCCAAAGAATATGTGGTTAATGGTATGGCCTTCTATTTTGGGACACCCTTACATTCGTTTTACTTCGGTATCTTTGAATATTCTCAGGTGGCATGAGATAACATTTCTCTTATTTCCTAAACTCTATATTATTCAGTTCTTAAATGTCTAAAATTGTAGGAAACAATATTTCAAGAATACGGCGCCCTAACAGAACTAGGTTTTCAGATACAGACGGCGTTAAAATTTATTGAAAAATAGTACAAATGCACGAATATCTGTAAAGATGTTTATGATGGTGTTTTTTAAATAAGGATAATTCATTAAATTGGTAGGTTGTAGAGGATGTGAAAATAATCAATGTTCATTAAGCTACAAGTCATCTATAAAACAGGGTTTAAGAAAACGAATCCGGAATGATTACCCAAGACTTAAGCCGATCCTGCATTCAACTGTTTACACTCATTCAACTGTTTACAATGTACCACCTAGATCAAGTTCATTATTTCGTCGGACGAGACTCGTCGATTATAGATAGATTACGTTGTTTTATTTGAATATGCCGTATTCAATTCAAGAATTAGCAGATATGGTGGTAGAGAAGAATTCAATCAGAGATAGGAATTCAAAAAGTCACTGACATAGAAAGTATCTATGGATTTTGGGACCACAGCAATGGGCAAAAATTTACGCCACTACATTTTCGGACTTGTTTATGATTACACTGTACTTTCAACAAAAACACTTTTATTGATTCTTTTCAATCGAAATGAACAATTTTCGATTTTACATTTATTCAGCTGTGTAGTAAAATTATTTTCGATTAAAATACATATCAAAACAAATTTAAAGTCGCATACAAACTTTTACAAACAAAGTTTTATCGATTTCGCCATATGCAACTGTTGTTTTCATATTTCAAAAGTGTTTTACCTAACTATAAAACTAAAATAAATTGTAGTTTAAAAAAACTAAAAAACACGCTTTAATAGCAAACCGAACTAAAAATTAGAAAATAATTTTGAAGTATCCAGAGTTTGTAAAAACAATAGAAAATTCCGACAATCAATTACGACTAATTAATTGGGAATAAAATTAAATTAGAAATTAAATTATTAGTAAAATAATTCAATTATAGTAAAAAAAGCGTGGAGTGCTTGATATTAAATGCTACAATTATTTCAGTAGTGTAGCTATTTATAAAATTAAATTCATTATGAAAATATAGTAATAGTAAGTAATATGTTATGTAGATATTGTCTTTGTACATGGGTATTCCAATGGAGACGCCAGACAAGCAGCCCGAGAATACCGACGAAGACACTCAAATAGACATCAACCTGCCCACACAATCTTTAGTGCATCATTTCGTAGAATTCGAGAAGAAAGTAACTAAAAAATAAACAGATGCTTATAAGCAATGCGAATAGTCGTTGTACTTTCAGTC
Source organism: Monochamus alternatus (assembly GCA_037114965.1). Lineage (NCBI taxonomy): Eukaryota > Metazoa > Arthropoda > Insecta > Coleoptera > Cerambycidae > Monochamus > Monochamus alternatus. The sequence continues at coordinate 11,957,171 of CM073434.1, read as the reverse complement.
ATGTTTACCACCTTAAGCTTCATTCACATAAGATTAGTGCGGTTGCATTGGTACTGCAGAAAAGTTATTAAAAAGGGCGCCCTATTCTTGAAATAGTGTTTTCTACAAAATACAAATAATTTTAGACATTTAATAACTGAATAATCTAGGGTTTAGCAAATAATAGGAATGTTAACTCATCCCACCTGCAAATATTCAAAGATACTGAAGTAAAACGGCGAGAAATATGGGTGACTTTTGTAACGTTCAGATAAACTTAACAGTAACGCCTTTGTACTGCAGTTGTATGGCAGAAGCTAAAAGCATTTTAGCTTTTACCAATCCTTTTCCAACAATCATACAAGAACCAATCAGAAAACTGCTTTTTTGACAGTAAACAGAAGATTCACATTTTTGCTGGTTTTTAAATTAGATTCTAATTTAGATATTTAGTTTAGAATTTCTAAAAAAATGGATGAAGAGGACTGTTTGGTTTAGAACCAGTTATTTTTGCTGCTCTTATTCGCAGCTACGTCAATATGTATAAAAACTATACATGCAAAAAAAAAATGAAATGAAGAACTCGGAGATGGTGGGTGCGACCTATTAACCGCAGATAGCACATGCAAGGTGATTTCTATAATTTATATAAAGAAATGCGAAATGAGAATGCCGATTATTTTTTCATTTCACCCGAATGACAGTGGCAGTGTTTGATGACTTGCGAGAAATTAATGGGACCTCATTTAACCCACAGTATACTAGTATACTGTGATTTAACCAAACATTCAAATAGACCATCTATTCCTGCAGATTGTAGGCTTATATTTTATCTAGGGTAGGCTTTTAATTACTATTCGGCAAATGATAAAAACAAAAATTTTCGTAGATAGGGACGTAGTTACAAAATATAAACATAACCTCTCTGAAGGTCAAGAATCTTGAGTTTTTGCATGTCGCCAACTTACAGCGGATAAATTCCCCAACTTTTTAAGTCTACAGTAATTTTATGTAAACAGAGTAAATAATATTTAACACCATACAATTACAATACAACAGTGCCATTGCACTAACGTTTATCTGAACCTTACTTTAGATAACTTCTCAGTACTGTTATACAATAATTAGCACCCAATTATATTTTAGCGTAAAGTCATATATAAATAGTTGTAATGGGAAACATATAAATAGTAGGAACAGTTATGACTGCAAATAAGAGACAGGTTTATTTAGATAGTACTATGGCAAAAACTGCAGTTTTTTTCTCATGTACTAAAATACATAAGGTTTTGTATAATAGGTATTTGAAATTATAACATAATTTAAATTTTTGACACTGTCGCTTTTATAGTTTTAGTATATTAGCACAAGTTATATCAAAACATTAGAAACACATCTATTTTTCTCACACATTTCATTTCGCCTATGCTTTTTATTTAACCTTCTCTTCTGAGACAACTGGTTACTTTTAAGATTTCTTCCAAAAATCAATTTAATGTTTCGCAGCTTTCCGTAAATTCAATTTATTTGACACTAGTTTTTATACTAAAGCCATGTTTGGCCAAAAGAAAATTTTAAATGAATTACACGGTTGAGAACGCAATTGTCAAAAAAAATGTAAATGTTACTCGACTTATTACCAACACATGCTCGCTGTTTTCGAAATCTAACACCTTTTCTCCTTTTTTCCCTAATAGTAGATTTATTTAAGCTATAAACATGCTCACATGCACCCAGAAGTTCTGTTTAAATATACAAGGTGTTACAGAATGATGCTAAGAAAATCTAGAGGCAGGTTTTATGTTTAAAAATAAGACAAGAAGTTTATATACAGGCTGTATCGGGAAAACGATACATTTCCAGACCCATCTTTATATAAACTTTTCTCTTATTTTTAAACATAGAACCTGTCCCGAAATTTTCTTAACATCATTCTGTAACACCCTGTATAGAGATAGAAATGTGACTATCTCTAATAAATGTAGCTTTCCACGGTCAATAATTTTTCGGAAGAAATAGTTTCTATCCACTTTATTGGAAAATTGTTGTTGTCAAGTTAATTTTTATATAAAAATCGAATCAGTTACATTTCTAAACAAATAAAATTGAAAAATAAACGCCTTGTGGGGTGACCACTAAACATATAGTCAACTTATTCCACCAAAAAATCAACGCTCAACGCTATTATTAACATAAATGTTAATAAATACCACGGGGTTTATAGTTTCTCAACAATGCACATAAATTTAACTAAAATAAGATTTATTTCAACACCTACCCTTATTATTATTTATTTATTATTCATAAAAACATTAATAACATATACCTAATGGCAAAAGTCAATCCGGAAAAGCGAATGACATGGATCAATAGAAAAAAAAATTGTATTTACAATATTATACAGACAGACATATGTGTTTGTACGTTCATGAACGAGCATTCATGTACGATTACCTCGATGGCCTACAGATACAAATAAGTACATGTATGTCAGTCATCTTTCTTCTAAGCAGTGGCTAGTGACGATGAAATAAATTTATCAACAGTGGCGTGCGTGTTTATAATTTGTAAATGTGTTATATTTAACGGAAACATGACAAATTAACAGCCAAAATACTGCAATGATAAAATAATTTGATAAGTATACGCTTTTTGTTTCATACATATTTATAGCACTAAGAAAGACAATATAGAATGATCTGTTTTTCATGACTCACTGTAAAATATACATGGTAGCTTAAAATAGAAAAAATGGTTGACCTTTTGATAATCATTAAGATTAAGACGATAATAACTAGGATACCTGCTGCCGTTGCTGAAATATTTTTCGAACTATCCCAAAAAATAATAATAATCGTCCTGTGAATATTTGTTTATTAAATTCCAATAATTCTGACAAATATGACTGTGATCTGATTATGGATAAAAACGTTGTATTACATTCCTGTTTTAATTCCTTTTTATCCACTTAAGAATATTAAACATTATTGGGTGGACAAAACTCTACTTAGAACACTTATACAATAAATAACTATTAATTTGAGAAAACTGTAGTATCTCATTATCGTTTCTGTATTGCATTTGTCAATTATCGCGGACCTTATGACCTATCTACTATACGCCGGAGGAAAATACAGTTCGAAAAACCGTTCAAGACCATCGTGACTCAAAACTAGACGTTCTATCATTACGTCGTCACGTTATTCCGTCGCATGATGATATGGAGTTATACAATCGCCGTCATACCGGAAAATTAGAGACATGCGAGGCGAGGCGTCTTGCTTGGCGAACAGTAAGGCACATAATTGGTAAAACAAAAAGAGACAGAACTGATCTTGTCATTTCTGCCATGAGCTAATTCCCGCAGGTAAACAAGTGTTTCTTGGACTCCACTGATATAAATGACTGAAAATTTCCTTGTTTTATACCCCTTTTACTTAATTTGTACTGGTAATTTTTAATTTACATAATGCAAGGTGTTCCGCATAAGAACAGACAGAGCAGGTGCACGTTGGGGGTCTCAACATATTGCAATTTAACCAAACCTACCCTTTATATACATTGTTGCACGCAGGAGGAGTACCAGGCCTTTAAATTGGGGCCAAATATTTCGAAAAATATTAATATCTCTCAATTACTTTAACTTGGAGTAACCAAATTTGGTACATGATATAGGTTTACTGTTGGTCTTCTTTGACTATGAATTCAAGTAAATTTATAGCATTTATCTTAAACTCGCGTTGAAAATATCTAGAAGTTATTCACGAAAGTTGTGAACAAGAGACAAGAGTAAGATAAACTCACAAAAAGTCACTTGTCGATTCAAATGTTAAGGCAATAGCTCTTGCATTTTTCGAATGTGATATGGACGTAGTAGTATACGTTTAAAAATTCGGTTGTTCTTGATAAACCAGTTCCTCGAGATATACGTTTAGTAGCGGTTCATCTTCAACTATTTGCAAAATATTTTCTTCATCTTGTACCCTTATTACACTAATACATCCTCGAATATAATAATAATAATAATAATAATAAATGTCTTTATTAGAAAATGAGTACATAAATGGGTACAAATACATTTTCTAAAGGCGAAGTCTAGCCGAGGCTAATCTACTCAACCTTTTGTTGCAACAAATATAAAATTCCAACTCCGTACAAAAGCACATCACACTTAGATACATATTGTAGCTTGATAAAATAATAAATATACTTAATTACAATACAGAAAAAAAAGTTAATTATAAGACAAAACAAAACCTATATATGCATAACAGTGAGGTCAAATATATATAAATATAAAATAATAATAAGTTCCAAAATAGGAGAAAACAAAAAAAAAATAAATAAATAAATAAATCAATTAAGATGTTTGTTGAAATAGAAGTTGAGCCTTGACCTTTCCACGAAACATGTCTAATGTGCATAGTCTCGCATCCTGCCCTATATTATTATAAAATTTAACCGAATTGTAAACAAATGATGCTCGAAACTTGGCTAAACGATATGCAGGTAAGCATAGATCACTGGTATGTCTCAAATTCCTACTGTGAATGTTGTGTCGGTATGATAGTTTTTCACGCAAATAAGTCGGGGAAGAAGTAGTTAAAATACGATGAACAAAAACAGATACATTGTATTTGTAAATATTATCGATCCGCAACCACTGGAGATTATTTATTTTGTCCGAAACCCGATCATATCTACGTAAGCGATATATGTACCTACAGCAGCTATTCTGAACCTTTTGAAGTCGGTTTTTGGTGTAACAGTCTAACGCGCCATAGTATACAATATTGCCATAATTAAGTACAGATATTACCAATGATTCACACAATTTTTTCTTAATTTAAAATTTATTATAGCTATATTTTTATATAAAAGTTTTAGAGCCACATATGATTTTTTTATAAGCAAATTGACATGTTCTGTGAATTTTAAATGCTCATCGTAAATTATACCAAGGCTTTTCAGACTACATTTAATCGACAACACCTTATCAGACAAAACCAATCTCAAACTATTTTTAACAAATTCTCTATGCTTATAATTACAAAAACACATCGCAGCACATTTGTCAGCATTAAGTTTTAAATTATGATCTTTTGAATATTTCTCAATTGATTTAAGATCTTTATTAATATTTTCTACTACTGTATGAATGTCTTGTGGATTAAAAGAAGAGAACTGTGTATCATCTGCATAGCAATGGGCACTGACAAAATTTATATGCTCAAAAATATCCGCTGTATAAATTAAAAACAATATAGGACCCAGCACCGAGCCTTGAAAAACTCCAGAAGTTATATCAGATAATTCGGAAAAATTATCGTTTAGTTTTACTATTTGGCGTCTATTTACTAGATACGATTTAAAAAAATTTATACATTTGTTATCAAAACCAAAATAACTTAACTTGGCACATAAAAGAGAGTGATCTACCGTATCAAAGGCCTTAGAGTAATCTAGCAGAATCAAGGCTGATACAAATCCCTTATCTAAAGCTGTTAGTATCTCATCTGTGATGTTAGCTAGTACACTTATTGTGCTATGACCCTTTCTAAAACCTGACTGTAAATGAGAAATAATATTATTGTCTATAACATACTTGTACATTTGCTCCTGAATAAACTTTTCTAAAATTTTTGACAGTGTAGTTATAATGCTAACTGGCCGTAAGTCACTAAAATTTAGAGGAGTCTTGATTTTCGGTAATGGAGTAATAATGGTAGTTTTCCATAAAAGGGGAAAATATTGGGACTCTATACAGCAATTCATAATATGAGTTATATGTTTGCATATAACCGGTGAACATAGTTGAAGATATAGAATATGATTGGAAAACTTTCGTGTTTCTCAAGCTTTCAACATTAGAACATGTTTTTCTATGGGGAATCACTCGATTTGGAAATCTACGATATTCTTCCACACTTCTTCTATAGTTTCCGTCACAGAAACCTAACACAAGTAACTTCAACTTATTCGCTGAATGTAATTTTTCCAGCCGTTTTCAACAACAAACATCAGTAGCAGAAATAAAATAGTTTTATTACTAACTGTCAAATTTTAAAGACAAAGTTTACTACTGATTTCTTCTAATAGACACTATTAAAATCTTGTTTTAATTAATGCATTTTTTCTAGAAAATCTTGAAGTTTTTAAAATTTAAGTCCTCGATGAACACCTTGTAGTGTTTCAATTTGTCAACTCATAGTCAAAGAACACCATTAACAAACCAAAATTATGTACCAAATTTGATTATTCCAAGTTAAAGTAATTCAGAGAAATTATTTTTTTTTCGAAATATTTGGCCTCACTTTGAAGGCCTGTAACTCCTCATGTATGCAACATTGTAAACAGGTATGTTTGATTAAATTGCAATATTGGGACCCCGTTACATGTACTTGCTTTGTTTCGGTTCTTAGGCGCAACAACCTGTATATTACGGAAAAATCAAGTATGTGCTTTATGTAATAAAATCAGCAAATTCGGTTTAACTGAAGCACCCGGTATATGTTTCAGTGAGGCATTTCAGGCCATTAAAACAGGTTGTGCGGCTTTCTGAGTCATCATACACCACTGGAGTATTCAGATACAAGAGGTCCTTGCAAAAAAATTATAGGTAGGTATATAATCGCGTGCTAGTCAAAACAACTATTTATTAAAACATACTTTATAATTAATCAAATTGTCGCAAACAAATTATATTCATGGAAAATTATAATAAAGACGTTGTCATGAAGGTATTTGATGTAAACTCCAATTTATTTTTACATGGATCAGGCATGAAGGCATAAACTGTTGTCATGGGTCTTTTCAGTACAGAAGACTAATGGCCATTTCCACCGCTTTGCCTTTTAAGTGTAGTTAACTAAGGGCAGTTAAAATTTTAGGCCTAGTTTAAAATAGTAATGTTTCCACCGCAAATTATTAAGTTTCATTTGTAAAGTCTACCTAAAAAGCCAATATTCATAATTTTTCGGTTTTTTGCACAAGTTGTTAGCTTCAAGACTATTTCTTAACCTCAAAAGTATGACACTTCACTCTCACCGTTCTGACTTTATGTTGTTCTGCTAAGTTCTGTTTTCGAATTGGTAGGATTTATAATGGAAATAATTCCCAAAAAAAAAACACGATTGGCAAATTTCAGCAATGAAGAAAAAGTATTACTAATTAACATAATAGCAAATTATAAAAGTACGGTGGAGAATAAAAAAACCAAAATGTCTGTACAAGAAAAATGATAGCAGGTGAATCTAACTCACTGTCGCCAAATAATATTCACAGAACAGCAGAATCATTGAAAACGTTTTTTGAAAACAAAAAAAAGGAAGTCCGTTTTATTGGCAATACAGAATTATTACTAAAGATTAAAAATAAATGTATTTTTTTTGTAGTTTTATCAGTGATTCTTTTTAAGAGCTTACATATTATTTGCAAATTCAAGATCTTCGATTAAGGTCAAAATGTGCAGCTGTTTCTTTATACAGCCGGTATCTTTTAAATCATTATTAAATATATAATTTTCATCATAGTTCATTATTTTTTGTTTATTTTTCAGTGGAAAAATAATAAAACCAAATTATTAAATTAGGTTATGTAGAACCTTTAAGTATCGTTAAAAGAGATAAGCCTAGAATTTCGAGGGCTTATATTTAAGAAGATTTAAGACATTTTATGTCGGGTTTAGTAAACGGGGAAGGCAAATTGTATTTTTAAGGTTCCTTAAAGCGTAAGCGTAGCTTAAAACAAACGATGGAAATGGCCATAAGGATCATTATTTATATTCGAAGTTTATCGTTAAGTCTACTTCATTGTTTCAAATATATTCACTGAGGTGGCCATATTTGTGGCCCAAAATGATGGAATGTCGATGAAATAGTAAAATTACAACATTTAAACCCTCTTAAAGTTACTAAAAGGGATTATGCATTATTGGATAGATATTGGATTTATATTGCCAAAATATAACGATTTTATACTTAAAATATTTAATGAAATTGTCTCTTCTTATGGAGTTTTTACATGAACTTCAACGATATTTTTACATTTAAAAGCAAAACAAAAGGAAAATGGACACAAACCTTTCCAAAGTTCATCCTTTATGTGTATTTTGCTGAATCATATAGTAGAAAAAATTGGAAAACTTCTGACTACATTAACCGATTTTAGTATACTTGATTTTGTTTTAAAACTGTTTCATACTCCAATCACTATCTGTAACAATACTTATGTTTTTGTTTAAGCCTGCAACACCTAATGGCGTAATTTTGTGTCGTTCTTAGAAACATTTAAAACAAATAGTTATGTATATCTAACAAGATGTTTCTTTTATTTTCCTTTGCCGTCGTTTTAAGTTGCGGAAGACAATAATAGTATGCGACACGCTTGATGATTTTTCTTCCGCTCCGTAGATCCGTGTACATCACCGGAAAGTGACTGTGTCAAAAGGGGGAAAAGTTTACTTTAACGTCTTCAACGCTTTTAAAATAAAAGGTTGTATGTATAGCAGCAGTGAATTGGATTATATTCTTTTGTGAGTGTACCTATCAACTAGTAATTAAAGGTGACAGATGAAATCAATGAAGGGCGCCGTATTCTTGAAATAGTGTTTTCTACAAACACAAGTAATTTTGTACATTTAAGAACTGAATAATATAGAGTTCATCAAATAACAGGAATGTTATTTCATGTCATCTGCAAATATTCAAAGGTACTGAAGTAAAACGAATACACAGGGTGTCCCAAAATAGAAGACCATACCATTAACCACATATTCTTTTGACAAAAATAATGCGACTTTCCTTATGCCATTTTTTATTTGGACGTCTCTGTTTCAATATACAGGGTGTTAAAGTTACATTTTAAAAAACTGTTTTTGTTAATAATCCCATTGTTTTCTAAGATACACACTTGAAAATTCACACGTCCTTTTAAAATCTTATTGCGGCATACTTATCATGTAATTTTGGTGGAAAAAATTGAAGAAAATTCTACGTTTGATATTTCAAGAAAAAGCTGCATAGGCGTACTTAGAAATAATTGAAGGGGATAAAGGGTACTGCATCCCTCAGTTACCTCCATTCACCCTTCGATTCTTTTCATCAAATTTACATGAAAAGTATGCCGGAATAAGATAAAAGTACGTGCAAAATTTCAAGCGTGTATCTTACAAAACAATGGGATTATTAACAAAAATAGTTTTATAAAATGTAACTTTAACACCCGTATTGCGTATTGAAACAGGGGCGCCCAAATAAAAAATAGGATAAGAAAAGTCGCATTATTTTTGTCCAAAGAATATGTGGTTAATGGTATGGTCTTCTATTTTGAGACACCCTGTATAACGATAGAAAACGGTCTAACCACCATGATTCTCCATATAAGATTGTTTGTCTGTAAGTATGTAAAAATAATAGTTAAAATGCGGGGTTAAAATAGAAAAATAAAGTGTGTCATACAAATGCATTTTAAAAGTTATTATATTATTTGAAGAAAATTTAAATAGTAAAAGTGAATAAACAAAACATCAATAATTTTATTTACTTTTGCTGTGTTTAATTTTTTGAAATTTCTGTACCTAAAAAACACCGTAAACTAATTATTTTACGGCGAAAAATACGACGACCTTAAGGCTGTCTTAAAAATCGCATTTGGAATAAGCAAGGATATATTTGATATCATTTTTGTTATGTTAAAAATGAATATATTAATGTATAGCTTAAATATATAAAGGTTGTTAACATCATTAGCTCCTCATATTAATCTGTCAAATTAAAATCTTCCAGGAAAAATCATCATTATCATATATTCTCAAAAATGTAGTCAACCGTGGATTTTGATGTTTGTTAAATAATCTTGACATTTGACCGTTGGCGTTAGATTATGCAAGTTGTTTAATTCGTTTTCGTAATTAACAATTTGAAATATGCTTTAAGATATTGATAGAGGAAGGTCTGAGAAGTTATTAAAAACATATGTATATGACAAGGATTCCGAATGAAAAAGGTCAATTGATGTCTATTGGAGAAGAGATTTTGGTCGTTGCTCGTTTGTTTTAATTTACAAATGAAATTATATTTTTATTTAGGTATATAATAAAAAAGGATTCACAAACTGTGGAGCAACTTTGGAAAATTATTTTGTTTCATTCATTATTCGGATTTTAGCAAAAATTTCGAAAATTATAATCAATTCTCTATATACCGGGTGTTATCAATCTTTTTTTATTGATAGAATATATCGCTAAAGTTTGGCCAAACGTATCGTATATTATTACTGCCTACACACATTACGATTATAGTATATTGTTATATTAGGATTAATGCCACTTTTGTGGGGAGCAAAGGACAATGTTAAAAATAGCCGATTTTTGGCTTATCCGGGGGAACGCATAAATCATAAAAAAATCAATTGATTATGTCGCTACTACCCCTAAACCTATATAAACTACCATTAAATAGCTTTAAATGGATAATCATTAATTATTGTTATGAAATTGGTGTAAAATGAAAAAAATGCTTGAAAATGATTTGAAAAGACAGTATGTCAATATAAAAAGTGATAAATGACTGTAAAAGTGCCCATTCAATGGCGAAATAGCGCCAATTGTTCTCACTTTGCGAGCGCGTACTGAAAAAAATGGCAATTTATCCTTGTGCCCATTTTTCAGGTCGCAATAGTATAAATGAACCTTAAAAGTGATTTAAGCATTTTTTTCATTCTAAACGAATTTTACAACAATAAATAATGATTATCTATTTTAAGCTATTTAAAGGCAGTTTATATAGATTTAGGGGTGCAATTAATATTTCCCCACTTACTTAATGTACTCTAGCATCAGTTTTTGCATTTTTTGACAGTAATCTATAATTTTTTTCTAGCAATAGGCGTTACCTTGAACATTTAAGCATTATCTATTTTTGATGTCGAAGTAAGCTCACCATTAGCTTCTGAAAGTCGTTTTTTTTTAATTTTTAGGGGTGGAATGGACATTTTTACAATTATTTATCACTTTTTAACCGCTTTAAAAAGCTTCTTTATACGTCGTCCTAATATTGGGGGTTGCAGGCGCATGCCTTTCTGATGGATTAGGCAATTTAACAATCGAGAATGTTGAAGATGTGAAATCTGCCTTAATTATAAAAATTTCTGATACCAATAAACCACTTTCATTTAATGTACCGGAAGACAATTATTTAAGTTTTTAGAGAAATTATGTTGCTATAGTCAGATATGCTAGTGGAAAGTGTCATCCAATGGTGGTCGGTATTCATAAAATCAGTGCTGTCTCGCAAGTGAAGTTTTTTTGAAAATGAACACGCATTTCGACGAACGTCTGCTACCCTTTTAGTTGACGGCGGTGGTGGCCTTACTTGTTTTAAAAACACGGAGGATGGAGATCGAGCACTGTGGCGGAAGGCTACACTGAAAACTCACTTTTGAATAAAGAAAATATTGCGAAAGGAATAGTGACAGTTGATAGTGGTAATGATAAACCAAGCACCGTTGTCATTTCTGATTTCACAACATCTGAAAATAATGTAACTATTAATGAAAACGTGTTGGACTGCTTTGAGAATTGCTCCAAGAATGAGGGTAGTGGCAGTTTCAGTGGTTTATTTAATTTTAAAACTTGTCCAAACTAAATAAACTACCATAATTGCGTTAAACGCCATCTCATTAAGCGCTCAATTGTTACGAAGAAAAATAATGTGTGTAGGTACCCCAAATGTATCCTACGTACCCGTTCTCACAGAAACTGTGCCTACCACTAATAATTAAATGTTACAAAATTCGGCAAGCTTTACATAATTACACCTATTGTCTTACAAGACAATGTTGCGATCTGTGGAAAAGTATGAACAATTACATGGTAGGCGGGTATTTGATAATTACCAATAAACAATGAGATTTATTATCTAATGTAAGTAAAGGCTACCGCTTTATTGTAAGCAAAAAAACTGGTTGGCATTCTAAAAATCGTGAGCACTTGATGAGGGACCTTCAGCTCATAAAAAAATTATATAAATCTAGCAATGAGATAACCTAACCATGCATCAAAATTATGGTTAAAAAAAATAATAAAATTGTTTCCGCGGATGTAAAGAGCTGCGATCTACAATGTGATAATAAGTACAGTGCCCGCACAGAAAATTTTCCAAACTTGAACATTTTTTCAATTTCTCATTCTGACAACCGTTTCTTAGTAACATTTTATTACAGGAAGGGAACGAAAGAATCAGGAGGAGATGATACTGGTAAAGGAAGAAGGAGTGGGATAGAAGAGCCTACAAAAAAGGAAATATACATAAGTATAAGTTCAGGGAAAAACGGAATAACGGCAGAGGACATTAAGTTACGGAGCAGAGGATTTAAGACAAAGAATATACGAAATGGTCCTAAAGATTTAGAGAAGAGAATGTATGAATGAAGGTTGGAGAGATGCTATGATTATACCAATTTTAAAGGAGATGCAACAGACTGCAGAAACTATAGGGGTAATATCATTACTAGATATAGGGTATAACATCGTGCCAACGTTAATAAAACAGAGAATACAACCTATAGCAGAACTACAGATAGGGGAGTATCAAGCAGGTTTTAGAAGGCGGAGGTCAACAACGGATCAAATCTTCATGGTGAAGAAAATCCTTACTATATGCTATGAATATGGGATTAAAACAATGGTCTTATTCCTGGATTTCAGGAAAGCATATGATTTTGTCAAAAGGTATAAATTAAGTAAAATATTGAAACAATTTGGGATACCCAGCAAACTGTGAAGAAGATTTTACTATAGACACAGGACTTTGAGAAATACATCCAATTTCAACGCTTCTTTTTAATTTAGTACTAGAAAAGGTCATAAAAGATAGTCAGTTGAACAGAGAAAGATACATATTGTTTAATAGTCACCAAATAGTAAGTTATGCAGATGATGTGGCCATAATCTCAAGAGATAGTAGGGAATTAGAAAAAGTAACGAGAAAACTTGTGAAGGAGGCACATAAAGTGGGATTGCAGATAAATCAAGAGAAAGGTAAGCTTTTGAAAATAGGAGAACAAGAACAAAATATCTATTTCAAAATGAGAACGCAGCACGGAGAGATAGAGTTTGGAGAATAATATGTGTATTTGGGGGCTGTAATAACAGTTAAGTGTGTCGAGGAAATTAACAGGAGAATAACAAGCAAACAGAAGTTCGGCGGCAGTCAACCACTTATTGAAATAAAAAAAAATGTACAGAGGAGTACAATTTAGAATGTATAAAACAATTTTGCGACCGACAGCGCTGTATAGCACTGAAACCTAGGTCGTCAATAAGAAGTCAAGAGAAAACCTGTTAAGGTGGGAGAGGAAGATCTTAAAAAGAATTCTAGGAGGAAAAAAGACGGAAGAAGGCTATGTAAGGAGAAATAATGAGGAAATATATTCAATGTACAAGGCACCAAAAATAGACAAATTTGTCAAAGTCAGAAGAGTGTAGTGACTAGGGCACCACAAGAAAAAAATTGGGAGATGGAGAAAGCAATGGAAAGAGAAGTGGCAAGGGAGAAAAATGTAACAGATTGAAAAAGAAAGGCGAGAGATAGAACGAAGTGGAGAAAAATAGCAGCTCTGACATGTAAACAGGTTTACATATATGCTGGTTTACTATATATGTGACTAATTTTACAAAATAGTTTTTCATTTTCAAAAAAAATGAAAATTGGGCTGTATCCTTTACACTGAGTTCTCACATTAATTGATTGCAAGCATCTAATTTTTTCTTCTATATCATCTCCAGGGCAATCGCACTGGCAGCAATTTTTCGTTTCGATACACGACTTAACTTATATGGTTTATATATTTATTGTAAATTTAAAGCGTCGATATATGTCATACACATATCCATGAGACAAATGTATAGCAATTTCTAACAGAATGTAGGTATGTAAACAGTACAGATACAAGTGTCAAATGAAAAAGTTTAGTAAATACATGACGTAACAGTTCGGTATTCCAAAGAAGATAGGAAAATGTTAGCCGTTCCATCAAACGCGATAATCTATCTGGAAAAATGTGAAAGTTTTTTTATAACGTTGCGATAACGATCATCCGGTGTAACTCGGTTGCCTTAACGATAGTGTAAGAATTATGAATTACCGATAGAGGCAATCAATAATTAACTGCTTTCTCTGTCGGACAGAAATATGCAGGTTTTCGAGCCCCTCGCAGGAAATAATAATTTTTACTTTAGCAGATAGTCTTGGAAGCCGGCGATAAAGCCGCGTAAAAATACAGTTTCTCTATTTGCATTTGCATACACTTGTATCACATACCATATGTTGGAGATAAATTTACAGCAAGATTAATATAAGTATTGTTTTTCTTGTAATGCCGTCGTGAAGCAATCAGTCTGTTTGATTACACTTATATACAGTATGCGCCAAAAGTATGGAATAAATTCAATAAAAACGAAACAATTATTTTTTGGGAAAAATCCTCGAACAGGTCGATTTTTAATTTAAAAAATACATATTTTAGCGTAAAATGCGATTTTCAACTGTCATTTGTTTTCGAGTAATGACTTCATCGATTTTTTTTAAATGGCAACACCATATTTTTTTCCTTGAATCTGAAAGATCGTTTAATTCTCTATCAGACAGTACTAAAATTTTGCCCTCTTACATAGGAAAGTTTTCGAGTAAATGACGATTGAATGTTAGAAAACGTAAATCAATTAAAATAAAGCAAAAACGTTATCAAGTTTAGTTTTTCGAATTCCATAGTTCTTTTATGGATCACGTAGGTGAAAATCTTTGCAAAGTGTCATTGTCACCCCGACTTTCTAATAAGTATTGTAAGCGACATAGAAATTATTATTCAATTTAAAGTATTATGCCACATTTAACTGTTACTCAAAAAATTTAAATTTTAATTCTTATCGGATGCGGGAATATGACTAGAACTCAGCAGGAGGTTTGCAATTTATTTAATAAAAAAAAAACCCAGATCGCCCTATCAGCCAATCAAGGTAGAGTCTAAATTTAGAGAAACTGGCAATGTTGTAAATATTCCAAAACCTGGACGTCCAAGCATTAATGAAAATCAGAAAGAGAACATTTTGATAAGTATGGTGGATAATCCTCATAATTCTTCACGATTGGATGCATTAAACAATGACACTAGTCAGAGCACAGTGCTACGTATCTTGAGAAAGGAAAAATATCATCCCTACAAAATTTAACTTGTGCAGGAACTCAATGAAGATGATCCCGATCGCCGCTTACACTTTTGCGAAATTCTAATGGATTTATGTCAAGGAAATATATATTTACACCGGCAAATACTTTTTTCAGATGAGGCCACATTTTGTCTGAATGGAACAGTAAATCGTCAAACTTGCAGATATTGGAGTCGAGAAAATCCTCATTGGATGGCAGAGGCACATACCCAACACCCTAAGAAATTAAATGTGTGGGCTGGAATAGTTGACGACAGAATAGTAGGGCCTTTCTTCTTTGAAGGAACCCTTACAGGACAAAGATATTTAGAGTTTCTAGAAAATGACCTTGTTCCAGCCCTTGCAGTAATTTTTCCTAACGATAATGACCCTGACATTCCTGACGACACCATATAGTTTCAGCAAGACGGTGCACCTCCGCACTATGCGCGCCCTGTACGAGATTTTTTGGACAACTGTTTTCCTGGGAGGTGGATCGGCAGACGCGGACCCATAGAATGGTCTGCAAGATCGCCAGATCTTACACCTCTCTTGACTATTTTTTATGGGGATACTTGAAGTCAAAAGTGTACATTAATAAACCACGTAATTTAGAAGAACTTCAAAATCGCATTCGGTACGAAATACGCAGAGTTACCCCAGAAATCATTCATAATGTGCAAGAAGAATTTCTTCACAGACTTGCGCATTGTCAAGAAGTTGGTGGATGGCAATTCGAACATTTAATTTAAGTATAAAATTTAATCAATTGTTACTTTTTTATGGATAAAATTTACGTTTTCTAACATTCAATCGTCATTTACTCGAAAACTTTCCTATGTAAGAGGGCAAAATTTTAGTACTGCCTGATAGAGAATTAAACGATCTTTCAGAATCAAGGAAAAAAATATGGTGTTGCCATTTAAAAAAAAATCAATGACGTAATTACTCGAAAACAAATGACATTTTAAAATCGCGTTTAACGCTAAAATGTATTTTTTAAATTAAAAATCGACCTGTTCGGGGATTTTTCCCAAAAAATAATTGTTTCGTTTTTATTGAATTTATTCCATACTTTTGACGCATACTGTATATGCTGGGTGGTCCATCAGTAATGGCCCATGGAAACATACTAGATTTTTCACATCAAAATGTTACGTTTGAGTCGGTCGTATCTTATGTTATTTTAGGTGATATCGGAAAATTGAAATGGGCATTCATTGACTAATATTTCAAAATAATTTCAATTATTTTATGAAAAAAAGAAACACTCGAGTATCGCACTACAGACATAACTATATCAACTTGTTTTTTTTTCTTATAAAACATCCTGTATGTTTGGACTCTCCACTTTTCCTGATTGCATTGATACAAACATGATGATTATAATTCTATAATTAAAATTAATCGTAACTAAGATTATTTACAGAAAATGAAATTATGCAATCTTATTTTTATGTGATAATTTTTACCTTTATTGAAGTGAATTAACAAAATATTGTCCCCAGAACATTATTTATGTCCATAAACTTTTATGCCACAACAAAGTTGCTGCAGAAATAACTTTTACAAATTCGCTGACAGTTCCCTATTTTTTTAGTCAATTTGAGAGAAAATTATAATGATTTTTGAGAAAAATAATATTTAAAAAATTTGACCTCATAACTACATTTTTTTACTATCCTCTACTAAACTGTAAAATGCATTTTATTCTTAATAAAGTAAACAGAACTTCAAAAAAACAAGAAACAGTATTAAATATAAATTTTTGTCCGTTGATATGTCCAATTTTCTTGTTTAATTGTATTTGTGCTTAACAGGTATTGTTACATTTGCTATTATTACTACTATTGGCTGTTGTTGGTACTGCCAACTTAGCAACATAATAAAATATGATATAATCGTTAATGTAGATGTAACAAAAGTTTCTAACACTGAAGTAATTTAACATTATTGTGAAATGAAATATGATAAATACAAAACATAATTATGCCTTAAGTTTTACAACTATTTCATGCTTATGTAATCTTTTATATACTTACGGTCCTTTTTACAAAAACCACTATTGTATAGTAAGTCTTTATAATAAATGAAACACGTCCGATATTTTAGCAGTATTAATACGTTCGTTGTTTGCTGAAATCAGTCCTTGATCACATTACGCTGCTCTAATTTTAAGTTATTGTGCTATTGTGAATTTTAATTGTGCTTTTGCAGCGCGTTTCAGGGTTACGAACAACACCTACATATTAATAAGTAGAGTGTGGAAAAGCATGCGACTGAATGGTAAATTGGTGTACGCATTTTCCAAGATTGGTGCCACCGAGAAAATTTCTATTATCGCTAGATAATCCTGTACCAGTATATAGTCTGTTTGGATATGAAACAGACTAATAAAACGAGATAAGAGCCGGCCATGGGCGTGGTAATATTTCGTTTCAGGTAATTATCGGGTAACACTAATGCTAACAGGTAATGGGTGTACATTAGTATGTTATACTGAATACATCATAGGGCAGGAGCCAGTGTATTGTGACAGATCAATCTAGTCTTAGAGCTGAGTATACGAAGACGTGCTAGTGCAGTAGAGTAAAATTCGACTTGAGTTTAGTGACTATTGCGCCAGTGGATATAATATTGTTTGGGTAAAATGTCGAGCTTATCAGATTACGTACCTACTAAACCCGTGAAAAGATGTGCGCTGTCTCAGAATGAGAAGATTATTATATTAAATGTTTTTAATGCATTGAAACACCAAAATCCTACCAACAGTGTTGACGACATCGTGGAAAAGTGTTCCAAAATGACAGGGATTGGAAAATCGACTATCTACAGACTTTTAAAGGAAACAAAAAATGAGCATGATACTGTAAATCCCCCAAAATCATCTACAGGGAGGTCAAAAGTCGTTATAGATGATTTCTTCAAAAATGTCATTCGCAGAAAAGTACATTCATTTTATTTTAAAAAAGAAATACCAACGCTAAACAAAATTTTAAGTGAACTTTCAGAGGACAACGATTTGCCAAATATCAGTAGAAGCAAATTATGGGCCGTCAGTTCTTATCGATAAAGATGAAATTATTTGTTGGCGAAGATCCTACTTAAGATCAATTAGAAAATTCCGTGACGAAGGGAGGAATATTTATTATCTAGACGAAACTTGGGTCAACGAGGGATATACTGCATGGTAAGATAAATTGTAAAAAGTTTTCGACAAGCATTTTTGGATGGACTTTCACAGATGTTGGATCTTATTCCTCCGGGGTCTGTAATTGTCATGGATAATGCCAGTTACCATTCACAGCAGACCGAGCGGACGCCTACGACTGCTTGGAGGAAAGCCGATATAATTCAATGGTTATCCAGAAAAAACATTTCTTTACCATAATTTGAATTTTCAAAATACATATATTTTTCTGTGGAATAAAAGTCTATTCAATAAATTTAAATAAATATTTTGATAATAATATTGAATAATTTAATTTGAATTACTAAAAACCCCCTTAATCCGGTCTTTTCCTGATATATATGTGCAAAAAAAATGTTTAAGTCCCTATACAGGGTGATTCAGTCAAAATGTCACTAACTGAAGGGAGGACGATGGATGAAGAAGGGAGAGTCCGGCCGCGATCATTTGTTCCAGATGTAGTCGACTGCGGTTGGGCATTTATTATAAAATTCTCATGATTTCATATTGATTACATCGGGTTACAAATTTAATTATTGTTTATTTCTATTATTATTTAGCGGTTCTGTAGCTCTGCAGCGCTTATCATTGAGTAGGCAAAAACAAGGTTATTGACCTAAATAAGGTAGGTCAAGACTCGGATTACCGGATTGTTTATCAATTATCACTGAATAAGTATCGGACTATTTTTTGCTGACAACACTAGATTTTTTTTATTACTTCCTGTATTTAAATCCAAAAAACGGTTCAGACTCTCTTAATAATTTAACACACAAATATGAATGGTTTATTTTGAACTAATTTGACATGATACCTGTCAATACTATTTTTATAAACTTAGAAACAGGCAATGCCTGCTTAATCTTATAATTTTTGTAAGATCTTGGTAATCCGATAAGATATCCTTTATTAGAAAAAGTAAAAACATCTGAAAAACAAATCTTCTTAGTGAATTTCCTCGAGTACTTTTTCCAGAAAATGAACAAAATTTGAATATTTGCACTTTTCACCAATAGAGTAGAAGGGTCGAGAGTAAACCCTACCACATACCTACGCCACTGGAGTTAGTTCGAAAATGTTATTCATCACATCAAAATATTAACATTTTATGATTACTGCATACCGGGTATGAACAAAAAATATTTATTTGTTTAATAAATAATTGCGAAAATAAAGTATTTTTTAAAAGTTGGGGACATCCTGTACAGTTCAAAAAGTGCGGCATGAATTTTTATTCACAGTAGGCATTGAAATCATGCTATTAAGAAACTGCATTGAATTTGTTTTTAAAAAGAAGAAACCGCACCGCGATATCGATATTTTAATATTCAAAAATAAAATCCTTTTTAAATTGTGGTTGAAACTGATACGTGTAGAAATTATACCATTTTACATATTAAGCAAATTATTATGCAGAGGAGAAAAAACTGACCGTATTACAAAGTCTGAGGTTTTGGATTTTTGTATCAGTGTTATTATGTGAAACAGGCATAAATGTCGGCAAGCGATAAAATCCGAACTTTCCTTTTTCCCATAACTTGAAATATAGCAACAAAATTGTGTTACCAAATCGTTAGAAATTGACCATAAACATTTTTTCCCGAATTTGCTTACTGAAATGTAAATACCTAAATATGTTAATGTGACAAAAAAATCCAAGTTTTAACTACATGGAACGAATCTCACTTAATTTAAATACTTACTTATCTCATTAATGATTTTTTTTCGCAGTTATACAAAACAGTATAAAAAATACCAATTAAAATAAAAAACTAAGGAAATGGTAATATAAAGGATGAAAATAATAATAAAATTGCGGCAAATACTGTGACACAGTATACTTTTTCAATTGAGCAATATCTAATATTAAAAAAATTTTATACGGGGTATCCGAAATATTTGTGCCTGTATGATAAATTGTGCCAAACAAAACATATTTGACAATTTGTTTTCTCTGATCAACGGTAACAGCAAACAGGTCTTAAATATGCGACAATATCGCACAGATACCCTGTCAGGTACATAATAATTACAAGTACACCTAAACATACATACTGTGAATGGTTCTTAGAGCTCTTTTCACAAAACAGAATAAAATTTGAAATAGTTACAAGTGTTCACAATTATTTATGCTGCCTGTGAAAAGCGTTTACTGTACAAACGGCTCATAGCCAGATAGTTTTGCCCAGAACAGTCAAAAACCATGGTTACTATAAATTGTTTGATTTTTGTTTATGTTGACTCACAAATATCAAGCAAATATTAGAGAAAAACGAAACGCACTAACCACAACACTATTCAACAACGTCAACAAGTTATAGCTGGTTGTGATGTGAGCTACTCGTGGAATTTTTGCACGTATTCGACCGGCACTTTGTTATAATAGGTCGTAGTAAAGTAATGCCATTCATTATTTTGTTATTATTTTAAGTAATATAATGAGTATTGTTGTTAATGGGTTTGGAATACAATACATAAACATACAATGGCGTTAAAAATACCCTATATAAACATTATTAGAATTAAATTATTTATGGTACATCATTAAGGAAGCCTAAGATAAACACTACACACTAAAAAATCTCTGTATACATCTTTAAAATATGATTTATTGCGAAGTTCTACTCTCCTTATTTAAGTGGTTAAATGGGTATTGGTGCTACTAGGATAAGTATAATATTATAGACATTATTATAGCATATGTAGGTATTAATTTTATGGTCAATTATGTTACCATAAATAAATATAAACATATGCAAATATTCATGAAAATACCTCCGTAGAAATTACGATACTATTTGGAAAAGTAAGTAAAATAACATCTCGACGTAAGAATGTATTTATTTGTTCTTATACAGGGTGTCCAGAAATTAACCCACAATAATTGACCAGCGTATATGATTAACAATTAGGCTAAAAAGTTCATATAAATGTAGGCCCAAAAACGTCTCTTAATCCCCTCAAATAGCGGCCCCAGAATGTATTATATTTCAAAATATTTTCAAATTCTTTCAAATCAATGAAATTTAAAACTGGGAATTACTATTACATTTCGTCCAATGCATATAATTAGTCATAGTAGTACCATACTTTTGTGTTGTAGGAGAATCGATTGTTTCGATAATCAGATGGATACACTACGCTACAAAAAAGTTCTGCCATTTAAAAGAAACATGGTGTGCCACAAGTGGCGCCCTCTACAAGTGACGTCAAAATTAGAAACAAATTTGAATTTCCCGCCCGCAAAAACCCGCGATTTACACATTGTATGTAAATATTTGGATTTTTTAAGAAATCTACAAATATCGTAAATAAAATTTTAACTTTGACACCCTGTATCTTTTTTATTATGCGACTTGGGATATAGGTATATTAGATTAAATTGATTTATTTTCACCTAAGGAATCTGTGGTTTCATTTTTGCTGCTTCATTTAAAAACACCCTGCATATACAGAACGTCAAATTTAGTAATAACAACAAATAACTTAATTTTAAAACGTAACTAAACTATCGTTTTCCACTTAAATATTCATAAATGTAAATCAATAACCGGAATTACTTTAAACTCTGTAATATCTATCAGTGGACGACAATGAACTTTTCGTATAATAAAAATGTGGTGAGCAACATTATGTAAAACGAAATAACAAGCCCTCAGGATTCTGGTCGTTCTTAATGTCAAGGGTAATGGATAGGCACTAAACATTCTTCTGTTATTTATTAGTAAAGTTGTTTAATTTAGTCGCTAGAAAAATGTATCCGATAAAAAACTGAAATTTAAATTAAATTTACACAAGTGACATAAAAAGGTACCAGCACACAAAATTTCTTTTTAATCGAACATTTGGAAAAATAAAAAAAATCCAATTGTTACGTATTTATCTTATCTTAATTATAAGTTAATTATTATTAGTTTACTTTTCAAAATAATCCGCGCCCTGTATTTCCGTTCAAAGTAACTAAAAACTTATCTGTTTTTGTTCTTTTTTCTTTTATTTGCGCGGACAGAATGAGATGGGTTTTTTGCGACCTCCCTTTAAAATTCCCAGTCAGTTGTTAATTAGCTTTTGAATTTTTCTAACGGTTCTTAGTGAAAACCAGTGTTTTACGCTACCGCTTTACGCATTTCCTATTTTCGATAAATCCCTTTTCCCTGCTTTGAAGAACGATCGAGACGACATCAGAGGGCCCTCTCCGACGTACCCACGGCAATATTTCCTGGTAAGTCGCGTTTACTCACTCATTCTTATTGGAAAATTACGGGCAGTCCGCTATTCCCTCTCTGATATTGATAGTTTTATTTTTAACGCAAACAAAACACCAATGATGTCCTCTAGTAGAGGCAACTTGGATGGAGGCTGTATACAAAGACTGTCAGAACATGTATTTATTATATTTTTACTTTTACGGAAAGTTGTTTGTCCAGATTTGAATATATTTTGTAACTAGGTATACTGAATGAATATGTATTAGAGGAACATATAAAAAAATAATCATAATAGTCTCTAGACATTCCGAAAATACATTCAAAAACATTCAAGCAACGATTCCTATAGTTACATCATAAACAGTTATGTTTATTTTTGGAAAGCTAGTTTAATCTTAGATAACAGTTAACAGAATTTTCCTTTAACAAAAAAAACGGTGTTATAAATAATACCTGAACGACTAACATAAATATGTGAATAGAAATAATAATTTTAAACTTAAGATCCTATACCAAAAGAAGGCTTTTATTAATAATAAAATATTTGATTTATAATCAGACTTAATTAATCAATTTCCTATTATTGTTATTTTGTCTAAAATTTTATAATCTAATGAATAGATTCGATTGTAAATTGGTGTAGCCATAGTCTTGATGTAAATTAAAATGTCTTTTATTTTGAAGGAAATGTATGAAATAATTTATATTTTAGATACCAAATAATTTCAAATTTCAAAAATACTAGTATTTCCAGTTTAAAAAACATAACATGCATCTAGAAGTCGCATTTCAATTGATTTTTCTAAATACCAATTTCAATATTGAAATATGAAATCGTTCGAAAACTTTTCCTAATGTAAAAACGAATTTCCGCCATGATTTTCGATAAAAAAAACTTTGTACAGTTCAAGATGAAAAACATATAAAAATAGCTTGCTGTGGGTTCAGTTACCTGAGATCAAAGCATATTTGTTAATAATAACATCATTTATAGGCAAAATCTAGTTGGTGGGTGTTACAATGTCATTGGTCAACGACTGTCAGTTGTTTTAACACCCACCTACTACGAATACGAATACAAATTAAAATTGTTGGGAGCATGATACGGAAGTAACTCATTAAAAAGGTAAATTAATAGTAAAAAAAATTACAGGTTGATAACATATAAAACCTATTTTTTTAACTTTTAATGGGTCACTCAGTGGTCGCGCGGATTGTCACCTTCTCTGCGGGTATGGTAGGGTGGAAGGAAGAATATTAGCTTGGGTCAATGTGAGAAATTGATACCGGTCGACATTTGACTACCCCCCTAATTAATGATTTTCCAGGTTTCCCTCATTCCTGCACGAAAGGTGGTTAGGGCCTACCAACGTAAGTCGTTCCTGGGCGCAAATGCGGCCTGCTTAATAATAATATTATTATTATATGTACAGTATGCACCAAACGTATGGAATAAATTCAATAAAAACAAAACAATTATTTTTTGGGAAAAATCCTCGAACAGGTCGATTTTTAATTTAAAAAATACATATTTTAGCGTAAAACGCGATTTTCAAATGTCATTTGTTTTCGAGTAATGACGTCATCGATTTTTTTTTAAATGGCAACACCATATTTTTTTCCTTGATTCTGAAAGATCGTTTAATTCTCTATCAGACAGTACTAAAATTTTGCCCTCTTACATAGGAAAGTTTTCGAGTAAATGACGATTGAATGTTAGAAAACGTAAATCAATTAAAATAAAGCAAAAACGTTATCAAGTTTAGTTTTTCGAATTCCATAGTTCTCTTATGGATCACGTAGGTGAAAATCTTTGCAAAGTGTTATTGTCACACCAACTTTCTAATAAGTATTGTAAGCGACATAGAAATTATTATTCAATTTAAAGTATTATGGCACATTTAACTGTTACTCAAAGAATTGAAATTTTAATTCTTATCGGATGCGGGAATATGACTAGAACTCAGCAGGAAGTTTGCGATTTATTTAATTAAAAATATCCAGATCGCCTTATCAGCCAATCAACAGTCAGTAAGGTAGAGTCTAAATTTAGAGAAACTGGCAATGTTGTAAGTATTCCAAAACCTGGACGTCCAAGCATTAATGAAAATCAGAAACAGAACATTTTGATAAGTATTGTGGATAATCCTCATAATTCTTCACCATTGGTTGCATTAAACAATGACACTAGTCAGAGCACAGTGCTACGTATCTTGAGGAAGGAAAAATATCATCCCTACAAAATTCATACTTGTGTAGGAACTCAATGAAGATGATCCCGATCGCCGCTTACACTTTTGCAAAATTCTAATGGATTTATGTCAAGGAAATAGAAATTTACACCAGTAAATACTTTTTTCAGATGAGGCCACATTTTGTCTGAATGGTACAGTAAACCGTCAAACTTGCTGATATTGGAGTTGGGAAAATCCTCATTGGATGGCAGAGGCACATACCCAACACCCTCAGAAATTAAATGTGTGGGCAGGAATAGTTGACGACAGAATAGCAGGGTCTTTCTTCTTTGAAGGAACCCTTACAGGACAAAGATATTTAGAGTTTCTAGAAAATGACCTTGTTCCAGCCCTTGCAGTAATTTTTCCTAACCATAATGACCCTGACATTCCTGACGATACCATATGGTTTCAGCAAGACGGTGCACCTCCGCACTATGCGCGCCCTGTACGAGATTTTTAGGACAACTGTTTTCCTGGAAGGTGGATCGGCTGACGCGGACCGATAGAATGGCCTGCAAGATCGCCAGATCTTACACCTCTTGACTATTTTTTATGGGGATACTTGAAGTCAAAAGTGTACATTAATAAACCACATAATTTAGAAGAACTTCAAAATCGCATTCGGGAGGAAATACGCAGAGTTACCCCAGAAATCATTCATAATGTGCAAGAAGAATTTCTTCACAGACTTGCGCATTGTCAACAAGTTGGTGGATGGCAATTCGAACATTTAATTTAATTTAATCAATTGTATTTTATTTTACATACCTCAGAATTGTTACTTTTTTATGGATAAAATTTACGTTTTCTAACATTCAATCGTCATTTACTCGAAAACTTTCCCATGTAAGAGGGCAAAATTTTAGTACTGTCTGATAGAGAATTAAACGATCTTTCAGAATCAAGGAAAAAAATATGGTGTTGCCATTTAAAAAAAACGATGACGTCATTACTCGAAAACAAATGACATTTGAAAATCGTATTTTACGCTAAAATATGTATTTTTTAAATTAAAAATCGACCTGTTCGAGGATTTTTCCCAAAAAATAATTGTTTCGTTTTTATTGAATTTATTCCATACTTTTGGCGCATACTGTATAGGATCATTCACGCAACAAGTTAATTAGAAGTTCACAGAAAAGTAGTGCTTATTGCTTGCTAACAATTTGACTACCTAAATTGTTGCTTTCAACTTTTTAACAAAAATAATTTTAAAGCTATAGCACTTCCGGTTATACGTACCAGACGTAGCTGTCAACTGATTATTTTAATAGGATAATAGTATATAAAGGGGATCTTCAAGAAGACCCATATTAAAATTTCTTCTCTAAATCGACACTGACCCATTTAAAAACAAACAAAACTTCCTCATTGTCAGACAAATACATGTCGGATACCGCTAAGACCGATCGATTGCCATGCTTTGCTGACTTGACAGTATCCAACCGATTTTCCAACACTTAGAACCGTGACTAGAGCATAAAAAGTGCACGAAAGAAACTATATTCTTAATGAATACCAGGTAGGTACGTACATTTTCACGCTTGAAAGCCATCGCGCCATTCAGAAGTTTCAAATTTTAATGGAAATCCGAAAATTTCTCTATTAATCAAATTGAACAACACGAAATGAATGCGAATCAACACATATCGCTTATTATTCGCATAAAAACCATTGCAAACAGCCTTATTGCTATTTTACGGCATTTGCTTGTGAAGGTTAATGAAAGTAAATAAAATTATTAAACGATTCGAGCTGTTTATTACATGGTTTGTTAGAAACGCGCATAATAATTGAGTAATAAAAAATTAAAATATAACCAAGATACCGGCACACACACGCACTCTGCCGTACACGTGAATGATTGTTCGGATAAAATTGTGTAGGTACCGGGTGTTACAAACTGTCCGCCTTGGCTTTCTACTAGCGTTAGAAAACAAGAATAAATTTTCCTATGAAAGCGGTTCGAATATTTATCGGGTTGCATGAATTTTATATGGGTTTGAAATGAATTAGGTACAGGGTAATCTTTTAAACATATTGAAAGTTCTGAACATGTGTCTGGTGACTATAATCACATAATAATTAAAATATTATCATTAATAAATTGCTGTGGTAACGCGATATCATCGATGGGACGTTACACGCCGTCCAGCGCGGTTTGTTTCCGTAGATACAGGTGTTGGCGATGTAAACAAGCGTGTTTCTTGTATTTTTGCATTTTAGTGTAAATACTGTGTAGGTAGTGCCATAATTATTAGTGGTGATGTGTGTAACGTGTAGCTTATTACTTTGTTTACAATATAAATCCGCTCGTGACAATTACGGCGGCAATGTTGTTGGGTACGTACCAGATAGATGGTTGTGCTTGAGGTATTTATTAAATTATGCCATCTGATTTCATATTAAACTATTTGTTTTAATTCGAAAAATAATTAGTAAAAGTAATGAATAAATATATTTAACATTTATGAATTTTTTTAAATTAATTTAATAAATTGTAATTTCTATGTACTACTGATTTCTCTTTAAACATTTAAAAAAAAAATCTTTATTTATTACTTTTATTTATTACGTTTTCTGAATAAAACAAGTAATTTAATGTAATGCAGTCAGATGTAAAATTCTATAAATGCCGCAAATAGCATTCTACATCATCTAAATGATAGGAGAAAATACAGAACATGTCGTTTGAAATCGTTATAAAGCGCTGGTTCTTTACAACTTTACATTTTAATTTTTTCGATAAACTTAAACCTGTATTTTCAATTAAACCTACATTAAAATGGTCCTCACATACAATGTTGCAGTGCCTTACACGACATTTTGCTTTTCATTTTTTATCAAGTGAAATATTTTTTATTAGACGCTGTATGCTTTATTCGTACATAATGGTATAATGCAATACTTCTTCAATTTGCGGTTTTGAGGGGGTTCTGATTAACACTATACCTTATCAATTTTAAAAACTCGCTAAGCGTTTTTATTGAAATCCGGGGGTATGAAAAAAATCATACCAGGTCTTAGATCGCCATCTCAAAAACAGTAGTAGGATCAGAAGTAACAAATTCCGATGCCATTTAAATAAAATAAAATTTGTTGGATCTTCAAGAACAAAGTTTTACGGATTTGTACACCATCAAAGGTAGACACACTGTATAATCACAGTGGTGCGGTAGTATGGACCAGTAAACATATATATTAGAGACCTAATAATAAACAAATTACGAGTAAGTATATAAAAAAAACTAAAAGTATGTAATCATTTCTAAAATGACCTTGCCCTATGGATCTACGTGAGCAATAATTACAATGAACTTTGTGAAGGACTAAACTAACGCACACACGTAGATTTTTTTAATTAACCATGTCCATTTTATAATTTTATATCCAAATGCTTGCCTGTCAATTGATTTTCTACGGTTTCATGGATATCTGCTTAACGAATTAACAATAAAGGAACGAATATGCTATGTCTAGTTAGTACCTATATAATAAAACAAATAGCAGTATCTCTGTATTGGTCAAAGAGCCTTCCTGTTTCTAAGTTTCCCTGGTTCTTCACAAGAGATTTCTCAAAAAATTAAAATTAACGTTCCTATAAGAATAATTTAATGTGAAATCAGATGGTATAATTCTATAAATACCTCAAGTGAAACCACATATCTCGTATTTACCCAACAGCATTGTCGCCGTAATAATCACGAGCGGATCTATATTGTAAACAAAGGAATAAGTTACGTTCAACAATACTATAGGTTCACCACTTCACTATTAATAATTATGGCATTACCTACACGATATTTACAATATGTATCTATGACTCTGTTTAAATCAACAACACTGTAATCTGCACCTGTATCTATAGAGACAAACCGGGGTGGTTTTGTTTACATTTTTACATAGCAATTTATTAATATATACATTTTAATTATTATATGATTATTGCCGCTAGAGATACAGGGTGTTTATTAATTGAATGCCGATACTTAAGGGTGTGAATCCTTCGGTCATTTTAAGAAGAAAACTTAATATCAACATAATATGTCCTAAACCTCTTAATTTTTGATCTACAGAGTGTTAAAGTTTTAAGAAAAAATTTACTTTTTTATTATAATTTTCTTATCACTCCAGATATTTTTATGAAATTTTGTACACACCTATTAATCATTAAGGAGCATTGTTTGATGTAAAAAATGTTTTAAAGTCTTTGCAGTTCGTATTCGTATGTCACAGAAGAAACATTTTTTAAAACTGTTTACAATGATCTATCAAAATCCTCAATAACTGTGTTCAATTAAAATCTTAACCTACCAAATTCTGATATTTTTCCGGAGTCTTCTTTCAAATTTAGCTTTAACACCTGTCAACTTTCCCCAAGATCGCGTTTCATCCAATATGGCACTTGATAAATTGAATAAATAACCGTTTACCTAAAACATTTGCATAAGTCTTATTAAGATGAACGCTGAAGATATTCATAATCAAATTTATACCGATAGCCATGTAATGGGTTTCACTTTTGTTCGCTGCTGTTTGTTTATTTATCCTTTACTTAAATCAGGGAAGTAACAATTGCCGCCTAATTTATTATAAGCTTTAGCATGCAAATACGCGTCTGTCCATTAGAGTGTATTCACGGCGTTCGGTAAGAGTAATAAATGATAATGAGCTTAACTGTAACTATTAGGAAATTGCGCAATGCGGATCGAAAGGTCGTGAAGAGAGATCTTGGCTTTTGCCTTCTACTCTTTGATGCGACGGTCAGCAATGGCTCTCGTTGGTTTTGCCACAGAAAGATCCGTCAAAGTTTACTAAATACTCGAGGGGTAAACCACTGCGTGAAATTTGTACAACGAAATACCCATAAATACCCAAAAAAAATACCTCAGCAAATAAATAAATACCTAAAAAATACCCAAAAACCACAAATGCTCAAAGAATACCTATGATATAATATACCCAATAATATCCTCAAGTACCTAGAAATATCGTTAAGTACCCAAAAATGCCCTTAAATACCCAGATATCTAATAAACAAAAAATAAATTACACCCACGATTTTGCTTACTATATCTTCAATTTTTCAATACTCTCTCATAATATTTTCTTGGAAATTATTCCAATATACGTAAATAATATAGAACTATCAGTAATTTCATTAACAATAAGTAATTTTTTTGTGAGGAAGGGTTTATTGACTGACATCGCATTTATATAAGTATTAAACATAAAACAGAGAATTGTTATATAAACTAAGGTCTAATCCTTACTCAAATAGATCAATAAATACATTCTAATATTTACTATACAAAATAACTAAATAAAGTTGGTTCTTTGGAAATGTAAGTATATAGTTACATATAATAATATATTGGACACTTTATTTACTTTTAAGGAGTTTTTGAGGCATTTATATTATTTTTTATTTTATATATGTAGTGATCTAATAGACTCTTGTTAAAAGTTTCATCTAAATCTTTGTCCATCCATCCATTAAAGTTTAGAGGTTTTAGATATTGTTTAGTTTTTCAAACACCCTGTATTTTTTCATTAGTTAGTGTTGTAATAGATCCTTGTTAAAAGTTTAATCAAAATCTTATTTCAAATTTTAATATTTTGAGGGTTTTAAGAGATTGGTTCAGTTTGTTTTAAATACCCTGTATTTTTTCGTTAATTAGTGATGTAGTAGACCTTTGTTAAAAGTTTCATCTACAATTTTTTTTAAATCCATTCATTTTCAGTTTTTAAAGATTGTTTAGTTTTTTTAAACACCCTGTATTTTTTCAATAATTAGTGTTCTAATAGACCCTTGTTAAATATCTGATAAAAAATAATTTTTTATTCCATTAATTTTTAGGGTTTTTTTTAGAAATTGGAAAGACCCCAGTCTTTTAAACACATTTTTTGGTTAATTATTATTCTAAAGAACCCTTGTTAGACGTTTTTACCAAAAACAAGTTTTTAGTTCTCTTAATTTTTTTAAGTTTATTAAGTTTTTTTAACGGTAACAAATTTTTCAACACTTTGTATACAGAACGGTCTTTCGCACGTTTAATAACCATTCCGAAGTTAAATCTTCAAAAATAAAATTTCCTCGAAATTGGAAAGTTTATTTTCTCCTTATCAATTTTTATATTAACACCCTGTCTATCACTCTGTTAAATTGTAGGAGTAACATCTTCGAATTTTATGAAAAATACCCAATAAATACCTTCGTAATACCCACTAAATACCCATTATTACCTTGATAGTACCCAAAAATACACAAAATACCCAAAAATTCCGAAAAAATACCCATAATTACGCACAAATACCCAAAAAATACAAAAAATACCTTTAATTACCTACAGCTTGTACAGAAAAATACCCCAGTGGTTTTCCCCTCGCAAATACTTAAATACTTAATACTAAATAATATTTATTGTAATACATTTTTTTCAATGATTTCTTTATTTTTTTTTTTTTGTATTGAAGAATATATTTTTTATAGTCTTTAAGTTTATTGAACGTGTTTTCATTACAAAAATGTAGAAGGCATTGGAAATGTCTGAAATTTATGTTAATCTAAAATATTGTTCCTCTATTTATTTCATAAATTAATGTTAACGCAAAAACAATACTATTACAATAACTAATAAAATTTATTTCAAGAAATTACATTAAAAACGGTAATTAAATGAAAATAATTGAAATTTTGAAATATTCGAAAATAAACAAATAAAAACAAAGCAAAAAAAAGACTTGTGTGTATCTTTTTATAAATTATTGTTAATTATTGTGCGTTGGTATTACAGCCTTACAGTTAATACAACATAATGCAAAAGAAAAAAAAAGTAGTATTATTTTCAACTTTTACATCGCAGGGCTACTATAGTCTCTAGCGTCATCGGCGTTTTTAGTATTAACGTATTTTCGATAGTATTTACATTAGTTTTCCCAGTGTAAGAATCCCCGAATAAGTACCAGGCAAATCGCTCAACAAGTTCAAGGAATGTCCCAAGCAACAGTGTGGCGCATCATACACGAGACTGTATCCTGCTAATAATTTACGAGTTCACAATGGACAAGAACAAGAAATATTTGTGCTAGTTCGTAGAAACTAGGGAAAACGGGCCCAAATGTGTTTACACGTCGGTGGAAAAAAATCAGGTATGTCAAATTTATATATTTTATTGATTTTTTTACAAAATTGTATTTATAAGAAAATTTATCTAAAAAAAATGTTTAGATAAATTCTGAATCATCCCGTACAACTTTTAATAATCAACTATAACAAAAAATAAATAAAAATTAATGAAAACTTATAGTTATTAAATATTTAACTGGGTTTTCCTAAACTAATACTTATAGGCCCATATCCCTACTTAGTGTTATATCGAAAGTGCTGGAACGTGTGATTTTCAACAGAGTGTTTGCCTTTCTTGACAAGTTTAAAGTTTTAAGCAACTGCCAGCACGGTTTTCGCGAGCGGAGATCCACGCAGTCCGCAGCTTGCGTCCTGACGGAACACATTTATAAACTGCTTGATGACAATTTACATGTGGCAGGTGTCTTTTTTGACTTGTCACGTGCGTTCGACTGCCTGGATATAAGCTTTATTAAAGTAAAATTATATCAGATCGGGTTCAGAGGAGTATTTCTGGATTGGGTGGTGAGCTATCTTTCTGATAGAACTATGTCTGTTAGAGTAGGAGATGCTAATTCTGACTTTTATGATGTTGATCGTGGAGTTCCTCAAGGGTCTGTGCTGGGACCATTGATTTTTTTATTATTCATTAATGACCTGCCACAGTATCTAGACGTGACTTGCCTAACTCTATTTGCGGACGATACATCTATGGTGGTCTCAGCGCGGACCCGGGAAGAGCTTACGGCAAGGTGCGAGGAAAGTATTTCGTGCTTTGCTAACTGGTGTACGTTGAACAACTTGATTATAAATATTGATAAAACCTGTATTATCTACTTCAGGAATAATTCCGATTTAACTGTTCAATTTCGTGACACTGTTTTGTATTCTTCAGATTGTACAAAATTTTTAGGCATCTGCCTAGATAGTCGACTGAATTGGTCACTGCATATAGACCAACTCACCAATACCTTAAGCAGAGCATGCTATGCTATCTCTCACATAAAGAATTCTATGCCACTATGTGCCTTGATGGATGTATATTACAGTATGGTATACAGCCATCTCATATACAATGTTGTTTTATGGGGTAATGCCGTGAGTTCTAATAAAGTATTTGTTTCTCAAAAACGGATTATCAGAAAAATATATGGTCTTGGTCCCAGGGAAACTTGCAGGGACACATTCATTCGGAATAAATTACTAACTTTCCCCTGTATCTTTATATTTAGGTCACTTATAT
Organism: Monochamus alternatus; assembly: GCA_037114965.1. Lineage (NCBI taxonomy): Eukaryota > Metazoa > Arthropoda > Insecta > Coleoptera > Cerambycidae > Monochamus > Monochamus alternatus. Next base: position 11,923,980 of record CM073434.1, on the reverse strand, counting down.
ACGTTAGGGAAAATATTAACCGACTAAATATAAATTCCCAATATCATAACTACCATACTCGTCATGGTGCTCTCCTATGTATTCCCGAACATAAAACCACTAGATTTGAGAGGTCTGTAATATACCAAGGTATTAAGTTGTACAATAAGCTTCCCCCTGAATATAGATCAATGAATGCTATTAAATTTAAAAAAATTGTCAAAGACTTTTTGCTTGCCAAGTGTTATTATAGCGTTAACGAGTTTATGAATGACGTAATGTAACAAATGTTTATTTAACGAGCGCTCTGTTGTTTGTCCATTTTTATTTTATGTTTTCTTGTGTGCTTTTGTCTTGTTTTGACTTGTCCTATACATTTTAATGTCTTACTGGATTAAATAAATTATTATTATTATTATTATTATTATTATTATTATTATTATTATTATTATTATTATTATTATTATTATTATTATTATTATTATTATTATTATTATTATTATTATTATTATTATTATTATTATTATTATTATTATTATTATTATTATTATTATTATTATTATTATTATTATTATTATTATTATTATTATTATTATTATTATTATTATTATTATTATTATTATTATTATTATTATTATTATTATTATTATTATTATTATTATTATTATTATTATTATTATTATTATTATTATTATTATTATTATTATTATTATTATTATTATTATTATTATTATTATTATTATTATTATTATTATTATTATTATTATTATTATTATTATTATTATTATTATTATTATTATTATTATTATTATTATTATTATTATTATTATTATTATTATTATTATTATTATTATTATTATTATTATTATTATTATTATTATTATTATTATTATTATTATTATTATTATTATTATTATTATTATTATTATTATTATTATTATTATTATTATTATTATTATTATTATTATTATTATTATTATTATTATTATTATTATTATTATTATTATTATTATTATTATTATTATTATTATTATTATTATTATTATTATTATTATTATTATTATTATTATTATTATTATTATTATTATTATTATTATTATTATTATTATTATTATTATTATTATTATTATTATTATTATTATTATTATTATTATTATTATTATTATTATTATTATTATTATTATTATTATTATTATTATTATTATTATTATTATTATTATTATTATTATTATTATTATTATTATTATTATTATTATTATTATTATTATTATTATTATTATTATTATTATTATTATTATTATTATTATTATTATTATTATTATTATTATTATTATTATTATTATTATTATTATTATTATTATTATTATTATTATTATTATTATTATTATTATTATTATTATTATTATTATTATTATTATTATTATTATTATTATTATTATTATTATTATTATTATTATTATTATTATTATTATTATTATTATTATTATTATTATTATTATTATTATTATTATTATTATTATTATTATTATTATTATTATTATTATTATTATTATTATTATTATTATTATTATTATTATTATTATTATTATTATTATTATTATTATTATTATTATTATTATTATTATTATTATTATTATTATTATTATTATTATTATTATTATTATTATTATTATTATTATTATTATTATTATTATTATTATTATTATTATTATTATTATTATTATTATTATTATTATTATTATTATTATTATTATTATTATTATTATTATTATTATTATTATTATTATTATTATTATTATTATTATTATTATTATTATTATTATTATTATTATTATTATTATTATTATTATTATTATTATTATTATTATTATTATTATTATTATTATTATTATTATTATTATTATTATTATTATTATTATTATTATTATTATTATTATTATTATTATTATTATTATTATTATTATTATTATTATTATTATTATTATTATTATTATTATTATTATTATTATTATTATTATTATTATTATTATTATTATTATTATTATTATTATTATTATTATTATTATTATTATTATTATTATTATTATTATTATTATTATTATTATTATTATTATTATTATTATTATTATTATTATTATTATTATTATTATTATTATTATTATTATTATTATTATTATTATTATTATTATTATTATTATTATTATTATTATTATTATTATTATTATTATTATTATTATTATTATTATTATTATTATTAATTTCAATAATATCGTTCTACTAATACTATTGTTAATGATATATAAACTAATCCTCTGAAATATTTTTTCGAAGCACTTTTACTTACACTTTCGATACCGAAACAATGGAAGAAATGTTCACTTTCTACTAAAACATTAGACAAAATAATTAACATTCGTTTGCCACAGCTGCTCTTACCACCGGTATTAAAAGACGATTACTAAGGAAATGAATTTCCTTGCATTATATAAGTTGAATTGGCAGGTATCACAGTACTTTATATCAATAATTGCAAGTATTGTTACACGGAAAACAGTGAATGAAGCGTTACACGGATTCCGCTTTGCTTCCCTCATTTTAATACCTGCACTTACACCTGTAATACCGTTTGTTTATAGAAATTATTTATTGAATAAATTTTGCCTCATTTCAACCAAGGTGATTGTCGATAGTTCAATTTTTAATGTTGCAATATAGCCATACCTTATATTTTGCAACAGATATCCGAGTTTAAAAACTTGATTCGTTATTGAGAATGTGATAATTACGAGGTTTGTTCAATTGGCATTCATCCCAATCAGGTTAGTAGACAAAATTAATAGTAATTTACGTTACGAATCTGATAGATTACTTATTTACAGTACGAACCTAAGTAGCATTATGATTATAGAACCGAAAACTGGTAAAACAAATTATAATTTTTCGGTTCGTGAAATTTACAGAATTATTTGAACCGTTTTTCAGTATGGAATTTTTCAGTGGCACTTGTTTATTTTTGATAGCAAACCAATCGTTCTAATTTTATACCTTGGGATTATTCTATATTATATGTTTATATATTACACTATTATAATAACTATTATTTTCCTAAATATAACAGGAGAAGCAACGTGGCTTAAATGTATTTGAATAAGATTCAAAAACGTCGTTGGAACGTACCTGTCTCCAAAAAAGTGTTCCCCATTTTAGTCACCTCCATGTAATAGAATCGGAGGTAGTGATTTTGGCATTACACTTTAAAATTTTCAGTGCCGTTGCTGCTACGTTCCATTCACTAAAAATGCTTCTTGGAAATTGTTTTCCGGAATATAAATAAATAATACCTTCCTTTTTGCATTACAGACAATTTCGGATGAGATTTTAAATAGTAAAAATTGTTGAAAGGGAATTAAAAAGCAGACATTTTGGGTCGAAGCAGAAGTACAATACGTGAACGGATTTATCAAGAAATATAATCGTATAATCTCTCAACAAGAACAAATTAGTATAGGACATTCTTCACACATAAAATAATTGTATCATTTACTTTATTTGTCATTAAATCGTTTACAGTTATAACATCTTTCTTCGTGTTTATGTAAAAATGATAACGCTTTCCTTTTCCGTTACGATTGCAAAACATAAGTTGTTATTGTTGTATTAATAATCACATACAAGTTTCCAGTTACTTCCTTTAAACAGCAAACAACCTTCGTCTGATTTGGAGTGAAGGAATAACGGCAAAAGTTTAGAAAATGTGAATTCTCTGAATATACAGTATTTCCCAGTTTGTATTAGCAGAGATTTCTCCTACAGATACAATACGCCATTTCAAATTGAAAATCTTTATGTTACGAGTATTTTACATATGCTAAAATTTCCGAAATAAAGGGGATTCTCTGCATTTAACGCAACACAGTAAAAGGCTTTGATTTTAAATTAAATGCTAAATCATCAATACAGTTGTTTTATTAATACAATGCCTAAGTCTCCTCAATGTTCAATGACGTAGAAACTGGAGTACGAAGGGAGCTGATCGCTGCTTTAAAATCTGCATCTGAGACAAAGAGGTTTTAAATTTGCCGCATTTTGGTGTAAAAAAACATTCTAGGGCTTCATTTGGTCCAAGTCCATTTGTTATTAATTTCTGCTAATGAAATTAAGGTAAAGTTTATTTAAAAATATATACAGGGCGGCACGTAAATAAGAATTAGATTTTTCACTTTAAAATATTCCGATTAAAGCTGATAACATGTTTATAACAAAAAAAAGATACAGGATGTCAAAGTTGGAAGTTAAAAAGTGAGTTTTTTTATAATAACTATACTGTGTTTGACTGTAGCAACTTAAAAATTTGAGAATAGGTGTTTTTAGATATGATAAATCATAATCTGCCGTTTATTTTGACTTATTTCCTAGAGGGCGCCACATCCGCCATATATATGCCTTAAATGTGAGCGTAACTTTTTTAGCACAAACGTTATCACGTCTTTTATTTTAAAAATGTTAAACCTATATTATTTTTAAGCAAAAAAGGTATACTTGTCAATTGTTGCATCCTTGAGAAGATACTGAGTTATAAGCAAATATAATCGTCAATACACAGTCCTTGTACTAAGACTGTTACTAGAAAAAAATGTAAAGCCTTCGAAACAAGCACAGGAACTTCAATTAACTTGGTAATAATTTCGTTTTTCAATAATGTAATGTATAAAAAAAATGAACCAACACTTATATAGTATAGCAATTAATAAGGATTTCCTTTCTTTTTTCAATTCAACCTGACCTTCCATTACAAGCTTGTTGAAGTAGTGAAAGAGATACAGTTAATAAAATATGTATATAAAATATACATAGAGGGTAAAGCAACAAGCTGAAGATGGTTTCTAAATCCGTATCCCACCAAATTAGATAAAGAAATCGTTTTATAAAAACTAGTTTGTTGCTGACTTCTACCATTTAAAAATAATTTTTTGGGGGCACTATATGATGTACCCTTGAATCAAAGTACGGTTAAGTCCAAAATTTAGCATGTTAAATATTTAGTTGTTAATCAAATTTTACTACTACTACACTACTAAAGTGTCAATAAAATCATAGTATATTCACAAATACTATTTGGACATAATATAGTCAGACTCTGAGGTACAGTATTATTTTAAATTTTGCACAAATTTTAAATCTAAACACGTTTTAGTATTGCTCATCATTTTTTAAGAAAATATCGCTTATGCTGTTTTAAAAATTTGGCAAAATCTGTTACACAGTGAGTTACAACCACTTAACAGTTCTCAGAATATTAAACATTCAAATTTGAAATAGAATGTATTTCATAATATTATTGTACCTGTCAGTATTGTATACAGGGTGTTCTTGTATAGGTAAAACTACTCTTGTAAGAGACGTCGCCGTATTTCTCGTTATAAAATGATCAAATTTGTGGTATCTTCAGATACAGAAATCTAGAAAAATAAAACACCTAGGATAAAAGTAATAACAAAAATAAAACTATTCTATCCATTTTTTTTAATTTCATTTGAATTTTCCTCAAATAAAATAACTTTTAAAAAGCGTTTGTAATACACATTATTTTGCTATTCTAACCCCACATTTTAACAATTATTTTCACATACTTATAAACAAAACTGATCAATCTTATATGCAGAACTATGTAAGTTTATAACAATATTTACATTCACAGTTAAATTTAAATAATATTTTGAAAGATTTCTGTACCTAAAAATTCGTTGGTTAGGCCGCTTTCTGTCGCTATATATTCGTTTTACTTCAGTACCTTTGAATATTCGCAGGTGGCATGAGATAACATTCCTATTATTTGCTATATTCTATATTATTCAGTTCTTAAATTTTTAAAATTATTTATATTTGTAGAAAACACTATTTCAAGAATATGTTGCCCTTAATATTGGAACATGGCCTTCTGGAATTCTGCTGTGATTGTTTGTGGAAAATGTATTATAAATTCAAATCCTTAAAATTTAGTAAGAATTCGGAGAAATCTTTAGTTTTTCACTAGTAAACTGCTTTTTTCTATAAATTAAATTGACTTGACTAAATCGCCCTCCTTTAAAATTTTTGCCACGTCCACTTCGTTAAAAATGCACATATATATGTCACACTTGGTAACGACAATGATTTAAATTAATGGAATTGTTTTAAAATAAATAAAGTACCATTTTAATGAAAGTTAATCTCTATCATTTTATTTTATATAAATTATTACTCATAAAATGCATCCTAGTGACAATGAACAAATTTAAATAAAACCAAATTGCCTGCATTTGAAACTCTACTGTATAAAGTTTTCTACTTGGACAAAGTTAAATTTTACACTCAGTATAATGCGTGCTTACGCAAGGTGGGATAAAAAATGAATATAACTAACTCTAAATGACTGTATGGCTAAATGAATGTAACTAACATTATAATCATGTAGACAGACGCCATTTCATCAATCCTCTTAATCCCACAGCGGAATAGGTGACGTAACAACGTCCTTCCTGAAGAAGAAACCAACTAGCTGGCCAAACACCTTTCTCCAATTTTTTAACAGCGTCGTGATCCAGCAGACTCTTCGTGCAAGTCTTTTTATAAAGATGATTGCGTTTACTGAAAAACATCTAACTATACACAGACTAGCCGTACTTCCTGGTATTAATAGGTGATTGTTTATTTGGCATTAAGGAGTAAGTTTATGTATTTCTTGCGCAATATCTAATGACTAGCCGTTTCGTTTTACTGTAAATATTGAGGCATTATTTGTGTACACACACTTCATTGCCACTGAATAGTTTCGCATGCGTAAATACAAGCTGCACTCTTTCAATTGCCGTGTCATGTACCGCATGTATTCCATACAATAGATGAATACTCCAGTTTAGATCTGACAAACGTGATAAAGAGAAGTTAAGAGTATTCATATTTTTTAATTCTTTCATATTCCTTAATATGAATCCAAGAGTTATAGCTACTACTAACAGTTTTATGAACATGAGGTACAAAAGATAGTTTCGAATTAAAGATGACACCGAGATCGCATATAGTTTTAGGTCTATTTAAAGTAATATTGTCCAACTTGTAGTCATTAAGCAGTACACGAGACTTGTGACAATATAGCATTACATTGCACTTGGCAACATGTACAGGTAATTTGTTACTAACACACCACAAATTAACGAAATTTAGATTTGCAATTTATTACAGTTGGTGTATGATAATATCATCAGCATAAATTAGAACATTTACATCCAGGTCAGCAGTAATATCGTTCATGAATAAAATAAATAGCTAGGGGCCAAAATTAGATCCCTGTGGGACACCTGACTTTTGTGAATATTCCACGAACTGATAACCAAACATTCACATACTGCGATCTATCCATTATGTATGAATAAAATAATGCAATAAGATTAGTACTTATGCCAATCTCCTCCAATTTTCCCAATAATAAAACGCCGAGACGCTCAAATGCTTTTGAGAAGTCTGTAGACAACGTCTACTTGACTAGTACGATCTAAGGCATCAATAATATATTGATGCCTTAGATATTCCTTCGCAAAAACCATGTTGATCTGGTACAATAACATTACTAGATCAACATAGTTTTTGTGAAGAACAATCTACTGTCATAGACCTTTGACGCAAAACTCAATTTCTTATTGATGCCTTAGATCGCACTAGTCAAGTAGACGTTGTCTATACAGGGTGTTCACAAATTTCACCGACAACGCTCTATATTCACGACTGTAAATTAATACGTTGTTGAAAAAATATATAAACTATGAAATAAAATTTGATTTCATGCATTCAACTTTAAGGTCACCGTATTTTTTTGCCGTAAAATGATCAAATTTGTGATGTTTTTGGGTACAGAAATATTGAAAAATAAAACGCGTATTGCAAAAGTAATATAAAAAAAATAAAGTTATTTATATTTTGTTAATCCAATTTTACTATTTAAATTTTCGTCAAATAAAATAATAACGATAAGACATTATTATTTTGTGCTATTCTAACTACATATTTTAACAATTCTTTTCACATACTTATAAACAAAAGTCAACAATCCTATATGCAGAACTATGTAAATTTATGTTCTAACATTATTTACATCTACTTAAATTGAAAAAAAATCTTTTTTGAAAGATTTCTATACCTACAAATTTGTTGGTTAGACCGCTTTCTGTCGTTATATTGTTATATTCGTTTTATTTCGATATCTTTGAATATTCGCAGCTGGCAGATAACATTCCCGTTATTTCCTAAGGTCTATATCATTCAGTTTTTAAATATCTAAAATTATTTGTGAAAAACACTATTTCAAGAATACGGCATCCTTAATATATCACAGAAACTCAAAGACATTATCCATAGAAAGAAATACCTCATTTTTATGTTTGTTAAACCCCTAAACTTATCATTATTCAAAACATTTTGTACACGTAATATATAAAAATATTCTAGACCGCCTTTTTTTCAACAGCCTGGTCACACTGATGTAACTGTGATGTCATATTCTTCTCCGATGGTCATGTTATGACACTTATTAACATGATTCTTTTAATGTAATCAGTGAATACCGAAGATTTGCATATGCTAATTCGATAATTTAACAAGAACTTTCACTTTTTATTCCTAGTGCCAACCTTCGAAAATTTCTGGCTAAGCATGACCTTGCTGAACTTTGTTTATAAGAGCCAAAAAGTATAGTGACTCGGACATATCTAGAGAGGGTTTTGATTTGCTTGTTATCCATGATTTGCCAGATACTACTTGGTACCATAAATTTGTAAATTTTGATAGGTAATCGTGTAAATCATCAATGTCAAGCTGCAACACATCACTAAACAAAATATTTTAATTAAAAAAATGTCAAAAACGATTAGTTTTTTTTCAAATACGTTTCAAAAATAACAATACCTACATCTACAATAAAATGCAAAACTGTGTTACAAAATTGCAAATTAAAGTACAAATAACGTTGAATAAAAGCCCTTTGATAATTGGAGTATTTTTTTTCTGTAGTAGTATACAGACAAAAATTATTATGTTTTGTTTAATAATAACAATTCATCATGCAGTAAAATGTAGGCAAGCACTTGTATTCTGTATTACAAATACCGATATCTAAATGAATGACTGCACTTTTTAAAGGACATCCTAGAAGCAATAAGTATATACGAGTATGTGTAGTATATCTTCTAAAACTTTCACAGAAACGTATATCTTTTCCAAATGTCTAGTTCGCTACACATTACTGCCATAACATGGGGATCTCTATATGGACAATTTAGAAATTATTAACCTAGAAAAAGCAACGCTAATTAATCTAACTAAATTTATACATTCGAGTAGGTATTAGAAAGTCCTTGATATATTAAAAAAATTTACATTAAAAAATACGTAATTATAAAAAAATATTGTAGATATGGTTTATTTTGGATAGAGAGTAACTACAGCATTGCTAAAGTTAAAATCAGCTGTTTTTATTTGATGTTGGTGTTCACTTTAAAATAATATCTCCACATATATTTACTTATGCAAAATTTGATATTTGGTGTGCCGAAAAAGAGGTATGTAATATTTCAGAGAAAGCTATTCTAGCGTACTTGTCCCAGTTATCTTTAAAATGTGCACCCTCTTCATTATGGAGTAATTAATTATTCCATGCTGCGAACTACAATTTATTTGTATAAAAATATGGGTATTAGTAAATGTAGTAAAAGAAATCAAGTGGTTATAGACCCAGAAAATCCAGAATATTTGCCAAGGAATAGGTTGAAAGTTTTATCAAAGAGACAGATGATGGAAAGTACTTATTCCAAAAAATTATCTTGATTGTTGGTATATTTGGAGTCTGTAGGACAGAAGTATTAACTTATTTACGTACAAAGAACATTGAAGATGCTATGTCGCTCATTAAAGTGACTATTCCCAATACCAAAACTATTTTTTCCACCATTGATCACAACCGATCACTACACAAGACGTGAATTTGTGAGTTTCTAAAAAGATTGCCGAATTTCTTAGATTGCCCAATGTTACTGAGTATACTGGGCACTGCTTTAAACGATGTTCTGTAACCCTCCTTGCAGATGCAGGAGGTTGGCGCTCCACTTCTGTGGCAGAGAGATAGATAGAAAATTCCATACAAAATAAGCAGGCGATATCAAGCAAAATTCTCGGGGACAAAGGAAATACCACGTTCATTCCAAAAACTGAAAGATCGTGTTACTAATATTTATAATAAATAAATAATTTAAAATTCAGTTATTTTATTTTACTTTTACGTACGTGCGTAAAAAAGACTGGTGAAAGATAAGCACAAGTGTCTAAAAGACAAGTCATTTCGATACTAAATCATTATTATGCAACGATTTTACGAAAAACTATTTATTTTGCACATCATTGTGTTAGATATACAGGGTGTCACGAATTGCAGGAACCGAACTTTAACAGGTGTTGGAACTTTTTAAATTAAGAAAATAAATTCGTATAAATATGGCTTAGTTTGCAAGATACAGGATACCAAATATTTTGAAAAAAAATATATTTTTTGAATTAATGACCTTAATTGCAAAGTTAATAATTTGAAATTTGCCACAAATATATTTTACTATATGCTGCTTTTTTGGGGTATGGCTGTCATACTAATGAATACACTCTACATCCTATTATCACAGGCAATCCTTACATCATTGACAGGTACACTGCATACATTCCATTAAACCAAGAACATCCACTAAAATTTGCATTTATATCGTCTTTCAGTGCAATAAATTTTACCTATACAAAATTTTTTCTGCAATATCGATACAAGAATTTATTAGGAATAAAAAAAAAGCCGAGGCGGATCACCTTGGCAGCTCGAGAGGCTTCGAAAATCTAAAAATATTCGTCGAAACACCGTTTGCCGGGTAGTGATGTCATAAGAAGGAGTGACATTTAACATTTCTTTAACAGCAAAGAGAATGTAAGCTCATTGTGCGGGCGATTATAGCGAAAATGTGCCTTGCTTCTTGCCCGTATTGTTGTGTTGCCACAAAGGCGAGCTACGGACGCCGAGGAACGTAAATCATTGGCGTGCCGAGGTTTTTTCCTAATCGGATCCGTATTTTTAACAAAGACCTGTTTGTCTTCAGTGTAAGCTATTATATCTGCACTGTACCAAAACAAATAACGTTTAAGAGTGTCGCAGGAAATTATAAGCATGAAAGATCTATCATCAAAGACAGGAAGCGAATATTATTAACAGATAAAAGATATACAAGGTGATTCGTAACTTATCTAAAAATATTTAATGTACAGGAGCTCTTACAAACATAATTTTGTAATAAAAAAAAATCAAAAAAAGGCAGTTCGAAAATGATTTAAAAATACACTTCTGCACGACACTGGAAACTGGTCCACTGTAATACCTGATAAGGCAACAAATCATGCAATCGGCGACCAGAAAAAATAGAAAGAAATAAATAGCATTTTATAATACCTATTTGGATCTAAAAAAAATCACTTTTTTCAACTTTTTCGTATGCTGCTATGTCTAAAATGTTAGATAATTCTACAATAAAAAGGTGCTGCTTCGTCGTTTTTGCTTGTTTAAAATTGTAAACCATTTGATTGATAGCAACTCATGAACAAAATTATTTAAAAATGTTGCATTTTTTGTATTGAACTTGCAAATATTTTCAATATTAGTGACAAAAATCATACAAAAAACGAGAATCTACAAGAAAAATAACTACAGGTCAACTACTTCATTTTGACGATTGATATTATCGAACAGACATACGATGAACAAATAAGCAAAAAACAAACAAACAAATGGTAACAAATAAAACGAACAAAACAAACAAAACGAACAAAACAAACAGAATAAACAAAACGACTATGTATGTGTTTTACAGTGCAGTTGTGTTCGATTTGGTTGTAAAATTTCTGATCAAATACTAAAAATAAGAAAACAAATACTATATGTCATAAAAGAATACGCTACGACAGGAGAAAAGTGGGACTACTAGCACGATAATAACAAATACAAATATGTGAAATTTAGTAGAAAGAATGTTATGAGATTTACATAAAAAACTAGTTATTTGCAAGGTGGCCTACATTAAAAATACAAAATTGTAATCAAATCTAAACCATAAACGAAAAAAATCCTAAATCTATAAAAATTCTTCTACAGATGGTAGAAGAGATATTACAGAAATCTTTAAGAAACCTTCGATTTCGGGTTTACTAATATTAATAGTCAACAAAAACGTGTTCATCATGTATCCTAAGCAAGCACAAGTTCCCCTATAATAATTAATACTTTATTTTAATTTTATTCATAATATTCATTCAGTTAGTAGATATGTTTTAGGAAAGTTACCGTTGTTATTCCGGGATGTAAATAAATTTATTTTTTATGTAATGCAAAGAAAATGCAAATCGCGATCTTTAATATAACTGTTTAGTGAGTTTACGATTCCATATTACCCAACATGATAAGGAAATATTTATATTCAGAAATATACAGGATGAGTCAGAAAGAATGGGTTAACACTAAGCTGGAGATACTAGACACCAAAATATTATATTTGTGCTCATCGTGCCTCATACGAATGTCGCTGGTTTAAGAAATACAGGATGTATAAGTTTAAATTTTATTCTGAAATTTCTCAATAACTGCACGAATAATAAATCACACGCAAGCAAAGTACGCTAATATTTATTGACATGAAAATTTGACACAAGCCTACTCAGAAAAGAAATACCAATATCAGCACCTGAAAGAAAATCGCCACTTTTTAATGCAAATAACTACCGATAAAGTTAGGTGACCTAAACAAGCGTACACTTATATAGAATTGAACGTGTTTTCAGATTTTTTAAGAATAGCTCAACAGATAAAAAAATATATGCTTCCATTTACCTAAATATTACGGTGAAATTAGCGCCCTCTAGGAGCAACGTCAAAATAAACTTCAAATTCGTAATTCTCACTCCAAAAAAACCAACACTACCAATTTTCAGAGACATGCTATCAAAACCAGTGAGATTCGTATAAGGCATGATGAGCTCAAACATAATATTTTGGTGTCTAGTATCTTCAGCTTAGAGATGACCCATTCTCTCTGACCCGTGTATAATACTACAAGACGGCGTGATTGCTACGTACATCTGTTTTTTAATTAAAATGCAATTTCAATAGATGATTATTAATAGATGAATACGTTTCAGCCGGGTTCCCTATCAAAATATGCCGCAAATACTTTTAATTCCATTTTTTTTTAATGAAAACCGACAAACGTCATTCCAAACGAAAAAGGATTTTGTATTCAGGCATATTTTTCTAGCCATTCACACGACGAGGGGTGGTTATCTTGCCGAGATCTACATCGACCCTTTGACGATAATATTATAGTTTTGTGGATAAATCAACCATTCGAATTTTAAAGACCAATTGATATCATGACACAATTTGGAGTATTTGCCTGAGCGTCACATCGAAAACAGGCTTAATTTTATAGCACAAATTGTAGTAAATGTTTGATCAGAATCTTTTTCGGCACGTTCCTTGGACAGACGAGTCGGTACGTCAGTAATGGTTTGCTAAACAGGCGCAACAAACACTACTGGTCCATTGAAAATCCCCACATTGCAAATCCTGTCCAAAACCAAGGCCATTTTGGAGTAAATGTATGGTGCGGCATCATCGGTAGGCCACCCCACAAGGCCAGGATTGTGCAGCAATATTTAGATTACATTTTCCCAGAAAAATGGATTGGTATAAATGGATCTATTCAGTGGCCCTGAAAGTCACCAGATCTAACACCCCTCAATTTTATGAGGGGTTGCCTCTTTTTTTTAAGTTTAATTATTGTTATCATCATCTTTTATTTTAACTGTATTAAATAATTATCGAGTTTTATCCTTTAATTTATTCTTAATGACGTTTTTATGCACTTTAAACAAGGAACATTCAATTATTTTCCGACGACTACTTGACCTTCCACCGCTAATATAATTTTTAGGTGGTATTTCTTTTGAGACTCTTTAAGACGATATTGCTTATAACTTTTAAATGCTAAGTAATACAGAAAAATGTCTCTAATAAAAGTTTATTAGAAAAGGGAGAGCTTTCTAACAGGAGAAAATTGGATATGTTTCTGGAAAAAATATAAGGTTCCAGAGGGTGTGGCTAAATCGCGGCTAAATGCGCAATGAACACCAATGAAATTCATATGTACACGACGAAGTGGGAGAATTTCTACATATCACCGTGCCCCTTGAGCGCGCGAATGTGCGCGGCTAAATGCGCAGTCGTCTTTTGGTCGTCTAAAAAAAACGAAATCTGGAACCTCGACATCAAAGGAGCCGACGTGAAGACACCGGACTGTATAATAGACTGTGACCTCAGTATCTAATTGTCTATCGATGAAGTATACTTCGTAGTTCGTTAAGTTTAGATAAAAGGCAATCTAGATTAAAACGTAGGTAACTTAAGTAATGCGTAAATGATAATGACACTTTTTAATGCAATTGAATATCTCCAATGTACATTAAATACCCAATTTGTCTCAATATTTTTAATTCAGTTTTCATTTTATTTCCTCTTTGATAAAATAGTTCGAAATCTAAATAATAATATATTGATTCTTGAAAACTCCCCCACTTAAATAATAAAAATCGAGGGAATTATTTTATTTATACAGGATGTTCCGATTATGCTTAAGAAAGGGGTTTGAGTTCGAAAAAAATAGTGAGCATTGCTCATATATGATTTCCGATTTTAACGTCGTAAACCTTCAACATTTGTAGACGAGTAGATGTGAACCATTTTTTAATAAAGCCGTAAAACAGATTCATTATAAAGACCAGTGACACGGCTACGGATAGAACTACAATTTCATCTTATCTTAGCTAGTACAAATATTATGAGGACATATATTCGATAGAAATAAAATTGTGCACTCAAGTATGAAGTACTTATTTTAAAGATTTTTAAACTGAAATTTAACGTCCCTATATACCAAATCTTGTGTGCTAATAAATTTGAACCGAGTGCTGATTGTAAAACAGCCTGTCAAATGATTATTGTTACAAGTTGAATTTGTGTTGTAGATAATATTTAGAAAAAAAAGTAAATAAATAAAGTACTTGATGCGATATCGCATTTATTAGAACTTCTTCACCTCATAAAGTAAATAATTAAGTTTGTCAAATGTATGTAAATACGTAAATTTTAAACCATCACAGCGTATACTTTTTTTATACGTATTTTATTTTATAATATTTAGCATTGTCATAAAGTAAAGTTTAAATTAATTCTTACTTCTTATTTCTTACCTACCTATTCACCAAACTTACAACTTGTATGCACATCTAAATATGCGATAATTGGTAAATTGTATCATAATGGTATCATAATAAAAAATGTTTTTACTGTTTACATTTTTCTGCCAAGAAAAAGATGGCGCCGGTTATAACAAACGCCCGCGCCGATCTGTAGACCCAGTCCGGCCCTGAATACACCTCATCAAATAAAAATCGTTTCTGTTAAAAATACATAAAAGTATTTTTACACATACGTATGAAATCTCACAATCAGATATCTTAACTATATAAATTTTGCCAGCGCCAATGGACGAAGTAGGAAATCAGCAGGGTATGGAAGACCTTGCAAATCACCGGTGTAAGGAGAATGTAAAGCATACAACTTTTTCCACACCCCATTTTTTTTATCTGATACATGCCCGTTTCAGGACAAGAAAAAAAATGATTTCACTTTTCGATACGGCATAGATTAAAGCGTAAGGAATTAGTTTTAATAAATTTCGAGTTGGTTTCAACGATCTATTACAGATACTGTCACTATTCAATATGATCTTTGATATCTAATAATACCGGCCCTAATAGAACGAATGTGAAACATTCATCTAAGCGTTCTATTTGAATCACTTTAGTGTCTAAATGTAAAGCACAAATAAATGTATAAATATACAGGGTCCGTTATTTAAAACTCCCCACGTCTATATCTCCGTTATTTCTTTTAAGATACCTTAGTGATCAAGGTAATCATTTTGTGGGTCAGTCCAAGAATTTCTAAAAGCCAACCAGTGTATTTTCAACTTTAAAAAGAAGATTCAGAAGCCTTACATATTTCCCGATAGTGTTTTGTTTTCATGTCGTTGTACAGGGTGATCGATTCAACTGAAGAAATTAATTTTTGTTGTAAGCGGCTGAAAGGTGAGTTTTGCAAATAAAGTTAATTTGGGCTGCCTGTGACTTGAAATTATGGTAGATAACGAAACTATAACTAAACGACGCTTCAAACATTCTTTCTCAGAAGCATACCAATTTTTTTACGGTGGCAAAAAGACAAGTTAAAATTTCGCCACTGTCGTCATTTCATTATACATGCATAGATACTTCCATAGAATATTTTTATATTTTAGAAAGAAAAATAATATACTTATTCAATTTTGTATATTACATTTTTTGTTTAAGCGAGTATTTTTATTTATTTCTTATGAAAAATTATAAATAATTTTGAATATTCCAAAAATATCCTCTTCATTTAAGGCCTGGTATTCTACAAAAAAATCTCAAATTTATGGTCTATCTTAGGAAATAAACGGGTAATTGAATATTTTTAAAATTACGTAATTATTTAAATTTATGAAATATTGAAAAAATAAAGTGATAGAGTAATCACGAATCGATATCTGTCACTAGATCTGTCTGAATTATCTTCACAGCCACCTTTTTCATTTTATGCATTCATAATTTTTCAAGTTTGTCAATGATATCTAGTAGTACCACAGCTTTAGCAACTTTTCCTGGAAAATTGAGCTTCAAATGAAAAAAGTAATGAGTACTTTTTGTGTAGAATCAAACTGTGCTTCTAATACACTGGCAATGAATTTAGAAAAAAAATTTGAAGTTTTTGGAAAAACTAATTAGCATTACGCGTAACTAACGCCCTCTGTGATACTTGACAAAACTACTTTCTTAATAATGCTTAAATATCTACAACCCCATACCAAATTTCATTAAAATCGGTTTAGGGGTTTCGGTTTAGAACTAATTTCAAATAGCCGCCAAAAATGAGAATCACCCTGTATATTTTATACAAATCTGGTACACCCTTAGACCATCCTTAAAAGGTCCTAAACCTCCATTCGTGGACGATTAACGTATCTAAAGGGACATCCAATGGGCGCCCTAAATACATCTTTAGAACAATTCTGTGCTATATGGGTATATGACATGACCACCTTTACAGTTTTAACCTCAATATTCTACTATTTAAATGTAGCAAATTTCCTTCAGTGTTCCGTATACTGTAAAAATATTTACTGTAGGAAACATATAGTGTGCCACTTGCATATTTAATAAGGTGTAGGAAGATACATTTGAAGAAAAAATAACAAATAGTTAACAAGAGTATTTAGCTCAGCACTAAATATAAATAAAGACACACCTAAAACTGAATGAAACAAAATAATTCCTATTGTCCTCTGCTTATAATGTAAAATAAAGAGCGTTTTATAAAGTAACTCATAAATTCATTATTAACTAAATAAACAATATTATTAAAAATTCCCCAAACGGGACGATTTTTTTATTTTAATTTACTGTTTTTTCAAATAATAATTTTATATATAGTACTACCTACCTTCGAGTAATGACGTCATCACCGGTTTTTTAAAATGGAACACCCTATTTTTTTCGCATTTCCGGATTTCCCTTGCTAAGCTAATTCTAAAAATGTATCACACGTTGCATCAAATTGGTACAGAGTGGGCAACAATACCAAAGGTGTTTATAAAAATTTAATAGAAAATTATAACTTACTAAATTCAGATACAATCACCCTGTCATATTTTCATCAAAAAAATGTGGACCAACAATTGTATTTCTCACAATACCAGTCCACACATTGATGACAATTACAGACCCCCGGAGGAATAAGATCCAACATCTGTGTAAAATACTCTTCGAAAACATCTGCGTTCATGTCTTTGTGATAGTCACCTGTATTTTTAGTAAACCGCCATCTACAAAACCACTGGCGCTACCTATATGTGTCACTATTAATATTCGCCCTTTACCTGAAGGTGCCTTGAACCCTCTTGAAAGTCCATCCAAAAGTGCTTGTCGAAAGCGTTTTACATTTTTATCTTGCCATACTTCTGTTACAGTATATCCCTCGTTGACCCAAGTTTTGTCTAGATAATAAATATACCTTCCTTCGTCACGGAATTTTCTAACTGATCTTAAGTAGGATCTTCGCCAACAAATAATTTCATATTTATCGATAAGAACTGACTTCCTGTTCTACTTTTCCCAGCAAAAATTCAACTCTCGTAAGAGGGTTCATAATTTGCTTCTACTGATTTTTGGCAAATCGTTGTCCTCTGAAAGTTCACTTAAAATTTTGTTTAGCGTTGGTATTTCTTTTTTAAAATAAAATGAGTGTACTTTTCTGCGAATGACATTTTTGAAGAAATCATCAATAACGACTTTTGACCTCCCTGTAGATGATTTTGGGGGATTTACAGTATCTTGTTCATTTTTTGTTTCCTTTAAAAGTCTGTAGATAGTCGATTTTCCAATCCCTGTCATTTTGGAACACTTTTCCACGATGTCGTCAACACTGTTGGTAGGATTTTGGTGTTTCAATGCATCAAATACGCGTTTAACATGTACGTAATCTGACAAGTCGAATTTTACTCTACTGCACTAGCACGTCTTCGTATAATCAGCTCTAAGACTGGATTGATCTGTCACAATACACTGTCTCCTGCCCTATGATGTATCCAGTAAAATATACTAATGTACACCCTATTACCTGTTAGCATTAGTTTTACCCGATAATTACCTGAAACGAAATATTACCACGCCCATGGCCGGTTATTATCTCTTTCATTTCCAAACAGACTATAAATTATTATTGGAAAAAACAATAAATTAAAATTAAAATACGACCTGTTTCTGAAAAATTTAATAATAGTGTTTATTTAGCTAATAATGAATGTATGCGTTACTTTATGCGATACAAAAATAAACGCAATCATTCACAGTTTATGTTGTTAGATTTCCCCGGCATACTCACGCAGATATATTTATATGTTAATTAGAATAAAAAAAATCTGGTTAACCTAAAAGCCTACTTGATATACCTCCGAGAATATTCATATTATAACGCGGCTGTGTAACCTTTTAACGGGCACAGGTTACGATTGTTCAATTTGCCGTGAGGTTTATAAAGAGCCAGATTAAACGCCTGTTCCGCCTCAGGTCGTTTCGAAAATATTTGTCCGCATTTTCAGCATAAAATGTCTATTAATATTCAGTGTTAAAATTAATATGTATAACGCAATCGAAACAACACGCCATATTCCAAATTTAAATGCCTACGTATAATTACTGTTTTGGTTTTTTATGTAAATAGTTCCAGTATTATTAATTTTCGCCTACCATATGCGAAAATGAATCATATCAACACTAAAAATATGACCGAAAATAATGTTTATCGTCCCTTCAGCTGCTAAAGTCAAAACACGATTTTGTAGTTTTTTCACTGTCTAGACCTCTGCCTGTCATTTGCGTACTTTGACGTTTCACATACATTTTCATTAAACGTCAGCGTAAATCAAAGTCCGGAATCAAGAGAAGAGAACTATAAACTAATAATATGTTCTAATTCCGAATAATTGTGATTGTGTGAATTTGTGAAAATGAATAGTACTGTCACAGAATTTGCCCCGCTCGCACCCAATTCGTCGACGGTGGTATCGCGAAACGCTAGATTGCCCCGATCGCCCCTACGCGATTCTGATAAACAAACAAATAGTGCCGTGTATCGAGGCGCAACTGGAAAAATGGAGAATCGACGAGAATCTCTCGAGAAATGGATCTAGAGATGCTAGAAAATACCTGTAATATTCGTTTGGTCTATAAAAGAAGCATAAACGGCCGAGTTAGTCAGTTTTGGAATTACAGTCTTGAATTGGAGTGTTTACTTGGAAATTTCCTGGAGTTTCAAAGTAAAATAATGTTTAGTTGAGTTGTAATTAGTATTCAGTAGTGTACAGAGTAGTTAATAAAGATAAGTGATTAATTAACGGATTGTTTTTCTGGTACAAGAAAAAGTCGGATTGGGAAATCCGTGACAGTAATAATAGTACCTAGTAGAAATAGTAGTAGCAAGGGCTCCCACACAAAACTGCGAACTCGCACGAATGCACTGCAAGAACGCATTCCTGCGATATTACGTCATACTTGGTGACGCCCCTTTTAAAAGACTTTAAGTCCGCTCTGAGACAGCTTTTGAGAAAGACGCGCGGCGCCTGCGC
Organism: Monochamus alternatus; assembly: GCA_037114965.1. Lineage (NCBI taxonomy): Eukaryota > Metazoa > Arthropoda > Insecta > Coleoptera > Cerambycidae > Monochamus > Monochamus alternatus. Next base: position 11,903,632 of record CM073434.1, on the reverse strand, counting down.
CGCCTTCTTTATTTATAGAATGGCGGAATATGATGTAGATTTGCGAACGGTTTGCCGCACAAAATCGTATCGCAGAAATTCGCATCGCAAGTTCCTGCCCCTAAGGGCTCCCACACAAAACTGCGATGCTATGCGATGCCGCATCACAGGAACTTGCGATGCGAATTTCTGCGATACGATTTTGTGCGGCAAACCGTTCGCAAATCTACATCATATTCCGCCATTCTATAAACAAAGAAGGCGGCGCAGGCGCCGCGCGTCTTTCTCTAAAGGTGTCTCAGAGCGGACTAAAGTCTTTTAAAAGGGGCGTCACCAAGTATGACGTAATATCGCAGGAATGCGCGATGCGAATGAGATCGGACGTTCTTGAGGTGCATTCGTGCGAGTTCGCAGATATTTGTGATGCGATGCGAGTTCGCAGTTTTGTGTGGGTGCCCTAATGAAGAATTTAGAAATACTCCACCAGACTTGCAAAAGAAGCTAGCAATGTTTTCTAAATTTGTCACCTACAAAGTCAAGAACACAGTACGAAACGAGCTATGAAATTCTGTCTGTATTTATAAAATTAGATTAGATTTTTGCTATATTTTCCTATTTATTTAATTATTTTGTAGGCGAAAAACAGTTGTGTGACACATGCAGAAAACGCTTTAACAGCCGGCGGCTAATAGCTAGAGCTCATTTTCTGCTATTGTGACACAATATATTATTTCATCACTGTAAAGTTATCATGATATTATTAACAGCCCTTATTATATCAACGTGTACAAGGCAAAACAACATAAGCGACATTTTTGTATTGTAGAAAGTACTAAAATTCATTATTGAAACAGTTAAAACAGCATAACCAATAAAATTTCATTATAAAACATACATTTACCTAAAAATTTGATAGTGTTGTTTGGAATCAATAAAACCAACCGTTTGCGGGAAAATCGACATTGGAAATACATATGAACCTTTTACGATTAAGCAAAGTACAATTGAATGATATTTGTCATATTGCTTTGACGGTAATTTCAAACCTTATATGCTTCGTTCATATGAGATAAAAGCAGAAACCACAGCCTTCTATGAGAAAATATACATTTAATTAATTTATCTTTGAAGAACAATTTTTGGACTTAGATAAACTTTCATTTTTTAAAGGAATGGCATCAAAATTTTAATAAAAGTAAAGATAAAAAAGTTGATGGTCATTTCTTCACCTAGCACGTGCCCTTTCTGCCCTTTAGAGCGCTGCAATTTAAGAAATATTTTACCTGAAACTGCGTCTCTATAAAAATAACAAGCCAAATTTGAAAAAAATCGTTCCAGTATTAAAAAAGTTATAGCCAAAAAACAAATTAAAAACAAAAATATTTTGAGACTATGTAGCTTCGTTAAGTTAATGCAGTATAAAGAGTATATTTTTGACGACAAAATAATGCGATTTAGCCAAACTTAGCGTAGTTCAAAAACATTATAGAGGATATTACAGTTAACATAAATTTTATTTTCGATATTTGCAATTTAGAAGAAGGACAAATAAGGAAATAGAAGATCTGTTTAAGCAACCCAACATCGTGCAGGTAGTGAAGACGCAAAGAGCCAGGTGGTTGGGACACATAGCTAGGATGCCCGACAACAGATGGGTTAAAAGAATACTAATGGCAGGAGGAGGGAATAGGAGAAGAGGACGACCCAGGAAGCAATGGTTGGATGAAGTCAAAGATGATCTGAGGAAAATTGGTGTCACGGACTGGAAAGAAGAAGCAAAGGATAGGAGAAAATGGCAGAAACAAATTGCAAAACTTTAAGCCAAGGGTCACTAGGCCTGTAGCGCTAATATATATATATATATATATATATATATATATATATATATATATATATATATATATATATATATATATATATATTTGCAATTAACTATTTAAAAAATCCAAATATTTACATACATCTACTGTTGCTCTACGTTTTCTTTCCTCTAGCTGTTTTAAAAAAATGCGAACTAAAAAAATTTCTATAAGAAACCTTCAAAGAAGGAACAAAGACAACAAAACCACGAAATTCTAACGTTCAAAAATAAACCTAAACGCTTTTTTCATCTGTTACTCACTTTGGAAGATCCTTGAGAGGAAACAATTAATAAATGTTGTTGTTTCTTCTGAAAAGGATGCGCTGAAATGACGTAATCGAGAAAGAAAAAATCAAGTATAAGCACGGATGGAGACCCTGACCTATTGTAAAGCAATGTGAGAGGTGCTTAGATATCTGCGATCTAGAGACCGCCAAGCCTTTAATTGGTAATAGCCGCACTGAATGTAAATTATATTTTTTAAGCGAATTTGATATCTGTACTTAAATAAATAATTCAAGTCTAACAAAGTGAGAGTATTTTAATAAATTACTCCATTTCACAATTATTTTTTACGAATTTGGATTTAAAATTTAATAGTCACACTAATTGAAAATAAATTATCTGATATTTTGTCTATATAGCCAAACTGGTTATGAAACCAATAAAAAACGAGCTAGGCTGATTGAAATAGTGGATACAGTAATATTATTTTGTGTTTTTGTCTCTCCATATTGTGGATATTTTAAAAAACTGAGGAAATATTAAGGACCGACCGGTTTTTAAACCAAATTTTGGTTTTAGGCTAGATAAAGTTAGTTATTTTGTATCTACAACGTGAAATGGTACTTTTGCGTTCAAGATACAAACAATGTTTTTTCAAAAACTGCAATAAAATAAGAGAATTGTGTTATGTACAATAATTTCATCTATATTTGAAATCGTTTGATCCATGTTTGAATCAAGGACGGTTTAGGCGAGGTGACTATTGCAACTTTAGCAACTTAATAAAAATTAGTTGTTTGAAAAAGTACTGTCAGAATTATATAGAGTAATTCATAATCTAAGAGTGTTTAATTTAAAATGAGCTCGGAAAGTACATACGATCATATCATTTTACAGCTGTAAAAAAAGTAAATATTCACTAATTCACAGCATTTCTCATTGTTTCAGTGTTAGAGAGTACCTATCATACAGAATAAATTACGAGAAAGTGATTTTTATCGATTTTTTTAGGTTTTCTGGAATATTTGCTGTGTAATTCCCAATTTTAACTTCAGATTCGTGTTCAGCGGGAAAAAATACAAAAGAAATATATAGTCTAACTCCCACATGACTTTTTTTATGGACCTGTGTAAACTTTTGATATGATTTTTATCGTTTTTATAGGTTTTCTCTAAAATTTGCTGTGCGACCCCCCATTTGGACTTCAGATTCGTGTTCAGCGGGAAAAAATACATAGAAAAAATATAATGGAACCCTCAGAACACACCACTTTTGTAGACCTGTGTAATTAATTGTACCTTGGTGAATCTTTTAAATATAATAATGATAGCAAATTATAAAATAGAGATAAACAGAAGTATATATTTTGGGTCTCCATTGTTCTAATATTAATGAATATTATTCTTAACACATATAGTAGGTATTACTATATAGTATTATTAATTATGGTGCTAAAGCTCCGCTAGATATAGCATAAAATAATATTTATTATACAACTTAGTTGTTTAAACAACGGTTTATTTTGCATACATTTTTAACATATTTTAAGTAACTAAGGTAGAGTTCATGAACCAATTTTGTATAATAATTATATAAAAATGCATGGTCAACTATGCACCAGGCAATATAAGTTTTATCAATTTCACGTTTTTGGATAATTTTTGAAGAGAAGCAATTATTATACATCTTTCAGAAGAAAAAAAATATTCAACTGAATAGCATAAAAATATACAGGGTGTTTAAAAAAATTTATGTTTGAATCATATTTTGAGAGACATCTGTAGAGAAATTACATGCACACCACTGACATACATAGAGCAAAAAACTCTATCAAAAGCAATTTTCACCTTTCCGATATCTCAGCTATTCTCCGATAAACAAAGAATCCCTTAAAAGCAGCTTCTTTTTTAAATTTTCCCCTGTATCTCAAAAACGAAGACGTCTGGCATCATACATTTTTCGAAAAAATAATTTGATTCCGGTTTTTAGTTCTTGAGATGATCCACCCTAAGCAATAAGCAAAATTTTAGGACTGGCTTTTGTCATTTTCTAGTATACTCGCGTCAAGAATTCAGACGTCTTACGTCACGGCTGACGTTACGCATTTGTTTTTATTGTCAACGTAATTTTCGATATTTGGTCGTGTTAAAAGTAATCATTTTTTGCAATTCAGTGCAATATATAATGCAAACTTTTAGTGTAGTATATAGTTTTATTACTATCAGTTGCAGTTTCTTAAATATTTTGATGAAAATATAATGAATTATTCATTTGTTCGCATGACGTAAGTCGTCTGAATTCTTGACGCGAGTATAACAGGATGAATTTTGATTTTTTCCCTAAACTTGATCACCGTTTGTCTCTGTTAGAGAGTGAGATAAAACGTATGTTGTTTTTTGTTTGAAATTTCGTAAGGAATCTGTTCCTGAAATTTGACCATTTAAACTTGACTCACCCTGTAGATTCACGAAAATTTTTGGTTATAAAAATGTATCGCCTAGAGAAATTTTATTTATTGATTTCTAAAATCTGTATTTACAGTTAAAAATGAGATACAGATGGGCGTTTTTGAAATATTTCACTAGTCCTGACGTATTCAGCATATTATAGAAAAATCAGTTTTGTTTTAAAAACATAGTTTCTTTCTAGTAAATTTGCTATTTTACTAGTCAAATCCAAGATATTTAAATTAATTAATATATTTATGCATTTTAAAGTGGCATAATTTTAAAAAGGAACTAATAAACGCTAATTTATATGTAAATGAAGTATAGAATTTCTATATAAAAAAGTATATTTAGAAAAATGTTGAAAATGTCGCGATACCCATCTCAGACATATGTTGACACTAATACCCATCTAATCTACAACCGAAAGTCTGCGAAAAACTCGATCAAAATCGTGTCACAAATTTAAAATTTCTAATTGGAGAACCTAAATAACACAAATAAACTTCAACGCGTATCAGACATGAAGTTTATACGTTTTAAGGTCATGCAACAATTTTCTTTCTACTCGATTTTTACACTCTCATGCTCTCAATCTCACACAAATAGTTTCCTTGCACTGGTATAAATGTACGATTTCAAATTCAAATGTGAATTGTGCGGAAGTTCAATTTAATCATAACGTTAAGTTCAATAATCCCCGGCAGTTCTAGGAACACGAAGAGTGTCTGAAAAATCCAGCGTCTGAATAAACAAATTGTAAATCGGTATATATACGAAACGGAGTAACAGTAAATCGGGTATTGCTGCACCGAATAGTTGTCGGTAGATAGTACCACTTCATTTACCAAGGTTACTTAAATGGGTAGGTAACTACCATTTTTGTTCGAATAATGTTGACAATAAATAAATTCCACAGTTTTCAAACACTGGTGAATAAAATGTGTATCTATAACTGTTTTATACTATTTTATAGCTTATTAAATATACAGTATGCGCCAAAAGTATGGAATAAATTCAATAAAAACGAAACAATTATTTTTTGGGAAAAATCCTCTAACAGGTCGATTTTTAATTAAAAAAATACATATTTTAGCGTAAAATGCGATTTTCAAATATCATTTGTTTTCGAGTAATGACGTCATCGATTTTTTTTAAATGGCAACACCATATTTTTTTCCTTGATTCTGAAAGATCGTTTAATTCTCTATCAGGCAGTACTAAAAATTTTCCCTCTTACATAGGAAAGTTTTCGAGTAAATGACTATTGAATGTTAGAAAACGTAAATCAATTAAAATAAAGTAAAAACGTTATCAAGTTTAGTTTTTCGAATTCCATAGTTCTTTTATGGATCACGTAGGTGAAAATCTTTGCAAAGTGACATTGTCACACCGACTTTCTAATAAGTATTGTAAACGACATAGAAATTATTATTCAATTTAAAGTATTATGGCACATTTAACTGTTACTCAAAGAATTGAAATTTTAATTCTTATCGGATGTGGGAATATGACTAGAACTCAGCAGGAAGTTTGCGATTTATTTAATGAAAAATATCCAGATCGCCCTATCAGCCAATCAGTCAGTAAGGTAGAGTCTAAATTTAGAGAAACTGGCAATGTTGTAAATATTTCAAAACCTGGACGTCCAAGCATTAATGAAAATCAGAAACAGCACATTTTGATAAGTATGGTGGATAATCCTCATAATTCTTCACGATTGGTTGCATTAAACAATAACACTAGTCAGAGCACAGTGCTACGTATCTTGAGGAAGGAAAAATATCATCCCTACAAAATTCAACTTGTGCAGGAACACAATGAAGATGATCCCGATCGCCACTTACACTTTTGCGAAATTCTAATGGATTTATGTCAAGGAAATAGAAATTTACACCGGTAAATACTTTTTTCAGATGAGGCCACATTTTGTCTGAATGGTACAGTAAACCGTCAAACGTGCAGATATTGAAGTCGGGAAAATCCTCATTGGATGGCAGAGGCACATACCCAACACCCTCAGAAATTAAATGTGTGGGCTGGAATAGTTGACGACATAATAGTAGGGCCTTTCTTCTTTGAAGGAACCTTTACAGAACAAAGATATTTAGAGTTTCTAGAAAATGACCTTGTTCCAGCCCTTGCAGTAATTTTTCCTAACGATAATGACCCTGACATTCCTGACGATACCATATGGTTTCAGCAAGACGGTGCACCTCCGCACTATGCGCGCCCTGTACGAGATTTTTTGGATAACTGTTTTCCTGGGAGGTGGATCGGCAGACGCGGACCGATAGAATGGCCTGCAAGATCGCTAGATCTTACACCTCTTGACTATTTTTTATGGGGATACTTGAAGTCAAAAGTGTACATTAATAAACCACGTAATTTAGAAGAACTTCAAAATCGCATTCGGGTCGAAATACGCAAGGTTACCCCAGAAATCATTCATAATGTGCAAGAAGAATTTATTCACAGACTTGCGCATTTTCAAGAAGTTGGTGGATGGCAATTCGAACATTTAATTTTTAATCAAAATTTACATACCTCAGAATTGTTACTTTTTTATGGATAAAATTTACGTTTTCTAACATTCAATCGTCACTTACTCGAAAACTTTCCTATGTAACAGGGCAAAATTTTAGTACTGTCTGATAGAGAATTAAACGATCTTTCAGAATCAAGGGAAAAAAATATGGTGAAAATGACATTTGAAAATCGCATTTTACGCTAAAATATGTATTTTTTAAATTAAAAATCGACCTGTTCGAGGAGTTTTCCCAAAAAATAATTGTTTCGTTTTTATTGAAATTATTCCATACTTTTGGCGCATACTGTATAACTGTTTTATACTATTTTATAGTTTATTAAATATATATTTCTTTATGAAATACAAAATAGATCCAAAACCTTCATGTGACGACAACAATAGAGAAATTGTTAAATATTTTTGGTAAATAGATATCAATGACGTTAGTTTAAAACTGTGTTAGTAACATACATCTAGTATTATACAGAGTGTTTCACTTTTAAATAGCAAACCTTCAACAATCTTTAGCAGACCACATCTTGAGACTTAAAGTTCATATAATTATGGGTTCTAAGATGGTTCGTTTCTGAGGTACCTACACGTTGCTGAATTTTATTTTCTATTTAATTATTTATGTTTTAACTAAACAGCATTTTAGAGCAAATAATTCGACACTAAAAATCGTTGCATATTAACTCCATTGGTGGAGATAGAGGGGTATCTATGAATCTTTTTGTAAAAAAAAAAGTATAGCCGAATTGAAATGTTTCAAAAATGTTTTTGAAAAATGTGAAAGGGCATCCAATTTTAGCCAAAAAGGCCCTCTTGCCCGAAGTTAAACACTGCTTAGAAGTCAAATGATAATTTTTAAACATTGTGTTATAACTTAATTAGTTCAAAATTTCAGTCAAAATTGTTCTTAATGAATTGAAAGGAAATAAATAACTAAAATCATATTAAATCAAAGTAAATGTTGGAAATGTAAACCATTTTGTTCGTTATATAACTGACACCGCCACTGGATAAAACAAAATAAAAATAAGTAAATATAAAACAAATTCAACGCCCTGTATCTCAGAAAGTAAGCATTTTAGGAGGCATATTCATAGGAAGTCTTAGTCTTAAAATGAGGTCTTGTAAAGACTCCTCCTGCTATTTAAAAGTGAGGCACTCTATACAGGGTGGTTCAAATTGGTCGGTTATTAAGAGCTCCTGCAAATCTTTCATAGAGAAAATCTGATAAATGAGTCCACAGCTCTTTTCCAAGAAATTAACGATGATGCAAACCACACCACAAACTATATGTTACCGTTTGCGAGCTACAGGGCGTTTTTCGATTTTTGACTAAACAGACTGGTGCCTTTTTTTCGTCGTTTCTCTTTCAAGATATCTTAAAACGGTTTGAACATTCTACATACACATATTTGAGATACATTCGATGGCATAAAAACAAATGTAGCAATATTTTTAGTTTTTGTGATATGACCACAACTTGTATTTTTATATATGCCCTGTATTTTATTTCAAAAACGGAAAGAGGGTTAAAATACATTCAAAAAATACTTATTACTTATATAATATATTCTTTTTTACTCTAATTTTCAACTCCGTGGACTGTTCATACTCATAGCTGTAATAAGAATCCATGGAGGTGATTAATTAGAGTAAAAAACAGTCGGCTACAGATAACTGTAGTCTAAAACAATATATATTTTACTATTTAATGAAATAAAAAATATTTCTAATGTTCGTTTCATGCTGTCACTATTTTTTGATGTTTAAAGTTAATTATACTTAACAAAAATTAGCTGTAACAGCAACAAGTTTCGTTTTGGGTGGAATAATCCATTTAGGTTTTTTGACTGAGAAGGCTTTGAAAACAAACAAGTTTGACATTTAACATTATTACAAGCGTGCTAACACAAATCAAATGAAGACAAACACAATTTAACAAATGTTTTTTAATTTAAGAAATGAAAATGAAGGAATCTCTATTTTCAATTTTACGTATTTATAATTTAAATGTAGTTGATTTGTGTTAACGCATCTCTAATAATGTTAAATGTCAAATTTCTTTGCTTTCAAGGCCCTCTCAGTCAGAAAACTTCAATATCGTTGGTATTTTGACCATTTTATATTTTCCACAAATCTATATAACAAATAATAAGTAAAGTGTATATTTTTGGAATGCATTATTAGCCCTCCTCCGTTTTTGTAATAAAATTTCTTTATAAGAGATCACAAATTGTGGTCATATCTCAAAAACTAAAAGTATTATTACATTTATGCAATCGAATGTATTTCAAAAAAGTGCCTGCAGAATGTTCAAATCGATTTAAGATATCTCGAAAGGGCACCTGTCGGCTTAGTTAAAAATCGAAAAACGGCCTGTAGGTCGAAAACGATTTGCGCCATTATTATTTTCTCGAAAAAAATAACACTGGACTCATCTATCAGATTTGCTCTATGACAGATTTGCAGAAACTCTTGACAACCGACCAATTTTAACCACCCTACACATAAATGGTAACTTTATCATCCACTAGATCTAAGACATACGTAAAATTAATAAACACTAGAACTTACCAGCTCTGTCTTGTCAAAGTTAGCTGAAATTATCCTCAAAGGGCACAGAAAACCACAAAGCACTCACTTCACAGAATCGAACCGGAAACCGCCGAAAATATCGAATTTCCTCGATACCCCTCCGGAAATCCACCAGAAATCGGCAAAAACGCAGGTCCCCCTCGTGGAAAAATAATTTATTTGGCAGTTGTTTTTATTTCTCATCCACCGGACTCGGACGGCGTACTTTCGACTCTTCGGCCAACAACTCGCTGCGATATTCAACAGGTAGGTAGTTTAAAAGCAAGTCGGCTTCGGCTAGAAGACAGGTATATCGCGGCAGTTGTTTTTCGAAGCGGAACCCAGCCCGCTATGCAACTGGGTCGTTTCGAATTTGCCGCTCCGCTTTGCGGAGGTGCGTGTTAGGGAAAGGGAAAATAATCAACCTCTAATTGCGTTTTTTTTCGGGTTTACGTTGCCGCGCGGACAGTCGAATAATCGCATATTAATATAGCGGCAATGAAAGTCATAAAAAGCTCGGGCTGTTATTTGAAGCGGAATTTGAAAAAATAAATATCGAAGTAAGTTGAAAAATTTAACAGTACTAGTAAAAGTTTCTTAATTATATAAACTTCACACTGTAAATAAATAAGTGCGATAAAATGCAGGGTCTTTCAAATTAAAAAATGTTATTAATGATACTAGTACCGTTAAGTAAGTTTCATTAACAAAGTTCATATAGAACGTGTCATTTAAAATTTAATCTTCGACGTCTTCGATTTATCTTAAACTATCAAAACCGTTTTCATAAATTGAAATTCAAATTTATTAGAAGCTCTTATGTCATGGTAACCACAGTTACTGACTGTTTTAAATTTGACTTTGACAACTTCATTATTGGCGTCCAATTTTATGTCATACGTTCAGTTTCAGTGAAAAAGAATATTAGCATGGGTGATCTGATTCCGAGAGTGTTCCTTCGGATATCGAATACATTGCGCAAAGCGTTGTCGATTCCCTACTTCCCGAAAAATCAAGACGTACGAACAAAATTACCGCAAAACTTGAAGATTGGTGTAAAGGAAAAGGAATCAAGAATAGCAGCAATGAAAAGGTTCTTCTGACATGTCATTCAAAGTATAGCAAATTTTCTTCGCTTTGAGTATATTATATATTAGTTATATCAATGAAGAAAAATACGGATATTAGTATTTTAACAAGAAAACAACTCAATTTTTGCTGAAAGTCGATGACACAACTCATTTTATTATAAAAGTTGCATTGATTGATTGCAGGTGCTTGCAGGCGTACTGAATTGATGCATTCGTATTATGCCGTTTACGAAAACAAAGATATCACGAATTTTTTTAACACAAACGTAAACATTGAAGGAATAATTATGGTGGGAATGATTCGAAGTAACACAGATCATACCCGATTTTTTCTAGGGTGCAGAAATGCAAAATGCATCAAACAGCCAATTGGCATTAATACTTTTGGGAAAATATCATGTCTTCCAAATCCTCAACAATATAATCGACATTGTTTTCGTAGATCATCTGCGTCGTTGCTTGCAGATTAAAGCCTGCTTGAGAGAACAATGTAGTGTTGCTGGCAACATCCCCATCACCAGTTTAATTTCAATGAAATAAAGATTTTATAAAGTTGGTTTTGCTTTTGTTTATGTTATGTAGAAATGTCGCTGAAACGTACGATGTGAAATGCTCTTAGTTACATTGCGCATCCAAATAAAGGTACTACACCTAGGAGCAGACAAAAGGAGGCACATGAAATTCAGCAAAGAAATACTTCATTAGTTATGTATGTGGGTGCGAGAGAGACAATCATCTGCACGTTCTTAATTTCCCATTATTTTGTTTGTAAACACGTCATTGGCGTACAGTGTAGTTAACCAGTACATTATTTTATCTTGTTACTCGTTAGTGTTATTCTTTGTGTATTTTTGTGGGTGGCATTGTTGGAACACATCATGTTTTATAAGGGACTGTAAAATTAACCAGCATATAGCACCAAATAATTTTTCATATCTAGAATTCAATTTCATTTCGATTCAAAATCAGCTAAATCTTTATTGCTCCGCAATTGCTAGGAGGAATAAAACAAATATGGCGCTGATCATGAGTAATCTCATTCGCGCAGCTTCTCGAGCATTCCAGTCATCATAATATAAAATTACGTTTCAGTGAGAAATGTTCCCCTCTGGATAATTGAAGTTGAAAATTTTGAACTTCAGTCGACTTCAGCAACGAACACAATTTTTCATTGGCTGAAAGCCACGTGACAGTGTTGCTTGCAACACTGCGTCGTTCTCTGACGCTGGCTGAAGGGGTTGACTTATTAACTGTTAATATGCATGGTGGTTGACGCTTTAACACAGTGGCAGAAATCTGTATAAAAGATTCGAAAGAAAATAATAAGTGTCCTCTAAAATTTTGGGTAACGTTTCAGGCATTGATGGCCCTTCAACAAGTTCCAGCACTTTTAAAAATACAGCCTACTTATCATCTGCTGAAATTAATTTAACAAATTGTTCAGAAGTTGTAATAAATGTTTACATTAAATAAATGTTGTTGAACTTATAGTTAATAATAAGTAAAAGTGATGACTAACTTTGTTTTTGTTTACTTTTTACTTTAAAATTTGCGTGTTATTATGAATTCATAATAACATCCCATTTAGACAATTTTATTTTTTAATGATTGATTTTTTATTTTAACAGAAGATTGCTTTAGTTGCATCTTATATTTACTGTTTAAAAATTGAATGAAATTTCGTATATTCCGATAAAATCCGAAAAAAAAAATTATTTTCCAAAATTTTTTTTTTATTTGAGAAGTTTTTTTTTGAAAATTGTACTCCCTAACTGCTACTTCTCTATAAAATTTCATTATCAGTTTTTGCGTTCGACGTTTCGATTTTTTGAGCCCATCATTAATGTCGTTTTTTTTTAATACAACCTAAGTAGATGTTTTATTTTCGACTTCGAAAGAGCATGTCTTTCTAAAAACAACTTTACTCAACGTTGCGATGTAAAATTGCAAATTGGATAAAATTTAGATAATAAATTAAAAAGTAAAAAGTTTAAAAGACTAAAATTAAATCGTATATAACTGTGTTGACGAATTTATTATAAATAATTATAAAATATATAATAATTATTGTAAACATTTTCCGAATATATCCGAAAAAAACAAATCAGTTCTGAAAATTGGTACTTGTTTTTCCTGATTTTACTTGAAGAGATTTTTTAAAACTAATTGCCTTTTCATATTGTCATTTTTTATATTGTACAAAATAGTGACGTAAACTGAAAAACAGACACAATTTCGACAATAAATTACATGTCTATGAAACAAAACGTATACGTTAAACCATTATGTCAATTTTTGTTAACTTTTTTGTTAGATATGGACGATATGATGGTGGTTGTTTTAGGTATTATTCTCCGCTGAAATGTGTTATGCAACCAATCCTACACGCACTAGTTTTCGCAGTTGCATAACATGAAAGCAAAATATATATATTTTTTAATAAATACCAGTCAATGTAGACGTTCGTTTTACGCGAAATTCGGACATACTAAAGCACATTAATATGTTCTGCCCATTTTGCATTTATAATCTCCCTTCAAACTTTCCATTCTGAAGCATACAGTCCATTTGAAATATTTTAATGAATATAAAATGTAAGGGATTAATATTTGAAAAATTAGCGAATATCAGCTCTATATTGTGTTGAATATGACTCATATTTTATATATTATCTTAAAATTCTTTAGATACTAACTTTTGAGTAATAAATGTATTAAAACGATTTAATCAATATTTAAATAACTCATCGTTATTTCAAATTAATTATGTGAGTAGTTTGTGAAAAATACACAGTTCTGTTAATTATTCTTTTTTAGTTGTATCATCAATTTCAAATACCAATAAATAAAATCAGCATTTCATTGATTCAATTATCTCTTAAGAAATAGAAAAGATCAACTAATATAAGAACTCTAACAAGTTAATGATATTTACGAATTAAAAAGTTTAGATAAAAAAATATCCAGTTCGAAGAACCAACATTTTTTTTACATGTATAAAGAAATTTTTGTAGTTTCATTTATCTATTAAAAAAAATAGAAGATCAACTAAGACTTTTAACAAGTTAGTAATTTGTGCCGTATATAAATTAAAAAATTTAGATTACATGTGAAAAATATCCAGCCCGAAGGACCAATTTTATAAGAAATAAAGACCACACATATTAAGAAATTTTGTAATTTAAACCTTTAACAACACTTTCCAACATAATGAACACCTCTCTGTCCCTTACAAGACACTACTAATTTTAATTCGACATATTGCCATTATCCCACTTCTGAATAAAAATCACATTATTTAAAAATATTTATTATGTACTTATTGTCATATAAATATAACTTGTAAATATAATATCTTTACAGCTCCTCAAAAAATGCAACTCTGCTTTTTGTCGAGCCAGATTTGCTTTTTTTTAAGGTCGAATATTTGTTCTCCCCCAACTTCACCTGCTCCTCGTGCAACTGATCGTAGTCGGACTGCTTGTCGCCTACCTTTAGTACGGCGATTTCGCTGCGCAGCTCCCTCAGTTGGTTCTGCAGGTGCTTCGACTTCTCCAAATAGTCCACCCTAAAAATAACTCCGCTATACCAATGTTCGGAAGGTATTTATGACGATGACTTACCGTTCTTTTTCAATTTCTAGAGAAAGCTGATCAGCGTCTCCGTGAGCTATCAGATCGTAAGAGTTTAAATTCAGATTTAAGTCTGGTGAGGTAGACGCCTCGCTGTCTAAGATAGACAAGTCCGGTCCGTACCCAGGGCTCAAAGGCGGTGGATAGAGGGTTGTGACGGACTTAAATGAAAGTAATAACATTACTCATAAAGTCGTACACACACACACACAAATACATTCATACAACTAATTACACACAACGTATATGATTTTTTTTTAATTTTGTTTTTGTCTTGTTCAAAGCCCAAACTTTATATGTATATCAACGTTTTAGTTAATATAATGCCATCTTCTGGAGAAAAAATTATAATTTTTTTTCTGTTACAAGTACAATAAAAAGTACTAGATGGTCCACTTAAGATGGAAACATCTCTATAAAAATTGCACTTATTATCCTATCTTTAAAAGATCATAATATGAAATTTCATTGTCTATAAGCAAGGCCTACTTTGGTTTTTTTCAATGTCCAAATTGGCAAAAACTATTTAGCAATTGTTTTGTCTAAAATCTGACCACACCACTAGATTTAGCACTGCCTAAAATGGCTACATACCAAATTTTATAAAAACGTATTTACTATTAACGGTGAAATTGATGGTTTTTATCATTTTATCTTGAAACCCCTGTAAAAATTGCTTTTATTATCCGATTTGGTTTGAATTTTTTTTTAAATATGGAGAAGTTTAAACTATTCTGGAACACAATATGAATTTCCATTGTCAATTAACAAGGCCTACTTTGATTTTTTCGATGTCAACATTGGCAAATGACAATAATAATTGTGACATCGAAAAAAACCAAAGCAGGCTTTCATTATATATAATGGAATTTCATATTGTGAGCCAAAATAATTTTAAATTCTTTTCTTCTAAAACTAACCCGAACCAAATCAGATAATAAATGCAATTTTTATAGTTGTTTTAAAGTAAAAATTATAAAAACCATAAATATTAATTTTACCGTTAATAATGAATACTCTTTTATGAAATTTGGTACATACCTATTTTAGAGGATGCTGAATCCACTGGTGTGGTCAGATTTTAGATAAAAAGGTCAATAAACATTTTTTTCAATTTTAACATTCAAAAAAAAAACAAAGTAGACCTTGACAAGATAATATAGTTTCATATTGTGAGCTAAAATAGTTTTAAATTCTCTATTTAAAAAAAAAAAACGGAACCAAATCAAATAATAAATGCAATTTTTACAGAGGTGTTTCCATCTTAAGTGTGCCACGCCGTATGTCGAAAATATCACGCTCGAAGGACCAAAATACAAGCTACACTCAATCTATCATCATTTCTGACTGCTGTGTTGAGTGCAATCATATTTTATTGAAATAAAGACACTTTTTACAAGAAAATGTATTCCTTGCAATAATTTATAGTGCAAATAACGCTATTCATTTACAATGTAGTTTAAAAAAATGCATAAAAAATTTAAACTTCATATTTGACCATAACCAATGATAAAAAAACATTTTCATATCTTCGCCATTTTTCATTTATAAAACTTGAATAAAAATAGAGTCATGTACATTTCCAGGTCTGTAGCTTTATTATTTTGTCGTACAGATAA
Organism: Monochamus alternatus; assembly: GCA_037114965.1. NCBI lineage: Eukaryota > Metazoa > Arthropoda > Insecta > Coleoptera > Cerambycidae > Monochamus > Monochamus alternatus. Next base: position 11,887,663 of record CM073434.1, on the reverse strand, counting down.
AACTGTTAAATTAATTTTTCAAATAATTTTTAAAATGCAGCAGGAATTTAAGATATTACTTCAAATGATAATTCTAGAAAACTAAATACAATCTGTAATTTTAACATGTAGTTATCATAGTTCTTTAAAAAATAGAGAATTATTAAAATAAGTTTAGATTACATGTCAAAAATATTGACTTCGAAGGACCAAAATTGATATGTGCAAGTATGGTTTAAAAAAAAAATGTGTGTTGAAAATTAATTAATTTCCAAAATATTTCAGAATGCTTTAAAAATGTAAGATCCAACATTTTAACTCTAAATCTACTATCATTACCTTTTGAGTAAAATGAGAACAAATATCTTCATATTTCATCTATAATGAAAAAAATAAAGCTGCTTCTGCACCTTTTCTAAAAATCGTACAGTGCAACACAATAAAAATTATATAAAATCTTGATAAATAATTATTTCCTGTGAGGAAACAATAAAATTTGCAACTTTTATATTCATTCACCGAAAAGAAACTTATCATCTAGCACTTACCGATATCGGAGAAGCCGTATTCGATCCCGTATAAGAAGTAGTTCGGCTTAAAAAATCAAGAAGCTTCTCTTTAGCTTGTTTCTCAGCGGCCCGAGCTTTTAAAAGCTCGTCTTTGAGCTTATTCGCTTCTGCCGCTCTCTTTTCTGACTCTTCCACGAGTCTAGCGGTCAACATCTCCGCTTCCCTCGTCTTCCTCTCTAGAGAGACCTGCAAAGCAAGAAATATTCCTCAGCGAGATTAAATAAAATTATTTGTTTTCCCCGCCGAAACACAGAGGTCATCTTAAGCAAATGGATTTGATTAACAGAAAAAGTTGCCTTGTAATCAAAACAAATCACTCAAATATAGGACAGTAGATTTTATTATTTAACACTGACGACTTTTAAAAGTACCCAAGGGGGTAAATTGTTTCTTCTCTAATAATAATCACTGGCGCATAATGAAGATTATAGTAATCATTTTTGGTCAATCAAGTGTAGGATCATACTGTTATTCTGGAAATATTTTCTGTGCCACAATATAAACTTATAAGAAAAATATTTTGAATTTACGAAATATAAAATTGCAATAGGCTTACCTCATCTAAATTTCGAAAAAGATTGCACATATAGAAAGTACATTTTGAACAAGAGGGTGGTAAGTTGTGGTGGAAGACAGGTAAGAAAACAGACAACCAACGTTAATTTCACAAATCCCAGAATGATAGATAAATTAAAGCGGTATTTTATGAAAGGTTTTGTGACTTTGCCAAATATGTAAATTTATCAGTTTCAACTTTATCATTCTGATTGATTTGAGAATTCTGAGGAACATTCTTAATGAAGATTATTAGACGTATTGCTACTTTACTAATTCCATAAAAATACAGCCTCAGTAGCTTGCAAGTATGCACATCATTTTCCTGCCAGGTTTATCCTCATAGAGAATATTTCATTCGTGTAAGTCAAAGCCCCAGGAACACAGGATAATTACAACAATGATGTGATGTGTGAAAATGATTTACCAGGTTTACTAGAACTTCATAGCCATTTAGAGCCATATTGTGCATTGAGGCAAGCGGACACAGTTTTAAACACTTTTGAAGCACAGACCTGCCATACGAAAAAGATTTCATCAATCTAGGTTATATCTTTTTTTTTCATATAGATATACAAAGTGGCCCCAGATAGGTGAAACGACTCTTATAAGAGACAACAAATTTTGATGCTGAAAAATAACCTTCTGCGATTCAGCTGCGCCTGTTTAAAAAACAACATCTGCCATGATTTCAAATCTATAAAATCCAGTAAGCCTTGGAAATTCGGGAAAAACTAATTTTTTCACCAGTATTGTGATATTTCTGTACGAGATACAACAAAATGCTATTTAAAAAAGTTTCTCAGAATGAAAAAGTGAGTATGTGTATGTAAAATTTTAATGTTTAGGCGCATTTTAATTTTTTCTCAGAATTAAAAACTGAGTATGTTTGTAAAATTTCAATGTGCTAAGCCTACTTTGATTTTTTGCTTAACTTTAAGATTTCTTGGCTAGTAAAGTGCCGTTTCTGAAATGAGATATGTCAAAATGTAAGTTTCTCAGAATGAAAAGACACTGAAATTTTGCACACATGCTGTTTTTTATTTTGAGGTAATATTATGCCTTATCTCACAAACAAGGCACTTCGCTAAAGAAAAAATTTGAAATAAAGCAGAAAATCAAGGACATGGAAATTTTGCACCAATATTCTGTTTTTCAATCGGAGAAACTTTTTCTAATCACATTTTATGGTACCTTATACAGAAACGGCACATTACTGATGAAAAAAAAAAAGTTTTTTCCGAATTTCCAAGGCTTACTGGATTTTATGCATTTGAAATTGCAGATTTTGATTCATAAACAAGCAGAGCTGAATCTCAGCCAATCCGGGAACACCCGGTATACAGGGTGAATCTTAAATAAGTACAAATATTTTAACCAGCAGTATAGTTTTGTGTGTAGAACACATAATTAATAGTTTTTTTACATAAAAATCAGAAATAAAAAAGTGAAATTTTAAATAAATTTCGTAATTTTTCAGTAGAAAACTTGTTGAGGACCGCTGGCCTAGACCGATCCTTCATACTTTTATGAGTCATAGTGCTGCAGACTGAACGTGTGGTTCACAGTGTTGCCAGTATTACACAAATATCTTTGCTTCAAGAAAGAAAAAATCTCAACTTTTTAGCAAATTTTGTCAAGTGTAACATTTTATATTATTTTTTATTATCAAACTGTCATTGACTATCATGACAGATTATCGGAAGCCCAAGTCAAACTTGTTAACCCCATATAATGCATGAAAATAGCAATAAAATTTGCTAAAAGTTGACATTTTTTCCATTTTAAATAAAAAACGCGAGCATAGTTTTTCGTTATTCTTCATAAAATAACTTAAGGAAATTGTGTTTTGTGTCCCTTTCTAACAGTGTACAATGACATTTAACTTGTGAAATGTGGATTACTGATTAAATAGTTAATTTTTTAACAAACAGGTAAGCTTGTGTGCACGTTTATGTATAATTTTTGAACACTGGACATAGTAATATCACGTAATATCTTCCTAAATATTTTACGGTAGTATTGAACTTGCGGAAATTCATTTTTAATCGTTGAAGTATAGTAAGGTTAGTTCAGATGTTAAAATTTATGTTAATATTGCTGCGTATCATACTACATACCCAATTTTACTGTACTTATGCTTAAAACAAGTATTTTTAAAATAGAACTATTACGTTAAAGGAAACGTAATATTTATATTGGAGGAGATATGGCAACCTCGCAACAAATCATATGTTTCATTACGTTGTTGGATGAAAAATCAGCCAGCGGTCCTCAAAATGTGGGTATTTTTTTAAAAAATTAATATCTCCGTAAATATTAGAAATTTTTAAAAATGGCTTTCACTAGACTGATTTAAATGACGAACTACACCAGCAGTTAAAATATTTGTACTTATTTAAAATTCACCCTGTATGTGTTGAAATACAATCAGCAAGTCATTCAATATTATCATTTAACATTAGGTATATACATACAATACAATATGTAAATTTCTGTAACATGAAAATATAAGGTAAAAGTGAACTTTTTAACTATTTTTGCTGAAAAAAATTCCGTTAGTAATTGATTTTTTTTTAGTTTCAAAATGTGATATAAACAACCCCGTTGGAAGCTCTGCTTAAAGAGTACCATTTTGTAAATTTATTTATACTTCTCCGGTAATTATTATTTATAAATTTCTTTAAACCAGGGAGTTTGATTTGGAAATACTATCTTCAAATGTTAAAATACACCAACTCGCATCACTATAATTGCCACTTTTTATTTGAAAAGAATAACAAATCACTGCTATTAACTGCACCTAATCACAATGAAAAAAAAAAAAACTTAATAATTGTGGTCACATTACATGGAAAAAGGCAAAGAACGTACGACATAACCCAACGGGCAACCCCGGAACACAGAATTGACTACTCCGCCCATCCTAACAAATCACCGCTGTTGGTTAAAGTAATTAATAGATGGCGCTTTGTATTTCACTTACCTTTTCTTCGTCTTTTCTCATGGCAGTTAATCTTAACCTAGTTATCTCTTGTTCAGCCTCGGCGGCCTTTTGACTCAGAAGCCTCGCTTCCTCCTCGGCCACCCTGCTTTTCTCTGCTAAGAGATCCGCGCTTTCCTCTGACCTTCTCTGAAACATTAAAAAAATTCAAATAACGCTCTACAAATTCACAATTTTCAGACTTACCAAAGCCTCGTTGGCCAACCGTATCTCTTCCTGGTACTGCAACAACCTTTGCTCCATGTTCGCTCTGTCTCTCTCGGCTTCCTCCCTCAACTGTTTCTCTCTAGCCAATCGATTTCGTTGCACCTGCCTCCTTTGTTTCTCTTCCTTGGCTGCCGCTTTCATTTGTTGTAGTTCCATCGAATCAGGTTTCCTCCTTCTCATGAAGAGGTCGTGATTTCCCATACACAAATCTAATATCTAAAAAAAAATTAAGTAAGGTTGCGAATTATACACAATTTGCAGAGACTTACCAATTTGTTCATCCTTACTTTCTGGCTGAAAAACACGAAGTTGGGTGCGTTCTTATCGACTGGTTTGATAATAAACTTTTTATCATCAAAACTGATATGTCTAATTTCAGACCAAGTGAAGGTCGTTTTTGGTTGAAGCTTGTTCTCCTTTTCATAAATGTTCAGGCCTAGGGCGGTCACGCCTAGCCATAAATCAGTCTCTTTTTTATTCTGAAACAAAAATATAACCTATGTGTCACAGTTTCTATAAGAAAATTTAAAAACTTACCATTATTGGGAAATAATTGACTCCATACATATCTAAATCCTGGGCGATCTTCAGGTATTCCATTTCTGCCTCGTCGCGAGACATGCCTCTGTGATCGGCATACCACACCCTTATTCTCTCTTCCCACATCTCCAACGTCATCTGATACTGATCTATAACTCTCTGAGGCAACAAATCTTCACTAGCCAACATGCCGGGCTTGTAAGTGTCTTCATCAAAGTCACCAAACTAAAACAAAGAGATTAAAACATAGAGCTAAATCAAGGCACCTCTGGAATTTCAAAGGTGACTTCATCTAGTTGGTTATAAATTGAGCAATAAAAAAATATGAACCTTTGCTTGTACGGCGTAGCTAGCTAATAATACTGAAGCCTCTGGTGGACAATAAACGTCCATAGACAATATCGCCTGTTTCACTTGAAGGAAAAACGAATGTTGTGTGACTTCTTGCACGAGTTCTTCTGCTACCTCTTCGGGATAGAACTTAGCCAAGAACATAAACGAGGCTGTCTGGTGGTTCTTTTGTATGCTTTGATCCTGGACTAAAAACAACATAAATAAAATCCTTGTGTAAAAACGTAACACTTTCATACCTTTTTTGTCCAGTTTGAGCCATGATATAAAACCTTTAGAGTCTTCATATTGTAATCCGAAATACCAGGTTTCTCGTAAGCCTATTGTCCTGCATACTAGTTCGAAGAGATCTCTTCCTGTGGCACGCCACTAAACATATTAAAACAAACTTACTTTCTTTGTCTGAACACTGAAAACATCTACTAAAAATTTAAAATTACTTTCTCTAGAAATTCCAGCTTCATCACTAGCCTACGAAATAAACAAATGAGAAACGTACAAACATACCTCTAGATTAAACTCTAATTCTGCATCGAGAGTACAAACTTTGACTGGGAAACTTTTTCCCGATTTTTTTCGACGGAACGGAGGCATATTTTCTAACATTATTCATTGCAGCACATATGTATCACAAACACAAATACATTTTTATTTTTATTAACTTATTAGTCTGTCAAAATCAATTATGTCATTTTCGATCTTAACTACAGCAGTACCAAACACGAAATACAAGCACCAACCTCCAAACTTTCAATGTCACTAACACAAAGACAATAACTTGGTTCTGTAATATTGTAATATTCTGATATTATACAGAATTTTAAGGTAGAAGCGGTCAAGGCGCCGTGGCTTAGTTGGTTAAAGCGCCTGTCTAGTAAACAGGAGATCACGAGTTCGAATCTCGTCGGGGCCTGATCACCGTGTCAATTTTTTTTTGGAACTCGGCTATAAATATTCTGTAAAACACCATAAAACTGATAATTAAAGAATATATAATATTAATGTAATGGCAATTGAATAGTTTTTATCTTTTCAGTATTTTATATATAAATATTTTATATGTAAATATGGTTTTGTTGGAACTGGCAATGCCTGCTATAAAATTTAGCTAATAAAATATTTTTGAAATTAAATGTTTTTCATTTATTATCTGCTTTTACCTAATTGTTTATTAATGATTGATATTGTCTACTATTAAATAAGGATTATTATTTATTATAGATGAATCCTTTCCTTACTATAAAACTGAAAGCTGAACTAATAAAATAGTTCAAATAAATTGATCCTAATCTATTACCTGTAAAGGATAATCTATGTTACCTGTTATTGACCTACTATTGCCTAATTAGTTATTAATTCTTATTGGCAATTATTAAGTAGGTACGAATTATTATTTACTGCACTGAATCCATCATCTTCACTTTATAATAGGTGCTTCAACCTTCAACCTAATGTAATATATTTTATATACCTATACATAGAGGCCACAATTTTTTTTAATGAAAAACTAGATTCGACTGCAGTATTTAGATTCGTGTCCTACAACACCTTCGAAAGCAAAGGGGGTAGGCATTTTTTTATTAAATTATTGTCATGAACATTTTAACAAATATTGTTAACCTAATAATAATAAGAAGAAATTAAAAGATGCTAGTTTATCCATACTTTTTTACCTTCAGAAGTATATTGCAAATTAATATACAATATAATTAATTAACTGTTTTTTTATATATTTGATTTATATTATGAAGAAGTGTAGCAAAAACTGCACTTTAAATTAGTGCCTACAAGAAGAATTGAAATTAAATTGAAAATGAAATTCGTAACATATTTTAACTTGGCTCACCCTATATTTACAATTTTTGGCTAACCGTGTAATGGTACAATGTGATACAATCTACTGCAATAATAATGGTATTTAGTTTCAAAAGAGTGCCATTATTATTGCAATAGATTGTGCATCCGTTTTATGTATATCATACATGTCAACGTCAACAATTATATTGCCGATTCGCTATACTACCTTACCTTATTTTATTTACACTTGGCGATTTGGCTTGACATGTAATACGCAGAATCTGAAAATCTAATCTAATAAAATTAAATCTCTACAACTACAACTCGTATGACTACAGATAATATATTTTTTTAAATTTAATTGTGTCTGGCTGAAGAAACCGGGTGCCGGTGCATAATATAATATGTGCTAATTAATAATCGTCATACAATACAATGTTTGCCAAGTTTATAGACTGTAGGTTACGTCATCATTGAACATTGAATAATGAACTGATGATTAGTGATTCAAATTGTTAAAATTAGTTTTAAATCGAATGAAAATAGAATTAATTTCATGCCAAAAATGGGTCAACATGTATCCAGAACTGATTTCGAATGGGTGTATACCGAAGAACCTCATGCTAGCCGAAGGAAAATAATTTTAGGTTAGTTTTTTATTTGTTCATTCAGATAATTACCGCATACATAAGAACGTGCAGAATGCCTCATAGTCACAAAATTATATTTGAATGAGTCATTAAACTCATCGATATCATGTTTATGTTTTTATAAAATTATTATATTGTGTCAAATGTTTATTTCTGTTATAAGATATAGTGTATCTAATTATCATTTTCAATTTCTGGAAATGTACTATTAAAAATCAAATAATATAATTGACATAAGATCTATTTTCCCAAGAGTCGTATTGGTTTCAAACTGTTAGAAATATTCGAATAGTTAAGTTGTGAATGTGTTTCCGCGGAAGGTAACTCAAGAAGTGGTTGGACGAACATTTCCGACAGTTTCAAACTAGTCCCTGACTCTTTCGAGAAGAGACCTATAATTCCCCACCTATAATTTTCATTTACTTTTTCAGAAAAATATCCACAAATTAAGAAATTGTTTGGTTACGATCCAAATTTTAAATGGGTAGTAACGGGTATGGTTCTACTTCAATTTTGTATGATGTACATTCTAAAGGATAAGTCATGGCCAGTAATTCTTCTAGTCGCATACTGTTTTGGGGGTGTTATAAACCATTCTTTAATGTTAGGTAAGTAACTAACTATTTTTAATAGAATATACAGCTAGATAAGTAGGCATAAATGATTATTTCTAAGATTGAACGAGACAGAAATGATAAATTATCCACAAAAAATCCAAATATTGCACTGTAAGTATAGTAGATATATCATGGTACCTATTAAATTATTTTAAATAATTTGTAATTGAAGAAGGAAGGTAGACCCTGTTTTTTTTTTTTTATTTGGAATGTGTCGTGTAAATTGTAAAACAAACCAAAACTTCCTTTTGAAATCTGTGTTGGTTTTTCCGCTTACTTATGATTATCAACGTACACAAAATTTTATCAGCATGCTTAACTATACGTGACTAATTTATCTTTATATACCCTAGGAATATGCCATAAAATATGACATACCAAAGGTGAAAGATTAGAATCAAATTTCACACTCGTTATTCTTCGCATCTAAACAATAATAATTGGAACAGATATAGGTTAGGTGGTTAAAAAAAATGTTTCAAATACAAACTCAAGTGGTGCCAGCACAATCCAAGTCATGAACAACATTATCCGTTATTGTACTGTGGACACGAATTCTATGTTATGTAACCTATATAAAAGTGTATGCACAGCTGTGTTAACACTGCAAATGATATTGAATTTATCGATAATATAAAGTCAAGCTATTTCTTGTAAATGCTTATCGACTGTTTTGAAAAATGCTATATTAGGCATTAAAACATCAATAATAATTTTTCTTTATCTGAGAATCACAAAAATGATAAAGATGAAAATGATTACTTAAATATAATGCTGTGTGAATTGCATCTCAACACAATAAAAGACATTATAGGAAATATTTGTATTCAGTGGCGGCTCGTGATGTTTTCAGTAGAGGAGGCTTGAAGTGAAGTTAAGTCAGAAAATCTAATTTCAATTTGAACTACTACATTTAGTATCCAAAATTTCACAAAAAAATAATAATGAATTAATGAATATAATGAATATCAGTTCTTTCAAAATTATATGATGTTCTTCTTTTCTTTGATGGCGAGTCATCGTTAATATTTTCTACAATGTCTTCTAAGAAAATACTATACAAAGTGTTGAAATGTATCTCATTATTGCGAAAGTCTTTCAATTTTGATAAAAGTGTATTAATTCTCTTTTTAGAATATGTTACGTCTGTTAAATTATTTTGCAAAATTTGGAATACCTCATCGGTTTGTTCAAAAATCATTTTAAAGGTTTTCAGGAAAAAAATTAAGATTTTTTCTAAGCGAATCCCAAACTTTGTTGGTTATTTAAAAAATCGTCGCTGTCCGAGATGAAATTAAAGTTTTTTTCTATAAGTTTCAACAGTAAAAACAGCTGTAGAAAAAAAATTCCAACGAGTGGGAGCATTACTTGGAATTCTGTGTTGCATTATTCTATTTAATACTTCAGATCTTTTAGTAGATTTGGAAAAAATTGACGAAAATCCGGAGATTTGAAAAAAAATCTCACTTTAATTCCGTTGCAAGCTTTACTTGACACTAAATTTAATTTATGTGCGTAGCAGTGATTAAAATAAGCTTGAGGAGCAACGTCTTATATTTTTCTTTGAAGACCATTAAACATGACCCGACATAACTTCGGCATCATCATAGGTTTGACCGATTAATTTATTATTTATTTTAGGTTCCCGAAAAAACAGTGGAATTATCTAAGAAATTTTGCAAATTAGAATCGTATATTTTTAATAAATTTATTAATTCTTTAAAGTTTCCGTGATTAGAAGAATCCGCTTTTTCATCATCACCGCGAAAAGAAATTCCTTGAGACAATAAAAATATTACTACATCGATTAATCTATGTAAAATATCTCTATTTTCACGGTTCTTCTCAATAAAATTTTGTATTTCTATCTTGTGAACAGAATCGAAAGCATTTACAATAATATACGTTTACCCAGCATTTCAAATTTAATACGCGATGAAATATGTCCCTGAGATTTTTCATGCCTTTCGAGAGCTCGTGTTATATTTTGCAAATTATTAAAACCCACCCTGCCCCATACTGATAAATTATCATTAGTAAATAACAAACATTGCCAGCAGTATAATTTATTTCTAATAGTTGATGCGGTTAACCAGTCGTTTTTTTATAATAATTAAACTAAAGACGGCAAAGAAGGTGTTGGTCTAGATTTTTGTTTAATTATCAGCTTTTCATCGTAATTGAGAGTATGATATCCTTGTAATTGCAAATAATCTAAAATGTCCATGCAACTAGAGAAGCTGTTCACGTTATTGTCATTTTCAGCACTCATTTTTTAAATAAAGTTTTTAATACGTACCAGTAAAATGTAAGATTGCTTGTCAAACACAAATTCTTAAAAAAATCACTTTTAAATTACACAAAAACATCCGTTAATCACAGAAACCCGCGAAATTACAGATCATAGGTTACAAATGACAAATGGTCAATGTTTTTTGTTTTGTTCGGATTGTTCTATTTTCGATTAATGCCGAGAGTGCCGAGACTTCACGATGGGCGATCGCGTGGTGGTATAAGAAGGATGGTTATATTAAAAAAACTTACATGTTAAAAAGAGGTAGTTGATGGCAACTAGTTGCCTGTCGTGAGTTTTATTTGCGAGTGTAACGACGCTATCTCTATTGTTCAAGGTCACATATGAATGAGCTAATGCTTACCGCGCTTAGCTGCCAGCAGCTCCGTTGGCTGGGCTACGTATTCGGAGAGCGCGAAATTTCAAGAACATTTAAAAATCACGTATTTATTTGCTCACTCGAGATTTCAATTAATAATTAGTTGCATATGAAAATGGATTTATAACAAAATAAATGTAAAAATATGATATAGGTAGGTACTTATGTAATGTAAAATAAAAATAAATAAAAGACGTTTTCTTAGCAATGCTACAAACAACGCAGAGGAGGCTTAGCCTCCCTTGCCTCCTCTAACAAACCGCCACTGTTTGTATTAGTATGCAATGGAATATACCGATATAATAATCTACTATGAGCAATTATTATCTTTATTAGTTATAATTAAATAACTTTTTTTTTAATCGTCATTGGTGAGGTTATTTGGTTAGCAATATTACAGTATGTTCTTGTAACAAAAGATACAGGGTGTTTCTTAAGTGTGTACAGAAAATTCAAGGATGTATTCTACAGTAAAAATTGCGGCAATTTGGTGAAAAATATATACAGGATGATTCATATTCAAAAAAAATTTTTGCATGTACAGGGAAAAATCAAGAGAAGGGCAATTCGAAAATGATTTAATGCACAGCACTGGAAACTGGTCCACAGTAAAACCTGACCTAGTGGAAGGCAAAGCATGTTGGCGACCGGCCTGGCAGCAAACTAGAATAAAAACTGAACGAACAAAAAAATTGAAAGAATTTCTCAAGGAAGGAAATAAAATAAAATTTTATAACAGCCATTGTATATCAACAAATTCAACTGATTTTACTGCGATGGTGATTATTACTTAATAAAATTAATTTGTCGTTTCAATTAATAGGTATTAGGTAGTGCATATAATTTGACATACCTGATGATGCAACTATTCAAAATTTGGTCAATCGACGTGTAAACGCATTTGCGCTTGTATCACCCAATTTCAACGAATTAACACAAATGTTTCTGATTTTCATCTGTTTTGAACTCGCAAGTTATTGGCAGCAGCTATGATACATTTGCGTAAAATATCTTTAATGTCCAACTTCGGAGCGATATACTTCACTTTTTACACTGTTGAGCGATTTGCCTGACCCTTGGGTTCTCTTCAACAATCTCTAAAATGTGGACGCTGTGGACGTCCCGGATCTCCATCTCTTCCACGATTCGGTTGCAAATTTCCCATCACGCCTGCGTTGCTATAGATCAGAGAAATTTAAAAATCAGTTTTAAGATTTTTTATGTCTAAGTTGAATAAAAATTTCAAGAAATCGACATTATTTAGAAATGCTGCATGTATTTGAATGTCTTTAAAACTTTAACATGTCGTTACAACTAAAATTTTATGAGGGGTACCTATTGATTTGTTTTTACTTATTGTTATTAATTATATTATTATTATTATTAATTATATTATTATTATTATTATTATTATTAAGTATATTTTTCAGCAATTCACGAAATTTCACACAATCTAGCATTTGGACATGCTAGACCTCTACATAATAAGTTGTTTGGATTTTTTGCTAACCTACCCATTGGAATTCCCATATCCATAAGTTTCAAGAAGTATCACCTTGAACACCATCGTGTAAGTTTACCATAAAATCGAATTTTCAGATATTACGGAAAGTGTGTCTTATAAAAAGTGAAAATATCAGTCTTTCTTTCTAGTACCAAGGAGATGAACTGAGGGATACGGATATTCCAACCTACCTTGAAGCCAAACTGTTCTGCACAACGTTCGGAAAATTTATATGGGTGATCCTGCAACCGTTCTTCTACAGCTTTAGGCCTCTGCTTACCTATCCGAAGCCTCCCGTGCTTTTGGAATTAATCAACGCTGTGATTCAAGTCATTTTTGATGCATTCGTGGTGTATTGTTTTGGTACGATATTATTTTAACACTCTTGAAATTAAATGAAATATTTGTTTTTGTAGGAGCACGCATTCTGGGCTACTTGTGTTTTGGTTCGGTCATGGCGATGGGACTCCATCCCGTCGCGGGGCATTTTATTAGCGAACATTACATGTTTAAGAAAGGATATGAAACGTATAGTTATTACGGCCCTTTAAATGCAATCACGTTCAACGTGGGGTATCATAACGAACACCACGATTTTCCCGCTGTGCCTGGGTCGCGTTTACCAGAGGTAAAACTGAAAACAGACTAAAAGACAGTTTCGTAAAAACGTTAATATTTTTTTTGTAGGTAAAGAGAATAGCACCCGAGTTTTACGACGATTTACCTCAACATCATAGTTGGACGGCGGTTCTTTACGATTTCGTTATGGATCCCGATGTCGGTCCGTACGCTAGGATTAAGCGTAAAGCGAGAGGCTTGTCGACGTAAATTATACACTTTATATTTTTATACTATACCCTGTATACTCTCACAAATATTGTATCGAGTATTTTGTAAATATGTACCGTAAATGCTCTGCTGATGATCTAAGGTATTTCATTAAATTATTTAAAAAAAAAAAGGTATTCGAGATGTTTTATTTATTACCTATTCATTTTATATGATAAAACACGGACTAGAATCACATAATAAGCTAAATTTCAATTATAACGTGCCTTACAAATGATTATTTTATTGCTATAAGAATCGTAAACCTCTGAACTGGCATCAGAAATAATGTTATAACTCTTCTACTTGATAATAGATGGCAGCTCTAGTGGTTCCGAAATGTGACAGTGTTGCCAAGTAATAACTAGGCAGCTTAATACATTCTATCTACACATCTCCAAAGTCTTGACGCGCCTAGATACTTTACAGCATAATTAAATTAAAGTTTCAAAATGGGGTAGGCCTTATTCTTTGTTTTAATACCAAATTACGCGATATACAAATTGTTTAACTTGCTTCCTGAATAATGCAGAATAAAATGAAAAATGTGGACAAATTTCTATTTTTGAGAAAATGGTGACAACATAATTTAAAAGTCTGTATCATCGTGTCTTCCTTCAATCAATTATGCAACGCATCTCGGCATCCCGAGAATCAGATTATCAATAAAATGAAGAAGCCCATTGTCTCACTCCTCGAACTGCTACAATCAAATCCTGAAGGGTTATGGGAGATTTTCTCCATGGGGTATTGCTCTACTCAGGTAGGCAGACATCTACAATGGGATTCATGTCTGGTGAGTTTGCTGGCCAGTTCATTCTTGGGATATTTTCTGCCTGCAGCATGTTTTGTACCATTTAGACGCGATGTGGTCTGGCATTTTTGAAGGCCACTGTTCTTGCCTGGTCATACTGAGAAATCGAATTACTTGGCATTTCGTACAAAATTAAATTATACTTTATTAATACTCGATGTCATCACTCATCAGTTTAAAATTGATTCTTTTTTAAAGTATCTCCATATTTTCGGGCAGAAACAATTTTTTGCTACAGTACAGTTTTTATTTTCATGATAAAGTAAATAATAAAAAATGTATATACAAAACATGGTCACCGTACATTCCACAAGCTGAAAATTAACAACAGGGGGCCAAGACTTTTGGAAATGTGTGTATTAGGGTAGGTGTATGTGTTTTTTAAGGTATAACCAAATTAAATGTTTACCATCTTGTATCGGAAATGAACTTCTATAACCTTTTTTCAGGACCCAACTTTTTAAAATCAAATTTTTGACTGTTTCAATGATGATTCTCTAAATTAAGAAATAAGTAAGACCCCAGAAAATATTTCAAATTTCTTAACAATTCATTTTGGGAAGTAGAGATAAATCTCATTTATTTTATTTTGAAAGATACAGGGTGTTCTGAAATTAATGGGATAGAACAAGAGTAGAAAAAATCAAATTTGTTTCTAATTTTAATGTTACTAGTAGAGGGCGCCACTTATGACACATCAGGCTTCTTTTAAATGGCAGACTTTTTTGCGGCTTAGAAACAATCGAATCTCCTTCCAAATTTCACACATAGGGGTTTTGAGGGCGTCCTGATTCACACCAGTTTATCAGATTTTAAATAAAAAAATCTCTAAATGAGGTTTTCGATGCCATTTAAATCAAAAACATATTGGTTGTATTATTTGGGTTTTTACGGGTTTGTACACAAATATAAATTTGAGATCTTGTAAAAGAAAATACTTGTTCAAATTTCACAAATAGTGGTTTTGAGGGGCCATGATCACACCACCTTTTCAGATTTTAAATAAAATCGCCAAACATTTTTATTGAAATTCAGGAGTGTAAAATTAAAAATCATAACAGGCCTTGGACGGTCATCTTAAAAGCCGTGGTAGGGTCAGAGAAGCAGTTTTTGATGCCATGTAACTCAAAAACATATATGTTGGATTATCTGGATCTTGGATAAAGTTTTTACGTATTTGTACAAAAATATACATTTGAGATTCTACAAAAGAAAACACTGTATAATTCTTGTTCAAATTTCACACATACGGGTTTTGAGGGGTCTTAATTTACATCACTTGATCGAGGAATAAGCTTTTATGGATTTGTGCACAAATAAAAGTAGACATGCTGTTGAATACTACACACAACGTTAAAAGTCTTGGATCCCCTGTATATAAAATGATTGGATTAAACCTAGTGATTTTTCTTATATGGTAAAAAAGTACATGTACTTTGGGGGACAAAAAATACAATACAAAATTGCTGACCATGAACTTTTACTTTATTACCAATGTTTTTACAAATCTGGTCAGTTTGCCAGTGTGTTCAGCCAAGTATCCCTTTGAACTTTTGTACATTATAATGCCAGAACGTGAAATTTCTGCGTTTAACCGAGCAAGAATGGCTCCTTTAGATCATCCGTTGTACGAATAGTACATAAATATAGAGAATTTGATATAGTGAAAAACAGACCACGTAGTGGTTTTGTCCTCGAGTGTCTAATGAAAGGGAGGATCGGTATTTGGTGCAATATGCCCGTAGACAACACACATCTTCAGCTTCACCTCTCAGGGCCCACTTTCAAGGTACGTTTCTCCGTGTCGAGACACTATTCGAAAACAATTCCACATCGCAATGTTACGTGCTAGAATAAGACCACGGGGCCCCACTCTACTTCCAAGGCATCGTGCTGCCCGTCTCCAGTGGGCGCGAGAGCATAGGGATTGGCTTTTACGCCAGTGGCGGTGGGTCTTATTTACAGACGAAATCAGAATTGGGCTGGTTGCTGATGACAATCGACAGAGTCTGGAGAGAACCAGGTCGTCAACAGCGACTTCATTTTCCCCGTGAAGTTGCTTCGTATGAAGGGCATACCGTAATTTTTTGGGGTGGACTAATGTTCAACTGCCGCAACCCATTAATTCGCATACCACAAAATATGACCAGTCAAATTTACATCGAACAAGTTATTAGGCCCATTATCTACACCCTATATACGTAATGAATTAGCTGAAAATTTTGTGTTTATGGACGACAACGCTCGACCACATCGCGGAAGAAGGGTTCAAGAGACACTCGAAGCAAGACATATCAATAGATTAGATTGACCAGCCAACTCTCCTGATATGAATGCTATTGAAAACATGTGGTCGTTGCAGCCATTCATAATCATATTCCTCCACCTCAGACTGCAGATGAGTTAGTCGTGGCGGCAGAAGACGAATGGAACAATATTGCGTAAGAGATATTTAACCGCTTGATTATCTCAATGCACAGACGTGTCAATATGCTATTGGAACGTGATGGAGGTCATATACTGACTATTAGGCAAGTAGAGAACTTGCTTTGTTACTTCTTTTTGATTTAATAAATGTTGTCAAAAATGTCACACATTTGCTGGTTTTTAACTTATTTGTAAGTAGTCAGTTTATCGAACATATTCTTTTCACAAAAGAAGATTCAGAAAACAATATACTTTTATAAATGTATTTGGTTTTTCTGACAAACAGATTTCTTTAACAAGAATGAGGGGGGTTGACGTGTGTATTATGCATGAATGAGACAAAATTGCTCGTTACATCTTACACCATGGTGGAAACACGATTTTACAAGTGAGTTTATTGTAAACAAAACAGGCAATAAAATATATATATAAAGCCCATTGATTATACCGACAATTTATTATTTGAACTTAGATAAACCCTTGAGATAAACTTATTGTAACCGATGATCCTTAAGGTGCAGATCGAGACGGTCGCACACTGCTGTTTAAAAAATTATGTGATTTCATTTTCGTGTTCATTTATGCTATGCGTAAAGGCCGTCTTTACGAAGCAGGTTGCAAACTTTGCATGCGGAATTCTTCTTTCGATTCTCATTAGGTAAATTACTTTGCCACCCATGTCATACTCAATAAAGAATCACCCTGTTTAAGGTTTGCTTTGCATATCTAGCAGTGACCATATATTTAGGTATATTCGCTAAAAAAATAAAATACCGTGATTTGTTCTGATTAGATGAATTTTAACGTAAACGCTCGCATCGCGGTCTCGCCGAAAACTTTGGAGAATTTCGGCCAATCAAATATAAGATCTAATAAAAATACATCTTCTACAAAACATATTTTGATATCTATAAATAGTATGAAATATATAGTATAAGTCGGAACGAAAATATAATATTTATTTTATTCTGAACGCATTATTCGTCAGTTGAAAATTTTATTAATGAGTTTATACTGCGAAACAGTTATATTCAAATTGATAAAAGTATTGACCTTGTCATTTCTAAACATTGTTAAATGTATAATTAATACACTTTTCTTAGTTTATGGTATATCTTTCCGATGTTTTTTTCTAATCTAATCAAGCAACAAAAAAGATATGAAATCTCAAAAAGTCAAATTACCTGTTGAATAAGAGTAAAATAGATATATAACACAATCCATATATGTTATTCAAAATTAATCCAAGATAGCTTCTCGACTTCAGAACTAAAACAAAGCTAAAATCTGGTGGGGAACATATAATATACGAGTATATATAAGCTGATCATGTGTGCTGTGCATATGAGTAACTTACTAGTGGTCATATGGTGCTGTGCATATAGTGTTTGCGAAACTTATAGATTATAGGTCATGTGACAGTCATTCAATTAAACATTAGTTTTAACAGAATGAAAACATAGTTTGGTGCCAAAAATGGGGCAACATGTGTCCAGGACAGATTTTGAATGGGTATATACAGAAGAACCTCACGCTAGCCGAAGGAAAATGATTTTAAGTTGGTTTGTTTTTATTTGTTAATTCATTCATAAATATATTTAAATAATTACTCCACACATATAAGAAAGTACAGAGTGCAGGATGCTTCAAACACGAAACAATTATTTTTTGGGAAAAATCCTCGAACAGGTCGATTTTTAATTTAAAAAATACATATTTTAGCGTGAAATGCGATTTTCAAATGTCATTTGTTTTCGAGTAATGACGTCATCGATTTTTTTTTAAATGGCAACACCATATTTTTTTCCTTGATTCTGAAAGATCGTTTAATTCTCTATCAGACAGAACTAAAATTTTGCCCTCTAAATGACGATTGAAAACGGAAATTTTATCCATAAAAAAGTAACAATTCTGAGGTATGTAAAATAAAATACAATTGATTAAATTTTATACTTAAATTAAATGTTCGAATTGCCATCCACCAACTACTTGACAATGCGCAAGTCTGTGAAGAAATTCTTTTTGCCCATTATGAATGATTTCTGGGGTAACTCTGCGTATTTCGTCCCGAATACGATTTTGAAGGTCTTCTAAATTACGTGGTTTATTAATGTACACTTTTAACTTCAAGTATCCCCATAAATAATAGTCAAGAGGTGTAAGATCTGGCGATCTTGCAGGCCATTCTATCGGTCCGCGTCTGCCGATCCACCTCCCAGGAAAACAGTTGTCCAAAAAATCTCGTACAGGGCGTTCATAGTGCGGAGGTGCACCGTCTTGTTGAAACCATATGGTATCGTCAGAAATGTCAGGGTCATTATCGTTAGGAAAAATTACTGCAAGGGCTGGAACAAGGTCATTTTCTAGAAACTCTAAATATCTTTGTCCTGTAAGGGTTCCTTCAAAGAAGAAAGGCCCTACTATTCTGTCGTCAACTATTCCAGCCCACACATTTAATTTCTGAGGGTGTTGGGTATGTGCCTCTGCCATCCAATGAAGATTTTCCCGACTCCAATATCTGCAAGTTTGACGGTTTACTGTACCAGACAAAATGTGGCCTCATCTGAAAAAAGTATTTGCGGTGTAAATTTCTATTTCCTTGACATAAATCCATTAGAATTTCGCAAAAGTGTAAGTGGCGATCGGGATCATCTTCATTGAGTTCCTGCACAAGTTGAATTTTGTAGGGATGATATTTTTCCTTCCTCAAGATACGTAGCACTGTGCTCTGACTAGTGTCATTGTTTAATGCAACCAATCGTGAAGAATTATGAGGATTATCCACCATACTTATCAAAATGTTCTGTTTCTGATTTTCATTAATGCTTGGACGTCCAGGTTTTGGAATATTTACAACATTGCCAGTTTCTCTAAATTTAGACTCTACCTTACTGACTGTTGATTGGCTGATAGGGCGATCTGGATGTTTTTCATTAAATAAATCGCAAACTTCCTGCTGAGTTCTAGTCATAATTAAAATTTCAATTCTTTGAGTAGGTAACAGTTAAATGTGCCATAATACTTTGAATAATAATTTCTATGTCGCTTACAATACTTATTAGAAAGTCAGTGTGACAATGATACTTTGCAAAGATTTTCACCTACATGATCCATAAAAGAACTATGGAATTCGAAAAACTAAACTTGATAACGTTTTTGCTTTATTTTAATTGATTTAGGTTTTCTAACATTCAATCGTCATTTACTCGAAAAGTGTCCTATGTAAGAGGGCAAAATTTTAGTACTGTCTGATAGAGAATTAAACGATCTTTCAGAATCAAGGAAAAAAAATATGGTGTTGCCATTTAAAAAAAAATCGATGACGTCATTACTCGAAAACAAATGACATTTGAAAATCGCATTTTACTCTAAAATATGTATTTTTTAAAATAAAAATCGACCTGTTCGAGGATTTTTCCCAAAAAATAATTGTTTCGTTTTTATTGAATTTATTCCATACTTTTGGCGCATACTGTATAGATCCTCAATATCAACATGTACCTATAATGTCATTTTCAATATAATTTTTTTTTCAGCAAACAATACCGGTAAAAGTAACAATTAAATACGTACAATCGTTTGCAATAGTAATGACACTCATGCATTTTTCGATTTCTTTTGAACTGCTGACGAATTTGTAATTAAATCTACCTTCAACTTTTAACATTAGTGCTTAGTTAGTTTCACTCACCAATACAGATTTAATGAAATTTCTACTCAAAACTTCCAGAAGTTCAAAAACTGTTTCGAGGGAGTGTATTTATAATTGCAAAATCATATGTACATACTTACATGATTCATTTTTATTTTGAAAAACATGAACGGCGCTGCTACATTATAATATATATATAATTCACTAGTGTTTTTTTTTTTCAGAAAAATACCCACAAATTAAGAAATTATTTGGTTGCGATCCAAATTTTAAATGGAAGGTAGCGGGATTAGTTTTACTTCAATTTTGTATGATGTGCATTCTAAAAGATCAGTCATGGTCACTCATTCTTCTAGTGGCATATTGCTTTGGGGGTGTTATAAACCATTCTTTAATGACAGGTAAGTGGTCAACCGTCGAATACTTTTACGTATATAAATTTATCTTGTAAATATACTAGCATCAGTGGCGTTCGTGCCGTTAGATACTCATTTGTAGCAAAAAAAAATGTACGCCACTGATTTTTCAACAAATTGATCTCGCTCTCTTAAAGCCAAGTTAATTATTCTTAAAAAGTGTCTCTTGGACTTTTTCCTCCTGACGCACTGTTTTCGAAATAAAAATTAATTTATTAATCATTACAAATAGACCAACTTTGGAATGCTAATTAAAAAGCAATAATCTAGGTAGCATGTGTCAGTTTGTCATACATTTCATGTCAGACTTAAACAAAAGAAGATAACACAGAGTCTCGAGTGATTAGTTTTTGAAGGGTTCAAGTTGTATAAACATATTATTATATACAGGGTGCACACGCGATAATCTTATAAATTTATTTCTTTTATTTTTCATATACATTTAAAATCTTTTAAAATCTATCAGTTAAATGATGTTGAATATTAACAATAAACATATGTAATATATCGAAAACCGTAAAAGATAAGTAAGTATAATATATTTCTGAAAAGTTAAATTGGCGGTCTTTTCAATGGCGTAAAATATAAAGAATGTTCCATTTAAAAAACAACTTCAAACAGTAACGGAGAACAAGTAGAAGGAGGGCAATTTTCACGTGATCACAATTATAATTATTAGTTATTTTGGTCCGAAATTCTGCACAACACAATTTAGCAAATGACTAAACAAACGTCCGTCAAACGCTGTAACGTGTAATCTTTTACTCTGTTTGACGACAATGAAACAGGCAATACCTGAAATGACGACAAACTTCAGTCAATCAAAGGAAGGTGGGAAAAATATTAATCGCCTAACAAAGTAGAGCAATTTCAAATAATCCTGTATTTGTATTTTCTGATTTACCGATACATAATGATTAAGAAAAAAGTTAAAAAAATGTTAATTCTGTTCGCATTTGGAACAGTCCGAGCCTGCTTGATTCACTAGTTTAAAAAGTCACGAGTCGCCCCTGTTCCATTCACATTTGTTACTATTAAATATATAATTAAATTAAATAGATTTAACGAACTTCTCCAAATCTGTAAGTTTTTTTTTCGTTTACTTATGATAGCCAAGGCACATATATAATTTTATCAACATTTATACGCAACTAATTTAGAATTTAGAAATAAATATAAATCTATCACATATTAGAGAGGTGAAAAGGTGAGTCTTCCTATTAAAAAATGTGTTATCCAATTATCTCTACTACTTATTTGTAAGTATACCAAACTATTTTTTCTTTAGTTTGATTGGATTTGCCACACTTCTGAAAAAGAAAAACGTAAATAAGCCCTCACGCCAAAAAAATCTCACACGGAAAAAAAACAGTAAATAGACAACAGATAAGTAAAAAATAACAAAAATCACATCACTATAGCGCACTTCCGTATTTTTGACGTTTCGAAAAACTTTCTGTTTTCGTTTTCAAAATAGTAAATCACACAACTTAGTAAATGTATACTCGCGACAAGAATTCAGACGACTTACGTCATACGAACAAATGAATAATTCATTATATTTTCATCAAAATATTTAAGAAGCTGCAACTGATAGTAATAAAACTAAAAGTTTGCGTTATGTATTACACTAAATTGCAAAAAATAATTGATTTTAACTCAACCAAATATCGAAAATTACGTTGACATTAAAAACAAATGTGTAACGTCTGAATTCTTGACGCGAGTATATTAAAAGTATGTCAAGTTTGACAGTTTAAAATTTGTTTATCTGCTTCCATTGAGATGTTAAATGATTTTTATTTTGTTTTTCTTCAGTTTTATTGGGTTTTTGCGACACTTCTGAAAAAATAAAGATTAATTAAATAAGCCCTTGCGCCAAACGGATCAGTCAAGGGTTATTTTTGAAACTAAGTTTGCCTAACCAAAAAAACTGAAAAAAGCAGATAAGCAAAAAATAACAAAAATCACATCAGTATCGTACACTTCCGTATTTTTGACGTTTCGAAAATCTCTGTTTTCGTTTTCAAAACAGTAATAAAAATATTAAACGTATGTCAAGTTTGACAGTTTAAAATTTGTTTATCTGCTTTCATACAGATGTTAAATGATTTTTATTTTATTGTTACTTACTTCGTCTTGATACAACTGTAGCCAACAATGATCAATGTTTAAACAAAATAATCGCGATGTCTTTTATTTTTCTTTTTGTTGTATTATCTTCCTTCTCTAAAGAATATATGGGTAGATATTGTGGGTGTAATTCAACGCTGGTCGGGTCTAACTGTATTTGCGTGCGGAAAAGTAACACTGCGCACTTCTTTGAAGATAATAACTATTTCATATAAGAAACTAGTCTAAATACTTATTGCACTATATTTACTGAAAATATATTTACAATTATCTGGTCGAATATTTCTGACAGTTTGAAATGAGTCCGTAGCATAACTACTAGTTCATTATTCCCATTAAATGTGCGCCACTTTCAAAGAACTTAAAAATGCAAGGTTATTTTTCAGCAATTCATGAAATTTCACATAATTTAGCATTTGGACATGCTAAACCTCTGCATAATAGACTGTTTGGAATTTTTACAAACCTACCGATTGGAATCCCTGGGTCCATTAGTTTTAAGAAGTATCACCGTGAGCATCATCTTGTAAGTCTTTCACGAAATTGGACTTTCAAATATTACAGAAAGCATATGTTTTATAAAATGTGTAAATTCAGTGTTTCCTTCTATAGTATCAGGGAGATGAGCTGAGAGATACGGATGTTCCAACCTACTTTGAAGCCAAGCTGTTCTGCACAACTTTCGGAAAATTGGTCTGGGTCATCCTGTTACCAATCTTCTACACTTTACGACCTCTGGTCGTCTACCCAAAGCCTATTACCTTTTTGGAATTAGTCAACACAGTGATTCAAATAATTTTTGATGCGCTTGTAGTACATTTTCTCGGTAAGAAGTGAATTAGTCTTATATCCGTAATACTATTACCGAAAAACATTTTTTGTAGGCACACGCATTCTGGTCTACTTGCTTTTTGGGTCACTCATGTCGATGGGACTTCATCCCATTTCATTGCATCTTATTGGCGAACATTATATGTTCAGAAAGGGATATGAAACCTATAGTTATTACGGTCCTTTAAATATGCTCATATTCAATGAAGGGTATCATAACGAGCATCACGATTTTCCTGCGGTGCCTGGTTCGCGTTTACCAGAGGTAAAACAAAAAAAAACAGTTTCATAAAGTCGTAATTTTCGTTTTTTTAGGTAAGGAGAATAGCGTCCGAATTTTACGACGATTTACCTCAACACCGTAGTTGGATGGGAATTCTTTACGATTTTATTATGGATCCAGATATTGGACCATACGCTAGGATCAAGCGGAAAACGAGAGGCTTGTCCACATAAACTGTACACTTTAAACTTATACAGAGGGTGATTCAGTCATAATGTCATTAATTTTAACCACATATTCGGAAGACCTAATAAAGATAGAAAATCGAAAAAAAAAAATTTACTCAACTTTTCAAAAGATAAATAAGTCACCCCATGACAATCGGTAATACGACGCTCCTGGTACACTATAAATTTTCTGATGACGCGTACGAGTATTGAGGCTATGTAGAACTCCAGCAGCGTTGCCACTCAGGATCACATACATATAATATGTTAAGTACTTATTCAGTTTGATACAGTAGTTTCTTTTTGTCTTTAGACTGAAGTGATAGATTTTTTTTCTAATGACAAACTTGTCTGCAACATCTACCACGCAAAAATTATAACCATCGGCTGAGAACTAAGGGAAGCCAAGTCGCATACGTCTGTTCCCGACGCCAGATGCAGTCGACGGCCACGGTCTATTAACTACAAGGTCAGGTCATCAGAATTTTCATTGGATACCTGCTGATAGTCCCGACCGTGTAGTTAATAGACCACGGTCGACGGCGGGTTCGCGTGCGCAGGAAAACGGACCGAACGATGTTCGACTTATTCCGCCGGTAACATATTAAACGAGAATTTGAACTGATAGTTCTTTAGCTATGCCGAGTGTGCCGATTACAGCCTATCCGATGTTTTTTAAAATCGCGTTATACTATTTTTTCCCTATCTCCTCTTAAAATTAACGACATTATGACTGAATCACCCTGTATATTATACTCTGTATATACTTTCATAAATATTGTATCATTATTTTGTAAGTATGTTCCGTGTATGCTCTGCTGATGAAAAATTTCAATAAATTATAGTGATATATTTTTAATGTTTTATTTTTCATTATCACATGATAAACCACGAACGCTATGATTATATATTATTTTGTTGTCACACATAGTCTAATTTAGTGACCCCACAAATATCGGTTCATCAGATAAATGTTTTACACAATTTGAAATATAGACATTTATTTGTAGAAAAATTAATGCTTATATGTAATTACATTTCATAATCTTACATTTACTAAAGATATGAATTTAAGACCATATACATACAATACATGGCGTATTTAAGAGGGGTGGGGGAGTGTTCCGTTAGATTAAGGCTTAGAGCATTGAGCAAACATTCTTAATTCTTATACTCAATATTCTAACCTCTGCTGTGTGATAGAGGGCCTTTCTCTTTTTTTTGTATTTTCTATGACGCTATAACTTCCTTGATTGGCAATATTTTAAATATTATTAACTAGTTTGTATTTTATTTTTATCGTAATATCTACGGTAAAAAAATGCCATTAAAATCATGGAAACCTTAGTAATGGATTTATGACTTATATCATTACCCGTTTAGCTCAATAATATGTTAAAGAATAAGCTCTTATTATGATTGTAATTAATTTATTAGTGATTTTGTGTTCTTAAGAACGGAGAATAATTCAAGCTCAACAACACGTGCTTAAAATCGTAAACGCGCTAATCTAACACATGAGGAATATCAGATGAAAATGACGTGTACGAAGGGATTAGGACGAGAGACCAAATTATGAGTGTATGCAATGTTGAAATATGTATATGTGCAATGGAGCGGTAAAAAAGAACATAAAACTGTGAAACGCAAAATAGTGGAAACTCGCGGAAGGAAGGTAGAAGTTGATAACGATTTGTAGAACACTTCATATACACTTCAATAATTTAAAAATAGGTTCCGACAATAAAAAAATTCAGGTTGCTATCTCACTTAATGAAACAAAATTGGAAGAGAATTGCTGTCTGGACATTTGTTACCATTTCTGACATGAATTTAAATAATTGACGTATTTGTCGAAAATTTATTGAGAAGAGGCTCAAATATTTCAGTGTAATTGATTTTTTCATAAAGGATGCTAAAATTGCTAAATTACAGGAAATAAAACAAAGAACATTTTTTATCAAAGTTCCAGTTTATTAGTACAATCATACATTAAGAACCAATAATAAAACCATTACGTTTAAAACTATGTACTACAGAAACATCACAATTCCTAATTCTACTATCACTATTTTAGACAATTTTCTTGATTTCTTACAATTAAATAATTCATTGTAGAATATAATTCTGTAATTTAAGTAACCACAATTGTTAAAAGAATTAAAAAAAAACTGGTTATCAAAAGATTTATATAAAATATTAAGTAAAAAGTAAGTATACTGTTAACAACTGGAAGACTATTTGGAAAAACTAAATTACAATTATATAAATAAAATAAATATATGTTTAAAGTATAAAGATTGGCCTAGCAGAATCCACACATAAGCACAATTTCATTGTGACTTTATTTATACAATTTTTTTTCTTAAATTTTCCTTACAATTACCTTATTTAAGTAAAATATCAGTTTAATGTTCAATATTAGTTTGAACACTTAATTTTTTTATTAACAAAGTTGAAGAGCTGAAAATATTAAAAATTATTTTATTCCAAATTGGAAGCAAAATTAAAAAGGGGTCAAAATTAATTATTTTTTTCACAACTGGGAACAAATCGACAAACTCATTTGGCCATGGACTCTAGATCTAAGGTCACACAAATTTAAATATAAATATTAAAGCAGACTAGTCGATACTTCAAACAAACTTAAACTTGAACACGACTTAAGTACACAGTTGCATATTATAATCCGTACTTCGTCGGGAAGCACGACTCCATGTGCTCTTGGTAAGCCTCATATTCAAGTCAAACAGAGACTGATCTTAGCTTTAAATATGGCAAATCATGTTTTTTTTTGTTAGTAACACCATTGTTTCAAATTATTCCATAATTTTTTCAACTGTATAGTCTTCCTCTCAACAGTAATATGTGACAGAGTTATATTCATTCGTTATCTTCTCCCATACGCTATTTTTATCTTTGAATTAGAGCAGCATTAGTTGTTTTACTTTCAACTATATATGCCTTATCGATTAACCAATCCAATAGCAGTTGTTCGCAGCATTAGCAATAATGGCACTCTTTCAAATTAATTTTGCGATTTCTTTTGAACTGCTGACGTATTTTTAATGAAATCTGCTTTCAGCATTAGTTATTAGTTGTTTCATTCATCAATAGAGATTTGATGAAATTTTTACTCGGAACTTCCAGAAGTTCAAAAACTGTTTTTATAGAGCATCATTATTATTGCAAAAGCATGTACATAAATAGTACTGAATTAATTACACATCATTAGAGGAATATTAAATGATACTTATTCTTGAATACAATTTTTTTTATATTTTAATTTCCTGCTAGTGAGAGCCAATCAAATTTATAGCAATGTAGTAAAATTAATTCATATTCATAAGATTTTAAATTTGACTTTTTGGAAGTAAATTAATATAAAAAAAATACAAGAAATTTGTTGCTGTTAACACTAAACTCTGTTTAAAATCAAATTTGAACTTGTAATAAAGGATCCACCGCACTGTCCAAGGCATACTTTGATAAAAATAATTCGTAATGTCATCGCCCGCTATGTTAATTTTTTCTAAATTGTAGGAGAAATCAAGTGCACTTGTTCCCAATATGTAAGTACATTTTCTAATCTATTCAATAAACAAAACATTTAAGTTCCGAAAGTAAATCACACGTTTGAGGACCGTACTTTTTTTTAATAGAGAAACCCAGTTTTTGCAGAAATTCCATTTCAAACACGACTTGTGAGAAAAAAATTATGCAATTTCACATATTAAAAAATAATCTGACTTACATTTGTTACTAATTTTAACGTTTTGTACGATTTGCTCTCCAACTTTCAGAAATGAATTGAAATATTAATAACAACAATAATTAATTTGGCTGATTTTGACCTGATGTTAACCAAAACTCAGCGGATATTTAAAATCCTTAAATAAGGTAGCACAATTCCTAAAAAAAACTATTTACAAAATTTAAGTTTTTTTCAATTAATTTGTTTACTACTTTGACATTTTGATTTATCTTATTTAATAATTAATTTTTATTCAATTCTACTGTTTAATTAATGAAGCATTGTATTTTAAAATAATGTTTGACTATTACATATAAAAAAAAATATTGGAATCAATCGTCACTAAACTAAATCACTGGCTGTATTTTTTTTTACTAATAACAGTAACAATCTTTAAAGGATTAAAAATATTTATTTTCTGTTACCTATGCATAAATCTTTTACGAAACAGAAATATATTTAAATAAATAAATTTATTAGATGGAAAAATCAGCAAAATTGTAAAAAGCAATTTTTTTTATACTCGTTTGTTTATTTTTATTTCGTTATGTATTTTATTCATCCAATTTTTTACCACGAAATTAAAAATTATATCAAACGCTTGCCAATAATTTAGTTTCAAAACGCTCCCGATTCCAATTTAGCACCTCGTTTATTCAATATTTCCTAACTTTTTCCTTTCGTAACCGATTTTCTGCCTTACAATTCCTAGTGGATTCCTATGTCCTACGACTGTAGCAAATAATACTGTACGAAATGCATACAAAATCGTGTAAAAAAAATCCAAAACTAATCTCAATTAAAATAAATGTCACCTAGCAACCGCAAACAGAATTCTTAAGTTATGGAATTGTGCCGCGTCTCACCTATTTGTATCTAAAACATTCATTTCTACGGACTTTATTTTTTCTACGTTCTGCGGGGGGCTTCTTCCGAATGAATTGAAATTGGACAAGCTGCCGTCGTTCTCCGAGTCGTGACGGACACCCGGCACCCTAACGGGGGAAACTAGAGGCGAGTGGTTCACGCCATCGTAAGGCAACTCGGCGATGTTCAGATGAGAACTCGCCAGATCGTAGTTGGTGTTATTGCTCAAGCTCTTGAACGTCTCGCTCTGACTCGTCAAACTCTCCGACGGCAGGCTGGAAAACAGCAAGTCCTCCTGGCTGAAGTATCCCGTTTCGTTGTGAACCACTCCGTTCAACTGCGGCTGAACGCTCGGGGAACTCGGCGCAAAGTTAACTCCGAACTTCTGGTGGTCGGGCGAGTTTAAGGTGTTGGTATTGTTCGCCTTCTGGCTGTACAAGCTAGCTCTGGATGGGCTGTCGGAATTCTCGTACAATTTGTTCAGGACGTGGTTCTTATCGAATTTGTTCTCCTTCTCGATCACGATTTCCGCTGTACAGACGGGTAGCGGGTTCATCGGACTCGCGGCCGATTTAAAATCTGAAGTCAAGCTCGGCCATTTCGTGTCTCTGTTCAAGTCCCGTTCGACCGCGAGATATTTACGCTTGGATTTGTCCACTTTGTGGAACTTGAACCTCAATTTTTTAAATATGAGCTGGTCAATAAACAAATGTTCCACCAACAGACTCAAAACAAAATTTACACCAGCGTACGCCAGCATGAACAACCTAAAATTGAAATCTTCCGGCAATACCAACTCAAACTGTTCGACAAGGAACTGCGCCGGACTTAAAGCCAGGTAAACGGAAATCGCCGTCATCGCCACGGTACTTATAACGAACCCGATGTTAGTAAATATACTTTTCCGGTACGGGGGCCCCTTGGAGAAAACCACAGCCAAAATGATATACTGAAAACTGGAAACGGTGTATAGAGTGTAATTTTCTACGCAAGCCACCTCCTCCTCCTCAGTTGAGTTGAACGGGACGTACCACGGTTCGGATTTTAGGTGCACAAACGATGCGACTTGGAAAACTGCGACCAAAATTATTTGCAACAGTAAACTTAGGATGGGACTCACACTCATTAAACTACTGAGTGGAGTCTCCTTAACCAATTTGCCTTGGTACGGCTCGGTGCGACCAAAGAAGAAAGTGAAAATCGAGATCATCGCCAGGTCGATATACAAGAATTCCATGTCCGTCAGATTTGATTCGATGCTGTATAGGAGGAGTACGGATATGAACTGGCATAAAGAATAAGCAGCCATGTATTTAAAGATACCGAAACTCGTTACTAGAGCGGCTCGGCCTTCCCTTATGACGTTCAAGACGCATGTTATATTGGGAGTTTTGGAAGTGAAGGGGGAGGCGACCGATGATTCAGCTTCTGATAGGGATATACCCGCGTGGGCAGCTTTTAGAGCGCCGCAATCGTTAGCTCCGTCTCCACACATAGCTGAAAGAGAAGCAAGTTTTAAAATTTTTTAAATCGAATTTAAGCGGTGTAGTGCACAATACCAAACGTTAGTGACATGAGCCAGTAAAATTTCCGACGAAATGTGAATTTTGAAATTTTGTAAAGTAAATAAATGGTTGGGTCTAATATCACCAAGCGAAAGTGAATGCATGCAAGCCGCTTTCTACTAGCACTTAATCGGTTACGCTGAATTCCACTTGCAAGCAAACCAAGCTGAAAATATTTCAGCTCAATACAAACGGTACAGATAATAAATTTGATATAAATTTTACAAAAAAATAAAAGCTCAAAAACTGTTTCTGGTAGTAGCTTCTGTGCGCACAAAAAATGTGCTGGAAGTGCTTCCCTTGAAATTCTTAGTAATGTTAGACGCAACCAATCTTTTTATATATAAACTTAAGTTACATATTAAAATGTTTCAATTATTTCAGACATTTATGAAAATTTAAGGAATTTTAGGAAATGTATTGAAAAATTTCCATGATGAAAATTTCATATATTTAAGAAATTTCTGAAATATTTAACTCAAAATTTTAAGTTTCAATACAAATTTCATGAAATTTAACATTTCATAGAACACAGAACACACTAAATATTCAACAGAATCTAACTTTAAGCCGGAAACGGACGGTGAGCGATAATATATATCTTTGCAATGAGATATATTCCTACAAACAAGTAAACTGCATAGATATAAATATATAGTATAGCGTCAATGTGTAGGGTTCTATGCATTTTAATCACAAGCGATATTTTTGCAATATATCAGATATATATTATAGCTCACCATCCGTTACCGGCTTTAATAAGTTACATTATCCGACTAATTCTCCACATCTAGTTCTAGTTGACCATTGAATTGTTTAACCATACATTAACAAAATACAACGCATTTCTGAAATAAATGTGTTCCTTAACAATTACCGATGATATGAAAATAATCAATTTTTATTAATCTCAGCCAAAAAGATATTGCATCTCCTATTAAGTAGAGTACACAAGGCAGTGTGAAAGACGTTATCTCATTATTGTACCAATGGAAATGTTTTTTTAACACTTTTTAAGGGCTCTCCATTAGAGGGTATTAAAAATAAACAACAAAAATTGTTCAAAATTATCTCAACAAGTTAATAAAAGCATGCTTCTAAGCAGTGGAGAAAATTTTCTAGACATCTGTACAGACAATGGCCTTCCACTACACACACTCATATCTTTTAATTCTTGATTTGAACAAGATATTTTGAAATAAAACAATGTATGTAAATAAATATCAATATACACTGACAAAATTCTTTCATGCCATCAATCATACTGTCTCATCTTGACCTAGTTAAAAATTTTGTTTTTAAAGATATTTTCTTGTTAAATTAGAAAACAACACATTAGATAATAGAGGTTAGAGACATATTAAAGACAATAAATCAGATTTGAAACAACACACAACCAGTAGCACAGTATAGGGAGACCAGTAGAATCACTTGGGCCGAAATAATAAGTCGCGCATCGATTTCAGGCTGCAGAGACCTCAGTTTGCATCCAACTCTGGGAGTGCGAACATCGGTTATACAGAACCGTATTAAAGCAATATTTTGGGTCTGAATCGAGGAACGAGTCGCTGCGCAGCAGTTAGATGTTTAACATCTAGTTTCTTTAAATTTCCTAAATGACATAAATAAGTAATGTATAATATTTAAAAAATCCGTAAATTATATTTTACGGCTATTGCTTTACCAATTAACTTATTTCTTAAGTATAACATTATAATATAAAAATAAGTCAAGTTTAAAATATACATATTTATATTTTTGACAAATACAAATTTTTATTTTAGAACAAAGTTCAGTGGCTTCTAATAGAGAAGATTTATTAGAAAATCTGCTCAGGATTAGTAATAGTTCATACAAACTATGTCAAATAGTCACTATAATGAAAGTAAGTCTCAAAACAAAATAACATATAAATATTTAGGTACTATTTTTTTTTTCCAAATTTACATTTTATTGCACTCTCTCTTTATCTCCAATTTAACATTTTTCAGTTAAAAAACGTTATCATATGAGTGAAGAAAATGGAATATTATCTTAAAATTGTTAGGGTAGTTGTAGAATAGGGCAATAAAATCCCACCTGGAAGCATATTCATTTGCAAGCCTCTCAAGGGGCGTATGTTAGCCTTAAATTAAAAATAAATTTAAAAAACGTTATCGTGTGAATGAAGAAAATGGAGTATCATGTTAAAATTGTCAGGGTAGTTATAGAATAAAGCAATAAAATCCCACCTGGAAGCACATTCATTTGCAAGGCTCTCAAGGGGTGTATGTTAGCCTTAAATTAAAAATAAATTTAAAAAACGTTATCGTGTGAATGAAGAAAATGGAGTATCATCTTAAAATTGTCAGGGTAGTTGTAGAATAGGGCAATAAAATCCCACCTGGAAGCATATTCATTTGCAAGGCTCTCAAGGAGTGTATTTTAGTCTTAAATTAAAAATAAATTGAAAAAACGTTTTTGTGTGAATGAAGAAAATGGAGTATCATCTTAAATTTGTCAGGGTAGTTGTAGAATAGGGCAATAAAATCCCACCTGAAAGCACATTCATTTGCATGGCTCAAAGGGGCGAATTTTGACTTGAGATTAAAAATAAATTTAAGTAAACATAATTTTTCTGTTCTAAAAATTACTTGTCTTCTGGCTTACGTAGATCATTTAAGACAAAAAAATTCACAATAAATTATTTTTTCACTAAACTTCAAACGTCAAAATTTAAATTAAAAAAAATCCCCAAAAAAATGTAATTATCACTAACAAAAAAAGTAAGTAAATAAATAAAATTGTTTTGTGGTGCAATATATATTTTAAACTCTTTTTTTTAAGAGTCCAAATAAATCGATAAATTTTCACAGTGTATTTTAGTGGCAGTAAATGATAGTATATAATACATGTTGAATTACCTATTCATAACTGTATAATTAATTATTACATAATGTGGATAGATATAACGTAAACTTTCATGTGTAATAAATAGCCACGCTTTGCGCATAAATAAAAAATTCTTATTCCGGTCCTGATCATCGATTCTGTAAATTTCATCGGATGCGCTATCGCACTCATATTTCGAGGTCACGGCAGAAAACTGAAGGCAGTTCAAAGTGCCGACAACAGAGTGAAATTGCTGGTCTACCTATGCTGTGACCAGTAGTGCTTGTAGAAATGTTTATCTGCAATTTAACTGTTAAATATCTTGGGAAATTATAATATATTTAACTAAAACCAATTATTGCAGATTAAATTAATTAAAGCACGTCGAAAGAGGACATGTCTGTCCATTTGTAGTAGGATCTCAAATCACTCCTCCACAAATTTTTAACAACTAACCTGCCATCAATATTGAGTGAGTAGGGAGGAAGAAGAGCGTCAGTAGAAGAAAAACTTTAAGTGGAAGTGCATAGACTTATTAGAAAATTGATGGATAGTAGGAGTGTACACTAATACTTGCATTCTACAGCCATATCTATCATATTTTGTTTGATTCCTGTTTATGTAAATAAAAAAATATATAACGAACAAAATAATATGAAATAAACAGATATCTCCACAGTCTGACAATGTTGGAAGCGTTATTTATCTGCCTGACTGCCTCGATACAATAATTACTCATTTGTTTGTTATTGTAGATTGTTGTACAAGCCTATATAGAACCGTTTCTTCTAGTTAAATCAATAAATAATTCAAGTAACTGCTTTTTACAGCATAAGTGCATCGCCGATTAAGTGGTGCCATCTATTCGAAACAAAACTTACCAACGCAATATCCCAAACTCTGCAGTTCTTGGATAAGTTGCTGCTTCTGATCAGGACCCATTCTGGCAAATATATTACCTACAAATAAATAAGTAAACGTATTTTATAACACGATAGTTTCAAAAATGACTTACCTCTGGTGCAAAGCCTGGGAATCAGTTCCGGATAGTACTCCTTCACCACGCCCCAGACCTTCCCCGTCATGGCGAACCGATAATTATTGAACATCAAACTCGGCCTTTTCGGATCGGTCTTGGCCACGCTGCTGTTGGTTATGGTCTGCACCTGGCTCTCGATGGTATCCAAACTCATCACGCTGGCGGAGTTCGTTAAAACGCTCAAGTCTGTCGGCAGCTGCTTGCTCTTCGTGTTCGTCAGGGTGTAATAAAGGTTCGGTGGATGGCTGCTGTCCACGTTGACGGTTATTATGCTCTGGCAAGGCGTGACTATGTCGCAGTCCTTCGCCACGCTCAGAGCCGTCAGGATGTTGTCTCCTAAAACACTCAAGACGTTAGCGTTGTTCTACGCTTAAGACGCTCCGAATTACTTACCGGTGACCATAATAACTCTTATACAGGCGTCGTTCAGAGCCTGGATGCAAGGCGTGGTGTCGGGTTTTAACCTGTTTTCCAACACGATCAGTCCGAGCAGGTCCATATCCTTCTCTATGGCCTCCCTCTGCACTTTCTGGACCTTAGCATAGGACATTTTCAATTCTTTGTGCGCCAGAGCAATGACGCGGTACCCTTCTTGGGTGTAGGATTCCAGAACGTCCAAAAAGTCGTCGGGCACGGACTCTTTCCTGACGAAATTAAGTATCATTTCAGGGGAACCTTTACAGTAATACTGGAAATGGGTGGCGTTGAGACGTCTCACGATTACGCCCATGCGTTGTGAGCTGCTCGAGAATGGAAACTCTCTTATTATGCCGATTTCTAGGCCTTCGAGGTTCTGTTGGGAACTAGGGCGATTCTTCGGCGGTTTGAGGACCGTGGGGAACATCATGTTGAATTTGTTATTGTCGGCGATGTCGTGTTCTTCCATTACCCACTTCGTACTCTCAAACATCTGCAATAGAAGCGATAATAAATTGATGTTAAAAAAAAATTAATAAAATGTTGCTAATAAAAATAACACAAAATAATTTAAAAGCTCATGTTTTTTCCTGCTAAATAATTATAATGTTAAAATATGTACTGAATGCTATAATTTTTTTTTTTGTAAAATTCCTTCTATTTTGAGGTTTTCTACGTTTGGTTACGTTTTTCTCAACACCCTGTATTTTAAAAGTTGAATCTAGTTGTCTTTATTTGTTGTTGAAAGCTTCATTAATATATTTTTTTAAATTCCATGAATTTTGAGTTTCAGAGATTGGTTAAAAATTTCTTCACTCTGTATTTTTTTGGTTAAGTACTGTTCAAACAGAATTTTGTTCGAAGTTTCATCAATTAATTTTGAGGTTTTTTTAATGGTCAAACATTTTTGAATACTTTGTCTTTTTGCCATTCTAAAGAAAAAAAAATTTTTTCTCAAATTTGGAAATTTAATTTTAACACCCTGTTTGTCAAGCTTGTTTTGAATGAATAAATCATTTACCGACTGTACCTGGTCTAATTTTGTTAAACACTGTATTAAAGTATCAAATACGAAATTTTTCCCTATGAGGCTTCAACAAATAATGTAGAAGTAAAATCAATTTATTCCATTCTTTATTTGTATGTGGTTTAATTTTGTGAAATGGTGTGTATATAGTGTCCCAAAGAGAGTCCTGGTAGTAAAAATAAAAGACCGTCAAGTAGTGATTGTACCTGATCCAATATTGTTAAATGCTATGTATATGGCCCAAAACACTATGTGTATTAAATCACTCAGGAAAAGGGAAATTTAGCTAAGAGGGAAGCATAAAAAAGGCATCTTCAGAATACGACGTTGCGATAAAGGTTAAGTAAAAATTTTTATCGTTTCAATGCCTCTCAAATACATGGCTAAAATTAATGAATTAATGTCTAAATCACCCTGTACGTTATTATTATTTAATAGTAAAATTAACACTTACCTTTAAGTCGAGCGGATCTCCTACGATTTGCTTATCGATTATCGTCAAAGAATGACACGAGACCAGTCCGTAAACAAATAAATTATACGGTAAACTTTCCACGTTCTTCACCGGAAGAATAAATCCTTTTTCTTCGATAGGAACGACACAAAGCAGGTCTAGACCGTCTTCCGTTAGAGTTCCCGTCTGAAAACAAATTTCAATTTGTACAAAAGTTATTCGCATAAGTTTCATAAATCTAACCTTATCGAAACAAACGCAGTTTATAGACCCAGACACGTTTATCGTCCTCGGGGATATGCAGAAGATTTCTTTCCTCTTCAACCTTATCTGGGCATAGAACCGTCCGACCGTCATGGCCGCCGGCAGAGCTGGGGGTACGACAACCGTTATCAAGTCGCAAGCTTCCAAGATTAGATCCCTGGTATGAACGCCTCTCATAACCTTCGTAACTACAGTATAAATAAATCCTATAAAGGCAATGAAACCTAGAAGGACGATAAATCTGTATGAATCTTTTTCGAAACGGAAATCGACCGGTGGAGGATACAAAATGCTTCTAACCAAATTTCCTGAAAGAAATCACATAATTCGTTTTAAGGCTTATAAAAACTTCAAATCTAACCTTTAGCCGTCGAAAATCCCGTTCTAACCACAACTGCCAGTACTTTTTCGTTTCCAAAGTAACGGGTCTGTATAACGTGTGTACCACAGAACAAAGTATGCCTCGCGTGCTCCTTTGGATCGTAGGCGGCGCTAGACACATTAGGCAGCGCCGTTTTTGTTACCGGCACCGACTCCCCTAAAACAAAAACAATTTCACACTCCCGCTATTTCTATTTTTAGATTTAAACAAACCTGTAAGCATGGATTCATTAAGGATACAGTTCCCCGTGAGTAACAACGCGTCGCAGTACATAACACACCCGTGGGAGGGTATTTCCAATATATCTCCCGGTACCAAGTACTCTGTCGATATAGTCTCGCTCTTGTACGCCATATCAACCTCGTCCATGCTGCTTTTTGGCATACGCCTCAGAACGGTGCACACATCGCTGCTGTGGCAAGTAGACCTCAAGTTTCTTTGGTTCTAAAAGAAGCCTCCATTGAAATTGTGAAGTTTTACATGCAAATATACTCACTTTTCTCGTTTGCATTACAGACATACCGATACCACCCATTGCCATAAGCATAATAGTTGCGGCATAGTAATAATAATCGTCAGCAAACCACAATATGAAGCTTAAAATTTGGAAGATGTAGAAAGGATTTAGGACCTCAAGACATAGTAAAGTGCAAATTGATAGTTCCTTCACTACGATCTTATTTGGTCCGTAGACAAGTCTCCTGGAACAATGAAAAAAGTCACGATGATATAATAAAACGTTATCGTTATTTTTACCTCATGAATTGCTCACTCGGGCTCAACGGCTTATATTTATGGAAAGTTTCGCAGGTCACTCCTTTGTCTAAACCAACTAATTTAACAAATTCTTGTTTCTCGTTATCCCAGATGTACGTAACCTTCTTACACGAAAACATCAACAACCTGAATCATTGAAAATTAAGGTATTATGTGGCATTCGTGATTTTTATCCTATTAGAAAATTTTTTGGAATGTCAAGGAAGGAAATTCTACACAAAATCAAGGTTTTTGACACGCAATCAGAAAATCTACTAATTTTATACAAAATGTCTCAAAATTAATGGAACATAAAACTAGAGTAAAAAAATAATGCAATGTAAAATTTTGAATTCAAATCTCATATGAAAATTTTAATAGAAAACTTTTATTCTCTTACTGCTTTGACCAGTTTTGTCACAAAATTTACTCGTTTACGATTTATTTGCTGTTTCTCCATTATGTGTAATTTAATTTTAATAATCAACTCTTGCTCTGTTTTCCATTAATTTTGAAGCATTCTGTATAGAGCAAATTTAATATTCGCTGTTTTAGCAACAGGTAGTGATGTAAAATAAATATAAAAAACTGTGGCATTTTCTACTTACTTATCGAGATCTCGAAACTGCCCATTTTCGAAATGTACCGAAAGGGCAGGGGGCGATTCCGCAACAGAAATGTGACGGTGGTTGAGTAAGTTGTCATCGTTTCGTAGTTTCGCTACGTTTTCTGGAGTTAATACTTTTAGCGGTTTTACATGATAAATTTTATGGTTTTTATTATAAATTTCCTGAAATAAAATTGTAAATGTATTTTTTCACATTTTATAACGAGGAGAAGAAGGCATAACATGACGAATCAAGTATGAAAAACATGAAAAATAACAATAGTTCTAATTATAAAATAAGAAACAAGGTATAAAATCAAAAACACACAAAAATAATAAACTTACTATTGTCACGTTACCCTTCTTTCCCCGACATACAATTAAGTAATATTTATATAAAATTAAATATGTATTCTATATTTATAATTTAGCATATTAAATAAATAGCATAGGTTCAAAAAGGCAGAGTGTTTTATACAATAAATTGTTTGCATAAAATCACGAGTATTTAACAAACAAAAACATGCATATATATTACACGAAATAATCTATAAATTACATTTCATAAGTATTATCAATTTAAGATGTG
This sequence comes from Monochamus alternatus, assembly GCA_037114965.1. Classification (NCBI taxonomy): domain Eukaryota; kingdom Metazoa; phylum Arthropoda; class Insecta; order Coleoptera; family Cerambycidae; genus Monochamus; species Monochamus alternatus. The sequence goes on along the minus strand of CM073434.1, from coordinate 11,849,075 downwards.
ACATTTTAGATAAAGTAATACACTGCTAAATTCAAATATTTTTGCGGAAAAACACTGACCTCAGGTCAAAATCGTAATAAAATATTCGATAACTACAATGCAGTGCTTTAATATTGTTTAAGGAATCCGTGTTTTACATTAAAAACAACAGTGCTTGGGATTAAAAAATTAAATTTGCTACGTCAGTTATGTGATTAAAATTTTAGAAGTATCGCATATCTATTTTCTCAACAATGGCTCGTTTTACAAATACAAACGTCAAAAGTAACTGAAATTACAATTTTTTTATTTAAATTAAAAAGTTCTTACCGTTATCAGAAGCTCTTCCGCTTCGTTGATCTTGCATTTCTCTGAAGTAGCCAAAAGGAACCAATGTGGAATCCAATGGAATATTAATCTAAGAATTCCGGCGGTTAATATAAAACCGAGGTATATAATCGTCGTTTTTAATGTACTTCGTTTGTAACAACACAATTGCATTTCGTCATCTTGGCCTTTGTTTAAGTACATCATATAGCCATCTGGCTGGGGACCTAAACAAAATTATACTTCATGTTTATAATAATAAAATGGAAAAAGGTTTTAAGTGCTGCCTTGTTTTCCAAGAAGGTTTTATACCAAAAGTTGACATCAACTTCATTATTTTAAATTTGACACCCTGTATATTTGGATAATTTTAGGGTTGCTTTGTATAACATTAACAACTTTGACTGTGTCAGTTCTTAATTTAGCGTTGTTAGACGACGCTAAATTAAACCAATTTTTTTTTTAAATGATCGATTATTTCTGGAATAAATTATTTTGTCAAAAATCGTTAAATATATTAATATCAATGTTAAAAGTGACATAATCGTGGAAAAAAAGTACCCAAACTGAAAAATCGATACAGTGTTTTTATTTCTATTTTTTCACAATAGCACTGCTTCTGTTTATCGTCGTTAAAAAATTGTTAATTTTGCGTATCTATAGCTATTAAAAAAGTATTTTTTTTGACAGTTGGACAAAAAATTATTTATTAAATCATTTATTTTGTATTGGTATTTGTCTGAATCCAGTTGAAGGTACGAAGATTCTTCGTAAATAGGTATTTAATAACACTATACTTACAACTAAAAGTGATAAGTGGGAGATTCGTGTATCTTATTAATATTTGCTATCCTTGTAACAAAATTTATCTTAATATACTGATACAATAATCTTGTGTGTACTTTATTCTATTTCATAACTACAATATTTAAAAAAAAAATACTATTCTTAAGTATTGAATTTACAATAACATTACACTTGAATTTTCTTAACTCTCCCTATAATATATTACAGGCAGATTTAATAACTTTATATGCTCAGATTAATAAAATTGTTATTTCACAAACATTTTACTTGACGAAAAAATTAAAGACCTTGGAGATTATTATTATGGTTCGAGAGAGACCGTTCAAAGGGTATCTATAATATCTGAATGTATTCAAAATAAAAACAGTTTTCACTCGAAAAACAATTATTATTTTCTTGACATTGACTTGGAACGAGAAAAAAATTGAATATAATGTGTATGCAATATTTTGCAAAACTAAAAATAAAAAACAAAAGTCTACGTCATATCTTATTATTTTTTGGAATTACCTCAGTAAATTATTTTAAAGTTGTCTCATTGAATTAACTTGGTACAGGTACATTTCTTACTTGTAGATGGTGTTGTGCAAAAAAAACGTCTATTACCCGTGCAAGCCAATATCAACGGCTGGCAAAAATAAGTATTAGATATTTTGTTGCTAATTTGTAACACCAGCTTTTTAATATTACGCTTGCAGGTCACCGAATTACTCAGCAACTTAGAACCATAGCAAAGTAATATTTGCACCATATGACGAAGCATATTTTGTGGTCCTTCCAGTATTTTCAGACATAGTTTTTTTTTTCAAAAATAAAAACAAAAATTGTTATGACTTCATATTTCGTCAGTGGAAAATTTGTTGCTGCTTTGCGCTTGCATAAAAACAAAAAAATGCTACCACCAAAAGAAGTGGATCTTTTGTTAGTACTTTGCAGCTAATTTGTGCCATCAGTTTCAATTTTGTTGTTTGTGCCGTTTTCGAGGAAAATGGTGTCTGATAGTGTAACATTCTTATGCTAGCAATCATCTGGCATAGTGTAGTAGAATGGTAACAGCCACTATTTTTCTTGAAAGAGGCACAAGCTACAAAAATGAAACCAGTGACACAAATTCACAACAAAATAGAAACAAATTATCCATCATTTATTTTAGCTGCCGTATTTGATTTTTTGTTTTTAGACGAGCACAAGGCAGCAACAAATTTTTAAGTGACTAGATAAGAACTGAATGGCATTTTTTTATTTTTGAAAAACCCCTGAAAGTACCCAAAGAGCAACAAAATATGCGAGGAGTGCGACACTCCTGAAACCAGGTGTATGTTTGTGTGAAATCAAAAAAATCTGTAGAAATCAGTAAAATCATTTAAAATCATGTGAAATCTGCAAAATCACGTAAATCAATTGAGCAACTACCTAATTCATTTGTCATCTGTTAGAAAACTTTAAATTTTTTTAATATTAAGTTGATTTTGCGATTTTTTTTTAATCTATACTTATATATTTACAAGATTTACTAAATATTTCTTAAATAAGTATGGTAATTGCATAAGAAAAGAAAACATTAAGTATTATGTTATCGATTTTATTTTTGACTAAGTCGAATATTATAAGTTAATTTTAGCCTCAATTTTATTATACCACTTGTAACGCTGGGTGCTTACAGCTAGTGCAAATTTAAACTTCCATCTCAAATTCCACCGTTGTTTAAAAAAGGTCATATTTTGAAACATTCAGGAAAAGTATTCAATTATTTAGAAATATACTATTATTTAAGTTTTAAAAATTTGTTTTTTGTTTTCTTTAAATACTATAAAATGTCATTATAAGAAAACAGACTTAATAATATGAAATTTTCCAGCTAGTTGCAAAGCTCGATAATTTATAATCATCAAAATCAAATAAAATCTAAGGAAATCAAGTGGAATTCAGTAAAATGAAGTGAATTCATATAAAATCTGGTAAAATCACGAGAAATCAAGTAAATCAGAAATTCATGGGAAATCCGATTGCCCTGATTTTCGTTAAAGTAAAAGGGAATCTGAAATCAAGTGTACAAAATTCTTCGAAGTATCACACCCTTCGTAGACGTGTAAAGTGAACAATTCTTTTCTTATTCATTTATTCCGCAAAATCAACAATAATTCATATATCCGCAATTATATTTTTTTAAAGCAAGTTTTTAGAAATATACGATTTTTCGTAAGTATGAGAATCGTTATCCCAAAGACAGAACCTCAGGGTATTTATGCTGCAGCCAATGAAATAAAACAAATGCATAGAATAATTGCACGCATAAAAAATAATTTCCACCGTCATAAGTAGTTTACTTATATGTATTATTTCTTAAATTAATTTTAATCACGTTGTTTTGGCTTTGAGTTCTAATAACTAAGATTCTAGTGAAAAATACTTTGTATGCACAATTTGTCAAGGTAAAACTCTGAGTAAAAACCCAACAAAAATACAATTCAATATTGCCGCACCTATTTGAAATTAAAAAATCGAAGTTCATACAAAGCATCATATTGCATAATGTTGTAAGTACTAAGCGCAAAGGCTTATTCATGAATCCAATTTTATCCAATTAATTGCTCGATAATGGATCGTTCTTGGTATTAAAATACCTATATAACTGTCATTCGGTATTAAATGCACCTAAATGGATTGCTCGAAAAATTATCTAAAATTTCAATACATTGTTCAAAATTCAGTTCAGCTACCTATAATTATTTATGTAAATTACAATATTGTCTAGTTTAATAGAGTAATAAACATTAAAACAAATTATACCTACTTCATTTCATATAACTTAAACCGCAAAGCAATTAAAATATTAAGAACATTTTTTAGGAAAGGAACATAACGATGTTCCAGCTTTTTATATTTGTTTTGGGCTGATGAATATGTTGAAGGTTTTTCCAGCAAGCAATTAATGAATCATTATCTATACATATATTGGGCAAGACGTAACAGTTTTGTTATTTATACTACCTATGTAACATTGTTAACGACTGCTTTAGTCACTTAAAATGTATACGCCGAGGATTTAGATGGACTATTGCCAGCTACTTGTTATAAGTACCTATACTCCAGCAAATTTTAAGTGATGGCAAGTATCGGTACCCAACAGCAAAAATATTTTATTTATAAGTATACTGTTGATGTGCTACACGAGTTTCTAAAAAAAATTAATAAACAATTTTCAAAATATTTGAATAGAATTTAGAAACAATATTATTATAAAATAAGGGGATATTTTGGATTAATTTTTTATTAAACAGATACATCTCAGGATTTATTATCAGAGTTATAAAAAGATAACAGCAGGCACAAAATGTTATATATCCACTTCAGATAACAAATATGATATAATTTATTTTCGACAACATGCAAAGTTGAAAATAATTTTTGGTTTTGCTAATTTCAGAAATATTTTCAGGAGCAAAATAAATATTTTTAGGAAACTTTTTTGTTATACATTTTTTTATTCGACTATACTTGTCAAATTATACTACTCTAGAACCCAAAAAAATTGGAATAAAATGTAATAATTTGAGACTGTTAACGAAGCTGAAAATTGATTACTATTTTAAGATCCGTATTTCTTCCAAAATTAATTTTATGGTTGATTGCTCTAGTTTATGAGTCAAAATATTTTCCGATTACTTGTAAACTTTCGCAATCTATATTATATGCTGAAAAAAAATCACAAAATGTTGATATAAGCGTAATAGTTTTAAAATGCATATCTTTTATTAAATATTTCTCGACCTATGCGTTAATAGGAGACATACTAGATTTTAAAACCTATGATTCTTGCAGGTCCAGATAGTCGTCCTGAATTAGTCTGGATAATCCGCAATGTGAGCAAATTTTTCGTCTTTTTTTTTTCTTTAAATTCCTAGAGATTTTTTAAATTGTTGATTGTCAGGTTGTAATCTATTTTGAAATTCTCTCAAATATTTTCGTTGCCCAGCACGTCCATTGAAATTTAATTGCCAATAAATCAGTTACATCTCTCATATCTGAATATGTAAAATTATTGCATCTCAGAATTTTTTGATTTAGTAAAGTAATTGATTTTAACCAAAACTTAGCAAGATATTTTAATGCTAAATATTAATAACTGCCGTTTCTTCGAATTACATTTATTTATTTCATAAGAACTGTCCTTAGATTGAGAATAAACAATGTACACTTTATTTATGTATGAAAGACAAAGCACAATTTCAATTCCAAATGATTTATAGGGAATTCATATGTATTTAAAAAAAAACCAAGGGTGCATTCAGCATATAAACATGTTAAACGATAAAACTAACCTCTCAGGAGTCCCTCGTTTTGCTCTTGGATTTTGGACAGGTCCACTTTCGGGGACCCGTTACCGCATATTTTCGAAAAAATACTTTCAGACCCCATGTCTAGCACTTAATTTTAAAACACTCACTGTCAGTTCTCTATTCACAATTCCACTAAGAGGTTCGAGAATTAGATTAATAAAATGACACTATTTTTTTATTATATAATTTGCCTTTATGTTAAAATTAAGTGATCGAGTAAGTAAATAGCGTACAGTCAAAATGAACACTGAATGAAGTACTTTTTCTTAAGTTTTTTGTCGTACACAACAAATACGTAGGTAGCTTTCTGGTTTTCTAAGTTGCAATTTTTCTACACGCTGCCTTTCTTCTAAAAAATCTTCAGGTTTTTCTGTACCCTTTAAGTGTTTTTCCATATAACCTAAATGGAATAAATAGTATTAGTATTCAAATGTTAATATATTTACATATCGCACCCATCATGAAATAAAGTTGTTGTTTTTAGCAAATATCTTCATTCTACACAAAAACTCTACTCTACTTTTTTTCATTTGAAGCTTAATTTTCTAGAAGTGAAGTTATTATCAGAAAACATAGTCATTATTTTGTTATAACAATGTAACCATTTGTCGTTTTTTTCTTTTCTTTACTCAATTTTTTTTGTGTCTTGTATACAAATCTAAGTTGGAAACAGTTGGTACCTTCTTAAAACTTTTGGAAACACATCAAAATATTGGCAAAATAAAAAAAATATGATGTAGGTAGTGCTTGAGGAATAATGTGGAAAAGGATTTGTAAATGCATTATAAATGTTCAATTTGTTTTAATGAGGACAAAACATAGCCAAAAGTGTAAAACAAACTTTAAATGTGATTTCATAATTTCAATTTTTGAATTCCACCTATCTTTACTGCATGACGGATGCAATATCGTATTTAAAATATATATCTTTTAATTTCAATAGTATTGACGTAGCACTAATAATTAGTATTTTATTTTTAAATATATGTATCTACAGATAGAACTTTATAAGAAAGTATTTATAAATTGTTATATAATGTGCTAATAACATTTTACTCAAGGTTAAAAATTTGGAGAATCTTTTTCATAACTTATTTTAAAATTACAGATATTGCATATAGTTAGAATTTCTTCTAAAAATAATACAGAAAAAGAATTTTTCAATGTTTTTGGATTACTCAATGTTATATGGAGCCGTTATTATTTTAATTACATAAAATTTTCTATCAAACATAATTAACCGCTGGACATGAAAACACGCTAAGCCAAACAGTACTTACCTTAATTCAAAAATAAAATCAACCCGGAGTGAAACGATATCAAGTGAATGTCATATATCCATAATATAGACTTTTTAGCAATCTATGTCAGTCACCGGGGTCATTTTTTGCTCGATAACCAATGCTAGATGTTACAAAGGCAGATTCGACATTGTGCATCTTATTGGTACAGATTCCACTAATTTTGTCCAAATTGATAGCACTAAACACTTTAATATATCTATTATATTCACTAGTATACATAATATTTGGATTAAAAAACATTAATAAAAAATAGAAGAAACACTACTTTAAAATGTATAAGTCTCGAGATTCGTTCAACAGTCTTTTTTTATACTAATAGTCACAAAGGAAATTTTAACCACGTCAAATTTCCGCGAAAAATTAATTAATGAAACCTAACCTCACTTTTAGTGGGCACGATTCAGATATGTAACTTGATATTACTAACAGTCTTAGAGCTTCTAATAATTCGATTCGATATTAGAATTTTATAAATCTTCATTTTCAAGCTGTTCGAAAATTCACCAGATAACACTTCTGCTCGTCTTGGAATTACTACACAAAAATTTCCAATTTTCGATAGTAAAATGCACGATTATTTTAAACGGATTTTGTAAGGTCGCATGGATCTCTATTAGCGTTGAACTTTTCGTTAATTTGCTGGTCTTATCTTCTTTATTGCACAAAAACCAATATAACACGAATAACACAGCACAAAGATGGACATAAATCCTTCCCACAGCCCACAGATGCAAATGCAAAATGACTGTGGCTGTGACGTATCACAATTATTAGATGTGATTAGAATTGTGATGATGACGTAATTCAGCGTTAAATTTTGCAGGAGTGCGCATGTGATTCCATATTCAGAGATGGCGCTTTTATTCGCGATACCGCGAATTCAAACATACAATTTAAATAACTATTATAGGTATGTATGTACAAAAATTGGTATTTAAGAAATAAATACTTACTGTTGCAATTAAAAAAATAATGTAATTTCTCTGTAGGAATAGATTTATAAATATATAGTGTACTAAATTATAGAAAATGCATGGTATTGTATGGTATAATATAGTACGAGTTATACCAATTACCTTGGTCGTTTAATTAGATATTATAAAGTAGATTATTCGTTTACTTTTCAAGGTAATGTAGTTTAGAAAAACTTAAAATTAACGTTATTAAAGTTCTTTTATAAATGTTTAAATGTATCATATGCTTATTTATATGTTTATTTATTAAAGTTAGACTGAACAGACGTTAAACATGATTTATCTTTCAATCAACAATTTTTTTGTTATTCTTATTGTCTCTGGGTGCACTTTTATAGTACCTACCTACATTTGTAAAATGGTATAAAAACTAAAATATCAGTAAGTTCAAATTACTTTTTTGGAAAAATTGTATTGATATGGATTTAACAAATTTGCAAAACCAGGAATATACAATCGAAAACATAAAAATAAACGTTATTTGATTTTACTGGATTCGATAATTAGTTTTTTATATATATTTTTAGGTATTAACAATATTGTGTGAAATTGACTACTCTGCGCACTAAAGCTCCAATCAGCGTTGCAATAGTAGTTTCCATGGAGGAAAATCTATGTTGTAACAATCAAATAATATTTATCTTGCCATTAATTTTAATAGATTTTTTTATCAGTAATATATTAATAACATAAAATACTTGCGTAATGTATGTATAACTGGTTGCCTAGTATTTAAGCGCTAATATTTGAAAATTTAGCTATTATTAATTTAAAATAATGGTTGTAAAAATTAATAGAAAAAGACAGTAAGTCAAAAGGAAATATGTTATATTTTTACACGCGTATAATTTATTTTGAAATCACTATAAATTCAAGAATTAATAGAACATAACAAATGAATATACTTTTTTCTATTTTATTTTTGAGGTATAACATCTTTTAAGATATAAATATGAAATATATCTATATAAGACAATGAGATTTGATACAGAAAAGTTTTTAAGAGTACTAAATTCAATAGCGTCGTTAGTTTTAGACAGACCATGCACCTACTACTACTACTAAAGGAACTAACTTTTTTAACAATGATTTAGATGAAGCTATCTAGTACAACTTCGTTCTTTCTTCAAAAAATGTTTATAATCAACGATTTTGAGATAGCTATTATCTTATATATTTCAATGGAATTGGATGTAAAATGATTTTTTTCCACGGTCGGGAGTAGAAATCAGTTTCTATGATATCAAAATTAAAACAGAAGTAGTCGATTATTCCCAAGGGAGTATAATGCTCCCAAAGGATTTTACATTATGGAGAACGTTTTTCATGCAAAAAAAGATAACATTGAAATTATTTATTGGCATTTAAATTAAATGTTACATTTGTACAATTTTCAAAATTAATATTAGAAGGAATATTACTTTCGCTTACATTTACAGTTTTTGTAATTGCGCTAGTAGTGGTACCTACTAAAACCTGATTAGCAATTTTGGCCTTATTTTCAATGGAGTTCTCGACATAACTCTCAGCGACTGTCGTTGATTTCCAACCAGCATGACGCTTTATTGTCGTGATATCCACACCAGCATCTGCCAGTAATGTCGCTGAAGATCTTCGTAAGCAGTGACCAGTATAACGTGCAGCATAAGATAATTTTAAATACGAAGCTACTACACTCGGAATTTTTCCCATGGTATTCTTGCCAACTGGCTGCGAACTACATTTTCCTGCTTTGTAGTACAAAAAAAGGCGCTTATGCTTGACGTGGGGAGGACAGGTATTTTCGAAACAATTCAAGCATATTTCCCACATCGGTAACCAGAAGGGTTCGTGGAATCTTTGTCTTAGTGTTTGGAATTTTTACAATCAAGGAAGAGCCTACATCCTCAATATCATCTACAGTTAAATTGACTAGTTCATCAGTTCGACAAGCTCCGGCAATCCCCAGAATTAATCCAACCTATAAAAAATCAAAATACTTAATAATTGAAATACCTACCAACAAAAGTAATCTTACCTTAATCATTAAGAATTCTTTGTCATCTGTACTTGATAGAAAACCGTCGATTTCACCCTTTGTCAATATTTTCGATTTTTTCGCTTGATATCCGTCACCGGTTCTTTTCAAAAATGCGATCAGCTTGGGGAATTTACTTATATCTATGTTGTCGTAAATTATCAAGCATGACTTAACCATAGAATATTGCGCCCATAATGTGGAAGACTTGTAATTCTTTGCATTTTCACTGAAGTATGCCAACAAAACATTCTCGCTGTATACTTGAACATTTTTTTCGGCGCACCACTTTTTGAACCGATTGTAGGCTATATCGTATAAAGATCTTGACTTCGTAGGCAGCAAATTGCTTATTGCAATATTTGCAGCCTCCACAATCTCTTCCGACTCACAATTATTCATTGTGCACTAAACAAACTTTAAACTAAGCCAAACTAGCACCTTAATTTGACAATTCTTTTTGTTTGTTTATTTTGTAGTTATGACAATAACTCAACGACTACTAAATAAATGCTCAAATCCGGATACAATAATTCTGGTGCTACTTATTTCATAATGACAAAATATGTGTTTTTAAGTTAATGAGACCGTGGAAAAAATAGTATATACCATTCAGGAGAGATGCTATTTTGTCTCGGTGCATTGTAGCCCTCGGGCTTCAAATTGCACCTCTGCCAAAATAACGCATTTCTCTCCCTGTACTACTATTATAGAGTCAAAGATAAAAGTAGACTTTGTTTTAGATAAAATAAGTGAGTATGTAATAATATTAATAATTTTTATAAATAAATGTATATAGCTGATGCATTTCTCTTGGGTATTCTTCAAAAACGTCATATTTGTAATTGATTCTACATAGATGTTAGATATTGTATTTATATAAAATGAATAGCTGAATCAGATTCTATAGTGGAAGAAAAATATATGCAATACAATCTGCACGTTATTTTGGCTCCAAGATTATTAACTGAATTTTATTAAAATTATTGAAAATTTGAAAATCATTTGCGGTTTTTACTGGTCTGCAAACTTTTCATGATAGTTCAAAGTTCAACGTTCTTAATCTTTATATCAGTTGCTTATTTTAAAATTATTAAAATTTTAGTTAAGTGTGCAATGTACGTCGTTTAATGATAATTTACGAAAGTTATTACAACAAGATAGAATTATTTTAGTAGTTACAGATTAACTTTTAATATTTTTCCTTCTCGGTATTTTGTATAAAAATTCAAAATATATGCGACAATTTTACTATTTTTATCCAAATGTAAAAACAAGTAGGTACATAATCAATTACATATCGAGTATAAACAATTTAATCTTTCAAATCCAGCGAATTATAAATTTTTACTACTATTGGCCATCGTCTGTATTGCCAAATTAGCAATTAGATTGGTTATATGTATAAGCTTCGATATGTAATAGTCATAAAATGTAACAGAATTGGCAACGTAAATAAAACTGGTTTTTCTAATTGAAAATGTTAAATTTGAACTTACTCAAAATCACACAAGCTAAACGTTCACCCACATTAACACAACATAAATATTTTCACTAGTCTATATGTAACATAGTGCAATCAAATATTTTTAAACCGGTATAGGTACCAATTTTAAACGACATTAGAGTACCTATTTGTTTCAGCATTTTTGAAAAATTAATTCGAGCGAATCTTCGACTGCGGATAGATCTTTATAAACTCGCGGAAATGAATGAATGGATGAATGCATTTCTCAATTAGTTCACTGTCCTCCACACACTTGTACTCCTTACTGGTAGATCGTGACTCGAGAAGACGTGTTTAATTTTTTACACGGCACTGTTTAATGTGGAAGATGAAGCTGTCTTAGTTGCCTTAACAATCTAACAGCATGTAGTTTATACAGCAAAGGCAAACAATTTCTATTCCTAAAAAAAGTTATAGAAAATAAATTATGTATGCGTAATTACTGTATTATGTAAATTTTATTTCGCATCCTAAATCCTATCTCTAAGAGGATCTATAATGATAGTCCTGTTTCTAAAAGTATCCTTTGAAAGTAGTAGCAGTAGTAGAGGTACAAAATAAGTTTTGAATAAAGGTTAATGAAAGCACAGTGGCGTGCAGAAGTTGAGGGGTGCAAGATGAAATAATATACAGGGTGTTCCACATAAGAACCGATACAGAGCAGGTGCAGGGGCTCCCAAAATATTGTAATTTAACCAAACATACTTATATACAGAAAGTTGGAGTTGACAGGCCTTCAAAGTGGGGCCAAATATTTAGAAAAAAAAATCTCTAAATTAACATGGACAAGAGTCTTGTTCTAGCTCGATTTTATGAGACTCTTGCATACAATTGAGAAACGTACGGGTTAAATCGTAGCAGTGACTTGGTTAGTTATAATATATTTGTGAAAAAATAGCGAAATAGATTGATAATGTAACTCAATTTTGTGTTTGGAATAACACATAATTTAGAAAGCTAACTCAAAAATGATTCGTGTTACACTTAAAAGATTTATTTACCTAGCAAATAACTGAGTGTCCATTACTTAATAAATTGTGTTATTATTTCAACAGAATCGGGTGTGGACTGCTTTTGACAACTATTTGTGTTGATTTTCAGTAAAATTTTATTCAAAATTTTTACTTTTTCTTTACATAAACTTCATAAGGAAGTTATGGCTATTAAAAGGATTGCTGTGAAGATAACTAATAACGTCAAGATTTATGAAATTTGGTAATTGACTCTGCTCAGTTCGCCACTATAAACAAAATTTACAAATGTTTATCACATAAGTGACAACTATTTCGATTCCCCGTTTACGGATTTTACTCAAAAATTAAGCATTTTATTAATATGACCAAGAGTACCTTTATTTACTAAAATAACTGAAATTTCATATTTTTCAGTCAAAAGTCTAAGCACAAAAAGTTATGGTAAATTTTACCTCTTTCTCCTCCCTCTCTGGTCGGAACGTATGTGATAAATATTTATACATTTTTTGTACAACCATTCTATTTCCGTTGTTTACCATATTTAGCTTTAGAACAGTATGCTTACTGTTCTGGTTTTGACAGGACTGGGCGGTAAATAAATTATATTATTTTTTGTGAAAAAATAAACAATAGCAACGATGCTATCTATCTAATATATAAAATTCTCGTGTCACAGTGTTAGACGCCATACTCCTCGGAAACGGCTTGACCGATTTTTATGAAATTTTATATGTATATTCGGTAGGTTTGAGAATCGGTCGTTATCTATTTTTCATACCCCTAAGTGATAAGGGTGGTCCACCCCAAAAATTTTTTTTTTATTTTTTGGACAACATTTTTTATTTTTATTTTTTTATGACGTGGCATTAAAAAATACATACAACCCTTAATTTTCATCCTTCTTTCACAAACCCCTATTTTTTAATTACCATTTTAGTAATTTAATCATTTTTAACCCTGGTCGATAACTGATCGATTATCACTAGATCAGTTATCCCCGCCAGGCATCTACCGGTGTCACTTCTCACCCAGTAAACAGCACGGAGTAGGGATGTGCCGGTCTCCTGTCTCTCTCACACAATAAGCCTTCTCTCACTACCTACACAGTTTTCGACCATTATTATTGTGTATAAATCGAGCGTAGTAGTGACGTTTACAATTATCATTTTACCTTCTAAGTGTAATTCTCAAGTAAATTTATTATTAATTTGCTGGGCCATAATTATTTATTTCTTATTTTATCAATAATTAATAAAATTATTAATTTTAAGTGTAGTTCTCATTATTAGTTAATTAAGTGATCTACATAACCTCAAAAGTACGCAACACGTGTCACGAGCTCCCGCCAACAACGGCTATTATTTTATTATTGGGTTATTTTTTTGTACTGTGAACAATGCCAACAAGATGTAAAGGGGCTAATTTGGGCCGTCAAACAAATAAAATTGCAGGCACGCGAAATAATTCAAAAAATGAATGTTTCGTGTTTTCTTATTCTTATAGGCCGTCATCGTTCACAGTGCTCCATTCCTCTTTTAGTCATATACCACATCTCCACACACTTACAGTAAGTTAGTTATTTTTTATTTAACTGCCAAAATATTCACTAGAAATAATTCACATGGCAAAACAACGTTTGTCGGGTAACCTAGTTTATTTATATTAAAATGAAACGTACACTTATTAATATTAATAGGAAAAGCAGACTTATTGTAAGTATCGTTTGTATTAAGCGTATTGACAGAAAACGCAGAATGCAAGGCATTATGTTTCAGAAAAATCTAATTTATTTTGAATAGAATCCACGACTTTATTTTTGCAGCATTTTTACAATTTTGATAAGACCATTATGTCATAGTGTAACTTACCTTCTGCTATTTCCATTTTTTCCATCGCTCCCTTTTACCATAAACTTAATGATTCGAATATTTACATCTACAAATACCTATCTAATAACAGCACATATACATATTACTATCGTATGATGATTATAGTTTGTTGCATTAGCACGTTTTAGAAAGTTTTATGTGTACACGCAAACACGAATGCTTAATGAGTATACGATGTCTTTAATAAAATTGCCGTCTAATGTCTTATGAAGAATGAAACTGATGCAGACGATGGTATTACGAGTAATATCAAATCAGGAGTTTCGAAAAGATTTGGTATTCGTTAAATTTTGTTATCATTTAAAATCTGGTTCAAGTGGATATTTGTTGATAATAGCAACAAACTGTAACATGTAATATATAGCGATCCTGATCTAAAGACAAATGTGCGATGCAGCAAATTGCATCACAACTTCGAAAATTGTTAGATTTAGCAAAAATGAGTTTGGTAAAGAATTATCAAAAAATAGTTTTATGTAACTTGAACGTAAAATTTACCATCATTCTGGAGTTCTAAACAACGCGAGAATATTATAGTTCTAAAGTAAGTGATATTAGGTCTGTTCCAACAACCGTCGAGAACTAGTTCAGAACCGCGAGAAATGTTGGACCAACACCGTCTTACATCGCATTCGCCAAGAGTACATTAGCAACAGAACTGACTGACTAATTCTGGACGGTTCGGAATCGATTCTTGCAATGTTGGAACAAACCCATTATCAACACTTTCGACGCTGTTGTGTTTAAAATTTAATTTTTCAAAGAATTTTCATTTTATGTATTCATTAATCTATATTTAGATACTTTTTTTTATTCAGAAGGAGGTCGCCCGAAACATCAGCAGAAATATATGTTAAATTGCACCTGTTGCAGCTGATTGCGTTCTAGTATACAGGGTGTCTTGAAATTAATGCAATATAGAGCAAGAGTCATTTCGATATTTATAAATGGTCTATTTCTAATTTTCACTAGCAGAGGAGGCCATTTATGCACGTCATGCTTTTTTAAATGACATAATTTTTTGCGGCTTAGTGTATTCATCTGACCATTGAAACAATCGTTTCCCTTACCATTTTTATCTGAAAAGGACAGTTGAAGTCGTTAGGAGTAACCGTTTTCGGAATAATTCTATCTGAAATATTTACTGCGCCAAGTAAAAACTGATTTGGTGTGTTTTCCGGTGAATATACAGCAAAATGTTACTTAAAAAAGTTATGCAGTTATGACGTTGTGCATTTCAATAAGGTAAGTTTGGCTACATCACATTATTTTGTCGTAAGGAATCTATTCTTGCTCTATGTTGCATTAATTTTGGGACACCCTGTATGTCTAAAGTTAATCTGAATTTCGAAAGTCATTTATTTAACTTCAATATATCAAGTAGGTTTGTGTTATTTTTTGGTAATATTTAGCTAGAATGTTTTAGTAGATGTGCATAGATACAGAGCATGACATCCTTGATAGTAATTGTAGGAAAATTGATTTGAATTAGCTTAAATATCTTTGCAATAAAGTAAAAAAAAAACCAGGAAAAGACTTTATTACTTTAGAGAACAGAATAAATAAAGTATTTGCTAGCAGTATCTTATCTCATCTATATAAATGTTTCTTTTTTATGAATATTTCATTGTTGTCGACGTCTGCTTTGTTTAAATAATGCATGTGACATGAGGGGCATCAAAACTGTCTAAAGAAATTGAGGCACTCTGCACACCAGGGTGAACAAATGCTTCGCTGAAAGATCGCCATTTACTGGAACTTTTATTATTGCTATAATTTTGATTAAACTATCCAATTGTGACAGATTACGACTTTATACGCCATATCGACTGTAATAATACTTAGTTTAAGGTTTAAAGGTTTCATTAAAAAAATCATTGTATGCCTCTGTCATCCAGATTCACCTTAACCCTTGATATTGTTTAATTGTTTATTCCAACCCGTATCGCTGCGATTGTAGCCATACGTGTCGAGATTAAAACAAAATAATTATTTTCGTAATTCAATTAAACCATTTTGTCGGTGGCAAGATACGCTGGTAAAAACTGGAATACACCAGACTGCACATCATTTAAATTCTTATCAACAATACCAATTGACGAAAGTTTTCGTATAATGTAATCTCTAATCAAAGTATATTACAAAGAGTCAGCACTCGTAATTGAAATGCGACTTGTATCTCTATACGAGTCTGAACCGTTCAAAAGTTCAAGAGAAGGCACTTCAAAATGAAGCGCAGGCTAAAAAAATAACTACTTACTTTTCTTATTGTCGTTTCTATTAATTAAATAGAAATTTATCCTATGTGCTTTTTCACAAACATTTTATTTATTTACAAATTAAAAAAAAAAATCATAAGTTAGGTGTAATCTAAATTATGTACTATACACCGCAAAAAATTTTGAGTAAAATTTCACTCAAAATCAACACAAATGGTTGTCAAAACAAGTCCACACTTGATTGTGTTGAAGTAATAACACAATTCATTGAGTAATGTCCACTCAGTTATTAATAATTTTTAAACTATGTGTTATTCCAAACAAAAAAGTTATATTATCAATCTATTTCGTTATTTTTTAATATATATACAAGTTGAATCAGTAATAAGTTTCTTCATATAATTTTAGTGTTGTAACAAACTCAAAATAGTGATGATTTTTCATTATACTGTATTGATTCTTTCAGTTCAGTTTTCTATGAAAATTAAACCTATTGTGTACCGATTAAACGTGTTTATTTTTTTACGGATTGTAAATTATTACTTTATAAATACATATGTATAATAATTATTATTATTACCATTAGCAACATTATGATTATTACAAATAATCAAAATTAAATTAATAATAATAGATAATAATAAAATTATTATAAATAATTATGTTATAAAAATTATAATCTAGTGTAATATAAATTATTGTTATTATTATATTATAATACTTACTATGCTACTAACTACACACTATTTGAAACTAAAGTTTGCTATAGCTTGATTACAATAAAGGATGAAATTATATTTGTAGATAATAACATGACGCAGTATGTAAAGATGCTTTATTTTATTATATAATTAAACAATACATTCTTTCTAAATTTAACAAAATATATACTTTCTTGTCACAAAATACTCGGTGGTGTTGTATGACTGATGAAGTTCAAACGGATCTTTATGGAATAAACTGTTTAAATCAATAATTTCCAGGTTTGATCTATTTTGCAAAATTTTATAGCTAAATAGTTAAGGATCAAATGAAATGGTAATCATGTAATGACACACACAAGATAGGTTCTATGAAATGAAAAGCAAATCAACATTTTTTTTGTATCGTATGAAGACGACCATTGTTACTTACCTATTTCTATCACAACTTCATGCACAAATTCTCATTTTCCAGTTTACACCATATTTGTTTATGCAAACTGTAATTTGAAAATGTTTTTACAATTGCGATCCGTGGTCTATGATTAGGTTAGAACAATACACTTATGATTATCGTCCACAGACAGCAATGAAACTTTGTTTTCCCCCTTCCACTTGCTAAACAATGTATAATATTTACAACGTTTGGTGTTATTTTCACACAATATGTTCTCACTCACACATATTTTGGTTTCTCTAACCAAATATAGTGTAGATAAGCTCATTTCTTTGTTAAAATGTTAAATTTACTCAAAATTCAATACCAAATTAATTCACTCATAAATGAGTATGAACTACTCAATGTTATTGTGTATTGTAACGGTAATAGAGATCAATTTTCATTAATTACAACTTCTAAGTAATTTGTTAAATTAATTCCAGCAGATGCATAAGTGGGATGGCAACTATCAATTCAACTGTTATCATAAAATGAATTTTATCGTCGGCTTCCAACAAAAATTATATTTTCTTTTGTTAAAATCTTAGATCTTCTTATCCGAAATCCTTTCAGTTTTCTTTTTAGAAAAGCGATTCAATGGACGTACTTACTAATATCCGTATTTTTCTTCATTGTTATAACGAATAGAATAATATACCTAAAGCGACGAAGGCTTGCTATGTTTTGAAAGATATTCGAAATATACCAGATGAATGAACCTTTTCATTGCTGTTTTTCTTGATTACTTGCTTTTTACACCAATCTTCAGGTTTTGCATACTTTTACTAGTATGTCTGTCTTGATTTTTCAGGAAGTAGGGAATCGACAACGCTTTGCCCAATGTCTTCGGTATTCAAAGACACTCTCGGAATCAGAATCACACACATATTAATATTCTTTTTCACTAAAACTGAACAAAATTGGACGCCAATAATGAAGTTGTCACAGTCAAATTTAAAACAATTAATAACTGTGGTATCGTTATCGATAAAAAAAAGACCTACTAATTTTGATTTTCAATTTTTAAAAATATATCGAATTTGTAAATAAGATCTATTGATGAATAAAAAAAAATACGACTTTGCTTCATTTTAAAGCAAAAATTATTTTTTGATGCTTCTTTTTGTAATAAAAAAATTGAATTTCATTCGTATCTTCAACATAATGAACAATTATCTGTATGTCGCTATACCGCTATATGGGATGTACAGTACTTTTAAGAGATATTTAATTAAAATAGGATAAACATTTTTAACATCTTTGATATATTAATCATTTTAACAAAATTCGAAATTAACAAATTTTTAGCTTTGTGAAACAAAGAATTTTTAACATCTTGTATAATAAAAATACAGCAAAATCCGTATCTATGTTTATACGAACTATCTGATTCAAAATCGTGCGTAGATTAACAACATTTAATCAGTCAAGAAATCTTATTTCAAAATGGAAATGATTGGAAAAATACCTTTGATATCTCGATCAAAAATTTCGAGTGCACATGTGATCAAGATTGACCATTGTTTTAATAGATTGGTCTTTTCGACGTTATAAGCAAATTTATTTATATCATAAAATCTATAACTTTTATGGGGCAATGCATGTAACCGGCGCATCCACCATTTTTTGCAAGAATCATCGTAGTCGTAAAATGATCAAATTTGTGGTAGTTTAGATACAGTGGGTAATCTCGAAACATAAAACGCGTAGAAAAAAAAGTAAAATTTTTAATTTTTTTTATTAATTTTTACTATTTAAATTCTCAAATAAAATAGTAACTTTTAAAAAGTTACACAATATTTTGCTATTCTAACTCCACATTATTTACAATTATTTCTGTTTGCTAAAGTTTTTCAGCAGCAAAATTGCTATATATTTAGTTCACGTCAATATGTCACATCTATTACATTTTTATATCTAGTGTATATACAGGGTGTTAAAAAAAAAGAGTGTAAAATATTTAAGAAGGTAATACTATGAACCAAAATAAGCAGAAAAGTCTCAACAAACATGGGTCTGCAAAGTAACGGTTGCGGAGATATGGAAACTACTTCACGATCAACTGCTTTATTCATACCATGTACGAGTACAGGCCTTAATTCCAATAAATGATCATCAAGCATGTTTAGTTTTTTGCCGCTGGTTTCCATGTCATGATGCTGAAGACCCTGGTTTTCTTGCAAACATTCTTTTTACTGATGAGGCCGGGTTCACAAGAAATGGAGTGTTTAATTTTCACAATACACATATTTGGGCCGACGAAAATCCTGATCTTCTAATAGAATCTGAACATCAGGCACGTTTTTCATTAAACATTTGGATGGGTATTGTAGGTGACAGGTTTCTAGGTCCTTGTTGTTTTACCAAACCGATTAACGGGCGCTGCTTACCTCAACTTTCTGCAGAACATACTGTATGAGTTTTTGGAAGACATTCCTTTGAATCAGAGGCAACACATGTGGTTCCAGCATGATGGTTCTCCAGCTCATTTTTCCATGGCCGTTAGAGAGCATTTACACCAAACTAGATGGATAGGAAGAGCCGGACCTGTTTTATGACCTCCAAGATCGCCTGATCTGAACCCTGTAGATTTCTTTGTTTGGGGATATGTGAAGGCAGTGTATGGTACTCCTGTAAATAACCTGGAAGAGCTGCAGCTACGGATTAATCAAAAGTGTCAAGAAATCCAAACCAAGGAGGGTGTTTTCGAAAGAGTTGGAATATCGTTGAGACGAAGATGTCGTGCCTGCTTGGAAATGGACGGAGGGCACTTTGAACATCTTCTGTAACTTTGTTTTTTGTTTGTTAAAAGCTTCCTTTGTCGGTTTATTCCTAATAAAATAAAATGTTTGAAAAACGAATAGTGGTCCATATCTCCGCAACCGTTACTTTGCGGACCCATGTTTATTATGACTTTTCTGCTTATTTTGGTCCATACTATTACCTCCGGAATATTTTACACTCTAAGTACAATGAGTTTTAAACTAGTGTCTACAAAACATATAATACCTATTTGTATAATAAAGGGAGCAAAGTGCATAATTTCCTCCCGCGAATAATTTAATCAATATCCAAGGAAGAAAATGGCACTCAACTCCTGTGTAATACATATGATTTTTTCTACGTCCAGTCACAGTGCTTTACATTGATTTTACATATACTTTATTATATTATCTTATGTATGACAATCAAACAACCAAATATGTCAAAATGTCATAATAGGTATTTAGATAAGTAAATATTGTTAAAAATCAAAGTACATGGAACGTTGCTAAAATTGTTTCTTGTTTACAAAATAAACTTCCCAAAAGTTTATAATAATGTATTCCGAATGTGAAGATCATGTTCCTCAAGATATTCTGGAAGAACGTGGTTTCGTTAAATCTATTACCGTTAAAGTCTTGTCAAAAATATGAAAAAAGTACCAGCTATTTAAATTTTGGACGGAGACTAGG
Organism: Monochamus alternatus; assembly: GCA_037114965.1. Taxonomy (NCBI): domain Eukaryota; kingdom Metazoa; phylum Arthropoda; class Insecta; order Coleoptera; family Cerambycidae; genus Monochamus; species Monochamus alternatus. The sequence continues at coordinate 11,828,143 of CM073434.1, read as the reverse complement.
CAAATAAGAAAAATATGTGAAGAAGTGGTAATATTTTACTTTTCCAAAAAATGTGCCGATTTGAAACCTTCAACATTATGGAGCAAATACAGCATGTTGCGATATACACTCCATATTAAAGACAATATCGACATTAAGTTTTCTAAATTAGAAGCTTTTTACAATTATGCTAACGTAAATTGAATTTATTTTTGCTATATGGTGGTAAAGTTAGTAATTGCTACGGAATAGCCACTTAATTGAAGTTGCCAATTGGCATGACAACTTTATTTTGTTTTATACAAAATGAGCGTCAAAAGTTATTTTGTGTTTACAATCTAGTTAGTAATTACTATAGCGACTTGGTAATTAAAATCCGAAGCACGCTATTTTCGAGAAATATTTCCAGTGATCACATTAATCACACCTAATGAGAAGTCTCTGTCTCTTGAGAGCTTTAACAAAAAAATGTTGTTGAACATGAACCTAAAAAGTTTCTCCATATGCAGCTGCTGTTCAAGGCTCGGCTTCGCCTCATCTCTACAGCATCGATTGCTCCAAAAAATTAGTGTTTTAGATAAGTACTTATAACATAAATAACTATTTCATCTTCATACCTCATCACACTTTGCAAATTATGAAATTTGATATACTATTTTGAAGGAGAAAAAGGATCCGTGTTTGATGTTTGGGCAGTTAATAAATATACAGGCTGCATCACATAAGAGGGCCACTCCCATGTATCTCGCTTAATATGCGAGACACGTCAAAAATTTTTAATTGTTTTTTGTTGCATTTTTGGAGGGCTTTGTGTTCGTAAAACAAATTTGAGATCCATGGCCAACTTTATGAGTAATAACAAAAAAACCTGTAAAGTGCCCAAACTTTAAGGCTGTCTAACTTTTTTATTTTAAGAGATAGAGAAAACTTATTGGTAATAAATTTTTATTGCAAAATTGATACCTTCCACCTGATATAAACAGATTTTTGAAATATCGTATGTGGTTCGCTGCGCCCTCTAGGCGGATAAAAAAATTTTTTATTGAAGCAGGCTATGGCCACAAAAAATTGCCTGTTTTTTCGTCTTTTATGCAATATACTACATGTATACTTTTGTATTTATTACATTTTTTTCAATTTTATTTAAAAAAAATGTACCTAAATATTTTCGTGTTGCTCGAGATAATGTAGAACCTGTTTTAAAGACGCCAACTGCAAAAAAATAATAAACAGAATGTACTTTTTAATGCAAAATACATATTTTCTTACAATATTATTTTATTGATTTTCACATTAGAAGCAATTGGGTCTTCAAAATTATTTTGACACTAACAATGTAATAAAATAATATTATAAGAAAATCTGTATTTTGCATAAAAAAAGTACATTCTGTTTATTATTTTTTTTTCAATTGGCGTCTTTAAAACAGGTTCTGCATTATCTTGAGCAACACGAAAATATTTAGCTACATTTTTTTTAACTAAAATTGAAAAAAATGTAATAAATACGAAAGATAAGGGCAACATGTAGTATATTGAATGAAAGACGAAAAAACAGGGAATTTTTTGTGGCCATAGCCTGCTTTAATAAAAAAAAATTGTATTCGCCTAGAGGGCGCAGCGAATCACATACGATATTTCAAAAATCTGTATATATCAGGTGGAAGGTATCTATTTTACAATAAAAATTTATTACCAATAAGTTTTCTCTATCTCTTAAAATAAAAAAGTTAGACAGCCTTAAAGTTTGGGCACTTTACAGGTTTTTTTGTTATTACTCATAAAGTTGGCCATGGATCTAAAATTTGTTTTTACGAGCATAAAGGCCTCCAAATATGCAACAAAAAACCATTAAAGATTTTTGACGTGTCTCGCATATTAAGCGAGATACATAGAAGTGGCCCTCTTATGTGATACAGTCTGTATATATTTTTTCTTTGAGTGAACAATTTTTCACCTTCACTCATTTTCATCTCTAGACTCACTTTCTACCTAAGCAATGTGAAGATTATTCTTTTCGCGTAGATAGGGATATGACAAGAACCCTCAACTTATTTTTTACAAGTTGGAAAATTTCTAGGACTAGATTATCTCAGATAAGTATGCAAAATCACTGGACACTGCGATATCTCACAAATAAATACTTTTCTTATTAAATCTGACAAGGAAGATAAGCAAACGTGTAGATTTATTATAAGATAGGATGACTTGTATCCTAGACGAAGCAAATGCTTTTAAGTACTCGTATAGTTCAACGTACCTGTACTTGGAATAAGATTACCACCGATAAGTGATAACGAATTAAAAATAAAAAGGACAAGTAGTGAGATGCAAAAATAAATTAAAGGCATTGTCAAAACATTTGTACTTGTGTGATCAACCATCTTCAGTTTCACTAATAGATTTGTTTTGACCACGACTATATTATAGGTAATATACAGGATGTTACAAATTAGTAGGCCAAGCCGTTAATCATATCAATCAATCAATTAGTCTTTAGACTAAAATAATGGGACTTTTCTTATGCCACTTTTCATTTCCGAGCTTCACTTTCAAAGGGTGTCAAAAATTTTTAAAATAGTGTACTGTTATATTAGAGTTTGACCGTTTTCCCATTTAATTCAATGGGGTTCGGCAACAATTTTTCCCATTTAATTGAATGGGGTTCGGCAAAAATTTTAGAGAAGGAAGATAACGCAACAAAAAGAAAATTAAAAGAGATATCGATCATTGTTGGCTACAGTTGTATCAAGAAGAAGTAAGTAACAATAAAAATCATTTAACATCTCTATGGAAGCAGATAAACAAATTTTAAACTGTCAAACTTGACATACGTTTAATATTTTTATTAGGTACTATTTTGAAAACGAAAACAGAGATTTTCGAAACGTCAAAAATACGGAAGTGCTCGATAGTGATGTGATTTTTGTTATTTTTTACTTATCTGCTTTTTTCAGTGTGAGATTTTTTGGTTAGGCAAACTTAGTTTCAAAAATAACCCTTGACTGATCCGTTTGGCGCAAGGGCTTATTTAATTAATCTTTATTTTTTTAAGAAGTGTGGCCAAAACCCAATAAAACTAAAGAAAATAAAAAAAATAAAAACTAAAAAACTAAAAAAAAAATAAAACTAAAATTATGCCACAAATAAATAGCTTCAGACAAGTCATCTCCTACTGAAACACCCTGTAAATTAAAGCCAAGACTTATTGGGCCACTGGTTTTCTCAATTTGAAGCACCCTGTATATCTAATATTATGAAATGAGTTGAAGCTCCTACCTTTGATCCTATCGTTGGCACCTGAGCTCAAATCGTTCACTTGGTACATGTCTGTATCTTGGTACGCACTGTATATAAGTCACATATTTTCGTAACACTACCACTCCTGCAAAAAGATCGTAGTCAGACGACCATTATTCAAAACTTGTGTTACTAAATTATAAACGTCACCTTTGATATTTGATGATAAATTCGAGTTGTCTTAATAGTTACCAGATAAAAAATTGTTTTAACAATATGTTCTTTTTACATGTGAACTGTAGATGCTAATGGCGCAGTTTCTTATTCTTATTAATGCAATGAATGACGTGAGAGATTTCCGCAAAAATTTATTTTCTTCAGGATGATTTAAAAGTAACAGTAAGTACAATTCTTGATAGGTAAAAAGGTACAAGTATCAAACTTAAAATTGAATTAAAAAAAATATAATTTTAACGATATATTTTGTTCCAAATAAAAGTCCAAGGTGAATTATGTTTTGAGAAAAGCGTAAATCAATGATTTGGTGCAAATTTGTAATAATATTTCATTAGTTTGACTGGAACCTTGCCTTTCCAGGCATTTTCCTCGAAGATTTTTTTTTAGACGAAAACAAGTGACAATGTCTTTTAGGCATAAATCTAAGCTTTTTATTTTTTGTTCACTTTTGTTCAGTCATGAGGAAAGAAAAATGTATAATGGACACCAAAATCTGATGGCAACGTATTGTTAAACAAATATCTAAAATATTAATTTTAGGAAAAAAATATAGAATTCAATGAGCATGCCAAACGTAAAAAAATGAGATTAATTGAATAAAAAACAAAAATTAAAATTTTCCACTTTTTGATACATCTAAATCTCTTTCGCAAAAAATTAATAAGTTCTTCAAAGACTTTTTTGAGTAGCGTCCAGTGGCGTGTCTAATTTTTTTCTAGCTTTATTAATTTTTGAGTTATAACCTAAAGTTTTATTTTTTTAAATACAAACTATAGGTGACCATGGACCAGTTCAAATCGTAATTTTTTCCTCTTTCCATTAATTTATAATATGTGAGATTAAAAAAATGTCTAAAGAACGTATTAATTATTTTTTTTTAACTTTGCAAACAATCAAGTACGAACATGTATCGAAAAGTGGAAAATTTGCAATTTTGTTTATTCGAAAACAAAAGACGATAGATCATTTTGGTATTGACCATCAATTTTCTCTTAAAAAAAAGAGATCGAGAGTGGAGTGGTCATTTTTTTCTTTCTTCTATAATTAACGAGATACCCTATAAAAACATCGAAATTTGCTCACCATCCCAAATTTATTGAGCAACATTTTAGTATATCATATTTTTTTTCCTAACTTTCGAAAAATATTGGCGAAAATGCTAAAACCACCCATTTTTTTTCTTCTTAAGCATGAAAAAAGCGATAGAAAAAATCTTCTGTAGGTATTTTATGGTCAACTGAACCTTTGATGCCTGGACTAATATTTTAATCGACATAAAAATGTATTTACGGTAAACAGAATCTCTGCACTAATATTTTAATCGACGTAACAAGTGCGATAAGTTTATTTTTATTTTTCAAATATCTGTAAAGTACTTACACTTACAAGTAGTCTATTTTCGTTTATCAAATTCATGTAACGCCATCTCGAGAACCTTCTAGCATAATTTCTAGAACTCCGATAGCTAAATCAACACACTTAATTCCTCTACAATCTGTTTTCGGACGATATCAAGACTTCTATTTAACACTAACTAGAATTGAATTTGTGTGAACTGCACAGAGATGATACATACTACTTGGATGCGGGTACAGAAGAAAATAACAATTATTTGCACATATTTTGAATATAAATGAAATTCGAAATAGATAGCGTAATCTTTTGATAATAGTGAACAGATTGGTGGAGAGCGACATACAGGGTGTTTCGTCTAAACAAATTTAAAACCATCGATCAACAGGTACAAATCTGATGTGACTGATCTGATAAAATTGTAAGATTCTGTTAGATTAGAGATCAATTGAGAAAAGTTTGAAATTTGGGTTATTATAAAAGTAAGCCAGGTTTTCAATGGTACCTGCAGTTCACTTGGTATTGGAACCACCAGGTCCAGCATTGATTAGCCAGTGGCCACTAGATGTGCACATTATCGGCACACTGGTGAGAGCTAATAAGCTCGAAACCGGTATATATCTGGTGACGCCGCTAACGAACGACATTGGCTTTTACTAAAGGTGCAATTCAATGCTGGTCGGGGTACTAGCACAATAATTATTTCTACAATTCAGTTTTAAGGGGTAAAAATGAATGACATTATAACTGAGCCACCCTCTAGTGTCATAATTGTAAGGCAACGATTGCCATTTATATACATTTCCCTAAAGTTTTTGAACATTTAGACCATGACATTTAACTATTAAATATAGATCTAACTAAATATTTTCTTGTCTTTTTTTACATTTTAAATATAGCGTAAAGAAAGTTAACAATGCAGTTTGGTTTCCATTCAGTAGATGTCAATAGCACTTTTTGGATTCCTCAAGGATCGATCCTTGGACCACTGTTCTCACCTATTATTTGTTTTGAGTACCGCATCTAAATAATCAAACATAGCTTAGCTGTGAAACTTTTATAGTAAAATCAAAACATATTCAAATTTTGAAATTTCCCATTATAGCAGAACTCAGATGTTATGATATACTTATTATTATTAACTGGCCAATTAGTGAGCCTTTAGTTAGCTATGATTATGAAGTAATGTCGGTCTCTTTTCAGGAAATGTCTATGAATCTTCAATACCTTTACTGTCTAATAGTAATTAATACAAAAAACATAAGGTCTGTTCTCGCAAGAGTCAAGAATTGGTTTCAAACTGTTAGAAATATTCGATAAGTTAAGTTTTTAATGTGTTTTCAGTGCATGTAACTCAAGAAGTAGTTGAACGAATATTTCTGATAGTTTCAAACTAGTCCCTAATAACCCCTCATTCTAATCACGAGGATTAGCCCAAAAGTCTCAGAGACTTGTGCGGAAGAGGGCCGGCATATTATTATTATGCAGGCCGCATTTGCGTCCCGAGACGACTTACGTTGGTAGGCCTTAACCACCATTCAGTGCAGGATTGAGGAGAACCTGGAAAACCTCATTAATTAGGGGGTGATCAAATGTCGACAGGTATCTCTCACATTGACCCAAGCCAACATTTTTGCACCCTACCATACCTACAGAGAGGGTGCCAGTTCTCCCCGCAAATATAGCTGGTCTACGGTCTATCTGCTGCAGGATTCCAACCTACCAGCACAGTGGCCACATCGCTTCAAGTACTGATGCCTTAAACCGCTGAACCATCTACCGAGAACACATTAAACCCATTGCTATTACTTGAGGTTAGATTCTAGATGGCGAGTGATTTTGCCATTTTGCTTTGTTGGCGACAGATCAGACACAATTAGATGTCAAGACTATTTTTTACATGTCTCAAGGATCGATCCTTATACCACTGTTTTCATCTTATTTGATATATATTTATTCATTACATAATTAGTGAGCGCTTAGTTGACTATGATTAAGAAGAAATGTAGTTCTTTAATGAAAACAAGCAAAACCCTTTGCTGTTATTTGAGGTTAGAACCAAGACGGCGTTTGTCTTTGATATTTTGTGTTAGTTTTAACACAAAATGGCGACTGAATATACGGAAATAGATTGCAGTGAGATCAGAAAAACACTGTTTTCTTCCATATCTTTATGAAGAGAGATGTTGCACTAAAGAAGTACTTATGTATTAATGATAAAGAGACAACATGCCTTCTATAAGTCATGGCCACCCGTTATAACGCAAGATTCTTATGTTTAAGCTGGATCTGAGATAAGAAAAATTGTGTAGGGATCTCCTTTGAGATTCCAAGGTCAGAAAGTTGTGATAAAGGTCAATTATGCAATCACTATTATTTACATTAGTACCGAGCAACATAATAGTTGTTACTTTCAAACATATGTCTGTTAAGAACAAAATAACGTTTGCGTTTGTTTTTGGCTTGAAATTCCGTAAAAAAAATAAGTTCTAACTTGTTATCTGAAAGTTATTGAAATATTGTTTTTGTGTTTTTTTTATTTATTACCTACTTATGGCGATAGCAACGACTTCTTTTTTCATTTGCGTCGTTGCAAAAGATATAGATTTATAGAGTGTACATTGCACTACACTTGCACTCACTACACATCGCGGTAAAAGTAGTTGCATTTGGCACAAGTTTACCAAGAAATTGTTCTGCATTTTCACATGACCATAACGATATCCATCGACTCCGAGTTACCGTCAGCCATTTTTGACACTTGTTAACAATAATGTAAATACTCGCATCACAAAAACGTTAATACCTACTACAAGTAATCGGATTTTAATATTCGGAATCGCCTAGCTAGAGACTACAGCAGTCCAGGTATGTAAAGGTTGAAAATACTACAACCTCTATAATTTTTTACTCGGAAATATGAGGACAATTTTTTTTACGATATTGATTTCATTTTTCATAACGCTATTCTATTCTCAAATTCTTTTAGATAAATTGTGAATCTTGGCTGAATATTGTGGCCAAAATTGACGTTTCTTTAAAAATTAATAACATTATTTACTGGAAATAATTTACTATGTGGTTTTTTGTTAGTATTAAGGCAGATATTTTTTTATTTCAGATAATAACAAACATTTTCTATGAAGTCTTCTATAACATAATAATTAGAGAGTTATCATAAGAGAGCATATACAGGGTGTATCTGAATTAAGTGCATTGCAAAGGGTTTTGAAGGAACTTTTCTTTTCATACAATTTTTTATTATTACTATTATTATTGTTTTCGTAGTTACTATTTCTTGCATTTGCCTCTACTTGACTTCTTACTTTTTTACAACTCTTCTGTATTTCTTTTTTTTAATTGTCGACGATTTTTGTGACACTTCAATTCATGGTAGCTCAACTATACTAATAAACGAGATTTCTAAAGTTAAAAAATCCGAGCTTAAATACTCTGATAATATTAAATAAACTAGATAATCTTAAACAGATAAAGGGGCAAGATTAGTTCCCGGAATTTAATCTGAACTAATACTTTAAGCCTTTAAAATTTCGCAAAATTTTTACATTAACAATAGGTTTTTTAATACTATCTTATACTTATGTTCTTGAATATTTCTTCTATAAGTACTTACCTTATTCGTATACTTTCTTACCAGTTTCTCCAAGGCAGTAAAAAATAAGGAAAAAATCTCTTGTATCACTGCTAACGATTTCGATCAAAATACTTGAATAAACTAGTGACAAAAGTTGCTTTGAAAAAAAAATAACAGCACTTCTTTATTGTTTAAATAGGAAACTTTTCCACAGATGCACCTCTTAAATATAATTTGCTTCTACACAAACTTTAAAACTGAACAAAAATTTTTATGAAAACTGCAATTACAAATCCAACATCGCCACATTAAATTATAATCGTCTCTTCTCGTGAAACCATTTTTTTCTTTTAAATTACTTTGATAGCTTCAAATTATACCTACAAACAACCGACGATAATTCCCTCCAATCGTCATTAGGTAACTGTAATGTTAATTACAATACAACAATAATTCTCTGCTCATAAAAATATATTTGTTACCGCATAATTGCATTCTTTAAGGAAGGAAGTTATTTTAATGTTAATGGTTTAAAATCGTATTTACACTTAACAATTTCTATTGAAGATATTCGTCAAGAAATTGTAATATAGTGTTAAATTACTTCCAATGGCCCTGTACTGCAGGTCTCACGCCATGACTTTACAGCCTCTTGCCGGCGTTCATCGCTGATTAACACGATTAATGTGTGGACAAGTCCATTATTACCACAAACATAGTCTTAGTTCTTAGTTATTTCCACTCAGCAATAGAGATAATGAAATTTCTACTCCGAAGTTCAAAAACTAAATTTAGGGAATGCCATTATTATTGTAATAGATTGTACATCAGGTTTAATTAATAAAATTCAAAATAAATGACAAGAACCTATTGTACCTTCCAAGCATTTGTTTTAATTGGTACTACACACAACGTCAAAAATCTTAGACCCCCCCCTCTTTCTTGTTAAAGAAACCAAATACATTTATAAAACTATATTGTTTTCTGAATCTTTTTTTTTTTGTGAAAAGAATACGTTCGATAAACTGAGTACTTAGCAAATTAAAAACCAGCAAATATGTGATATTTTTGACCAAATTTATTAAATCAAAAAGAAGTAACAATGCAAGTTCTTTACTTGACTAATAGTCGGTATGACCTCCACCACGTTCCAATAGCATATTGACACGTCTGTGCATTGAGATAATCAAGCGGTTAAATATCTCTTACGCAATATTGTTCCATTCGTCTTCTGCCGCCACGACTAACTCATCTGCAGTCTGAGGTGGAGGAATATAATTATGAATGGCTGTAGCAACGAAATCCCACGTTTTCAATAGGATTCATGTCAGAAGAGTTGGCTGGCCAATCTAATCTATTGATATGTCCTCTTGAACCCTTCTTCTGGGATGTGGTGGAGCGTTGCCGTCCATAAACACAAAATTTTCACCTAATTTATTACGTAGGGGTACTGGGCGTAATAACTTGTTCGATGTAAATTTGACTGGTCATATTCTGTGGTATGCGAATTAATGGGGTGCGGCGGTTGAACATTATTCCACCCCAAAATATTACGGTACCCCCTTAATACGGAGCAACTTCACAGGGAAAATAAAGTCGCTGTTGACGACCTGGTTCTCTCCAGACTCTTTGTCGATTGTCATCACTAGCCCAATTCTGGTTTCGTCTGTAAATAAGACCCACCGCCACTAGCGTAAAAGCCAACCCCTATGCTATCGCGTCCACTGGAACCGGGCAGCAGGATGCCTTGGAAGTAGAGTGGGGACCCGTAATGGTCTTCTAGCACGTAAATTTGCGTTGTGAAGTCGTCTTCGAATAGTCGGTATCGATATAACACGGAGAAATGTACCTTGAAAGTGGAGAGCTGAAGTTGAAGATATGCGGTGTCTACGGACATATTGCACCAAATACCGATCCTCCCTTTCATTAGATACTCGAAGACGTCCACTACTTGGTCTGTTTTCCACTGTATCAAATTCTTCATATATGTGTACTATTCGTACTACAGATGATCTAGGAATGCCCAACATGTTCGATATCTGATGATTAGAATGTCCTGCATCATGTAAAGCAGTCATTCTTGCTCGAGTAAACGCAGAAATTTCACGTCCTGGCATTATAATGTACAAACATTCAAAGGAACACTTGACTGAATACACTGCCAAACTGACCATATTTAAAAACATTGATAATAAAGTAAAGGTTCATGGTCTGCATTTTTTTATAATCTTTTGTATTCCTAAGTACATGTTCTTTTTTACCACATTAAGAATTGTGTGTATGTCGTATTGAGCATTGTTTGCTATTTGTAATAATTTGTAATATTAATTATTTTAAGAGCGGACAGATAATAGGATATAAATTTCATTATAATACACGACTAAGATAAAAACAAAAGATCGTGCAATAAGTGCTTATTTGATATGCATTAATATGCACGACGCAAAGTTAATAGATATTTTGTTGTTCAAGGAAAAATCCGTTCTTATTCTAAAGAACGAAGAATCTTAAACAATGAAGATGATCACAGATTAAACGAACCTTTCGCGTTTTCATAGAGAAAGAGATTATCACCATGATGATAATAAAACACAAGTCGTTATGAAATAAAAACAATTCAAAAAAAATCTAAATGGATTTTTTTATATATAAATACACATGTATTTTAATACATGTGCACACGAAGTTCCCTGAGGAAGGGTAATGAAATACCCGAAACGTACGTACAAAAAGCAAACATATACACTATATAAATCTGTGTATATATTTATTAAGAGCTGTATAATAGTGTTATAAGTGCTTATACAATAAATTTATTAGTGCTTGTTACACAAATAAAACGTTGTTATACAGCAGCAGCAATACATTTGTATTTTATAATCTGGTGCCCTTTTACCCTTATTAAGGTTCTGAAAGAAATGTGGAGAAAAAGTTATAAAGCTTAATTTCTTGTAAACTTTCCTTTAGAAACGTTCTTACAAATTTTGCGCTGGTTAAGTAGACAATAGATGACAATAACACATTTTCTTGATCATTTTCTTCATAAAATTAAAAAATACATGAGCCTAAACATTGCTTTGAAACAAAACCATATGTAGCAAATTATCGTTATTATTAAAGATACATAATGTATACATTGTGCATGTAGCAACGATAAATATACTCGTTTTCTCACATACGCGCTAATACCTAGATTTTATATCTCAATTAAAAAACAATAACCATTATGGGATTTGGTTATTAGTTTATTTAATTAACATATTTTTAAATCTGAGGAACTAAACACCAAAAATAAACTCGCGTCCAATTAGCATATCTATTGTACGAAGTACGCAGTATCTATCAAAAACTAAAAAAAAATAACGTACGGCCAATGGAGTAAGACTACGAGTATAAATATGTTTCAATTTTCCCGCTCGTATTACCTCAACCAGGTGTTTTAAGATCAAGTTACCTTAGCAGAACGAGATTCTCAGTTGTTTCGTGACCTTTCACTAAGATATCTAGATTTATTATAACAATTTCTTGAAAGAATGAACATTACGACAAGAAAGTCTGTTTCGCTGTAAATACTAAACTGTGTATCTGCAAAAGATAATATTCATTACAAGCGACAAAAATGTGAGTACCTCTTAATATAATTATTCCTGTTGTAATTGCACGATAATTATTTTTTCCGGGCTAGCTGACCGTATAAATTATTTATTATGTTTATAAATTCTTAATCTTATCAATGATTTGCTTCTAATGGAGTTAATTGAAATTAATTCCCACTTAATTTATCACCGCTGCCCTGGTTTTACGTTTCCTCTTAATTTTCGTCTATTTTTTTTTAAGAGGTTGCGGATAAGACAGTATTTTGTATAAATAAATGAAGGACAACAAGTTTATAGAGATGACAAAATTATTTACATTATTCAATAATTAATTAATTTTATAGTGGTTATATGTTTATTTGGCTTAGTAAATAGCATTTGGAATGGTTTTTACTGCCTGTTAAATATATATCGTTTTTAAATGCGGACTTACGAACACCATTCCATTTTTCTGAAAAAAACTGGCAACTACCTGTAGAACTAGTTGAGAGATATAAAAATAAAACGAACTCGACTTAGAATCTCTGCATTTTATACATGTACCTACTGACATCTTGCTTTGTTTTCATTTGTTTTATATAAAATTGGTGTGCGAGTATTATAATGTCCAAAAATTGTTTCTTAATTTCATTAATTATCATTATTTGTTGAAGTTTATTTCACACCCAATTGAGACACTTTCTAAATGATTTGTTACTTCAGTATGCAATGTAAACTGAAACTAAAAAAAATTGTTTATACATTTCTATAATTATTTTTCGAAACATTGAAATTATTAATAGTTAATTTCTGAACAATTAGAAATAAATAATGTCACGAAACTAAACTGCCTTTAATTTCAAGGAGTAAAGTAATACTTTTAGTGTCCAATTGATCAAAATTACTTTTAATCATTTTATCGAAGACAAGCGAATATCTAAAAATGACAATGTATTATTATCATGATAATTTGATATTTCAGGACTGCATAGCTTTCTAATCCTTTGGATTATTGTCCAGATGCATTTTACACTGAAAACAAAAAATTTCCAGCAAATGCATACGTCAAATCAACGTGCAGAATCAGTTTAATCAATAATTTAAATTATTTTTGAAGGAGTACATAAATTGAAGTGCTATATCAGATTTAACAAAAATATATTCGGCTAGTAGATCCTCATATTTTCATAGCCAACTTTTTATTTATTATAGGCATCAAATTGGATTTTTGAGTCAATTTTGTTGTGGTAAAAACGTTAATTTCAGGACATATTTAATAATTGTTGCTATGAAAAATGAATGGAAGGTTATGACATATAAAATCTTCAGTTTTCCACAATATTTAGGGATATTTCGACTTACCAATGTTTAAGTTCTTATTATAATCTTAATGAACGAAAAGTGCCATGCATTCTTCGTAACTTGATTTTCATTATTTTATACCTTCTAATTTAGGACATTTAATTTGTGGTGATCACCCTGTATAACTATGTTCTATACAAGTCTGTGTTTGTTTTCAAGATACAGGGTGTTCAAGTGAATGTATTAATGAATTTCGCCATTTTCTCCAAAATTAATCGACAAATCTTACTGATTGGTAGTTCTATATTTTGAGAGGCCTTAAGCAAGTTATATGAACGAAAAAATGATTCGAATTAACAAATTAAGGAATATAATGCGAATATATCGCACCACTTTGATTGAAGTAATGCGAATTTCGCGATCCTATGCCACTTTTACGAGAAACAAGTTAATATAAAAAAGTGTCCCAACTCTTTTGGATTTTGAGATATATACAAGATATATTTTTCCGTTTTCGTCTCTTTTTGGGGTCCGAAAAACGTAATTAAATTTATGGTGCTACTTTTAGAATCACCTTGTATATTGGTAACAAAAAAACAACGTAAAATAACGTAGTTTTACCTTATTTCGAAATATTCTGTTACCTTTAAAATGTATACAATATTATAGAAACATGTAATGCTTTTAACTTTTGGAAAGCCATTATAATTGTTGTGTGTTTGTACATTCACGCACTTCCCTGTCTGTTATGTAGACGTAATAATTATTGTTAATATACAGGATGTTGCAAATTAGTACGTCAAGCTCTTAACTACACATTCTTTGGACCAAGATATTGGGATTTTCTTATGCTACTTTTCACTTAAAAAGTTTACAACGTTTTTGAAATGGATGTCATACTGATTCTTGCAGCTCCAGATAGTCACTCTGAATTAGTTTGTGGATAATTCGTAATTTTAACAAATTTTTCATCTTTTTTATCTAAATTCTTAAACATATCTTTTAAATTGTCGATTATCAGGTTGTAATCTATTTCGAAATCCTCCCAAATATTCTCGTTGCCCAACACGTCCATTGAAATTTAATTGCGAACAAATAACAGCCATCTCTCATATCTGAATATAAAAAAATATTGTCGATTTTTCGATTTTGTAAACTAATTCATTTTAACTAAAACTGGATAAATACCTTACATACATTTAGAAATACTTGTTAACTTACTAACTTTAACAAAATTTAACTTACTATTGGTGCCTACTACGTTAAAATATTGTACAAGGAACTACGCAGCTGCTTGTTGAAAAGCTATTATCTCGAAAATGGCCAATTTCTGAGACTAATGACAAGTATACCTTATTTCCTCAAAAACAATGTAACTTTAAGATTTTTTAATAAAAAACGTGATAACGTTAGGTCGAAACAAGTTTCGCTCACATTTACGTCACATATAATTTTGCGAGTGGATGACACTGTATAAGAAATTTGACAATTTTATAAAATATTTATTTACCGAATTTCAGCCTGTTAAAATGACGGGTTCCCATTTTAGAAATATTGAATATTCAGTTTACCCCAATTTCCACCCCTCTGACGGCTGGCGAGTGGGTGACATTGGTGTCAGAAAATTTATAATTTTATAAAATATTTATCTACCGAAGTAACACCCTGTATCTTTTTTATTATCAACATTTTATTAAGGAAAGTTGGCTTAAATCGTAATATTTTGAACTGAAAAATCGTGTTTTCATGGGCCATAACTCATCCTGTATAGTCTAATATTCGTAGATAAATGAATTAATATTGAATTATATAAAATTATATAATTCATCGTATACACAACAATAATAATACATTTCCAATACACAAATCTGTGAGAAATGCACTACACAATATTCAAGTATATTAAAATAGTGTACACAAACAATCCATTTATCTTCAATGTTCAATAACAAATAATAGAAGTGGTATGTTGCTACATTTTTAGATTGGACACCAAAGAGGTCACTTATATTCAATAAAAGTGCCTCTCTAGACAATGAAACAGATCATCGAAACCGGATATAGCAATGACCTAGATATTGCAGTTTTAAGATTTCCGTGTTTTTTAACAGGTTTTTGAAAGATATACCGTTAACGAAGTAATTTATACAGTTCGAAATGGACGAAAACAAGTGTAGGACATTTTAATATTTCGATCTCCACGTCGAGAATAACATCGACGTAAATTAAAACCTCGCTTGATCATTGTTTCATTGTTAGGGGGAATGGAAACGAATCCCACCCACAGAGGCATTGTCGAATGTCTCAATACGAAAACAAATATTCTATTTTGAAACACAGGTGTTTGTTTTTTTAAACAATATACCGAATAGGCCTAGGTGTTAATAGATAAAAAGTACAATGGTCAGTTAACGTCGCCTCAAGCTTGGTATTTGTATGCACTCTTACATTTTGTAAACATTTATTGTTTATTGATGAAATGAATTATTCAAATTTATTCTTTGAATGTACGTGCAGACCGTTGGGTTTGTATATGTGCAAATAATACATTCCAAGCGAAGTAAGACTGTTTCTTTTCTTATACAATAGGCTTGTTCCATCCAATTTCTTTTATGTTTTTTATGCGTTTGTACACGATACTCTTATTACGCCCTTATAGTTTCATATGATTTATTTTTGCGTTTTCGAGATATAATATTTGGTTCTAGTTAAAAATGTGCTATAGTATAGGATCCCACTATAAAACGACCTTCACCAAGCTGGTTAATGGATGAAAAGTATTTTATATCCAATTAAATATGTCAATAATTGCAAATGGGTTGTCTAAAAAATTTCAGTCCAGAATATGATTAATTAACAATTAAAAATTATTATTTTTTTAAACATTTCACTGGTTTGGTTAATAGACAAATTCCATACCAATCGAAAGTATGAAGCCCATAGAATATGCAAACGTTAGATTGACTATTTTTTTCCCGTCGCAACTCTTGGGTAGGCAGGTATAAACAGGTAAATCGATACTAGTAACTTGCACCGGTGTGGTTAATAAATTAAAGTTAAATTAAAATAAAGATTAACCATTCCATGCGATAGAAGAGTACACAGCATTGCAGCTGTGTGTAGTTCGTCCATACCGGAAACGAAGACGATCCGTTTATCCGTTTCTCCAAAAAATCGAATAAAGTCCGGGGGCGGTGGTACTTATTATTATTAATCTGCCCCTAGGAACCCCATAACGCCCTTCAATGACAATAATACAACATTTTCGACCCTACTAATGATATGTCGAGATCGAAAACCCGTAAAAAATAAAATTTTCTAATAATCCATTTACCGCCCCGAATTACGTTTAATTTTTTTTTAAGAAAACGATACATATAATCAAAATATTTTATTAGACTTTTCGATAGGTTCAGTGGAGAAGAAGCCACAAAAAATTTCAATGATTTTAGACAAATTTCATGTTTTCAAGGGCCGCATCCGGAGGGGCGGCAGGAACGTCATATTTCAAGTCACTACCAGGAAATAATAGTCTATACCGAAAATGAACACAATCCGTTTATCCGTTTCTCCAAAATATCTAATAAAGTCCGGGGGCGGTGGTATTTTGCCGCCCAACTCGTAAACCGTTGATTGTACAGAAAATTCTGTAGAAGCATTTTTCCATATTTTCATAAAAAACATTCGAATATGTATTCGAAATTAAACACAAAAGGTCGATTTCTCGAACTCGTGACATCGAGACTCCACCCCTCAGTTATGAATTCGGGAAACCTCCGATCCCGTCCCACAGCCGCCGTTTACCTAGCCTCATGTTCGTCGTTAGGAGTATAAAAAAATTCCCCACATCTCACGGCCACAAATTGAATCCGATCGACCTCAAATTTTATGTACGTATACTTTGCGATAAGGCGGGGGCACATCCGGTAATGTACCGAATTTTTTTAAAAAAACGGGATTCCGCCCTCGGAGCCGCCCCCCAACCGATCGAATCGAAATTTTAAAGACACGTACTCTTTGAGACGCGGAATCGAAAAAATAAGCCCGTCTTCGCGTTAGGGGTTCCTAGGGGCAGATTAATAATAATACCGCCGCCCCCGGCCTTTATTCGATTTTATGAAGAAACGGATAAACGGATCGTCTTCATTTTCGGTATGGACGAACTAAACACAGATGCAATGCTGTGTACTCTTCTATCGCATGGAATGGTTCGCTGGGGAATATTTCACTTTTTAAATCTCGACAACCGGAATTCAGGACTGATTCTTCGCAGACAACCCTATACCACCGTGTTGGTAATGAAATAATCTTTATTTTAATTTAACTTTAATTTATTAACCACACCGGTGCAAGTTGCAATATATTTATTGACATATCTAATTGGATATAAAATACTTTTCATCCATTAACCAGCTCCGTGAAGGTCGTTTTATAGTGGGATCTTAGACTACTATGTTGTTTCGTTGCTGTATTGTAAATATTTTAGTATATGTTCAATTGAAGTTGAATTTAGTAACTTGATTCTGACAATCTCTTATTTTGGAACCCTGTATTTTTAAAATGAAACTCCAAAACGAAAAGTGGCATAAGAAAAGTCATTACTTTGGTCTGAAGGATGTGTGGTAAACTGCTTGACCTACTAATTTGTCACATCCTGTATATGTATATTATAATATAGTCGTGGACAAAAGGAATTTAGATACCTACACATCCCTTGTTCTAATGTTTGGTATGGATCAGCCTGTGCATTCTAAAATAAATGACATTCACTTGAACTGCATTTCATTAATAGAAATGCTACTGTTTCTAGGAAATACAGTGGTAGGTAATATAAATAATAACAGTTGAATATTAAACAAATCGTTTCACGGTTTATGTGTACTAGGAATGATTTGTTTATTATACATTTTGCAACCTGCAGTTTAATAATTTTCCGGTTTATTTACATCGTCCGATTTACTTCAAACGCTGTCACGTGGTAACTTATATTTTATTTGTTCAACTGAAATTCGATCTATGACTTATAGGTCATTTGATCTTATACTCAAATGGCGAAGGTCATTTTTTTAGTACCTATAATAAAAAGATACTTGGCCATTGCCGAAAAAAATGCTCACATTGATTTAAGAAGGGTGCCAATAAATTATGATTTTGACTTTATTCAGTTGTGATTGGGATTTCCTCATTTGCAATGACTTTAGTCACTGTATCAAAAAGTAACATCTCTAGAGGGCGCCACCAACGATGGTTTAAACCTCTTTAAATCGCTACGACTTTTTTCTGCTACACTGTATCTCATTTTGGACTGGACAAATTTTCTTCCCTATCTTTTCTAGTTAAAAAGGTACAGTTGTTGATGTCGCTAGAATGGTTTCTGAGAAAAATGCATCTAAATCTCATGATGCATAAGTAAAGTCAAATTGTTGCGTAAGTAATGGGCCATACTGTTGCAGCATAATACAGTGATCAAAATAAGCGAAATTTCGTGAAATTTGCTTCAAGCGATCGAAAGATAAGAAAGAAAATGTGATTTATTTCTGCAATTTTGACACCCTATATCTTTGTTATTATTGATTTTGGTGGATTTTTGGATTTTTTTTAGGATAAGCTAAAGTAAATCGAATTATCGAAATATTTGGACAAAGCATTCCAGAGTTATTTTCAAAAATAAGAACATTTTTCCGTAAATTCGACTGGGTCTCTTATTACTTGCGGTTATGGTTATGACAACCTCACAATATGAGTCGCTGTTACTAACTGATTAACAATTTATGCCTGCCTGCCCCATAATCTAAGAATTTATTAGATACATGTGTCTGTTATTCTTCACTATGCAAAACCCTAAGATAAGATTTATCCTACTTGTATATTTTTTATAAATACACTCAACAAAACGATATAAGTGCGTTTATATACAGAAATATATAAGTAAGCTTATACGGAGCATACAGAAACATGTGAGCAGCCACATCTTTACTATTTAAACGCTCCAAGTCTGACTAGAATAAGTTTTTAAGTGGTCGAGAATCAGTGGAAAACGACGACTCCGAACAAGCATCAATGAGGCAAATATTCGTGCGATCCATGATCTGATTAAAGATGGCCATCGTAAAACAGCGTGGGCAATTACTGCAAATGTCTCGACAAGATGGGTTTCTCACCTCCTGACGGAAACTGAAAAAGTTAACCGTCTTACAGATGACGAGCAAGCCAATTTTTGAACAAAGAAAAATCAGAAATAAAATATCCGGGTCCGTTTTTTTGTTAAAGAAAAAAGTTGATGATGGACGCGAAATATCGAAACATTGAATTGAAATGTCATCTTATAAAAAGGAAACAATGGTAATGACAAAGTGTAATTCATTTCACATGACTACTTTTAGAAATATACAGAGTGTTCGGGAAAACGTGGGAAATCTCTCGGGTGCAGATAGAACATGAAAAAATAAGATGGCAAGTTCCTATAATTTTTTTTTCCTACAGGCCCTCCCTACAGAGATATGTATCCCTGAAGAACGCCGCTGGAAATTCGTTTGTCTTGAATAAGTACTCAATATAATTTAATAAAAATTTAATGTGATGAACATATAGTAAGAACCTCTTAAAATGGTGTCCTTGAAACATATTTAGCTTTTTTAGTTTACTAGGGTCGGGCTGAGCTTTACAACTTAATGCCTAAATGTTTAATACCCTGTATTTATTTATTTATTTCGACATAGGTAATCCAACAGGCAATTCAATGCCCAATAACAGGATTACACAAAAGAAAAAAAACATACAAATTCGTGGTAAGTAACTTAATTAAACCTAAAGAAACAGTGAGTTCAATTAACACTAATGTAGTAAAGAATTAACATATGATTTTAAACTTGATAATGATGAATTAAAAAGATCTAGATGAATAAAGTAATCATTATAATTATTCTGTAACATACTGTCACGGAATTTGCCCCACTCACACCCAAATCGACGACTGTGGTACCGCGAATTACTAAGATTGCCCCGATCACCCCTACACGATTCTGTTAAACAAACAAAATGCCGTGGATCGAGACGGGACTAGAAAATTTGAGAAACGACGAGAAGCGTTCGAGAGATGCTAGAAAATAGATCTAGAGATGCTAGAATATACCTGGAATATTCGTTGGGTCTATAAAAGAAAAATAAACGGCCGATTAAGTTAGTCTTGTATAAGTCTTGTATTACAGTGTTGAATTGAAGTGTTTAATTGGAGATATCAAAGTGATTTAGATAGCGATTAATTAAATAAGTGTTTAGTTGAGTTCTAATTAGTGTTCAGTAGTGTACCGAGTATAGTTAATAAAGAAGTAATTAATTAACGGATTGTGTTTTTCTGGCAATAGTAAAAGACGGATTGGGAAATCCGTGACAATACGTATTGGAGAATTATTTGCATAATTAGTCCGACACGATGAAATATAAAAAAGATTTACATATCTAGAAAAATATGAATGGTGATTAAAATAAATTTAACTGACAATATAAGGAGAATCAACAATATTGGTAAGTAATTTGTACAAAAATATAACGGAAGAAATTATTCTTCTAGAGGCTAATTTTTTTTAACGGTAGTGTGACAATCTGACATCATATGGTTCGTAATATAAATTTCTGTTAAATCTATAATTCAGCACATCAATAAATCTTTTCTGAACATTTTCCAGTCGATCTATGTATTTATAATACAACGGGCTCCATAAAAGACTACCATATTCCAATTTACTTCTAACTAATGCATTATACAAAATAATAATAGAAGAAGGGTTAGTGAAATGCTTTGTATTGCGTAATATAAAACCTAGAGTTCTCATAGCTTTTTTGTGCTATTGAGTCAATATGTGTCTCAAAAGATAATTGGCTATCTAAAATTATACCTAAGTCCTTAACTTCACTAACGACTCTCAAAGTACGACCGCCAATGGTATAATTGTAAGTAATATTAAGTTCTTTTCTGGAAAATGTTATACTATGGCATTTATTAATATTAAGGAAAAGTTTATGAGATTTGCAATAATCATTTAATCTGGACAGATCTTCCTCAAGTTTAATGCAGTCATCCATAGATTGAACAGGCATTGACAATTTAAGGTCATCGGCAAATAAATTATAATTTAAATAATTGAAGCAGGAACCAATGTCATTTATAAAAAGACAAAAAAGAAGAGGTCCCATGTGAGAACCTTGTGGTATTCCAGAGGTAATACTATGGTACTCAGAAAAATAATTGTTCAATCTGACACATTGGCTTCTGTTAGTGATATAAGACTTCAGCCAACGAAGCAGTTCCCCATGAATACCGAAATTTTCAAGTTTAATTAATAATGTCGGATGATGTATTATAAAGACTGAAATAATAAGTAGCTTCAACCTTAGACTAAAAAAATGTGCTCTTGTTTATTGTCGATAAAATAATAATAATAAACCGTTTACGAGAAAAAGAATAATAAACGAAATGTTTTATTTTTAATAAAAAGAGCTATGATTTCTATTTTTTTGCGATACGAAAGTCATTCTAACAGGAAAGTTTCATTTTAAGATGTTTCATCCGAAATAATACAAAATTTAAAAAAAAACGCAACGAATTGTTGCTTTCTGAACTACATCTATGAAATATGTAGACGTCGCAGCACACAGAACCTTGCGCGCTCGACGCCTATGGTTGGCCCGAATTTTAACCATTCCGTTTTTGAATAATTTCATGAATGACTGACGCCGTTTCCCAACATCGTCAACATAATCACACCGACAAACTGTCAGGCAAACTTGCTCAACTTCGTATACAAATATTTCGTTATCCTTAGGGCAAATTTTAATAGGTACCCGGCTGCAGCAATGATTTTGATACATGTTTTATGCATAGTTTGCATAATTTGGAATTTTGTCATTTAATTTAGATTATATGTAGGATTTATTTGCACTTTTTTTTTTGGGGGGAGCTGCAAGTACCAAATAATATCACTCAGAAATATAAAAAATTGAGAAACTATGTCCATTCTATACATTTATAATAATTATTGGCGATATTACATGGTGGATTGTTGGTTATACTTAGGTCAATAGTGTGACATAACACACCAGAATGTAATGTTACAACTGAAATGGAAAATTACTTTCTTATGAATGTTCATTTTCTCATAGTAAAACTGTATATTTGTACGCATGAAATGTAATTATACAACGTTATTCTCTATTTTTAGAAAAAAGTCATATAATTTTACATGAAAGATGTAATTTTGGTATTTCTTACATTAATATATGATGTGAACAATGTAATGTAAATTTACAATCAATACGCGAAATATAATAATAAGAATAATAAGCGAAATTTCCTGAAATTTGCTTCAAGCGATCGAAAGATAAGATTTTACACCCTATATCTTTGTTATTATTGATTTTGGTGAATTTTTGGATTTTTTTAGGATAAGCTAAAGTAAATCGACTCGATCACAGTATTAGGCTGTTACAGTATGTTCCATTACAACAACAACAATTTGACTTTACTTTTAGATAAATTGCATGCATCATGAGATTTAGATGCATTTTTCTCAGAAACCATTGCTTCTAGCGACATCAACAAGGTGTAACTTATATAACTAGAAAAGATAGAGAAGACAAAGCACAAAAAAGTCGTAGCGATTTAAAGGGGTTCAAACCATCGTTGATGGCGCCCTCTAGCAGATACACCAAAATCGTCAACATATTCGAATTTCTAGTACCAAGAAACCCGCTTGTACCAAATTTCATAAAATGCGGTCGGTGCGATCGAAAGATAAGAAAATGTGATTTATTTTTTCAACTTTGACGCCCTGTAGATCGAAAAGGGCCAACATTCGAATAAGGTATATTTGACTTAATCGCTCTATTTTGAGGTCAGCAAC
Organism: Monochamus alternatus; assembly: GCA_037114965.1. Lineage (NCBI taxonomy): Eukaryota > Metazoa > Arthropoda > Insecta > Coleoptera > Cerambycidae > Monochamus > Monochamus alternatus. The sequence goes on along the minus strand of CM073434.1, from coordinate 11,804,964 downwards.
ATGCCTTTAAGCTCTGTCCCATTATTAATGAATCACCCTGTATAATTCTGACACTATTTTTTTTTGCTTATTAGGTTGCTATCGTTATAATAATCACAGCGTCTAAACCGTCTTGATTAAAACACGGTTCGAACGATGTCAAATATAAAATAAATTGTTGCACATAACACGTTTATCTTATTTTATTGCAGTTTCCGAAAAAATATTGTTTGTATCTGGGTCGCAAAATGCTTTTGCGTTCCAAATGGATATTTTAACTTCCATTCTTGAACGCAAAGGTGCCATTTCGCGTTCTAGATATAAAAATGATGTTACTATTTTGAATTTTTCGAAAACTTTATTAAAGTACAAACAATAAGGACGAAATCAGGCACTTTGTGGAATGGATTAAAGACCGTGAAGACTACATAACATTAAATCTTATTTAAAAATAAGGAACACTATACGCATTCAATAAAGATATTTTTGTACAGGATGTTTAGAGTTGGATTACTAATGAGATTGTTTTCATCACAACTGTATTAAGTATTATTATCATTAGCGGTATGCATTTTTCGAATTTATAATTTAATTAATTTTAATTTGTGTTTTCGTTTTTATAGAAAAATTTATCATTGACGGTATATTATTTTTTTTTTGTTAGTTTAATTTTCTATACTAGTGCAAACTTTATAGTTGCATGTTATATCGATGATTTTATTATTAAAATTTTGTAGGAAGTTTTATTTTAAACTAAAAATTTACATTATTTAATTACGTGTACTTAGTTTCTTCTTTGTTTCAGGTCTTGTACAAAAATCCTTCAATTCTTCTTCATCGGATTTTTAGAAATTGTATTTGCTGAAAGAGAGCATAAGGTAAGTTTGAGTATTGGCTGAACACATGTATCCTACTTGATTCCATGCTCTCCATCTCTTTCTTACCTATATGTTATTGGAATGAGGCATGCTTCAGCGTCCTTATTTATCATATTAACACAGTATAGGCACAGTCTATTATACAGTCCGGCATCTTCACGTCGGTTCCTTTGATGTCGAGGTCCCAGATTTCGTTTTTTTAGACGACCAAAAGACGACTGCGCATTTAGCCGCGCACATTCGCGCGCTCAAGTGGCACTGTGATTTGCCAAGAAATAGAATTTCTCTCACTTCGTCGTGTACATATGAATTTCATTGGTGTTCATTGCGCATTTAGCCGCGATTTAGCCACACCCTCTGGAACCTTTACTCGACGAACTGTATAATAAACTGTGGTATAGGGAGACCAGTAGAATCACTTGGGCCGAAATAATAAGTCGCGCATAGCAGCTTGCGCATCGATTTCAGGCTGCAGAGACCTCAGTTTGCATCCAACTCTGGAAGTGCGAACATCGGTTAAACAGAGCCGTATTAAAGCAATATTTTGAGTCTGAATAGAGGAACGAGTCGCTGCGCAGCAGTTAGATGTTTAACATCTAGTTTCTTTAAATTTCCTAAAGACATAAACAAGTAATGTATAATATATAAAAACCGTAAATTATATTTTACGGCTATTGCTTTACCTATTAACTTATTTCTTAAGTATAACATTGTAATATAAAAATAAGTCAAGTTTAAAATATACATATTTATATTTTTGACAAATACAAATTTTTATTTTAGAACAAAGTTCAGTGGCTTCTAATAGAGAAGATTTATTAGAAAATCTGCTCAGGATTAGTAATAGTTCATACAAACTATGTCAAATAGTCACTATAATGAAAGTAAGTCTCAAAACAAAATAACATATAAATATTTAGGTACTATTTTTTTCCAAATTTACATTTTACTGCACTCTCTCTTTATCTCCAATTTAACATTTTTCAGTTAAAAAACGTTATCATATGAGTGAAGAAAATGGAGTATCATCTTAAAATTGTCAGGGAAGTTGTAGAATAGGGCAATAAAATCCCACCTGGAAGCATATTCATTTGCAAGGCTCTCAAGGGGTGTATGTTAGCCTTAAATTAAAAATAAATTTAAAAAACGTTATCGTGTGAATGAAGAAAATGGAGTATCATCTTAAAATTGTCAGGGTAGTTGTAGAATAGGGCAATAAAATCCCACCTGGAAGCATATTCATTTACAAGGCTCTCAAGAGGTGTATGTTAGCCTTAAATTAAAAATAAATTTAAAAAACGTTATCGTGTGAATGAAGAAAATGGAGTATCATCTTAAAATTGTCAGGGTAGTTGTAGAATAGGGCAATAAAATCCCACCTGGAAGCATATTCATTTGCAAGGCTCTCAAGAGGTGTATGTTAGCCTTAAATTAAAAATAAATTTAAAAAACGTTATCGTGTGAATGAAGAAAATGGAGTATCATCTTAAAATTGTCAGGGTAGTTGTAGAATAAAGCAATAAAATCCCACCTGGAAGCACATTCATTTGCATGGCTCCAAAGGAGCGAATTTTGACTGGAGATTAAAAATAAATTTAAGTAAACATAATTTTTCTGTTCTAAAAATTACTTGTCTCCTGGCTTACGTAGATCATTTATGACAAAAAAAATCATAATAAATTATTTTTCCACTAAACTTCAAACGTCAAAATTTAAATTTAAAAAAATCCCCAAAAAAATTTAATTATCACTAATAACAAAGAAAGTAAATAAATAAATAAAAATATTTTGTGGTGCAGATATATTTTAAACTCTTTTTTTTTAAGAGTCCAAATAAATCGATACATTTTCACAGTGTATGTTAGTAGCAGTAAATGATAGTATATAATACATGTGAATTGCCTATTCATAACTGTATAATTAATTATTACATAATGTGGATAGATATAACGTAAACTTTCATGTGTAATAAATAACTACGCTTTGCGCACAAATAAAAAATTCTTATTCCGGTCCTGATCACCGATTTTGTAAATTCCATCGGATGCGCTATCGCATTCACATTTCGAGGTCACGGCAGAAAACTGAAGGCAGTTCAAAGTGCCGACAACGGAGTGAAATTGCTGGTCTACCTATGCCGTGATATTAAGCTTATGAATGTATTGCATATTATTATTACCGTTATTACGATTCACAGACAAATTCAAATCCTTCAACGTCGCTTGTGGGTTTAGAAATGTATATATATATATATATATATATATATATATATATATATATATATATATATATATATATATATATATATATATATATATATATATATATATGAATGTAATAAATGGCTTAGACGATTAAAGTAAGCAGTTAGTGATTCTTATTTGTTACTTATTACTCTCAATTTTTTACTGAGGTACTGCCTCATTGTATTAGCTGATTGGGATACAATGCAGAGTATTACTAACAGAACAATCCTAGCGACATTCGTCAAATAGCAAAATTAGTACCCAAAAATTCACTACCTCTTGAAATATTATTAAATAATTGATAATTAATTCTACCGAATGTCTCAAACTCAATAGTATGTACTGTACTTCATAATTACTTTAGAACACAGTATACTAAGCAATCAGTACGGAATCTTAGACAATTTATAAATGAAATACGTCTGGCAGTTTTTAAATACCCCCACTCTAGAAAAATTCGCCAAGAATATGGCGGATCTCAGAGAACATACGAAAAAATAGCTAATAACTTGGCGTAAACATAACCAAAGTTGTTCGTAGTTTTAATACTTTTGCATTAATTCTTAATTAACTGTTGTAATCCAGTGTAGTTAAATGTAAATTGAGGTTTTGGTCACATTTTGTCTTCATTTAGGTTTCTAGCAGATATAATTTGAATTTGATTATAAAACCAGTATGAATTTAAATTTATTTAAAAAATTTGCGAAAACATGGAAACTAGGTCAACTAGTAGTGTTTACTAATTTTTTTTTAGGAAAGTACGAAATGAAATTAAAACGTGAATATTAGGTACAATTTATTTTGAGGTTTACAAAATATATATATTGGTAACATAATCAAAAACCCCCGTTGCTCTATTAGGTGTATGGAGTGGTTTCTTTCATTCATGTATGAAAGAAGTCTCTTTCCTATTTGGAGTTAAATCCTTTGCCCCCTTTCATGTTTTAATTCTTCCTTAGGATTTTCTCAATTAAGTTATCACGTCTAACTTGGTCTCCCATATATAAAACTGTTTGCAGGCCTTTTACGCCCAGAGCTGCGTTATGCGTTAGTTTTTTACAACACATTTATTTCCTCCCATAGTTTATTTATTATTTACTGGGTATAGTTCCACTAATAAATAATCACTAATATAAAAACACAAATAACAAAACACTCAACACGACAAACAAAGCAGGAATATAAGTACAATAACGATAACCAGTGGATAACCATGTAATAATGTCAAAAATTCAAAAAACCTAACTGACACACAGAAATTATAGTAATAACTGTCAGTCGCCAACAAGATGGCGGATTTTTGGAAGACGCGGGAAAGCCGAGTTTCCCTACTGATTGCTTAGTATACTGTGCTTTAGAATGTATACAGTGTCAATTCAATTTCTGCAGGTTCACAACATCGTGCTCTACCCGGAGAAGCACTCTTGGTGTCAGACGCACCAAATCCAGCAGATAGTCGCTTCGCCGGGCTACGATCCAGTCACCATAGAAAACAATGTGTGTGTGGGGGCCTGCTACAGCTATTCCATCCCAAAAACCGAGCCTGCTGAGCCAGGAGAGCTAATAGGACCCTACTGCGACAGTTGCCAGCCTTCGGAAATCAAATGCTACCACGTGAACTTACACGCCGATGACAAGAATGTCGAAGGCCCCAAAGTCATCCAAAAGAGGGTACAAATAATAATGAACTGCTCTTGTCAGACCTGCAACAAAATCAGGAAAGAGGACTGCGAGATCACGGACGAGAACACATTGGAATTACCTCAGAACCTGTTCAAAGACGAAAAGAACCTCACGGATTCCAATCCCGACGATTTTCCGGACCTCCTCCACGCGCCTTCCCAAAACGATACGGAGAACGTCATCCATAACACGGAAACGAACATAAAGTTGAAGAACAAGATCAAGAAATTGTACGAGATATACCAGAACCAGACGGAGGACGTCAAGAATGACGGCTTGCAAAAGTACCTGGAAAAGTACGGAGTCGATTTGGAACAGAACCACGAGAACAACATCAAGATCGAGAAAGATCTGGAGAACTTACCGGACGATTTTGGAATTGAAGGGGTGCAGAGCCACCACAAAGGCAATCACGTAGGGATGGGCATCCAGCATAGCCAGAACGATGATGAAGAGAATGATATAATAAAGAAACATCATGAATCAAAGAGTGCTGCGCACCACGGGCACCATAGCTACCACCACGGCGAGGGCCACCACCTCCATCACCTAGGAGAAGAGCAGCATATAGGTAAGATCGAACGATAGTTCATTAATATTTGCCTTTATTTAACTTCTACTATACTTGCCATTCAAACTCAATTGTTTTAATACGTGTACAGGGTGTTCATTGTTAATGAAAACAAATGTAGATAATAAATAAATGTTTTCGAATGTTAGGTTATTACAGTTTAATAATTTTGACATTACGTTTTCATTACGTTTTACAATTGAATATGAATTTAGCCTAGAAATTTATTGTTTTTTTTTAAGTAATATGGTATTAACCTGTTTAAAAAGCCAGTTCAAAAATGATCTCGTAATATTCTGCAGATATTACGTATTAATTTACTTTTTTTAAACAAATACGTAATATTAAAAAACTGTCAAATTTGCAGAAAAAAAGATGACCACATTTTTATTGTAAAATTAATTTAATTAATAAATCTTTAATTTATGTTTTCGAACAGACAAGCATGTTTTATTACTGAAACTACATTTTTCTGTCATGAGGAACAGAATTTTTACTGGAACATCCAACAAACTATCATTATCATTTTAATAGTCCACCTATTTCCAAAGTTGAAAATCAGCCATGACGGATAATTTCGATAATTAATTTTTTAGGTATGAATGTTGTGCATCTAATAAAAGGCCCCCATGGGAGCATGGTCATGTCTCCTGTCGAGGCGAAGCTCCACATCGATTCGGACGCTTTGAAACCAAACAACGAGGGAGTAGTGATCGATTACGAAAATCATTTCAAAACCCACCACCAGGTGGCCGATATAATGGACGATTAAAACTTAGTGTAAGGGTTGCAAACAAAGGGTTTTTAAAATGCCAATCTATAAGTTACGTATTTTATTGAGAAGACGCGACACCAAATGCAAACATAAAATTTTGAGTTTATGTAAATGTAAATTATAGAATTTTCTTTAATAAATATGTGTATTAGAGATTGGTTTTGGAAAACTTATAAATCTAGTCTCAGTGTAATCTAAATCGGAATTTTCAAAAAAATATGTATATTTTCGTAAGTTCTTAATTCTAAAACATTAATTTTCCTAGTTGTAACAATTAAGTTTAGTTATGGATATACAGAGTGCAAATATTCTAATACCTACCCTACACGACTTTTAGTAAAATAACCCTGAATTAAGTGTCATATAGAAATATTTTTTTTATAAAATGTATTTCTCTCTTCCTGTTTACATTTTTCAAATTACTCTGACAACACTTTTACATACAGCTTTATGGAAAAATAGCAGTACAAAATTAACATACAAATGTGTTTATGTATACATCATACAAATCACTTCGGATGTATTTTTATAGTTATTGTTTTTTTATATAATTCAGTTTCTTTATATTTTAGAGTCTATTTTTAGTGTTTGTATTAAATGTAAATACTAAAGTGTATCTAAATTATTTGAAAGAGGCTGTGTGTCTATCTTAGTCAATAGTGACGTTTTATATAACTACTTTTATCTTCGTTATTATGTTTTATTATTATTTTTATTATACATCTATTATTCTTTATTTAACAAATTGTAATATATCTTCCAACTAATGTGGCATTTTTATTGCATTCACTTAATACTAAGCACATGAATTTCATATGAAAATTCTTTCCTCGCTTGAAATTTAAACAGTTAATTATTTATTATACCTTCGATTGTTTGATAATATTCACTTATGGTATATTTTAGTTTTTTTCTATTACATAATTTTAATAACAGAAATAGATAGTCGGTTATATCGTAATTTATCTTTCTTGTTATTTTCTAATTACGGCCCTGGCATGAGAAAATTCTATTACAGTTATTCCGCAACCTTCAATACTCCTCCTCGTGTATATGGTTGCCTACATCACAACAACTTAGTTCCCTAATAATGACGTGTGACGTGTATCATGCTGATGGAAAATGGGGTGACACTTTCTCATGACAGTGTTCACTTCTGTAAGTTCTATTTAATAAAACTTATATTATTAACTGTAATGTGTGTAATATCAAGTATTTTCTGAAGTATATATTGAGGTGAGTGTTTCTAATATAATTATTTCAACTTAGGTTTATGTTTATTTTATTAGCGTTCAGTTACTTTTGTCCTCCGACTTTTCGATTTTTAGGTTAGATTTCGTTGCATTTCCTTTTAATTACTTAATTTGCTGTACTTTGAAATATTTTTCATTTTGCGCTCGTTTTTTGTTTGATAAAAAGGTAATTAATGCGGATCTCTATATTTTGAGGCAAATTTGCTGATACAATACAGCAAAAATTATAATACACCATTAATATTTTTGCCTTGGATAGATAATTCAAAATTGCAAAATCGTTATTTAATTATGCCTTTATTTGCTTATATACCTCATCTGGAAAATATCTGGTTATTGGCGGTGTATTACTGGATTTTAGTTTAGCCTTTAATCTTATTACTGTATTAAATTATTCACATTACTTTGTAAAACATGATGGAATTTATAATTGTTTGTACAATATAGTTCACTGTCAAAGATAATACCTACGATTTATTATAATACTTTATCTTGATGTGTGTTTGATATAGTAACTGCTTTTTATTTAATTAAAAATTAATTGTTAGTTAAAATGATCGCAGAACTTTGATAATTAGTACTTTCTATTATGTGTTTCTCAATGAAATGCCATATTTTAAAGCTGTTTGCTACAGTTTATTTATAGTATTTGTTATTAAATTAAAATTTACTTATTAATTTACACCATACATCACTATTTAGCAGAATTAACGTCGATTTTTCTTAAAGATTGGGCATAGAAAAAATGTCTGGTAGGAAAAATAGAAAATCCTCGGTGAATAAGCAGAACATAAAAAATGTGTCCAGCCTCGCTTCTAGTAGTTCAAACAATATAAACAATTCTGCCAGTAGATCTAAATCAGTGGATGAATTGTTGTCTCTGACTAAAGAACAATTGAAGAACCAGTGTCGACAAAGGGGCTTAAAAATGTCCGGCACCAAAAATGAACTGGTATGATACAAAGTAGAAAAGCCAGTTTGAGTTGATTTCCTAGATTGTTTGTTGCCATTTTGTTAAAAAAATGGGTTGCCTTTGCCTTTTAATTTTCCACATTTTTATGTGGATCTCATAGATTATTTAAATACGGGAGCCTAATTACACTTTTTAGTATTTATACTACAAGTATATTTTACATAATTAGTGAATGCATGTTGTAAGTACAGATTTTTTTAAATCTTGTAAAATACGAATGTACATGTACATGTACTTTGGAAGAATGCTGAAATCAGGTATTCCACCATATATATAACAATAATCTAAGTCCGTCTCTGTTATTTGCGTTCCCCCTCTCACAGTAATAAAAAAATAATTAAAATATACATGGGCTGTACATTTTCTTTTGTTATACCAAGAAATCCTAGATAAATTAGCACATCGTTTTGTTTTAATGTTAATGTTAGATGTTATTAATCACTTGCATATTATATTAAATATTTATATTTTGTATTAAAAGTTGTATAAGCATATTTGTAAAACAACCGTCGTTCTTGTATACATATAAGTTTTAGCTGGAATGGTTATCTTCAGAATTAAATTTTCAGGTGTTAATATCAAGTTTAATAAAAAAAGAAAATGATTTTCATGCAATACAAGGTATGTTTTATTGCATGAAATGAGTAGGTATAGTTAATTACCCATTCCTGAAATTTACATAAAGTATTTAAAGTGACTCGCAAAATACAGAAGTGTGAATATTGTACAGGGTGTCCCAAACTGGGGCCTGCTACATACAACAAATTTAAATCAAATTTGGGACCTAATTTTATAGCTCAAATTGTAATGAATGTAGAAACTGTTGATAAGAAGCTTTTTCGGCACGTTCATTGGACGGACGAAAGTCGATTTGTCAGTAATGGTTTGCCAAACAGACGCAACTAATACTACTGGTCCATTGAAAATCCCCACATTGTAAATCCAGTCCAAATTTTGGTAGGCATTTAATTGGACCTTATTTTTATGAACGTACACTGAACAGCGTGAGTTACCTAAATTTCCTACCTAAGGATTTTACTTCTGGAGAATTCACCTTTGCAAAGGAGAAACTTTGGTTTCAGCACGACGGAGCTCCACTCCACAAGGCCAGTATTGTGCGGCAGTATTTAGATAACAGAAAATGGATCCCAGATCTAACACACCTCGATTTTTTTATGAGGGATTTTAAAAAATAAAGTTACAAAAACCTTCGCGAGACGTCAATCATTTGAAAGAAACAAATCACAAACGCCCACAAAGAAGTTAGAAAAAAGAGAACTTTTTAACAGGAAAATTAGGTATGTTTCTGAAAAAAATATATAATTAGTCGTTGGAGCTTACCTCATTCCACCACACCACGTGTCCCAAATTTTATTTAAACGTTTTTTATCTTCACAGTAGGCCGATACTATAGAGTTTCAGACACTCTGTATATATACTTTTTTTTGGGACTGTACAATAAAAGTAAAATAATTTGATCTATTATTCACGAAACAGAGATTTCTATCAATATAAAGCACATTATTATCTACTCTACTCTGCTTACAACCCTGCTACGAATAATTGATGATGATAAGATAATTACAATCTAGAGAATCAACTACAATCTTTTTATTTAGTAATTGTATTGTTTAGCATGGCTTAAAATATTAATTATCGTTTGCTTTCATAAAAGTACTGCTTAATTTTCTGTTTCGACTTTCTGTCACTAAGTAATAAGTAACTAATTTTAAGTATTTTTTTTCTCTCGCAACTAGAACAACAGTTTTTCAACCAATAAATCCGATATTTTTTACAGCTTGGTACGTGTGAAACGTATTTGTTTGTTCTGTTTAGCTTTTATCTAATTTGTTACTAATTAATTTGTTTAATTAACTGCAACTAGAGAATAATTCTCAATGCCATTACGGTAATTAGGCATAACATTACGTGTATTTGTCAACACACGCGATTTTCAGGTAGCTAGAACAACGCCATGAATGCTTTATCTTTAAAAAATACGTCTCTTTCATTTGTGGTATAATTTTTTACTTCTAGTACAAAATAACATTTTGCTCGTTCTTTTTGAAGAGTTCCGCCAGTTTAAATATGTATTATAAGAACAGGATGTATCATAAAATGATGGCTTTAATTTCAGGAGGTGATTCTGTGTCATATTTTATGAAAAAAAAGTTCAGATAAATGTGTGCCCTATCTTGTATTGCCTGATACAAGAAGTTTGAAAAAGTCTCGTCTTGTAAAACAAAATAAAAGTTTCTTTAAAGTCTTATTTTTGTTCGATCTTGCAAGATCATGTCAAGATCAAGGTAATGGCAACCGAGCCATATCATTTATTACATTACTAAGAAGTGACAGTAGCTTTAAAGTGTTTGTAATAATTTTGGCGACGTATTGGGAATCTTTAACAAACCTTTAACTTCGGAGAACGAAGACTTTTCTTTTTCTCTTCCAATCCATCATCCAGGAAACCGATCGGTCAAAAATTCTCGAACGGGAACTACATAGCGAGGAGGTATGGGGGGTATTGGGTATGGGTTCCTCTAAACAAGTGTGGATTCGTGTCGGACCAATACCTACAGTTATGCCTGTTGACTTCTCCCTTCAAAAAAACCATATACTCATCGCTCAAGCAAATATTGAACAAGTTCACGTTATTCAATAGATTATTAGATAATTTCGCAAAACTGTAGTCTTCCATCATCGTCGTCTTCGTTTAGTTCTTGAACAAGTTTTGTCTTGTATGATTGAAATTTGTGCTTTTTTAAGGTTTGTTCCAAATGCACAGAAAACCATCTTGGTCCCGCAGGACAAGAATGCCAACGCTAGCCCTAATTCTATTTTGTAACCCATTCCATTTTATTCAATTTTTGTTATGAAGGCGACTATTATGGAGGAACTATGTACATTGCATATTTATACAGAACGCGGTTTAAATTACCTATCCTAGGTATCCTTGGTCTAAAACTTGGCGAAGGATTTTATACACGTGTTGCCGCGTTTTCAACGGAAATGTTGGCAACAAAGAAGTCCCGAAAATAGCAGTCCTTAAACAGCTGTCGGAAAAAGAAGCTTCGAATGCTGATATATTTAGACCAAGAGGAAGTCAAATCATTTCACCAAGAAAAAACTAACTATGAAAGCTATAATTACATTTCTTCTATAAATATCTCTGTTCATCTTTATCAAGAAATTTGAAAGTTAACCGTCGTGAAGCGAATTTCTCTCAGTCTATTCGAAAGCGTTGGGGGGTCAGTAACGCGTATTCGTTTTCGTTAAATAGGAGTCTGCACTCTGCTGCTGTGTAGCAGGTGCCGTTCGCCACTAAACACAATGAACTTGACTGAGGATGTCTCCATTTCCACGTATTTTATAAATAACGTAAGTTATAATTAGTAACATCATAGTTTTCGTTTGTTAAGTACTCCAATTCTTTTCATTTTTTGTCCAATTTTTAATGTTATAATTATCTGTCCTGTTACAAATACATACAGGGCGTAGTGTCAGACTTTTCTGTTTAACAGGATGAGTTTGTTCTTTACTTTGTTCTTGCATAATTTGTAAGAAATGTTTAATTTGTCATCAATAGTTAAAAAAAAATTGTCCCTGACACTGATTTAAAAGATATTTAAATAAGAGACTGTGTAGCAGGTCTAGGTCTAGTTAGGAGTTGAATGAGAGAAATCAGACTAAGTAGAAGGTGAATGGATTCTATATAAGACACATTTTTAGTCGTGAATATGTTTATTCGTTTTTTTAGTAACTTACAGGAAGTTGTAATAAGGAAATACCTACAACCTCATTTTAATATAAAATATTAATTTAAGTGAAAATATAAAAAATAATTAATTATGTACAGGGTGGACAAATTTCGAGGTTTTTATAGGATCTCGTTAACTATAGGAGATAGAAATGATAACAATTCCAACTGGTCTATAGCCACCTATGGTTTGTATAAAAAAAACACAACTTTAGGTTATAACTCAAAAATGAATAAAGTTAAAAAAAAATTAGGCACGCCACTGGACTCAACTCAAAAAACTGTACGTATTAAATCATTTTTTTTTACACACAACCAAGTTACAAACATGTATCTAAACGTGAAAAATTTGAAGTTTTGTTTATTATGTACTCGAAAACAAAAGACGATAGGTCATTTTGGTTTTGATCTTAAATTTTCTCTTAAAAAAAAAGTTTGAAAGTGGGGAGGGGTAATTTTTTTCTATGTCCTATATTCAATGAGAATTTGCCCACCCTGTACATATATGTTGGAGTCATATGTCTATTTTGTAATCATTATAATTTAAACATAAAAATTTACCCACTGAAACGTTAAACCTTTATTCGATTGATTTGAAATTTTCGTCAGTGCGCTTGCTGATCAGTCAACATTGAAATTTGACCTCAAATGGTACAAAACCAATTTAAGCGTATTCATATAAAAAAAAATATAGTGTAGTTTAAAGGTCAAAGACTATAAATATATTAAAAGTTTAGCTCTCAGAAATTCGAGGATTTGCATATTGATAAAAAGGTTGAATAGCAAAAATCGCACCTCGATATGTTAATTCGTTTAAGGGTTTTTCATTTTTGAAGATATTTTGTGATATCAGATAACATTTTGTGCTTGACTTTAGAACTTTAACGCCTTGTATTACCTTTAGGATCTACGAGTATGTTTATATAAACGATTCAGTTTTTATCTTTTTATGTACATGTACAATATTCTTTACATTTCTGAAGTTATACGTAGAAGAAAAGGTTGCTACCGTTTTTTTTATGTTTGTTTTCTGTCATGAACTGTGTTTACAGATTTCGGGCAATAATGTATTAACATAAGTGAAATAAGAAGCAAGCAAGTTGATTACCTACAAATTTCTTATTTTTTACGTTATTATTTCTTCTAGTTGACTGTCTGTCTTTTGCTATACCTATACGAAAGTGAACCGCAAACAAGACTGAATCTTTTCGCTTTTATAACATCATGCTTATTTAAACAAGGTGTCACAGTTGATATAACTCAAGAGAATCAATTTGCTTCACTTTAAGGATAAATTTTGCGTCGAATTTAATATTTTATATTAAAAAAAGTAACAAACACTTTTTAAATGTAAGGTCTTTTCTTCGATCTTTATGAAGCTGCAAACTTGTAAAAAATTAAATTAGTTTTATTATTTCTAACCTCTAAAAATTACAAAATTTGTATTAGATTAAATATAATAATATAAATACGTAGGTTAATCTTTTTTTGTAAAGGAAGAAAATAAGAATTTGATATAGTTGCAACAATTCAGACGACTTACGTCATACAAACAAATAATTCATTATATTTACATCAAAATATTTAAGAACCGGCGTCAGATGTGACGTAAGACGTCCGAATTCTTGCTGCAACTATACTGGGCTGGGAAGCTGGAACTATAGTCTGTTTGGAAATGAAAGAGAGTAATAAAACCCCGAGATAAGAACCGGCCATGGGTGTGGTAATATTTCGATTCAGGTAATTATCGGATAACACTAACGCTAATAGGTAATGGGTGTACATTAGTATATTTTACTGGATACATCATAGGGCAGGAGCTAGTGTATTGTGACAGATCAATCCAGTCTTAGAGCTGAATATACGAAGACGTGCTAGTGCAGTAGAGTAAAATTCGACTTGTGTTTAGTGACTATTGTGCCAGTGGTTATAATATTGTTTGGGTAATATGTCGAGCTAATCAGATTACATTCCTGCTAAACGCGTGAAAAGATGTGCCCTGTCTCAGAATGAGAAGATTATTATATTAAATGTATTTAATGCATTGAAACACCAAAATCCTACCAACAGTGTTGACGACATCGTGGAAAAGTAAAAGTGAAAAATGACAGGGATTGGAAAATCGACTATCTACCGACTTTTAAAGGAAACAAAAAATGAACAAGATACTGTAAATTCCCCAAAATCATCTACAGGGAGGTCAAAAGTCGTTATAGATGATTTCTTCAAAAATGTCATTCGCAGAAAAGTATACTCATTTTATTTTGAAAAAGAAATACCAACGCTAAACAAAATTTTAAGTCAACTTTCAGAGGACAACGATTTGCCAAAAATCAGTAGAAGCAAATTATGGGCCGTCTTACAAGAGTTGAGTTGAGAGTCAGTTCTTATCGATAAAGATGAAATTATTTGTTGGCGAAGATCCTACTTAAGATCAATTAGAAGATTCCGTGACGAAGGGAGGAATATTTATTATCTAGACGAAACTTGGGTCAACGAGGGATATACTGTAAAAGAAGTATGGCAAGATAAAAATGTAAAAAGTTTTCGGCAAGCATTTTTGGATGGACTTTCAACAGGGTTCAAGACACCTTCAGGTAAAGGGCGAAGATTAATAGTGACACATATAGGTAGTGCCAGTGGTTTTGTAGGTGGCGGTGTACGCAGATGTTTTCGAAGAGTATTTTACACAGATGTTGGATCTTATTCCTCCAGGGTCTGTAATTGTCATGGATAATGCCTACGACTGCTTGGAGTAAAGCCGATATAATTCAATGGTTATCCGGAAAAAACATTTTTTTTCAAACAAATATGGTAAAAAAGGAACTTTTGACACTTGTCAATCTTAATAAAAATCAGAAAAAATATGTTATCGATGAAATGGCAACAAATCGCCAAATAAAGGTACTACGGTTACCACCTTATCACTGTGAACTTAACCCAATCGAATTAGTCTGGGCGCAGGTAAAAGGAGATGTAGCGCGAAATAATACGAGGTTTAAATTAAGTCACGTTAAAATTTTGTTAAAAAATTCCTTGGAACGAGTAACTGCAGATAACTGGCAAAGATGTATACATCATGTACAAAAAGAAGAGGAGAAAATGTGGGAACTCGATAATTTAATTGACGTTACTGTGGAACCTATCGTTATCCATCTAGGACGAAGATAATTCATCAGAATATACTTTTTTTATTTTCTTTTTGTACATTTATACAACACTACATTTACTCACAATAATTTTCAAAAATACATATATTTTTGTGTGGAATAAAAGTCTATTCATTAAATTTAAATAAATATTTTGATAATAATATTGAATAATTTTATTTGAATTACTAAAAACCCTCTTAACCCGGTTATCATGCTTAAAGTAGCCTGTAGTTTTGAAATGCTGTTTTTATATTGTTTACTTATAAGAAAAATGGACCGAGAAATTGAAGCGGAATAGACAAAGACGGATTGTCGGGGATTAAATTTTAGCTACCTGCTACAATTTAGTACGGTTCGATTACACAGTTTTTTTAAAAGTACACCTCATCTATACCGATAATACATGATATAAAAATATTGAATATAAGCACCACTACTACATTTATTTACGATTTGTATACATAATAAGCTTTTATTACTCTCTTTCATTTCTAAACAGACTATAAGAACTAATGTTAAAAGTAGGTTTCATTAGGAAAACGTCAACAATTTGAAATAAATCGCCAAATTCGTTTTAAATAATGCCGTTGTTAATGTAGGTACAACCGATGATTTTAAGTGAAGCGGCGATCACTTGGCGAGTCGCCACTGGTCGAGATAATGTGTCGACTGAGAAATAACATTAAGTTTTTTGAATTCTCCGATTAATCATTTTTAAAACGTCAGATCTGTATTTAACTCCAAACTCAATTGTTTGCATTTCCTACACTGCAAACCTGTATTTCCAATTTAATATTAAAACATTCAATTCGATCTCGTAGATTTACCCAATTATGGAAATAATATGCAACTATTGCAGAAAACATACATATTTTTAAGGGGTCAAATTTTGAAATGCCTAAAGCGGAATATATCATTCGATATTGGATAATCCCGAAAAACAGATTAGCATTTATTTTTGTATCTTGACCTCGCATATGACGGGAGTAAACTTTATCTTCTGAATAATTAGTTATCGGTCACTAAGTGGCAGAACAAATACACGCACTGGCCTGCTTAGTAAAATACTCGGTGATTTCCATCGAACAATGCAAGGACGGTTAGTGAGAGACTTCGTAATAGACATTGAAAGTGAATCGGTTCACCATGAAGATCCCGTAGGTTTATTTTAGTTTGGTTTTGCGTTTGCGATCGCGTTGGTAGCTAGCCAGTTTTTTTATTAATATTGTCTTTATAGTAATACCAGTTAACATACTTGATACGAATAAGCGGAAGCGCGAAACGTGACGCGTCTGGGGAATTTTCGCGGTTATGCGGACGAATCAGGTGATTTTATGCACAAAAATAGAAAAGAACTAATTTTAAATTCACTGTTCCTTGACTGAAAGAACTCTGATTGTGTTTCTCCTGTTTCGACCATTACTTATGTAAGACTGAGACTGATCGTTTTTATATTTTATAACGTCTACCAATCGACCCTGTCGACTATCCACTGTATCAAGCTCCGAGCGGGACCGTAGCCGACCGAGAGTAACTACCACTGTTACCACAGTTTATTATACAGTTCGTCGAGTGAAGGTTCCAGAGGGTGTGACTAAATCGCGGCTAAATGCGCAATGGACACCAATGAAATTCATATGTACACGACGAAGTGGGAGAAATTCTATTTCTTGACAAATCACCGTGCCCCTTGAGCGCGGCTAAATGCGCAGCCGTCTAAAAAAAACGAAATTTGGGACCTCGACATCAAAGGAGCCGACGTGAGGACGCCGGATCAAATTCGTAATAAAGTTCAATGTTTTTCATTTGTAATCAGGAGGCTCACAAGATATGATCAGACAAGACTTTTTCAAGACAATACTAATGTCACATCTGTCAGATGTTTCTACATAATAAATACATCTAAATATAATTAGTACGAATGGTTTTATTAAGGGCGCCGTATTCTTGAAATAGTGTTTTCCACATACACGAAAAACGAGTCTATAACAGAAAACTGTTTAACCAACAAATCTTTAGGTACAGAAATCCTTCAAAATACGCATTTGATTAAAATATAACTGTAGATGTAAATGTTATTATAACATACACTTACATGGTCCTGCATATAAGATTGTTCACTTTTGTTTATAAGTATGTAAAAATAATTGTTAAAATGTTAGAATAACAAAATAATGTGTGTCTTACAAAGGTTTTTTAAAAGTTATTATTTTCTTTAAGGATAAACAGAACATCAAGAATTTTATTTTTGATATTTCTCTATATTTGTTTATTTTATGAGAAGAAATACGGCGACCTTAAGGCGTTTTTCACAACACTGAATGGAGTTTGAAATAGTTGTAATAAATGTTCAAAATGGCTACTGTTGCTTACGAGGAACTTAAGACTTTTCCGCCAAGTACAGAAATATTCAACTTTAAGTGGAAATTCGAAGAACTTGAGAAATTTATGCGGCAACGGGTATCTCTAGAATAATTTGAGACAAAAACAGTTTTAGATTTGTTTGGGAAATGAAGTTAAATTATGCGCGATATCAAATATTAAAACAGACAATATGAACTTTTGATAAAACATTAACGTCGGATTTGCACCAAAAATTAAACAGCATTGTGTTTTTTTTAATGCGAAATTATTTTTAACCAAACCATAACACAATTATTTCCCAAGGATTATAATTGCTTTATTTTTTCAAATAAATCTACTTGCGCAAATTTCTGACACATTTAGTGTTATATCAACCATAGATATTGAAATATGTATAGTTGTGACAAGAATTCTGACGACTTACGTCATACGAACAAATTAATTCATTATATTTCCATCACAATATTTAAGAAATTGCAACTGATAACAATAAAACTATATAATGTACTAAATATTTACACCATATATTGCACTAAATTACAAAAAATGATTGTTTTTAACGCGACAAACTATCGAAAATTATGTTGACAATAAAAACAATTGCGTAACGGCAGCCGTAATTTAAGTCGTCTTAATTCATGCCGCTATATGCTTTGTAGAACATTACTGAAGCTGCTACATATTTGTATATGATTTTGTGTAACTAGGCGTATACAGCTAGATACGTAAATGTTTGCTATAACTAAAAATTGCTGCTCTGTACACGCTGGACTAAATTCGATGAGGTTTGGCGTTATTTTAAAAGCGATAGTTTAATTTTCTAAAAAAAAAAAACAACTGTAGCTAGTATTTCTTATCATTTTAGAGATACAGAGATTTATCTTTATACTAATTTCCTAGAATACTTTTTGGCTAACATAAAGACAAAAATCATAAGATTATTCGTTGTTGAGTTTCAGATAAAACTAATATCGAAATCTCATCCAATTTGGCTCCACCAATGTTGCTGAATGGGGATACCACACTCTTGTCTCTTAATATTGATTTCTCTGGAAAATTAAGGAAATCTCTAAATAAAATGTTTTGTTTATTTTAAGATGCTATAAGCAATGGTCATACTTACGATAAAATATACAGAGAATTGAAAATGTCAAAATTGGCTATTGCAACGTGTGGTCAGGTACAAATTGTTTTAAATGGCTTGTTCTGATCCTACTATGGCGATCCAAGGCCTGTTATAATTTCTTATACCCCCGAAATTTAATATAAATGTTTAGCGAATTTTTGATTTACAATCTGACAAAACAAAATACTGAAAAGCACTAGACGAATCAAAAATAATCATAGCAGGCCTTGAATCGCCATCTTAAACCCCGTGATAGGATTAAAAGTAACAGTTTTCGATGATATTTACGTCAAAAAAATATTTGTTGCGTTATTTTGAGAAATAAAATTTTTACGAATTTTTATAAAAATAAAACTAAGAACGTGTAGAAGAAAACACTCTGTATAGTTTTTGTTCAAATTTCACACATAGGGATTTTCAGATTTTGATTAAAAAAATCGCTAAACGGTTTTATTGAATTTCGGCAGTATACAAAAAATCATAGCAGATCTTGGATCGCCATCTTAAATGCCGAGGAAGCGATGTCATTTAAAATAAAAAAAAAAATTGATTATCTTGAAAAATAAAGTTTTTACGGATTTGTACACAAATAAAAGTAGACCAGTATATTACGCCATTGGAAAGACCGACTAAGCTTTTCAAAAATATATTAACAAGATAATTATCCTTTACGGTTTTTGACATAACTATTACATGATTTTTAATTATATTAATATGCATCATCATCATCATTTTTTTTTAATACTTTGTTGGGTCTATAACTTTTTAATGAAGCAAAGTTGTATTACAGTTAAATTAAATCAACTTAATTTCGTGAATAACTGAAATTGAGTAATTCATACATTTACAACTCAAACTTTAAATGCAGTTTTTTCTAACATGGTGCATTTTAGCAGCATGTAACAAGTATAGCTTTTTTAAACTAATAGAATACTGATTAAAAATAACTAATAGTTTTCCAAAAATCTCCCTCTCTAAAAAATATGAAAGGAAAAAATACAGTGCCACAGGCGCTCAGAGCGCCCTGTACATTTAACACAAAAATCAGTCAGATATTCGTGTCTATCATACAATAAAACCTTCTTGTACAAAATTTGAATACGATTACCCAAGAAATAAATAAGCGTAAAAAAATATATAAAGAAACTACTTTCCCATTCTTTAATAAACACCCTGTATAATATTGTTTTTTGTTTAATTTTTGATTGTATTTCATGGCATACTAGAACAAGTAAAATTTTGTATCACGAATGATGATTTATCAAAAAATCAATATTAAAAAAAGTATTCAAGAATTGTGTATCCCATGTAGGGACATTTTCTTGTTTTACCCCACTATATGTTACTATTTTTTTGTTTTCCAGGTTCAAAGGTTGGATAACAAAATGACCAGCGGCGCAAGAAAAGACGGTGCCCCCACAGTGAACGGTAGCAATGTACAAAACAATATAAGAACAAAGAACCATGCGGAACACCAGAAGAAAGAGAAAGAAAGGCAAGATAGGGAGAGCTTGGTCTTATGGAAGAGACCCGTAGTCACTGTTGAATATTTTATTAGAGAAGTTTTTATATTATTATCTACATATGGTAAAAAGTAAGATTTTCTAACAAGAAAAATTGTAATGGTATTTTTGTGTACGGAGTTGTGAATACAATCGTTTTTTTAGGATATTAGCAAATCAGAAACTCGTATCACTAGGTCTTATATCAGTATTATCAGTATACATATTATTGAATTCCAAAGGACCACATCAGACTTTAGTACAAGGGATGTATAAGAAATTATTATGGTGTTTATATTGGATAGGTTTAGGTAAGCGAGACACAAAAATAAACTTGGTTCGTTTTTATGCAGGATGTGTCTGAGTTGTATAATAATTGTTATCATTCTTAGGTATATTATCATCAGTAGGTTTAGGAACAGGCCTACATACGTTTTTACTGTACCTAGGGCCCCATATAGCCCAAGTTACGCTGGCAGCGTACGAGTGCGAGAGCCTCAACTTTCCGGAACCACCATATCCAGATGAGTAAGTAATTAGTTCAAATAGTGAATATTAAACACTGTAAAAATCTGAATACTGCTACTTTACAATCTATACAGGGTGATTTGCATAAAACCTTTAGCGCGATTACTTGATACCGATGAGACATTTTTTGATTCTGTGAAAGCTGGTAGAGCTCCTCAGTGATGTCAATTGAGACCTCTACTGTCGTTTTTTCCAAAGCAAATTGTAGATGGCGCTAATGTCAAAGGGAACTAATTTTAAACAAATTAAGTCCAGTGACTGTTAGTGATGTCATGGATAAAAGTAGCTATTCTGTCACAAGAATGCGACGAGCAAAGCTTTCCTTGGGATCTTGTTGCTCTAAAAACAATTTATTTATGTAGTACGTCATGTTCTAGTGTCGCAGTCCTTGAATTTTTTGTATATGGTATGCCATACAACATAAGAGGAAACTTTTTTCTTGGTTTGCTATGGAAGGGGTATTCACACAAGAATTTTCCCGTATGGTGTGCATAATATTTTTTCAGCTCCGGTGTTTTGACAAAACGTGTCGATAATAGCCTACTTTTTTACTTTTTCTTTCTAAGCAACGTCATTGTAATAATTTAAACACATGGTACAATGGTCATGTAATATATTACCGCAGTAATCACAGACTAGAGATTGCACAGGTGCCTTAATTTAGCAGAGACTGATCTTAGCATCACCTTCAACATTTCGTAGGTGGAATAATGCTTCATAGCTATATAGTTTACGTCATATATATTGTTGATTTTATTATACTTTCATGTATTTTTTACAGGATTGTATGCCCGAATGAAAGAGATCCTCTTTCCATAACGATATTATCCATAATGTCTAAAGTTAGGCTAGAAGCCATGTGTTGGGGGGCTGGAACAGCTTTAGGGGAACTTCCCCCCTACTTTATGGCACGCGCCGCTAGATTGTCGGGGTAAGTTTATGTCTTTAAACTTTTAATATAGGGTGGGCCAATCAAACATTGTAGCACAGTCTAAAGATGTTTGGTACTAAAAAATAACCATCATAATAGGCACTAATCAGTAAAATTTGGTGTACAACTTGTTTGATATCCTTCATAAACCATAATTCGTCTGTCACAAAGATTTACGACTTGCTGCAAAAAAACGGCATATCCAACCACATTAAAAAATTCTTCTGACATTAGAATGTCTTTAAAAACAATACTGTAATACATTTTTTTAACATAAAAATGTCAAATGTCTGCAAGGTGTAAATTTCAAACTAATGCCTTCAACCCCTGGGCAGGGTTGCCACTTCTAAAATTTTAAATGAAATATTGGGTCCTGTCATATTTTATTAATATGAGAATTATTGGGTAAAAAAAATTGTCAGATACCGTAACATATGCTTCTAGTCCAATGTGTAACTTCCAAAAATGTACATGTTTTAACATTTTTTTTTTTTAAATTTACGTCTGATTTGTTTTTGTTGGTCCACCCTGTTTAATTTATAGTTATATAACATACTGCTTGTAGATTTTCGCATGCATAGGTTTTGAGGAGAAATAACGATTTTAAATTGTAGGATAGATCCTGACGACGACGACGATTTGAAGGAACTGGAGGAACTGGAACGGAAGAAGAACAATCCCGGGGAGTTAACACTCATCGAAAGGGGGAAAATATTGGTGGAAGAAATCGTCCAGAAAGTAGGATTTTTCGGAATTCTAGCATGTGCCAGTGTAAATATAATAACAATTGCGACATGCATCATAATCGAAAGCTATTTTGTTCGTAGATACCGAATCCTCTCTTCGACTTGGCCGGAATCACCTGCGGACACTTCCTAGTTCCGTTTTGGACCTTCTTCGGAGCGACGCTGATAGGCAAGGCTATAATCAAGATGCACATACAGAAGATGTTCGTCATAATAGCGTTCAATGAATCTCTGATAGAAACGGCTATAGAGTGGCTAAAAATAGTGCCGATAATAGGCGAAAAGTTACAGGTTCCGTTTAAGGCGTTCTTAGATGGACAGAAACTGAAACTGCATAAAAAGAGTGCGGGGAAAGTACAAGAGGCGGGCGGGAATATACTGGGTTCTATTTTCGAGAAATTCGTTATTGCTATGATATTGTATTTTGTCATTTCCATCGTAAACTCTTTTGCGCAGTCCTACCATAAACGGATACATAAGAAACTCGTGAAAGTCAATAAGGACTAGAAACTACCACGACTAGTGACTTTATAAGTAAGTTTGTAGGTTTTTTTGTGATTATATTTGTACATATAGATTTTTGCCAACCATTCCTGTTTAGAATAAAATTTGTGTATGGACGAACTATTTTTCTTTCTGCAGTCCATCTCTTACTGTATTTATTGTATTTAACTTATTTTAGAAAAATATATGTCGTAACTATTTGCTACCAAAGCGTAGATGGGCCGTATATTTACTTTTTTCCTTACCATTTTTCACAATTTCAAATTTCAGTGCAGTATTTTGAACTCAAACTCGTTATTTCAGGTTTTAAATGAGGAATTTTGAGTTTGAACTTGAAATGTTGGATACAAATTGAAAATTTTAATTTTAAATTCGAAATTTCGTGTTCAATATTGAAATTATCGATTTTATAATTGAAAGCCTGAAGTTTGAGTGTTTGAACGTGAAATTTCAAGTTTAAACGGAAATTTTGAGTTTCAACATTATGTTTCAGAGAGAAACTTGAAATTTGAGTTGGACACACCAAAATTTGGGTTTAAAATATGACAATTTATGAATTTGAGTTCGAATTTGAAATTCCATGTTCAAAATCTTATATTTCTACCATAAATTTTCTTGTTTTGAACTGAAAATTTCAGGTTTGAAGTTTCAAAATTAAAATTTTATGCGTAAACTTGAAATTCTACATTAGTTTTCAACGAGAAACTTGAAATTGAGTTGGAAACATAAAAATTTGGGTTTAAAATATGAAACAAATTATGAGTTTGTATTCGAATTCGAAAGTCAATGTTCAAAATTCCATACTTTTACCTTAACTTTTCTTGTTTTGAACATAAAATTTCAAATTCGAATTTTAAAATTTTGTGTCGTCTCAAAATTTCACGTTCGAATTTGATAATTTTATGCGCAAACTTGAAATTCTACGTTTGCACTTGAATTTTTTCTAAAAAAGAATATATGGCTTTTCTGTGCTCAAGCAATTTATAGACTATTAAAAAATTAGGGTGTCGCTCAATTTTGCCATTAGAACTTAAGAATTTAATAATAAAACAAGTTAGGTCTGAAAAATCTTGATGGTAAAAATTTCTCCTTAAATTTCTGACTTCATTTTCAACATTCTGTTTTGTATTCAATAATATCTCAAAAAATATTATTTCCAGAACTAATTTCAAATGTCCTGGACCAAAGTTTATTCTAAAAATTATATATTTAATTGAGTAAGGTATGTGTACTCCCCTTTTTAATATTTTTGATTTTGTTTTATTTTAAATTTATTATTTATTTTGATTAGGAATGCAAAATATACAAAAAATTTTTGTTTTTCAATTTATTGTATTCAGAATGTAAATATTGTTTTTCTTTTTTTTTTGTATACGGAACCAAATAAACAATTTTTTTTCCACATTTTTGTTTCGCTTGTGCTTTTTAAGTCTTAAAATTTGAATAACAATACGAAAAAAGTTAATTATTTTATATACAGGGTCTGCAATTTATAAACACAGATCATTAATGCAGTAGGTAAAAAACAACACAAAGTGCACCTATTGCAGTTTATAGATACCAGTTTTTCAAAAATTGCATAAATTGTTTTTGTCTGAAATCTGCTAGCATTCTACAACACTCAAAATACACATCTTAATTTTTTTAAATGACAATTATTCCACACGCCAAGAAAAAATCCATAGATCTATCTATATAATGAAATTTCTGCTCAGAATTTCCAGTAGTTCAAGCTACTGCTTTGAGAAAATGTCATTAGTATTGGAATAGATGGTATATACATAAACATTACATCTAAAATCACTATAACTAGTAGCAAATCATTTTTCATAGTTTAGGTACTATGAATTCTAAAAATGACAAACATATTCTTAGACCTTGATATAGTGTTTAAATACCAGCAAAATGCATAAAGAATCATTTTGTCATTTCATCTATCTGCAAAACAGTCATGTTACACTCAACAAGGTTGAAGTTACTCTAAAAGTGATCCATTTATACCACTTGAAGTCGCCTTCGATTTCTGTCAAAGTAGTTCCGTTGTTCCATGGTTACCCATTTATTTTTGTTCAATAGTTCAATCATATATGTTTTTTGGTTCAATCATTTTCAGTGGTTAACGCTATTATAGGTTAACGGTTATGAACCTAAGATAAACCTACATAAAATATACTTGTTATGGAGGAAAATATTCTTCGAATTTTCGGGGCTAGAAACGAATTTATAGGACATTTAGAGGAAGATATTAAAAAAAATAATCAGGTTTTAGAAGATACGAAAAAGGAACACCATGAGATTGGAGAAACAATTGCGAATATAAAATCCCTGGGGAGATACCCCGAGCACACCTCTTTTATACCTTTAGGAAAAAACATTTATATGAAAGGGAAAATTGTTCATACAGGAGAATACTATGTCAAGAAGAAGGCGTCTCCAGAATCTTACATCGTATTAAAATCCTTGGAGCAAACCTTAAGTGCACTGCAAGATGAACTCAAATCGAAGGATGAGGATATCGAGAGAATAGAGTACGCTAATTATCAGCTTAAAGAAAAAATGAAACTACTTAAAGGAAATGAAGAAGACGAAGTCATCTCACAGGCTGAAGATCTACCAAAAGAAATCAAATCTGATAAGGGGGTAGCTGTAAAAGTTGGAGAATTTTATGAAATTTTGGAATTCGAGGAGGATTAAAACGGTGAATAAGGATATAAGAGTATGCAAGATGCAAATACAGTTTTAAATTGCTATTGTGCCTCTGTCACAAAAACATATGAAAATAAGGAATTTCGGGCAAAAGATGAAAATATATAAATATTTGAATATACTGTGGCTATTCCTGAAATGAGAAGCTTCAGCAGTATTTACTTCTGTAGCAATTGTGATATGAACTATTTTTTGTAATTACACATTTTTTTGTACCTATTTAAAAATGATTTATTTTTTATGTAAATAAAACATATGAAATGAGGATTAGAATTTTTTTATACCTGTATCCGATATAGTAATAAGACAACACAGAATATTTTCCTCATATTTAGTTAGGCAGTACCTGCTGAGAGGGTATGAATTTAAATAATTTGTTTTGTACATAACATTTATTTCATAAAATGAATATAAAAACAACACATTAAATGGACGGCTTGCAGTATGCTTAAATCTAAAAATACTAAGCTAAAAATTAAATTGTTAGGAATGGTATTCAAAGTGTAAAAAATGTTATTAAAAAAGCTTATAAAAATAGTTTTATATTTATACAAAAAAAATCAAGTCATGTATTTGCATATTATTCAAAAATGCAATATAAATATTATCTTTGGACAAAGAATTGCAATACATATTTGAAGTCCGTTGTAGCAGCTATCGTGGAAAAATATAGTTATTTGTTACTTTTATTGTAAACAACATGTAAAGCACTTGTGTGTAAAAAGTGCCAATCTCCACTGAAGTTTAAAAAATACAGGCTTCAATATTTGCAAAAAATAGTGCGGACAACA
This sequence comes from Monochamus alternatus, assembly GCA_037114965.1. NCBI lineage: Eukaryota > Metazoa > Arthropoda > Insecta > Coleoptera > Cerambycidae > Monochamus > Monochamus alternatus. Next base: position 11,778,499 of record CM073434.1, on the reverse strand, counting down.
AAATCAATTCTGAAATGTTATTAATACTTATGTTTTTCCTAATTTCTTTTTAAAGAAACTATATAAATAAAACTAGAGAAATAATAAAATAATGTGTGCTAAAACACAACCAAAATTTTATACCTTGTATTGATAACAGTTAAGAAATTCCTTTAAAATAATCAGAGATTAACAGGTAATTTAAAATCCAACTCCAAACCAAAAAGACAAATTAAAAAGTTCTACTGTTCTGGCCTGGCTTTAACAATTCGCAAAATTTTGGAGATTCAAAGAAAATTTCTAACTAGGCGAATAAACCGCAGTGCAATGTGTTTTATAACTTAAATCTTACACAACAAATAGATATATACGTATGCTAAATTATTCACGTTTTAGAGAAATTATTTCTACAGTTCAGTATATTGTTGAAATAATTGGTGCTCGTAATGGCTGAGGCCTAGAATACGGAGGCGTCGGGTCGAGCGGTATTTCGACTAGGCTGGCATCGTCGAAACTGTGCTGTGTGGGGTTGTGGGACGAGATCCCGCTAGAGACGGTACTGTCGACGCGTTTAAGGACTGCATGGTGCCCATCTAGAATATGACAAATCGTAGATATTACAACATTACCCCAGATTGAAGATATAAATTAATGTTATGAATGCTTTATCCATTTTTTAGCAATTCTTTATTGAGATGGCTAAGTTTACTTCATTTAAATAAAATAAAAGCAAAATTCGAATAAACCTTTACCTTACCTAAATTGTAAGACTATGGAAGCGTGAAACATAAAATTATGTTTACATACATATACCTAGTTATTTATTAATCGATAGAGAATAAATTTTAAAAATAGGATTTCAGGGTCGCTACAGGAAGAATTATTTAAAATTCTCCGACTTTTCCAGTCTAAAAATTGATGTTTCCACTGATTTTTTATAGTCTATTTGAATAACTGTTACAATGGTTTTTGAGATAAATAATAGTAAAATTTCAATAAAGAAACATTTTTACCTTAAAACTACATTTTCATTCGCCAATATTTAGCCACCTATTGAATAGTTTTAGGAAGTATAAAGGGTGATAATTCTTGCATATAAAAACGACACAGAGCAGGTTTATGTAGGGGGTTCCAAAATATTGCAATACAACCAAATATACCTATATACAAAGTTGTACAGAGGCGAAGTTACAGGTCATCAAAGTGGCGCCAAATATTTCGACAAAAAATAATATTTTGAATGATTTCAACTTAAAATAACCAAATTAGGTACATAATTAAGGTTTATCATTGGTCTTCTTTGACTACGAGTTGAAGTAAATTGAAACACTACAAGGTGTTCATTGAGGGCGAGTCACTACTAAAATTATACGAAACTTTTTTCCCATTGACCGAATTTAAAAAGAATGATAATGTCCTGCGCAGAACTTAATTGAAAACACTGTTTTCCACATACAGGTTTTCAATTAAGAAAAATATATTTTATGCATTTTTCGAATAGTAAAATCTACTTAAGTAAAATTTGATTGACACACATACGTACAAGACAATATGTTGCAAGTATTAAGTAAACTGATTTTAATAACAATCATAATTTTTATTGATCAGACTACTTCTAAACAAAGACGAAAAAATGTTTCACATTAACTCGGCTACCATCTGCTAAAGTTTGTCTTACAGCTTGTAAAACATCCTGTATATTTAATAAACAACCTGTACGTTTGGTTAAAAATGCAACCCATATTTTAGAGTGCAAGGCAAGAAAATTTTGCTAATTCCCTGATCATTATAAAAATCCATGACTTTTCCCAGTTTTCTATACCTGTAGCAACCATGGTTTTACTACTGTAAAACTACCGTTAACTGCGAAACAAAAATATTATTACTACTTACCCTCAAATGAGCCAAATCCTCTAGTTTTGTCAGATCTGATAATTCAATATAAAGTGAGTATACCAACACCCAACCGTATATACTGACAATTATAAAAATCGTCCACAGCAGGCACATTAAAACATTATAAGCAAATATCAAATCGTTTACTATGGAGCAGAATAAATACGCAAGAAGTCTGAAGATTGTGAACACAGCGAAAGTGTATATCCACGGCAACATTCTTTTTTCATGCTCCTACGGAAAAAGTGTTGTATTAAGTAGGCCTCGAAATATTCAACTGTTTACCTTTCTTAAAGCATTAATCAGCATAATGCTCGTCACAAATATTACCATAGCTAGTATTATCGAGAACCCTGCAAACATCACCAAGGCATTTCTCACTAAAAATAGAGAGAGTTAAGAATTGGTAGTAACTAACAGCTACGATTAAAATACCGTGTCGAGATCCTACGTAAACAAACTGGTACGAAATAACATAGTAACCGTAATGAGTAGAACCTGGAGCTGCCATCGCATAACAATACAAGTCGAAGAAACCACTTATAATAGTGAATATTGATAAAAGCTATAAAAAATTTCAATTAAGCGAGGCGTAATTAATTACATGCAACTTTACCAATGAAAATATTCCGGTAATTAAAGATGCTCGTTGAACATCGAGAAAAACAGCATCCTGGACCAGAGGTTTTTGATACCAAGGCACTTGCAAGGACTTCAGGCTTCGAGACCCCCTAAGATTTGCGCTGCTCCTTGTTGTTACGTGCGAATACACAGATGGTGTTCCCGTGGTTGGAGATTTCTTACCGTAATTCATTTTTGGAAAATTATTATGATTTTTGCCTTTATGTACCCCAAATAATTGCTGTATGACACATTTATCACATAAACAAAGAGGCGTGGTCAAATACTTATCTGAATATTTTGTCAAACGTATTTCTTCTTCTTCTGTAGTTCATTGTTCACTCGTCTTCTTCTCCTTCATAGCGAAGTCGATGTTCAACATGTTCAAACAGCCTTTAATTATTATACAGTGAACGGCAAAAATATGGAATAAATTTAATTAGAAATCAAGTTTGTTTTTTGGAAAATCGCTTGGACTTGTCAATTTTTAGTTGCGCAATTTTCAACCAATTATCATGTATACAGGGTAAAGCAAAAAAGTTGATGATGATATGGTAAACTTTTTTAAATGGAAATCCCAGTTTATTTTTTTCAAATTTGCCATAAAATTCCATGAGAGTATTTTTTATGTAATATCCTGTATACCTGCTATCTTTAACCATTTCGAAAAAATAATTCAAAAACAAGTATACATCGTCCAATCAATCAAACCACTATAAACCAAAATGCCATCCATTGATTTTTTGACAATACGCAAGCCTATGTATAAAATCATCTTAACATTATTTAATACGTTTCTTTCAATTTTCCTTATTTCTTGCCTTATTCGGTGTTTCCAATTTTCGATGTTTTGAGGACTGTTTGCCTAAATCTTGAATTTTAAATAACCACATAAAAAGCAATCTATAGGTGTAAAATCGGGTGATCTTGGGAGCCACTCTATTGGCCCACGTCTTCCAATCGGCCATTAAAACATTTATCTAAAATATCGAATTCGCTAAGCAAATTTAGGTGGCGATTGTCGAAATGTGGATGTCGATTTTTAAACGCTGAACTGTGTGCAGTATAGGTTATATTACATAAACAATACTTTGAATTTCATGGCAAAATTGAATAAAAATACAAAAAAGTGAGGTTTCCATTTACAAAAAATTGACCATAATATAATTTTATTTGCTTCACCCTGTATATATGAAAACTGGTTTAAAAATGCGCTATTAAATATAAAAATTGACGGGTCTAAACGATTTTTCAAAAACATACATCTGATTTTAAAATAAATTTATTCGATACTTTTGCCCCCCACTACAAATATTTTCATTAAAATAAAATAAATATTTGATATTCAAAATGTAAAAAACAAGTAGAAATAAAACAGAAAATATAATCTTGTAATAATTTTTATTAATTCTTTTTACAGTGGGCGATGAAATGATTTAAATTCTTGACAGAATTGCAGATAATAGGTAAGTTTGAATTCAACTATCTACACGTTAGACTGTCTACATCTAAAGGGCAGTATAATAGTATAGATTTGGCAATTCAAGCTAACGACTACGCTCCCGTGAGGCAAAAATTTGAACTATATCTAGGCAGTATGGCAGGGAGGTGGTTTTATTATAATAATATATTGTTTATTTAGTTCTCTTGTATCAAAGGATAATTATTATTTAATATACCTAGTTGTTCGATTGAACTTTGTAAATAGTACATTGACCATTTATTTTTTTAAGCAATGTCTAATAACCTCAAATACAGTGCGCGAAAATTAATGAATCGTCATTATTATTATTTATTGAACTTATTATGTTTGTTGCTCAACTACAACAGCCCAATTTACAAATTTCCCTGTCGGTATTGACAAAATGATCTTGATGCCCTCTATATGTCAACAAGTTAAGCTTGCCTAACTTAGAGGTAATTTGATAACAAATACTCTCGCATTAGCTCATACCCTTCTTATCAGAATGATATTGTCTGAAATATATAACATAAAGTTGATTACAATAAATGTAGAATCACGAAACAAATTTTTAATTATACATTTTTATAAATGACCCCTTAAACTTATTCTTTTGATAGAAATGACAAAACAGGTTCTCCTGATTTCACGAATATTTACTACCTACATTAGAATACGATCCGCCTGTCTCTATAAGGTACACAAAATAAATTAAAAAGCTAATTCAAAAATTGTCGTAGCAATGTAGTACGATTATGTTACATGCTCCCCATTTTCCTGTTTTTTATTCGTGATACTTTGTACAATCAGGTTGAGGCAATCCAAGCTGGAAGTGGTAGAAGCTATCTCGTAACCTGTAACATCAACAGATTATTTAGTTACATTGTCATAATACGAGCAATCATTCTAGCACAATTAACGTGGAAGGAGAATATATTGGTTAATACTTTATTTTTGACTATATGGGAAAAGAGTAAGTATCTATTGTTGCTAATGATCGAACCGTCACTGCTAGATTTAGACGAGCTTAGATAGTAAACGCGTAGGGGGCATCATTGTCGATGCAACTATAAATTCTTGGGTCACCTAGCTGTGTAACCAATGGTATAAGTAACCAGTATTTGACTCAAAATAGCGGTTTGGCAAATGTCAATTTCAATCGTACGTGTACAGAAACTCTCTTTATGCATACACATTGTTTTTTGCACTCTCACAAAAAACTAAAACTTATATGTTGGCAGTAGGGATTTTGTCCAAAAAATGGTGGTCTATTACATTACTGTATAAATTTAGAGACTACCATAGAAAACATAGCATGCCTAACTACACAGTTAAATCTACTGACGTATTAAGACTACTATTATTTGTTTAGATTTATTAAATCCAACATGCGCATTGCGTTTATAATGTTTCTGACTGTGAAAAACTGATTCTGGTGTACTACGAACAAAGCTATTGTTACCACCTAATTGATGAGTGTATGTATATGTAGCTTATATAACCAATGTTAATACTGCAAACACGGAATTTCAGGAAACAACTACCCTGTGGACTAATGCCCCGACCAGCATTGAATTACACCTGAAAAACTTCTAGCAATAGTTAAAGTGCAAAGGCATGCTCTGCTACTGCGCATTACTAAATATTAATATTGTTTCTGTAGTGTCACATGTCTTCAAATGTCACAATATTTACCCTGATACTAAAGCCAAAGCTAAACTAAAACTGTGAACAATTTAGAACATTAGCAACAAGTTACTTTTACTTTAGATCTGAATTTTAAAAATTAGAGTAATAGACCGTGATAATAGTAGCGCTTTCAACGAGTGCGTTTACAAGTAATGTTCCATAGCTGGAATTTCAAAATATGTTGACTTTAAGTATAACGACTGTGCATTATTCTTTGATTAGTTAGAATTTGTTGTAATTATAACCTGAAAATTGTTTATTGCGCACGGGGACATCTTACAACGCCTGAAAGCTTCTAAAATAAATTGTACCATTTTGTAAAAATCCCAAGCAACATCTAAATGATGTTTATTAACATATTTTATTTTCGTATCTCATTATTATAATGGCGATCATTAATCAGTAGTAAGGGTCACATTTTAAGCTAGCGGAACACTACCAGTATTTACATGAATAATGTCAGACATATTTAATGAATTAGGTTCTGCTATATTTTGCATGGTAGCTGCATATTACTAGGAGGTAATTAAATAAATACCTACTTATAAATCGATTTTATTGGGGAAATATTAATTCGATATCTCGAAATTCAAATAACCCATTTTTGTTCTGTAACAAGTGTTACTTAGTCTCCTGCTCTTAAATAGGTTAAGTCGTAAATAGACCTCAGTATGTTGTTATAAAAAATATAAATTGGGTACAGTGCCTTATACAGATGGCTGTACCACAGGGATCAATTTTGGATGCAGTGCTTTTCCTGTTGTATATACATGATTTGAATGATGTTTCAGAAAAAGCACTTGAAAATATTTGGTTTTTGTTATATAAAAAAATGTATTCAAAACTTAATAAGAGTTACAATTGTTTGTGCCGGTTACTTGGTTTGTAGTTTTATTGTTGTAATTAGTTTATTGTTTTCTAACGTTAAGCATATTTAACAACTCTAATTATCTCAAGACCCGTCATTGTTACTAACACTTTTTTGCCAAAAATTGATTGAAAATTTTAGATATGTCAGTTTATGTAATCTATAGCTTCTTGTTTTATATCTTAAATTTCTAAAATAGTGGTTGGTCTGTTTTAAAACACTATTCTTTAAACAGCCCCACAAAAATGTGCCAGATGGCGTCAAATCTGAACTATTCCCTGGTCATCGTGGTGCCACCAGAAAAATTTAAACAGGCAATGTTATTTAGATCTTTTGGATCACGAAATAAATGATTTTTTATTACCCAATTTGGTAGGTCGACGGGACGATATAACAACAAAATGGAGCTCCACCACATAACGTAAGATAAGATGAAATATTTAAATAATAGTTATACAGAATATTTTTGAGGGGCTATTCAAAGAATAGTGTTTATAAAAATAGACCCCACCATTATTTAAGAAATTCAAGATAAAATACAAGTCGTTATAGATTACATAAACCACATTCAAAAAACTCATAATTGCTTACATAATTTGGAAAAACGATATAGATTTTGTATAGAAAATCGAGGAAGTTTATTTTTTAAACTGCTCCATGAAATGAATTCAAAAATAATTTTGCATTCCTTATATTAAAAAAATAATACACCCTGTATATCCGGCCGCTGGGGAGTGAATTTTGACTCACCCTGTATAAACTTTCATTTACCATTTGCTCCTTACTGTTTAGGTCTTAAAATGTACCTATAAACAACTTGACAAGACAAATTTCATTCATAAAAATTAAGAAAGTTCCATTAATAAAAACGTATAATGAATAATCAACCACATTTGTTACTAATTTATGAAGAATTTCCTATTTTTTTGCGCCCAACGGTCTAAATGCATCACCCGAAGCCATCAATCTAGCTGTTATTTTTATGAAGGAAGAGATATTTTAATAAAAATGTATTCTGGTAGTAAAACTCCAGAAATTATGGGATGTGCCTGTCAAATCCACACATCCCAGCAAAACCAAAAAGAAGGCGAGCGACCGTCTTTCGCTGGCTATTCTGAAAAAGCAAATAAATGTCAGAGCGGCGTTCCAAAAATACATTATTAAAACAGTAAAACACTGTTTTAATAGATATAAATATCTCCGACTTTGTAAATTCGTATCATTACAAGATCTGTCGCTGTCAAAAGATGATATTATTGCTATCTGGCTGCGACGGTTTTAGAATTAAGAGCATCGGGCACGGGAAGAGGCAATTTTATTTTCAATTCGTACGTCTAACCTGCTGGCTACGTACTAGTACCGATTATTTCGGATCTTAGAAAACCAATTTAGTACTGTATTGTAATAGCTATTTTCAATACAAGTTGCCACTATTTTATTTAAACAACTTTAACTAAGTTGTGATGAACATTTAAAAAAAATCTGAAATCTGTGAACGTTTGTGAACATTAATCCCTAATAATTAAACTCGGTATTAATTCTTCATAAAACTTCAGTATGTGTGAGGTAGATTCTAGTGATATTGAAAATTCTGAAATAGAAAATGAGACGGGAGCTGCCTTATGTACATCGATTCCTCAGAAATCGAAAAAATTGTACCAAAAACTTATGCAAATTTTGACATTTGGTGTGCTGAGAAAAAGGTAAGTAATATTTCGGAGAAAGTTATTCTAGGGTACTTGTCCCAGTTATCTTTAAAATGTGCACCCTCTCTAGATCATGGAGTAATTATTCCATGCTACGATCTACAATTTATTTGAATAAAAATATGGATTTTAGTAAATATACCAATCTTATTGCTTTCCTCAAAATGTACTACAAAAGCAGTGGGTATAAATAACACATTCAATTCCTAAAAAAAGAATGCTGAATTTCTTCGATTACACAATATTACTGTTTCCATACAAAATAGGCAGGCGATAGCAAGGAAAATTTTCGGGGGAAATACCACTTCCATTCCAAAAACACAGTGCACCAGCAGCACCGAGATGTTATCTTCTTCCAATATTGAAGTTATACGAAGTGAAAAAAAATATACGTTCAAATAATTTCCAATTATCCCATTTGAAAGATTCTGTTATTAATATTTATAATAAATAAATAATTCAATATTTAGTTATGTTATTTTATTTTTACGTACATGTGCGTAAAAAAAGATTGTTTTAAGCACGTGTCTAAAAGACTGTCATTTCGTTACTGAAATGACAATCAAAATGTTATTATTATGCAACGATTTTACGAAAAGGTATTTTAAGCTAATATAAATGAATTGCCCTACAATTCCATCAATGAAGTCATATGTATGCTCTCTGATACGAAATATCTACAAAACAATATTTCATAATTATCTAAAATAAAAAAAATAATCTAACTAAAATTACTAACCTGGTCTAATGAAAACATTCTATAAATAGTTAAGTTCACTTTTGAAACTGTGAAAACTCGAAAATTCAACCGCAGTAGATGAGATTGATCTATTTCTGCATTTTTAGGATTGCTTCGTCAGGTGGTCTCCTTTAAGTTGAGTCAAATATTTAACTATAAAAATTATTATACCTATAAATAATTAAAATTATTTTAAATTAAATACCGACATTAGTGATGTTGAATTGTCAGGAGATTTTAAATTAGACAAATGACTTCATTGATGGGAATTGTAGGAGAATTCATTTATATTAGTTTAAAATGCCTTTACAATACAGTAAAAAATTTACAAAAGTTAATAATGAAGAGTTTATGGGATGTCGATGTAATTCAACGTTGGTCGTAGCTTTAGTCCACAGAGAAGTTAATTTCACACAATATAAAAACGATTACATAAAGGGAAAAAACTTTTGGACAACTAAGTAGGTAAATGTCATGTGACATCCGAAGTGACAGCACAAAGTTTATTTGTAGTAAATGCTATAACATTTTGAATTTCGTTGGTAAGCTGCTACAATTACTCAGTTTTTGTTCAATAAATAATGTGGTATGCAACTAAAAGCTCTATATTTAATGTTTCAAATGCAAAATGGTCATTTCCTAGAATATTTGAAATAATTGCCATAATATATTGTCTTTTTTCTGTTCGCATGTTCTTATTAATAAGTTATGAAACGGAATCTAGTAAATTTGTTAAAAAAACAAAGGGGTAAAGTATACCGAGTACAACTCTGTTAACAACCGCCTCTCCCTAACATTAATTATGAACTAATACAAATAATTTACTTAACATTATTTGCGTAAACTTTTGTACCCAATGCATAAAACTCATACAATGTTATATTAACCATTTTTTGTTAGTTTTCGTGTGTTTATTATCCTGCCTCTAAAATAATTTTTAAAAAAATCGAAGAAATTATTAAAAATTATTTTTATCAAAAACGTATATTCAAGTAAAACATTTTTCAACAAAACTATAAACCTTATGACGGTTTTAACCGAACACCTACTACAAAATATAGAACATCGACAACACTTAACAATTCTGTCGACAGCTTCCGGAATCGGTCAATTAGACACAACAACGTTTTAAATTAGGATGCTTTTCAGCAACGCAGTTTATCTCCAAAAGTGTTATGAGCGTTTTGAATAGAAAAACAATATATCCTCGTGATATATGTCAGAACTATATCATATCCTACACATTTACAAGAAATTTTAAATTTTATTACGTCGCTGTCGTGTTTTGGCAATAGCGTTCACAAGTGTGTCTTCACCTAAATAAATCTGAGCGTGGTATTTTTATTACCGCATATACACATTTTTAATTATTTTAGAATTCGTACGATTTATTTTAATATTACATTTATCTATTTAATGAACAAATTATTTTAGAATTGTTAACTGTTTATGTACAAATTTGTACTCTATTAAGAGCGCCGTATTCTTGATATAGTGTTTTTTTACAAATACAAGGAATTTTAGACATTTAAGAACTGAATAATAGAGTTTAGCAAATAACGGCAATGTTATCTCATTTCGTCTGCGAATATTCAAAGGTACCGAAGTAAAACGAATATACAGGGTGATTTTTGAAAACTCCTCACTGGAGAAATCTCGAAAAAAATTGCACCTCCGTGAAAATTCACTTAAAAAAATAAATGGAAACACCCCTCTTGTGATACGAGTATATCATTGGATTTTTTTACTATTTTAGAAAGGTATTTTAAGCTAATATAAATCAAATATCCTATAATTAGTATCAATGAAGTCATATGTATGTTCTCTGATACCAAACATCTAGGTATGCTAATGAACAATTCCACAGACAAAGCTCTATTCAATAATTATTATCTAAAGAAAATAATCTAATTTACTCACTCTATAAAAATCTAACTTCACTTTTTTGGCAGTGGGAACACGACAAATTCAACCACAATAGATGAGATCTGACCTATTTCTGCAAATTATTTGAAGTTAAATATCGACAATGACAAAAAAGTGAAGTTAGATTTTTATAGAGTGAGTAAATTAGATTATTTGCTTTAGATAATAATTATTGAATAGAGCTTTGTCTGTGGAATTGTTCATTAGCATACCTAGATGTGAAGGTGAATTAAAAATTAAGTATAATTTTTTGAGACTTGTGACACATTGCAAAAAAATTGACAAATTTGCAAATGCTCACAAAATTTTTTCTTGATTAATTAAATAAAAAAAGTACGCATTTATGTGATACCATATTAAAAATTTTTCAATAGAAACACAAATTAGTTATAAGATGTTTTAAAAATTTAACAATAATTGTAAAATTCTTCATTTAGTTATTAATTTGGATTGTAAAGGTAACCAGTTAGGTTATAATTATGGGAACAAACCTTTAGAAGGACTTATAAGCAAATGTTATTTAGGACGCCTTAGTAAGAACTACAGCATATGCCCGCTTCCTCTAAGGGCTGGCCTCATCCCTACGCACAATTCGCTCTTACACACCCGGTTTAAAAATAAAAGGCCATTAAACGTTATATATTTCAGTTGTCAAATAAGGCAGTGGCGCTTCTATAAACACCATACATCTCCGCGTCCTAACGACACCATATTTTGAAACATTTAAGCGCCTAAATATACTCGAACGCCAAGGTATGCATTGCCGGATGTAGTAAAAATCAGATCGGTGTTCTTATTTCGTGTTAATATATCCGATGCCCCTCTCGAGGAGTGCCTCCGGGGTTGGGAATCGATCCTTTTAGTCACCTTTTAGTTCTCGCCGACGACTTTTAATGTGCTAAGTGTCCTGTCAGCAGCTATTTTGAATGTCTGGTATCATCGAGGGAACTACATAACTCTAAATTACCGGGGAAACGTGACAGTCAACGATTTTTAACTACACTTTGAGCTGGAAATTGATGAATGACGTTTAGGTATTTAGATATGAAACACCTTAATTTTTAGCACACATTTATTCGCATATACAATATATTACGATTTAAGCCAATACACCTTAACTAAAATGTTGGTAATAAAAATGATACAGGGTGTCAAAGATGGAATTTAAAAAGTGATTTTTTTGTGATAATCACACTGTGTTTGAATGTATTAACTGAAAACTTTGGGAATAGGTGTTTTTGGATATGTGAAATCATAATCTGCTGTCTATGTCGAAGTATTCCATAGAGGGCGCCAGATCCGCCATATTCGTGGCTTAAATGTCAACGTAGCTTTTTTGGCCCTAACGTTATCACATTTTTTATTTATCTTGTCGTTAATCTTAGAAATTGACAATTTTCGAGAAAATAGCTTTTCAACAATCAGCTGAATACTTCCTTGTACAATATTTTAATTTTACCAATATTAAGTTAAATTTTAACACATTAGACAAATTGTATGTTAAAGTGAAGTATTTCTTCGTTGACACGTGTATCAGTTTCCACCGTTTTGAAAGAACAAAAATTATTTACAAGATGTAGATTATTATTTAATGATTTACCTTACTAATATTTATTTTCAGGATTGATATTTAGAGGGATTTTAAGAATGTTGTATCATTTTCAGTTTTCTTACTTGTTTAAATTTAAACCTGCCATTGCAAAGATTTGTGTTCTTGCTGTGGACCTCTCCTTCCTTCGACCGTTCTTATTGTCATGACCGTCGATTATTTATGTCGGAAAAAAAACAACAACAAAAAAATACAGGCAAATGTACACAAATACATAGAAACATCGCCACTCGTTTACCGCCAAGGCATTATAACAGTTGTTCAATGTGGTACAAAAAGTATTCAGCATAATATTTTGTGTACTCGGAAAACGTCTTTGGTATTACGCTGCCACACGATAATATTAACTTGTGACACTCCCATAAATCATCTAGGCATTTGAATTCGACATGTTTTTAAACACACTAAAAAATACGCGAACAATTAAATTTACGAAAAGCAAGTACTGAAAAATTATTTCAAACTAATCAGAGTACCGTAGCCGTATACAATATTTTTTGACATCTGCAGACGACATCTGCCATCTGTATGTCACTCATGCAAGGGTTAATACTAATAATAGCAACTATAACATCCCAAGATGTTTACAGTGTTCTGTAAAAATGTTTCTTAGACCCTTAGCATAAAACTAAGCTTAGCATGTTCTTTGAGGTTTAGAGAGTATGCAGCTTGTAATGCAGTATTCTAGGTTACGTTATTTTAGAACATTTACTGACTAATTTTAAACGTTTTATAGCAATTAAATAAAGTAGTTTATGTTAGTGGATAACGAATCTGCAAGGAATGAAAATGTAGTTTTGGCAGTGTGCAACGAAGAATGACAAAATATTGCAGCTAACCGGATTAACTGTTATCTATCAGGTACTTAGGCATTATTATTACTAATAAAATTGTTTATTTTCGTCGTTTCTACAATTGACAACGCTGTAAAAAACGACCGCACGGTAGTTGACATATCTAGCCATCTCGGACGATGATTGACTGTCACAGGCGCCGATTTTCCATAGGAAAAGAGGGTTTTGCCTCACATTGAGCTAGTATAACGAAATAATTTTTTTATTGTCTTTTAAACCTCCCTGAGCACGTGGTTAAAATGTTTGTACTTAATCATAGTTAACCCTTTACATCCGTACCATTTTACATCAGTGCAAATGTTATTGCTTGTCAATCTACCTTCAACATATCCAATTTGCAAGAGAATTTCGACGCCTACTACGTTAAAATATTGTACAATGAACTATGTAGCTGATTGTTGAAAAGCTATTTTCTCGAAAATGACCAATTTCTGAGACTATTGGCGAGTGTACCTTTTTTCCTAAAAAAACAATGTAGGTGTAAGATTTCTTAATAAAAAACGTGGTTAAATTGGGACACCTCCTCCTTCTTGAGATTCCCCTAAACAGCAGCTTACATGCATTTGCAAAATAACGCTACCGACGATTTTCCGGGAAAAGGCAATTAATTTACCATATACATAAACAGAAGGCGTGGCGAAGATCCCCACAAAAAAGAAATCCCTAACCATCCGTGGACAGAGACAAAATTACTCGTATTTATTGCCAACTTTAAGCGCTGCTTATTTTATATGTTTGTGCACGCGCATAAACATGTCATCCAATAAGTGCTCGATTTTACGATTGCCGCGTAAATTTACCAGCGAGGGCCGCAAACAGTCGAGTTTATTTTCAAAATAAGCCGTTGCCGATGGCGCGGTAAAGTGTTTGGATTAAGAAGCGAAGGACGGGATGCCTATTCGGACATTGTTTTTGTCGCTGGTCGCATCCGACAAGCAGTGTTGCCAGTGCTGGTACCATTGTACCAGATTTGGTACATTTCAATGTGAAAAGTACATCCGTACAACTATAACAAAATTTGGTACAAAACTAGTATTCTTGGCAAAGCAAAAAACCTTTTAAGTTTGGGAGTATGAAACCGGCTTTCTTACTGCTATCCTACTAACTCCGTAGTCCCTGGTATGTTTCGAAGAGTTGAAGTTACATATTTATTTACATATCATCTATGGTCCACGGCACCATTTGAATCAATTGATCATAGTTAGGGATCTATGATAGACACTAATATATTATCTATGGATCTATCCCTTTTTCTGTTCTGTGATGTAAATCACGTAACAATAGACAAGAGGACAAGAGAATGTTCTCTTGTCTATGCGTGTTACCTAAAAACTGAAATTTGCTGCTTTATTTGTTATTCTTTTAGCACAAAAATGCAGAAGTAAGTAAATGTTATAGAGATACCAATGATACGATTTATAATTTGGCACTAAATTTTGGTACAATTGTTTGAAATCTGGTACAATTGTCTGAAGGAATTGGTACAACATTTTCTTCGGCGCTGGCAACACTGCCGACAAGTCTCTTGGAACACTGGTCCTCTTAAAATAGTCGGACGGAGACGGCCGAAGTCTCGGAACGTGCCAAAAATTATGTACGACTGATGGCGCGATGTTAACGACGAAACGTACTTAGTGGACGCGTGAAATACGCAAGAGGTGAATTGGCGTTCGTCAAAACATAATAAATAAGGAGGCAACAATGAAGGACAAAGTGTGGAAAATATTTAGTATACAGGTTCATATAAACGTGTACAAAGTCGCTTTGTTAAGTTCTTGGCTTTTAAGATAGAGATTTGAATTTCCTAACTCTTTTGTACAAATTATTGCACAATTTGATAGATTCACTGATCCTGTTAACAATGCTTAATTTTGCAGTACCTAGGCAAAATTTTAAAGCTGTTCACACTTTCTATAATATTAACCCAGGAGTAACATATTAATGAAATCGCCCTATTTATGTTATGCATCTTAATTATAATATATGATTTGTGTGACATTTATAATAATTGCTCCCTAACTAAACTACTTGACACAGTGAATACTTTTATGTCATAGTTCGACTGATTTGTTTATTTTATATAATAATAATAATAATAATAATATCTCTACCCCTCATTCTAATCACGGGGATTAGCCCAGAAGTCGGAGACTTGTGCGGGAGAGGGGGCGGCATGTTATTATTAAGCAGGCCGCATTTGCATATATATATATATATATATATATATATATATATATATATATATATATATATATTTCTGTTTGTTAATACTTACTTCTGTTTGATAGAAGTAGCATTGACTTTGTTATTTTCAGCTTTGTTTTTCTTTATATGAATACTCACTTCTACATTACATGCAATTACTTCTATTTTATAATTTAACTTCGTTTTTTGTTTTAGTTATGTTCTCCTTTAGTGTTTAGTTTTATTTAAATTAGTATGTTATACAGTATGCGCCAAAAGTATGGAATAAATTCAATAAAAACGAAACAATTATTTTTTGGGAAAAATCCTCGAACAGGTCGATTTTTAATTTCAAAATACATATTTTAGCGTAAAATGCGATTTTCAAATGTCATTTGTTTTCGAGTAATGACGTCATCGATTTTTTTTTTAAATGGCAACACCATATTTTTTTCCTTGATTCTGAAAGATCGTTTAATTCTCTATCAGACAGTACTAAAATTTTGCTCTCTTACATAGCAAAGTTTTCGAGTAAATGACGATTGAATGTTAGAAAACGTAAATCAATTAAAATAAAGCAAAAACGTTATCAAGTTTAGTTTTTCGAATTCCATAGTTCTTTTATGGATCACGTAGGTAAAAATCTTTGCAAAGTGTCATTGTCACACCGACTTTCTAATAAGTATTGTAAGCGACATAGAAATTATTATTCAATTTAAAGTATTATGGCACATTTAAGTGTTACTTAAGAATTGAAATTTTAATTCTTATCGGATGCGGGAATATGACTAGAACTCAGTAGGTAAGGTAGAGTCTAAATTTAGAGAAACTGGCAATGTTGTAAGTATTCCAAAACCTGGACGTCCAAGCATTAACGAAAATTAGAAACAGAACATTTTGATAAGCATGGTGGATAATCCTCATAATTCTTCACGATTGGTTGCATTAAACAATGACGCTAGTCAGAGCACAGTGCTACGTATCTTGAGGAAGGAAAAATATCATCCCTACAAAATTCAACTTGTCCAGGAACCCAATGAAGATGATCCCGAACGCCGCTTACACTTTTGCGAAATTCTAATGGATTTATGTCAAGGAAATAGAAATTTACACCGGCAAATACTTTTTTCACATGAGGCCACATTTTGGCTGAATGGTACAGTAAACCGTCAAACTTGCAGATATTGGAGTCGGGAAAATCCTCATTGGATGGCAGAGGCACATACCCAACACCCTCAGAAATTAAATGTGTGGGCTGGAATAGTTGACGACAGAATAGTAGGGCCTTTCTTCTTTGAAGGAACCCTTACAGGACAAAGATATTTAGAGTTTCTAGAAAATGACGTTGTTCCAGCCCTTGCAGTAATTTTTCCTAACGATAATGACCCTGACATTCCTGACGATACCATATGGTTTCAGCAAGACGGTGCACCTCCGCACTATGCGCGTCCTGTATGAGATATTTTGGACAACTGTTTTCCTGGGAGGTGGATCGGCAGACGCGGACCGATAGAATGGCCTACAAGATCGCCAGATCTTACACCTCTTGACAATTTTTTATGGGGATACTTGAAGTCAAAAGTGTACATTAATAAACCACGTAATTTAGAATAACTTCAAAATCGCATTCGGGACGAAATACGCAGAGTTACCCCAGAAATCATTCATAATGTGCAAGAAGAATTTCTTCACAGACTTGCGCATTGTCAAGAAGTTGGTGGATGGCAATTCGAACATTTAATTTAAGTATAAAATTTAATCAATTGTATTTTATTTTACATACCTCAGAATTGTTACTTTTTTTATGGATAAAATTTACGTTTTCTAACATTCAATCGTCACTTACTCGAAAACTTTCCTATGTAAAAGGGCAAAATTTTAGTACTGTCTGATAGAGAATTAAACGATCTTTCAGAATCAAGGAAAAAAATATGATGTTACCATTTAAAAAAAAAATCGATGACGTCATTACTAAAAAACAAATGACATTTGAAAATCGCATTTTACGCTAAAATATGTATTTTTAAAATTAAAAATCGACCTGTTCGAGGATTTTTCCTAAAAAATAATTGTTTCGTTTTTATTGAATTTATTCCATACTTTTGGCGCATACTGTATATTATTTGCATGCCATTTTTACTACTATAGTACTTTTAGTTGTCCTGTTGGATAGGATTTTTTAATCTGTTGGGCAATGATAGAATAAATAAAATAAATAAATTTAGTTATTTTTGTAGCAAGGGAGATGCCTAAGGGCATAATCATCCTAGTATCTCCCGTTATGCATTCAATACGTTTTTGTCTGAAGTTAATGTCAATGTCAAAATGATCGTGAAAAAAGGTACCCGAAATGTGAAAAATCGCTTTTTTTCACGATCACGTGTTTCCGTTTCCATTTTTCGGGATAGCGCGCTTTTGTTCATCGCCGTTAAAAATACGTAATTTTGCCTATCTATACCTGAATCATCCTGAATTTCAAAAGGAAAATATAATATTGCAAAATAATTCGCGGCCATGTGCCATGTTCTTGACGTTTCGAGATCCGTATCTCTTTCTTCTTCAGAACTTTTCAGTTCTCTGGTTTAATAACCATACAATTCAATACTAGTGAATTTCAAAAAGTAGTTAATTATTGTAATATTCATTTATATGTTGATGACACCTAAATCTATCATTCATTTCACTTGTCAGAGGTCCCACAAGCAACATTTCATTAAATAACGACCTTGAGGATGAGATAATTCATATCAAGAAAGGCGAATATTTTGGAAAGAAAGGAGACCAAGTCTTAGTTTCAAATTATCTTGGTCTCAGTTAGGAACAGAAGTCGATATTACTTCATTTAAAAGCGTTCTATAGTTAGGCCGCCATATTAAAATTAGTAAATTACTAATTTTGAGCTCCATACTTGTCGTAATGAGTCTATTTTTGGCAAGTAGCTTTGGAATTAAAATTCACACAGTGCAAAGTTATCCACTTTTATGTAAAACAATTACATGTTTTTAAAAAATGTTTTTTTGGCCAGATCAAAATAACCATCTTTCTATCCTGTCTGATATAAAAATAAACAATTTTCTCCTATAAACTTTCTCCAAAAAATTTGTAATTTTTCCTAAATTCGAAATTTCTTATAAATTTGTATTTCATATTTTTCCGTACGTGTTTCACATTTTCCCACCGACAGGTTAAAAGTGACAGAATTGTCATTATATTTTTTTTGTGAATCATTTACAATTTTTTAAGTACCAATGAACAGTGAATAGTTCTTACACTTTTCCGATAATGAAATTCCATTTGTTTCAGAAACTGTTTCATTTTTACCCCAACCAACCCTAATATTATAAGTTATTATAATCATCGTTATTTTATTATTTATTATCTTATTAGAACTAATACGTAGACAGTGCGTGTCAGGTAAACTGTACTTCAACCGCTGAGAAACCAGATGTTTCCTCTGTTAATGCCTAAATCGTGTTTTCGTGACTATTTGGCACGCTCAAATCAAAATATCACAGAAATAGACAAATTGGGACGTCCTGACTTATAACATATCGCTGGAATGCTCCACCCTGCCATAAGTCAACGGGTTTTGTGGTAGATTCGGTTCCATGCCATGAGAACATTAATAAGACGCATCCGTTTTATAAAAACATATTCAGAATGCATTATTTTTTAAGTTATCAATAAGAAAAATGTATATAAGGTACTCTAGATTACTCTTACAGTACTCTTAGTCTAGAGTACTCTTAGATCTAGAAAATTTGTACAAATCTAAAAAAACAATTTTGTGTAAAAGTAAAAACTACTTTCTAAGTACCAGTTAAATAAAAATTTTAAGAAAACTCCATAACCTAGTAACTGTTCTTTTAATGAGAACAAAAATGGAAGTTTTATAAATACAACAGAAATTTAGAAAAATGGCTTACGTGTATAGAAAATCGGAGTTGATGGATATCGCTTTAATGTATGGTGAAGTAAAAGAAAATACTTTAGCAGCTTTTAGTATGTACGTAGAAGGACTTCCTGATAGATATGTATATAATATCACAATCAACAGTGTGGCGTAACATACACGAGACTCAATAATATCTGCACCATATACAATGTGTACAAACATAAATACCAAGAAATTATCCCTTACGAATTAGGTTTTGTGAATGATTATTGCAACAAAATATCTAATTTACAGCTGACATGTTAGTTACAGATGAATCTAGGCATTTAAAAAATTTAAAACCAGAATCATTTGTGTTAGTTCACAGAAACTTGATAAAACGGGTCCAAATGTGTTTACACGTCGGTGAACAACATTTTTTAACAGTTGTAACATCAGGCATGTCAAATTATTTTATTAATTAATATCACACATTAGTTTAATTAATTAATAGTAATAATAACTTCAAAAGCAGTTGAATTTGATATAAAATAGGTGTTATTTATATATTTTTACCACGCTAAGAAATCAAACGTTTTTTTTTCAAAAGTAAATATTGTTTTTGACGGAGGTGGATGACAATAATTTTTTAATGGCTAAGATAACTAATAATTGCTCAATTTAGTTGTCAGTTTATTAATTCGCATTTTTTTGCTTTAGGTTGTGTTGGTCGTGGAAATAGCCAGTGCATGTCGGAAGTCAGAATTAACATTTTTACGTGTTGAAGATGTTACAGATGAGGAGACGTATATTCCAAATACAAAAACTAGAGTAATTCATGAATTTGTAATCACCCCGAGAGATATAGAGAAACTGCATTTACATTATCAGGAAGTATAGAAACCTACGCTCAGAGAATACTAAACACAAAGATATAGAAATGGTAAATGTGATGTACAACTAGTAGGAATTGATATTATTGGTCAGTTACCAAAGATGATTACTCAAATGATTGGTTTGTCGAATAGTGCATTATTCATGGGGCACTGTTTCAGAATATCTTCAGCCTCTTTACTTGCAGATTCTGGGGTCAATATTTTAAAAATAAAACAACACGGCGGTTGGAAGTCAAATTCTGATGTTGCAGAAGGATATGATGAAAAATCTATAGAAAATAAAAACAATTTCCGGTGATGGAGAACCGAGTAATTCCAATAACATATCACGGAATATTACTGTAAGTTCAACAAACAAGATTTCTTATGAAATTAGCTTCACTAACTATACCAACTGTGGTGTGAATAGTAAGTGTTATTTATAAAATTACTGACTTAAATAAAAGTAACTCTATTATTTTTCTGTTGTATTTTGTTTAACTGTTTTTGCAATTAGTGGCATAACGAACTTTTCGTAACCAGTTGCACAATGGTTTTCATTATGTAACTAGATCCATACAGTAGAATGTTTTGGCTCTTGTTTCGATAACAATAGCTATTTATGATATACGTGTTAAAAGTAAGATTTTATTTTGTGAGTGAACATGATTAAAAAACGAGTTTTTTAACTTCACGAACAAAATAAAATCACTTTTAACACGTATATCATACACTATTTTTTCTACAAAACAATCGGAAGAACTTTAAACTCAATAAAAATAAGAAATCAAAAAATACCACACAGATCGCAATGTTTATGAACCAAAATTTTCGTAGCAACCAGTGCTGTTGTTAGTTACGGAAAAAACGCAAACATATTGACAGCATTTTCTAGTAATATTATAAGTATAATGAATAATCTCGATAATGAGCGTAACGAATCCATCCCTGCTGAAATCGAAGAAGCCGCCAGTCGAGCAACATTGGAATTATTGCCGGCGAAATCAAAGGAACAGTACGAAATCGCTTATAGACGCTTTTCGGAATGGTGCAACATTAAAAAGGTCCCTGGGAAATGTAACGAAAGTGTTTTACTGGCATATTTTGTGGAAAAGCCAAGATATGGAAATCGTCAACGCTGTGGTCAAATTATTCCATGATCAAAACTATGTTAAAAATAAAGCAAGATCAAGATATAAGCAAACATTTTAAACTTATTGCTTTTTTAAAACGGAAGGGTGAAGGATATCAAGCAAAAAAGTCAAAAGTTTTGACGAAGACACATATCGACAAATTTCTCACAGAAGCAGAAGACGAAAAGTATCTGATGATGAAAGTCGCAGCAATAGTGGGTGTCAGATGACCATCGACAATATCGAATATTTGGGCACTTCGGTTGTTGTGACCATACCAAATACTAAAACAAAAGTGCCTCGGACTTTCAGTGTTGTTGGTGAATTCTATTTAAACTTTTTTAGAAAATATATGGCACTCCGGCCACCCAACGCTGATCATAGACGACTTTTTCTTAAATATATGAAGAATAAATGTGTGAAGAATCCAGTCGGAATTAACATGTTTGGTAAAATGCCTGCCGACATTGCAGAGTTCTTGAATCTACCAAATCCTCAACTCTACACCGGACACTGTTTTCGTCGTTCATCGACGACATTGTTAGCAGATTCTGGTGCAAATCTTACTACCATCAAGAGACATGGAGGATGGAAATCTTCGACGGTAGCTGAAGGCTACATTGAAAATTCACTGGAACAGAAGAAGGAAATTGCGTGCCAAATACTTCCTACTGCTGCAACTACTAGCAAGACCACCAGTACTACCAGTAGTATTTCTACAGAAAATAGATGTGTCACACATGTTGACAGTAAAACCAACTTAAGTATGATGACTCCGCAGGGAATTACAATTTCAAATTGTTCTAATTTTACTATAAATGTTAACAGTAATAACTAGTTAAAATGTTGATTTGTACTTATTTAAAATAAAAAGTGGTTCATGTGTTTGTTAAAACGTTTTATTAATTTTCAAAACAAAATTTAAATAAACTCTGATTTACTTTTAACACTAGTGTTAAAACTAACTTACTTTTAACATGCGTGTCAAAAAATGACATTTTTAACATCAAAAATGACAATTAAAAAGCCCACTTTTAATAGTTTTGTAGAAAAAATATGTTACTTTATATGTCAAAATTAGAAAATAGTTATTTATGATATACGTGTTAAAAGTAAGATTTTTTTTTGTGAGTGGAGATGATTAAAAAACGAACGTAGCGAGTTTTTTAACTTCACGAACAAAATAAAATCACTTTTAACACGTATATCATACAATATTTTTTCTACAAAACAATCGGAAGAACTTTAAACTCAATAAAAATAAGAAGTCAAAAAATACCACACAGATCGCAATGTTTATGAACCAAAATTTTCGTAGCAACCAGCGCTTTAGATTTACTTTTAACACGCGTGTTAAAAGTAACCTACTTTTAACACGCGTGTCAAAAAATGACATTTTTAACATCAAAAATGACAATAAAAAGCCCACTTTTAACAGTTTTGTGGAAAATAATATTTTAGAATACTGTAACATTGGCGAAGTAGACCATACGATGAAGACCTCATCGCAAAATACCTCGTACGTCAGAGAACGAGTAAATCACCGTATTTTTATCGACATATTTATTTCGCAGTGAGAGATGCCCATTAGGCACGGCCAATGTAGTTCACAAAGTACTTCTGCGATGATATAGTGCCGGTATTCCTTAATACAGTCCACTTGGCCACCGTTCTAGACATTAAATAAATAAACCTGCCGCTCCGCCAGATGTATGATCTTAACATCCATTATTGCCGGCATTACAAACCGTAATTAAAGCCTTAACGACACGTTTGTGGACAAATAAAATCGTGTTATGGAAATTTAAACGATCAACGGGCTAATGCCGGGTTATGTACGCGATTCGGATGATGAATCTGGTGAGCTGCAGTTGTTGGACTATTAGATTCTCAATAAAATTATGGTTGTGGGGATCTTGAGGCGAGAGATTTATTTGATCGCCGAGCCGGGGTTTGTTCTATTTTCGTTTTCGAGTCTGTAGCCTTACAGATTATACAGAGTGCTCAGTATAAAACCCGACACATAGCAGGTGCATGTAGGGGGTCCAATTTAACCAAACATACTTATACAAGGTGTGTCGTTAATAATGGTACATATCCTAAGGGCAGATTGTTAACGTCAAAATAAAGCGATTGAATCCAACATGCCTTGTTCAGTTGTAGCTCCTGTTCATTCTACAGGGTGTTAAAGTTGAAAAAATGTTTTCGATTTTTTGCTAGGGGTCGCTAGTTATACAGTACCGTCGATATAAAAATATGTTTATTTTTTTGTATTTTACACTTTTGAATTTTTTAATGTGAAACTATTGAACTACCTTCAATTCTAAATAGAAACGGTATACCTGTTACAAATCGATAAACTCAACCGTTTTCGAGAAACAGAAGATTTAAGTTTATGAGATCTTAAGATACCAGAACTGAATTAACAATAAGACGAACACTACAACAACTGAAAATTTTATTATGAAGTGACCACCAGCGACTTCAATGCACTTTCTTAGCCTCTAGCCTCTTAGCCTTAAATTTTTTCTGACGCGAGGGGTGTTTCACGTATTAAAAATTTGTACACCACCGCCAGTTTTAGGTAGTGCTCTTTAAAAATTACCGTTATTATACCAATGCCCTAGGTACCGCCTAAATGCCCGGCGACACTACCTCAATGCCGATAGTGTCGACCATAATTATGTTAATGTTGGTCACCACTGCCTTAAAGCAGACCGTCACTGCCCCAATGCCGTTCTTCACTGCCTCAATGCTAACCGTCACTGCCCCAATACCAATCGTCACTTTCCCAATGCCAATCGTCACTTCCCCAATACAATTTTAAACAGTATTAGAGAAATTGGGCAATAAAGTGAGAACGATTAAAGGATATATTGTGTGCTAATAATAATTATACGCATATTTTTTTACAAAACTTTTTAACAAAAAATTAATATACAAAATTATTAATTAGATATGCTGGCTAATATGCTATACTGCCAATAAAAAAACTATTAACTGATTAAAACTATGTATGCATAACAGCTACTTACTTATTAATTTTAATGACTTGAGTTTGATGATTCTCACTTTGTTCCCACATACAGTGCTTTCGAAAAGTAACAAAAAAATTCATTATTTTTGAAATTGGTCATGGTCATGGTCAAAATTGGGGGTTGCTATTTAAAGAAATTGTCGATTACGTCATATCTCGAACAACGATGACGTCACAAATATGAGTTGTATGTCCAAAAGTGCCTTTTTAAAAAACTAAACCGACTTTCCAGGAGATTTTTTCGAAAACTTCTCAATTTCAAAAATAATGAATTTATTCGTTAGTTTTCGAAAGCACTGTATAGATTTTTTTAATGGACTTGACCATCTTCTGACTCGGGTGTTTTACACATTTTTCTACCATTTTAAAAGAAACATGGTGTGTCACAAGTGGCGCCCTCTACTAGTAACGTCAAAATTAGAAACATATTTGAATTTCTCGTCCGCAAAAACCCCTGATTTACAAATTTTATGTAAATATTTAGATTTCTTAAGAAGTTATTTACAAATATCGAAAATAAAATGTTAACTTTAACACTCTGTAACTCCATTAATAATCAGTTTTGAAAAAAATGTTATAGAAAGAGGTATCATTTATTTTCGGTCTAGAATTATCCCCTCAATTTTTTGCTCATCATTTCCGGATACCCTGTATATCACTGCCGTTATTTACTAGTTTAATGCCGCAAAACTGCGATCATTTCCGACAATTTCAGTGTCACTGCTGTAACTGCCTAAAGCACTGCCGACAATACCGTCCACTGCCGTTCACTACCTATTGAATGCCTTCAACTACCTAATCAATGCAAACATTGCTCACGGCATTGCCTTAACTGCCGTATTCACTGCTGCTATTTTGTACACCACTGCCGATCGCGAAACACCCCTCGGTCTGACGTCTAGCCCCAAAAGTAAAGATCAAGCGGATTTAAATCAGGCTACGTGCAGGCCCAGGAACTTCCAACCAACGGTGCGAAAAATTTCTATTAAGATATTCTCTTACTAGTCGGGGGTAACGTATAGGTGCACCATCATGCAAAAACCAGAAGTTCTGCCGTAAATTTAAGAGAATATCTTCAAGAAGCAATGGCAAGTCATTAATTAGAAAATTTTAATAATTTTCTCCGTTAAGTGGACGTGGTAGTACGAACGGTCCCACAATATTATCGGAGAGAATTCCACACCAAATATTCAGAGAGAAACTCTTGCTGAAAATGTACTGTTGGCAGATGAGGATTTTCTAGTTCCCAAGAATGACTATTCCTCCATTAAAAAATACCTCATCGGGTAAATGTGGCTTCGTCCATAAATAATATTTTATTATAAAATGTTGGGTCATCATTTTGTTGTTGGCGAAGGAACTGTGCAAACCGTAACCTAGCTAGAGAATCTTGTGGCGTTAAAGGTTGAACTGAAGTAAAATGATAAGGATACAATTTTTCTTTGTGGAGTATTCTCCGGAAGATTGGGTTCTTATGTAGAACACCTTGTATATAAAAAAAACAATGTCATGGAATCAAATTATCTCACGAAAGAACGATTAACAATAGCCCACGCCTCTTTTAAGGGCTCATATCCGCGTCCGCTTAAGTATAATTTTGCACTTACAAATTAAAAGTAATAATTAGGTGGTAATATAAAACATAATTGCACACTATTTTGGTAACAATCAGTCCATTAAAAGTACCTTTAAACCCGCCCCTATTTGTTTTCTAAATCTTCTGGGATCCGTCGGACCGCTTTGTCTAAATATAGACGATAGTTGGTATTTTATAAATTACGAAAATGAGACGGCAGATCGTGATGTTATGTGAACGGTGAGGATTTAGGGACTTCCGTTTTTGTAGTTAGCGTGAAATTTCTTTCCAACTATCTATCTGACGGTTCACTCTTCTTCCCCTACCATAATCCTATCTAAATTAAGACCTTCGACCGAGGCTATAAAACAGAACTATGAATTAATTAGGTAATATATAGGTGGCGACGGATTTTATAATCATGAGACTACGATCTATTTTTATTGGGCACATTTGTACTTGCCTTCTTAGTTTTTTTTTTTTGGGAACAAATTCTTGAATTTCCTGTATGTGTAAAGGTGACGGTAAGAATGAAAGTTGTAGAAACTTTTCAGTACTTTTCAAATCACAAAAATAATTAAATATCGCAAAAAAATGGAACAACCTGTATATGTTTACGCCATTGCAAAAACTGTCAACTGAGCTTTTCAAAAATATATTTTAAACAGGATACTTTATCATCTGGACATCTGCCCGCGAATAAGATCTGCAACTTTGGATCGGTCAGTGTTAACACGTCGAAGAAAAGGTTGCATAGATAATATTTTTGAAAAAAACAAAATTACAGCCCTTTTGTGTAAAGAAAAGATTTCTTTCTATTAACAAATATTATTTACTTTTCAATGATACACTTCTGGTATTGATTTAATTATATTCTATGATAAAATAATATTTATGTATTTTAAAGAATTTTTTTCCAGTTAAACAACTGATGCCTACTTAAGCTAGCAACTTATTGTTTAGAAATTTCAGGATATAACTGTGGGCTAATGCCTCGACCAGCATTGAAGTACACCTGAAAAGTCTATAGCAAATAGCCACCATATACTGGTTTCGAGCTTATTAGCTCTCATCAGTACACCACAAGTGAGTGGTGAGTTAACATTATTTTATTTCCAGATATTATTTTTATACAGATTTGAACAAATTGTTTAGAGAAATTAAAAACATATATTTATTTGAAAATCATTTTTTAAAATTTTCATACGATGTTCAAATAGAAATAACTATTTGTTTCATTTAAATAAATATTCGTTAAAAAAACGTTACACTGAAAAAAAATTGTTTCCCGAGAATAAATTATGTTTAAATAGACTGAATTGTTTGGTGAAAGAATTATTCGGTGTATGATAAAATGCATTTGGTGCTGAAAATATATGGTTTTTAGTTGCGATTGTGTTTATATATACAGTGCTTTCGAAAAGTAACGAATAAATTAATTATTTTTTAAATTGAGAAGTTTTCGAAAAAATCCCCTGGCACGTCCATTTTGTTTTTAAAAAAGGCACTTTTTGACATACGACCCATATTAGTAACCATAATTTTTCATGATGTATGTATGTAGAATGACACGCTCTTTCAAATGGCATGGTCAAAATTGGTGGTCGCTATTTAAAAAAATTGTCGATGACATCATAGTTCGAACAACGATGACGTCACAAATATGGGTCGTATGTCAAAAAGTGCCTTTTTTAAAAACAAAATCGAGGTGCTAGGGGATTTTTTCGAAAACTTCTCAATTTCAAAAATAATGAATTTATTCGTTACTTTTCGAAAGCACTGTATATATATTAAGTATTAACTCAATGTAAACAAAAAGAAACATCCAAATATTTCTTATTGTTTGCATTCTCTTTTCTTTTCTAGTATGTGTCTATATTGATAGCTGGCTGGCGGCAATTCATTGCATCAGCTTGTATCTCCCTCAATAGGTGTGGAAGATTTGGTTGTGAGAAGAGAAGATTTGAAATCGTGAAGACTTAACAATATAGCCATCACTGTCTATCGCACAAATGTCTATTGACTTACTTTATATGTATATTATATTTATTAAGATTTAGACATATTTATAGGTACCTACCAGTATGTGAGGAAGCAAAACGATGGAGAGGTTCACTGAATTGCTGAAGACGTTCACAGACAAACTGGTTGCTCACATCATTCTGGAATAATGGAATGCATGATTATTATTCAATCAACAAAATTGCTAATACAATGCATTGTGGCCATAAGAACACAAAAGTGGAGAATGATTATTAAATAACCATTGAAAGTGATTTTTCCTTTCAAACATTTCATTTTCTATTTGATATTTAGTAATGTTGTAATAATTTGTAATAATTAAAGTGCACATCCCTAGCTTTGACAGGGATTGTTTGACATGCCCTAGTTGTTCTCGGGCTAGGCTCTATGGAGACAGACCCGCTATCTCGGTATCTCTGTGCCCACCCATATATTGATGTTTGGCCCCTGTTGTTGGTATTACGACTCTATGGTCGGAACCGTTCCGAAAAAGATTTGCCGCGACTGAATCGCGCTTTAAAATTTTTATTCTCATCTTAATATGTTGTGTATTATTTTTAATTTATTATATATGACTTATTTTTTAATTTACTAGAAAATTGGCTTAGTATTATATTATTGTGCTTTTTTCTCTTTCTTTATTGACTTTTGCAAATACTGTGTATCTTGGGAACTAATAAATAAACTAAAATAAATATTTGAAATTAAAAATCCAAGTCTACTATACTCGCGTCAAGAATTCAGACGTCTTACGTCATGGTTGACATTAGGCAATTGTCTTTATTGTCAACGTAATTTTCGATATTTGGTCGCGTTAAAATCAACAATTTTTTGCAATTTCATGCAATATATAATGCAAACATTTAGTGTAGTATATAGTTTTATTACTCTCAGTTGCAGTTTCTTAAATGTTTTGATAAAAATATAATGAATTATTCAATTGTTCGTATGACGTAAGTCGTCTGAATTCTTGACGCGAGTATATCTATTTCTTTATTCAAATTCAATAAAAAAATAATGAAGAGCGCTATGCTCACGTCGCTCAAGAAAAATGGAAGCATCCAAATTCCGCTATGAATAAAATAATAATGAATCCAACGAAGCAGCCAGCGCCTTATCTCTATACAAAGGCCTCTACAAAAGGTTCATAAAGTGACAAAAAATATTTCCCCCCGTACGGGTATAGCCCAAAGAAGTAAATAAATTCGAGATTTGTCAGTTACGCACTCATTATCATACCCGTTTCCCCATTTCGTTTCCTCGCTTTCACTTATTTGTAGGATGCGAGGACGGAGATCGAATAATAAATTCTGCCACTTTGCGGAAATTAAAAAAAAATTACAGGGTGACTACATAAACCCCTTTTTTGTCATTTACTTGGTATTATACAAAACAATGGAGCAGAATGAAATGCAAATATTGTAAATGGAGCAAAATCACACTACTCACAGACAAAACTGATTAAGTATTTTTATATAATAATCATGTAAAATCTTTAAAAGTAAATCTCCAATGTCATAATATAAATTTGCTATAGAAGAGAGTGTAGATAAAACTATTATATTATACACCACGCGCTAAGTGTATAATTTTCTTGACAACTGCAAGAACCATACCATCCATAAACCAAAGTAGCAGTTATTACAAATTTTCAGTTATTTATTGTATAAGTGTTTTAAGTAGTATTTTAGTGCGTTTAATATTCTTAAGTGGATAAAAGGCAATTAAAACACGAATGCAGTACAACGTTTTATCTACAATCACATCGCAATCATATTTGTGAAGTCAGAATTGGAATTTAATTAAAAAATATTCGCACCACTTGATATTTCTTAGTATTCAATGAAACATGGTAGGTTTTGTAATACCTACTGGTTGCTATGGTACGTTGTTTATTATCAATTATTTAATAAACAGTTCTATCTGAATTTGGTAAAAATGAAAGAAGGACTTTTTGTGGGATATTCGTAAAACAGTAAGTATAAGACTATATTTTGTTACGTGCGCACTTGCAGCTTATGACAATTTAAATATTATACAATTCATAAATATCATAGAAATTGAAACGATACGTTGTTAAGGTGTTTGCATCAAAATTACGCCATTACATGTCTCACCATACAATACATACAATTCATTACAAACAAGATATTTATGTTTATGACAGTAAAAATAGTAATTACTTAAAATATATATTATCATTATGTAGTTGTAGTTACGTTAATTATAAATTTACTGCAACTAAAACTCGAGCTTAAAATCTTTATTTTTACAGATATACGTATATCTACAAATATTTGCAAAACCAAGGAATATATACTGATGTTTTAAGAATAATTATGTAGTATTTTAAGTGAAAATATCCAATATATTTTCTAATGCGAATGAAATACCCACATTGCAATACATTTTTAGATGATGAGTGAACAATACACTTTTACAGAGAAGAACAGATTACTCACATTTAGAGGATAAATTCCACTAAAAAATCTACCTACACAGAAGTTATTTCAGTTACTGACGAGGCCTTTTTAACTATTTATAAAAAAAAAGTGACTCGCATAGTCATAGTTGTTGTTGAATTCTAATAATAAAATCTGCTATATTTCTAATAATTTGTTAGTAAGAAATATACTGCATATTGACTAGCTTAAACCTGTACATTTGTACATTTTAACAAGCACAGACTTTCTTTCATGATATTAAAAGTAAAAACTTTTCCCTCATTTCAACTTCATCTGTCAATACACTCTCCATATGGCTAAAAATAATATAATAGGTACATTTTTAAATTGGGTTCAGGTTAAAAAAATGTAATATTTGAACTAACTGATGATCTCTTTGGTATATACATTTTTTTAACATTTGCATATTATTCAATTTTTTACACATTGATATTCAGTCATACCTGTATGTGCAATAATATTAGTTATTGAAAAAGTTTTTCTCAATCCATATTTTTCAATGTTAGTTATAAAGGTAATAAAATATAAGAACGGATCACGGTCACGGATTTCCCAATCCGACTATTTCTTTTACCAGAAAAACAATCCATTAATTAATCACTTATCTTTATTAACTACTCTATACACTACTCAATACTAATTACAACTCAACTAAACACTATTTAATTAATCACTATCTGACTCGGCCGTTTATTCTTCTTTTATAGACCAAACGAATATTCCAGGTATTTTCTAGCATCTCGTCGATTTTACATAACTTTACGATGATCACAAATTGCCAACGTAAAGTTATGTGAAATTACAGACAAATTTTTATCAATGTACCATTAATTCTACTTTCACTCTCAGTCGTTGAAGAACATACCAAAAGGATTATAAACCACCCTGTACCAATATTACCACCAGAATGCATTTATCTAAAACCCTCGCCGACTCCTATCCCATTAATCATTCGCTCACCTGCCCCAACTTCCGATATTTCGATCTGCTAAATCTCCTGGACGCAGATTTTCAATAAGGGGGAAATACTGACTAATAATCAACCCCACATAAACGTAAATTATAGACGTCGGCGAGGATAAATCGTCCCGAAACAACGGTCGACGTCCCGACGAGCGTCGGCTGATCCCCGCCTGAAATTCATGAACCCTCGAGCGTTTTTCGGGGCGCCGAATTCGAAGCGATTAATTGATACTGAAGCAGCGGAATCCGAAATATTGTTGGGATAATTAGGGGAAAGGGAAATTTTGTTTTTATGGCGTTGTCAAGGGCCACCGCAAGATTGATTCTAGCTTTTTTAAGATTATTATTATTATAATGAATAATCTTATTTACCTCTAGAGTATTAAGAATCTGTACTATACACTATTTACAATCTCTATAACTCTTGCCCATTCTTTTTTATTCCGTACCATTCTTGTTCCTTCGTTCCATGCTGCTTCTCTTTTCTTTAGGTTTTCCGCTATCACACTATTCCATATTTTTTATGGTCTTCCTCTGATTTTCTTGTTCTGTTTATTTGTCTTTCTTCCTCCATACGTACTACATGCCCGAACCATCTTAACTGTTGTCTCTCAATACTTTCTAAAATATGTTGTACGTTTAACTCTTGCCTTATTAGTTCATTTCTTATCTTGTCCTTCCTTGCAGCTCCTGTAGATATTTCATTTCCATGGCTTGGAATTTACTCTTCACCCGGAAAGTCCAACTTTCACATCCATATGTCAAGATTAGTTTGTACACAGTATTAAACACTGATGTCATCTTTGTTTTCTTCGTTATTTCCTTTCTTCTTATAAATGTACTATTCAATGTATAATATAACTTTGTCGCATTTTCTATTCTACTGTTTATTTCCATGTCTTCGTTTCCGTCTTTTGTATGTTCACTCCTAGAATGTATCTATTTGTTCTATGCCATTTCCCTCAATTTCGATTCTCATTTTAAGATAATTTTTACCTATTGACAATAGCTTTTCTATCCCAGTTTTATCCATGTTTCTTTTTATCATTTTTGCTGTTATACATGACATGACATGTCCTGCTGCTTTGCCTCGGTTCTTTCTATCTGTTTATTATATCTTTCTCTTCTAGGATTTCCCCTTTATTGATTTTATATAGTTATTTCTTTTATATGTATCTTTTAGTAGTGTTTTTAACGTTCTGTAAAATAGTTTTTGGATTCCTTTGATATAGCGTTCTATTTTACCCCAAACTCTTAGCTTCTTTCACCATCTCTTTTACTTTTAATCTGAGACAAGCTTAATTTATATTGGACATGGTTCTGACTTGTCAGTTTGGCTGAAGCATTTTGACTGATTCATTGATACTGAACAAATAATGAACGTGACAACACGATTTTAGAGAAAATAATAATCAAATTCGCGCTTCAGTTAAAGTGAAAACTAGGTCAACTTTTCAGTCAATTTGTATTACAAAAGTAAAAATGAATTACACAAACGCTGAAATGTGCGAAATGGATTACCTTTACGGAATGGCGAGCGGTAATTCGGCAGAAGCAAGGCGGTTGTATCAAGAAAGATATCGTGATCGCCAAGTACCACATCATAACTTGTTTCAACGCATTCACCAATGACTATGGGAAAATGGAAGTTTTAAAAAGAATACTGCTGATAATGGGCGGCCTACGGAAGCTGCAAATGCCCAAGTAGAAAAAACTGTCAACGAAATTGAAGAAAATCCGATCATAAGTACCATAAAAATTGGGTACAAGTTAAACATACCTCACTCGATGGTTTGGAGAATTTTGAAAAGACAATTTTTGT
This sequence comes from Monochamus alternatus, assembly GCA_037114965.1. NCBI lineage: Eukaryota > Metazoa > Arthropoda > Insecta > Coleoptera > Cerambycidae > Monochamus > Monochamus alternatus. The sequence continues at coordinate 11,745,199 of CM073434.1, read as the reverse complement.
ATCCCTACCATATCCAAAGAGTACAAGCCTTATTGCCAAGAGATTTTTCGCCAAGATTGGCGTTTTATAGATGGATGCAAGACAAAATAGCTCGAAATCCTCAGTTTGAAGCCGAAGTTATATTTACCGATGAAACATCTTTATCGAGAGATGATATTTTGAATTTTCACAATAACCACATATGGGCTGAAGAAAATCCACATGAAATTGCAGAAGGCAATCATCAGCAAAAATTTTCCGTGAATGTTTGGGCTGGCATCGTCGGTGATCATTTGATAGGCCCACATTTTTTACCGAACAGATTAAACGGTGCAGATTATCGACAATTTCTAGAAGAAGTACTGCCGGAACTGCTGGAAGATGTACCGCTTCAAGTAAGACAAAACATGTACTTTATGCATGATGGAGCTCCGGCCCACTTTAGTTTGGTTGCTCGCCAATACTTGGACGACGAATACCAAGACCGTTGGATCGGTCAAGGAGGTCCCCACCCTTGACCCCCGCGATCTCCCGAACTTAATTGTTTAGATTTTTTCTTTTGGGGCCATCTCAAAACCCTAGTCTACGCTACTCCAATTGAAAATGTTGATCAATTAAGAGAACGCATTGTTGCATGTTGCGACATAATTCGGAACACTCCGGAAATTTTCTTGCGTGTTAGACAGTCTATGCGCCGAAAAATTGCTGCGTGCATTGAAGCTAACGGAGGACATTTCCAACATTTAATTTAACTGTGTACGATTTTTTTTTTTAATTTTGCAACTGTGAAAGTGGCGTTTGGATCTGTTACTTGTTCTAACAATTAAATAAATTTTGTTTAATTAGTAAAAAAAAATTATTTCAAAAAATTGACCATGTTTTTCAACATAAAAGTAGATTTTTCTCGAAAACTTTAGAGCTTATGACCAAGAGTACATTTTTGTGTAGAAAACATTGGCAGTTCAAATGGGTGTCTCAAAACTGTACTTTTTCCAGTGGTGTTGAAGTTGGGGAGAAACACGCCCACTTCCCCTTCAAAATCTTCACCAATTATGACTTTGAAAAAAAAAATTTCTCGCATAGAACATAGCTTATTATGAGTAGTTAATGCTTACAAAAGCTGTTTTCTGTACGATAAACGGTTCCGGAGATATTCGCAAAAAACGAAGTGTTTTTACAATTTCAACACTATATCTCGAAAATTGTGCATTTTAGAGGGTAAGTCAATACAAACTTTTTTTCAAATTTTTGAACGAGCTATCACATCCTGAAGTATATTATGAAACACCCTGTATATTGTAATTCATATTCAAAGAGTGTTTAATACAAATTGAGCTCGAAAAGTGAAGATAACCATTTACATTTCTGTTAGAAAAGGTAATTTAAATTAATATAAATCGATCTATTTCGGCCATTTTAATAATTGGTGTTTGTGGCGTTTTGAAAAGAAATGAGCTGAGCTCTTTTTTGATACAGAAAAGGCAGCACTTTTTCCAGTCTCTTAATAGAATTGCTTAAATAAATGACAATAACAAATAACATATTGGTATTTCATATTTTTTACTGAAGGAAATACAAGCGAATGCATTGATATGAACTAATAATACCTCCAATAATGAAAATATATAGCGTAAAAACTACTATACTACTATACTACTACACTACTATATGGGGCAGAATATAAACCATCAAACTTAAAATAGATGCGGTGTTTAAAAAATATTAATTTTTACACTTCAAAATTGGAATATTCTATACACTTAGTATAAAATACTCGACAAGGCTTATGTCAGACACATAATATTACAAAAACAGACCTACCAGTCAACTATACCATGATAAAAATAAAATAAATACTATAAAAACTGCGAACAAAGTGGCAATAAATTTTACAATATAAGTGGGTGAAAACAAAACCGAGAGGGCAGATAGGAAAGTAGGTACTGCCAATGTTAGCCATTTGCATCTGCACTGCTTGTTGAGAGTAAAACTACCAATCAAATCCAAATTTTGCAAAGTAAAATTCATAACAAAGGTAAATATGCTGCTTAAAATTTCTTAACCTTAAAATCTTACTAAAAAAATAATGGGTGTAACAAAATTGCTCATTAACGGTACCAGATATTACTTTTTACAGTGTACTTATATGAGCAGTCCCCTTCAATATTTTCATGTGTTGCAATTTTTCACGAACCTGAGAGACGTTCCGCTAAATCCCTACATTCGGATGCGCAGACCAGCATAAATTTAACTTCTATTAATATTGTTATAAATCCCGCGGAATAAGGACCGCTCGCGGGTTCTATAGAGATTGCGGAATTTAATTTGAGTCTTGTCGCTTGTCTCAAGCCGATTAATCCAACGCCGTCTAGGTTTTGTAAAGCTTGGAAGCGGGCCAGATCAGAAATATTTCTCTCTTCGAAACCGACGCAGGTTATGCCTAATTCTATCACGAAAAATCGCGTACCTACAGTTGATAAACGTCGCCGGCCCTAAATCCGTTCGCCGGACGCGGTTTTTATCGTCAACAGCTGTTGATCGAACTACAACGAAGTAAAGACTTAATATTTATAACTATATAAACAAGGGGATTCGGCGTGACCGCGATGTAGTACTAAATAATCGGGAGCAAAGACAAATTTATCGCATCTGGCGGCAAGAAAAATAGAACGGTGTACCTCAAAATATTGTTGGAGATTTTTCTGCCGACGGCGCTTGCTTGAAATTTATTGCATCTCTGGAGGAGAGGATGATTTTTTTTGAGTTTTGCACTCGTTTTCTTAAGTGCACTGTCTTTATAAGCAATTTTTAACGAATTCATAGTTGTTTTTAGAAGCAATCTATAAAAAATCTAAGTTGGAAAAATATATCTTCACTTGTGTATTTGGAAACAAAATAGTAATTTGTTGAGCTAGGTTAAGATATATCTATCAACACCCTGAAAAGGTGTTTTTAAAAAATCGATTTTTGCTACTGACGCGAATGTTGATTGTTTGCTTGCACTGATCACGTCTGACAGGCGTCTAAGCATTCGTGCGTTGTCTGACGAGTTAGACGCCAACAAAGAAACCGTTCGCAACATTTTACACGAAAATTTGAATATGTGAAAGATTTGCGCAAAGATGATGCCAAAAGTTTTCACCCGTGAACAGAAAGACATGCGAAAATCGATCTGCGAAGATTTGTTGTTCCGCATTCGGGGCGACGGTAGAGACTGGATGAGTCGAGTAGTCACTGGAAATGAGACCTGGATATTTGAGCATGACTCCGAGACCCGTAAACAAAGTCAGTAGTAGATGGAAAAGGGTGGAAAGCGCCCAAACAAAAGCGAAGATGTCACGACTTATCTCCGTTCAACAGATAAGTGTGTGTCAAACTGTTCGGTAAACATCGATCATTGTTGGCTACAGTTGTATCAAGAAGAAGTAAGTAACAATAAAATAAAAATCATTTAACATCTCTATGGAAGCAGATAAACAAATTTTAAACTGTCAAACTTGACATACGTTTAATATTTTTACTACGATTTTGAGAACAAAAAGAGAGAGTTTTTCGAAACGTCAATAATACGGAAGTGCGCGATAATCATGTGATTTTTGTTATTTTTTTACTTATCTGCTTTCAGTGTGAGATTTTTTGGTTAGGCAAACGTAGTTTCAAAAATAACCCTTGACTGTTCCGTTTGGCGCAAGGGCTTATTTAATTAATCTTTATTATTTTTTCAGAAGTGTGGCAAAAACCCAATAAAACTAAAGAAAAACTAAAATTATGTCACAAATAAATAGCTTCAGACAATACAATAATAACATTTTGGCGAAATTTAATTTGCTTGTTTTTTCATTAACAAATTCCCACACCTTCTATAAAGGAACTTTGAATTTAGACATTTTTGCAATCACTTTCTTAAGAGCGCTATTTTTATTAGCAATTTTTAACGAATTTATAGATGTTTTTGGAGGCGGTCTAAACAAAAATATACAAGTTGGAACAATATCTCTTCACTTTGTTCATTTGGAAAGGAATATTAATTTGTTTACTTCAAAATATAACTATCAAAATGCTGACAAGTCGTTCTAAAAACTTCGATTTTCTGCTATCGATTAATTGAATTTGTAATAATTTTAATTACATTAACCGAATGATCGATTAATTGATTATTTACCTGTTATTGCTATTTCTACTTCCACTATACTGCACGGAAAGAAAGCTACCCTAATGTCAAGATTAATACCCTTATTCCAACGTTACTTTAGTTTCACTATTCCTCAAATATAATAATACTTGATTAAAAGATTTACTTATTCTTCTAGAATAAGACTATAAATTCTTCACATAAGAATAAAAATTATTCGAAATCAAGAAAACTGCTATACTTAATATGAGCTTTATCTCATATAAAAGGTTATGTTTGCTTAGAGAATTGTTTTATTTTATGTGGATAATACGAATTACTTTAGTCAACATTTGTTATTCTCAAAATAAAGTTATGTTTCCTTTATTTCAAGATTTAGTTTAAGTGAGATCAAAGAATTACTACAACTATTTGAAATAATATTAAATAATGTTTAATAAAGTAAATAATAATATTGCATGCACACACTACAAAATACCAAAAATAATAACAATACCACGATTCGTGTACGTACGTGTTACGTTGTTAACTAAGGTTAAGGTTATAAAGGAAGTGCCACTTTCAACAAAGACTGTGCGCACTTCTCACATGACGTATTTTGAAATAATTCCTTAACTTATTGGGGAAGGTTAGGGTTACACAGAGTCGGCTTCAAAATTTGGAATAATTTCATACTCAGTTGACAATGAAAATATAATATTGTGAACTATTGTATTCTTGTATGTTAACAGAGTCAAGAGGTTTCCGAATATCGTCAGTATTTTGTTTTGAGGTGCAATGAATTATAAAGACTTCATTTACAAAACGGTACCGTACGTATTTTTTTAAATTATCAGCTATCAAACACAGAGGCTTGAATTTTTAAATCTTAAAATTAGAAAAGCAACGGCGGTAATCAAGTTGCGGAAAATCATCTGCGAACTTCCGAAAAGAAAAATTGGTCGGCGCGGATTTTTTTTTAGTAGCACTTCCACCTGTACAGAGATAAATATTCCCACCCGGAACCCTGCGTTCCATTCGGATATGCAGATTAAAAATGTATCACTTTTTACGAAATACAAATTAGGCCCGTCCTCACAGACAGTCCAATCCATCACGGATGTCGCTTTTGAAATGATAATGTATTACAATCGTTTATTCGGTGTAGAATATACATTCGAAATATGCATTCTTTACAACTGTTATTGTTGTCATCGTGCATCTATATACGTTACACTTTTATGCGCAAAATTAATATCTTAAAATATGACTATACAGAATGTCCCAAAATAGAAGGTCATACCATTAACCACATATTCTTTGGACAAAAATAATGCGACTTTCCATATGTCATTTTTTATTTGTTTTTATCTCTTTCACTGTACAGACTGTTAAAGTTACATTTTAAAAAAACTATTTTTGTTTTCTAAGATACACACTTGAAATTTTGCACGTACTTTTATCTTATTGCAACTGAGGGATGGAGTACCCTCCAATTATTTATAAGTACAGCAGCTTTTTCTTGAAATATCAAACGGAGAATTTTCTTCTGATCATTTTACCTCTTTCGTAATTTTTTGTTTAAATGCCTCGTTTTGGAGAAAAACGACAATTTGTAGTGCCCATAAATCTATCATTCACTATCATTTTCAAGTGAAACTGAAATTTTGTGGATATACCTGTTATTACAATACCTTGGCAACTTAGCAAATCGTAATACTTACTGAATGAATATTTTCTAATTAAAACAAAAAGAGAATATCTTTCAAAAGATAAGGTTTTCGCTACTTAAAAGGGCACGTACATGTGTTAATGAGGAGGGTGGGCAAGTAGAACGTTTGTTAAATTAGTAGTAATTAATTAATTATTTTATTTAATGTTATTTAGGTAAAAAGTTATTATGTTGATCGTTCATTACTACTATTACTAAACAAGACTATTATTTTTTGATTGATAAGAGAACTGTATTACAGATTTTAATGCCATTATTTTTTCAATTCATAAGTATTCCTCATTTTATAAAATGTAAAATTATCCATTCTGTTTTAAATTTCATTAACACGAACGACGAAAAATTACACATTTGGGCTCCATCGGATATGTTCGACAAGTTCCAATAATATTCCAGCAATTCTGCGGAACCAGAAAAGCTCCATGTATGTACAACGTACTGGTACTTAGTTTAAATTGAGCCAATTAATATAATGCTGTATTTCATCACGCGTAATCGGATCGATGTTGAACCAAACGAATGCTTTTAAAAGGTAATATTTATTTAACAGCTTGTCGTAAAAGTAGAGCTTTTAGTTGGACTTGATAGTAATGTTTGTTAAGGGCGCCGTTTTTATACGCAAGCCTGAAAAAATATATCTTCACTATGCTAATTATAAAAAAAATCAAGCTGCCAAGTGATTTAGAATAAGAAAAAATGAATATTTTCACCTGTTATGTTTCATCATTACTTTATATGCTTGTTGTACACTAAGAAATGTTCGAATGTACGCTAAAGGATTTTTTCCAGTTTCTCTTGGGTGAAAGCATCTGTATGTCGTAAAAAAGCAGTGGTAAGAACGTCCTCTGCAGAAAGACAAGTTTTGGCTTTTGGTGCTTCTCCGAGCGATGATGCATCCACATTTCATCGCAGGCACGAATGTTCATCTCATTGATGCTTGTCCGGGGTACTTGGGACTTTGAAAGCGTTAGTCGCCGCAAAGTTTCGGTGCGTTCTATAGTCTCCCGCAACAAAAATTTAATAATGATTGCGTTCCTTAATGGATGCGTGTACCTTTTGCTCAGACATGGTGCTACTGGCGGTGTCGAATGATTAATGATACTAATGTCGGTCAGTGGTCGCGCGGTTTAAGGCGTCAGTACTTGAATCGAGGTGACCAGATCGGTGTTGGTTCGAGCCCAGCTGCCGGTAGACCGTATATAAGCTATATTCGTAGAGAGGTTTGGCGCCCTCTCTGCGGGTATGGTAGGGTGGAAGAATGTTGGCTTGGGTCAATGTGAGAGATTGATACCGGTTGATATATGACTACCCCCCTAATTAATGAGGTTTTCCAGGTTTCCCTCATTCCTGCACTGAATAGTGGTTAGGGACTATCAACGTAAGTCGTTCCTGGGCTCAAATGCGGCCTGCATAATAATAATATGCCGCCCTCTCTCCCGCACAAGTCTCCGACTTCTGAGCTAATCCCTGTGATTAGAATGAGGGGTAGAGATATTATTATTATTATTATTATTATTATTATTATTATTATTATTATTATTATTATTATTATTATTATTTTTTTTTTTTTTTTTTTTTTTTTTTTTTTCCAGTAACACCTTCCGAAGCTCCGACACATTCGGAGATGTTCTGAACAGTCAAGCAATGACCACTCTCCACTCCGTGGAGTCAGTAATCATTGCGCCCGTAAATCGTGCGTTCTGAGTAGACGTAGCGAACCAAGGACGATTGCCTTCTGCATTCTGCCGGCTAAGATCTCTGCCGAATTTCGGCAAGCCGGTATGATCTTTAAGTCAGAAAGCAACGTATGTCTCATTCCACCCAGGACGCCTATAATGAGCACCACAATCTTAACAGAGTGGTCTGGATACAGCCTGCGGAGCTCGGAGAGAAGATCTCGATACTTCCTCCGTTTTTCCTCCTCTTTTAGGACGATGTTGTTCTCTGCGGGAGCCGAGAACTCAATCACAAACATCGTCCTAAGTTGGTGGTCGAGGAGGACTACATCAGGCTTATTGGCTTGAATTTGCCTGAGGGTGGGGAATGAATAGTTCCAATAAATTCGGCACTTCTCATTCCCCACAACGGATTCTATATCCCCCGGAGCATAAGGCAGCACTGGCGTCTCGTCTATCTCATACGAGTGTCGTAAATGATAATACAACACCCGTAAGGCTGAATCGTGTCTTTGGATATACGCTGTGGCCGCATATACCGGACAGGCCGACAGGAGATGCATAAGCGTCTCCGGCGCCTGGCGGCAGGCCCTGCATCTGGTATCAGGAACCTCGATACCCAAGACACGACTACGATAGACGAGAGTATTAATTACACCATCTTGGCAAGCCATTATGAACCCCTCGGTCTCAGAGTTCAGCCCCGCTGACCTCAAAAAAGCGAAGGTCAGCTTTTCAGATAAGCCAAGCCCCTCTAGATGACGGTAGAAGAGACCATGCATTGGCTTATCCTTATGTAGCTGCAGAAGGTGACGCGTCTCTGCAGCTTTAATTTGGGCTTTTAACTGAGCAGGGTCCCACTCGGTGACAGAGTCTGGATTTTCCCGCTCAGTATCGAACACGAGACCAAGTTCATTGGCTGCTCTTCTCGCTGCCTTATATACAAACGCTCCTATCCCTGCTGCTTCATGGTCTTGGACCATGCAGAGAAGGGGATCCGAGCTCCTGATGATTTTACAGGCTTCCTCCAAAACCACTCTGCCCTGGAGACACTCCAAACTCAAGAGTCCACGGCCTCCCCGATTTCTTGGGAAGTATAACCGCGAAACGGACGATCTTGGATGCAAACTCTGATGGAGATGCATCATTTTGCGGGTCCCTACATCGAGTTGCCTCAGCTCTTCTTGTGTCCATTTCACTACTCCAAAGGAGTAGAGAAGGATCGGAACGGCAAGCATATTTGTGGCACTCACCTTGTTCTTACCCGACAGCTCCGAAGACCAGATTTGTCGGAGGCGGTGCCGATACCTGCCGCGGAGAGCGTTTTTCACCGTTGCCACCTCATGAGTGCCCCGCTGTGGGACACCCAAATAGGTGTACGACTCTCCGGCATCTAGATGATGGAAGATGCTTCCGTCTATGAGCTGGGCGTCCTCTCCGTATGCACCGCATCGTCCTCTCTTGAGATGAACCAGTGCACATTTGTCCAGCCCGAACTCCATCCCAACCGCCTGCGTGTACTCCTGTACCACTCTGAGGGACTGATTTAAATCCCTCTCTCCGGAGGCATAGAGTTTAAGGTCATCCATATAGAACAAATGGGTGACCTTATGCCTCCGGTCTCCTGGGGTACCGCAGTTGTAACCCCGGGTACGACGAAGTGCAACGGATAATGGCAGCAGTGAGATGCAAAACAAGAGGGGACTCAGAGAATCTCCCTGGAACACTCCCCTCCTGAACAAAACCGGCTCTGTCTGGACCCTTGCATTAGCCGATGTTATGGTAAAGCGGGTCCTCCAGAGCGGCATGAGTTGTTCAATACACCTCACTATGGGGTCGGCCACCGCAAGGCATTGGAGCAAGTGGATTATTAGCTCATGTGATGTCATATCAAATGCCTTGCGGTAATCTATCCAGGCCATTGAGAGGTTCCGCTTGTACTGCACGGAGTCCTGCGTAATACATCTGTCGATGAGCAGGTTCTCCTTACAGCCAGCCACACCCCTCTTGGACCCTCGCTGCTCGTACATCCGTTGATAAACCGGGTTCACTGCGTGGAGCACACGCGCGTACAAGATGCGAGTAAACACCTTGTAACACGCATTCAGGCAGGTTATTGGACGGTAGTTCTTTGGCTGGGACAAATCTCCGCTCTTAGGGATAAGCTTATTATTATTATTATTATTATTATTATTATTATTATTATTATTATTATTATTATTATTAATGATATGAATGAGTATCTAATAGTAATAATAGGTAGTTTTGTATTAAAATTTGTGCCACGTTAATACAGTGACAACAAACCAGATGATTTTTATAAAATTTTAATTGTTTTTCACTTATTTTGAGGAATTTTAAAAGAAATATGAAAAAGAATGTTTAAGGAGTAAAATACATATCTACATAGAGGATGGTTCTTAAGTAATGATCCATGGAGACTATATTTTTCACTTCAAAACTTGCCTTAATAAAATTTTGATAACAAAAAATATACAAGGTGTCAAAGTTTTTTGAAATAATTACACTGTCTTTGAATGTATCAACTTAAACATTTAGAAATGGATGTTTTTGGATATGAGAAATCACAATCTGTTGTCTATTTCGACGTATTTTCTAGAGGGCGCCACAGCGGCCATATTTATGCCGCAAATGTATCAAACATTCAAAGATAATGTAATTATTACAAAAAATCACTTTTTAAATTCCAATTTTGACACCCTGTTTCTTTTTTAATATTATCAACACTTTATTCAAGCAAGTTGGCTTAAATCGTAATATTTGTATGTAAAAAATCTAGTCTCCATGGGCCACTACTTACGCACCACCCTGTATGTCTAAAAGTACTTTATGAATAGAACCAGTTATTATATTCCGCATTCTCATAAAGTTGGAACAATAAATTAGTACGAAACTCCGGAAGTGGGATGGAATTAAAATTCAGCAGCTATGCTATTGTTTTGGCAAATTCTATAATTGCAAATATTATGTATGCAACGACTCTACTGCTAGCTTTATAGCACATTGTTATAAAAAGTTTCTAAACCGAGTCTCCAAGTTAAATTGATTCCTTTTATGCAAAGCGGACCAATTTCAAGTACGATTTAATAAAATAATGTAAAACAGGCTTGAATTATATGAGGGAAGTATAGTTCTGGCTCTTAGGTATAAGATAGCGATATACAGCGTGGATGACCGAAAATTGCCACATTTTGATGTAAAAATTAAAAAACTCTTAGACCCATAAGCCATTAATTTGAGGGGAGTTTATTTAATGGATGTATTTTTTCCATAATTTTTTTTTTAAATTTTATTTACAAATATTTTGAAATTTGTAATTTAAAATATTTTTCATACGATCATTCGGAAAAATGTACTTTTCCGCACGATTTTTCGTGGCGAAAGTGGCACTTTTTCGCACTAGTGCAGTAAAGTACACTTTCAGTTCTTAGGAAACGTTTCTTGGTGAACATTCTAAAAATTAGGGGAATGAGTACAATCGTTTGAAATAATAATGACACTCATTAAAATGAATTTTGCGATATATTTTGAACTTCTGACGTATTCGTAATGAAATCTACTACCAACTACTTTTAAAATTAGTTATTTATTGTTTCTCTCATCAATAGAAATTTCTACTTGGAACTTGTAGAAGTTCAAAAACTGTTTTAAGAGAGTGTCATTATTATTGCAAACGATTGTACATTCATAAAATATATCCATCAAATTGAAGAAAATTCTAGGACCTAAAACATGGACTTTTAACGAGAATCTGTTTACCAACACTTAAATGGACTGTACAACAATCCGAAACACATTTCTTGTGAAATTCATGTATCAAAACTGTATCGCTATCAGCGGGGGATTATTATATAACGTTATCCGAACTAAAAAAAATTAAATGTGAAAGCGTTAAAAAGTTCTTAATGGTGTACAATTTCTCTGCACACATGCTGGTCCCATATGGTCCCGTCGAGTTATAAATCTTTATACCAACTTTAATAACGACAGTATAAAAACCGCATCTTAACTGTCTCCTTTTTTGTTTCGCCGTTTATTTTCGAGTGCTTTTATCTATTCGGGGAGCTGATACATTTAATACGGTTTAATTATCGAACTTCAAAAGAACCAAACAGCGCATTTGTAGCGCGTCAATTATAAAAAATTTTTGGACGTGCCGCCGCGAGCGCTTTATCGAAAATTTATGCTTATTATTCGTTACAAACACGCGACAAATGTGTGTATACAGGGTGCAGATACACATCCGCATAAGAACCGGCACAGAGCAGATACGTTGCAAAATATTGCAATTTAACCAGACTGTATCACATAAGAGGGCCACTCCCATGTATCTCGCTTAATATGCGAGATACGCCAAAAATCTTTAATTGTTTTTTGTTGCATTTTTGGAGGCCTTTATGCTCGTAAAAACAAATTTGAGATTCATGGCCAACTTTATGAGTAATAACAAAAAAACCTATAAAATGCCCAAATTTTAAGGCTGTCTAACTTTTTTATTTTAAGAGATAGAGAAAACTTATTGGTAATAAATTTTTATTGCAAAATTGATACCTTCCACCTGATATAAACAGATTTTTTAAATATCGTATATGGTTCGCTGCGCCCTCTAGGCGGATAAAAAAAATTGTCTGTTTTTTCGTCTTTCATGCAATATACTACATGTTGCCCTTATCTTTCATATTTATTACATGTTTTTCAATTTTAGTTAAAAATAAATGAACCTAAATATTTTCGTGTTGCTCAAGATAATGTAGAACCTGTTTTAAAGACGCCAATTGCAAAAAAATAATAAACAGAATGTACTTTTTTATGCAAAATACAGATTTTATTATAATATTATTTTATTACATTGTCTGTGTCAAAATAATTTTAAAGACCCAATTGCTTTTAATGTGAAAAGCAATAAAGCGAGATACATGGGAGTGGCCCTCTTATGTGATACAGCCTGTATATTGCACTAAGTTACAAAAAATGATGTTTTTAATGCAACAAACTATCGAAAATTGTGTTGACAATAAAAACAATTGCTAACGTCAGAAGTGACGTACGTCATCTGAATTCTTGCCGCAAATATATGTTTCATTTTGTAGAAAATAAAAGACCATCGGGCAAACTATATTGGAAAATATATATAAGTATAGCAGCTAAATTGCCCTCATTAGTATTTCTATTTGTAAAAAATATTTGGGAATGTTTCGTCTACATGTGTTTTTGAAAAACATTCTCAATAAGTCACTTTAATCCATGTTTGACTGACTTGAAAATTAATAGATTTCATGTATGTGTGCTTTTTATAGACAGGAAGGATTTAGAATTGGGGTGGCCTTGCAATATAGACAGGCTAACTATTGTTCGCAGCATTTGTTCGCGTGTATTTTGGGTTTGTACAAAGTGTCCTAATTTCGCTGCAGGGTATCTCAGAAATTATAAGAGATAGAAGAACAGGGGAAAACAGATACAGGGCAAAACTTAAAAAAAACTACTTTTCAGGTATTCTTCGTATCTCAGAAAATAGCTGAGATATCTGGATAGTGGAAATTGCTTCTGATAGACTAGTTTTAAGTAGATTTCAGTTCAGTTAACTAAATGGAATACCCTGTATATTTTTAAGCAATTCAATTGCATTCATTTTTCCTTCATAATAACATATTGACGTTTTTTGACAATTTACAAAATATAAAATAGTGGCTGCTATTATCATGATGGGAAAAAACAATGCAATTAAATTGCATAAACATATACAGGGTGTATTTAACTGAATAATTGTTTTAAACATTTTCCTGTGATATCCGCCTGAATATCATTATTCTTTTTATATTCATTAGACTCTTAAGGTTACTGTCGCATAAATATAAACTTATTAGTGGTTTTACAATTTTACAGTTCTTATGAATACTCTGTAGGTTATTAAAAAACTAAAATTGTTACTTGAGAGCACAATGGTACTGGATATATTGTTCCAAATTTGAAGAGAATCTGTACTTACATCACTATTAAAAAAGTTAAAAATGCTTTAGAAACTATTTTTAATTTAATTTTTTTATATACAGAATTCTAGACGCTCTTTTGTATACATTATGGTACAATAACCATGTTTGTATACATTTTGAAATGAAAATAATATGACGAAAGCTTAATATCTTACCACATATTCGTTTTTCGTTGACATTGCCCCATTGGTCTCCGCTGAACTCTTGGAGCCTTGCAAAATTTCTTCTAGGTACTCTATATATTCAATGGCACTCCTCAATATCTCCACTTTGGGTAGCCTTTGTCCAGGGTTGTTACACGTCCTCTTCTTCAGCATTTCGAAAGCCTCATTTACCTGCAACAAGGACACATAACATACATGCAAAGTATATCTGCACATTTAGCCACTTAACACAAAATATTACGCCAAGTGCATATACACCTTGTATTTGTTAACTGCATGTATCTCCAAATGCCCACATATTAAAATTTATATATTTTTCTACCTGTCGCATCTATTCTCAAAATAAAACCATCAAAGAAAACTTTAATCCAAAAATAAATATTATTCGCGTAATTAATAAGCTGCTTACTTTTTTAGCTGGTACGAAACAATATTGCGATGATATATCGCTGGAATAGAACGTTGACAACTGTCCCATATTTTATTCGGATTGTAGTAACATGCTAAGCATTTCTATTTCTCATTTAATAAATTAAGTATTAACGTTTTCTGTCAGGAACTAATGCAGATCATAAATATGAAACGACACATTTCGGTCTAACATATATTTTAAATTAACTATCATTATTAAAGGGTGCTTTCTTCAGTGCGTATTTTTTTCGTGGTGACAAGAAATGCTTCAATTAATAACTTAGTCTATTAGAAGGGCTGGACCCTTCCGAGCCAAGCCATTGGCGTGGTCACGGCGGGGCTGCGATTCGTGATAGACAGGAAGCAAGCATCAATTCTGTGTTGTTCATAGCTGCATATGGTTAATATGAATAAAAAAGAGAAATAATACGAGTGATACGTCAACAGTGATGTCTGTACCTTTGAGAGTTTTAGAGACTAAAGTGAATATTTTATTACCGAGATTTGTTATTTGAGGAGAACAATCACATGACTTTTGTTCTGTGATCCTATAGCCTCAATTTTGCAATTCATTATTTTTACAACAATACAACGTACAATTTTACGTTTAATCATGGAGGAAGGAGACTCTTTAGTCAATTCGTTAACTGACATTACACTCAAAAATAAGTAAACGTATTACTTTGCAACGTGCGAAAGGTAAGTTTAGTTCTAGAAAAGGATTTTAGTCCATGAACTAAAGTGCATGTCCCATCAATCCGGAGCTAAAACTAAATAATATTCTTGAAATTTTCATTACCAAATCAACAGTTAATAAAAATAAACACACTTTAGTCCACAAAATTGCATTATTAGTTAACAGAATGAGGTGACTAAGGTGCGTTTTTAGAGCCGGGATTTTTTGATTGTGGAATAGTCGAAGGGAACAACCACCCGAAAGATTAAAATGCATTTTATTGCTCTCAATCCACCTGAGAATATAAGAGAGAAGATAATGTGCTTTAATTCTTTGAGTTGACCGAACCCTGAAAATTAATAATCATACTTTTAATTCACAAAGTGAAAGAATTAAAATATACTTTAATACTGCCATTCTACGTGACACTTTACATACCCGATAAAAATGAAAAATAAGAGAGCACTTTAGTTATGCGGGTCCACTTAATACTGAAAATAAATATTAAAACGCACATTTAACTCACAAGGTGGAACAAGGATAATACTGTCACTTTAGTCCATAAAATAAAAGCTAAAATGGGTATTGTCAGTTCACAAATTAAGTGACTAAAGTGTATTTTTAATCCCAACATTTGTTGAGGACTAGTCGAAAACTACATTCACCCAAAATGTTATACTGTGTAGTGCTGCACTTTGCATCCCAAATAAAAATTAAACAATATGAATACACTTTAGTTCTGTGAATCGATTCAACAATAAACATAAATATTAGAATAGCACTCTTAATGGAGGGAATAAGTGTAAATGGATATTAAAAGTAGCACCTTATTCTACTAAACGTGACGTGACTAAAGTATATCTTTAATTTCAAAATTTGTTGAGGACTACTTAGTCGAAAGCTACAATCACCCAAAAGGTTGTACTATTTAGTGCTGCACTTTACATCCTGAATAAAAATAAAAAAATATTAATACATTTTAGCTCTGTTTGTCGATTTAACCCTAAACATAAATATTAAAATAGCACTATTAATTCACAAAGTGCAAATAGATATTAAAAGTGACACTTTATTCCACTAAATAGAGACTAAAATAGCGCTATTAGTTCTCAGATTGAAGTGACTAAAGTGCATTTTTAATCCCAAAATTTGTTGAGGAGTAGTCGAAAAGAATAATCACTCTAGAAATAACGTGACACTTAACGTCTCAGACATAAGTGTAAAACGTAAGTATGCACTTTAGTCCTGTGAGCCTATACTTAACCTCGAGAATAAATACTGAAATAACACTTTTAATCCCCAAACTGCAAAAGAGGACAAAAACTGACATTTTAGTCTCAGAGAATAGAGACTAAAGTGTCACTTTTGGATTATAGAACGCAAAAAAAAAACGTACCTTTCGCAGTCTTCTTCGTTCCCTCAGGGTGGCGGCCTTTCTTCTGTCGACCGCTACCGTTTTTTTCTTGCACGCCTTGCACGCCCACGTCAGGCACTTTCTCGGTCCATTTATAGAACATCCCGTGTGAGGTGGTTCCAAGATGTGTGTGGCTTCCTTCTCGTCATCGCTGTCAATGGAACTTTCGGCGCTCACATAGCCGGTGTCGATCCTTAAACTATATTTACCGTCAGATGGTTTATCCGACTTTTAAGGGAACAAGATGGGTCATTGTGAAAAATGTGTTAGTATTTTTAATTTCTTAATCAGACTGGAATCACTTTGGAATCGCGATGCTGACTGGCCAGTACTACAATAATAGCAATTAAAACTAAAATACTGAAATGAACAAAGGTTCGGTCAAAAGTGCAAATAATAAATATAATAGGGAAGTTGGATTACATTTGGTTTGATTCTCGACAATTGTGACACTTCCACTTCAATATTGGTTAAGATATCAGATACCAAAACCAAGGTTCCATAAAATTTCACTATAGTTGAAGAATTCTATTTGGATTTTTACTGGAGATACATGGCTCTTCGTCCAGCAAATGTGGGACATCGGAGGCTTTTCCTAAAGTATGTGAAAGGCAAGTGTACGAAAACCCCTCTGGGAATAAATACGTTTGGAAAACTTCCTGCTGCTATTGCTAAAAGTCTGCAACTTCCAAATTCTAACCTCTATACTGGACATTATTTACGGCGTTTGTCAGCAAGCTTACTAGCGGATAGTGGAACAAATTTAACGACAATTAAGCGGTATGTGGGAAATCTTCAACAGTCGCCGAGGAATACATCGAAGATTCGTTGTAAAGTAAAAATTTGATTGCCCCAAAACGGCTTTCAGTGCCATCAATATCAGCGGATTCTGCTCAAACGTCAACTAGGAATGCGGTCGTTTCAGTTGATAGTGGTACGATTGTAGAAGGATCTAATTTTTCAAATTGTGTGAATTGTGGTATAAATATTCATATATTTTTAGGTATTAATAATACTGTGTGAAACTAACTACTCTGTGGGCTAAAGCCCCAACCAGCGTTAAATTACACCCACAATATCTACCCATATATTCCTTATTATTAGCTTTTGTAACATTTTCTACTATATTAGAAAGGTATTTTAAGCTAATACAAATCAAATCTCCTACAGTTCCTATCAATGAAGTCATATGTATGCTCTCTGATACCAAACATCTAGGTATGCTAATGAACAATTCCACAGACAAAGTTCTATTCAATAATTATCTAAAGAAATTAATCTATCTAAATTTACTAACCTGGTTTAATGAAAACACTCTATAAATATCTAACTTCACTTTTGAAGTTAGATAGTAAAAAGTAAGTATTCATGTTAATAAAGAAAATACAAATTAAATGTATTGCAAATTTACTGTCACAATTTGACATTTACTTTAATGCGCTAGTGCTTTAAAGTTATCATTTTAAGGCACTGGTGCCTTAAAGCAATATTTTTAATGCTACGAAGGAGTGTTAAAAATTGCATTTTTAACATGATTGCAGAACAATAAACATTAAGTTAAATAATAACTATTTGTGCAATAAGTTCCAAAAAGTGACTTTTATATATTATATATTTACTGTCAGATGGTTTATCCGAATTTTAACGGAACAAGATGGGTCATTGTAAAAAATGTGTTGGTATTTCTCGTTTCTTGATCAGACTGGAAACCACTTTGGAAATCTCTTACTGACTGGCCAATACCAAATAGTATTAATTAAAAGTAAAATACTGAAATGAAATAAGGTTCGGTGAAAAGTGCAAGTAATAAATACAGGGTGTTTCGCAGAAAAACTGACACAGAGGAGGTGCATGTAGGGGGTTTAAAAATATTGCAATTTAACCAAACCTACCTATATATAAGGTTGCACACAGGCGGAGTCACAAGCTTTCAAAGTGGGGCCAAATATTTCGAAAAAAATTAATATCTTTGAATAACTTTGACTTGGAATAACTATATTTAGTACATGATTTAGGTTTATTATTGGTCTTCTTTGACTATGAGTTCCAGTAAATTGAAACAGTACAAGGTGTTCATTGAGGGTGGGTTACCCCTAAAATTGTACCAAACTTCTTTTCCATTGATCGAATTTCAAAAGAATAATACCTCACTTAGAAATTAATTTTAAAAAAATTTGTACTCTCGTGAAATTTTAAAAAACTTTTAATGTTTCAAAAAAAAATCATTAATTAAAACAAGATCTTAATTAAATTGCAATATTTCGGGTCAGTCAAATAGACAAAGTGATATTTATAGAATTTCACGGTTTTATTAAAAGATATTAGGCACTTGCAATCGTAACAGATCTATTAATGACGAACCCAAAATAAAAAAGAATGGTGTAAAGATGTAAGATGTAGATAATACACTTCTCTAAATCTCGAAATAAAAATGTAAACATGTATTTTAAAAAATGTGTGTCAGATGTCCGCGATATATGTTTATTTTTTGATACCACTGACGACAAGGTTTTTCTTTTAGCCACGAGGACAAGTAAATTTTTTGCGGATTAAAGATGTGACAGGCGTCTAATATCGTCTGAAGCAGTTCCGGATTTTGCTTTATAATTAGAAACTTCTATGTATCAGATTTTGTTTGTTTTTATTCAAATCTGTTTGGCTATTCCTACATCTCCTTGGTAAAACTGCAAATGTTGTAAAATAAACTTTTTAATGGTGTTTAGAAAAGTAGTACATTTAGTAACTAATTTGAGTTAGGAAAAGTTCGATTTCTGCGAAGGCTTAAAAATGTTTTCTCCAGCTAAAACTCCAGACCTAAGTTCAACTGAATTATCTGAAACTGTTAAAGTAAATTTACCGCGATGTCTTTTGTTGAAATGGTCTTGTTAGCATACTAAAAGCAAAAGGAATTTTTAACAATATTATTTTATAACAGTTAACATAGGTATTTTAATATAAAATTTCGTTTGCTATTTATTGTGACAGAAAAGCTAGTTAAATAATAAAAAATATTCAATCATCTAGTTGAAAAATGTTTACAGACAATAAAAATATCTTGTATATTCTATTATGTATGTCAACCTTTATTATAGCTTGTAAAATGATTTCCATAATCTAAATTCCGTTGAATAAAAAGGCTGAAAGGAACAAAATCTTTTCGGGTAAAGTTTGTTGTGCGCCATTAAAATTTCCAATTAAAATTGTTAAATTTAAAGTTTCATATAATTTTTTCGCTCGTGTTTTAAATTATGGAATAATACAGTTGTTTTTTACTTTGATGTAGGTAAGAGTATTTAAGGTAATTGAAATAAATTTCCCTACAATTGATATTAAGGGTGCCACATTCTTGAAGTAGTCCTTTCTATAAACACAAATAATTTTAGATATTTAACAATTCAATAATATCAAGCTTAGCAAATAACAGGAACGTTATCTCATGCCACCTGCGAATACTCAAAGGTACCGAAGTAAAACGGATATATAACGATATAAAGCGGTCTAACTAATAAATTTTTATGTACAGAAATCTTTCAAAATACGTATTTTTTTAAATTCAACTGTAAATGTAAATATTGTTATAAAATAAACTTACATAGTTCTGCATATAAGATTGTTCACTTTTATATATAAGTATGTGAAAATAATTGTTAAAATGGAAGGTTAGAATAACAAAATAATGTGTATCTTTCAAACGCTTTTTAAAAGTTAATAAGCAAAACATCAAGAATTTTATTTTTGATATTACTTTTGTCCTACATGTTTTATTTTTCCAGATGTCTGTACCTAAAAACATCACAAATTTGATCATTTTACGGCGAGAAATACGGCGATCTTAAGATCTCTATTCTAACCCCACATTTTAACAATTATTTTCACATACTTTTTAAACAAAATTAAACAGTCTTATATGCAGAACCATGTAAGGTTATGCTATAACAATATTTACAGCTACACTCGAATTTAAAAAGATACGTATTTTGGGAGATTTCTGTATCTAAAAATTTGTTGGTTAGACCGTTTTCAGCCGTTATACAGTGCTTTCGAAAAGTAACGAATAAATTCATTATTTTTGAAATTGAGAAGTTTTCGAAAAATATCCCCTGGCACGTCGATTTTGTTTTAAAAAAGGCACTTTTTGACATACGACCCATATTTGTGACGTCGTCGAGAATTTTTTTAAATAGCAACCCCCTATTTTGACTATGCCATTTGAAAGAGCGTGTCATTCTACATACACATCATGAAAAATTATGGTGTTACATAACAACAATTTCATGAAAATTATGTTTAAAGATTTTAAAATTTAATTTTCACCGAAATGTATCACCCGACCAAAAAGAATTTATTAATCGTCTTGGCTACTGTCAGGCAGTCAACGGTGCACAATTTGAACATTTAATTTAGTCGATTTTTTACATAATCATTATCATTTTCAGTATTGTGAAAATTAAATTTTAAAATCTTCAAACATTATTTTCTTGAAATTTTTGTTATGTAACACCATAATTTTTCATGAAGTATGTATGTAGAATAACACGCTCTTTCAAATGGCATGGTCAAAATTGGGGGTTGCCATTTAAAAAAATTGTCGATGACGTCATATCTCGAACAACGATGACGTCACAAATGTGGGTCGTATGTCAAAAAGCGCCTTTTTTAAAAACAAAATTGACGTGCCAAGGGACTTTTTCGAAAACTTTTCAATTTCAAAAATAATTAATTTATTCGTTACTTTTCGAAAGCACTGTATATTCGTTTTACTTCGGTACCTTTGAATATCCGTAGGTGACATGGGATAACATTGCTGTTATTTGCTAAACTCTATATTATTCAGTTCATAAATGTTTAAAATTACTTGTATGTGTAAAAAAAACACCATTTCAAGAATACGGTGCCCTTAATAAAGTCAAATGTATGTTTCTTTATAACTAAATACACCTCCATAGACAGTGTTGGATTTAGTAAAATCTAAAATAAATCTAGCTAAATTTGTTAATGAAAAAACATACGGGGCATAATATAAATAAATAATTTTCAAAATTTAATTGACTTTTGACTTTTCATCTATTGTGGCTGACAGCCAAGAACTTTTGTTTTTTTTCCTCCTTGTTAATTATGTTTAACAGATGACATTAAAATCGCAAAGTCGGTAAAATTAACTATTACTGTGCCCTTCCTTTAACCTAGATTCATTAAATCTTTCATTTAATTCAAAAGTGATCAACCAGTTCTAAGAATAATTTGAAATGATACTTACCCTGGATATTTAGTATCTTCTCCATCAGATAGACCGTTACCCGATGATACTCTCCCCACAAAACTTTGCGTTTTATTATCATCTTCCACTCGTTTTCGAAAATAATCGTTGGACGTTTGTTGAAACTGATTCTTCTGCACAGAACCCGCATTTCCATCTCTTCTCAAATCGTAGTCTTGCTGATTATCCGGCAATATAGGTTCTTTCGTTCTAGTCGAACACTTTTGGTTTCTTATGAATTCGATTTCGCGATTTTTTAGTTCTTGGATGTAGTTCTTGTACGTGTAGTCTTTCATTTGTTTTTGTTGGAAGAACACCTGCGTCGTCGACTTTTCGGTGTAGTTTTGGTAATTGTGTTGGTAGTAGTTCATTTTTGTTTAAAGAGCAGCTATAGATGATATTGACAGGTTTTTGCTTAAGCCAATTTGCTACATATACATTCACACACATAAAATCACAATGAAAAATAATATGTACCTAGACTATTCAAGTGCAAAATTCACTAGATTTATTTTAATTATTACAAAGAGTCGATTTTAAAACATTACCTATTTTTTTAAGACTAGCAAAATCGAAAATCGTTTTACCAGTCAAGCTGTGCTTTTTGGTATATTTTCTTCTCCACACGTTGAAAATTCAGATTAAAAATAATGAAATTGAAGAAAATAACCCAATTTTCAAAAATCTAAAGACTCATCGCCTGGCTTCTGGATTAGTACGACTGGTACAGCGTTTAAAAGGGCCATATATACAAGAAGATACTAAAAATAATTGTATTACATATAATCTATTATTTTCAGTTACAATGATAAGTTTTTACCAATTTTGAGATATTAGATAATAAAAATGAAGTTTAAAACGGACAAGAACCAGAAACATTTGTGTTAGTCGTAGAAACTGGGTAAGACGGACCCAAATGCGTTTAGGGTGAACAAAATTTTGAATAGTTTTTGTCATCAGGTATGTCAAATTATTTTATTAATTAAAACCACAAATTAGTTTTATTAATTAATAATAATAATGCCAAAGACAGTTGAATTCGTTGATATAAAATAGGTGTTATAAACCTTTATTTATTTCTTTTCTTGGGAAATTCTTTAAATTTTTTGTTCATTAATTTTTTATTACACCTACACCTTTGCCACTAATTTTATTAGTAATTAATAAAAATAGCGGCAAAAGCAGTTGTATTTGCTGTATAAAATAGCTGTTATAAAATGTTATTTATTTTTCTTCAATTCTCTCAATTTTTTATCAGGTCGCTGACTGCAAGCTTTGCCTTGCACAAGATCAAGTTTTACAGTGGACCAGTTTCCAGTGCCGTGCAGACTTTTAAATCATTTTTGAACTGCCTTCTTTTTTACAAAATTCTATTTGTAAGAGTCCCCTGTACGTACAATTTTTTGCAATAATAATGACACTTTAAAATAAATTTTGCGATTTGTAATGAAATCTACTATCAATTTTTAACTTTAGTTATTAGTTGTTTCAGTTACTATTGAGATTTAATGAAAATTCTACACAGAACTTCCAGAAGTCCAAAAACTGTTTGTAGTGAGTGTCATTATTATTGCAAAAGCATGTACATTCAATTTTTTTATATATAAGTTCCGAATGACCCTGTATAAATATAGTACACATCAACTGCAACTTTTTGCTATAAATATTGTCATCGTATTATTTATTAAAAACGTTTCGTATGTCGCTGCTGAAATATGTCGCTTATTTCCGAAACCCTACGAGAATAGATATGTGAATTCTTTGTTGTTATTTATGTATTATAGGCACAATATAAAACGAACACAGGAATTTGTTTATCGAATCTAATTTGATTTGGGCGGTTATTTTTAAGTCTCAAGATTCAAAATAAGATGTTGGGTAATATATTTGAGATTAACAAAGATATATCATTGGATTAATTTCGAAGCGTTGTAATAAAATTCCTCTGTTGGAAAACTACAAATATATGGTATCGCTGTTCTCCAAATATTCAACGAGAATTTGACAAATAAATTCAAAACCAAGGAATGAATAACAATTGTCATTGTAATATTTAGATACACATGATACACAAAGATTTTGACACTTTGTACAGTGTGATTGCATGAAATGGACACGTGTCTCAATTTGTATATATTTATATGGGTTTATAACTTTTTTCTTAGAAATTTGATCACACAAAGTGTAATAAGAATATCAGTAAAATAATAATTATGTATAGTACAAGCGAGATATAGGCATTATATAAAAAAATGCCGTTAAGTCACGTGTATTATATAAAATTTTATATAAAACTGCAAAAAAAATATCTACAGCTATACCTTAAATTGAGAAAAATCCAAAATCAGATCCAGTTTGTAAATTTTGATTCAAAATGAAGAAGGGAAGGCATTGTTATGGTAACCTGTCAAACTTCCTGTCAAAATTGTTATAAACAAAATTGAGTTTTTGTTTTTACATTTTGTTGTGAAGATACTGGTGTTGATTGAAATAATGAGTAATTCAGAAACAGAAAACTTGCCTCTTGAAATTGAAAAAGCTGCTGTAACCGCAGTAGCTTTACTTTTACCAGATACCTAAAACGAGAATTTTATAAACGATTCACTGATTGGTGTGCATCAAAGAATATAAAATGTGAAGCATAAAAAAGGTATTATTAGCATTTTTTTACGAATTATCCAAAAAGTACTACAAATCATCTAGTCTTTGGGCGTTCTATTACAATACAATACAATCTCTATGCGGCAAAATGTTGACATCAGTGAATATGGTCCAAGTAATACTTACTTACTATTTTTTCCACGGTCTCATTAACTTAAAAACACATATTTTGTCATCATGAAGTAAGTAGCACCAGAATTATTGTATTCGGATTTGAACATTTATTTAGTAGTCGTTGAGTTATTGTCATAACTACAAAATAAACAAACAAAAAGAATTGTCAAATTAAGGTGCTAGTTTGGTTTAGTTTAAAGTTTGTTTAGTGCACAATGAATAATTGTGAGTCGGAAGAGATTGTGGAGGCTGCAAATATTGCAATAAGCAATTTGCTGCATACGAAGTCAAGATCTTTATACGATATAGCCTACAATCGGTTCAAAAAGTGGTGCGCCGAGAAAAATGTTCAAGTATACAGCGAGAATGTTTTGTTGGCATACTTCAGTGAAAATGCAAAGAATTACAAGTCTTCCACATTATGGGCGCAATATTCTATGGTTAAGTCATTCTTGATAATTTACGACAACATAGATATAAGCAAATTCCCCAAGCTGATCGCGTTTTTGAAAAGAACCGGTGACGGATATCAAGCGAAAAAATCGAAAATATTGACAAAGGGTGAAATCGACCGTTTTCTATCAAGTGTAGATGACAAAGAATTCTTAATGATTAAGGTAAGATTACTTTTGTTGTTAAGTGTTTCAATTATTAAGTATTTTGATTTTTTATAGATTGGATTAATTCTGGGGATTGCCGGAGCTTGTCGAACTGATAAACTACTCAATTTAACTTTAGATGATATTGAGGATGTAGGCTCTTCCTTGATTGTAAAAATTCCAAACACTAAGACAAAGATTCCACGAACCTTTCTGGTTACCGATGTGGGAAATATGCTTGAATTGTTTCGAAAATACCTGTCCCTTCGTCCTCCCCACGTCAAGCATAAGCGCCTTTTTTTGTACTACAAAGCAGGAAAATGTAGTTCGCAGCCAGTTGGCAAGAATACCATGGGAAAAATTCCGAGTGTAGTAGCTTCGTATTTAAAATTAGCTGATGCTGCATGTTATACTGGTCACTGCTTACGAAGATCTTCAGCGACATTACTGGCAGATGCTGGTGTGGATATCACAACAATAAAGCGTCATGCTGGTTGGAAATCAACGACAGTCGCTGAGGGTTATGTCGAGAACTCCATTGAAAATAAGATCAAAATTGCTAATCAGGTTTTAGTAGGTACCACTACTAGCGCAATCACAAAAACTGTAAATGTAAGCGAAAGTAATATTCCTTCTAATATTAATTTTGAAAATTGTACAAATGTAACATTTAATTTAAATGTCTATAAATAATTTCAATGATATCTTTTTTTTTTGCATGAAAAACGTTCTCCATAATGTAAACTCCCTTGGGAGCATTTTGATGTCATAGAAACAGATTTCTACTCCCGACCGTGGAAAAATACTTTTATGTAACACAAATCTTACGAATTTCCAAAGTTGTGTTGTTAATATTTATAACAAGTATTTCAATTTCATTTAAGTTAAATTATCTACTAATTATCAAATAAACATGTTGGCTCTTAATAAAAATAACCATTTAGCAGTGATCCCTACTTTTAATATTTCACTAGTGGGGTGTACCAATCACCCTGTATAAAAATTTGTGGAAAAAAAACATGAATACGTAGACTGATACAACAACGTAAGTATCCTATTTCTGTAGATATAGTTGCGTAGTATCTTCTATTATTAATCCATGCATATATAATCACAATCAGAAAAACATATCGTTTGCAATCTATTGTATGTTTAAAAATATCAGTTCTATTTTCACGGCGAATAAAATACCGCAACGAAGAATTTGAGCCAATTTCTGTCATGACATAAAATCGCTTCTTTGTTATTTCTCTTTTCATGAAATTATACAGCTAAATTTTTAAAATTTCCAATGGCAATATAGATAATATTATAGATGTTTGTTAAAGAAGAAGAGGTAAGTTCAAAATACAAATCAAAATAGTGGGGATGTTTTTGTGTTTTAAAAAAATATATGTAATATTCCAATACATTTTTTGTAATCGGTTGTTTTTAATTTTTAATTCACCTAAAACGTGAAATTACATTATATCCAAAAGCAATTCAAAGATACTTTCCAATGCAGTCGTGAATTTACATTTCAGATAGTTTTCCACAACTTTTATTGCTGCAACAAGTACCTACCCTGCATTGATGAAAATGATTGTAAAGGACCCCGCAGGGTCCTTATGGAAATTGGGTTTCGGTCAAATTTGATGAAACTCTGGACTCTGTTAGTTCTCGACGAGTAGAAAAAAAGTTCTCATGGCCACTGAGTCCAAAAGTCTCATGGTTTTGAGATATAGCTCTCTGAAGTTCGACTTTGGGTGCATTTTGCTGCATTACTAGTTTCACACTTACAGTACTATATGTATACTTGTTTGTTTAAGCACGTATGCATGTACATGTGTATTCAAACACATATAAACTTCAAACACGTATAAACATACAACTACACACACACACACACACACACACATATACAGGGTGTTAGGTAAACATGCGGCAAAAATTCAAGGGGTTATTCCTTGGCCTATTCTAAGAATATTTTGTATGATGATGATTTCTGAAAAACCTCTTTGTTTCGAAGATACAGGCTGAACAATATATGCGACAACCATATTCGATATTAGTTGAAATCATTAATGTAAATAAAAGTATGGCGTACGCCAATGAGTTTATCAAGTATAAAAAATTAATGAGTTTGCTCGTTATTTTTTAACAGCAACATACGGAGATCGCTGGATTGGTCGAGGTGCGCAGACGCATGGTCTGCTCGATCCCCAGACTTATACCCTCTGGATTATTTCTTATGGGCTATCTGAAGTCATTCGTTTACGCTACTCCAGTGGATAATTTGGACGAATTGCGAAATCGGATAATTGCTGGGTGTAACTCAATTAGAAACAACCCTGGTGTATTTGAAAGAGTTCGGCACTCAATGACGAGAAGATTTAATGCTTGTATCCAGGCTGGAGGAGGTCATTTCGAACATTTATTGTAGATTGAGCAACTTTACATGTACTTTTTGATAATAAAATGTTGTTACTGTAGCAAATTTTGTTCACCCTGTATCTTCGAAACAAAGGAGTTTTCCAGAAATCATCATAGGACAAAATATTCTTAGAATAGGCCAAGGAATAACCCCTTGAATTTTTGCCGCATGTTTACCTAACACCCTGTATATCTGTGTGTGTGTGTGTGTGTGTGTAGTTGTATGTTTATACGTGTTTGAAGTTTATATGTGTTTCAATACACGTGTACATGCATACGTGCTCGAACAAACAAGTATATACTATTGTAAGTGTGAAACTAGTAATACTGCAAAATGCACCCAAAGTCGAACTTCAGAGAGCTATATCTCAAAATCATGAGACTTTTGGACACAGTGGCCATGAGAACTTTTGTTCTACTCGTCGAGAACTAACAGAGTCCAGAGTTTCATCAAATTTGACCGAAACCCAATTTCCATAAGGACCCTTTACGCATTGTTCCCATATTACATTAATGTAAAAAATACCAAATCCGTACTATATTACAAGAACATTCATGTGAGTACTGTACATTTACATCTTTCATGTAAAATTACATGATTTTCTCTAAAAGTACATAATAACGTAAAATTGCATTTCAAGTAGTAATTAATTGTACATTATAATAATAAACAATATAAATAATAACATCTTTACCTCTCATTCTAATCACAAGGATTAGTTCAGAAATTAAAAACTTGTGCGGCAGAGGGGGCGGCATATTATTATTGAGTAGGCCGCATTTTTTTATCAGTTCTTAGATATTACATATAATTTTACAGCATTTTTTCTTTCTGAAGTATTCTAACCATACGGCTTAACACATAAGTAATAGGTATTCACAATATAAGTACCAATACTGAATACAAACTCTTATGAAAAAATACTAATATGAATAGTTTTTCTACAAATAGGTGAAGTTTTACTAAAAATTCTTCATACTACAACGTATTGCAACGTGGGGCAACATTGCAACCCATTACCTGTTATTATTAACCTCCATATAGTTGTGCATCGTACATATTGCCTTCGTATTGCGACTAGTGGATTTCGTTTATTTGTATCTAGTGTTTGTTTGATGTTTGTAAAAGCTAATAAACAAAAATGGTACATTTTAGTAACCATGAGATGTTAATTTACGACGAAGATGTACAGATGTAGATGTACTTTGGCGACGAGACTTTTGTACGGTGAACGTTTTCCGAAAGCAACGGCAGTCATTTTGAGCACGTATAATTATTTCAAATTGTATTCTGTCTTGTGAGAAAAACTCTTAACATTCACGGTAATTATGTTTAGGGGTACTTGTTATTATTATGTATGCAGAAACACCTGACATGGTGCTGTCATAATTTTATTACCGTTGATGTAAAAAGAATTGTTTAATCCGTTATATTTTGTTTGGTACAATTTATTACATAACAAAATAAAGACATTCACCTATAAACTACAAAAAAAGTCAATTCCTTCTTGTTAATTACAAAACTAAAACTGCTCAGGAAGATTCACGTTAAAAATAGTCTTAACGAAACTGTTTTATTTGCAATGGAATGTACCTGATACACATTTCTGAACTAGAATATAATCTATTTGGATATTTTTAAACGCACATTATTGAGGCGAGTTTTTGTTGACAGTCCGGCTACCATTTCACTAATAAATTGGGTACAACGCTTTTAGCCGAGCTTCCATTTTTCTTTGGAGGCTCAATTATGAATTTCATAAAAGCAAAAACTCTGGTTGCTGCGACATGCTCAATTTATAACGCAACACAACCTTGGCGGAACAGCTATCTTAAAAAGCCGCAGGGTGCATCTGGAATTAGCTTCCAATTATTGTCAATCGAAATACTGATCAAATATCATTACGCAAAAATACAAAATCAGCTGATTAAATGGTTTTTTTGTGACCTTGTAGCTAATCTTCGTTTAGTATTAGGGAAGAGACACAGTGGAAGCAGGTTTCTTGTTTACTGGTAGTCCGCGCTTATACAGGGTGTTATAGAATGAAGTTAAGAAAAATCTAGGGCCAGAGTATGTGTTTTAAAATAAGAAAAAAAGTTTATGTAAACATGGGTTCGGCAATGCTTCGTTTTCGAAATACAGGTTGTTTAAAATTTTCTGTGTTTTCTGTCTTTACTATAATCTTCATTTCTCGAAAACTGATCGACTCGGACTTTTTCCTCCTGAAAACGGTGCGTTTTCGAGATAAAAAATAATTTATTAATCA
This sequence comes from Monochamus alternatus, assembly GCA_037114965.1. Lineage (NCBI taxonomy): Eukaryota > Metazoa > Arthropoda > Insecta > Coleoptera > Cerambycidae > Monochamus > Monochamus alternatus. Next base: position 11,715,715 of record CM073434.1, on the reverse strand, counting down.
TTACAATAGACCAACTTTGGAATGCTAATTAAAACACAATAATCTAAGTGGCATGTATCAGTTTGTCATAAATTCCATGTCAGACTTAAACAAAAAAAGATAACACATAGTGTCGGGGCACTGGAAACTAGTCCATTGTAAAACCTGAAGACGCAAAGCATGCAATCGGTGACTGGACAAAGAATTGAAAGAAATTCCCAAGGAAAAAAAATAATAGTTATTTCGTGCGATATTCGCACTCGTTAGATAAAATCATACTTTTCATAACTGATTACATACAAGATTTTACATACTGATTACATACAAGAAGCGGCAAGAAATGCCGTATATGTTCACTGATTCCTGAAAAATCTAAAGCGCTTTTTGACTTGGCTTATGAAAAATTTGAGAAATGGCGTGAACAGAAGAAAGTAAAACACGTCAATGAGAAAGTGCAATTGGCATATTTTGAAGGTAAGAAAAATTTGAAGGCTTCTACGTTATGGACACAGTATTCCATGTTGAGAACTGAGCTGCCTTTAAAAAAAGGTATATACATTAAAACATACAATAGTTTGATAGCATATTTGAAAAGGCAGGCAAGTTTTTGACGGAAGTAGATGACAATATTTTTTTAATGGCTGGTAACTAATAATTGCTTCATTTAGTTGTCAGTTTACTAATTCGCATTTTTTTGCTTTAGGTTGTGTTCGTTGTAGGAATAGCCGGTGCATATCGGAAGTCAGAATTAACATTTTTACGTGTTGAAGATGTTGCAGATGAGGAGACGTATTTTTCAAATACAAAAACAAGTAATTCGTGAATTTGTTATCACCCCGGAAGATATAGAAGGACTAAACGTCGATGTCATTATCTGGAAGTTTAGAAACCTAAGCCCGTAAAATATTAAACACAATACTTTGTTAGATATAGAAATGGTAAATGTGCATTATTCAAGGGGCACTGTTTTAGAAGATCTTCAGCCACTTTACTTGCAGATTCTGGGGCCAATATTTTAAAAATATGACAACACGGCTGCTGGAAGTCAAATTCTGTTGCAGAAGGATATGTTCAAAATTCTATAAAAAATAAAAAAAACAATTTCCGGTGATATTCTTGGAGAACCGAGTAATACCAATAACATATTACTGCAAGTTCAATAAATAAGATTTCGTCTGGAATTAGTTTCAGTAACTGTGAATTATAATTAAATAAAAATAATTAATAAATAATTAATAAAGTGTTATGTATAAAATTACTGAAATATATAAATACATAAAAGTGAGTTTATTATTTTTCTGTTGTATTTTGTTTAATTCCTTTTTGCATAACAAACTTTTCGTAACCAGTTGCATAATGATTTTCATCATGTAACTAGTTGCATAAACTAGAATGTTTTGACACTTGTTTCCATAACAAAAGATGTTACATTATATTTAAAAAATAGAAAAATAACATTTTATAACACCTACTTTATACAGCAAATTCAACTGCTTTTGCCACTACTGTCATTAATCATTAATAGAATTAATTTGTGGTTTTAATTAATAAAATAGTTTGACATACCTGATACAGACCTTTCTGCTTCTTGTCCGTTTTAAATTCGTAAGCTACTGGCAGCAACTATGATACGTTTGCGTGAATCATCCATAGTGTCCACTTCGGTGCGATACACTTAATTGTTTAAATATCCCCACAGAAAAAAGTCCAAAGGATATAAAGTCAGGAGATCCTGACGGCCATGGTAGCGGTCGGCCTCGTTCAATCCCTTGGTATTAATGTTTGGACACGTTGTACATGGTACGGATATAATTAAGTCTCGTGTATGATACGCCACACTGCCGCAATACGCCGTGGACACCCTGGACCTCCATCTCTTCCACGGTTCGGTTGTAAATTTCCCGTATCACGCCCGCGTTGCACTACACTTGCACTCACTGCAAGTTACGGTAAAAGTAGCTGCATTTGACGCATAAATTAAAACAATATCCATCAATTTCGAGTTGCTATACACTTAAGCCATTTTGACACTTAAAAAACTAATGTAAACACTGGCATCACAAAAACGTTAATACTATAAGTAATTGGATTTCAATATTCGGAATCGCCTGGCTGGAGACTACAGTAGCCCAGCGATGTTAAGGTTGAAAATGCTACAACTTCAATAATTTCTTTCTCGGAAACTATAAGAATTTTACAAAAACTTTTTTTACGATATTGATTTCATTCGTAGCGCTAAATCACTCTGTGTAAAGTGCTGCTATCTTAGTTGTATCTGTCCCAGAACTCGGCCATGTTGCCAAATATTAAATTTTTCGCGTCAACATGTTCGCAGACAACGATGGACGCGGTTCCTGGTAGGACACCCTGTATACATTAAATTTTTGTATTTATTAGTCCGAGAGCGCAGCTACCAATTTTTTTAAGGCAGCAATTCTGCTATCTCTCCAATAGACATCTGTCCTGAATATATCTTACCAAGCGCATTATTCAAAGCCGACGAAAAATAAGTTAAAGATCAGTCAAAAGGAGTTACCGTCTCTATTTTTTATTACGGTTGTACGAGGAAAAAACGCGCCATCCCTATTTTTCTTTCGGTTCCCATTAATACCGCCCACGCGGGCGTCTAAATCATCCGGTATTACTCTTATCTTATAAGAGACGGTGCGAATTTACTTACTTCTTTATTTTAAACTGCCTTGCGACAATTAATCACCCGGATATCAAATATATAGTATAATCGCGGGTGGCGTGCTTTAAGGTTGTCAAAAAAAGAGCGTGTTAGTGGAGAAATAATTGCTGGCTGTTCGCAAAACACTATCAATCGATGTCAGGTTGAATTCGGTGAGGAGTTCGTAGTGGAATGAGCGTCGGATTTTATTAAAAGAGAACAAATTTAAATTGGGAATATTAGTTATAAGAAAATATTGTGGCACGAGGATAGAACGAGAAATAGTGCCAATGAAAACTGTAAACGGGGGTCATACTGAGAATTAAATGTAGCCACCTGAATCTACTTAAATTATTATTAAAAATAATCTTTAGATTTTTTACGTAAGTAACTACAAACTTTTATTTTATTTTATTGCATCCAACAGAAAAACAATAAATAAATCGAAATTAAATTTACCGACATGAAACAAGTATACCTTATTTGTGAAAAATATATAGGAGAACAACATTTTTCTATTAAAACTTTCGTACACACACTGATAAAAAAGTTATAGCCAGTTTTTATCAACCAAGAGTACATGTCGTAGCGCCCTCTAGCGTCTACTGCAAAATTAAGCACGTATGCGTTTTTCTTGCCTCAGAAAACCCCCTAATCCAAATTTTCAAAAGAATCCTATGAAAACTTTCTAAGAATTTTAAGAATTTCGAATTCAAATTTTGAACTTTAACGCCCTGTAACTGTTTTATTAGCCATAAATGGACCAAGGTAAGTTTGGCTTAATCACATCATTTTGATGTAAGGAATCTACTCTTGCTCTCTGTCCCATTAATTTCGGGATACCCTGTATACCTTGTAGTAAAATTTCCTATTTTGTAGGAAATATATAATTTTAAGACTCGTTGCTTTTGATAATATAAATTGAATGACAACAATTATGCTCAGAGCGCCATTCGATTTCCTTCCATGTCTTTAAAATCACAATAATATATCTCATTTTAAATTAGATTAAATCCTTTGATCCTATAAGCCGAAAAGTGTCTTAGTGCTACAGTTTGCCATGAAGATTTGATTTCAGAAAACACACATTCCTACTGAAACTTCGGCCGAACCATACTGGGACATATTTGATGGATGTTCTTATTCGCTATATATCTACGCGTAAACGAGAATGACCTTCGCTCAAAATATTAAATGGAAAGTGGCTGTGTGATACATCATTTTAAAGGACATTCAATTATGTTTTCAACTTGATCCTGTTGTTGAATTTTGGACGATTAGTTTTCGACAAATTAGACGTGAACAAGTCAGATCAGATTTACTTATCACTAAACTTTACTTTATTAGATGTTGAAAATACCCATCAACCTCCATGCAGTGGTAAATATATATGTACTATTTATTTTTTATGGAGTAATAGTAATAGCAAAAAATCAATTAGTACCAGACGCTTTTTTCAGCGATATGACATCACTTTGCTGCCACACCCGCCAATGAGTCCAGATCCAAATGAGAAATTTTTTCAAAAAATTTTTTTTCATGACTTCAAACGCTTTGCGCCATAAAAATATCGAAAAAAATTAGAAGAATTTTTTTTCATTTTTTTACAGATTATGAGCAGGCAAAAAAACGCAGTCCTTCAATTTTTTTAAAAATTCAATCGAATGAAACAATAAAACGGCTTGATAGATCAGGGTGAAACTTTGTAGGGCTTTTGAGGGTACAATGGCCTATAAGATGCACACTTAATATTAGTCATTTTCCCAAGTCCTGTTTTTCGAAATTTTTCAGTCATGTTAAGAATGAAAAAAAAATGTGTTTCCTGAAAAAACATACCAGAACATTGTAGAGAATGGATCCAAGTTTCCGAAACCCCCCTTCCATTTTCTGAGCGACCATTGGTTCCTGAGATATTGCTGAGAGAAGAGAAAATGACGCATTTTCATTCAAAGGCTGATAACTCAGCGAGGAATGGTCGTATAGAGGCCGACAAAAAAAGAAAATGAAGCTAAATGAACAACCTATCGAATCAATATAATGGTTAGGTTGACAATTTTTTTTTAAGTCCGTACACTAAAAATAAGAGTGCAAAAAATTTCGAAAAATTTTCTTTCCATGATATTCATTAGGATTTTGCGCTAATTGCTGCTTAGAAAATTTATTTATCGCAAGATCCATAAACTAGACACTTCAAGCTTCAAATTGCTTTTTTTTCACTAACATACTACTATTTTTACCAAAGATACAGCCATTTGAATCGCAAAAAATTTAGATTTTTTTTATCCCTTAATTTATTCCGCTACTGTATATACAACGAATGACTTTTTTTAACGTTTGTATATATGAGTATTATTTATCACAACCATCAGATACCACTGAGTATAAGAAAAAACTTTTTAATGACAGATAAAATATATTTTTAATATTTAAACCCCTTTTAAATCTATAAGTGGATGTTCATGGATTCGCTTGCTGATCGTTTTTATGATGCTCCATCCAACTGAGTTTGGAAGGATTATAGATATTAAAAAAGTTGGTGGCGTTGGTAGCCAAAAAATTTGTAAAAAATAAATAGGCAATTTTCGCCTATTTAAATCGACTATTTTTAAAATATTGTACGCGATCCTGTTTCCGCCCTGCTTATAATTAAATTTCATGCCGAATTTGAAAAAAATTCAACTTGTTTATACAAGAGATTAATTGTATCGTTTATCCCTAACGAGGCGGAGGGTGAAATCCAATTTCTTTTCTGGGGATGATTAATGCGCCCGATAATCTGATATAAGTCACATAACTTCAATATATTAAATGTTTAATCAAATTTATTAACCATTTTCTGGCCGGACGAAAACCGCAGCGATCATAATACGGAATTCGTATGTGAAAAATGGGAAGATTACCATTCGGAGGAGGCTTTTGTTACATTTTACTTCGACAATGTGAATATGTATGAGGATATACATTTCCATAAGGGTTTTTTAAAAAGAATCCCTGACGTTCGCAAGATAAAGGTGCCTACTCAAATATTGACATCATCCCAAATGCTTATAGAATGTCCGAGTTGTAATCGGGAAGCTTTTTCATTTAATCAGATTTTAAAAAACAATTCCGTGAATTTGTGAAATTGTAATTTAACCAAACATACCTATATACAAAGAAAATTCTCAAGAGGGACTGTTTTTTTAAACATAAATTTACTGTTCGCCGAAAATTTAAATTTACTCTGTCTAATAGATGATGATCGTTTCTTACTTTCATACTGTGGCAATATTGAATTCTACAATTATTAACCTGCGAGTTTTATAACTTATTATATCCATATTAATCTTGTTTAGTTTTACTGATGATATAAAAACATGAACATAATACAGGATGCTACTACTTCGATTTTAATTTTGAAAATGTATGCCTTAGGATTACTTCCCTAAATGAAACATCCAGTATATTTTTGCATATTTGGATTCTACGTGTAATTTGAAGGAGACTTTTAACAAGCTTTTTTATATCTTATCTCTAATGACCTTCGAGGTATTTCATTTCTCACAAAAGAATGCTTTTGAATAGCCTAATTCAATATTAACTATTTTTTTCATTTAAAAGAGTGATAGAGAGAGGGATGCCTTTCATTTGTTAACAGATATATATTTTAGAATTGTATTCCTATATACATATCTCTTTTAATTTGTCTATTTCTGTCGACAGTTTTTGTATGATACTAATTTAATGTAAAAACAACATGATCAATGTCGCAATCATAATGCTGCAGACAGTATTGTTTGGACACATCTGAATTTAACTAATTTTCTTGATTGTTTATTACAACAGGATTAAAAGCTTTGCATCGTTTTCAGCATAATAGACCGCACTCGAAAAATTATCACACAACATAAACAACTTTTGACCTAACTTCAAGAAAAGTATTAAAATTGGAATAATTATATAAAAAATACATTTTGATTTGACATGCGTTCAAAGATACAAAGAGTTGATGAAGTTTAATTATTTTCTAATTTAACTAATCGTAAAAATTACTTTCTTCCAAATTACAGGTAATTTAACAATAGATATTGAGACAAACATAAAAACGATTTCAAGTACAGGTAAAGTTCGAAATTATAATTAACTTTAAGTTAAAAATAAAACTCTTATAAAGTTATAATTACATGTCAGCTGTAAAAATAACCTCAAATTGCAAGTAATTTGTAAAATTAACTTCACAAATTAAAAATAGAAAGTGCTCTATTATATAAAGTCACATAAACTTATTGTTTGCCGAATATCCAGTTGTATAAACCAATACGTCCCGACATATTTAGGTCAATGATACCAATTAAAGCAGTCCAGTTATAACAATTTTTTGTGTAGTTATTGTGATGGACGTACACTTATTAACTTTTAATTTTTTAATTTTCGTTATACTGTTACGATATGTCAGGTGAAAATTTGCAAGGCAACAAAAATGCAAAACGATTTTGTTCAGCATTTGCTGAATTTGACATGCATATATGACAGAGAACAATATTAAATAGAATAATATCAACCAATGAGTTAGTATACAGGCAATTTTTAATTCAAATTGGTAAACTTTAATCTACATCATTTTGAAAATGTATAGGTATTAAGTATTGAGTAAACTAAAGGCTATATCTATATCTATTATATCTCACCTAAAGGCTATTAACTAAGTATTAGCTGGTACTTTTGTTAAAATAACTACAAATGTAAGACATAAAATGGTGAATATTATAAAAAAAGTATGTCAAGATAATTACAAGGTGTCGGGATCAATCAAACTCCAGTAAGATTCCAAACCGCTTAAAACGGAAAATATCTGAATTTCTTTCAATGTCATCCGCTCAACTAGAAAATGTACTCCTATTTATAAGAAGGGGAATGTGGTTCATGCACGATGGTGCTCTTCCTTATTTTACAATAAATGTTAGGGATGTCATCAAAACCAAAAACCAAACTTTTGGAGATTATAGAACTTTTTAAAACAAGAAAGTAAGTTCATGTAAATATAGTATAGGGTACCTATTAAAAATTAAAAAAAAAGAGATTAATTGATGATAAAATTTTAAATTTGGCTCAAATATTAGAACCCTATAATTCCCCTCCAAATGTTTTTCAACGTTTTGAGAGCAAATTTGATTTGCAAACCTTTGACTTTTGAAATTTTTTTATTTAAAGCTCCGTTTTTTTAGATATTTTACATTTTATTAGTCAATGTCATCTATTGCTTCTCTAATAAGTAATTAATTATTAATGTATGAGTAACAAAATAATGTAGGTAATTGTGAATAAAATAAAATTATTTACGAGGATTTGCTGCTTGATTTTGGGCTGCACTAAATTTAAGGAAAATGTTTTTTTTCAATATTCTAATGCGTGCTTTCATATAGACGGAATAAACATCAAAATATTAAGTCAATCAATCCTTCATCAAAATTTAAATATTCATTTTAAAGTACAAAATGTATTTACGTGTCACTATTCGAATATAATTGAACATCTATATATTATATAACTATCAGAGGTCACTGTATTACAATAAAAATGTAATTGATAAAAGTAAAAGTAACAGAATATAATAAACTACTTACTTTTTTTAAAGGTTCATATTTTATATATTTTATATTTATAATAAAAATGTTTAATCAGTACCTATTGTTTTCTTAATTATAATTTTGTACACTTAAAATATACTACATATAAGAAAATATGTATATACTTCACATTTCTCTTGCTGATAAAACGCTTAGCCTTAAGTAAAAATAAATGATATTTAACAAATAATTAAATACGAATGAACACAAATCACCTCAATGGTTCAAATTTTGATTCCTAAAAATGTCTCTTACTACAATTTTCTGTTTTTTCTTCACTAACTTAATAAAAATATACCTCGAGTTTTGTACAGACGACATAACAAAAAGCATTTGTTATTGATCGAAAATAATAATTTTAATTTATTAATTTAATTACTTGTTTTAAAGCATTAATTAAAAAATGGGTAATCATTGGTCATTAAAATTTTTAAATACAACCCTGATGTTTCTCCAACCTGTCACCCAATCTCCGGAAAATAGGCAGTCGAGAAAAAAAAATATCTTTTAGTAGCTTCAACCTTTACGTCGTCTCAAATATCAAAAATGGATTACGTATAGCAACTCGCAAATGATTATTGTTTTAATTTATGGTGAAGCAAAAATACTACTACAGAACGATTTCCCGGTAAGCATGTGCCAAATGCAGCTACTTTTACAACAGTGTGCAGTGAATGCAAGTGCAGTGCAAACGCAGGCATGACGCAGAAAATTTGCAAACGAACCGTGAAAGAGATGGAGGTCCAGGGCGTCAACGGCGTATTGCGGCAGTGTGGTGTATCATACACGAGGCTCAATTATATCCGTACTATGTACAGCGTGTTCAAGCATTAATGCCAGGGGATTGGACGAAAAGGACCGGTACCATGGCCGCCACGATCTCCTGACTTTAAATCGTTTGGACTGAGTAAGACGGACCCAAAATTTTGTTGTTCTATTGATAATTAATAACAATAGAGGCAAATCAGTTGAATTTCGCCCATTAAAATAGGTGTTGTAAAATGTAATTTATTTCTTTCCTTGGGAGTTTCTTTCAATTTTTTGTCAGGTCGCCGATTATACGCCTTATCAGGTTTTAAAAGTGGACCAGTTTCCAGTGCCGTGCGTGAATGTATTTTTAAATCATTTTTGAACTGTTTTTTTTTATTTTATTTTTACAGAATTGTATGTGTAAGAGCTCTCTGTACATTCACAGATTTTTTTTAGATAAATTCTGAATGGTCCTGTATTTTCATATACCAAATTTCATTTTAATCGTTCAACGTTTTAGCGTTTTATAACCGATTTTCAATATTTTTCCAAAAACTTTGACGCCCTCTAGCAGTGCATTTCTGCACTATAGGTATAAATTAGCGTCGTATTTTGATGGTAAGTATCTAGAGCGGTTTCCTAGTACAACCATTTCAGGACCACTCCGTATTTCATACATTTAAAATTGGTATAGGTACTTGGATTATAAGCAAACTGGCTTAAGCACGTTGAGTAAAGTTACCAACCAACAGAAACGCTGTCTAGAGGACTGCTGGTAACGTACTCTCACACAACTCACGAACTTGTGGCACTGAACTCCTCGATCACCGCACAGTCACACGGACAACTCCCTCTCACTTGGTGACATGTGGACTACTTAAGATCCTAAACATTACTAAATAGCCGGGACACATCTCCAGAACGTATCCCGTCGCGCATCCTTGTCTAATGAATGCGACTCAGAGATGTACAGGAACGCCTTCCGTTTCCGATTGTTACAAATTAGCTGTCATTCCGTCTCAAATCTGTCACGTGTCGGGAACAAATTACATTTCACGTGCATCTGTCGACGAAATCATCGTCGGAGCCAATAAAATCGTTTTTTTTTTTATTTTAATTGAAATCGATGTGGTTTCGATCGATGCGTTAGCTTATCTGCAACCACGCCTAGTCGAAGTGACTTAGCCAATGGGGTGTTTTTGGTGAGGAGATAGGTACCACGCCCATGGGAAGATTAGAACTATTTCCAAACATTTTGATTCACAGTGAGAATCGCGCCCGATAGGTGGTGTGTAAAAATAAACGTAGTTCTGAATTGATGGACTGTGTTTATTATTTTGGATCGATGTATGCAGAATCGTCACATGTCCACAAAAGCACGCAATGAGGAAATGAAAAGAAAATTATTTTACAGAATATATCTTTGCTTCATTTTAATCGTAAAAAATAATAGTATGAGGTATTTCTAACATAATCAAACATTGATTTTATTATAAAAATTAAGTATACTTTCTACGGTATTTTTAAATAATGAACATGTGTCTTTTCTGCATAGTCTAAGGTAAAAGTGTAATAATCGTTTTTATTTAAACAAGTTTGTATTTCAGATTTTTTGCAATAGTCATTTTTGTATCTAGAACGCGTGTTTGCGTTCAAGAATTATTTTACCAAACTTAGCGAATCGCAAAAGCAGTTCGCATTCGAGGTACAAACAATATTTTTTCAAAAACTGCAATAGAATAAGGAATTTATGTTTGAAATCGTTTGAACCATGTTTGACTCAGGACGGTTTAGGCGCGGTGACTATCATATACAGTATGCGCCAAAAGTATGGAATAAATTCAATAAAAACGAAACAATTATTTTTTGGGAAAAATCCTCGAACAGGTCGATTTTTAATTTAAAAAATACATATTTTAGCGTAAAAAGCGATTTTCAAATGTCATTTGTTTTCGAGTAATGACGTCATCGATTTTTTTTTAAATGTCAACACCATATTTTTTTCCTTGATTCTGAAAGATCGTTTAATTCTCTATCAGACAGTACCAAAATTTTGCCCTCTTACATAGGAAAGTTTTCGAGTAAATGACGATTGAATGTTAGAAAACGTAAATTTTATCCATAAAAAAGTAACAATTCTGAGGTATGTAAAATAAAATACAATTGATTAAATTTTATCCAACTTCTTCACAATGCGCGTCTGTGAAGAAATTCTTCTTGCGCATTATGAATAATTTCTGAGGTAACTCTGCGTATTTCGTCCCGAATGCGATTTTGAAGTTCTTCTAAATTACGTCTGCAAGTTTGACGGTTTACTGTACCATTCAGACAAAATGTGGCCTCATCTGAAAAAAGTATTAGCCGGTGTAAATTTCTATTTCCTTGACATAAATCCATTAGAATTTCGCAAAAGTGTAACCGGCGATCGAGATCATCGTCATTGAGTTCCTCCACAAGTTGAATTTTGTAGGGATGATATTTTTCCTTCCTCAAGATACGTAGCACTGTGCTCTGACTAGTGTCATTGTTTAATGCAACCAATCGTGAAGAATTATGAGGATTATCCACCATACTTATCAAAATGTTCTGTTTCTGATTTTCATTAACTCTTCGACGTCCAGGTTTTGGAATATTTACAACATTGCCAGTTTCGCTAAATTTAGACTCTACCTTACTAACTGTTGATTGGCTGATAGGGCGATCTGGATATTTTTCATTAAATAAATCGCAAACTTCCTGCTGAGTTCTAGTCATATTCCCGCATCCGATAAGAATTAAAATTTCAATTCTTTGAGTAACAGTTAAATGTGCCATAATACTTTAAATTGAATAATAATTTCTATGTCGCTTACAATACTTATTAGAAAGTCGGTGTGACAATGACACTTTGCAAAGATTTTCACCTACGTGATCCATAAAAGAACTATGGAATTCGAAAAACTAAACTTGATAACGTTTTTGCTTTATTTTAATTGATTTACGTTTTCTAACATTCAATCGTCATTTACTCGAAAACTTTCCTATGTAAGAGGGCAAAATTTGAGTACTGTCTGATAGAGAATTAAAGGATCTTTCAGAATCAAGGAAAAAATATGGTGTTGCCATTAAAAAAAAAATCGATGATGTCATTACTCGAAAACAAATGACATTTGAAAATCGCATTTTACTCTAAAATATGTATTTTTTAAATTAAAAATCGACCTGTTCGAGGATTTTTCCCAAAAAATAATTGTTTCGTTTTTATTGAATTTATTCCATACTTTTGGCGCATACTGTATATACGATACTTATAGAATCGAAAAGGGCCCACTTTTATAAAATACTTTGGTAATGTAACAGTTCTATAAAAAATATATACAACACTTTTAAAAAAATTTATAGAGCAACTATAAAAACGTTTTGTAGTCTGTGTTTTGGTATTATTTAAAGAAACATTATATGTTTTAGTGAAGAATATTAGAACAAAATTATTTTAAGATTGGTGTATAACGCAGATTCATATTATTTGTACTTATATTTAAAAACGGGGTCACTCAATGGCGATCATTTGGGTAAATAGTAGATAGGTATAAATAATACTTACAATATTATCATTTTAACAATCAGTGTTTCAACAACGAAAATTTTATTGCGTCGCAAATTTTATTGATAAACTATTGTTTGTTTGTTACAAAAAAATTGTGCGCTTTAGTTTAGACCACATTTGGTTTAAAATTAAAAAAAATAAATTTAAAAAATATTAAAATTATGCTTTCTTTAATTTATAATATCGTTGTGTAATTATATTTAATGATCTTGTTATAAAATAGTCTTCCAAAAATAGCAAAATTATGTTTTAGATATTAAATATTTTAGTGTAAATTAGAACTTTATACGATAAAATGTTTTTATAGTCTTAAATATATTTAAAAAGTTTTATAAAAAAATTAGAAATTTAAAATATTATGTACTATCATTACCTATATTAATAATGTTAGGTATTAGCTAAGTATTATTAGTTAATTATAATAATAGGTATTTAATTTAAAACTAACCTATTTATTGCATTACCAAAAAATGATGTCAAAGTTACTTTCTCGTACTAGTTTTTCGTATTTTTTCGCAGCCATGAAGCGTTTTTAATGTGTGTTCTCGAACATGGACACCATCATTATTTATATAATAAAACCTATAAGTAAAATTGAATGCCGGCACGTTTGACTGGAAACGTTAATTTCAAGAATTTATTTGTATTCTTTCTTGATTAGTGCTTGGTAATACACTATACCTTAGGAGTTAAAAAATTAAGGTTAGGTTTGGAATTTTATTACGCGGTATATACAATAATTTTGTTTTCTCAAGCCACAATTTTGTTCTATAATATATTTATAAAACAGGGAATACTTTTATAGACTATAAAATTATTTTATAAATAAGCGTATTTCGAGGTTAAAAAATATTTTTATTAATTTCCTTATATATCCTTAATAAAACACGTTTATACAACTATTTTATAAGATTATAATTAAGTCATTTGCCGAAGTATACAACTCTTTCACAATATGTTTACAATCCTTATATTTCTTGTGTTGTATAACGTATTATAATGCTTTTATAAAAATTTTAAAGAACTGAAAATTGCTTGTTCTATAAAACACGTTGTAAAAACTATTATAAAACAATTTTACACAATTAATTTCTTCAGGAACAAAATTATGGCAATTATTTGCTCTATAAAATCAAACTGTTCGTTAAACAACGCAATTCGATAGTTATAAAATAATTCGCTTGTTTGCTCAAGAAACCGGTATCACGCAATCTTTGGTGAATTCTTCCAAACATGCGTTGTGAAGGAATCTGGCGATTTGGATAAGCGGTGGCGTTCCCATTAGCACGACCATACATGAAATGCATGTCTGTTAATTCTGCGTTAGAGTAACCAGCCATAGCGAAAGAAAACTTGTGCACTGAGAACAACTGTCAAATATGTACTGTTTATTTCACTAAACATCAACCAACTATTATAACAAAATACACAACGTTTTTGAAAAATAAAAAAAGGGGCTAAAAAACATAAAACATTGCATATCTCCGCAACCGTTACTTTGCGGACCCATATTTATTGAGACTTTTCTGCTTATTTTGGTTCATACTATTACACACCCTGTATAATTACTAAACAAGATAAATTAATAACTTGGACGTAATTCGGACGAACTTAATGTCAACTAAGAAAAATCTTTTTGATAGGGAAGTGGTAGAATATAACAAATTGTAATTTGGTATAAGGAACTCTAATTCATATGTATGTAAAAGGAAACTGTTTTCGTATCTTGCCAAAAGTTAAACTACTACTAATAGTGCCTTTACTTTTACTACTACTTTTTATGCAAAAATATAGTCTTTTAGATATTATGGAAATATGTAAGAATTTTGTTTTTTTCAACTGTTAAAATTTAACCTTATTGTATTACAGAAATTATATTGAAATATGTATACTCGCGTCAAGAATTCAGACGCCTTACGTCACGGCTGACGTTACACATTTGTTTTTATTGTCAACGTAATTTTCGATATTTGGTCGCTTTAAAATTAATCATTTTTTGCAATTTAATGCAATATATAATGCAAACTTTTAGTGTAGTATATAGTTTTATTACTATCAGTTGCAGTTTCTTAAATATTTTGATGGAGATATAATGAATTATTCATTTGTTCGTATGACGTAAGTCGGCTGAATTCTTGTCGCGAGTAGTAGGTTTACATTTAATGTGTATTACCTATTTTAGTATATAGTTTAGTTTGTAGTTTTATGGTTATTTTTTATGTTGTAAGTGTATTTTGGCATTTTTGCAAATAAAGCCCTTTCTCTCTCTCTCTCTGTCTCTCTAAGATACAGTAATGGATAAATAACCAAACACCACATTAGTGAATGTCAGAAGCGTGCGTAAACAGGGATTACATTTGATGTCGTACGTGGTAACACCTCATGAATTTAATATCTGTAATAAAATTCGTTTGCCATGCTTTATCATCTTCCTTCCTATAAATACCCATTAAACTTTAGAGGGGTGGCTTCCGCCGTAAAGTAAGTCTTTGTAAAATATGTTTACCGTGCGTCGGCGTCGTTTTGGCAAAGTAAATATCGCCAGATATTTTCTGCAGCCATATTTTTATTCTCGTTTAAAGAAAAACGGGGATTACCATAGGGAGGAACGCTGGCTTACAGTACAAACCACAAAAAGCGAAGATGTCTATTATCCTGGCGAGCCAACATCAGCGGCCGCCAAAAACAAGTACTGGATATTTTGTTGCTAATTTGTACCAAGTTTCAATTTTGAACCTTGTGCCGTTTTCGAGAAAAATGGATTACGCTAGCACCCACCATTAAAAGTATACTGAATTCACCGCTTGCTACCTACAGTTTGATCCTATACAGGGTGATTCATTAATAATGGGACAGAGCTTAAGGGCATGTTGCTCAAAATAGAGCGATTAAGGTAAATATGCCTTATCCGAATGTTGCTCCTTTTAGATCTACAGCTAAATTTCGTAAAATTTGCTTCAAGCGATCGAAAGATAAGAAAGAAAATGTTAAAAATTTATTTCTTCAATTTTGACACCCTATATCTTTGTTATTATTGATTTTGGTGGATTTTTGGATTTTTTTAGGATAAGCTAAAGTAAATCGATTTATTTTGGTCGGAGTATTAGGCTGTTACAGTATGGCTCATTACATACGCAACAATTTGACTTTACTTTTAGATAAATTGCAGGCAACATGAGATTTAGATGCGTTTTTCTCAGAAACCATTGCTCCTAGCGACATCAACAAGGTTTAACTATTTTTTAATTTAATATTTTAATTTTTCCAGTCCAAAATGAGATACAGTGTAGCACAAAAAAGCCGTAGAGATTTAAAGGGGTTCAAACCATCGTTGGTGGCGCCCTCTAGCAGATACACCAAAATCGTCATCATATTCGAATTTCTAGTACCAATAAACCCCCCTATACTAAATTTCATAAAATACGGTCGATGCGATCGAAAAATAATAAAGAAAATGTGATTTATTTTTTCAACTTTGACACATTGTAGATCGAAAAGGAGCAACAATAAGGCATATTTGGCTTAATCGCTCTATTTTGAGGTCAGCCCTTAAGCTCTGTCCCATTATTAATGAATCACCCTGTATGGTTGCGTCCAAATCCTACATTACTCTATATTTTCAGTAAAAATGTTTACTTACTCCTAGCGTTACGGAAGGATACGCTTGCCCAAGGACGCTCAGCCCGCGACGGCACATTTAAAGTGTCAGATGCGGAATGAGGTCACCGTCTCAGCAGACGATAACCATCCGTCGCGGTCCTTTTAATAAATATCATTTTCATCTCAACCCTCCGAGATCGTGTAGCGGTTCCGAAATTCCAAATATTCGCTAATTACCCGAGAAACAAATGATAAACCCCGGAGAGCTGGAATCTGATTCGGCGGCGAGATTCGTTTTAAGCGACGGGGTGAATACAAAGGCGGCCGTGATTTAAGAATTAGGACTGAGTAAACGAGGTGTTCGTTTGTGCGTCAATATCTCTCCCGACAAATGAGAATGGAATAAATCAAACGCTGTCCCGCAGGATGCGGGATGAATTAGGTTTATTCTGAATACCGTAGAAAAGATACAAAGAAAATTGTTTAAGGGTGTTTCTAGTTTATGTGCGGAACACAATAGGGATTAAAATATGCAAAAAGAGAACCAAATTCCAAAGAAAACAGAGGTAACATTTTTGCTTGTCAACGTTTCGTCGCAAAAAATAAAATAAGGAATAATATTAGGGTGACTGAAACTGCAAAATATAAAATATCAGTGGTGCACTGTGCTTGGCTTGAAGCTCTAATGATCGAAATATATATTTTAATCATTCTTTGACTTAGTTGTATTTGGTCGCTAATTATAATTATTTTTATAATCCTGTTTTTTAAATATTTTAGATGTAAATTGTCATTCCCCTGAATTGTATCTTCATAGCTTTACAGTCTTTAAACATAAATTGCTTAAAAAACTACCTATAAATTGAGATGCCTCAAATACCTAACTCAGTTTACAAACACTAATAGACAAATGAATAAAAAAAGTTGCTCAAGTTTAAAAAAAATTCATAATTTCCGTGCACATAATCTACGTGAAATTTCCCTGAACTTACAAAAACACCATTAATGCCTAAGAGATGGAGCCAGGGGTTTATTTTAGCAGTTTGAAATAAAGTGTTAGTATTGCTCAGTTGCCATTCCCCTGGTGTCGTTACCCTGGAAGAATAATTTCAGAGTAATCTGATAATTATCCTTCTGGTGATACAATTTTACCTAACGGTATAACATAAATATAGGAACATTTGTTCTATGTTACAAATAAAAAATTCAATAAGTATCGCAATGCTACAGTTTTTCATAGTAATCTGAAAAATGATGGAGAGGTTTGCGTTATGTGTTTAAGAGCTACTGACAAAAGCTGTGACTCATATTGGGCGTACGAAAAAGACTGTTGCTAATGAAAGCTAATATACAGGCTGTATCACATAAGAGGGCCACTCCCATGTATCTCGCTTAATATGCGAGATACGTCAAAAATCTTTAATTCTTTTTTGTTGTATTTTTGGAGGCCTTTATGCTCGTAAAAACAAATTTGAGATCCATGACCAACTTTATGTTGCACTTATCTTTCGTATTTATTACATTTTTTTCAATTTTAGTTAAAAAAAAAGTACCTAAATATTTTCGTGTTGCTCAAGATGTAGAATGTAGAACCTGTTTTAAAGACGCCAATTGCAAAAAAATAATAAACATAATGCACTTTTCTATGCAAAATACAGATTTTCTTATAATATTATTTTATTACACTGTCTGTGTCAAAATAATTTTAAAGACCCAATTGCTTCTAATGTGAAAACTAATAAAATAATATAAGAAAATCTGTATTTTGCATAAAAAAGTACATTCTGTTTATTATTTTTTTTGCAGTTGGCGTCTTTAAAACAGGTTCTACATTATCTTGAGCAACACGAAAATATTTAGGTACATTTTTTTTTAACTAAAATTGAAAAAAATATAATAAATACAAAAGATAAGGGCAACATATAGTATATTGCATGAAAGACGAAAAAACAGGCAATTTTTTGTGGACCTAGAGGGCGCAGCGAACCACAGACGAGATTTCAAAAATCTGTCAGGTGGAAGGTATCAATTTTGCAATAAAAATTTATTACCAATAAGTTACCTCTACCTCTTAAAATAAAAAAGTTAGACAGTCTTAAAGTTTGGGCACTTTACAGGTTTTTTTGTTATTACTCATAAAGTTGGCCATGGATCTCAAATTTGTTTTTACGAGCATAAAGGCCTCCAAAATTACAACAAAAAACAATTAAAGATTTTTGACGTGTCTCGCATATTAAGCGAGATACATGGGAGTGGTCCTCTTATGTGATACAGTCTGTATATATACATATATAGTTGTTAAGTTTTGTTATATAATCGGGTATGTAGTCTTGGGGAACCAATAAAAAGACGAATACTCTTTATTTCTGTTCTAGCTTTCGAGAAATTTATTCTCTTTTTTAGGCGTTCTACAAAATTATACAAAAAAATATTGTCAATAATAATGATTACACAAAAAGAAGATTACTTCCAAAATGCGAGGTTTACAGTAGAGATGGGCATGTTGAGAATACATAACAGAGATTTTAAGATTTTGTCAAAAGCATAAAATTTGTGAAAGCATTCTTATTACATACAATTGCGACTGTAGTCGACATTTTGTTATTTCTCGAAGTAATAGTCTTCAAATATATTGCTAACAAAAAACTTTTTAAACATTATACTACTGGTCAATGCAAATCGTAATATAATCTAGTCAGTCACTGAAAATTTGCTTAAAATTGCCACAAAAGTCACGTTGTAGGTGACAAGAATGTTTTTATTTCACATTCTGGGAAAAATTATATTTATTAAAAATTATTTCGAAAGCAAACAAACTAACTAAAAAAATGTTAATGTGTAAAGTCTACTTTAATAAGAGAAATAGCACTGAAATGTGTTAAAATTACACATGACATTTGTTATATTAACACATTGGATTGTGTTAACTCTTTACCATAATGCTACATACAGAAAAATGTGTGAAAATATACACAATCCCGTGTGAACCTCACTTTACACAATATTGTGCTATTTTGTGTTAAAATATGTAATCATTTTTTTACAGTGCATTTTTTTCTTGAAAATATGTGAATTCAAAATATCAAATTTGGTAACATCGTCAAAATTGTGTACATTCTAAAACTTAATTTGATCGTACCCGTATAATAAAGCATGTCTAATTCCAATTTAAATAGTCACACTTGTATTTACTGTATAAGTAACGGTTTAGAAATTATGACTAATTCAATATTTAACTTCTTACTTAGAAGCCCTGTATGTCCATAAAGACAAATTTTTATGAAATGCTGACATTATTTTGACTCCTCTTGTATGCCCTACCATCTTTGGCCACTAATTTCTGGACCTCTGTATTTTCGTAAAAATGGCGGATGCGCCAGTGTCATTTTTTTTAAATACTTAAATAAAAATTGTAGTTGTAATGGTGCCTTTATTTTGTATGATAAACAAAACATAATTTAAAAAAATCTCTGGCCAATAGTATAGAATTATGACAGCAAATAGGTTTTGAATATGTACATTATTCTTATTACATATAAGTCGATCTTAAGGTTTACTGTACTCCGTGTAGGTGTCTAAATTCTAAGAAACTATTAATTCATTTTTTTATTTTATTATTTTTAAATGTTTTTATTTCATTTTTGAATTAATAATCTGTTAAAATTTATATATAGTCGAAGCAATGAAGCACTAAAAAGGCCAAAGATAGGAAATCTTTTAGGATAGGACGTATCGGAATGCGGTTTTTTGCATTCGCTTGCAAAAATTATTGATATTATTCGTACCTACTTTGTACCTATTATAAACCGGAAGTAGCATTTCTGCAGCCAAAAATGTATGCAAAAAATGCATCTTTTGAGAGGCCTTTTGGCAAATTTAATAACTTCATAAATAAGAGTCAGAATTACTCTACTCGGGGGTTTTCGAGGTCGCTGATCACGATTATGATGTTCAAATTGACCCCCGAACACCTGGAGCTCAGGAACGCCGATGAACGTCATCTTCGGGGACTATCCCGAACTTTATGCGAGAGAGGAGAGAAACTGGGCACCCGGGGGTTTTTTGGGTCGCTGAAATTGAATATACCATCGGCGAACACCCCAGGAACACCTGGTGGGCCCCAACCTGGACGCGGACGTCATCTTCGAGAATTTTCTTGGAAATATCGACTATAACGAACCGAAAATCGTTATGGAGGCATTTTGTGTGCGCTGAATCCGAATTTTATGTTGAAAACGACCACCCGACACCTGGTGCGCCCTAACCTGGCCCTGAACGTCATCCCCGAGGATTTTCCAGACATAATTGAAAAAAACCACCCGAAAATCGTTACGGGGGGTTTTTTGGCTCGCTGAAATCAAATATGGCACCGGCCAACACCCCACGGACACCTGGTGCACCCTAACCTGGCTCTGAACGTCATCCCCGAGGGGTTTCCAGACACAATTGAAAAATACCAACCAAAAATTTGCCATATTTGATTTCAGCGAGCCAAAAAACCACCCGTAACGATTTTCGGGTGGTTTTTTTCAATTATGTCTGGAAAACCCTCGGGGATGACGTTCAGGGCCAGGTTAGGGCGCACTAGGTGTTCGGGTGGTCGTTTTGAACATAAAATTCGGATTCAGCGCACACAAAAAGCCCCCATAACGATTTTCGGTTCGTTATTGTTGATATTTCCAGAAAAATTCTCGAAGATGACGTCCGCGTCCAGGTTGGGGCCCACCAGGTGTCCGTGGGGTGTTCGCCGATGGTATATTCGAATTCAGCGACTCAAAAAACCCCCGGGTGCCCAGTTTCTCTCCTCTCTCGCATAAAGTTCGGGATAGTCCCCGGAGATGACGTTCGTCGGCGTTCCTGGGCTCCAGGTGTTCGGGGGGTCAATTTGAACATCATAATCGTGATCAGCGACCTCGAAAACCCCCAGGTACCCGACTTGAGCCAATTCTGACTTATTTACAAAGTTATTAAATTTGCCAGAAGGCCTCTCAAAAGATGCATTTTTTGCATGCATTTTTGGGTGCAGCAATGCAACTTCCGGTTTGTAATAGGTACAAAGTAGGTACGAATGATATAAATAATTTTTGCAAGCGAATGCGAAAAACCACATTCCTATACGTCCTATCCTAAAAGATTTCGTATCATAATGCTTCATTGCCTCGACTAATACTGATTTCCAAGTTTATCAAATACCAGCGTCAAACGCACTTCTGTACTTATTTCCGTCAGAGGGAGCCATCGTTAAAGCATGGCCCATTCTTTACTGAACGCCCTGTACACAAGAGGTGATACAAATAACATATACCTACGTCCTATTTCATGTATTCTATGTCGTGCTCGTGCATTATTTAAGGCAAATGATTTCGAATGCGGCCGGATTATCCAGCGACCCGTGTGTAAGACTTCCGCACTCCGCAAAAACGCTAAATCACTTTAAGCACTTGCCGCCGTTGCACACAGTACTCGTTCATTATAATTTACATGGCCGTTAGTGCAAGGTTGTAGTACCATGTGCTTAAATGCAATGCAGTAATAATAATAAACGTGGATGGAAATTATAAATAATAGAGGCCTGCCAATTTAGGACTCCTGTATCCCGCGCTCGAGAAGCCAGGATTTCTGGGTATTGTAAATTAACTAAAGTTAAATTTATAAACTCTTACCTTTACCGATAGGTGTTCCATACTGCCAACTGGACTCCACATCTTCTCACCTACCTAGAACAAAAAAAAAATGGGTCCACAAATCACAAAAGTGAAAATTGACGTCATTTTTAACAGTAACTATTAGGTAAGGTTAAGGAAGAATGGGGTAGGATAGAATAAAATAGGGCAGAATACAATAGGATAGGATAGTAGCATAGGATAGAGTAGGATAATATAGGATAGGATAAGATAGAATAGGATAGGATAGGGTAGGATAGGATTGGATAGGATGGTGTAGGATAGGATTGGATAGGATAGGATAGGATAGGATATACAAATATGTAATTTCTTATCAGTGCCAAAAATCTTTTTAAATGCATAAAACTGTAAAATATTATTCGATATGAAAATGTATAAGTTTTTATATATTTTTAAGTATTAATAATATTGTGTGAAACTAACTACTCAGTGGACAAAAGCCCCAACCTGCGTTGAATTATATCTACCCATATATTCCTTATTATTAGCTTTTGTAACATTTTTCACTGTATTAGAAAGGTATTTTAAGCTAATATAAATCAAATATTCTACAATTCCTATCAATGAAGTCATATGTATGTTCTCTGATACCAAACATCTAGGTATGCTAATGAACAATTCCACAGACAAAGCTCTATTCAATAATTATCTAAAGAAATTAATCTAATTTACTAACCTGCTTTAATGAAATACTCTATAAACATCTAACTTCACTTTTTGGCAGTGGGAACACGACAATTCAACCACAATAGATGAGATCTGACCTATTTCTGCATTTTTAGGATTGCTTCTTCAGGTGGCCTCCTTTAAATTGAATCAAATATCTAACTATAAAAATTATTATAAAAATTAAAATTATTTGAAGTTAAATATCGACAATGACAAAAAGTGACAGCCTGTCAATGAATTAAATATGACAATACCTACTTGAATAATGTTCACCAACTTGAAGAAGTAATCCTAAAAATGCAGAAATAGGTCAGATCTCATCTATTGTGGTTGAATTGTCGTGTTCTCACTTCCAAAAAGTGAAGTTAGATATTTATAGAGTGTTTCATTAAAGCAGGTTAGTAAATTAGATTAATTTCTTTAGATAATTATTGAATAGAGCTTTGTCTGTGGAATTGTTCATTAGCATACCTAAATGTTTGGCATCAAAGAACATACATATGACTTCATTGATAGGAATTGTAGGATATTTGATTTATATTAGCTTAAAATACCTTTCTAATACAGTAAAAAACGAAAATGTATGCCTCACGATAATAATGGAAAACAGAAAATAATTGAAATTTAATTAGGAAATAATTCTGCTTTGCCGAAAGGGTTATTTGTAACATATTTTAAAATTAAATAAGCTTTGGCAAGAGCAAAGCAAAATTTCCTGTGTAGATAAAGTGGATTTTGGAGCAAGAGATAAAAAATATATCAGTATATGCCAAATTTAGTGACAGTAAAATACAAAAATATCGAAGTAGATCGATCGTCTTCGAATTTGGTATGTGAAATTAAACTGTAATTTTGGATAAGTTTAATAAATTTTTCGATACACACATTTTTGTTTCTGGCAGTCGAAATTGAAAATCCCAAAATCCAGTCCAAATCCAAGGCCATTTTGGAGTAAATGTATATTGCAGCATCATAGGTAGGCATTCAATTGGGTCTTATTTTTATGAACATACATTGAACAGCAATTCCTACAAGAAGAACTTCCTGCACTTCTGGAGAATATACCTTTGCAGCTAAGGAGAAACCTATGGCTTCAGCACGACTGAGCTCCACCCCACAAGGCCAGGACTGTGCAACAATATTTAGATAACACTTTCCCATAAAAATGGATTGGGGTTAATGGACCTATTCAGTGGCCCCGAAAGTTACAAGATCTAACACTGCTTTTGAAATTATAATTTTTAATACATATATTCTGCCGTTTAATAGAACATTCCAGGCTATATTCAATGCATTCTCGACGATAGACAGAACCTCTAGAAAATGTCAAAATAAAAGTATTTCAAAAATTATATTTATTAAAAATTATTTCTCTGGGCCTAGAAGGCCTGTAGCTGCAGCTTTATATATATATATAAAAATTATTTTGAAAGTAAACAGGAACATAATTAACAAATTAAAAAGATAGGTGAGTCTTCCATATCAATACCTATTATACAATAAAATTAACATGTTAATGTGTAAAGCCTACACCTTCAATGATACAAATATGTGTATGTGTAAAAGTTACACATGACATTTGTTATATTAACACAGTGGATTGTGTTAAACCTTTAACACACTGCTACATACAGAGAAATGTGTAAAAATATACAGAATTCCGTGTGGATCTCGATTAACACAGTATCGTGTTCTTTTGTGTTAAAATGTATAATTATTTTTTTACAGTGTACATATGACACACATATGCAATTAACAAAATTCACAAGATGCCAACAAAAAAAGACACAAATAACAAATGGCTAAAACAAAGACTTAATTTGACTAAATTTACAGTTTAAAATATCAAGATTATTTTCAATATACTGATAATTATGGCACATAGGCAACGGTGGGTTGAATAATACATTAGTCCGGGCATTTCCGAAATAGAACAATGATGCAGAACAAGTTGATCTGGTAGATGCCTTAAAACTAATCATCTCAAGGAATTGCGGACAATCAATTAGGCCAATCAATTATTTGTATAGAATTACTACGCTTTGCATGTTCCTGCGTTGTTGCATTAGCTTGCACTTAAAACGATTTAACAATATATCATGATCGAAGCCAATTGGCGGGTAGAAGTGATCTATTTAAAAGCTTAAAAATTTCAAAAATTTTCTCTGAATAGCTTTGATACTGTTTATATGTACATCGAAGTAAGGGCTTCAAACGACACTAGCATATTCCAATTTAGGTCGGACTAAAGTATTAGTCACAAGGGTACTCATATAGAGAATAGATTATATTATGTATGTAGTATGAGGGCGGTTGTATCATTTTTTAAGTTTAGTTGCTGTTATCATCACCTTTTGTTTTAGCTGTATTAAAGAATTATCCTTTTATTTATTCTTAATGACATACATGCACTTTATACAACGGACATTCAATTATTTTCCAACGACTACTTGATCCTTCCACCGCTAATGTGATTTGTAGGTGGTATTTCTTTTGAGACTCTTTATGAGAGATTATATGTATTAAAAATTATAATTTCAAAAGCAAACAGAAACATAATTAACAAGGTAGGTGAGCTTCCATATCAATATAAAGAATTTTCTGAATTATGGTGTAATTACAAAATAAAAGATATTTTACTTTTTATGATTTTATTAAAAAAATACATTTCTGTTCAAATGAACAACAACCAAGTCTGCTAACAAAATATGTATGTATTAAAATTAATAGTATGATAGTACATATTCTAATAAGGGACTAATAATGTTCTAGTAAATCATAAACAATGAAACAACAAATAAAGGTGTATTTAGGCACTACATAAGAGGAGTTTACGAAAATTAACTGGTCTGATCTAAACATATAATTTTCTTTCTCTAAAGTTACAAAAAAGTTAGATTACAGAGTAATATAAAACATCAGAGTAAACTCCTAATATCTTTAATAGTTATATTCTAATTAGTTTTAGCTTTATTACAATTATCAGTAATATTTGTTATAGTTAGGTAAGTATTTACCATTTTCCTTGATTAAACCTCAATTTAAATTTAAATATTCTCCATTTGAACACAGTGAACGAGAAATAACTGTCCACAACACCGCTACATGACCAATATGGCGTAGTGACGTGTGTTGGATCAGCTGATATACTGCAATTGCGCAGTTGTGATCAACCTGTCAGGAGTAGGGATATAGAACACAATTAAGTTGTGTGCGTGTTAAGTCTACACAAAATGGTGTACTTTTAACATACAACTGGTAAATATTACACAAATTCAGTATATTTTATTATAATACTAGTAATTTTAACACATTTTGTGTAAAAGCCATAGTCTGTAAAATTATTAACACGGAATTTTTACACATCCTAAAGTACACACTGAAAATTCTCGCTTACACAGCAACTTTTTTTACAGTGTATACTCACAGTACACTCATACTATCGAGTATAAGACACCCTGTACATACCGACATAACTTGACCGACGTTTTGATAATTTTTTGGTGTAAAAAGAGCAAATCGGGTTTCTTCCGAAGTGCCCACAGGAGGATTTTCCTATTTCCAGTTATTTTCCAGTGTCCCTCACGTGTTTTTTGTTGCCCGCTTATTACAAGCTTTCGATTTTACGCGACAGAGTCCTTTTCGTCCTGGCGACGACCCTCCACGACGTCGGCCGATCCCACTCGAGGGCCTGCTCTCAATTCGGTCCAGATACTGATTAGGGGAGGCTGGCTGCCGCAAAAGGGGTGTGTTATACATTTCAGAACAATGTAAAATAAATAAAGATTTTCGATGCACGCTTATTACGTTCCTTTTTGGGCATTTTCATTTCGTGGCTCGGTGGAGGATTGTCGGAAAGTGTGGCGTGAATTTTCGTGATTTTACACGTTGAAGTCCTCGATTTGTTGAGTTTATTAATTTAAATAAATATGGAAATTTCGACTGCACAGCAAAAACGTTTCTGTTCTGCGGGGTATCTTAGAGTGGAGAAGTTGCGACGGTACCATTTTATAACAAGGACATGCTTATGAATTTGTTTTAGTTTGGTTAACAGAAGGATGTCGTGGGAATCCTTGAATTCTCAGGAATATATCAGGTATGTACGCCAATATTTTACAAAATTAATATTTAGTTCATTCTCTTTACTAATTCTTATTTGTTTAAATATATGCTTGTAGAGGTTATTTATACTAACATAGCGTATTTCCTAAACGAAGCATGTTCAGACAGATAGAGAATCAACAAATGATCTAGCCCACTGTACCTATTTGACTGACTATAATATTTTATATTTTAAAATTTCTTTATTAGTGCATCTGTCAAATATTTAATAGAACTGCAGTTTTAAAATTAAAAGTCCCATACTTTAAAAAGAAGTCTTGTATAATAATAAAAAAAATTCTTTCGACGAAGCTAAAAAATTATGGTATATTTCTCATTCTGTTATTTATGTCACACTTCAATTGTTGTCGTAAATTGAGTCGAACCTTAAAATCTTGAGCGCAAAAAAAATGTATGAACTCATTATGCTTTACTATCTCCACTGACGTAACTTAAAACAAGTTTTAAAATATAAATTTGAACATACTGCATCTTTCTTATTGAATCTATTAAATTCATAGGAATTGTTTAAACTAAATGTGATCTACTGTAGTCCTCAGAAGTTTCCAAAAAATAGAACATTTTAAATACGTCCATCTGACACTAAAAAAAACGAAATAGAAAGAAATCGAGGCTTCAGATCTATTAGAACCACGATTATTTCCATGCAAAGCTAGAAAAGAAATCGTTATTAAAATATGGGTTAATATTTATGAGGAATTTGTAGAATCAGTTTTTAAAACGTGTCTACCTATTTTGAAGCAAGATTACATTAATAAAAAATAGAGAAATTCGGTACCCACTAAATTTTACAAATTTTTTTCGCGTAAATTTAGACACGTATTAAATAATTTAGAACAATGTGCAAGAAAATTACATCCTGTAACTTTATTTCACAATATTATCTGAATATTTTTCCTCAAAATTGAATATTTCAAGTAAATTAGCCAAACGAGTGTTATAATTTTATCCGTTGTCAAGAGGTTGTAATTGATAATAATAATAAAAAAATTGCAAAAATATCGCATATCGCATCCTTATTGACTGTAAAATTAATTTTATGTAACTGCACATTGCAATATTGGTTATTTTCACACAAGTAAAATTGCATTAAACAGTAAAATTAGTAAAAACACATAAAAAATTAGTTATTAGTGTCATATTTTGTGCATGTCTTATAATTAAGTCTAGAAAGTAAATATACTTAAATATATGAAAGAGTACTGATGTTTCCAATCGAAACCTACCTATATCGATGCGGTAACCATTTTTTACAAATACCTACTTATACCACTTATGTGTTAAGTTGTAACAAAACGACAACAATTAACAATTTCTAAATTTAATTATTTCATAATTATAGTTTGAATTCGCTAAGGCGTCATGTAAAACACCCTGTGTTTAATAGCTGCACCGTTAGACAAGAGTGGAAAAGGGGAAGCGATTATTTCAAATTAGCTGTGATTCTAAAGGTGAATAGGGGTGATTAACGTCAATAAAACATGGACTACAGAAGCTAATTAAACGGTTCATTTAAAAACGGTCCTTCGGAACTCAATTTACATTAGGTATGAAATTTAGATGTACCTACCTGTTACTAACTATTACAGTCATACATACAGTGTGGGCTCTGAAAATTTGCCATCCAAGTTTTCTTTGTTTTGATGCAAAAACTGAAAAAAAACTTTTGGAATGAAATTGGGACACTCTGTATACATATGCAGCAATTTTGCACGTCTCCATAATTTACCATTCTGAACAACTTTTTCAAGTAACATTTTGTTGAGTATTTCAAATAAGATTATTTCGAAAACTGTTATTCCTAACCAAGGTATACCTTTTTCAAATATAACAGGTAGGACAATCGGTTGTTTCAATAGGCAGATGGATACACTAAGCAACATTTAAAAGAAACTTGATGTGCCACAAGTGGCGCCCTCTACTAGTGACGCAAAAATTAGAAACAAATTTGAAATTCTCGCCCGCAAAAACGCCTGATTTACAAATTTTATGTAAATATTTGGATTTTTAAAGAAGTTGTCTACAAATATCGAAAATAATATCTTAACTTTGACACCCTGTATCATTTTTATTATACGTTTTGGGATATAGGTATGTTAGGTTAAATCGATTTATTTTCACCTAAGGAATCTGTGGTCTCATTTTTGCTACTTCATTTAAAAACACCCTGTACACAGTATTATTATAATTACAGAACGCAGTACGCCCGCTTAGCATATTCGACATTAAAAGCAAAAGAAAGCGTTAATGTAATTTGGAAAGTTTCTATAACCATATAAGATTTTTATATTTTATATATATTCATATACAAATATTTATATATATTATTTAATATTTTATTCAAACCTTGAAATGATCCCAAAATAACTCCGTACAATATTATTTATTTTTATTTGAGATGGAAATATGCAACTGTTAGAATAATATAAAATTTATATTTAAGTAGGTAGGTACTATAAATATACAGAAACATTACAAAGTATTTTTTAGTAAAAGTATTTTAAAAAGAGAGAAATTTTGCGATGCAAAATAAAAGAGTACAAAAAAATCGCACAGAAAATTATCAAATTACTATAAAATCAGATGAAAAATTTAGTAAGTATACCAAAAACTACGAACAAAAATAAAGAGAAATTGAGAAATAAAGAAAGCATTCATCAACAGCATACAGATTTACGACTAGAATGTTTATTTTAAAAATATTGCAAAATATTAGCATTGGCGCATTCGCCAAATTCGCATTTCTTTAAAGCGTTGGAGATCTGGTAAAATACTAACAGTGGTCATAGTCCGTCTCCGGTCGCCAGATAGCGGTCTCCGTACCGAAATAATGCGAATTTCATAATGAAATTCAGATAATTTCGAGAAGAATATATAAGATACCACTGTTGCAATACGCTGTATTCATTGTCCGTCCGATATTATTTGAATTTCATTATAAAATTCGCATAATTTCTGGACCGCTCACAGAGTATGAGTATCACCGTAAGGGTCTCTAAGTCTAGATTCTCGAAGCCACTGAATATTTTGGAAATTGAATAAGTACATTTAATATCCATCGATATCTTATTTTTTTTCGTAAAACGATTAATTTTCGAGTTATTTAGAGAGAAACAAGCCTACGATATAGTTAAATAATTAAAAATTATTCTCAAAAATTACTTGGCTTTCGAAAAAATGGACGACTGTTCTCTTAAAACAATTCAATAATTTTTTTCTCGTAATATAACTTGCCATGGATTTTAAGTAATAAACAAACATCGTCTGCTTTGAATATAGCGAAATACAGAAGGTTTTATTTTTTTTATAATGCACATAAAATTTAAAAATAAACTTTGCATTAAAAAAGCCAAATTTCGACTAAAAGTAAAAATAGAAAAGAGTTAGTTGGAACTTGCACAAATAATACCCTGTATCACATGATGTTTTTATTTTACTCCAAGATAAATTCTACCAAACAAAACATATTTGACTTAACAATTTTTTTTCTCTGGCCAACGGTAACAGAATTATGACAGCATGTCTTGAATATGTTACAAGTCGATCACATACCATGTCGGGTGCTTGTTCATAATAATTATAAATACACCTAAACATACTTCTGTGCATGGCTTTTTAAAGCAGAATATATTGTGAAATAGTTACAAGTGTTCAAAATAACTTAAGTTGCTTGCGAAAAACGTTTAGCGATAGTGTTTTGTCCAGATTACCCGTTCCTGTTTTGTTGATGTACACTCACAAATATCACGCAAGCACTAGACGCAGACAATCGAAACGCACTATCTACGCAGTACTACTATCACTAATAAATAGCTTTAAATTGACAGCAGCACAAAATAAAAATTCTTAATATTACTAAGCTAAGCGTTTCTAAACCGCATTTAAATTTGTTCGCAACATCTCTGTTTTACGCTATATGTATGTTTTTTT
Organism: Monochamus alternatus; assembly: GCA_037114965.1. Lineage (NCBI taxonomy): Eukaryota > Metazoa > Arthropoda > Insecta > Coleoptera > Cerambycidae > Monochamus > Monochamus alternatus. The sequence goes on along the minus strand of CM073434.1, from coordinate 11,685,118 downwards.
TAATTAAAATATTTGACGATTGTTTTAATTTAGTTCAGCTTTAGTCGATTCCAACATTTCGATGACCTATACTTTATTTAAACGTGTCCAGTTAATGCAAACATTAATCCTTCTGATCCATTACAACATAAATTTGGTTCACTTTTTCCGGTCGACTAATGGACTTTAGGAATAGCGTTCCTTTCTTCTTGTCCGACTTGATGATAAATTGTGGAATGGTTAATAAAAGGGGTTTTTATTATTTGGAAGTTTTCACTTCTAAAACCGATGAATTTAGTATTTGTCTATGATACACTGAAGAGCAGCTAATATAGCAAAAAGACAATTATAATTTCTATATATATATTTGGGTCGATCAGTGGTCGCGCGGTTTAAGGCGTCAGTACTTGAATCGAGGTGACTGATCGGTGTCGGTTTGAGCCCAGCTGCCGGTAGACCGTATATAAGCTATATTCGTGGAGAGGTTTGGCGCCCTCTCTGCGGGTATGGTAGGGTGGAAGAATGTTGGCTTGGGTCAATGTGAGAGATTGATACCGGTTGATATTTGACTACCCCCCTAATTAATGAAGTTTTCCAGGTTTCCCTCATTCCTGCACTGAATAGTGATTAGGGCCTACCAACGTAAGTCGTTCCTGGGCGCAAATGCGGCCTGCTTAATAATAATATGCCGCCCCCTCTCCCGCACAAGTCTCCGACTTATGGGCTAATCCCTGTGATTAGAATGAGGGGTAGAGATATTATTATATATGAAAACTTTACTGTCGTAAGTTTCATTGCAAAATATCTTAAAAGACAAGAAAGTTATCATAGAAATATACAGGGTGGTTTAGAGTCATAATGTTATTAATTTTAACAATGTATTTGAAGGTCTAATCATGACAAAATATAGAAAAGAGAAAGAAACCAACCTATAACTCCCGGTAACATAGCATATAGCGATTGAATGTTAAAGCGAAACAGCGTTGTCATGTCAGAACCATAAGACGTGCCGGTTTGTTTGTCACTGAATATGTCTCGCACTGTTTTTTGTCAATAATTCAAGGGCTTTTTGTATTACTAATAGTCAGTATTTAAATTGAAATTTTTGTACCGGTCATATTTCTCACTATTTATAATGAAATGTAAATGATTTATTATTTTGTCCATCAAGTTTTGTAGGATTTGTGAAATTTTCGTGTTTTTTTTTTAATATTTTGTTCGAAAATTTGGTTGTTATTCACATCGATTAACACAGTGTGTTCTTTTGTGTTAAAATGTGTAATTATTTTTTTACAATGACAGCCTTCATTACATATTTTACCATTTTAAAGTATTATTGATCGAAGTGAGAAAGAGAAAAATAAGTTTCAATAGTCAATACATCCGTTTATTTATAACGTCCAATACTAGGAAAATATTTAAATTTGGCAACGTCGCATCAAGCCAACACCGAGTTGAAATAGGTGCTGCGAATGAATCGAGGCCGCCAGGGGTTAGTAACAGTCTGAAAAGAGGTTGAAATAATGATTTAAATAAAAACTTTTTCAATCGCGTATTCATATTAGATATAGGCACTCATTTTTCTCTATTTTTCCTTAAAATTAATGAACTGAATCACCCGGTATATAAAGATTTGTTGGAAGAATTGGCTTACCTCCAAAAAATTACATACAAAATCAGATTCTGCGGTATAACCACTCCTTGCTAAAAATATTTAAATACTGTCCAGATTTAAAGGTGGCACCACTCTGCCTAAATATTGTAATGAAACTGCATATTAGAACAGTTTTTCTAAAAATAATATAAATTTTTATCCCACCGTGACAAAATTTTATTAGTAAGTAGTTTGAATGAAAATACGAACCCTCTGCAATAGTTTGTAACGATTTCCGTGTAGAATTCAATTATTAATAAACTACCTCGGTTTCCCACCTACAAAAAAAGGTAATTGGTATCTCGGCATCCACTTTTTATGCTTATCCGCCTTCGGGACGATAGTGTGTGTAAATATACTTAAATTGGATACATTCCCGATCACGTAAGCTAGTTATTTGGGGGGTGTAAAGATCCCCGAACATCCCTTTCGTCTTAGAGAAGTAACCTCTTACCGCAAATTGCATTTGCGGAAAAGTTCTGAAACGCTTATTGTCGAACAAGATTCAGGAATCGCAAAAAATACAGAAAATATACCGTGTGATCGATGGAACAACAAGTAATTAAGTAATAATAAAAGAGAGGTATAATATTTAGTTTGTTAATTTAGGTAAATATTTCTAATTTAGTAAAAGTTGCTGATCAAAAACTAAGCTTTCTGTAATTTTGCTCAAGTTGTTTATAAAATAATTATTTTATAATGTTTTGTAAGTCAACTATTACTTTTAATATTGTAATAGTTGCTAAGGGATGTTATTGATCAATCATAATTATTATTAATAAAAATAGAAATTAATAAAAGCTTTTTGAAATACAAATACAGTTATTATTGCCGTAATTTTCACGAGCGGATCTATAATGTCAATAAAAAAATAAGTATTGTTTAACAATATCGTAAGTTCACCACATCACCACTAGTAATTATGGTAACGTTAAAAACGGAAAATAGACACCTGCTTGCTTTGAATACCCGCATTTCTGCACTAATGAAGTAGGGATTTGCACCAATGAAGTTCATAAGCATAAAATTAAATGCATCCACTCATGGCAAATTAATAATAATCGTCCGATTTTGCTTACATCGAACTCGTTACCGTCATGGTCGAATTTGCACAGAATTACCTACACAGTATTTACACAATCTATGACCCAAAAAATCCACAAAAATACAAATGCACAAGAAGCAAAAGATGTTTACATCATCAAGACAGTAACACTGCATCTGTATCTACGGAAAAATATATCGCGATGAACGTGTAACGTCACATCGATTATATCGCGTTTTCGGTTACGTAGTTTTGTTTACCTTCCAAGGCAATTTATTAATGTTAACATCTTAATTATTATGTGATTATTGCAGGTAAATACATGTTCTAACCTTTCAATATATTTGAAAGATTACCCTGTAATATATTTCAAACCAACATAAAATTCATATGTCGTTTGCAATTGCACAAATTTTTACGACAAATTTTCTTCGGTGTACATTCCATCATTAAGTTTTATTTAACGCCCTGTATTTCCTCCAGCATTAAAATAACCTCTCTCTATCTGTACCCTGGACTTCAACGAAAAGTTCAAAATCTCATTACTTTTTATTCGAGACAATGCCTTAACATGCATAAGGCCAGCAAAGAGATAAGCAACCGACCCCTAACGAATTACCGCCCCCGTTCCCTTTGTTGTTCTTCTCGGTGTCCGGAACAAATGTTACATAACGTAAAATATGTGCTTCCAGGCCGTCTGGTGGCGAGTCGTGAACACCTTTTCGCCCGGAGTATCGCATCACTTCCTTTGTCACCTCCGTTGTAATTAATTTCTCCGGGAGGAAATTTTGTTGCTGTACTAGTCGCATTCATCTTTTTATTGCCGGGACGGAATGGGACAGACGACATAAAGGCCGTAATCCATGTTTATGACAGAACCGCGTGTAGTAGTTCCGAATATCTGATTTTAAGCGCGCTAAAATAGGAACAGTACGAGTAAATGAATTTATTTGGGTTTTATAACATTTTATCACTGAAAGAAATACTACTAAATTGGTTACTACAAATTTGTATATTTGTATATAACAGGCGCTTGTTTCTTGTGTTTTTGTAGCATTTCTGTATGTATTAGCAGCTGGCTTAAATCGTAATATTTTGAAATTATGTATATCAACATTATGTATCAAGGACAAATAAATAATTTAATTTAAACTGAGAAATTTCTATTTGTAAATAAATATTAGCAGCATTAGTATTCTAAACTTTTAGGCCTTAGTTTTAGCTTAACACCAAACAAGCAAAAGATCCATTTCCAAGTTTTCGCATTCCCTGTTTTCCATATACCTATCTCTTGTCGAGGCGGAATTGGTCCAGCCCTATATGTTTCCACAAATATGTGTTTGTCGGCAAACTTAGATGAAAACTAATATTTACATCAGGCTTTAGTTCCCTGCGGTATACGATCTAAATCCGGCTCTTTGTGGGGAAATTCTAGACATGTAAATGATTGCAATGCACACAGAGTCGGCTCCAAAGGGGCGCGAAGACTGAGAATTTTTAGACCGTCATGTGGCCGGTTCGTTGAATGATGTTTAACTGAATTGGTTTTAGTTGCTAAGGCGAATGCATATGTGACAAAAGTGAAGGCTAAATAAACACCGGTCTTACTCGGTCTTAATGTGGACACGCTGTACATGGCACGGATATGATTGAGCTTCGTATATGTTACACTACACTGCTGCAATACGCCGTGGACGCCCTAGACCCCATCTTTTCCACGATTCGTCTGATTTTGACACCCCTAGATCATTTCTTGAGAGCATACTTAAAAAGCAAAGTATACGTTACTAGACCGGTTAATTTAGAAGGTTTCGTATACCCCCTGAAGTTTTGATAATGTCCAAAAAGAATTTATTAATCATCTTGGCTACTGTCAGACAGCCAACGGTACACAATTTGAACATTTAATTTAGTCGATTTTTTACAAAATCATTATCATTTTCAGTATTGTGAAAATTAAATTTTAAAATCTTCAAATATTATTTTCTTGAAATTTTTGTTATGTAACACCATAATTTTTCATGGTGTATGTATGTAGAATGACACGCTCTTTCAAATGGCATGGTCAAAATTGGGCATTGCTATTTAAAAAAATTGTCGATGACGTCATATCTCGAACAACAATGACGTCACAAATATAGGTCGTACGTCAAAAAGTGCCTTTTTTAAAAACAAAATCGACGTGCCAGGTGATTTTTTCGAAAACTTCTCAATTTCAAAAATAATGAATTTATTCGTTACTTTTCGAAAGCACTGTATATTTAAATTTATGTTTATTTAAACAAAGAAAATACCTACCTAACTATACACTTTAATGACACAAATAACATTTAAATGTGTTAAAATTACGCATAACAGTTGATACATTAACACAGCGGTTTGTATTAAATCTTTAACACACTGCTACATACAAAGATATATGTAAAAATGTACACAATCCCATATGGACATCGTTAAACGCCTTAACATTATTTTATGTTAAAATATGTCTATTTTTACAGTGTATGTATACGTTCTTGAATACAAAGTACGATTAAATACTATTTATAAAGAAAAACAAATGAGAAAATTAAAAATCGTATAAATGGTTGCTTTATTTTTCTACATGGCCAAACGCTTTGAGTATCGTGGAACAAGCTTTTACAAAGCGAAATATATTCCTTAATTCAGTTTTCTTAACAGAATTAAATTTAAAAATTGATTATGTTTAATCTAGCTAGATAGAATATAACTGAGGTGGTTAAGTCTTCGATATGGGCTAATTGACACAGCCATCTGCTACTTGGCAGGCACTATGAAAGTAAGACCTGTGTCGCACTAAGCAAAACAAAATTTATTAAGTGTTCAACTTCAACATTTTTTGTTATTTGCTACAAATCAAGTATTTCATACTTTCTAAACATTTCTAGATCGTAGCTGCCTACTAGATATTGTGAGTGTAATTTGTTTTCAGCGAGCTGTTTTACAAATAGTAATTATATGAATGAAATACTTCATCCTTACCCATTCAGGATCCAGGGCAGCAAAACATGTGAAGCCAGCCCTGACAATATCTCTCCTCATATGTGAACAGTTTCATTAATTTTTCTGTCATCGTTAATTGTAAGAAATGGGCAAAGGATTCAACATCCCAATCCCTGCAATATTCTTCGTTAATTGTAAGAAATGGAACGTTAAATTTTGCGCAAGAATGACCTCTGGGAGAAATATAGGTACCGAAAAAGCAGTGGACAATTTTTATTGAACTCACTGTTATTATAAACGGTAATATAGCCGTCGTAAAATATTCACTCCAGAAATTAAGTAGTCATTTCCCGGTTTAGTGATCACGTCAACCACACAAAAATGAACGATTTTTCCAAAGAAAATTTCTCTTCGACATCATTATTTTAATATCCTAATCCAGTTTGATGACGCTGACAAAATGTAATTTATGAACTTCCAGTTTTCTTTAACTTAACGACTATATACTTCATCCATTACAATGGACTAAGGAAATCTCAAACAAAAGACTGGGTAATGTCATCCAACGAAGAATAATATAAAGATTGATGTACCCCCCCACTCCCTTCTAAACGTTAGTCTCGTTAAAGATAACTAATAAATAAATAAAAATTAAATTAATAAATTAATTTTAAAATAATAAGTCATAAATTTTAATTTCAACACGAGTGTAGCGATTTTCTGTAAAAACAAAAAAGCTATAGTAACAATTTTCTTAAAGGCTGTACAATCTTTGTGCATAAAAACTAGTAGATAGTTGATAAATATCATAGAAAAGTAATACTAAAAATTATACCATTTTAAAAAATATTGTACTGTATCAAGCTAGATTTACTTCAGTTTAAGCACAGTATAGGGAGACCAGTAGAATCACTTGGGCCGAAATAATAAGTCGCGCATAGCAGCTCGCGCATCGATTTCAGGCTGCAGAGACCTCAGTTTGCATCCAACTCTGGGAGTGCGAACATCGGTTATACAGAGCCGTATTGAGTCTGAATCGAGGAACGAGTCGCTGCGCAGCAGTTAAATGTTTAACATCTAGTTTCTTTAAATTTCCTAAAGACATAAATAAGTAATGTATAATATATAAAAACCGTAAATTATATTTTACGGCTATTGCTTTACCTATTAACTTATTTCTTAAGTATAACATTGTAAATATAAAAATAGATCAAGTTTAAAATATACATATTTATATTTTTGACAAATACAAATTTTTATTTAAGAACAAAGTTCAGTGGCTTCTAATAGAGAAGATTTATTAGAAAATCTGCTCAGGATTAGTAATAGTTCATACAAACTATGTAAAATAGTCACTATAATGAAAGTAAGTCTCAAAACAAAATAACATATAAATATTAAGGTACTATTTTTTTTTCCAAATTTACATTTTACTTTATCATATAAGTGAAGAGAATGGAGTATCATCTTAAAATTGTCAGGGAAGTTGTAGAATAGAGCAATAAAGTCCCACCTGGAAGCACATTAATTTGCAAGACTCTCAAGGGCTGTATTTTAGCCTTAAATTAAAAATAAATTTAAAAAACCTAATCATATGAGTGAAGAAAATGGAATATTATCTTAAAATTGTCAGGGTAGTTGTAGAATAGGGCAATAAAATCCCACCTGGAAGCATATTCATTTGCAAGATTCTCAAGGGGTGTATGTTAGCCTTAAATTAAAAATAAATTTAAAAAACGTTTTCGTGTGAATGAAGAAAATGGAGTATCATTTTAAAATTGTCAGCGTAGTTGTAGAATAAAGCAATAAAATCCCACCTGGAAGCACATTCATTTGCAAGGCTCTCAAGGGGTGTATTTTAGCCTTAAATTAAAAATAAATTTAAAAAACGTTTTCGTGTGAATGAAGAAAATAGAGTATCATTTTAAAATTGTCAGGGTAGTTGTAGAATAGGGCAATAAAATCCCACCTGGAAGCATATTCATTTGCAAGGCTCTCAAGGGGTGTATTTTAGCCTTAAATTAAAAATAAATTTAAAAAACCTTATCATATGAGTGAAGAAAATGGAATATTATCTTAAAATTGTCAGGGTAGTTGTAGAATAGGGCAATAAAATCCCACCTGGAAGCATATTTATTTGCAAGGCTCTCAAGGGGTGTATGTTAGCCTTAAATTAAAAATAAATTTAAAAAACGTTATCGTGTGAAAGAAGAAAATGGAGTATCATCTTAAAATTGTCAGGGTAGTTGTAGAATAAAGCAATAAAATCCCACCTGAAAGCACATTCATTTGCAAGGCTCTCAAGGGGTGTATTTTAGCCTTAAATTAAAAATAATTTAAAAAACCTTATCATATGAGTGAAGAAAATGGAATATTATCTTAAAATTGTCAGGGTAGTTGTAGAATAGGGCAATAAAATCCCACCTGGAAGCATATTCATTTGCAAGATTCTCAAGGGGTGTATGTTAGCCTTAAATTAAAAATAAATTTAAAAAACGTTTTCGTGTGAATGAAGAAAATGGAGTATCATCTTAAAATTGTCAGCGTAGTTGTAGAATAAAGCAATAAAATCCCACCTGGAAGCACATTCATTTGCAAGGCTCTCAAGGGGTGTATTTTAGCCTTAAATTAAAAATAAATTTAAAAAACGTTTTCGTGTGAATGAAGAAAATAGAGTATCATTTTAAAATTGTCAGGGTAGTTGTAGAATAGGGCAATAAAATCCCACCTGGAAGCATATTCATTTGCAAGGCTCTCAAGGGGTGTATTTTAGCCTTAAATTAAAAATAAATTTAAAAAACCTTATCATATGAGTGAAGAAAATGGAATATTATCTTAAAATTGTCAGGGTAGTTGTAGAATAGGGCAATAAAATCCCACCTGGAAGCATATTTATTTGCAAGGCTCTCAAGGGGTGTATGTTAGCCTTAAATTAAAAATAAATTTAAAAAACGTTATCGTGTGAAAGAAGAAAATGGAGTATCATCTTAAAATTGTCAGGGTAGTTGTAGAATAAAGCAATAAAATCCTACCTGAAAGCACATTCATTTGCAAGCCTCTCAAGGGGTGTATTTTAGCCTTAAATTAAAAATAATTTAAAAAACCTTATCATATGAGTGAAGAAAATGGAATATTATCTTAAAATTGTCAGGGTAGTTGTAGAATAGGGCAATAAAATCCCACCTGGAAGCATATTTATTTGCAAGGCTCTCAAGGGGTGTATGTTAGCCTTAAATTAAAAATAAATTTAAAAAACGTTATCGTGTGAAAGAAGAAAATGGAGTATCATCTTAAAATTGTCAGGGTAGTTGTAGAATAAAGCAATAAAATCCCACCTGAAAGCACATTCATTTGCAAGGCTCTCAAGGGGTGTATTTTAGCCTTAAATTAAAAATAAATTTAAAAAACCTTATCATATGAGTGAAGAAAATGGAGCATCATCTTAAAATTGTCAGGGTAGTTGTAGGATAGAGCAATAAAATCCCACCTGGAAGCATATTTATTTGCAAGGCTCTCAAGGGGTGTATGTTAGCCTTAAATTAAAAATAAATTTAAAAAACGTTATCGTGTGAAAGAAGAAAATGGAGTATCATCTTAAAATTGTCAGGGTAGTTGTAGAATAAAGCAATAAAATCCCACCTGAAAGCACATTCATTTGCAAGGCTCTCAAGGGGTGTATTTTAGCCTTAAATTAAAAATAATTTAAAAAACCTTATCATATGAGTGAAGAAAATGGAATATTATCTTAAAATTGTCAGGGTAGTTGTAGAATAGGGCAATAAAATCCCACCTGGAAGCATTTTTATTTGCAAGGCTCTCAAGGGGTGTATGTTAGCCTTAAATTAAAAATAAATTTAAAAAACGTTATCGTGTGAAAGAAGAAAATGGAGTATCATCTTAAAATTGTCAGGGTAGTTGTAGAATAAAGCAATAAAATCCCACCTGAAAGCACATTCATTTGCAAGGCTCTCAAGGGGTGTATTTTAGCCTTAAATTAAAAATAAATTTAAAAAACCTTATCATATGAGTGAAGAAAATGGAGCGTCATCTTAAAATTGTCAGGGTAGTTGTAGAATAGAGCAATCAAGTCCCACCTGGAAGCACATTCATTTGAATGGCTCCAAAGGGGCGAATTTTGACTTGAGATTAAAAATAAATTTAAGTAAATATAATTTTTCTGTTCTAAAAATTACTTGTCTTCTGGCTTACGTAGATCATTTAAGACAAAAAAAATCATAATAAATTATTTTTCCACTAAACTTCAAACATCAAAATTTAAATTAAAAAAAATCCCCAAAAGTGTAATTATCACTAATAACAAAAAAGTAAGTAAATAAATAAAAATGTCTTGTGGTGCAATATATATTTTAAACTCTTTTTTTTAAGAGTCCAAATAAATCGATAAATTTTCACAGTGTATGTTAGTAGCCGTAAATGATAGTATATAATACATGTTGAATTACCTATTCATAACTGTATAATTAATTATTACATAATGTGGATAGATATAACGTAAACTTTCATGTGTAATAAATAACTACGCTTTACGCACAAATAAAAAATTCTTATTCCGGTCCTGATCACCCATTCTGTAAATTCCATCGGATGCGCTATCGCACTCACATTTCGAGGTCACGGCAAAAAACTGAAGGCAGTTCAAAGTGCCGACAACGGAGTGAAATTGCTGGTCTACCTATGCTGTGATTTAAGCGTCGTTATTGTGTTTTATAACTTTGCACTGAAATATATGGACCTATTTTAATGAACATACTATAAATGTATCTCCTTCCTTTTTTGAGGCTTCTATTTTATTGCAGGCAATATATTCTGGTTCTTTATCAGCTAATATATTGCACGGCTTTTTGTCCACTTAATATCATACTGTCCACAGTAGTAACTTGTCATATACTCATTCATTTATAATTCTATTTTCAACATCAAAATATATTTTGTAGCTTATCTGAATTGTACTAGTAAAATTGAATTCATATCATTAATCTGACATAAAATATAACAAATAAGCAAATACTGTATGTCCTATATCAATCTTTAATAAGAAAATTAATACTGTTTGTTGTAACATTATTCATATGAAACCAGATATTATAGAAAAATGTAAGAAAGCGCATTAAAACACAAACTTCAGACACAGTATTGTATGCTGTGCTTCAGACTTGGTATAGTCAGTATCTACGGACGACAACAGTGTCAAATTTAATCAGTGATGTTAAAATTATCAACTGTTACAAAATACTAATGTTGCGAGAGTCTCTTGTACAGAGGGTGATCACGCGAAAATGTTAGATTTGGCTGTAACTATATCGGAAAACTGAAGTGTGCACCTTTTGATTAATTTTTCACAAAAATTTGAATTAATTTATCAATTTTTATAAAAAAACCGAGCATAATACTAAAGTTTTATATTGTTTATAATAAAAAAATACAGTTTTAGCTATAAAGAGTGTTTTATTGTGAAATGTACATACGTTAACAGTGAATACAGAACAACTAGAAAGCCTCAAAAATATCTGTTGTTGACGGGTCTAACTATTGTAATTACCGAGATACAGGGCGCTTTGCCGATTTTGGCTATTTCTTTAATTTGCCATAAAAGGCAAAACACTGTTAAATCAAACAATTTTTGGTAGGGGTACCCTGCTTGCTTCTCCACTGACGACATAAACCAAAGAGAAATCTAGGTCTGGTGGCATAATTTTGTTTATTTGCAATAAAAACACCTTGTATGTAGGATTTTGAAAAGTCTTTTGACGCTTTTCAGTAGAGCTGAAATAGAGTTCATGGTGAACTTGCTGTAGCATGCAAGTAATTATGTTTGATTGTTCGGTCAAACATCTGTGAGAAATGTTTTCAAGTAAAAACTAGTAAATCTGCTTTTATCAAATTCACAATTAATTCTTATTGTATAGGTTGGGGGAAAAAGAAATTATGAATGACAATTTTCCAAACATGTGCATAGGTCCAGGTAGGTCTCTTGAGTGGCCTCCAAGTTCACCAGACATCTCTCCTGTTGATTATTACGTATGATTATCGAAGGTTAGAAGACAACATGAAGACTTACATGCGCAACTACAACAAATTCACCATAAACTCTACTATTTCTGCTCTACGCAAATGCCTGAACAGAATTTTCAAAATCGTACATACAAGGTGTTGTTTTTGTGAATAAACAAAATAAAAATTATTGTTTATGCCACCAGGCCTGTATTTCCGTTTCGATTATAACTTTAGTGGAATAAATGAAGTAAGTAGAATACCCCTACCGAATTTCACTTGATTATACAGAGTGGTTCACATTTTATGGCAAGTTAAACAAATATTCAAAATTGGTAAAATACTCTGTATCTCGGTAATGACAATGGTTGCACCCATCAACAATAGGTTTTTTTAAGGCCTCCTAGATGTCCTGTATTCAATGTTAACGTATGTACAGGGTGTCCCAAACCCGACGCCCAAATGATATTACGGGGTAACGAAAAATGTTACTGAAAATTTGAAGAATGGAGTTCAAACGGCTTAGATTGAGGTGCATTTTGTACCAAAAATTAAAATTTTAGATAGTTCGAAAACTGTGTTTATGACGTGAAATATTTTTTTTTCCAGAGAGCATACATATGACTTCATTGACAGGAATTGTAGGAGATTTGATTTATATTAGCTTAAAATATCTTTACAGTAAAAATGTGGGTGTAATTCAACGCTAGTCGGAGTTATAGTCCGCATAGTAGTTAGTTTCACACAATATTATACCTAAAATACCTAAATACCTAAAATATATAAAAAACGGAAAGTTGTTTCTAAATTGTTTTTTTTTGTTTTCACTAGATGTGCCGCAAATTCGTTCGCCGTTACATCCATCCTACATAACTTTCCGTTGCAAGTCTTTATTCAAGGGGTGGGAGAATGTACCTCTGTATTCCTCTTTCCAGCACATTTCAATATTCGACATTACTTCCCATTTTCTCGCAATAAAATTTTATCTACTGATGTAGCAACTGCCGTTAATATACATTACATCAAACATTTGTGCTCCTCAGAGAAAAAATATGGTTAGCATTTAAAAGTCAATTCTGTTTAATATACTTAAAGCATCATCTCATGAATAAAATTTGAAATCGACTAATGTCAATTTTATATAGAAATGTGTTGAAGGCAGGATTTTCAATATATTTATGTACAAACATTAGTCTTTATCAACTTCAATGAAATAGTAACTATATTGCAGCCCCATTTTAAATGTAAGCAACTTTTTATCAAATGTGCTTTTTTTCGTAAAATATAAAATAAAAAGTTTTCGCTCTATAATTCTTTTTGTCACTAATTTTGAAACACATTTTTCGTCACCAATTGCATAAAATTTTACTTTATGCAACTAGTTACAAAAAGTAAGACGTTTCATAATGTCAATCAGTTTTAAAAAGTGTCACTTTATATGTCAAAATTAGAAAAAGTCTTTTATGTTACAATTTTGTTCAGTAATATTAGGTATTAAACCTCCTCTCAAAGTATGCCTAAGGGCATTTGAAGCGTTCGGAAATATCCAAGTGTTTGAGTTGGAATTACAACAGAGTAGCAAATGAAAATTTATTCGACGTCAGATCTAATTAAGCACATGGGTCTAATTAAATTGGAGAGGACACGAAGATCGAACTGACACAAAACCAGCGATAATGTGAGACTAGACTGTCAAGTGCAGGCAAATACAAATACACATTAATTTGGTGAAATATGTTCCAATATTGTATGAAATTCTCCAGTGGAGAGCACGATGGATGTGTGTCATGTCACCACAGGACAAAGTGGAAAAGTTGGCACTATTTAGATTTTCGAAACATTAATGAAATTTTGTTTGTCGAACCTCTGCAATAATTTTTAATAATCATAAACAGTTTAAACATGTCTCTATACAGGGTGTTACAAATTAGTATGTCAAGCCGTTAACCGCATATTCTCTGGACTAAAATAATGGGACTTCTCTTATATAATACCACTTTTCATTTCAAAGCTCCGTTTTCAGAATACAGGCCCAGTAAACACACATACGTTATTTGAACGCATTGTCAACGTACCATTGGTTGATAATTCGTGTTACGTTACAAAATCAACCATTATTTTATGGTTACAAAAGTAACGGTCTAACATAACGTTTAAAATACGTAGTTTTTTAACAAAAAATGTTGGCAAATCTTTTGTAACGTTAAATGAACGTTATTTAAAATATTAATATTTTAAAATATTAATTTTTATATAATTAATATATATTATAAATATACCTTTATAAAACGTCTGTGTCAACTGATTAATATATTGACATTGAACAAAAACGGGTTTATAACGTTTTAGAGTAACAGGCATAAGTTATGCTTACAAAACGTATCATAAACGTTTTGCAATTAATAAATATTTCGGAACGATACTAATCCAAAGTAAATTTTATACAATATAATTTAATAAAAGGATATTGCATTAAGAATATATAGGTACTTATATATACAAATATAGATAATAATTATTTTTTAATAAACCTCACAAGTGTTAAAAAACAGTACCATTTAAACGTGTATTATACGTTATAATCATTCATTGAAATAAGGAAGCGAATTGCCATTTATTACACGTGTCAATTATAATGCCGTTAAACGATCTATACGAATTTAATGATCTTATTGGTTGATAAAGATCACGTGTTACACACATACCATTTCGAGTTCTTTTTTGTAAAAGCTTGTCAGTTGCATATTCATCACTGTACGTACCTACTGTGATCCGTGAAATATTTCCCTATTTTATTTTGGTAAGTATACCTACTTCTATAAGTATTTAATTTTATTTTGTTAATATAAGAATATTAGGTTTTTTTTTGCATTACATGTTACAAATAATTATATAATGGAATCTAAATTTATTCCACTATAACTTTTCCTACTTATGTTTCAAAATACTTACAAAGGCGATGACAAAATTAGTAAAAGTAGGCGTGTGAATTTTGTACTCGTACATGCCTACGTTAAATTACTTTGTAAAATGGGTAACAATTATTATGACTTGGTAATTTTTTTACTTTATACTAAAATTTAAGATACAGTGACATATTTCTAATCATGATTGGGAATGATTTAAACTTTTTTATTTCCTTTCTTGACTATCTACTTCGTGGTTATATTAAATGTATGTTAGGTTATTATTATTGTTATTATTAGTAGCATTATTATTATATTTATAACTATAATAGATTAAACTTAGACACGTTTAAAGTTTAGACTATCTTTAAATAATCTATATTATCTAATATAAGTGAAGTTATTGATATGAAACTTGTTCAGACCTAATTTCATTGTTTTTAGGTTCCAATCAGTAGCATAAATAAGATATATTATTTTGGTATTTTTATATTTTGTTTTTATTATGTACGTATTATTATTTATTTAATAAACTATTTCTGATATTAAAACCAATTATTTATTGTTACCTACCTAAATTTGAAATTAAACAATAAGTATTGATATTTTCTAATACTCTTATTTATAGGCGTATAGTGAGTTCAACATTCGAGCCACACTATTGGAATATCGATAATAAATATTAATAGGAACAAGATTGAGAGAAAATTTTGTAACTATTTTATTTATATTATATTAATTCCCTGATAATTATTTATTTATATTTTTATACAGGGTGATCCAGAATGTACCGTAAATACTAGAGCATATGGCACGTTAAAAAATAAGGGTACTATTTTACATAAATTTTTGTTCAAAACTCAATAATAAGAGAGATATCACCCTCTGAGGGATGAAATAAAAATCATTTTTTTTTAAATGTCTTTCAAATACTTTTGAATAATGGGATCATAGGGTGTGTATATGATATTAGGATAATTAATTTTTTGTTACCACTTATTCAATCACTTATGTTTAAGGGGTAGTTTTGGATAGTATTTTTTTAAATTTGAAATTATATATTTCAAAAAAATAGTTATCACTCAAAACAACGCTTTAATCTTAAAAGGATGGAATACGTGGTAACATAAAATTAATTGTACTAAAACCTAAAAAAAGTAAATTCATCATAAAAGTATTATAGTTAGTTAAGTGTTATAGATATTTAAAGAAGTGGTATATATATATATATATATATATATATATATATATATATATATATATATATATATATATATATATAATACCCTTATTTTTTAACGTTCTATCTAATCTAGCATTTATGGTACATAATTCTGGACCACCCATCAGAATATAATTCAGAAAAAGTTGGTTGCTATGTTGCTAATTTACGACAAGTCACAAAAAAATTGAAGAAGAGCTGTAGAGTTATATCGAGAAAGGTATCTATAGCGCCTCATTCTTGATCATAGAACCTTTACAAGATTGGAGGCGACCTTGCGAAGAAATGAAGACGCATTTTCTGTTCGGAAGAGTTAAATATTGGTCGAAGGGTAAGAAACAATGTTGATACAACTAGACTGTTACAGTATCTCGAATAAAATCCACGAAATTCTATAAAGCTAGCTGGGAATTGAATTTGGATAAATCAACGAATTTTAAAGACCAATAGGTGTCATGACTACAAACACAATTTGGAGTATTTGCCTGAGCATCTCATTGAAAACATTTAATTTTATAGGTCAAATTGGAGTAAATGTGTGATCAGAACCTTTTTTGGCGCGTTCTTTGAAGGGACGAAAGTCGGTTTATCAGTAATGGTTTGCCAAACAGGCGCAACGAACAATACTGGTGCATTGAAAATCCCCACATTATAAATCCAGTCCAAAACCAAGGCCTTTTTGGAGTAAATGTATAGTGCGGCATCATCGGTAGGCATTTAATTGGGCCTTATTTTCATGAACATACATTGAACAGCGTGAGTTACCTAAATTTCCTTCAAGAAGAACTTCCTGCACTTCTGGAGAATGCGACTTTGCAGCTAAGGAGAAACCTATGGTTTCAGCATGACGGAGCTCCACCCCACTTTGCCATAAAAATGGATTAGGATTAATGGACCTATTCAGTGGCTCAGAAAGTCAAAAAAAATTTTTATCCTCGCATTAGGACTATCGAGTTTGACACCCTGTACATTTACTTTATCGAAATCCTTACTAAAGTCATCATGAACAGAATCAACTGAATGTCTGTCAATGGCATTTATTATAATTTGAATAAATTGATGCCAATCAATATTTTTCAGGATAAAATATGCAGTTATAGATGTTTTAAAACTTTCAAAAGTCTATAAAAGCTTAAGTTTTACTTAAAATACACGAATTACTGATACTACAAGAATTTAATACATATTTTATCTCCCACATTCTTGTAAATCATAACAATGAAAGATAATCGAGTACTTACTTAGTCTTAGTCTGAAAATATTATAAGTGTTAAATGCAAAATTCGTTTTCTAAAGAAAAAATAAAAGGCTGCCAGAATAAGCTTCTGATTTGCAATTTTTATATGATTTCGAAGTTCCCTCTCTTGGAAAACTTTTTCCAGGCCTGGGGCAAGTTGCGGTTCGACGGGAATTGACGCAAATTTTGACGTTCAAACGGAAAGGCCGAAGATCCTTAAGGGGTCCTTTTAAATCTACTTCTCAACTTAACTTATCAGCTACATAAGGAGAACAACCATTAATTTCGGCCGCATCCTTAATGAATTTTCCCTCGCGCCCAAACTTTGCCAATAGAGCAACGGCGGAATAAGAATTATAGTCCATTTGCCGTCGGGTTGAAATAGAGGCAACAATCACTTCGAAAAAAGCAGGAAGAGGAATAATTTTCGCCTTTGTTTAAAAGAATAAGCAGTCCTTGAACTTCATAAACTGGCAACACATTCTGCATTTGGATGATTTCTGAGTTAGAGTCAGATATGTATATTTTGTTCTAAAATAAAATTTGGACCGTAGGTGCAAATCATTAATATTAGAAGAGATTTACAAACAATTATAAAATAGTTATAATATAAGTGCTAAAAGCGAGATTTTATTTTGGGAGAAGGGAAGAAAGAGGAGTGTCCCATCCCTTCGAAACAAACAGCATTAATAGTTATTAACTATATAAGGGAATTAACAAAAAAAAAAACAAATCAAAGAAGGCAAAGATACTGAAGAGAAACCAAATCGAAGATTTTGTGGAAAAAGAACCAGATAAGGAATATTTACAAGTGAAGGCAGAAAATACACGATTTTAACATTTCAATTTATATATTGAGCTTTTGATTTTGAACCGTCTACAAGTTGCAACGATCATGGAAGTCGCAGGTGCTTGTCGATGCAATGAATTAACCTTTTTGGATATTACCCATGTCCATTTCCGATACGAAAACAAATATTTCAAGAAGTTTCACGATCATGGAAGAAGTTATTTCAATCTATTGTAGAAATGTGCGGAAAATACATCAATCTGTGACCTAAAATTGTCGGTAGGACACTTTTCTTGCGATATGTGGCTGTACTTATGTATTATACAACATGTAGGCATCAACACAATTTCGAAAACATTTTTAAAAGTGGCTGCATTTCTTGGGCTTCCCAATCCAAAAAGTTTTATCGGACATGGAATGAGGCGTTTCTCAGAAACATTACTGGCCAATGGTGGGGGTGATATTACTACTGTGCAGCGTCATGATGGTTGGAAACAAAGTTGTCAGTCAGTTCAGAAACTCCTTTGTGAATTTACATAATCCCGGTCAAAATGATAAGATCGTTCTTGAGATAAATGTTAATGTTAGTGTTCACTGCCCAGCAAGATTGCTGAAAAATCCAGGTGTTACCTGGCAAAGTTGTGGGTCTCTTCAGTCCTTCACAAACTCCTTTGTGAATTTACATAATGGTTTTATGAATTCTAATCCACTAGGTGTTAAAAGACCTTCCATTGAAAAGACGTATTAGTCCTTCTCAATATAGTGGTCGTGAATAAAAGTATAAATCAACGCATTTATTATTAAACTTAATAACATAATTTTGAAATCCAATTGTCCATGAGGTTTATTGTTGCAAAAGTAATGAAAGTTCAACCGTTTATTGGCAAGTAACTTTAAATCTCGTGACATGGAAAGGGATTAAGAAAATTAATTTCTCTTAAGTTCAAAATTTGGTAAGATGCAATATTGCTGAATTTTTAAATTTGCTTGAATCTTACCTTTATACTAGACATTGCTTCCAACAATCTTCGGCCAGTTTGTTGGCAATTTAGAGACACAGTGGATGGAAGAACAAGAAGAGCATGACGGGCCAAATTTTCAAATTGTCAAAAACTTTGGGGGATAACATTGCTCCTTACCCTGGTACAAGTTTCACATAAATAATTATTATTGCAACTGCTAATCAGATTGTCCATGGAATTACTTATTCGAATTATAGTGTTTCTAACTGTACAATAAATTAAGTAAATAAATATTTTTTTGATTTTAAACTTATTAATTTTCTATTTTCGCATCAGTGTAGCAAAGTAAATCACTATCTTTATACTGGCGTTTGTAGAAAAAAACACAGAATGTAGATTGTGCCTAGGTATGGTTAATCCTTTACTACGAATATTAATGTTGTGTAGGACATGTCTAAATGTTAATTTATTATCAAGATAAGAGAACAGATGTCTTGCTAACAATTAATTTATGGTAAAAGCACAAAGTATACCTAATTGTTTGTTAGTTTTGATGTACCACATGAAACAGACAAGCATTTTGCACTTTTTGTATTGCCACAATCGAAACTCGCACTAATTAAATAACTTTACTTATTTAGAATGTGACTATTATTAAGTATATATATTTTTTGACATTACACTTTACGGTGGCCATTATTTATGACTATGTAATGTATAAATATATAATTTCATCAGCTTATTGTGTTGATATATTAGTAATACATATAATTTGAAACTTCATGATTAGTAACAAATCAACAATATTAATTTTATTTAAAACTAAGAAATCAGCGTTAAGTTTATTACAAACATTATTTGTTTCTGAAGATGCAAAAGAGTAGTATAATTGTGTGTCATCTGCATGAAAGTGAAACTTAAATAAGTAATAAAAGGTTCAAAACTTAACCGTATAAACAATATAAAGCAGAAGTCCTAAAATATATCCTTGGGAGACTTCTGACAGCGTACTTAATTGATTCGATTATTTATGCCACTGAGAAATATTACAAAAACATCATATCGAACCTTGGGGAACGCGAGACGTCTAAGAGAGTAGTGAAGCGTTGAATGATTTGAGTTTTCTCTTTTTAAAACACAAATTTGAAATTATGAACGGATTATAGTAAGCAACTTATGTATAAAATGTCTTTTGTTGCTGATGACAACATTCTTTCAAGTATTAACGACTCATCAAATCGAGAAAACAGTTTATCTCCAACTTAACTTTTCCAATCTCGCATTATATCAGCACCACCTTGCCTCGAGAACCTTTTAAATATGATTATTGGTAAAAAGATCCAGTAAAGTTGCGCGAAGCATCCTTAGGATAGACTTTATGAAACTATTTATAGCTTCTAGCTGAAGTTCATTCGAGTGGAGGGAACTGAGCATTGCGAATCTTATTAATTCTCCAGAAGTTTTAAAGTGCTTCTCGAGATTTATATTTTGTGTGAAATTATATGGATATTCAATGATAAAATGGGAGTAACAAGATTATCAAGTTTTAGTTACAGGTGCCCTGCGAAAAATATACATACGTTCAGTAAACAAACCCCAGTAATTTGCAATGTTCTGTCAGCCCTAGCGATATTTACATGTCTTTTGAAACACCCTGTATACAAAGTGTTTCCTAATTGTGTGAAGAAAAACCAGAAGTGTATTCTACGGTTCAAATTTAGGTAATTTTGTAAAATAAGTATTACATTTATTACCGATTCTTCTTAACCTTTCTGATAATACTATACAGTATGCGCCAAAAGTATGGAGTAAATTCAATAAAAACGAAACAATTATTTTTTGGGAAAAATTCTCGAACAGGTCGATTTTTAATTTAAAAAATACATATTTTAGTGTAAAATGCGATTTTCAAATGTCATTTGTTTTCGAGTAATGACGTCATCGATTTTTTTTTAAATGGCAACACCATATTTTTTTCCTTGATTCTGAAAGATCGTTTAATTCTCTATCAGACAGTACTAAAATTTTGCCCTCTTACATAGGAAAGTTTTCGAGTAAATGACGATTGAATGTTAGAAAATCAATTAAAATAAAGCAAAAACGTTATCAAGTTTAGTTTTTCGAATTCCATAGTTCTTTTATGGATCGCGTAGGTGAAAATCTTTGCAAAGTGTCATTGTCACACCGACTTTCTAATAAGTATTGTAAGCGACATAGAAATTATTATTAAATTTAAAGTATTATGGCACATTTAACTGTTACTCAAAGAATTGAAATTTTAATTCTTATCGGATGCGGGAATATGACTAGAACTCAGCAGGAAGTTTGCGATTTATTTAATGAAAAATATCCAGATCGCCCTATCAGCCAATCAACAGTCAATAAGGTAGACTCTAAATTTAGAGAAACTGGCAATGTTGTAAATATTCCAAAACCTGGACGTCCAAGCATTAATAAAAATCAGAAACAGAACATTTTGATAAGTATGGTGGATAATCCTCATAATTCTTCACGATTGGTTGCATTAAACAATGACACTGGTCAGAGCACAGTGCTACGTATCTTGAGGAAGAAAAAATATCATCCCTACAAAATTCAACTTGTGCAGAAACTCAATAAAGATGATCCCGATCGCCGCTTACACTTTTGCGAAATTCTAATGGATTTATGTTAAGGAAATAGAAATTTACACCGGCAAATACTTTTTTCAGATGAGGCCACATTTTGTCTGAATGGTACAGTAAACCGTCAAACTTGCAGATACTGGAGTCGGGAAAATCCTCATTGGATGGCAGAAACACATACCCAACACCCTCAGAAATTAAATGTGTGGGCTGGAATAGTTGACGACAGAATAGGAGGGCCTTTCTTCTTTGAAGGAACCCTTACAGGACAAAGATATTTAGAGTTTCTAGAAAATGACCTTGTTCCAGCCCTTGCAGTAATTTTTCCTAACGATAATGACCCTGACATTCCTGACGATACCATATGGTTTTAGCACGTCTGTGCACCTCCGCACTATGCGCGCCCTGTACGAGATTTTTTGGACAACTGTTTTCCTGGGAGGTGGACCGGCAGACGCGGACCGAAAGAATAGCCTGCAAGATCGCCAGATCTTACACCTCTTTACTATTTTTTATGGGGATACTTCAAGTCAAAAGTGTACATTAATAAACCACGTAATTTAGAAGAACTTCAAAATCGCATTCGGGACGAAATACGCAGAGTTACCCCAAAAATCATTCATAATGTGCAAGAAGAATTTCTTCACAGACTTGCGCATTGTCAACAAGTTGGTGGATGGCAATTCGAACATTTAATTTAAGTATAAAATTTAATCAATTGTATTTTATTTTACATACCTCAGAATTGTTACTTTTTTATGGATAAAATTTACGTTTTCTAACATTCAATCGTCATTTACTCGAAAACTTTCCTATGTAAGAGGGCAAAATTTTAGTACTGTTTGATAGAGAATTAAACGATCTTTCAGAATCAAGGAAAAAAATATGGTGTTGCCATTTAAAAAAAAATCGATGACGTCATTACTCGAAAACAAATGACATTTGAAAATCGCATTTTACACCAAAATATGTATTTTTTAAATTCAAAATCGACCTGTTTGAGGATTTTTTCCAAAAAATAATTGTTTCGTTTTTATTGAATTTATTCCATACTTTTGGCGCATACTGTAGGAACGTATGGGCTCCAACAAAAATTTTAGAGAAAGAAAATAACGCAACAAAAAGAAAATTAAAAGAGGTCGCGATTATTTTGTTGAACGGAGATAAGTGTCTGTCAAACTGTTCAGTAAACATTGATCATTGTTGGCTACAGCTGTATCAAGAAGAAGTAAGTAACAATAAAATAAAAATCATTTAACATCTCTATGGAAGCAGATAAACAAATTTTAAACTGTCAAACTTGACATACGTTCAATACTTTTACTACTATTTTGAGAACGAAAACAGAGAGTTTTTCGAGACGTCAAAAATACGGAATTGCGCGATAGTGATGTGATTTTTGTTATTTTTTACTTATCTGCTTTTTTCAGTGTGAGATTTTTTGGTTAGGCAAACTTAGTTTCAAAAATAACCCTTGACTGATCCGTTTGGCGCAAGGGCTTATTTAATTAATCTTTATATTTTC
This sequence comes from Monochamus alternatus, assembly GCA_037114965.1. NCBI lineage: Eukaryota > Metazoa > Arthropoda > Insecta > Coleoptera > Cerambycidae > Monochamus > Monochamus alternatus. Next base: position 11,662,198 of record CM073434.1, on the reverse strand, counting down.
AGAAGTGGGACAAAAACCCAATAAAACTAAGGGAAAATTTAAATTATACTTGTAATGATGAAAATTAAAAACTTGTATTTCCCATTTTTCGTCAAAATTAGAAAAAATCTTGTTACTAATACGTTATGACATATGATTTTATGTAACTCGTGCGATATGTGCATAAAGAAAAAATGACGAGACTGCATTGGAGCATATGAATCAACTTTAAAACCCCTATATCTCGAAAAGGTAGTCTGTGCGCCCTATGATTATTTAACAAAATTCCCTTAATTGTAATTATACAATACGCCCTTGGATTTTTTGCGCAACTAGAAAACATCCTGTATAATAAATTTATTTATTGCAAGCAACTATAGTAATACCGTGTTTACTATATAACAAAGGAATACGATGTGATATTAAAAAAAATGTAGAAAAATTATTAATAGGGGATTTTATATCAGCATTAAATATTCCGAAACAACAACTTCATCCTAACTTTTTCTACAGCCTAAAACATGCCAGAGAAGCGGTACAGGCGTGTCCCTGTGGCAGTTGGATAATTAATATCCATCATTTCCACTCAGTAATTATAAAATACGACAATTTTTTCTAGTACATGTGACACGATAATCTATTAATATTAATAGACCGTTTTAAACAAGACGCCTCAAACTTGTTTTTATTCCAAGTCCCAAATACATGCAGCTTTATGTTTTTAAAGTAATTACCCAAGCAAGGATTCAGAAAATCTGTGTGAAAATACAATTTTCTTTATTTAAAAACTGATAAGTATTGCGTGAGGATGTAATTTTACCTAACTCTAAATTTGACGATTTATATGCAAGGACGCAATACCTATGGAAGAACGTATAGACTCTTAAAAGCAAATTGCTTTTTTTATGAGTTCCAGATTTTATCTGAATCAGTTTTCATCGTCATAAATTGTATCGAATATGGTTTTCAATATGAATGCAAAATTCGAATTGTACAATGGACGAGGCACTCCCTAGGTATACAGAGTGATTCGTAAGAAATGGGTAATATTTGCAGATTCTGCAATAACTGGTGGTTATATATGCCGGTAGCTTGAGAAATTACTTGTGTCCAGCGTAATTCAGCGTTGCAGCAGGTTTACTGCTATTGAGGAAAATCTAGCGCAAACTTTTTCGTTTAATGCTGCCTGCATCCGATGAATATATGATCGTAGGAACAAAATTTTACTGTTTTTTTGAAAATTTGTGGTAAATGAACACATTCTTTTTGTAAATAACCATTTTAGTTTTACAATATCGTCACAAAAATATTGAATATTTGTAAATTCTCAATGAAAACGTGAAATTTTAATAGGGAATGTGATTTATGTGTGGATATAAGATACTTATGTATGTAAGTTGTAAAATCACACCAAAAATTTACAAATTACTATAAAATTACCTAGGAAATTTATAAAAATTTTGTAAATATACCAACATCACGCTTTACAATAGTCAGTTTATGTAGAAACAACTCTGTTCTAGAAAATTCCTTTCAAAATTAAACGCCAACCCAAAACCGATATTTCCCCACCTTGATATATTCGGGTCGCTTAAAGTTCAACGAGACTCGTTTAAGTAAAGCGTCGCTACGATTTGGAAAAATTAAGGCATTTTTCATCTTTGCAGTAATTTCAGCGGCGTGGGTCACCAGCTATCCGCTACGCGCCTCCTGTCTTCCCCCGACGGCTCCAGACATCACCCCCTCGACGGCCTGGAGCAGATTTGGCCCTGGAACGACTCCTACTCGAGCCTGCACCGAGACACGTACACAGAAGTGAGAACGCCGCGACGTCCCCGCCTGACCTGGGGCTGTTTCCAGGCGTGCAGGGCGCGCATCCACCACAGCATCGCCAAGAGGAAGGTGAGCCGATTGTCGCAGATACGAGATGTCTCATATTCCAGTACCGTAACAACCATTATTATGGACCGCGCTATGTTCGCATGTCTCAGGACCGGACCTTAATACTTAAATACAGAGTTAACTATGACTAAGTACAAATACAGTATGCGCCAAAAGTATGGAATAAATTCAATAAAAACGAAACAATTATTTTTTGGGAAAAATCCTTGAACAGGTCGATTTTTAATTTAAAAAATACGTATTTTAGCGTAAAATGCGATTTTCAAATGTCATTTGTTTTCGAGTAATGACGTCATCGATTTTTTTTTAAATGGCAACACCATATTTTTTTTCTTAATTCTGAAAGATCGTTGTCCAAAAAATCTCGTACAGGGCGCGCATAGTGCGGAGGTGAACCGTCTTGCTGAAACCATATGGTATCGTCAGGAATGTCAGGGTCATTATCGTTAGGAAAAATTACTGCAAGGGCTGGAACAAGGTCATTTTCTATAAATTCTAAATATCTTTGTCCTGTAAGGGTTCCTTCAAAGAAGAAAGGCCCTACTATTCTGTCGTCAACTATTCCAGCCCACAGATTTAATTTCTGAGGGTGTTGGGTATGTGCCTCTGCCATCCAATGAGGATTTTCCTGACTCCAATATCTGCAAGTTTGACGGTTTACTGTACCATTCAGACAAAATGTGGTCTCATCTGAAAAAAGTATTTGCCGGTGTAAATTTCTATTTCCTTAACATAAATCCATTAGAATTTCGCAAAAGTGTAAGCGGCGATCGGGATCATCTTCATTGAGTTCCTGCACAAGTTGAATTTTGTAGGGACGATATTTTTCCTTCCTCAAGATACGTAGCACTGTGCTCTGACTAGTGTCGTTGTTTAATGCAACCAATCGTGAAGAATTATGAGGATTATCCACCATACTTATCAAAATGTTCTGTTTCTGATTTTCATTAATGCTTGGACGTCCAGGTTTTGGAATATTTACAGCATTGCCAGTTTCTCTAAATTTAGACTCTACCTTACTGACTGTTGATTGGCTGATAGGGCGATCTGGATATTTTTCATTAAATAAATCGCAAACTTCCTGCTAAGTTCTAGTCATATTCCCGCATCCGATAAGAATTAAAATTTCAATTCTTTGAGTAACAGTTAAATGTGCTATAATACTTTTAATTGAATAATAATTTCTATGTCGCTTACAATACTTATTAGAAAGTCGGTGTGACAATGACACTTTGCAAAGATTTTCACCTACGTGATCCATAAAAGAACTATGGAATTCGAAAAACTAAACTTGATAACGTTTTTGCTTTGTTTTAATTGATTTACGTTTTCTAACATTCAATCGTCATTTACTCGAAAACTTTCCTATGCAAGAGGGCAAAATTTTAGTACTGTCTGATAGAGAATTAAACGATCTTTCGGAATCAAGGAAAAAAATATGGTGTTGCCATTTAAAAAAAATCGATGACGTCATTACTCGAAAACAAATGACATTTGAAAATCGCATTTTAGCGCTAAAATATGTATTTTTTAAATTAAAAATCGACCTGTTCGAGGATTTTTCCCAAAAAATAATTGTTTCGTTTTTATTGAATTTATTCCATACTTTTGGCGCATACTGTATAACCACGTGCTCAGGGAGGTCTAAAAGACAATAAAAACATTATTTGTTTATTTTTGAGAGCATTACAAGAACTTTATCTAAAGCTTCCTGATCAGGCCGTATATAATGAAAACAATCAACAACAATATTTATAATAGTTTCGTTATTGGTTTTGCCCAACACCTTAAAAGTCAGTAGGAGGCTGTTAGACTCCGCGCTGGTACTAACTCTACCAAGAACACATATTCAGAATACAAGTGGTTAAAACACATGGGACGATACTTTGCCTCAACGACTGTCATATTCAAAAATTTTTGGCATTAGTCTGAATTGTTGATATCCATTTATTATTCGTTATTCTAAATCCTCTTCATTTCCTGCTGCTATTACATAAACAGTAGATATATTTAATTATATTACTGAGATACTCTGTATATAAGTTCAAAAGTTTTATATTTATAACTTTGGCAAGTTGGTAAAATATTAAGTGATTGCTCAGACGTGCTGTTCTTTCATACTTCGTGTCCTATCTAGGCAATTCCTCTTGTTGAAATAATAGAAAGGCATTTCAAGTTTTGATGGGTTCTCAGAAGTTTTTGAATTTGTCGGTAAATATTGGATTTGTTCAAACGAGAATGATTGGATTGGATATAAAAATCTTCGGCAGACAACGTACTTACAAAGTGTAATATACGGAATGTAACTAATATTTATTCAAATTACAGTTTTAACTTTAATGGCGTATGCCTCTTAAAAAAAATAAATAAACTAAAACAAAAAATGAATTCTGGAATATCCTCATATAATAATTATTGCAAATCGGGTCGCTCGAAATCAGCGGTCTTGGATTATATTTATTTAACAAAATTACCTCCATTTTAGCAATATAATTCAACAGAAAATTGTATGCAACTATTTAGAGAACACCCTGAATATAAAAATAAAGGGGGTGTTATATTTAAACGATCATACCGAACCGCTTATTCATAAATTGCCATTTGTTTTGTATCTAACACTGTGGATGTATGCGACAAAGAAATCCCAGAGAGAGAACTTGAAAATTCCGACTCTGTTCAACGCAAATAATATTCGAACGCGATTTGTTAATTCCAGTCGATTAAATTTACCTATGAAAATATAATTCAGGATGAGAAAAACTCAATTTCCACACACTGACGAATCGTTTTCTTAACAATTTGAATAAAGTTTATTGAAAAACACCAATAAATCATAAAAAACACAAATTCCGACTAACAGCAACTCTACTCGGGACTGGTATATCAATAAACACGTGCGTAGCAAATTAAGCAACATTATTCTATACTATATACAGAGTGTCTCTTAACTAATAGGCCATACAGCAACATGTTGTAATAGACCATTTCTACTTCATTTCTTATTATAAAATATTTATGGTAATTGCACTATTGTAGGTATATCTGCATTGCTATACAAATGAAAAAACAACAACTACAGTAACGCAATCTCCATATGAAACCTACTAGTAGCTCGGATTAACAAGTAGAATGAAGGTTTCAAAATGTAACTGTAATGTATCCCTTTACTGATAAATCTATGAATCATACGAATGGGTCATACCTTTATTAATGTCTTATATGGTTTACATTATTTTACATTTTCTTTCTTTTCTTAAAAAAATAATAGTATTTGCAGTCACAACGCAATAGATGATTTTGTACAAACTAAACTTTGTCTACACAACTAATAATAAAAAATAATAGCTGAAAGCAATGTTATGTAATTTATCTTAATAAGATTTACTCCATCCTAGTGATGAAACCTTTAGTGTGTAGGACGTTTGGGCATTAACGTCATTATCTGTTACTACACGAAGTGAACCTTCACCCTTTCAAATATATTAAGTGCATCACTCGTTAAGATGGACGTCCGAATTATTTATTTAGACGTCAGTCGAGCACCGTAACGTTCGCGAGTCGACGTCGAGGAAAATTAGTCTCTCTAATCTAGAGAACAGTAATTAGAATGTGCGGTATTAAGCACTGAGCCCCACTGTTATCTATTTGTTCTATTGCAGGCAGATTTGGAATATAATGAGGAAGTAAATGCTTGAGATTACGCTGAATGGAAATATCAAACCTTTGGTGTCAGTTCTACAAAGGGTCCAGAAGTACTGTGGCCGAAATCAAACTATTGTTTTCCCCATTGATTATTCATCATTTAACAGATTTTTTCTTTGCTGCATGAAGTCGAAAAGTCTGTTAGCACCTAAGCAAAGTTCACTAAGAATCAAAGGAAAATTACAGTCTTTCTAATCTAGAGAACAGTAATTATAATGTGGGGTATTAAGGACTGAACTTCATTGTTATCTATTTGTTCTATTGCAGGCAGATTTAGAATATAATGAGAGGTAGTAGTCTTTAAATAACGCTAAATGGAAATATCAAACCTTCAGTACGGTCAGTTCTGCAAAGAGTTCTGAAGCACTGTGGCCGAAATCAGGTTTAACATAGTTGTTCCTTGCATGAAGTCCGAAAATTGTTAGTCCTTAAACAAAATTCACAAAGTATCTCAGATTGATATATTTTCGACACATTTCTACAGCAGTGACTGAAAAAGCTTCTTCCATGATCGAGAACTTCTTGAAATATTTGTTTTCGGATCCGGAACGATTACATATACAGTATGCGCAAAAAGTATGGAATAAATTCAATAAAAACGAAACAATTATTTTTTGGGAAAATCCTCGAACAGGTCGATTTTTAATTTAAAAAATATGTATTTCAGCGTAAAATGCGATTTTCAAATGTCATTTCTTTTCGAGTAATGACGTCATCGATTTTTTTTTTAAATGGCAACACTTATTTTTTTCCTTAATTCTGAAAGATCGTTTAATTCTCTATCAGACAGTACTAAATTTTGCCCTATTACATAGGAAAGTTTTCGAGTAAATGACGATTGAATGTTAGAAAACGTAAATCAATTAAAATAAAGCAAAAACGTTATCAAGTTTAGTTTTTCGAATTCCATAGTTCTTTTATGGATCACGTAGGTGAAAATCTTTGCAAAGTGTCATTGTCACACCGATTTTCTAATAAGTATTGTAAGCGACATAGAAATTATTATTCAATTTAAAGTATTATGGCACATTAAACTGTTACTCAAAGAAATGAAATTTTAATTCTTATCGGATGCGGGAATATGACTAGAACTCAGCAGGAAGTTTGCGATTGATTTAATGAAAAATATCTAGATCGCCCTATCAGCCAATCAACAGTCAGTAAGGTAGAGTCTAAATTTAGAGAAACTGGCAATGTTGTAAATATTCCAAAACCTGGACGTCCAAGCATTAATGAAAATCAGAAACAGAACATTTTGATAAGTATGGTGGATAATCCTCATAATTCTTCACGATTGGTTGCATTAAACAAAGACACTAGTCAGAGCACAGTGCTACGTATCTTGAGGAAGGAAAAATATCATCCCTACAAAATTCAACTTGTGCAGGAACTCAATGAAGATGATCCCGATCGCCGCTTACACTTTTGCGAAATTCTAATGAATTTTTATGTCAAGGAAATAGAAATTTACACCGGCAAATACTTTTTTCAGATGAGGCCACATTTTGTCTGAATGGTACAGTAAACCGTCAAACTTGCAGATATTGGAGTCGGGAAAATCCTCATTGGATGGCAGAGGCACATACCTAACACCCTCAGAAATTAAATATGTGGGCTGGAATAGTTGACGACAGAATAGTAGGGCCTTTCTTCTTTGAAGGAATCCTTACAGGACAAAGACATTTAGAGTTTCTAGAAAATGACCTTGTTCCAGCCCTTGCAGTAATTTTTCCTAACGATAATGACCCTAAATTCCTGACGATACCATATGATTTCAGCGAGACGGTGAACCTCCGCACTATGCGCGCCCTGTACGAGATTTTTTGGACAACTGTTTTTCTGGGAGGTGGAACGGCAGACGCGGACCGATAGAATGGCCTGCGAGATCGCCAGATCTTACACCTATTGACTATTTTTTATGGGGATATTTGAAGTCAAAAGTGTACATTAATAAACCACGTAATTTAGAAGAACTTCAAAATCGCATTCGGGACGAAATACGCAGAGTTACCCCAGAAATCATTCATAATGTGCAAGAAGAATTTCTTCACAGACTTGCGCATTGTCAAGAAGTTGGTGGATGGCAATTCGAACATTTAATTTAAGTATAAAATTTAATCAATTGTATTTTATTTTACATACCTCAGAATTGTTACTTTTTATGGATAAAATTTACGTTTTCTAACATCCAATCGTCATTTATTCGAAAAATTTCCTATGTAAGAGGGCAAAATTTTAGTACTGTCTGATAGAGAATTAAACGATCTTTCAGAATCAAGGAAAAAAATATGGTGTTGCCGTTAAAAAAAATCGATGACGTCATTACTCGAAAACAAATGACATTTGAAAATCGCATTTTACGCTAAAATATGTATTTTTTAAATTAAAAATCGACCTGTTCGAGGATTTTTCCCAAAAAATAATTGTTTCGTTTTTATTGAATTTATTCCATACTTTTGGCGCATACTGTATGTAACTGCCTTTGCCTTGGACATGGGTGATATCCAAAAAGGTTAATTCATTTTATCGACAAACACCTGCGACTTCATGATCGTTGCAACCTGTTTGAGTTCAAAATATAAATTGAAATATTAAAATCCTGTATTTTCTACCTTAACTTATAAGTAAATATTCCTCAGTGATTTTTTTTAAAATTCGAAGTGCGAAATGCAAGATGTTTAAATATGGTGGCTAATGTAGCAGTCGGTAAACGCCTTTCCAGATGTCGGTCACATAGCTGAAGTCTTCGTAAAAAAATTAAATTTACACTACGCAGTACCTGACGGGAATTTTAGACTTCGTTGGAAATATTGAAAATTCATAATTGCAATAGAAATTGATGGAAAAGCATAACTAATTTTGTGGTAGATATTATATAAAGCTGTTTACAGGCCTTTTAGGCCCAGAGCTGTGTTATTCTCCTCCATTCCATTCTGTCCTTCGCCTTTCTTTTCCAATCCGTTACATTTTTCTCCCTTAGATCTATTGCCACTGCCTCTCTTCATCGCTTCCTCGGTCTACCTCTTTTTTTCTTGTAGTTAGGTTTACTCCCTACTATTTTCTTAACTGCCCTTTCATCTTCCATACGTTCTAGATGTCCTAGCCACTGCACTCTTCTGGCTCTTACAATTTCGTCTTGTTGGTGCCTGGTACATTGCATATATTTCCTCATTATTTCTCCTTACATAGCCTTCCTCCGTCTTCTTACCCCCTAGAATTCTCCTTAAGATTTTCCTTTCCCACCTTTTTCTCTTGATTTCTTATTGAGAACCCAGGTTTCACTACCATACAGCGCTGTCAGTCTCAAAATTGTTTTATACATTCTAAATTTTACTCCTCTGGACAAATTTTTTGATTTCAGTAAGTGGTTGACTGCTGCCGAACTTCTGTTTGCTTTTATTATTCTCCTATTTATTTCTTGTTCCTCATCACAGTTAGCTGTTATTAGCGCCCCCAAATATACATATTCTTGATCTTCCTCAAATTCCATCTCTCCATGCTCTGTTCTCAATTTAAAATTGGTATCCTTTTTTTGTTCTCCTATTCTCAAAAGTTTACTTTTCTCTTGATTTATCTGCAATCCCACTTTACGTGCTTCCTTCACAAGTTTTCTCGTTACTTCTTCTAATTCCCTACTATCTCTAGCAATAATAGCCACGTCATCTGCATAACTTACAATTTGATGACTTTTAAACAATATGTGTCCTTCTCTGTTCAACTGACTATCTCTTATGACCTTTTCTAGTACTAAATTAAAAAGAAGCGTTGAGAGTGGGTCTCCTTGTCTCAGTCCTGTATCAATAGTAAAGCCTTCCGAACATTCACCTTTTATTCGTACTTTGGATTTGGTATTTTCTAAGGTCATTTTCAATAGCCTAATCAGTTTGGATGGTATCCCAAATTGTTTCAAAATTTTACTTAGTTTATTCCTTTTGATCGAATCATATGCTTTCTTGAAGTCCACAAATAGAACCATTGCTTTGATCCCATACTCATAGCATGTTGTCAGAATTTCCTTCACCATGAAGCTTTGGTCCGTTGTTGCCCTTCCTTTTCTAAAACCTGCTTGATACTCCCCTATTTGTAGTTCTGCTATAGGTTCTATTCTCTGTTTTATTAACGTTGTGGTAGATATCTGACATTAATTGTTAATGACAATCCAAACAATAAAACCATCAAAGTGACAGCAGCCTACTACATTTCATGTGAATTATTTTGCCTGCATATTCCACACCCGAGGATATTATGTACGTATGTGGATTTTATTTTTTATTTTTTAAGAAAACGCGTGTCTGCATAAAAATAGTAAGAGGGGGAAAATTTTGTAAATTGATTGTTCTAACAACAGAGGTTGCGGTTGTCATCCTTTTAGACATTTCGTAAAAATAAAAATCGTACTCAACGATGTAACTTAATTAACTAAATGTAGTCACCGATTTTCAGATGTATAAGTTTAACCGTTTTTGAGGAAAAGAATAAAAACCGAAATTTTTCCAATTTTTTAGAAACCCTTATCTCGTGAGGAAGGGCTCAAATCGAAAAATTTTATAGAAAGAACCCCCCCTAAAATGACCCAAGGAACACACCCTCCAAAGGAGCGCACATCATTATGGACACCCTGTATAATTAATAACTAATACCAATCGGACCTATGTTTATATAAGATAAAATGTTCGACATTAACCCAGCTACCATCTGCCACAGTCCATATACAACGCCCTGTATAGACAGCTCCGCTTTACCTGCTTCACTGAATCCGTAGCGGCCCTTGGTGTTTGATCAAACTGCTAAATGTTTGCGCGACCCTCAGCTTCCGCATAATCATTGTCGGGAGAAACTCGAAAGTATCATAATAAGTCCGTAAAGAGCTCAGAGTTCGCAGGCAGGATACGCCGGTAGGCTCCTTAAAGGATAAGCAAACTATAAATTGCAGCAAATACCTCCGGTGCCCCAGTAAATTACAAACAATAAAACTTTTTCGGAACGCTTCTCGCCTCCAGACAACCGATAAATAGCCAAGTCGAAGTACCTAAATTGGAAGGCAGTTTGCGGGGGTTAATTTTCCAACACTTTTCACAACATAAAATAGACCAGAACCGTAGGGCTGCCTCTATACAGGGTGATTTCTAAGCTGAGGTGGTTCTTTGTGTTCGCCGGATAGAACGAAAAAAAAAATAAAACATGTTTTAGTAGAAATTTCAGAAGACACTAAAACAATTTTAAATTACGTACTAATGCGTTAGCTAGTACAGAGTTACAAATGTTGACGTGGTATAATGGCTCAGACATACAGGATGGTCAGTAAGTAATGGTCCATGGAGACATACTACATTTTTCACTTCAAAATATTACGATTTCAGCCAATTTGCCTTAATCAAATGTTGATAATAAAAAAGATACAGGGTGTCAAAGTTGGAATTTAAAAAGTTTATTTTTTTGTAATAACTACACTGTCTTTGAATGTATCAAATTAAAAAATTGGGAATAGAGAAATCATAATCTGCTGTCTATTTCGACGTATTTCCTAGAGCGCCACATCCGTCATATTTTTAACGTAAATATTTTTGTTAAACAAATTTAAATATACATTGTCTGACACAGAGCACAGCTTTTCAACAATCAACTGCATAGTTCATTGTACAATATTATACCGTAGTAGGCGCCAAAATTTCGTTGCAAATTGAATATGTTGAAGGTAGATCGACAAGCAATAAAATTTGCACTGGTGTAAAATAGTACAGGAAGTATTTTTCAACATACAACGTTTTTAAAATGGAAGTCATACTGATTTTTGCATCTCCAGATAGTCGTCCTGAATTAGTTTGTGGATAATCCGCAATGTGAAGAAATGTTTCTTTTCTATCTCTAAATACCTAAACAGATTTTTTAAATGGTTAATCAGGTTGTAATAATCCATTTCGAAATCCTCTCAATAAATAACAGTCATCTCTCATATTTGAATATATTGTCTCGGCATTCTTCGATTTTGTAAAGTAATTGATTTTAACCAAAACTGGATAAATACTTTTCATTTAGAAGTACTTATAACTTTAACTTTAATTGTGTCTAATAATTCTTAAAATTACTATTGGTGCCTACTACGATAAAATATGCAGATGATTGTTGAAAAACTATTATCTTGAATATGACCAATTTTTAACACAAGTATACCTTTTTTTCTCAAAAACAGGTTTAACAGGTAGGTTTAAGATTATGGTGTCTAAGTTTATACAGCAAACAAAGTGTAATTATTATAAAAAATCACTTGTTTAATTCCCTGTACTTTTATATTATCAAGATTTTATTAAGGCATAAGGTATATCGTAGTATTTTTAAGTGAAAAATCTAGTATGCCTCCATGGGCCATTATTTACGGACCACCCTGTGTATATACTTTTAATTAGGTATCAATGATGTTGCTGCGTGAAACTACTTTGCGAACTAATGCCAATATCGTTGTACATTCACAATATTTTACCCATATATTTGTTATTATTAGCTGTAGCAATATCTTTTACTTTTTTATAATAAGTACACTGTATGACCTCATTGATTGAAATTGTAGGAAAACGGATTTAAATTAGCTTAAACCTTTACAACAACATAAAATATATAGGGTGCTGCATAAGTGTATACAAAAAATTAAGAGGTAGTTTTCGTGACAAATTTTAAAGGTATTTTCTTTTTAATTGGATCCCATACGGAAAGAAAGCTATACTAATATCAACATTAATAGTTATACCAACGCTAGCTTACTGCAAATATTTGAAATAATATTCAATAAAGTAAATAATATTGCATTAAGAAAAAAGAAAACTGACATAATTAGTATTTGAGTAGTGTTTCTTGCTATAATGTAGTATTTTCTAGGGTAGTTGCAATTAAATACTATTCAGACTGACTCAGTAGTATTAAACTATTTATATAAGGAAAGAAACACTTATAGCAAATCCTCAAAGTCATCCATTAGCGGCATACCAAACATATACTGCTTTCGAATCATCTATAAATATTATTATTTTGCACTATAGTCGCATTTTACATTTTTCAATTCAAGCAAATCTAAAGACCTATAATTTAAGGAAAAATAACTTAGTTTATAATTAGGTAATAATATTTTTTTATATTTTAACAGAATATTATTCTTTAAGTAAATCTCAAATTTAGTGTCATTTTAAGAAAGAAAAGTGTTGAATCAAGTACAAGAATATCAAGAATATGTAAGTATTTTTTTCTACACCCGTATTATAACAATGCACTTATATGCCCATAATCCGTTTCATAATGATACCCATTATGATACAGATTTTTCATTACGATACAGATTTTATAATCCGTTTCATAATGATACCCATTACGATACAGATTTTTCATTACGATACAGATTTTTAAACAATAGAAACCCATAATTTTTCAATCAAGCATGCTGTGCATTTGACGTTTATCCTAGGTTCTTATGTAATTATTTGAGATGTCAAAATCAGTACGTATTAAATTTTCGTAGATACCTAGCTAAACTATAATTTATCAAAATGTCTGATATCAGCGATATAGAAGAATTACCATCGACTCCTCCACACATATTGGAGAAAGCAGAAAATGCAGTTCATACGAATAATTACTGTTACCTATTGTGTTCAATAAAAATATAAAATTTATGGTTTTTGATTATTTATCGGGTGTAGAAAAAATAGCGTATGCAACTCTCATGTAATGGTTATTACATGATCGTTGCATAATATTCTAATATCAAATACATATACTTTATTACTACATTAATACATATTAGATGTTTTCAGTGCCGTTTGACCTTCACAATTATGTCTGTGCGTTTTTTTCCGTAAATCATTCCAGAAAGTGTCGTAATACTGGAAATGAAAATATCCTTTATAAAGTAGTCTGAAAAAAACGCTCCCATTAAAGAAGTGTTTCGCAGAAATGAAATCGCCATAAAACTTACTTTAAGGTTGGCGTGAGAATGAGCTTACTTTGGCAAAAACATTTTTATTAGCCAAAGTGGGTGTACTTTCACGGTAACTTCTGCCTTAAAATTTTATCTATTTACATTCTCTACTGTTCTAAATTGTTTTCCCGGCAATATGAGAAACAAAAAAGAAAAAGGAAAATTATTTCTTCTGTTCATGTTTATACAGGGTATTTCTGAAATAAGTGCCTTATTTAAAACATTTTAGAAGATTTTCAGTTAGAATGTGACATAAACTACTAGCAGGTCTAGAACTACTAATAAGCATGCTTCTAAGCGACGGTGTCATTACTCCAGGTATACTGATGAAAGTATAGTAAATTTAGAGGTTGTTTACACCATGAATTACTGTAAAAAATACCAAATAGATACACTACAGGAAACTCCTGGTAAATAGAGTAGAATTACATCTTCTATGCCAAACGACAAAAATATATAATGTAAAATTGCATTCCATGCACAATAAAATGCTATTATACTCGGAAAAAATACATATTCATACACTCATACATATTGTTAATTTGCAAACTGTAGATGTAATAAGGTCCAATAAAATTGTTTGCACCATATCACGTGGCAACTCGAGTGAGGTGAAGACTTACATTTACGTTTATGTTATTCTCAAGTAAACATACTTACGTTTTTTGTGTTATTGTATCATATTTTACACAGTATGTACGAATAACCTAGCAGATATTATTTTACGTAGGTACATCATTATTGGACTCTTAAAAAACAACAGTTTTGAGAAATACATAAGAAAAACAATATGCAGCAATGCGTAGTGTCTCAGAGAATGGAGTGGTATTGCTTCGTCTTTATTTTATGTTGAATCTAAAATTTCCACTATTGACTTAAGCAATAAGTAGCCAACAACCGTGTAATTTTACAAATAATTATTATCAGTGTAGAAAAGAAATAAATAATTTTTTAATTTTTAAAATTATTTACTTGGTTTTAATTAAAAATACCTTATTCAACCAAGTGTTAGCAGGTATGGTACGTGTAGTAAATTGTCTATATATATTACAAATAATTTTCAGTATATACATGGTGCTAACGATAAGTTTGGCCAAACTTCACCAACATGTTCTATCGATAAAAGTAATTGAGGTTTGTTATATAACAATTGTTATTCAAAGCTTAATACGAGACTTGCAGGGTGTTACAATTTCATATATTTTTTCTTTTTTATCCATACTTAAATACAAGAAATGTAAATGACATTTATAACTATTTATTGTCATGAATAAGTGCAGTTCCTTATTATAAGTGGTAAAATTTGGCGCCAGTAAAATTTAGTTTCATGGAAATAAATTATATGTTTGTATAGGGGTCAAACAAATATTTATTTCCGGATACCAAATCTTTTTTTTGGAAAAACAAAAACACAGTTATTTTGTGTAAAGAAAGCATGTTTCCATTTCAAAACATTATTTTCTTTTCAATGATAAACATCTGGTGTTGATTTAATTACATTCTACGATAAAACAATATCTGTGAATTTCAAAGATATTTTTCCAATTAAGCAACTGAAAAATCTATGTCAAATTGTCAACATATAACGGTTTCGAGTTTATTAGTTCTCATCAGTACGCCACAAGTTAGTGGTGAGTTATCCGACGACTGACGACCAGTAGAGATGGGCAGTTCCCGAGTGAACTGGTTTAAAAGAACGGGTTTCGACACTGAACTGCGAGAATCAGTTCTCGAGAAGCTGACAAATCAGTTCTTTGCGAACTGATTTGTATCGATTGATGTAGAGTGCGAGAGATATTTTCAAGTTTAGACGCCAGAGGAACTGTTCAGTGAATAGTGAACGAGTGTTCACAACCTATGTGAGCTTCAAAATCATACGGGCGATCTGAATTCTGAATAACTGATTGTGATCCGATTGCGGAGCGTTAATATCATTCTTAGTTAAATATAATATCCAAGAACTGCATACCAGCACACATAGACGTCCGTATCAAATTGTTACATTAATAAAAACGATATAGGTATGTGCCATTAATTATAATTATATGATGTATAAGAATTAAGAACTGAATTGTATTAACAAGTAAAATACAACTTTACAAAAATATAAATTATATTCTGTAATAAAAAATAAATAAAAATCAGTAGCTAAATGATTCGAGATATTTTGGAAAAAAGAGGCTTCAAATATTTTGATTTAGAATTCTTATTCTAAAGTCTAAACGCTAATAAACGTATCGCAATCATAAAACGCGGAAGAAACCGACCGTCTGCGATTGACAGAGATGCGGGATTCGGAGAGAAGCGTATATCTGTGCAGTGTTTGACGAAAAACCAGTTCTTAAAGAGCTGGTTTTAAGAATCAGTTCTTTTTAGTGATTCAGTTCTCGAGAACTGAATCATTAAAATGAACTGCTAAGCCCATCTCTAACGACCAGCCCTGGCTGTTCATGTGTCTCAAACCCGACATACCTGAGTACGCGAAATATAACATAGCGACATCTAGTGCCCATCTATTCTTTGGTTATAGGAAACAATTCGAACTTTTCCTGTGAAACAAATACTTTTTTCGACGATACGACTGTTAAGAAATTGAGTTTTTTTAATTTAGGGTTTTTCAAAAGATTATATAACCTAATAAAACTTCATTTAAAAAATTAAATAAAAAAATTAATTTTCCACATTTCTAAATTAAAAATATGCGTTTTTAAATTAAATAAACGCATTATTTGCTTCGAAATGCACATTGATTTAAATCAAAAAACAATTTTATTCATTTTAAAACGCTATCTTTATACAGATTTGAACAAATTATTTAGAGAAATGAAAGAAATATATTTGAAAATCCTTTTTTAAAATCAAGTTTTAATAAGATGTTCAAATGGAATAACTATTTGTTTCATTTAAATAAATACTCGTCAAAATGAAATTTTTCAAATAAATCAATTTATTTTTGACAAAAAAGTGAGCATTACACCAAAAAAGATTTGTTTCTCGAGTTCAAATAAATTGAATTGTTCGGTGAAAAAAAAAAAATTAAAAATCGGTGTGGCACTTAATTTACCTGTACCTATTTGCTAATTTCGCAGTTAATTCACAATCATTCAATTTTTAGGAGGTTTCACAAGAATACTTTTTACTTAAAAAATCGTCGGGCATTCTAAAATATATTGAAATTTTTGAAACGTCAGACACGTACTTTTTTTCCTTAAAAACATATACTTTACCTACCTAGTATCTACGTCACTGGAGTATATTTTAAATTCATGAGTGATATTTTTCCAGCATGAAATAGTTCATGTTGGAAAAATATCACCGCTCAAATACTGCCAAATATTTTTTCCCTGTACTGAAGTTATGCATAAAAAAAGAAAAAATAATTAAAATTGTAAAACCCTCTAGTTCCCCTATGAAGAAAGAAAGGAAATCAATTTTCGTCTACCTGATAAGTAGCTATAATGTAAAAAGTGGTAAAAAATTGTGACATCATTATTTTCCCTGAAAAACAAGTGACTTCATTTTCCCCTCGTGCGCTCGTGCTTTCGAGATGTAAAATATTAAGGATATTTTACATCTCGAAAGCACGAGCGCGCAGTCTTGGGATTAAAGCAAATTCGATCGAATATTATTCCGGAGAATAATTAAGCAACCAATTTGCGAGGAAATAACGATTAAAGCGCGGATTTCTTTATCCGTTTAATTAATATCTCATTAAATGGGTAAATAACGTATCACGTTTGCCAGGTCGATCAGGGACTCCGACTGTACAATCAACACAAGCAGCAGCAAGCGGTGAGGAAATGGAAATCGGCGCTCAAGGCGATACGGAAAAGGGAGGACAAGTTCACCCTCCTGGGGTACCTCTACCAGGCGTACATGGACTGGGGGAAGTACAGGTGAGTTTTATATACAGGGTGCCTCAAATTCGATAGCAAGGGCTGTGGGGATACAAAAAATTTAAATAAAATTGAGGGTGTTAAATGGGATGACGTAAGCTCCATTTTGAATCGAAAGTATTATCTTTGGGATTTGACAGAAACGACTAATGGCGTCATCAATTACAGGGTGTCCCAAATACAGGGTGTCCCAAAATAGAAATCCATACCATTAACCACATATTCTTTGGACAAAAGTAATGCGAAACTACTCAGTGGACAAAGGCCCCAACCTGCGTTGAATTACACCCACAATATCTACCCATATATTCCTTATTATTAGCTTTTGTAACATTTTTTTTACTGTTTCAGAAAGGTATTTTAAGCTAATATAAATCAAATCTCCTACAATTCCTATCAATGAAGTCATATGTATGTTTTCTGATACCAAACATCTAGGTATGCTAATAAACAATTCCACAGACAAAGCTCTATTCAATAATTATCTAAAGAAGATAATCTAATTTACTAACCTGCTAATGAAACACTCTATAAATATCTAACTTCACTTTTTGGCAGTGGGAACACGACAATTTCAACCACAATAGATGAGATCTGACCTATTTCTGCATTTTTAGGATTGCTTCTTCAGGTGGTCTCCTTTAAGTTGAATCAAATATCTAACTATAAAAATTATTATAAAAATTAAAATTATTTGATGTTAAATATCGACAATGACAAAAAGTGGCATCCTGTCAATGAATTAAATATGACAATACCTACGCAGGTTGGGGTCTTTGTCCACTGAGTAGTTAGTTTCACACAATATTATAAATACCTAAAAATATATAAAAACTTTTACATAAAAGGTGAACATTTTTCAAGTAAGTATTGTCATATTTAATTCATTGACAGGATGTCACTTTTTGTCATTGTCGATATTTAACATCAAATAATTTTAATTTTTATAATAATTTTTATAGTTAGATATTTGATTCAACTTAAAGGAGACCACCTGAAGAAGCAATCCTAAAAATGCAGAAATAGGTCAGATCTCATCTATTGTGGTTGAATTTGTCGTGTTCCCACTGCCAAAAAGTGAAGTTAGATATTTATAGAGTGTTTCATTAGCAGGTTAGTAAATTAGATTATTTTCTTTAGATAATTATTGAATAGAGCTTTGTCTGTGGAATTGTTCATTAGCATACCTAGATATTTGGTATCAGAGAACATACATATGACTTCACTGATAGGAATTGTAGGAGATTTGATTTATATTAGCTTAAAATACCTTTCTAAAACAGTAAAAAAATAATGCGACTTTCCTTATGCCATTTTTTATTTGGACATCTCTGTTTCAATATAGTGTTAAAGTTACATTTTAAAAAACTATTTTTGTTAACAATCCTATTGTTTTCTAAGATACACACTTGAAATTTTGCACGTACTTTTATCTTATTCCGGCATACTTATCATGTAATTTTGATGAAAAAAATCGAAGGGTCAATGGAGGTAACTGAGGGATGCAGTACCCTTTATCCTCTCCAATTATTTCTCAGTACGCCTATGCGGCCTTTTCTTGAAATATCAAACGTAGAATTTTCCTCTGATCATTTTATCTCGTTTGTAATTTTTTGTTTAAATACTCCGTTTTGAAGAAAAACGGCAATTTGTAGTGCTCATAAATCTATCATTCACTATCATTTTCAAGTGAAACTAAATTTTGTAGATATACCTATTATTACAATACTTGGCAACTTAGCAAAGCGTAATACTTACCGAATGAATAATTGCTAATTAAAACAGAATGGATAATTTTAAATTTTATAAAATGAGGAATACTTATGAATTGAAAAAATAATATGGCATTAAAATCTGTAATACAGTTCTCTTATCAACCAAAAAATAATAGTCTTGATTAGTAATAGTAATAATGAATGATCAACATAATAACTTTTTACCTAAATAACAATAAATAAAATAATTTATTAATTACTACTAATTTAACAAACGTTCTACTTGCCCACCCTCCTCATTAACACATGTACGTGCCCTTTTAAGTAGCGAAAACCTTATATTTTGAAAACTTTTTTCTTTTTATTTTAATTAGCAAATATTCATTCAGTAAGCATTACGATTTGCTAAGTTGCCAAGGTATTGTAATAACAGGTATATCCACAAAATTTCAATTTGACTTGAAAATGGTAGTGAATGATAGATTTATGGGCACTACAAATTGCCGTTTTTCTCCAAAACGAGGGATTTAACAAAAAATTACAAAAAAGGTAAAATAATCAGAAGAAAATTCTACGTTTGACATATCAAGAAAAAGCTGCATAGGCGTACTTATAAATAATTGGAGGGGATAAAGAGTACTGCATCGCTCAGTTACCTCCATTCGCCCTTCAATTTTTTTCACCAAAATTACATGATAAGTATGCCGCAATAAGATAAAAGTACAATGGGATTATTAACAAAAACAGTTTTTTAAAATGTAACTTTAACACTCTGTATATTGAAACAGAGACGTCCAGATAAAAAATGGCATAAGGCATTATTTCTGTCCAAAGAATATGTGGTTAATGGTATGGCCTTCTATTTTGGGACAGCCTGTATATTTTTTTTTCAGAAAAATACTCAATTTTTTTTCCTGTTATAAAAGCTCTCTTTTTTCTAATAAACTTTTATTATTCCCGTTTAAAAGTTACAAGCTCCTCTTCCAACAAACATACAATTATTCTCCAACGACTACTTGATCCTTTCACCGCTAATGTGATTTTTATGTGGTATTTCTTTTGACACTCTTTAGAACGATATTACTTTTAAGTTTGAAATGGGAAGCAATACAGATTATAAATTTCCCAAACAAAAGTTTATCAGGAAAAAGAGAGGTTTTTAACAGGAACAAAATTTGGGAATATTTCTGGAGAAAACATAATTTATGACGCCATTAGTCGTTTCTGTCAAATCGCAAAGGTAATACTTTCGATTGAAAATGGAACTTACCTCATCCCAAATTTGATTTAAATATTTTTTTCTTCACAGTAGGCTCTACACTCAGAAACCGCTTTGATTGTAATCAGAGTGATAATAATTTAAGAACAAATCTATTTTTAGAGACGCTTTGGAATACGCCCACCGACAACTCTTTATTTCCGAGGAATTGGACAGCCCCAACATGAGGGCCGAGTCCTATTTGAATCTCGCTAGGGCCCATCAGCGACTGGGCGGTTTGGAAAGGTAAGTACCTCTTCGAAAAACTGGTACTAAAAGTACACGTTATTCACCTGTCAAATAAAGAGCTAGTTAAAATTTGAGCGTAGCAAACCGGATTATATATTTTATTTTATTTGTTTTATATACAGGGCGATTAGTAAGTAATGGCTCATGGAGACATATTAGATTTTTCACTTTGAAACAATAGGATTTCATCCAACTTGACAATATAATAAATGTTGATAATAAAAAAGATACAAGGTGTCAAAGTTGGAATTTAAAAGCTGATTTTTTTGCAATTCTTCAATTTGGGAATGAATAGATGCTTTTCGATATGAGAAATCGTAATCTGTTGTCTATTTTGACGTAATCCCTAGAGAGCGCTACATCCGCCATATCTTTGACGTAAATGTGAGCATTGTAATACCTACCTATATCTTAATATCTGTCGTATTATACGTTTGTTAAATGATTTGAATTTTTATAATGTATGTACGTATGTATGTGCATATTTGTAAGTATGTATACAGTATGCACCAAAAGTATGGGACTAATTCAATAAAAACGAAACAATTATTTTTTGGGAAAAATCCTCGAACAGATCGATTTTTAATTTAAAAAATACATATTTTAGCGTAAAATGCGATTTTCAAATGTCATTTGTTTTCGAGTAATAACAACACCATATTTTTTTCCTTGATTCTGAAAGATCGTTTAATTCTCTATCAGACAGTACTAAAATTTTGCCCTCTTAAGGAAAGGTTTCGAGTAAATGACGATTGAATGTTAGAAAACGTAAATCAATTAAAATAAAGCAAAAACGTTATCAAGTTTAGTTTTTCGAATTCCATAGTTCTTTTATGGATCACGTAGGTGAAAATCTTTGCAAAGTGTCATTGTCACACCGACGTTCTAATAAGTATTGTAAGCGACATAGAAATTATTATTCAATTTAAAGTATTATGTCACATTTAACTGTTACTCAAAGAATTGAAATTTTAATTCTTATCGGATGCGGGAATATGACTAGAACTCAGCAGGAAGTTTGCGATTTATTTAATGAAAAATATCCAGATCGCCCTATCAGCCAATAAACAGTCAGTAAGGTAGAGTCTAAATTTAGAGAAACTGGCAATGTTGTAAATATTCCAAAACCTGGACGTCCAAGCATTAATGAAAATCAGAAACAGAACATTTTGATAAGTATGGTGGATAATCCTCATAATTCTTCACGATTGGTTGCATTAAACAATGACACTAGTCAGAGCACAGTGCTACGTATCTTGAGGAAGGAAAAATATCATCCCTACAAAATTCAACTTGTGCAGGAACTCAATGAAGATGATCCCGATCGCCGCTTACACTTTTGCGAAATTCTAATGGATTTATGTCAAGGAAATAGAAATTTACACCGGCAAATACTTTTTTCAGATGAGGCTACATTTTGTCTGAATGGTACAGTAAACCGTCAAACTTGCAGATTTTGGAGTCGGGAAAATCCTCATTGGATGGCAGAGGCACATACCCAACACCCTCAGAAATTAAATTTGTGGGCTGGAATAGTTGACGACAGAATAGTAGGGCCTTTCTTCTTTGAAGGAACTCTTACAGGACAAAGATATTTAGGGTTTCCAGCCCTTGCAGTAATTTTTCCTAACGATAATGACCCTGACATTCCTGACGATACCATATGGTTTCAGCAAGACGGTGCACCTCCGCACTATGCGCGCCCTGTACGAGATTTTTTGGACAACTGTTTTCCTGGGAGGTGGATCGGCAGACGCGGACCGATAGAATGGCCTGCAAGATCGCCAGATCTTACACCTCTTGGCTATTTTTTATGGGGATACTTGAAGTCAAAAGTGTACATTAATAAACCACGTAATTTAGAAGAACTTCAAAATCGAATTCGGGACGAAATACGCAGAGTTACCCCAGAAATCATTCATAATATGTAAGAAGAATTTCTTCACAGACTTGCGCATTGTCAAGAAGTTGGTGGATGGCAATTCGAACATTTAATTTAAGTATAAAATTTAATCAATTATATTTTATTTTACATACCTCAGAATTGTTACTTTTTTATGGATAAAATTTACGTTTTCTAACATTCAATCGTCATTTACTCGAAAACTTTCCTATGTAAGAGGGCAAAATTTTAGTACTGTCTGATAGAGAATTAAACGATCTTTCAGAATCAAGGAAAAAAATATGGTGTTGCCATTAAAAAAAAAATCGATGACGTCATTACTCGAAAACAAATGACATTTGAAAATCACATTTTACGCTAAAATATGTATTTTTTAAATTAAAAATCGACCTGTTCGAGGATTTATCCCAAAAAATAATTGTTTCGTTTTTATTGAATTTATTCCATACTTTTGGCGCATACTGTATGTATAGATATAGGGCTTTGTCAGTTTGTTTGCTCTTATGTTTCAATGTATAATTTTTGTATTGTTTACTATACTATTAATTGTAAAACTTATCCTATTACTGGGTCTTGGGCCCGTTGGATATTTTAATTAAATAAATAAATAAATAAATAACTTTTTTGGGTCTAACGTTATCACTTTTTTATTAAAAATATTAAACTTACATTATTTTTAAGGAAAAAATGTATATTTGTCATTAGTCACAGAAATTGGTAATTTTTGAGAAATAGCTTTTCAACAATCAGCAGCATAGTTCCTTCTACAATATTTTAACATAGTAGGCACCAATAGTAAGTTAAATTTTAACAATTATTATACAAAATTTATGTTAAAATTAATAAATACTTCTAAATGTAAGGTATTTATCCAGATTTGGCTAAAATCAATTACTTTACAAAATCGAAAAATTCCCACTCATTTCAGATGAGAAATGTGACTGTTATTTGTTGGCAATTAAATTTCAATGGACGTCCTGGGCAATAAGAATATTTGAGAGGATTTTGAAATAGATTAGAACCTGATAATCAACAATTTAAAAAATCCGTTTAAAAATATAGAGAAAAAAAAATTGTTCACATTGCGGATTATCCACAAACTAATTCAGGACGACTAAAAATACTATCCTTACCAATTTAAACCAGTGCAAATTCTATTGCTTGTCGATCTACCGTCAACATACAATATCCTATTTGGAAGAGAATTTTGGCGTTAAATATTGTGCAATAAACTATGCAGCTGATTGTTGAAAAGCTGCTTTCTCGAAAATATTTCTTTTTTTCCCCAAAGACAGTGTAAGTTTAAGAATTTTTAATAAAAAACGTGATATCCTTAGGATAAAAAAAATTACGCTTACATTTACGTCAATATGTCGGATGTGGCGTCCTCTAGGAAATACGTCGAAATAGACAACAGATTATTATTTCTCATATCCAAAAACATTTATTTCCAAATTTTTAAATTGATACATTCAACGACAATGTTATTAATACAAAAAATCACTTTTTAAATTCCAACTTTTAATATTTTAATCTGCACTCATTAAAAACATTTCAGAGACACTTGTGTAACTTAAAAGTTTCTCTATATCCGATTTTCACAATTAGGTAGATTTAAAAACATACTCGTAGGAACATATTCAAGTAATTTCATCTTGCATATGGAGGTATATCAATTAATGAATAAATGATTACCTGAACTTTAAGCTAAAGTGTTTTTTAATTTAGAGACCTTTTTGAGCTCCCCTCCCCAGAGTGGGCTTCAATGGAACTGAAAGATGCTTCAGTTCTATTAAAGTTAACGGGTTTCTCAGCCGGCATCCTCTAAATAGGATAATATAAAAAATACAATTAGTTAAGTCAATCTGAATTAAATTATCACGCTTTAAATACCATTACATACATGTATAATCCTTTACGTTCCAGAGCCTTGGCTTATGCTCGACACTCCCTCTACAACGAATGCGAACAGCACGCCACTGCCGGCCACGTCCACCTCACCGTGGGCTCGGTCTACCTGGAGTTAGCCGGCTTCAACAAGGCCCTCGACAGCTTCCAGCACGCTCACAGGATAGCGCAGGCTGTGCACGACCCTGCTTTGGAGCTGCAGGTAGATATTTAGACGTAGGCGCGTGAGTGGTTCTATATGCTCTAGGTAACTCACGCCCATTCACTCACGTGAGCGTCACTCGTGAGTGCCAAATAGCGAGAAAACGGTCAAAAAAAATATTAGTACCCTATTTTGCTTATTTAAAGCACGTCTTATCGTTTTTAAAAATTTTAAAAACGCGCGTGTTAAAGTTACCATGGAATAATCAACTACCCGATAATTTTTTTATTGATCTGACAGAAGTACGTTGTAGCGTCAAATAAAATATTACTAGCAAATGTTTGAAAAGCTTTATTCAAACATTCAACATTCTTATTTTTTTAAATGAATGTGAAAAGTACAGTTGGTATTGTTTGAAATATTAATACTTGGAAGGAAATGCTGTTCAAAGAATACTGCCAAAATTCTCGGAATGCAATGAGGTTGCACTTCCATTAATGGCACTCCCAATAATGTTTGAAACATTCTTCTTATTGCTAATACTCTCTTCAACGCAAGCAGTCGCCACAGTTGCCGATTTCCATCCTACTTGTCGTTGGATTTGGTCTATTGAGGTTGCACTTCCATTAATGGCACTCCCAATAATGTTTGAAACATTATTCTTATTGCTAATATTCTCTTCAACACAAGCAGTCACCACAGTTGCCGATT
Source organism: Monochamus alternatus (assembly GCA_037114965.1). Lineage (NCBI taxonomy): Eukaryota > Metazoa > Arthropoda > Insecta > Coleoptera > Cerambycidae > Monochamus > Monochamus alternatus. The sequence goes on along the minus strand of CM073434.1, from coordinate 11,636,870 downwards.
TCCATCCTAGTTGTCTTTGGATTTGGTCTATTCTCATGCCACTATTGGCCATAATGGTAGGGGACGTACGTCGAAACACATGTACAGTGTATTTCTCAGGATCATACAATTTAAAACAACGTGCAATTTTCAAGAGACATGATCCAAATGTATTAATACAAATCACTTAACTGGTACACTTCTCTTTATCATGCCGTAAAAAACTCGGTTTGTACTTACATTTTGGGGACGCAGTGATAAATACTGCTTCACCAAACGTACATAACTAGTTCCATCACTGTCGGCAACAGTGAAACCTCGAGCCTTCATTATCTTAGATGGTCGGATAGAAATAAGCAATACGCTTGCTTCTTCCTTGATGTCATGTAAGCGTAAGTCACACAATTCAGATCTTCTACAAGAGCCAAAGATACCGCAAATGTCTACCGCCTTCACCGGACGTAATGTCCGGTGCATCTGTGAAAAACTTTGCAAATCGTCTTCCTTGAATACATATGCCTTCTTGGCTACATCATTCTTGCTAATAATTGCCTTCATGAATACATGCAATTTCACAAATCAACTCCTTTGTTTATCCTCAATATATTTTGCAATTTCGAATGGACAGCCAAATAGTCGACGCCTTGTACTGCTCCGACATTTTCTGAAGGTAAGCAAGCACAACTCGCTCATGTCGAATTCTTTTTTATAAGCGTTTTCCGATTTTTGCGGTAATTATTGAAGTAATCAATGTTAGAACTCATTTTTAAACAATATACAACCAGTAACAACTTTCATAACAAGATGAATCTTATGTGACAGATTACAAATTAATTTCTGGATTTCTTATTTTCAGGACAACAAAAGGTATACTGATCACATCACGAATTCAACCGTTTTACATTATTAATTCGTATTTCCATTTTTTTGTAGTATTAATATCAGTATTTATGATTTCAAAGTGTACCAATAAAAAAATATAGTGTAAAGCATTCGTGGAGAGAAGTTGCAAATACATTAGTAGAAAATTTGTGTAAAATTTACCTATTATACCTTTATTGGTTTTCAAATTACCGCCGATATTCCATATCTGTTTTGGAAATTTTGAAGGGTTGTATCTCCTAAAGAGGCAACATTTTACTAAAGTCAACAGCCGTGTTCTTTTTTACTGATATTTATTCATAATTAGTTTTAAAACCTAATAAATAAATATTGATTTGTATAGAAGTAGAGTAGAAGCCATTATCGAACTAATTTTTGTGGTAACATTGGCGACTTTTAACTCGTCTTCCGTAAATATAAATGAATTTCAAGGATCGATAACTTTTACAAATAATAATAACCTATTCACCATAAATAGGTATTAGCCAATTCCACAAAAAATGCTAGAAGTTATTTATACCATCTAATAAATATGCTTCTAAACGATGGGAAAAACTATCTCGCCGAGTCAAAATTCACTCCCCAGCGACTTCGCCAGATTTTTAACTCGTCTTTCGTAAATATAAATGAATTTCAAGGATCGATAACTTTTACAAATAATAATAACCTATTCACCATAAATAGATATTAGTCAATTCCACAAAAAATGGTAGAAGTTATTTATACCATCTAATAAATATGCTTCTAAACGATGGGAAAAACTATCTCGCCGAGTCAAAATTCACTCCCCAGCGACTTCGCCAGATTTTTAACTCGTCTTTCGTAAATATAAATGAATTTCAAGGATCGATAACTTTTACAAATAATAATTACCTATTCACCATAAATAGATATTAGCCAATTCCACAAAAAATGGTAGAAGTTATTTATACCATCTAATAAATATGCTTCTAAACGATGGGAAAAACTATCTCGCCGAGTCAAAATTCACTCCCCAGCGACTTCGCCAGATTTTTAACTCGTCTTCCGTAAATATAAATGAATTTCAAGGATCGATAACTTTTACAAATAATAATAACCTATTCACCATAAATAGATATTAGCCAATTCCACAAAAAATGCTAGAAGTTATTTATACCATCTAATAAATATGCTTCTAAACGATGGGAAAAACTATCTCGCCGAGTCAAAATTCACTCCCCAGCGACTTCGCCAGATTTTTAACTCGTCTTTCGTAAATATAAATGAATTTCAAGGATCGATAACTTTTACAAATAATAATAACCTATTCACCATAAATAGATATTAGCCAATTCCACAAAAAATGCTAGAAGTTATTTATACCATCTAATAAATATGCTTCTAAACGACGGAAAAAACTATCTCGCTGTTACACATCTATGTGTAATAAGTCACAGTCTATAGGTGTATACAGGGTGAGTCAAAATTCACTCCCTACCGGCCGGATATATATTCTAAAAAAAAAACAATAAAACAAAAATGTAGAACACTAAAATCTCGAAAGCGGAGCCGTTTCCGAATAAATTATTAATTTTAGTTCAATAAATGCACAATTTTCGATTGACTAATCAAGTTGGCCGGACAACAATCTTGTTGACACGGATTTACTTGACAGTGACGTATAATATCTATTTGACTTTTAGTATTTGTTGTTGAGTTCAAAATGGCAGAGTTTGCTTATACCAACAGAGAATACGTCGATATGATTAAAGCTTTAGGAGCTTGTAACAATAACGCCCGTGCTGCCGAGCGTTTATACATGCAGGGAACAATTTCCGAATCGCCGTGATCTCGATCACAAAACAATCCAAAATGTAGAAATGCGTGCTGTGGAAACAGGATGCGTAGCTCCAAAACGTTCTTTGTATGCCTGTCAGCCCCGAAAACTTACATGGCAACAGGAAGAACAGTTACTGCGGGATGTTGAGAATAATATTACCACCATTACACGCATATTATCAAGAAACAGGCATCATGTCCAATCTGCTGTCCATAAATGTCTTCAAAGAAGAAGAAGAAGAAGTACAAGAATTTCAGCGCAATCCAGATTTTCTCCATAATGTTTTATTTGCCGATGAGGCTCATTTCAACCAACAAGGAATTTTCAATCGCGTCACCACAACCTTCATTATTGGTATTATGAGAATCCTCATGAAAAACGTCAGCGGAATCAGCAAAGACGCTGGTCTGTAAATGTTTGAATAGGTATTTGCGGGAAAAGGATCATAGGTCCATATGTTTTGCCAAGAATACTGAATGGTGAAAATTACAGTCATTTTTGCGAGAACATTTTGCCAGGTTCGTTAGAAGATATTCCTCTACAACAACGTGCCACTATGTGGTTTCAGCACGATGGTGCACCCGCACATGCCACATTACAAGTACGACATATTTTGAACCACAGTTTTCTTAATAAATGGATTAAACGGGATGGACCAACACCATGGCCACCCCGGTCTCCTGACTTGATTTCGATAGACTTTTGGTTATGGGGGATACATAAAAGAAAAGGTTTATTTTACTGTGCCCGTTGGATGATGTTATTGGCAGGATGCATGAAGCAGTAGCGGAAATAAATAAAGCTAATTTCTGTTATGTTGCCAGGACCACAGATTGCAGAAGTGTATTAACGAAAATGTTTTTGAAGGTTAGCCAAAGCCTGACGGATCTTCGTTTTTGCTATTTCTTATTTTGTATGGATTTAAATGTGTTAATATTAAACAAAAAATATATAAATTTGTATTTTTCTTTGCAAAATTTTCCGCTTTCGAGATTCTACATTTGTTTTACTTTTTTTAAGAATATATATCCGGCCGGTGGGGAGTGAATTTTGACTCACCCTGTAGATTTTCTGTTATCTTTTCTTAATATACTACTGTTTCATTATTTAATATTTTGCAAAATGTAGTTGTTACAGTTTAGTTCACTCTCAGCAAAATAGCGGTACTATGGCTATACTACTAACAAAACGCTCTTTTCTGTTTTCATAGGTGTATGTTGGGTTATCGGAACTGTTTAGTCGACTCCAGGATGCCGACAAAAGTGCACGATACGCCTCGAAAGCCTACGACCTATCAAGATCTTTGCAACTAGGAGATTTAAATTCACGACATCACAGGTACATATCCACATGGGCATATTTTGTAAAAATATGTAATAAGTATCTCTTTAAATAGCTGTAATTTTGAAAAATTTCTTGCACTAAACTATTCTCTTCTTCAACGTTCTAATATTAATGGAAACTTCAAGGAAGTTAAACTGGCGACGTGGCGATCAGACTAGAAATTATTCTACTAGAGTTAAAGCAAATTAGTTAAATGTACATTTTTCCATAAGAGATTCCGTTTCTGCTTTTACCTTGTACTCGTATTAACGAAACATAAAGTTTGAAATGAGATTCACCAATATGTCCACCGGTACAATTTTAGATTTTTTTTACCTGAAACTGAATCTCTATAATAAAAGTAAGAAGTGTGCCAAATTTGAAAAAAATCGTTCAAGTACATTAAAAAAATTATAACCAAATTAAAAAAAATAATTATTATTATTATGTAGTTCCGTTGATACTGACATTTCGAGAAAATTTTACATGAACGTAACACATTATTTTTTCGACTATCACCCTCTAAATATTTTACACCCTGTATAGTCCTGTTGACACGTAACGATGCTATAACTTCTTTTTTCAAATTTTGGCATATAAAGTAACATATAGGGCAATCCAACGAACTGTCAAATCACTTTAAAAATGGCGGCTGTAGGACAAACAACTCGACATATGACAAGCAGAAATTTGTGCTTTTGTGTAGAACTGTGTGTTTTGCTCATTATTTTTATACCTATTTCGGAATACCAAGGATAATTCAGACTACCATAATGGTTTTGTTGTGTTATGAATTGTGGGAGTAGAGGACAGCGGGATCAAGTTAGATTTTTAGGATTCCTGCTGCATTGAATTATAGACATAGAACTGATCTCAATGAACTCTCTCATATAAGACGGCAAAAGTGGCTTAGTGCAATAAAACGGCAGACCTAACTCAAGAAAAAATTAAATACAGTGTCGTTTGTTCAAAACATTTTGTATCGGATTAGTTAATAAAAAGTTATATTCAACAATTTAAAAGCAGATATTTTAGGTAAACCGGCTGCTTTAACAGATAACTTACATCTTGATTGGATTCCTACATTGCATTTGGGTTATAAAAATACCACTGCAACGTAATTTTTTTAAAGAGCCATTAAAATTGTTAGCACCCTTTAGTATATTAAAACTAACTTGAATGTTCATATAGTTTTTATTTATTATTATCATAAGGCAATTGGATGGGTAGGTACAAACGCCTCAACAACTATTTTATTAATATAAACCTCAAATTAATTCTATTCGTATTAATAACAATAGCAGCAAAAGCAGTTGCTGTTAATTTGGCAAGGTCACTCTCAAAATTGCGGACGCTCTGTCCTAGCTAGAGGATGAAAGAATGAAAAAAAAAACAGATACCCATATTCTAATTCTTTTGCAGAGCTGCGCTGTTGCAGATGGCGTCGGCGCTCAGGAAGCAAGGCGAATTAGGAGATGCACATGATTATTGTTCGGTGAGTTTCGAATTGTTTCAGCTGTCGTGAACGTGAATGATCACATACTGTTTTAGGAAGCAACTAGATTAGCGCTTGTTTCCGGAGATCAGGCCACCTATGCCAGGAGTATAAGGATAATGGGGGACATTTACAGAAAAAAGTCTGACATTAATGTAAGTGGAGTTGTGAACTAGACAAGAAATAAATTCCAGAAAATTGATTTAATATCTTCGCACTTCTTACAAGACCTTTTTTTGTTTAAAATAAATTTTGCCATAACAGCAAGTGATAAAAGGGGCAAAAAGATTAACTTCAAAAAAGTTAGGATCTAAAATATTCCCGCGGGTACTTCACTGAACGCCCTGTATGATATAGCCAAAAATTAATAACTCTAGAGAATTTAGCATCCCCAGAATCCCCACATAACAAAATTTCAATTCATTCTGTCGAATTTTGTGGAAGATAAGATCGAAACGATTCAAAAAAATTGTTTTCAACGCCCTGTATTTTGAAAACAGAAAAAGATACGCCCAAGGTTTTTAGGAACAAATTGTTAAATTTATTGAAAACCTTATCAGGCCCTGAATTTATGCAAGTGTTTTTAGAACACCCTGAATATTTTTTCGTAAAGTGTATAAAATTGTACAATATTTTTGTTGTAAATTAATATTTCTACACTCGATGTTTGAAGATTTTAAAATTTAATTTTTTTCACAATACTGTGCACCTCCCCATTATGCAACACCTGTCCGTGCTTATTTAGATGAGCTGTTCCCGAATCGTTGGATAAGGAGAAGGGGGCCGATTGAGTGGCCAGCCAGATCGCCTGATTTGACACCCCTAGATTACTTCTTGTGGGGATACTTAAAAAGCAAAGTATACGTTACTAGACCGGTTAATTTAGAAGATTTAAAAGCAAGAATACGTCACGAGATACATCGCATACCTCCTGAAGTTATTGATAATGTTCAAAAAGAATTTATTAATCGTCTTGGCTACTGTCAGGCAGCCAACGGTGCACAATTTGCACATTTAATTTAGGCGATTTTTACATTATCATTATCATTTTCAGTACTGTGAAAATTAAGTTTTAAAATCTTCAAACATGATTTTCTTGAAATTTTTGTTATGTAACACCATAATTTTTCATGATGTATGTATGTAGAATGACACGCTCTTTCAAATGGCATGGTCAAAATTGGAGTTTGCTATTTAAAAAAATTGTCGATGACATCATATCTCGAACAACGATGCCGTCACAAATGTGGGTCGTATGTCGAAAAGTGTCTTTTTTAAAAACAAAATCGACGTGCCAGGGGAATTTTTCGAAAACTTCTCAATTTCAAAAATAATGAATTTATTCGTTACTTTTCGAAAGCATTGTATTATAAATAACTATTGTAAGGCATTTTAAACGTTTGTGTAATACTAGCGACTTCGCCATATTTTAAAATTATAGGATCTAGTATCTGCTGTAACGATACAGTTTCAAAACAACAATATTATGTACATGTTTTTAGAAAGCTTTTCGACAGTACGAGACCGCCATGGGTTCGGCGGCGGCCATGGGCGACAGGGTAATTCAAATGGAATCGATGGACGGAGCGGCGAGGTGCTTAGAAGCTTTAAGATTACAACATAAAATTTGTAACTGTAGACCCCTGGAGTTCAACACAAGACTGTTAGAAGTAGCCAGTTCTGTCGGAGCCAAGGTACAAAATATTATCAATTTCTCAAAAACAAAAATTGAACTAACAATTTTTGATGAGCTTTGAATTAGTAAAATAATGTAGTATTACGTATAACTCATTTAAATAAAACATTTTTACCATTACTATTCGTAGGCAAATGAAAAATGAATGGAATAACTTTGCATTGAAAAATTCTAATTCAACCAAACTTAATTAACAAAGTTGCTCTGTAATATTAATATATTTATTTTGTTTACGTACAGGGTGGGCAAATTTTAATGTTTTATACGTTCTCTGACCCTTTTTTGAGTACAGTCCAGTGGCGTGCCTAATTTTTTTCTAACTTTATTAATTTTTGAATTATAATCTAAAGTTACGTTTTGGGTCAGTTGAAATCGTTATTTTTTTCTCTTTCTCTTTCTATATAATATGTGAGGTTACATAAGTATGATTATTCACTATTCTACTGAGGAAACAGTTTATTCCAGAGTACCTATCAGAATCATGGCATAACTAACTAAACAAATAATAGTATTATTAAAACGATATATTCGCAATAACAATTATTCTGAAGAATGTATCGAAGACGTAATTAAACCATAGACCTTATAAGTAATGAACGCGCCCGAAACCGTTTTCTGCCTATACAAATCGTTGATGCTCAGATGTGTGCGACAGAGATAGAGCTAGTCTGGGTAAAAACCCACAGATCATTGGCCGAAAAAAAAAAACAAAAACCGTAAATGAGAGACGTATGACATTTACGGTGACAGACCGACTCCACCACAGCTTATAGTCTTTAAAAACTATTGCTAATAAACACACTAAACACAACTAAATCACAAAAGGCACACAAATCATTAACAATATTAACAGGAAAGGCTTTGTCAGGTTATGTTTATATATTTTTCTGTCATAGAACATCTGTTTTTGCCCGGACTAGCTTCATCCCTCTTGTACACATCAGGACAGTGGACCTCTCTTTCTACGGCCGGTCCATTATTTATAAGGTCTATGAATTAAACAAATATACGGAAGTACTAAAATAACGTTGCTGATATGTAATAATCGAAACGAAAATGTCAGATTGGTAACAGGCAATTATTTCAAATGACACACGTCTACTGGTATACTTCAAGAAAATGAAAGAAAACAAAATATGCTATAATAAATTATTGTCCCGGTAAAATAGCAAATAATCATATTTGACCCAGCCTATTATACATCAATGGAAAGAAAAAAATAATGATTTCAACTGTCTCATGGTCACCTATGGGTTGTATTTAAAAAAAACACTAAAGTTGTGTTTTTATTAATAAAGTTACTAAAAAATAGGCACGCCACTGGACTCTACTGAAGTGTCTGAAGAACGTATTAATTATTTATTTTTTTTTACTTTACAAACAACTAAGTTCATGTACCGAAAAGTGGAAAAATTGAAATTTTGTTTATTGCTCGAAAATAAAAGAAGATAGGTCATTTTGGTTTTGACCGTTAATTTTCTATTAAAAAATAGATCGAGAATGGGAGAGGTCATTTTTTCTATCTCCTACAGTTGACGAGCCTATAAAAACATCGAAATTTGCCCTGCCTGTACAGGGTGTACCAAAAAAGCAGGTCGTCCCGTTAACTGTTTGCGGGAAATGTTTGACGACAAAATATGACGATTTATCCCTACTGCTAAATTTAAACTTTTCAAATTGTTTTTTCGTTATAATTTCTTCAAATTTTCGAGTATCACTTTGAAATTTTATAGAAATACTTCTTGTTATTAATCAAATCCTCAAGAGTCAAGAGTATTATTGTAAACGACGCCTAAAAAACAAACGTAGAAAAAATACAAAAATTTAGAATATTTTATTACTCTTGATAATTTTTCGTAAAACTATTCATTTTCTAAATTCGATTTTTGAGCATGCAACATTAAAGATAGTAGCATCAAAATGAATTGCAGTTAATAACAATTTCAAATTACAAAAGAACAATTTGTAATATTATTGTTATTTTTTAATTAATGCATTTTTTGTTAAACCTGTTTCACCGATGTTAGTTTCTTCTGTGTAAGTCTGGCTCAAGGCTATACACATTTTACATGAAAAAACAATGAAATTTGGGTACTTTTTGGAGGCGTTTTTTTTATGTTAAATTTTGAAATTTTTAAATGTTTATTTATCAGAATGTGTTCATAATTAAGTATATTTCAATTTAAACATAAGTTTTAGCAAGGCTGACAGGCAAAAAAACAAAATTAAATCGATTTCTTGGAAAATGGAACACCCTGTATAAGAATTGATGTTATCATCAGATTCTACGCGCCATCTAGTGTCTGTATACCAAATTTCGTCGCACTGGCTATGATGGTTTCTGAGATACTCGCACTGAAAGTCTTAGAGGGAACACCCGGTATAGGTATTGCAATAATTTGGGATCCCCCCTCTGTGTCGGTTCTTATGCACACTCTGTATAATTCTTCAGAAATTAGAGAAAATTATCTAATTAAAAAATACTTATGTCCTGAACGGTTTTTCGTAGGCTTCAATTCTGCTTTTTTGTTAAATTTAGTGAAATGGCGCATTGTGTCTTCTACATAATCCTTACAGAACAACAAAGTATGTTTCGTAAACTACAACAAAGGACCACTTAAGGTCTACACAGCGGTAGCATAGGGCACTATGATGCCTTTTATATCTGCTCCGCACTCACTGATGATCCCTTAACAATGTTAGTTTGTCTAACAACTTTTTGTTTTGCTTTCGAACTCACCAACTTTACTAAAGCTGTCTGTATTAATGGAGTTTCGGATAGAGTTAAAATTTATTCAGTTAGCCAAGTTACGGCAGAAACAAAATAATACTCACAAAAAGATCCGTCGCAGGTCGCAGTAAAATAAATTTTGTATTTAGGACTGTTTTTTTCTAACTGCCAAATAAATGAATTTTTCAGTTAAATCTATGTCCAATGCATAATTTTTTATTAAACATGTAAGTGTCTCACACCCCTATAAAATTGTAGTAGGTATTGTAAGATTTTTTAAAATTAAAAACCGTTCAGGTGACGCTGCACAACCTACCACGACGGTTAGTTTACCACTCCACAGCCTTCTATGATTTGTTACGGGCAAAACTTGATATTAGCGATTTTTTTTATCAAAAATCTGACGACGTTGCCTTGTTTAGCGCCCCTATAACCTAAATATACCAAGTTTCCTTTAATTATGTTGAAAAGTAATTCTTATAGGCAAAGCGCTTTCAGTATTACGAGAATTGGGAAGTATATTTTTAGTATAACATCCAGAAGGCGTTGGAAATGAAAAAAAATGTATGTGTAAATGCAAAGTTTCAAGAACCTGCAATATTACTGAAAACAATACAATGAACTTTTTTATGTAGGTACTTACGTTATTAACATCTTATTTTTTTTCATTGCTTTTGTGCATTTTTTAAAACTGCTACTTATAAGGTAACTTATAAATATCTATTAGAAACACTTCTTTTGAAAATTATACAACAGATGGCACTGTTTCGGTTAGTGTCATTTGAAGTTCACTTATTTTTATTATATTATATTTTATTATAAATAGTTTATTATACACCTTATTCACACACAAATTTAAACCTACTGACGTAAAATTTGGTAAATTTAAAATTTCGAAGTTCCTTGCTTTATTATCAAATACCTAACTGAATGAAACTATTCCAGTGCCTCAAAAATGCATTTAATTTATAGGATAGGTGTATGTGGTTCTGGAAATTTAATTCAGAACGAATTACATAGATTTTTATTTCTGGACTGAGTCTTTATAACAAACTATAAAACAAGCAAATAAGAAAATTAGTCATTTTAATTTACCTTAAATCTCACATTGCAGCTTTCCCTCCTCCTTTCAGGCACTCTGCACAAAATAAATAAGAGTTTAGCACTATTAACTTCACTTCAACCCCTTTCTCTATGCACTTCACAACACAAATTAACACACTCGCGAACGAAACATTAAAGAGTGCCTGCAAAGTATATAATGAACTGTTCTTACCATAAACGAAGGCTGTTACACGAAACTTTATACGAGCAATTATTTATCTTATTACGCTATATTTTACATAAAGTGATATATACGAAAATACGCGGCACACAATAATTTAACACGGATTTAAACTCGAAAATACCGGTAGATTGAAATCTTGATCGCAGACGCCTGCGCTGGCTTGCGCCGGCCTGCGCCTATCTCTGCTGCGCTTTTGCTGTCAGCTGTCAAAATATACATACTTTTGATTGGTCCTTTTTTGCGTCACGATTTCCCAGAACTTTTTAAATTATGTTTCAAATTTTATAACGTATATATAAACTTCTCTCCAAATTTACAGAGCAATGAACATTAATTTACAATAATAATGTATTAATTGTGAATATTTGTCTATGTCCTGTAATTTATTTCACCTAAAATTACAATCAAAATTTTATGTCGGAATTTCCATCTTTAAAGGCGGAAATAATAAACATTATTATCATAATTATTACAAAATTCCTTTTTTTAACCTTGTTTATTTCAGCTTTTAGTGCGAACAGTTCGGATACGCCTGTCCCGCATATACCACTCCCTAGGAGATGAAGATCAAAAACTGCACCATGAAAGAGTAGCGCTTCGACTTCAGCAGGACCTAGACCTGCAGTGTGCCGGATGTGGATCGCCTTATGGACTGGAAAATGATTCTTTAGAAGCATTGCCATGTGCACATATCCTTCACGCTAGGTAAAACATTCAACTATAATGGATGTTAAAAAAATGTGTCACAAGCTTTGAAGGTAGCACAAAATACAGGGTGGACCATTAATAGGCCAGAGCAAAATATGATATTCAGAACATATTTGGAAAAAACAAATTAAAAAAAAAATTGTATTGTTTTTACTATTGCGTTTTGTATTTTCCAATAAGTAAAACGATTATTATTGGTCCATCCTATACCCCCCTCCTCCAAATTTCTGACATTATTTTTAACATCCTGTAGAACTAAGACTAAAACAAATGTCCTAATTCTTAATGAGCGTTTTAAACGATTTGTTTAATTATTATAGATGTGCCTACGACTTATTCAGGAGAAGTAAAAAGAAAAAACGTTCATGTCCCGAATGTGACCGCACCAGTTCTAGGTTGTATCTCAACTGTACTGACTATAACACGACTTACAGCCCAGTTCCTCTTTCGGTTTGTTCTTCAGACAGCCACTGTACGTCACATCAGGCTACCAGCTCAGTGTAATACAATTCTAAGACTAGTAATAATGAAATATTAAATATTATAAAATTTAAAAGTCAAATGTAATTACTGAGACAAAGTATCCATCACGATATATTCTAGTCTCTATATTAATATTTAAGGACATTTCAAAATGGATGAATTAATCTTTCCGATGTTTCGTTATTTAAAGGGTTTAGGGTGTACCGCGAGGAACTGCATCGATCGTTATCTAGGAAAATACCGACTCGAACAATTTGACAATGGCTAAAATCTCTAGAACTTTCCAGCGCTTCCGGATATACCGGAAGTCGAGACCAACTTAATTATTTTAAATGCAACAGCCTGTATATTATCGCATTTTTGGATTCTACGGGAAAGTTTTATTGTCGCTTTGTATAACATTACCTATAGGTAGAGGTTATTGATTTTGGGATATTAATTATTAAGAAAACAAACTTGATGTATATTAGAGCGTATGAAAGTGTCAAATATTTTATTTTTGCTGTTACATTTTGAACAGCTATAATTTTTTTATTCTTTGAACTCATATAAGCATTATTAAGGTTGTGATTATTACTTTTTGAGATATTTCAAAATCTCTACTATTTTGGCAGTTTTCGTCATATTTGGAATGTTATCAAATTGACCATGAATATAAACATTTGAAAAACAACAGCCTCAGCATATGTCAAAATATTGTTGTGTTGTGTCTTCACAGTTTAAATACATGGCAAATTTGATAATGTTTCCAGATATGATGCAAGCTATTAAAATATTAGAAATTTATAAATATCTCCAAAAGTAGAAATCACAACCGTAACAATGCTTATATAGATTCAAAGGCAATTTCAATATGGATATGATGAGAAAATATACAATATTATTTAGAAATTACATAAAAGTACATATATAAGCAGAGGAAAAAAGCAAAAGCAATTACGGATAGAATCATTACCCTTTATGAATGAAGAAATAAAAAAAATTAATTTATTAAAAATAAAAAATATATATACAAAGATTTTTTTCCTTCATAACCGAAAGTTCTAATATTTTAATTGCGTTCACCCCAAAAACCATGTTGCCAAATTTTCAAATTTTTTGAAACAGTATTTTCCCAGATAAAGAGTAGTGCAGTTCCCGGTGGAACATCCTGTATACATTTTAGGGTATATTACAGGTATTGAGTAAAGGACCAAATTAAATAAGTTCGATACGTATCCTGGATACTTTGTTTTGTTTAAAATGAATATTATAAATCGTTAAATTTATAGAGTTCCATAAATCCCCTATTTTAAACATATTCGATATACAGGGTGTTACTGAAACTTGTTTCTTAGTAACAAATCATATACTATCTAAATCGCTCTACACTTTAGCAACACCCGGTATTTCACTGGAACGATATATGGAACTCCTAATAAATAATTTAAAAAAACTAAATTTATGTAGCTTTAAGACATACTGACATTTGTGATTGTTTGCTCACTTTTAACTTCCAAAACTACTTCCAATAGTTCAAATACAGATTACAGTAGCGTGAGATTATCGCAAAACAAAAGTTTTAAGTTAACTTTGCGTTCAACTCGGTTCTCTACAAAATTCATGGACTAGGGTTACAAATCTAGGTATTAGTCTATTAAACGAAATTAAAGATACAGTTACAATTCAACAATTGAACAACTGTATCTTTCGTTTGACCATTTGTTCTAGTGACCACTTAATAGATCTTCTCTAACGTTAGATGTTTAAAGATTTACGAATATATTTCAACTGCACTACAAAAAAGCGCACAGACGGGTTATTTGGGAAACAAAGATACATAGAACAGATCTAGTTCAATTGTCGATCTATTCTATCTGTATAAAAACGTTACGACTCCCAATTTATAGATAGTATAATGTACATTTAAATAAATCAATTATGAACAATCAATGATGGAGAGAGTAAAATTATCAAACATTTATCATAAATTGTAATATGTTAAACAACATGTTTATTAATAAAGTTTAATTTGTAACGATGTTGTTTGAATTAAAGTGAGAAATAATCCCTTTTTCCAAGTTGCTCCTCTTTTCGTTGAGACAAACAAGGGTGAATTATTTAGACGTTTTCAATTATAGCTCAAAATTCTTCACACGTATCAACCAAAGTTTTAAAACACAACTTTTTCTCCACCTGCATAAAAAATCTAATGAGTTTAGATCGGGCGATCTTAGCGGCTGTACAATAGTTCTTCCATATGACCGATCCAACAATTAAAAAACTGTTGATGTTAAAATTCTTGTGAAATGAAATGGTGCCTCATTTAATTTGTAACGATGTTGTTTGAATTAAAATGAAAAACAATCTTGAGCACAGCCCTCTACTTTTACTTCGATACTGCTTTTACAAAAATATTTTCAAAGCCATGCTTCCGCGCATGCTCGTAATAGTGACAAAGGTTTCCTATGAATTATTTATTTTTTAATTTGTAACAATGTTTAAATCGAAATGAAAAATAATCTTGTGTACAGTCCTGCATTTACACTTCGACGCTGCTTTTATAGAAATTTTTCCAAGTTGTTCCCCTTTCCGTTGAGACAAATATCCGCATATTATGTGCATACTCGTAATAATGACAAGGGTTTACTGTCAATTGTTTAGGCAACATTTCGATTAGAGCTCAAAATTCTTCACGTTTTAACCACTAAACTTTTCCTTCACCTCAAAAGAAAGATCCGAAGAGCTTAGATTGGGTGATCCAAGCAGCTGTAACCAGTACACCAATTAGAAAACTGTTGATGTAAAAATGCTTGTAAAATGAAATATTGCCTCATTAAATTTATAATTACATTGTTTGAATTAAAATGAAAAATAATCCCTAGTACAGTCCTGTATTTGCACTTTGACAATACTTTTACAGAAACTTTTCAGAGTTGTCATTTTCAATGAGGCTCTAAATGCTCCCTGAGAAAAAATCCAAACAGTTTAGATCAGGCAATACTGGCGGCTGTACCTGCAATAGGTCTTCCATGACCGGTCCACCGATTAGAATAGTGGAAAATGAAGTTACTAGAAAAATGTTTTCCCGTTTTCAATTCTGCATTGTGGACTTAGAAGTCACCCTATATAGTCGATCAAATATTTAAAAAAAGACTTTTAGATCCCTTTTACCCGTTCAACTAAAGAAGAAATTAACAATCACATAATAATTTATTAAAATATCTCTTGTATATAATCGTATTCACAAATCTTATAAAAAATATTATGTGTATATATAAATAAAAGCATTTTGTTTAAGTAATGATGCTTTTTAAGTTGATATGAGAAAATTAAGTGCAATATGTGGGGTGAAATATGATCTCAAGCGCTGACGTTTGACACGTTTTCAATATTATACTATTACCAAGCAATGTTACGTTTTGATTTTAAAATATCACTTTCATTATAATTGCTATTACAACGAATGAAAAACTGTGGCAGGATCGTGAAATTTTGTCTCTAGTGATTGTTTTTCCATATATATAGATTTCCTCTCTCGCAATTACGAGGAAAAATATATAGAAGTTGTATTTAAAATAAAATTTCTGTTCTAATTATAATAAATAAATGAAGTTTATCTAAAAGCAAAAACCTTGCCATTTAATCCTATAAAAATATTCACGATCCAATTTTAAACGAAGCGTAAAAAGTTTTGTTATATATTTTTTTAATTGTCACCCTAAATTATCGTATAATCAGTTCCAATCTTCTGTTACACAAAAATACTCTTTCTATCCTAGAATATAACGAAACAAAAAAATACTTACCGGTACGATAACATAAAATTAATGACGAACAAATCAATAACTAAATTTTAAATAATAAATGACTTCAAAAGTAAATATCTTCAAAGTTCGGCTACAATTAACGAAAAACACGATAACAAAAGATTGAAATTTTCCCTTTTTGGCCTTCATATATCTAATCTAGATTAGCATATTTTTGTAAAAAAAAACTTGAGATTCGATAAACTCAAAATATACAAATTACAGTTATTTACAATGGAAACAATTTACAAAATTATAAATAAATTATAATCATAGAAAACGTTTTTTTTTCCTTCCAATTTGAGCATAAAAATTCGTTGTCACTATCGGTTCTCACTAAATCGACGGGATTATGCCAGTATTTCGCTAAAAAAAAAAAAAAAAATGTTGGTTAACGCCAACTATAAAATAGTCTATACAACAAAAGAATTGAAATGTTTCACAGAAATTTAACCATTCTGCGAAAACAAATCCTTGCTCTCTCTCAGATTTAGAAATAATTGAATTGAATGATTGAATTGATACATTTACAGATCTCTTAAACTAATAAGTAATTAGCTGTGATGGGAGAAAGAAAAACTAACTACGATTAAATCTGGGTACACCGTACTGTCAAAAATTGTAGGTATTTTAAGCATTTCGTTGTGGTATCCCTGTTAAAATCACTAAATATGTTGACAGAAAGCACGCAGTAGAGACAGCACTACTTTTTGATGGGTGACATTTTATCAAATAAAATAAAATACCTGAAATATTTGCAATAATAACTGCAGTACAAACAAACGTTTTTTTTTCAATTAGTGTTTTAAAATTCTTTGTAATAAAAACTAATCAATACAATTTTGGTACAGTATGGCGACCTCTTAGAAGTGAACCAAAATTAGGAATTGGTTCAGTTTACTTTAAGAAATCTGTGCGGAATTCGCAGAACGGTTATTCTTCTATGAAATATCGTAGCAGTAAACAAAGTTAACATAAATTAAAAAGCTGGTAAGTAGCGTTAGTCACCAGGAGCTACAAATAATAAAAGAATGTCAAGCGTAATATGAACCATCAAACGTACAGAATGATTGGGGGGATTTCAAAAAAATACTGAGGTTGTGGAATAGTCTGAGTCGCTGTCCATGTAACCGTAATATGGTTGAGCATCGTATTTTAGCGAACTCGCCCTATAAAACCAAAAAGCGATGCTACTTGTAAAATGGGTTATTCATTATTTTTAATATGGGGTAATCCACCTTTTTCCTCATAAAATTACCTCATTTTTGCTCGCATATGATAGAACAATGATACTTAATAACAAAGAGAGGTATTGGCATAAGTGTAGCGACAAAGTAATGGTACCTGGTGGATTTGAATTGAGATGTAACTTTTATATCCTTTATGTTTATATAGGCATCTAAGAAAATAAAAAATGTCTCGTTGAAGCCATGGCCAATAAATTCATAAAGTTATTAAACGACTGTGATGGAGTAGTGATAAAATATTGGATTTGTGAAAAAATTTTGTTGGGCTGGAATTTCTATCAATTTAGGCATAAATCTGCAATTCTCATATTTGGTACCATTTTAAGTAACTGAACTTTGTAAGCTAATATTTCTCTTTTTTTTAATAAAAAAAAAAAATGTACATTCTTTTGGGGTGTTCAGAAAACAACCCCCTCTTCTCCCTCTTATGGATTGGGTTCATTAGGTCATATAGGTAATATAAATATTATATTAGCACTATTGAATTCAGATATAACGTCTTTTTTTTCAATTTTAACCAAGTATTGAAGGCCTAAGACACAAAATTCGAAGAAAAAAAAATTTACCTTTTAAATTGAAACAAATCAACCCATAACCTCCAGAAATAAGGCATTCCTTGTCGACAACAATATTTTAGTCACATCACAAAATATCGAGCAATGAAACGAGCAACGTCACACCTGCGTTGCCACATCATGGCTAAATGATTGTTTGTTTTCCGACATATCTTTTAATTAACCCCATTAAAAATTGGTAATATTTCAATAATTACCACTATTTTCATCGTTATGTATGTTAGTAAATTTGTCTTGAGCTTCTGACAATCTACCATAATTAGTCAATGACAGTTTTATGATGAGGGGAAACTTTACAGTTGGCAAAATTTACTAAGACTTTTCCACTTTCTGTCATTGACAGAGCAAATCTGATCTGACCTTTTTAATCTAGAAAATAATAATGGTGTAAACTGCATTTCTTTATCCCTTACCTTTTTTGAGCTACAGGGTGTTTGCAAAACAAAGTGGTAACTTTGTATCTCGAAAACGGCACGAGATAGAAAGATGCGGTGTCCGCCATTGTTATTTTCTATAAAAGAAGAGCTCATGAATCACCCATCGGATTTGCTGTGTCTACCCTGTACATGTTATACCTTACTTTGAAAATAAGCAATATTTTTTATCGAGAACCGTTTGAAAAATAAAAGAATTGTTTCCGCTATCAGATAATCTAATAACTTGCTATATTTTAAAACCAATATGATGCTGAGGGCAAACTAAAAAGATTTTGGTTAGTACTATTGTTTTATAAAATTTCCTAGTTTTTAAATCGATTTTATGCGGCATTTATTAAATTTTAAGTTGTCTAGAACTTTGTTTTATCATTTTCCGTTATAATTTAAATGCTCCCAGCATTATATTGCATGTTCAGATGGTTTGAATTGCGTAATTCCAGTATCTAACCCTAACCTCAGCCTTATGTGGTAGAAGGGACGACCTATTAATATTACATTCACGACACCACAATTCTAAGCAAACCTGCTAATAAAACTACTTTCTCTCAATTGTAAGAGATGATCAATCACCATAAAAATTACAACAGGTGGAAAACCCCATACACAGTCCATCACCATAAAAACATATCTAGCGGGCTACCTAAACTTAACGCTCACCTGGTTAACTCTCTTCCGGCTAACAGTCCCGTTCTCGACCGCGACCTTACTAATTGTGCCCTTCGCTCAGCTAAAATAAAGAAAAAACGTTACGTTTTCTGTCTATCCGAAGTCATATTCCAATAAAACACTTAAAACATACCCTGAACGTCCCAGAAGCAGTCTTAAGTAACATTTTAAACGTTATTAAAATCAACAGTCGTATGTGAACTATCGACTTACCTCCTGCTGGCCTGTGACCCCTCCGTTTCTTCTGCTCCCTACCGAAGGCGCTGCCCGTGGACAAGGCTTCTAATAAGCTGAAAAAAAAAAAGAGAAAAAATCATTTAAACGCAAGTCGTTATCGATATCGTGATACGCACCTATCCATGACTCCCTCTTGCGTCTCCGATGGATTCATATCGATCAGCCTCCGTTTATTCCGCTCCTCCTTCTCCTTCTCTTGCTTCAGCCTCGCTAGTTTCGCCTTCTCTTTCTTCTCTTCTATCTCCCTCTCCTTTTGATTATCGTTTTTAGCTTGCTGAAGCAAACGGAAGTAAAATAATATCTATAAAGCTGTTCACTTTGAATGTATATATGTGTATTAGCTAAGTTAAATAAAAATTATTATTATTTGCCATAAAATTTATCAAGAATTATTACGTAAAATTGAGGCCATTCCTGCATTGCCCCACTTATTTAACTGTTTACAATACACTTCACCAGTAGAAGTGGACGTGACTCATCAACTGTACAATGATTTACATTGTTTTTTTTAATATCCCTTATTGAAATCAAGGATTAGCAGATACTGTAAAAATTTGTGTGTACTTAAAACATTATTTCTTATTAATAGATAAAATACTCAGTAACTTTACTTACAATAAAGCTATCCTTAAACGTCTTCAGATCCGTAAAGAATTCCTCCAACGTATATTTCTGTTTATCGAACGAGTAATACTCGGACAGATCGTTGTAATGAGTCTCCATCTTTTTGAACATCTTCTGCATGACGTCACACTGTTCCCTCGCGTCTTCGGCGAATTTCTAAAATAAAAATTGTTAACGAGATACGAAGCGAGTAAATTAGGCAACGTTACCTCCATTACTTCCAAAAATTTATCGTCCGCACCCTGCGGCACTTTGTTGTTCTCAAGATCCGTTTTTAAGTTTCTTATGTTGCTGTCCATTTGTTTTAGGGTTTTTTGGATGATGTCTAACGATACACGACTAGCTCTGAAATCGGAAGGTTATTAAAACGTTTTTCACAGGTCGAAATTACTTTATACCTATCGATGTGTGGCATTTCATCGTAGAAATTTAGCAGTTCCGGCCATTTCGCTTCTATCGTTTCTGCGATGTAATGCAATAGCGTTTGTTTGTTGGAAACGTCTTTGGTGGCAGTTAACTGGAAAACAAAGTCGTTACAAAACAGGAACCAAAACTGTCAAACGTTTTTTCTTACTTTAGTAAGGAAAGACATTTCGAAGCCGAAAGCCTGAGCGTTTCTACTTCCCGTATTCATATAGTTACCCATGAGCAAAATAAGTTCCAAAATCTTGGCAAACTTCTTGCTCTTCTTCACTTCTTCGCAGGCTGCTGTAGCCGCTACGATATCCTACAAAACAATGTTTAATTAGAACGTCATTTATCGCATTTGTACATTCAACCAGCCTACTAGATCACCTGATTTGAGTCCGGTATACATTTTCCTAAACGATGCATTAATACTTACTGGTTTGGTGTCCTGTACCATTTCCACATAATGATGCTTGAAACTAAGCGATTTCAACCTGGGCAGAAGCCTCTTAACCTCAGACATTTTGACACAGAACTGCTCCGCTTCCGTTAGGTCGTCGTATTTATCCTTAAAGCTTTGCAGTTTGTTGAGCTGATCGGCCGGTGGTAAATACTGAAATTTTTATTCAGCGGTTACGTGAGACTCGTCCTTTACCTAAACCTTACCTGTATGAGTTGCTCCGTGACATTTTCCGATAAAATGCTCTCGTCGCACCTCAGCAGCGCCGATTTGATATCGTCATACGCCATGTGTTTAAGAGTCCCATTTAATAAAATTAAAATGTTTTGCGCTGTCTTGCCGTCGAGAACATTTAATTCCTTCACTTTCTTCAAAGTGCCGCCGCTGCTACTCCTGAAACAAATTAGGCGATCTTTTCAGCAGTGCAGTTTGCTTTTCTATAACTTTACAACTTGTTATTTTAAAGTGTCAATGTCTATGACGTCTGATATTGACCTCGTTTAGATGAACACCTTCTATGATGTGTGAACAGGGTGACGGACAGGCAAGAAAACAAACGATCAACATTAATTCGGCAAAACAATAACGGTTTAATGTGACCACTTCATTAAAGATTTGCAATATTTATATTCTGTACTTACTTATCTGTGACATCTTCCATGGCTTTGGCTGGTTTAGAAGAGAATTTCTTCGCCAAACCGTCAAGAATATCAGGCTCTGCCAAGTCCTCTTCCTTCGCTTTCACCCAGAACGACTTTTCCGACAATTTTTGAGGCAAAATCTGTAACAACAAATATTTTTCCTTTTTCGAAAATCCCATTTTGAAAAACAATTACCATCTTCCAATTCGCCCGCTTGAGAGGTCCGCTCACTTCCCACTTCTTCTTTGGCTTCAATCCGTGAGGCAGCAAATCCGGCCTGGCTAGTCCCGGCAGGGGTACCATTCCGGGAGGTGGAGGGGGACCTCCCATACCACCCATCATGGGTGGCGGAGGTGGACCGCCCATGCCAGGCGGAGGAGGTGGAGGAGGCGGCCCGCCCATACCAGGTGGAGGTGGTGGTGGCGGGGGTCCTCCCATTCCGGGCATTGGAGGGGGCGGTGGTCCGCCCATTCCGGGCATTGGAGGTGGTGGAGGGCCTCCCATACCCGGCATAGGAGGCGGTGGAGGACCACCCATACCCGGAGGTGGAGGCGGAGGAGGGGGAATGTTGACTTTGTTTATCAGCGCTGGGTCTAGTTTGCCGGTGCTTTCGGTAGCACCCGCGCGACCTTGAACGAGTTCTAGTTTCGCTTCAGCCTCGGTTTTCGCTGCTAGAGCTTCTTCCAGTTGTTTCCGCAGGCCCTCTACTTCGGCACTGTCGACTACCGATACGGGTTTATCTGGAAGTTTGATTTAGTTTATTCGGTCGCTTTTACGCATCGAAATTTTACCTTTAAGTTCGTCTAGGAGCGGTTGGAGGTCTATATCTACATGATTTTTCTTAAAGTCCGGATCCAAGCCGGATTTATGTAATACTATTTGTGAAACTACTTCTTCTACCAGTTTAAAGTACGCTGGCCTGTAAGAAACGATTATTAAGAACATGAAAACATACTTGAATGAAAACGAACTACTAACCTTATATTCATATCGTCTCTAATGAACAAAAGGTGTTGTAAAATACTGAGGAAATACGGTTCCGAGGGCGTTTCTAACGTGACGTTCTTCAACACCTCGAAACAGTCGTGTATATCGTCCATGTCTAGTCGTACTTTGTCAAAACGTTCATGCAATTCATCGGCATCATCTTCTCGTCTATTCTCGAATATATCAAACTGTCGCTTTATTACTGGGTTAGTTTCATTTTTCAATTCCTCTAAAATAAGGGGTAAGATCTATTTCGAGGGCAAAAATCATAGTTTGTATACACTTACGTAGTTTTTCGTAAAGTCCGTTGCGTACGATTTCGTTCCGTAAGTGCATTCTAAACTCAAAGTCTTCCGTCTCGGATAACAAAGCATTAATAAATTGAAAACACATACTCTGAAAAAATAGACAGGGTAGACAGTTAAAAAATCTAATAAAAAACAAATAGAGAAAAGTAGAAAATGATTAAAATATAAATTAATTTTTAGAAGAAATGTTCAGAATTAATTTCAATTAACTTCTGTTTCTTTACAATGTTTTGAAAAATGGTGAGTGATTTATAAAATAAAGTTGTAACTGTTAGGTTAACATGATGCCTACCACAAAATTAAAAATCTTTTTCTTTGTCCACTTGGAAAACTTCATTTTATTTTTTTCAGTAAATTCACTCAACCAAAAGAACCACTACACTTTACACAAACATATACGGAACTTTGACAAACCATTATTTTAAATATATAATAAATACTCTAGCACAAACAGTATTAGCTAGACATATTGAACAAAAAAAGGCCTTTAGAAAAAAAATACAGATAACCACTGGTAAACAATGGCATTCCCAGAATGGCACAAAAAATTTAAAAAATTGGGGCATGTTCAATAGATAGCTTCTTTATTATATGGTTAATATTAATTTTGGTTAATTAATTAATTTAAAAAAAAAATGATATTGATGGTTAAAAATTCCAAAAATTTTAAAAAGTTCATATGAATGTTTTGCTTATGAGATACAGGATGATAAAATTAATTTCCTTGTCACTCTGCTTATGTCCATATCTAAATCCAGCACTGAAAATCCAGTGCTCACAATACACTCATGTCCTTCTGTCAGCTAAGACAGAGAGCGAATAACTAGGGTTTTTCATTTGTGGCTTCAACTATTGTCTACAGACGAGAGCTAAAAAGCTCAAAAACGGAAAATGTCTGGTGACACCACTGACGACTAACCGTGGCTCAGGAGCCGTAGGTTTTTCAGGAGTAATTCAATGTTGAAGTAATTGTTGGTCTGTTGGTTAGACTATCAAATTTGGAACAACTTTAACGTCATATTTTGATAAATACCATCAAAACAGTTAAAATACAAGAAAAAATCACAATGTCAAAGGTTAAAGGACAAAAATATGTTATCAAAAGAAATATGAAAATCATAGCAAAATTAGACAGATTAAAAAAAAATGTGCAGATTAATCGAAACAATAATTTGTACATTTTGTGGGCCTCCAAAAATTGAATTTTTTAAAATCAATTTTCAAATAAATCTAAAAAAAATGTATAAAATAAAAAAGAATAATTAATAGAAGAAATAAAAATTCTGCATTTCAAAAATAAGACTAAACTTAATATTTAACAAATAAAGAAAAAAATTACATCTTACTTGTAAATCAGCGTTATTTGTTTTAGTAATTCCGTTAACGACCGGCAAAAACCTCTCCCGGTTTTCCTCTTCTCCGACCTTTGTAATGGCTAATAGGACTTTCTTCGAACCGTCTTCGTCACGTCCTTCGTCTAAGAAGCACAACGGAGCTAAAATCTACAAAAATTTGGATATCTACTGTGTACAAATCTCTTAAAACCTTACCTTCAATGCTTGTATCATAACTTGGGGCTTTTCGTGGTCCAAACATTTGGCCACAGTCACGTGTCCCTTGCTAGTGTTAAAAAAGGCTTTAATACCCGTCGTGTTGTTCATGAATTTCTCTAGGCATCGTAAACATTCAGTCTGTAGCTTAACGTCCTTACTAAAAAAACAAAAACGTTAAAACAATAATTTATAGAGCGCAAAGTGTAGCGACTCACAATTTTAATCCTATGTCTAAAACTTGTAATATCCTTTGGAGTCCTACGGAACCGAATTTTTCTACCCAACTTAACGGATTATTGGCTAAAGCAACCCTGAGGCTTTCCACGCAATTTTGAAATTTGTACAGCGGCGTGTATTCGGAATTGATATGCTGTTCTAGATATTTATGATAATCTTCCGGTTCGTTGAAACGATTCCCTGTCTCCTGTTGACCCTTCTTCTTGTTCTGCATGATCAGCATCGCCTTCTTCTGATCCATCGCCATATCCCTCAAAGGTTTCTTCTTATCGTCATTTAAATTCATATCACTCTAAAAACGTTTCGGTTAAATATTTTTTTTTTAGTAAAATATAGTTTGTCTGTGTTACCAATAATTCTTCGATTTTTACGTTAATTTCTTTCTCGCTCATGGTTTCTATCATTTTTAGGTAATCATCGTCAGGATCCACAATGTCCGACTCGGAAGTTGGTCGTGCCGTTAGGGTGGATGTGGGTCTTTGACCCTGAGGTTTCTTCGCGGCACCCGTCTTGAACCATGACTCCAACTGAAAATTAAGATTTACTTTTAATTGACTGATTGTAATATGCATTTGATTAAGACAAATTTCAAGAAAAATTATCCCTGAAAATTTTAAAAAACAAAAAACAAACTTTATCTCGATATCTTTGAAAGAAGACAGAAAGAAATAACGAACATTTTTTTTTCAAATATGTACAATCTATTTACAAAAATAATAGCACTCCCTTAAAACAGGTTTTCAACAACTGGAACTAGGGACTAGACTAGACTAGTCCGCCATCTATTAACTGAAAGTACAAGTAAATTTTCATATCGACGCCCTTATTCTTACAGTGGCCAATATGATGGCTATAAACAAAGACAGTGATGATAACAGTGTGTCAACATTTAGATTTGTTTCTTAATTTTTCAACAGAACTTAATATTGACTATTTAAAATTGTCAAATAAGCCGTATGTTAAATCTGACAAATTGAACTGCTGTGGTAAATATTTTAGTAAATTTTAAAAAATATCCATGGTCTATAATATATTTTTTTTATTATATCCTTATTATTCCTAGTCACTGATTTAATGTAGTAATCTGAAACTTGTTAATATACTTCACATAAATATATAAACAAAAAATCAGTTTATTGGTTTAAAAAATGTATCCACAAGTAAACATATTTCATTCTACCTATCGGAACAAAATCTGTTACACCCTGTATATAATTTCATTAATTATTAAAATTATTATTTTGAGTGTATTATAGCGTTGTTTTGGTATATTAAGTATTTTTCGCATTTTACAGTCAAGGTCAACACCTATGGCAATGACAAATATTTTTCCATAGTTTTTCCTTATCTAATCTTACACATTCTCGAACTGTGTTACAACTGCAACCACAAGCAACAAAATAGTAACTGATATAGGAGTTACTCATGTTGAGGTGTACGGTGTACAGGGCGATTCAAATTGGTCGCTTTTCAAGGGTTACTACAAATCTGTCTTAAATACAGCAAATCTGATAGACCAGTCCAGAGCTCTTTCTTCGAGAAAACAATAATGGCGCATACCGCGTTTTTCGATTTTTAACTAAGCCAACTGGTCCCTTTTCTCGTTTCCCTTTCAACATATCTTAAAATGATTTGAATATTCTACAGGCATTCTTTTGAGACACATTGGATGGCATAAAAATGTAATTATATTTTTAGTTTTTGTGATATGATCACAATCTGTGTTTTTTTATAAAGAGCACCCTGTATTTTATTTCAAATCCGGAAAAAGAGCAAAAAATGCATTCCAAAAATATATACTTTACTTATTAAGTGCAGATTTGCGGCAAATATAAAATTTTCAAAATACCAACGATATTTAAGTTTTCTGACTGAGAAGGCTTTGAAAACAAACAAGTTTGACATTTAACATTGCGTGTTAACACAAATCAGAAATGGTTCGTTCTCAAATCAAGACAAATACAATTTAATAAAATGTTTTAATCTAAGAAATGAAAATGCAAATTTAGCAATTAAGGTATGTCTATTTTCAATTGTAGGTATTTATAATTTGAATGTATAGTTGATTTGTGTTAACACGATTCTAATAATGTTAAATGTCAAACTTGTTTGTTTTCAAAGTCTTCTAAATCAAAAAACTTAAATATCGTTGCATTGGTACTTTACTTATTATGATTTGAATGTAGTTGATTGGTGTTAACATGTTTCTAATAATGGTAAGTGTCAAACTTGTTTGTTTTCAAAGCCTTCTCAGTCAGAAAACTTAAATATGGTTGGTACTTTACTTATTATGTTGTGCAGATTTATGTAAAACGTAAAATTTTCAATATACCAACGATATTTAAGTTTTCTGACTGAGAAGGCGTTGAAAACAAACAAGTTTGACATTTAACATTGTTGCGTGTTAACACAAATCAAAAATCGTTCATTACTCAAATGAAGACATCAATTTAATAAAACATTTTAATATAGCAAATGGAAACGCAGATTTAGCAAGAGCTCTCTATTTTCAATTGTAAGTATTTATGATTTGAATATAGTTGATTTGTGTTAATATGCTTCTAACAATGTTAAATGTCAAAATTGTTTTTTTCCGTATATTTTTGGAATGCATTTTTAGCCCTCTTCAGATTTTTTAAATAAAATACATCGTTTTCTTTATAAAAAAAATACAAATTGTGGTCAGATCACAAAAACTAAAAATATTATTACATTTATTTTTATGCCACCGAATGTATCTCAAATATGTGCATGTAGAAAGTTCAAACCGTTTTAAGATATCTTGAAACGAAAATGAGAAAAGAGCACCAGTCGGTTTAGCCAAAAATCGAGAAAACAGATAGATATGCACTTTGCGAAATTATTTTCTCGAAAAAAAGTTCTGGACTCATCTCTCAGATTTGCTTTATCTATGACAGATTTGCAGTAACTCTTAAAAACCTACCTATTTGAACCACCCTGTATAATATGATTCTTTTCTAAATCTACATTTATATTTATATTTAAGATATAACAATCGCCTACAAAAAAGATAACATCTGTAACATTAACAACTTTAAAACCACCTGGATCTTTCGAAAAAAAAAATTAAGTCGGTCAAAAACTTGACGACAACTTTCAAGAGGCATTTGTTTATTAAAGTCAAATAAATTTTTACTTTGTTATTTTGCTTTGGGGGCCAAATTCTTAAATGTCAGTTTACGTACAACATAACAAATGTTTTCTTATACTGTACCATATCCTTTCACACACCAGCTGGCAGATCATAACAACAATAATGAGGTAACCAGCGAAAATGAACCCAGCTAAGTGGGTACCATATGAGTCACGTGAATTATGAAATAATACTTATAAATAATCATCCAAAGCCTTACCAAACCATGTGTTTATATGTGGGAGTGTGATCATAAATTAAGCAATAAAAAAGTCGCGTTAATTTTGATACCTGAGGTATTATTTTTTAAAAGCAATATTGCTAATCATCGCGGCTTAGTACATACCATATTATGTATTATCATTATTTTATATATATTAAGATATCCCTAAAAATGTAATAATAAATGTTTAAAATGCAATAGTAAAATTTCTAAGTTCTAATTTTAATAAGATACTATTAAACAGTAAATAAAATCGACTCGTGCAGCTTTTGTGTATCTTAAATTGGGTCACAGTGTTGACCTACTTTCACAGGGCAGATCAAAGGTGACAATGGCGTTACTATGAGTGCGCCAAGGGGGTCAGACTATTCCCAAATACGTATTTCAATCTCACTTTCGAGTTCTAAATTGATATGAATCAATTTGTGTTACAAACTAAGCTACTTTCATGAAATGTGACAATGGTGTTACTAAATATGGACCAAGGGGGTCGAATGTTCTCAAAGATACAATTTCAAAATCTTAAATCAATCATGGAATATATTTTACCAGAGGGTCAAAATTGTGACAAGATTTCGCAAAATAGAGATTTTCAGAGGATATTGCGGAATTTCGGGTAATTTCAAGGCATTTTCAGGGGTTTCGCGTTTTATAAAAATTACCTCGATTTTGTCGTGGCGAGGCGATAATTTAGTGGAAATTATTTGGCAGTTGAGAAAGTCAAATTCATTTAAAATGTCAGGTTTGATTTATACTCGAGGTGTGAAACTTTCTTACCGAATACGTAAATTATTCCTGGAAATTTTTAATGTTTTTGTGATATTATAGGTGAAAATTACTATATTTATACAAGGTGTCTATAAAAGGTTGGGAAAAAATACATATTCCAGAGGTTAAAATACGATGGTCTAAATCAAGTTACCTTAGTTGTGTAGTTTTTTAATTTTTTTCTCAATAACTTTAGTTTTCTGGAACGAGAAATTGAAATAGGTCTCGAATTTGATGTCAATTGTAGAGGGCGTCATCTACAGTACTTTAGCTGCATTTAAATCGTCATAATTTTTTTGTGTTCTGGTGTATTGGCTCTAGGAATATATGGTAGCATTTTATCCAGATGTTTTAGAGACACTCTATACTGGATGTACAGTCATAAAAAATCCATGTGAAGTACTGCAGATGGCGCCTTCAACAATTGACAGCAAATCCGCGGGCATATTTGATTTTTTCGTGCCAGGAAATTACTCCGTACCAAGTTTGATGTATTTACTACAATTTATATGTAGATATTGAGGAAAAATTAAAATAAAATTGTAATTTCAACACCCTGTATCTCAGAAATTATAAAATATCTGGACTAGAGCAATTTAATTTAAAAATAAAATTATAATATTCTATCTTTCTAAGATTGTTCAGAAATTTGACATTCTTGGACAAAAAAAATGATTTTTTATACCATCCTAGTCACATCCTGTACAAAAAGAAAAATACCGTAAACAATTATTCGATACCAGTGGCGAAAATGCGAAAGAAGGCGCTTTACGACAGTGGATGGAGGCACAAATTCAAAATTTAATGTCGAAGTGCAAAATAAATAAAATGAAACAAAAAATAACAAACTTTGAAGACAATCAGCCTACCAGTAGTTCTAAACAACCGTAATACGTGTCGGGCACCGCATGCTTTCGACTCATCAGCAGATCAGCAGAATTTCTCTGCTCATCAGTCATATGCCATGACATAATAATGCGATCTGCATTATTCGCGAAATGGAGACAAAAATAAGTATAATAACGTAGATTATAATGACGCGAGGTGACAGTATTTTCAATCTTTTCGGGCAAATTTGCCCCCAGATGACACGGAATTTGGCGCGATTCCTTGTGATTTCGCACGATTTCACACGAGTTCGCAAGGATTTCGCAAGATTTGCGACAAGATTTCCATGAGCGGTTATCCCCTCGATATTTTATTTATTAATAGAATACAACTACATTTATTAAACTGTATTATTTGCCTCAAATAGTGCGTATTCCATTTTTTTTAATTTTAAGTAACCTTATATGTATAAGCATTTTTATTTGTCGAATAAACAGAACTACTATAAATACTTAGTAATGCCAGTGAACGGATAAACAAAGTAAATCCCTGATAAATATAATATTTGGTGCAAATAACTTATTTTTTTGTGCTACGCCTAGTTTTGATTATTGATGGTAACTTTACCTTAAACGGAACTGCGTGATGATTTTGTTCTATAAATATTTTGTGGAAAATGAATAAATTATGCATATGTACAGGTTGTCCAAATGCGATATGCAGTATCTTTGTAAACTTTTATTATTGTATTGGTTTTTCGATACACTGTTGATAAAATTTTTGCATATCTTGGAATGTCACAAACTCTAGTCAAACTTATAATATACAGGGTGTTCAAAAATGTTTTAAACATTTTTCTAAAACAGTAAGTACTCTAATTTTTTGTTTTTCTCAGAAGCTTTATTGAACAAAATTTAGTTGCTTAGTTTTGAAACGTGAACCCGTTACTGGGACAATATTTAAGTCATTGATACGTATTTCTTCAGTTTTCAAATAATTTTCACGGATTCTTCAGAACAAATAAGTGTATTCAAGGCGATGGACTCGTGTACAAACCCATGAAATTTAAATACAATATTTTCCCCTTAAAATGTTTGATATAAACACTTCTGTTTTAGCATCCGCAGGACTCAAACTGCAAACGTCTTTAAAATAGTTTTAAAATTCTTTAACGACACAACCACTAATATTGGCAGCAGCGTATTCGCAATTCATTACATTTTTTGTTTGTCATTTTTTCATATTATTTGCATGTATTTTTTCTTTATCCGATTGGTATTTGTCTTCACTTTCATGGCAATCTCTGACCCATTATAATTTTTAGTTGTCTGAGTTTTGTTATATTACCTCATAAAAAAACATACAATACATATTTTTCAATTAAATTTGGTATATGGGTATTTTGATGGGTGCTGAATAGCCAGGTAATCTGGAAAAACGACCATTTTAAAAAATCGTAACAGGCAGGGTTTTATCACATCAATTAATGATTAGTAGAATATAACCTCCCTTCAGGGAATTAATTATAAAAAAAATATCTTGCTGAAACTCCACAGCCTTTTTACAGTTCCAAAGGTGAAAAAACGGGACTATAATTTTTACAAAAAAGTTGTAAAGGTATAGTGTAGCCATCACACTCTGGTGATTTGTATAGCCATTTTAGATTAATCAAAATTCCTATAATCACATAGAAGCCCAATGCTTTCAAATGAATGCGGTTTTTGAGTGACCTCCAAATTCCACAATAAAAAATGTCGTTGTGTAATATCAAACATACCCATGAAAAAATCGTTAAACGCTGTAATTAAAAATTCATACATTTGATAAAATAGCAAAGTGCAAAATTGTTAATTGAACATTGTTTGGCCAAGTTTTATAACTATATTATTTTGTACAACAATTGTTAATTAAAAAACGTTTATCGCAAGTAAATTGATGACATAACTAATTCTACGGAAATAGTGGTTGATGATTATTTGTTTGAATGCACTGCAAGATATTGCAGCACAGTCAACACTTTTCTGTTCAGAGGTGTGCATTTCTTTAGGATTTTTTAACATCATCTTAATTTTTTTTTCTTTAGTTTTATTGGGTTTTTGCCACACTTCTGAAAAAAATAAAGATTAATTAAATAAGCCCTTGCGCCAAACGGATCAGTCAAGGGTTATTTTTGAAACTAAGTTTGCCTAACCAAAAAATCTCACACTGAAACTTCCGTATTTTTGACGTTTCGAAAATCTCTCTGTTTTCGTTTTCAAAATAGTAATACAAATATTAAACATATGTCAAGTTTGACAGTTTAAAATTTGTTTATCTGCTTCCATAGAGATGTTAAATGATTTTTATTTTATCGTTACTTACTTCTTCTTGATACAACTGTAGCCAACAATGATCGATATTGACTGAACAGTTTGATACACACTTATCTCCGAAAACATCGATCATTGTTGGCTACAGTTGTATCAAGAAAAAGTAAGTAACAATAAAATAAAAATCATTTAACATCTCTATGGAAGCAGATAAACAAATTTTAAACTGTCAAACTTGACATATGTTTAATATTTGTATTACTATTTTGAAAACGAAAACAGAGAGATTTTCGAAACGTCAAAAATACGGAAGTGCGCGACAGTGATGTGATTTTTGTTATTATTATTTTTTACTTATCTGCTTTTTTCAGTGTGAGATTTTTTGGTTAGGCAAACTTAGTTTCAAAAATAACCCTTGACTGATCCGTTTGGCGCAAGGGCTTATTTAATTAATCTTTATTTTTTTCAGAAGTGTGGCAAAAACCCAATAAAACCAAAGAAAAACTAAAATTATGCCATAAATAAATAGCTTCAGACAACATCATCCTAAATATTGCCTTCAAGGCTATTTTTTTTTAAGCGCAAATCAAATACAATAATGATTTGAAAATTATATATATTTCTATTCCATTATTAAAGTAACCATCTAAATCTTTGAATCATTTGATTCAACCGCAAAAAAGATAATGGTTAATAATAACATTTTACCCAGTATTTAAATTTGTCACCCGTACAAAAACAGTTAAAATGAGAATACATTTCACCACGTCAATATAAGCTGAATCATATTTATTTTCTTTTTGCTACATCTTTTACGATCGACCCTTATGACTAGGCACTATTTCTACTGACAAGATTTACCAAACACCCGGTATGTAATCAATTAGAAAAGCGATTGGGAGCTTCTCAACGACCTTCTGTTTATTATTAACTTACTAAATATATAAAAGTGCTTTGTTTTTTATTATATTAACTACTACGCACATGTCGAAAATAAATAATCTGCAACCGCCTACGCATAGGTTGGTTAGATAATTTTTTGGTCACAATTAATTTCCTCTTTCCTACTTGATGATGACTCCTATCCTGATTTATCGTCGGAAATTCGTATGTGAAAAACTTTTAAAAAAATCAGTAATTTCTTTATTCACATTTGTACTTTATTTGCCTTTTTTTGCTATGAAACATATGCCATTTTTAACATAAAATCGTTAAACCAGAAGGCAGAGTCGTACTCAATGAATTTAGATAAAGAACTACTACTTTATTTATATTAAAACAAAGTTAATCTTATTTATGCCAGCTAATTGACAGAACCATCCCATTAATTTACCTGCTAGGGCTTGATTCTCGAGTTTAGTCGAACGCATTCCCTTAGAAAATAACGTAAACTCTCATGAGAAAATACAAATCTCTATTCTTGACCATTCTCATTGCCGTTATGTCCCATGAAAAAGAAATGGAGGATTATTTCATATGATTTTTGTTAAAGGAATATAAAGCTTCAAAAATTGTAAATATACACATAGATAATAATAATATTCAGGAATTTTTTAAGTGAAATGAATTTATTTCGCTGTATTCGAGATTCTAGGCCGGTTACAGCAGGTTACTACCCTTAAAACATATAATAGTTGCAATGGAACCGTACGTTAGGATACGTAGTTACAAGCAACGTCTTACTACTACGTAAGTGATGCTACTTCAATTTTAAATGCTTAATACAATAATAGTCAGTTTTACATGTTATAAGAGAGAACCTACTAAATGTAATTATCATAAATTGATCATTTTATTTATTTTTTAATATTTTTCACGTTTTATTTATCTTTGCCCCAATAGTAAATATCCTGCCATGAGATAAAAAATGTTACAATTCTTATTAAATTTTAGAGCTTGCAATTATGTTTGCCCCCTGATAAATTTTCTGAGGACGCCCATGTATATTTGCGCTGACCCATGGATGAAATTGAATACAAATGTTTAACATCGAATTCAAACAGCACAAATGTTTATATTTTTGTTTACTTGTCAAATTAATTATGATAAATCTACAGTTTCTTATATTATTTTTAATTAATGCTTAATTAATGAGCATTTAATTTGTTATAATGCTGTATTACACAATTTTAAATTACACTCATCTCCGATATAATTTCTATTTTACAGGATATTTCCAAATTATCTCATTCCGATTATTTAAAAAAATATACAGGGTGAGCCAGAAAGAATAAGTCAACACTAAGCTGGAGATACTAGACACCAAAATATTATGATTGAGCTCATCATGCTTTATACGAATGTTTAAGAAATACAGGGTGTTAAGGTTTAAATTTTATTCTAAAATTTCTCAATTGAGAAAGTTTTGAAGTTTTGGTGTAAGAATTGCGAATTTAAAGCTAATTTTGACGTTGCTCCTAGAGGGTGCTGGTTTCACCATATTATTTAGGTAAATCAAAACCTATTTTTTTTATTTGTTGGGCTATGTTTAAAAAAAAGTTAAAAATCTAAAGGAACGTCGCCCAACTTTAACGGTTTGCGAGTTATTTGTATTGAAAAGTTTCAATGTATTTGTGATTTTCTTCAGGCGCTGATATTGCTACTTTTCTTAGTAGGCTTGTGTCAAATTTTCATGTCAATAAATATTAGCGCATTTTGTGTGCGTGTGATTTATTATTCCTGCAATGAATGAGACATTTAGCATTAGAAATTTAAACCTTAATACCCCGTATTTATTAAACATTCGTATAAAGCATGATGAGCTCAAACATAATATTTTGGTGTCCAGTATCTCCAGGTTGGTGTGGATCCATTCTTTCTGACTCAGCCTGTATATATTTTTGACAGTACACTTTATCATCCTGTATTTTTTTTACCGATCGTTTTCGGACCATGTTCACATGAAACATTTTACTTTATCGTTTCAATTTGGCACTATATTATGGAATAATCCTATATACAGAGTGTCTCCGGTTTCTCGCTCTTGACTGGTAAAAAATAGAGCATCAATAGGGAATGACAAATACAGGACACCCTGTCTATACATAAAAATTAAAATGCCACAATATATTATTAAAAGAATTACTCACATATCCGTACATGGTAAACAATGTTCACTTATAAATTAAATTAATATCACAAAAATATCACATGGAGTTAAAAGAAAACTATAGAAGAGCTTGTCACATAAGGCGCATCAAAACAAAATATAACACAACCACTTTGCGACAGCGTCAGGACGCTTATGAACTTATGACACCGATTTTATATTTACATCGAGTTACCTCTACACGAAAATAAACCAGAAAGTGTTAATGTATATTTTTAAATATTTGGAAAACAAACTGTTGTGCGCACTTCGCGTCTCATCGGGAGAACTACTACTAACATTTGTAGAAGAGTTGTTAAACAAAAAGAATGAAAAATTTTACGATATCTAAGTATGACATCACGCGGACACGAGCGTGCGGATGAAATTCATTGGGGAACTACACATATCGTTGAAAGCGGGGAAAATTTATCAGATTGAAACAAAAGACAGCGAAGCTGATTCTCCGAAAAAATGTACAAATGATTTTCGGATCTAAAGTCCATATCCACTTTCTTGCTAGTTGTAATATGTATGCAGTTCCAATTGCATTTATTTTTTTTTATTTTACGTGTAAGATGGCGCTAGTGTTAAAATCTTTTTCTATAGCAGGAACTTTGGAAAGTAATTTTGCAGCGTTATCCTTTAACTTAAAGTATTCCTTCGTTTAAATTTTGAAAAATCTATATTTCCAGCAAACGCAGAAAAACTTTATGTTTTCGTAAACGTCAATGTCCTATATCTTGAAAATTAATTTTTGATATTATATCAACAAATGAAGTAAGTACTGCTACCTTAAACTAATACATTCTGTATATAAAAAACAACTAAAACGTTGTCAATAAAGGACATATTTTAAGGTAGAGGTGTATGGAACCCTTAACAGCGGTGTGTGGTACCCTTTAGAACGACAAAAACGGGAAATTAAATGAAATTTCGACGATTTTCTTAATGTTAGTCCAACCACAGTCTATTATACAGTCCGGCGTCTTCACGTCGGCTCCTTTGATGTCGAGGTCCCAGATTTCGTTTTTTTAGACGACCAAAAGACGACTGCGCATTTAGCCGCGCACATTCGCGCGCTCAAGAGGCACTGTGATTTGTCAAGAAATGGAATTTCTCCCACTTCGTCGTGTACATATGAATTTCATTGGTGTTCATTGCGCATTTAGCCACGATTTAGCCACACCCTCTGGAACCTTCACTCGACGAACTGTATAATAAACTGTGGTCCAACGCTATCCGAGAACATGGGACGACTATGATCGCAGAACCACGTGGTCATCAATATTAGAGGCCAAATGTTATTGAAAGTGTTTTGTATTCGAGCCTG
Source organism: Monochamus alternatus (assembly GCA_037114965.1). Lineage (NCBI taxonomy): Eukaryota > Metazoa > Arthropoda > Insecta > Coleoptera > Cerambycidae > Monochamus > Monochamus alternatus. Next base: position 11,600,613 of record CM073434.1, on the reverse strand, counting down.
CATTTCTGCAAAAGTTGACATCATTATGCTAATTGGCTGAAATCATTCACATTTATGTTTACCTTTATTTTTAAAGATTACAGTTTGTTTATAATTTTTTTCGCGGATCTAAAATGTCATGATCGTAAAGTTGAAACGACCCAGTGATACTTGTTTTCAAAAATTATTTTCGATAACGACACATTAAAAAAGCACGTCGAAAACTCTTAAACATATAAATCGTGGAATGAATGTCACATTATAATCAATCCCTTCTTTCGTTGTTATATTTTTGAAATTGTAAAAATTTGTTGATTCAAAGTTTTCTTTCAAAAATATGTATAAAACTGAAATGAAGGATCGGTCGATCAAACGTAGAAACTTAAATCAGCATAACCCTGGTTTGTACTAACATTTGCATAATGAATTTGGAGTGAAATTGACCGTTAATTAATTAAACTTTCTACTTTTTCAACTTAATTAAGTAACGTAATGGTGTATGACTTTAGTCTACCACAATTTAATACATTCAAAATATCAGAAAATAACAATACAGTATTTTTTACGGATTGTACAATAATTTTCACATATTTTGAACAAAGAGAAATAATAAAATTCCATTAGACAGAGGGGTTGTAACTGTACACGCACTTCCCAGACATTACCACCATTAAGACTGGTGTTTAAAGGACATCTTTCAAGGAATCATATCTAAAGATGAACAAACAAAATCCACCCAGTAGGTGGAAGATTTTTTTGGAACTAAATATAATGCTAAATTCGTATCATTTCCAACAGCTATGAAATTCGCTGAAAATCTGCGTATAAAAACAGCAACCTTAATGTATGTCAGCTGATACAACTGAAGATGCATTATTTGTCGCTGCAAATTATACACAAACTACGGATGAATAAGAAATAATAGGAAACTTCTACATAATAATTCGTAACCGCATGCACCTGTGAATAGCACGGAAAATTGTAATTTACTGCCGCCGTGTCCACGCCGCTGGTTTGCCTCCATCCTTAGTCACACAACTTTTTCAAACATCAACACCCTATATTCCATGTGCAATCTAGTGGAGCAAATTCATTATGCATCTAATTTGAATTTATAATCACAAAATATGCCTACACAAAGTGATAAGTTTAAAAAATAACACAAAGTAAGTATCACTAACAAGGCTATATTGTGTGTTAGTAAAGACTACGAAGGTATGTATTTTTAAGACATAGGTGACAGGTAGATAAACTTTATTTACTTTAAGCATTAGATAAAATATGTTACTAATCAATTGATGGAACTGCCAGTGTTAAACTTAACTATCAAAAATATTATTCTTTATTTTAAATACTAAATTCAAATAAAAATATTAATTTATAAAGTTAAAAAAAATAATGGGTAATAAATACATAAATAATTAAAAAAAAATATATGGTAAGACACTAAAAATATGCAGAACTACTGACTGATAACCACCTTATTTTGTTTTAATATAAAGCAATGTGTCAATTGTGTATTTTAGATTCTAAATTAATAAATTACTCTAATAAAAAAGAGCTCTGCACTAGTAGTCTATAATTTTATAAATAATAACCAACCTTGCCAAAAGGGATATACAAATTATTTGATACATTTTTGCCTCTGTCAAAGATGGGAATACATATTATGACAATTTGCACGTATTCGAACAAATATTTGCTGCCTGTCATCTAGTTTTTCAGATAAATTATACGTTATAATATATCATATGATTTTATAGATTTATATCTGTCCTTAAAAAAGTTGTTATGAATAAATATTGTCTCTTGCACCTATCACCACTTTAAATAACTATATTAAACTGTCATATTCTACAAAAAAAAAAAAACAAAAAAAACTAAAAATTAATAAAAATGTAATTCTCTCCCTCTTCCCATCATTTGTTTACATATTTTCCTTACTTATCAATAGGAATCGTATAAATAAAATAAATAAAATAATAACAATAATTAAGTTTTTCATTTCGTAACAAATACAGGCAAAAAATATATTTTATTGTACGTAAGGAGAAAAATTATGTTCAGTTGAATATCGAAGCACTAAACAGTTTTTGGCAAATATTCCTAACCCGATTTAAAAAACGACAAATACTTATTCAAGTCATTAAACATGAGTGTCTCACCTCGTTTGTTTTCCCTCTTCTACGAAAGGACATACCCAAAGTTTTATATTTGGGTTTCTTTTGGTTACCATCCTGCATTGTAAAAATAGCACTAGAAAAACCTCACTCTTTGCACAATTGCCGAGTAATTAAATTTATAAGTTAGATAAGATAGTGAAAAATTTCAGATAATAGTATTTACCACTGCCGAGAATAGATCAGTGTCTAACTTTTCGTAGATGGAAGTTTTGTAAATCGTTAGGAAACATTCCAACTTGTTAAGGTAGTTCTGATATGAAGAAAAATATGAATCATCACCACTCAACTATGAAAATGGTATTGAATGTGCGTTAAGTATATTTTTTAGTTGTGTTAAACATTTGAAATATAATTTAAATCGTTTAAAGTTAAACAATTTAAATCATAAAATCTAACTTAGTACAATCGATCAGTTAGGTACATATTTAAAAAGGCAATTTAATATGTTACTCTGATAGAAATATACTAAGTAGCAAATTATCATGACATCATTAAATTAATATTCTACTGTTTATCACCTTATCGAGATAAGTGTAGATGTATTACAGAATGATAAGAAAAAATTATCAGAACTCTCTTTTATAAATAGAATTCACTGTATACTGGATGTTACAACGTTCCCTCGACAAAACTGCATAGGTAATTAAATAAACAAAATAAGAAAATGTCATCTGATATATTTTATTTAAGTATTTCTGTTTTTATTCGCTAGCCATCTTATTTTTGTCTTTGATCCGATATATAACTTTTAATAACGTCTATTTTTTCAACTTTGCTATTTATAAATTAGTTGCCTATTATGCGTAATTAAAAAAATGATTTATCAGTTTATAAAATATTCTGATAAAAAAAAAACTTGCATCTTTACAAAATTTGAATTAGAAATTAAAAATCTAATTAATATATAAATTTCTACAAAATTCTTGAATTAAATTTGTAAATATTACACAACATAATTGTCTGAACACTTGTTAACATATATTAACAAATTTATAGCTTTCATTACAGGACATGTACAAGTTTAAAAACCATGCATTTAAATAATTCCAACAAAATGTGCCTAATATTTTGGTCACATTTACATAAATACAATAATATCGATCTTTTTTATATTATTACGCATAATGCAATTAATTACTTCATTGCCTTAAATTATCTTTAAAAAATATAATACCTGAATACTTATTTCAATTCGATATGCTACACAGCTGCATCTAATTTACTTATATTTATTATTACTTGTCTCTAATTGTTTAAAAAAAACAGACAAAAAAATTACTTACAAAACTTCCTGATTTGACTTTTTCATTGCGAGACATATCTGTTAGTCATCTATTTGTACCCTCTTTGGAATGTATAGTAAAGGCCTGAAATAAAAATCCAATATTAATTCAGGAAAATGATAATAAAGGTGCAGAATAAGTATGAAATATAATATAACCTAACTTTAATACATTCTGCATTAAATGTATATTAACTAGGTATGCTCTTCTTAATAAAAATATTTTAAACTGGTTTACCTTAAAGCTTGAAAATTGTTAGTTAACACATCACTTTTTGGGATTTATCGGTTTGGATATACAGATAAACAATAATAAAAAAAACCACAACTTGTTGATCCACCGTTAGAAAACCTCAACTGATTTGAGAAGGAAAAAGTACATGTAGAAATCGTTTTGCGTAGACTTTTCACATTTATTAAAACTTCTAAATTCTTATATTACTAATTAAATAAAATTGTTGGAAATACACCTAAGCATAATCATTACATATCCACGAATAACAATAATTGAATAAATAATGCTGATTTGTGACTCTATCGCTCAAGAATTTGCCAGAGGCGAATATAATTTTTTTAAATTGAAACGTGTAAAATGGTTCAATAACAACTTAATTCAAAATGTAACTAACAATAAAATATATTAATCTTGTTTATTTAACTGAAAAGTAGAAAACCGTTAACTTCTGAAAAATTATAATTGCGAATTTAACTGATCCTGTACATATTACTATACATACATGTAAGCGAATTTTATCCACATTTACATGTGTTCGTGTTCATATGTTTGTGAATTGTGATACAATTTCCGCGGTTTTGATTCGTTGTTATTTGTTCTTTAGGCATATTCGGGTTCCGACAAGCTAACAGCTAGAACGGTTTAAAATAGTCTGCCAGATATATTTTAAACAAGTTTTCATTAGATTTCCCTTAAATGTGAAGTGATCCACTATATTGGATCGTCCTAGAACTGTTCACTGCTGCAACTCGAACAATGCGTTTATGTGTTTCCTTACAGATCAGATAACATAATTGCAGTAACAGAAAAATTGTAGCATTACATAAAACCAATAGAATAAAAAGTAAAGTAAATTAGTACTAAAGATATCAAAAGTTTTTTCTTTCTTAATTTGACTAGCTTACGCCTTAAAGTTTCCATTAACAGACATTTGTGAAAGAAAAGGTTTGGTGTAGAAAGTGTAAACATTGGAGTGAAGAAAAAATGTGATTATTTAAGACGTTCCATTATTAAAGGGTTGGAATGTTTTAATCATGATAGGAGAGGTTTCTACTAATGTAAATAATTACAAAAAAAGCAGAAAATAAATTTATTTAGTTTTCTGACTGAGAACACTGGAACCACAGATCATTGGACAAACCCGAAAGAGGAACCAAATGAAATAGTTGCTGTAGGAGTTGAACAGAGAAATAGAGGAGGGGAGAATGAGCGTCAAGATGCGCGAACTTAGTAATACAGGAGGCTGCCATTTTGAATTCATATATACGAGGGGGATAGATAATGTTATTTTACCAGGTTGTTCAAAAATTTCTATTTAGAAACACGTTAAATTTGAAATGAAATATGAACAAATATCTACTTTTGAAATTTTCAGTTACAGATTAATTTTCATAATATATATGCATGAAAAGTTATATTACACAAGATTTGTACAACCTTTCACAGCACAAGACATATTTACAGTCCAATAAAAACGATACTAACACTAACTACTATTATTATTAAAAAACTAATAATTAACTAAACTAACACTATTATTAAAAATATATAAGTATAACTGAATAAAAAAACACCTGCTGCCGCTCTAAAATCCACAAAATATAAAACTATAACACAAATTCACACTACTCGCTAGTCGCCAACTCCAACAACATGGAACCGGAACTTGACGTAATTTAAGCTGTGGTAAAAGTGTGACGTACATGGCTTTCAAAATAGCAGCGCCCGTAGCGTCCTAGTAAAATGTGGATGGGCACTCGTCGAAGCTCGTTCTCCCCTCTTCTATTTCTCTGCTTATCTCCGATAATCACCCATAATAACGCCATTATGAAAATTAATATGTATCTGAACATTTCAAAAGTACATATTTGTTCATATTTCATTTCAAATTTAATATGTTTCTAAATAGAAATTTTTGAACGACCTGGTAAAATAACATTATCAATCCCCCTCGTATAAATATCTCCCCTCCTCTATTTCTCTGCTCGAAATACGAAGCGTTCAGTTTCCCGTCCGACCGTTGTCTGTAAATATTTTGTCTTAAAAGTGTGACGTACATGAATTCAAAATGGCTGCGCCCGTAGCGTCCTAGTGAAATGTGGATGCGCACTCGTCGAAGCGCGTTCTCCCTCTCCTCTATTTCTCTGGAGTTGAATTAACTCAACTGGCTCAACTGCACTATAGAGCCACAAACTAGATCTATTTTCTTTAGAATGCCACAGATTATAGATTAAAGCCTGCTTCAAAGAACAACGTAGTGTTATAAGGAGCACTAAGTCACGTGACTTTCAGCCAATGAAATTAATTGTATTCGTTGTTGAAATTGAGTGAAGTTCATAATTTCCAACTTCAACTATCTAGAGGAGCAACATTTGTACATAACATAACCAAAAAAATGCATTTATAAAATCTTTATTTACTGAAATTAAACTGGTGTTGATGATGTTGCCAGCGACACTACGTTGTTCTCTGAAGCAGGCTTAAGATCTTTTCTGTTTAGTATAGTGTTCTATTATCTATCATCTATGTCATCCTGTTCTGTGGATTCTGAAAATTAATTTTTATGATCTGTGGAAAATTCTGAAATGTCAAAAATAAATACAATTGTTGGTTATATGTCATACATCTTGTTTTTATTAAATTAAATTAGACATATTTAGACCAAAATGTCTAAACCAAGTGGATACGATTCTCACAGTGAAGGTCCAGGTTTTGTTGGTATACGGTTTTGCCAAGAATGGTTAGGAAATATTTAATAACCTCATAATTGATTCTAGCGATCTTAACTTTAACAAGTACATATTATTGTTTTATTTGCAGCAACAACATGTTGTACCCAAAAGAAGACAAAGAAAATAAAATATTACTTTATGCCTGTCGAAATTGTGACTACAAACAGCATGCCGATTCAAAGTGCATTTACGTTAATAAAATTATGCACGAAATTGAGTAAGTTACGGTAATTGTCATGTGAAGGGCATCATAGTAACAACTTGTTTTTAGTGAACTTACCCATATTGTGGCAGATGTGATATCAGATCCTACACTGCCTCGAACAGAAGATCATCAATGTCCGGAATGCAATCATAGGTAGTATATTTCCGTATCTATGTGGTTTGATCATATATGTTTTAACAGTGAATTTGTGTTTTGTTTATAGAGAGGCTGTATTCTTTCAAGCCCAAACACGACGAGCTGAAGAAGAAATGAGATTATACTATGTCTGTACTAATCCGCACTGTGCTCATAGATGGACGGAATAAATAAATACAATTTGAATTATTTTTTTTTTAATATCAAACTAAATAAACTGTTGGTATAGTTACTTTGCTCATATATTATTTTTTTTTAATTTACCTCCTACAATGTTACACTAGAGTAAGAGTTATATATAAATCTGTTTATGCATTCTTTAACATAGATAAAATATTTTTTTTCTGTACGATCTTTAAATTTTAATTGCAATAACAGATAACGCTGTTAAAAACAGTTGACAAGAACATCATATCCTTCATGTGCATGATCGACATAAGTGAAAATTATCAGTGTTGAACCAACTTATCTTCAATAGAAAAATAACGATTTCATTCCATTCATCCTTGTAAAGTGTGTCATCGACGGTGGTAAATCTAGTGAATAGTTCTTTGAAAACAGAAAATAATTTGTGAGAATTTTTAAAAAGCAAATTTTTAAATTAACAGCACTGGTTGCAGTAACCTACGTTATCGGCGAAACCTGTCTCCCTTTGACCTCCATATGTCCTTGACAATTTTTAGACAAATATTCATCAGACCGTCAATTCGCTGCCGGCTTTTCTCAAAAAGTACCTCAAAAATGGCATTAAACAAACTAGCCATCGATGCATTAGACCTTGCAAACAAGCGAGTCCTCATACGGTAAGTTTTACACGTAAAATAATTATATTTTGGAAAAAAATTAACCCCTGTTATTTTTAGTGTTGATTTCAACGTTCCCTTAAAAGAAGGAGTAATAACTAACAACCAACGTATCGTGGCCGCTTTAGAAACAGTAAAATATGCCTTGGACAAGAACGCAAAGAGTGTGGTACTTATGTCTCACTTGGGGCGACCAGACGGCAATCCAAATCCCAAGTATACTCTCAAACCAGTTGCCGAAGAATTGAAAAAATTGCTTAGCAGGTAACAAACCAATTGTATCAATATATTTAATAGGAAACATATCTTTAAATTAGGACAAGGTTAATGTGATGTAATAGTTTTGTCACAGCACCAAATCTTACTATGATCATCAAATCCTGATATAAAGTATATTTTGAAATGTTATGTTTATGAAACAAGATTAAATTTGGTTTAAGAAGTTATTGTAAAAATATTTGTTGTTTACGTTTAATTGATTTTTAATTAATAAATTGATATAAGTATGCTTCACAAACAATATAGATGATAGTTGTCTCAGTGTTTTTGATGATACATAAATATAGCCTGCCTGTAGGTATCCTTTATAAAATAATTGAATTTTGGTTAAAATTAAATCCAATCCTTAATAAAAATCCTGTTAAGAAAAATGAGTGACATTTACAATCTTTTATATGTATTTTTTTTATAAATAATATTTAAATTTAAATATTATTAGCTTAATTAGTTCTATTATCTGGATGAGCCATCTTTTGTAGTACTAGTCTGTCAAATCGGACGATTTTCGATGAAGAATGATATAAATCTTTACTTCATTTTCAAACCAAAGTGTGGTAATAGGTTCAGTCGATTTATAGACTATAAAAAGCTGAATGATATCTGAAAATCAGAGATTCATCGATGTCTTGTCGTCATGGACGTGAAATTGACGTGAATTTCGCAGTTTTTGAAGAAAAATAGGCTAAAATTTTTTTTCCCAGTGCTACCAGGTGTCCCCCAGGGACCTCACCTAGGATCTCTCTTGTTCAACCTCTTCATTAATGATATTGTGCACTGTTTTTCAGCTAGTGAGGCTCTGCTTTTCGCGGATGACCTAAAATGTTACAAATTTATTCATAATTACTGATGCCTTGCAATTGCAGGTTGACTTAGTCTTTCTAAATGGGGTTCACTGAACGACATCATGCGATTTCACTACCTCTCATATCCTACTCATTTTTAACTACAGCCTAAATGGTGTGGCTCTTGACTCGGTTGTCGAATTCACTGACCTAGATGTTACTCTTGACTCCCACCTTAGATTCGATACCCACATTTCATCCGTCTGTCTCAAAGCAATGAAAATGCTGGGCTTTGTTAAAAGACTAACTAGTGACTTTACCAACAATCTTCATTATTGTTCCTCCGTCTGGAGTCTGCATTATTTGACTTAACAAGCTGAAATTGGATGCAGTGCAGCATAATTTCCTTAGATATATTTTCAATAAGTTTCAGTTTTATAATGACTACATTTATATCGAGCAATTCTTGCACATATCACCATTCGAGGTTTGTAGAAACCACAGACATGATTCTCTTATTTAAGATTATTAATGGCGACAGTCCTCAGTTTTCATCAAAAATCAAACTTACTTGTTCAGTCACGCCCCACCCAATCAGTACAAATATTTTGTGTGCCTTTCCACAAACGTAACTACGCTTTTAACACATTTTTTCTTAGGACACTTAGTTCAGCTAATACGTTGACTCATCTCAAATTGTTTGACTTATCTCTCAATAGATTTAAAATGGAACTGCTTAAAGCTGACATTTTGTAGATATTTATGTTTTACTTTGTTGTATACAAATTTTTGCGTCTGATTTGATGTTATAGACTTTTTATATTTTTTTTCTCTATGTCGTTTTATTTTTTTATTATATTTTCATTCTAGATTGTAGCCTACATGTTACACATTTTTCTATGTTCTTGTTACCAGAGTTATTATTTGTTATTTTTACTAAATTGTACTTGCCCGTAATAATAAATAAATAAATACTTAATAGTTCAAATATATATTTATTTTAGAGAAATTACATTCCTTTCCGATTGCGTTGGACCCGACGTCGAACAGGCTTGTGCTGACCCGGCACCTGGAACAGTAATTTTGTTGGAAAACCTTCGGTTCCACGTGGAGGAAGAAGGTAAGTTTTCCGTTATGTTCTCAGCAATGAGAATCAAGATACGAAAGAGTATTTAGAAGGGGTGTTGAGCACTTTTATTCGTTTTTAGGCAAGGGTGTAGACGCATCGGGTCAAAAAGTAAAGGCCAGCCCAGAGAAGGTCAAGGCGTTCAGGGAGAGCCTTCGCAAGTTGGGTGATGTGTACGTGAATGATGCTTTCGGCACAGCGCACAGAGCTCATGCCTCTATGTTGGGCGAAGGTTTCGATCAACGCGCTTCGGGATTTTTACTCAAAAAGGAACTTCAGTATTTCGCTAAAGCGTTAGATAACCCAGAAAGGTACGTTGAATTCGATTTTGTTGTGATATGCTGTGAAATTTTATTTTACAAGCCTTATGTGTTGTTTGTAAATAAAATCTTTATTTTAGGCCATTCCTAGCTATATTAGGAGGAGCTAAGGTCGCTGATAAAATTCAGCTGATCGAAAATCTGTTGGATAAAGTCAACGAAATGATAATCGGTGGAGGAATGGCCTATACTTTCCTCAAGGAATCCAAAGGAATGGAAGTAAGTGCTGTTTTATAATTCAAAATTAAATCATTAATTTTAAGTTCATGACATAACAATTTTTTAAACATTTGAATTACAATTAAATTTGATTACACTTAATTTTTTTTTTCGATACATGAAACGTAAATCTAAAAAAAATTAACACAAAATTTTCATGCATAGAAAAAATAAAACTTATTAGTTGTTTGCTTGTGAATTATTTTTTGAAAAAAGTGTAATTTTGCATTGTTTTGATTTCCTTTTTTTTTAGTAAATGTTTTGTTTAATTATTTTATTGTTGAAATAGAATTTTTGAGTCTCTAAAATATTTATCACCTGGTTTTTTCTTTATAATTTGTGCAAAAAAGAGAAATATAAATAATTTTATTTCTTTATTTTATGGTTTCAAAACTTTTTATTTAAAAATATGCATTAGTGACAAAAAGAACGAGCATAATTTTTTTCTTTGTTCATTTTACAATAAAAATAGTTGTTTTTGGTTATTGTTGTAAACTTGACCATTTCTGAATCAAACTTTTTTCTTTATTAAAAACATTATTTTTATAATATGTGATATGTAAAATGTTTCATGTACTTTTCAAATGGAGCTCTGCATATTATTTTTTTTTTACTTTCTAAAAAATTTAAGGCCGTTTTCATAAATTAAATTTATGGAAAAGATCATGTTTTTTCACACAAATTTGTATATTCCTTTAAACATTTAATTATAATAAGAATTTATTTGAAAAACAACAGTGGAATAAATATGCCACAAATACTGCGAATTTAATTTAATAAAAGTTTGTTTAAAATATATTTTACAATTTCCTCACTAATAAATTTTGTTATTGAAAACTACTATGTAAACACTTTTGCGTCCTTATATGCATGTGTAATCCAGACTGAGAGCCGTGAACATCAATATATAAACGATAGCGTAGAATGACTTTAACAAAACCACGTTTTCATTATCACTGTGGCTCTCCGAATCTGTTCTCCTCACCATCTCGGCACTAGACTTTCTCAACAGCCGCATTTCCTTCCTCTTCTCCAACCTTTTCTTGTACAGTTCGATGTCGTTTGCGTTCTCAATGTTTTTCGGTGGCTGTAACGAGCTGTCCAAAACTTCCCTGAACACCACGACCTTTGGTTGAGGTTGTACCACATTGGCGTTGCCCTCCTCATAGATACCTTCGATTTTCTGCATCACTCCCTTCTGGGTTATGCATTCGTTGGTGTAATCGTAGAAGGGGTCCAACAGGGAGTCGTCCAAAAAGTCTTTGTCTGTGGATTTGCTGTCGTCGGGGTTCGCTTCTAAATATTCTGGACAGTCTGCGGATTGCTCATCATTTGAGGTTAGGTTTGCATTTTCCTCTACGGTATTATTAGTTATGGAATTTTCCTCTTGTTTCTTCTCTGTTTGCATTTGACAGAATACTTGGGTTGATTTGTCATCTATCACTGACATTTTGCATATTTTTGTTTTTTCACAGCAATCTTTGGGTTTGGCTACTTTAGTGTTAAACGTTTCCGAAGTCTTCCCTAATTGTGCATCTGATGTACAAAGTAGTTGTTTTAGTTTATTGTGGGTATGGGGACAATGTTTCCTCCAATCACAGTAATGTATCGGACAATGTTTTTGTGAGACAATGTCATCCTTTCCGTCGATTTTCATTTCATTTTTTATTTCTGTGACTTGAGTCTCCGTATTTGAGTCACATATCGTTCTATAAATATCTTCATTGCTTGACTCCAACGGAGGGAACTGTTGGGACGAAATTCTTACAACTTTAACTTTATGAAATGGACACAGTGTGACTTGGTTACTCTTATTTTCTTTGCCGAGTTGAAGAAAAGAAACCTTTTTGTTTTTAATTTGCTTCGTTTCGTCGCTGCTCTTCCTCAGACAGCTGGCGCGTAAGCTGGTACTCGTACTCGATGAATATTGTGCCTCGTGCCATAACTCGGCCTGATAGTAAACCGTCGCCTGGTGGTAGACGTGTACGTAATTATGAAGTTGGGCAAAGTGTATTTCGTAAGGTGTTTCCTTTTGTATATTAGTCAGAGCGTCCAGAAAAGTTATGACGTTGTAGTAAGACGGGCTTCTCTCTACCAGCGCCATTTTACTGGCCTGCTTCACGGTTCTGTTTTCTTTGACGGCGTGCATGAAAGGGGTTAGGAAGATTTCGCTGCGGATATCCGGAACCTCGGCTTCCTTAAAGATGGGGATCCTGTCTATGCTTTCCTAAAACACAAAAGAAAATTGGTTTTATCTGAATAAGTTCATGCTTACAAAATTTTAACTCACAGACTCTTGTATGTCGTCGAGCTGGTAGTATATATGCTCCACACGTTTGAGAATCTTGTGAACCTCTTCCGAATAGTTGTCTGAGGCATCTCTGATGGCTACTTGCATTTTATTTTCGTCGTCTGAAGGTTCCAATTGTGGGGTTTTATAGTCGGAAGACTCGAAGTTTTCTTTTTCAACGGGAGGTACTGCTACGGGTTCATTTTGTGGCTGTTCTATGCTGGCTTCTTCGGCTAGCGAAACTATCGATTCAATTACCTTGTTGAGTTCTTCAGTGATAAAGTCTTCGATGTCTGAGTTTATGGTAGTATTAGATGGGTCGATGTTTTGTTCGGGACTAAGAATTTCGGGCAATAGTTCTGATTTTTCTCCAGTTATTAGTTTCTCTACTTTGTCGTCACTGATAATATTTTCAATAGTTATATCATTCTTTTCGACATTAAGCGATATGTCGCTCTTAGGCACCACTTCTTCCTGTTTCACAAAGTCACCGCTACTGTTGCGCCAAATTTGGTCTTCGCAGATCTGCGATTTGTCTTCCTCCGTGCCTTTGTCGCTTTGGCTTTCACATTCGTTCTCGATAGATATGTTTTTGACTGAATTTTGATCGCCGCATATGCTTTCCCAATGTTCTGTCGATATCGGTTCCTTTATTAGAGCAGTCGACGTAGCCGACAGATTAGAATTTACTTCCATTTTTTCCATTTTCTTCGAATGTGTTTTGAGCGAACGTCTGTTGGCTTTCTTTTCGTCTAGTGAGGCACTCGACGAAGGTGATCTGTAAAATCAAAAAATTAGTTAGGTTATAAAACCTTTCTATGTATCATACATGATGCAAATTTTGCTGCGTCTAGTACTGGAATTTTTTTGTTTCTTCCGCTGTTCCTCTTTAACTTTTTGAGGTAAAAGTTCATCAGTTTGGTGTGATGTATTAGACAAGGAGGATCCTCCGGTGTCTAAGATTCTTTCTAACCTCTCAAACAAATGTTCGGATATAATGTCATAGTTCTCTTCTAACGACGTATTTACGCCTACTTCACCTGTAATACATTCGTTTCATTATTTTAGGAAAAGAGATTAGGTTAGGTTAGGTTACCTTATCTACTTTTAGTTAATAGACGATATGTTAAATTTTTCAATAACATTAAATGTTTGATTTTTCGTTTCATTAACTAGTATCTATTCGTATCTTTTTTTATGACAAAAGATACATCAATACAAAACAATATTTTAATGTAAATGATTCCCACTTATCGCATTTTAAGAAGTACAAAACAGCTCGGCTTTGGTTGAGTTTTAATATAATTTGATTTACAATGTTTATGTTAAATAATGTAACTGAATTAAATCTAAGTAATAAATTTAGCCGATTCTTCGTTTTTTACCTTTACTGACGCTGCTCTTTGACGAGATGGCTTTTAGGTCCATGTTTCCCTTGCACTTCATCAAACTTAAAACATTTGTTATCTCTTTTTCCATGATATTGAACGCTTGGACGCTTTTAGTATCATCGCTCAAAATATCTATCATCCGTGTTTCTATCACATTTATCGCTTTTTTCAAATTGTTTTGGATTGCTTCGTTTTTCGTTTTTAATTTCTTGACATGTCTCATCACCTGTTTTTGGGGACTAGTTTTCTCTGTAAAACCTTAAGGAATGCAAGGTGATATATAGGAATTGATCTAATAAAAAAAATACTTACTGACAGCTTTTCGTTTCGATGGCGGAGTTGATACGATGTCAAGTTTAGGCATAGCATATAAAGGTACGGGCCTCTCCATTTCTGGTTTTTGATGATCGACAAACGATATCAACTTTTGTCCCACACTTTTTCCGTATTTATGTGCCCACAACTTTCTCTCTGAAGGACAACCTTTTTTCCCGTAAATTTCTCTTTTTATCCGTTCAATATCTGCCTGGATCTTCGTGTAGAGAGCTATATTTTCTTCGTGATCCGTGTCCAAAGGGTCTTTCCTACCGTTTTTTACATTCTGACAGTACGGAGCAAAACCTTAAAAAAAAGATGTTCCGTTATGCGACATTCTTATTTATCAAATTGTACTGACTCATACTTTTTGGCGGAAATGATCTGCTGGTGACTCTCTTCATCGTGTTCTTTTCTAAGTTTAATCTAGCGCTGCTTATTATGGATTTGGGCATTGCGGAAGGTTTAATAGATGTTGTAATGGAGCGTATTTCCTGTTTTTTTGGTAAAGTATCATAGACAACTCTTATAGCTGAAAAATTTACATTTAGAGTGCTGTTAGTACTTATATTGTCTTGACCGAGGTCAGATCTAATTTTATTTTTGATAAATTTTATAGGTATTTTAAGTTTACTTTTCAATCAACAATTTATTAATTTAAAATATAAAAAATATATATTTTGATTTAATTGTTGTAATTTATTTTATTTAGTTTTTTTTTACAGTCCGACTTTTTTACATTTCAAATTTATAATAAAAATTGTTTGTCTTTTTGACTCCGGAAAATAAGGTAGTAGAGTTTCTAAGTGTATATCTATAAATGTTTTTTTCTCTTACGTTTAGAAATTCTTGGTGGAGACAATTCGGGAGATTTGTACGATTTGTTATCTCTAACTGGAGAATCCGATGGTTTTCTTAGACCTTTGAAAGGCTTATTGGGGTTGCTCAGCTTTGTAGGTGGTTCATTTCTTTTGAAATTATCGTAATATACTCGAACTGGCATCACGATAATCGAATGGCTGTAATTCTCATGCGTTTTTCCTGGATCGTATATGTACGGCGATAGTTTCTTTAAAATGTCGCTTTTGGAATAATTTTGTGAGCAGAACTTTTCCTAAAACGTGTATTAGTATATGAAAAATGTGAAATAATGAATTGAGTAGGTACCATGAAACTTTCGCTGACTTTCTCTTCTTTAACCTTCTTCGCACTGGCACAACGAGGAGATTTGGTGAAAGTATAAGTCTTAGGAGATTGATGAGTTGTCGGCATTAAAAGCTGCTTCCACACGTTTTTCGTGCTCTGCTTCCCGTACATTAATTTATACAAGTAAGTGTCTTGTATATCCTTGTAGTCCAATTCTCTTGCTTGTTGGTTGTCTTTCCTTGGATACTCGGATTGTAAGGGTAGCAGGTCCCTAATAGAACACAATTTTTTATTGTTTGTATTTAAGTAAATAAAATTGTTTACCGATGCGTTAGGTCGTCCAATATATCTAAAAATTTCAATTTCCTTTGGAGAGTGTGAGGTGGTTTTGCTTTTAACCACTGTAGGTGACATTTAGTGCTCGCAGAAGGTGGCATGTCATTTTGAACTACCATCCTGCAGGTGCATTCTAGATGTTATATTAATTGAGTGTTAGAATATCTGCTATAACATTATATATACATAACTTTTCAGTCATTAATAGAGGGCACTAGTTATACCTTACTGTAGATGTACATAACCTAAACGATTTTTGTTTTAGCATTTCGACAATTGAACAGAAAAAATAAAAACCTGTTTTATTAATGTCTATGTACCAATTATTTATTTAATTTCATGAGAAATCGACAGGAAACATTAACTTATTAAGGACTGTTTTAAACCGTTAATAGCAGCATGCACAATAGGTTAGAAGACCTGAGTGCTGCTGCCAACATGGCTGTATCTGCAACAAATGAATATGAAATTTGTTTACCAATTGTAAGCGGTCATTATACTGTGAAGTTTTAATATTTTTTGATTATGCAATACCTTGATATAGACTTTTGAAAGTGGGTTGGGTTGCATATTGTTTAGGGTTGCTAAAGATGTTTCACTTCACTTTCTCTTGGGTTGTGCCAGGACATATCATTAAATAAAATTATAATATACTCTTAATCCAACATTTATCTGACTCAAAAACCTATCTTTTGAAATTTTCATCTTGACTGACTATAATATCAACAAGTTATTTTCTTTTTTAACTTTTATCTTCTTGTAAGTTAAAATAAAGCAATGTATATTTAAGGCATGTTTGAATTAGTTGCCATGTTTCGATATTAAGAACATTATAACAAAAGTCCTCTATTAAATTATTAGAAATACCTAACGAACACACTTTCTTGGCAACATCACCCGTGCTGCCGGTTTTGGACCAAGATTTACCCTGCACTAAGCTCTTGTTGCTTTCAGACATTGCCGATTTCCTTTTCAGACTTCCCGTTCTGTCGCCTTGTTCGCTTCTGAAACTCCTGCTTTGGACTGTTTTATTGTTCACCTTCTTGCTTCTAACATTTTTCTTTGACACTGTTCTCGATTTCGGCCTTGAACAGTCTCTTAGCATATTTTTCTGAGAAAACCACAAACTGTCGGCATACTTTTTATTCAAGTCCGTCTTTTTAGGCGGTTGGATCTGATCGGAGCTGTTCGACATAGAATTCTTAGGAATCGAATAGTTCATGATAGGAATGTTTAGTTTGTATTGGGATACGGTATTTTCGTTTTTCTGCAGTTTCTTCTGCCGGTTCATTAAGTTTTGGAAAAATATTAAACTGTCGTTTGCTTCTACCTGCGCCACCAATTTTTGGTAGAGATCAGTAAAGGCTCTTTTACGATAAACGTCTGGAATAATAAACGAACTGGAGTTTCTGTTATTTAGTTCTATGAAGTCTATTTCAGTTTCCGATAAGTGGTCCCCTACTTGAACACTTTTTTGTCTAGAATTGCTTTTCGACAAACGTTTTATAGGTTTCAGTCCGGATACGTTTTTACTTATTTCTTTACTGTCATTTTTTTCTAAACTCTTTTTTACGGTAGGTATCGCGGTTGCTGAAAATTCCCTTATTTCTTTATTTATGTTCTCCACAAGCTTGTTCATCATTTCAAAATTGTCGCACAACGTAGTCATTGCTTCTTTAAAATTTTCCAAACTAATGCTGCTGTTACTTTTTCGTAGTTCCATGGAATCTGTGTTCAGTAACGAGTAGATAGTTTTATTCAGCACCTTTTTGTGACACGATTCCCTGTCATCCGTATCTTGATTGTAATTAATTTCTGTAAAGAAAGGTGTGAGCGATGTAACGATTTCTGATTCTTGACTCGTGCCAAGCTTTTCTTCTTCTATGATGTCTATCGCCGACGTATAATCTGCGGTTTCCTCAATTTCTTGAGAAATTTCATCACAACTTTTAGATTTTTCCTCCTCGATGTCGTACTCTGTTACTTCGTCCGTTAGGTACGTTTTATGTCTGAAACGTGTATGTTCTGTTATAGCTTAGGTCTTCGGTTGAGGCAGACTTACCTTTGGTCCATCTCGTTGAGACATTGTCGAACTCTATTGCATATATTATCGATGCCCGAACAACTCTCTTTTATTACATTACTTACGTTATTATTGATTTCAGCCAGTCTTACTTGCATTTTCTTGCTATAATTCAGATATTGGTGTACGGAACTGGAGACGAAGGTCACATTTAACGAGGTTAACGAATCTATCTTCCGAGATGCAATCGTGGCGGCCATTTTATTTTCTTGGATATCGTCTAGTTGTTCAGTTACTCAAAGTGAATGTACTTTATTCCATTGTTTAGTTTAATTTTCTACTCTTGATTTTGTATGGAAATGTTGGTGCATTATATTTAAAACACTATCTGACAATATTTCTTTTTAGGTGATTGTGACATAAAAATATGACTTGTGATGTGTCATTTTTGTTCGTGCTATCTAGATCATATATCTGGCACGGTTTTTGAAATTTTATTTTTTATAGTTAATTTTGTATCTAGAACGTGAAATGGTAGTTTTGCATTCAAGAATAGAAGTTAATTTGCCAAGCTTAGCAAAGCAAAATATCCATTCGAGAACGTAGAATCATTTTACGTTTGAGATACAAACAATATTTTTTTCAAAAACTGCAATAAAATAAGACAAGTGTGTTATGTACAACAATTTAATTTATATTTGAAATGTTTGAATCAAGACGGTTTAGGTGTGGTGGTCATAACGATAGCAACCAAATAAAATAAATTAGGTGTTTGAAAAAGTAGTGTCAGTATTATATATTGAAATTCACATTCTAAGAGTGTTTAACTCAAAATCAGATCGGAAAGTGAAGATGATCATTTACCAGGGCAAGTATTGGAAGCGGCACAAAGTGCTGTTTCATAATTAATCCCCAAAAAATCGTCGAAAAATAAATTCAAAGGGTGGTGTAGTTCGAACAATATTCAGAGTTCCGAAACGCATATTTCAAACGTAATATTAAAACCTTTGATGTTATGATCAGTATATTCCATAATAAAAAGTATACTGCAATAAAAATATACCGCAAATACTGCGCTGTACATCCGGCAGTTATTACAAGTTGAAGATTTTTTGTGAAGCATGGCAGTGAAAAATGAGTTAACCAAATGGTTGACGTCAACAAAATAAGGAATGTACCAAAAGAAATAGCAATTTATCTTAATTTGCCTCGTTCGGAACTTATACAGGACACTGTTTTAGAGACATTCTTCAACCACTCTGTTAGCTGATGCAGGGCCGATAATCCACCATTAAAAAATTTCAATTGCAAATAATTTGTTACCATCTTCAACAGAGTCTATGGAACTTGCCAATAATACGTGTGCAGTAAACTTAAACAATTACAGCAGCAGCCTCATTGAACACCCAGAACTAAAAGATAAGATAATCTATATAGCACTGGATCTGGCATAAATTTAACTCACTGCAATATTGGCACTTGCAATTTACACATAGTGCAAAATAAATTTAATCATCCTGTTTATAATAGTTACTGTTTTGTATTGCAATTTTATATTAATTAAAATGTATATTGTTTAATTTATGTATAATTTAAAATCATAAATAAATTTATGCATATTTCAAAGGAAATCATAATATAGAAATATAAAATTGTTCTCTAAATGGTGCAGGTAAGGATTAAGTAATTATAATTCTGTACAATCTTTCTTCTAGATCGGCACGTCTTTGTACGACGCAGAGGGAGCCAAAATTGTAGGAAAACTGCTAGAAAAAGCAGCGAAGAATAACGTACAAGTTCACTTGCCTGTTGACTTTGTCATTGCCGACAAGTTCGCAGAAGATGCAAACGTAAGTACTGTTTTAATTACTTGAAGCTATTTTTAAAATTTCTCTCTTTAAATAGTCTAGCTGCGCCACAGTAGAAGATGGAATTCCGGGAGGATGGATGGGTTTGGACGTCGGCCAGAAAACCATAGAATTATTCAAGGAACCGATCAGACGGGCGAAAGTGATCGTATGGAACGGGTAAGTATTCCGTCGTTTAAACAAAGCAATGGAAGCGACACGAAATGTTTATTTACAGCCCAGCTGGAGTATTTGAGTTCGAAAAGTTTGCCAAAGGAACCAAATCCATCATGGACGAAGTGGTGGCAGCAACAGCAAAAGGCACCACTACCATTATCGGTAATAAATCACGTAAAAAGTTTTTGAAGTTCGTTTTACCGTTCCTTTCTTAGGTGGAGGTGACACGGCAACTTGCTGTGCGAAATGGAAAACGGAGGATAAGGTTTCTCACGTATCAACTGGCGGCGGAGCCAGCTTAGAACTGTTGGAAGGCAAAGTTTTACCAGGCGTCGCGGCACTGTCTGACGCATAATTTGGCTCTATTATTTAGATTATTTATATAAACTCTACCGGAATGAATGATTCCTAGAAATTATTAGCGTTAAAGATAAATATACTGTTCATAACCATAAAACCATTAAGAAAATTACAAGTTTTAGATACAACATGGACTTTTTTCATTTCCTAAATTTTAATTCTTTATATAAAGTTCAAATTTTTATTTACAGGAACTACACTACTGTTTAACATTCATTTTAGCTTTTGTGTTGCTGTTGTGCAATGTTTCGTCTCTCTAAAACCATCATCAGCGTATTTACAAATATTTAATTTAGTAGTAGAAGCGGCTTGTAGTATAGGTTATACTCAGTGCATTCTCATAGA
The DNA here is from genome assembly GCA_037114965.1 of Monochamus alternatus. Classification (NCBI taxonomy): domain Eukaryota; kingdom Metazoa; phylum Arthropoda; class Insecta; order Coleoptera; family Cerambycidae; genus Monochamus; species Monochamus alternatus. The sequence goes on along the minus strand of CM073434.1, from coordinate 11,580,082 downwards.
TATTTCAGTTGTGGTAAAATTACTACATATATATACAGGGTGTGTCCCAATAGTAACACGCCAAACTACATCACACGCCACAATAGCTATGTCACTCCTTTACAACTGTAAATACAACGCAGTTATCCACACCACTCAGGTTTTGCGACTCATTGTGCATGTCGTTAGTTGAGTTTAAAACAGGCACATGCTACATGTGGAGGCTAGCATTAGGTCTGCAGGAGCTTCTGTAGTATCCTGAGGGGAAATAAATGTTTTCTGTGTCAAAATATTAACTTTTATTATGTATGTTGCGTACTAACTTGCGTACAATATTTGTATAAAAAATTATTTTGAACACTGTTATGAAAACGTGGACAAATCCTAAAGAAACCATCTCAATTACTTTTTCATGCTCTATCTTTGACCTGTTAGGGACGAAAAAACGGTGACACCCTGTATATATTAATACATTGAGTTAGATTTTGTATGTCTCCAAACTTTAATAACGAGAACATTCAAGCGCTAACCTAAGTGATGACAGTATACGTACCGCTAAGACCAACGACGACTAACTTAGGTTGCCACATTTTTTCTAGATAAATTTTTCTTCGCTTGAATGAGGTAGTGATTTTTGATTAAAGTTGTGTTTATCTCAAAATAGATTTGGATTAGATTCTCGCAATAACAAATTAATACCAAAATTTTTCACAATCATTTCATTTCACTTTGTGTAGAAAGACATGTTAACCTCACTTCTTTCCTGCGCTAGACGTATATCAGCAATTTATTGATAGGAAGTTTTAGCGCTGATCTAGGCACACTACTCCACGCTTGCACGGTTGAATACACCCAATGACAGTTAAAAACAATTCAGACGACAGACTTCATATTCATCTCATACTGACAAGGTAGTGGGCGCCACTGTACGGAATCAGCTGCAAACACACCACAATGAAGTTCTCCAGTGCTTACTTTGTTTATTTCATTTTGTAAAAGATGGAGACATAATTAAGGAAACTTTACTTGAGCAAATTCTAGTGGACCGATCTTTATTTTTCCATGATTCTTTTACCAGTTATGAACTAAAAATTGGTGTGTATATTATATTGAGTGGGGTTTTGTCACGAGACATATGACTCCAAGTTCTAATAGTGACATAAAAACGATATTAGACGGACTCGTAATGCATATTCACCTCATAATGACAAGGTAGAGCGCGCCACTGTACGAAACTAGCCGAGTGCTGCCAACACACCTCAATAAAATTCCCCAGTGCCTACTCTGTCTTTTTTAATTTTGTAATGAATAAAGTTATTTTTGATGGAAACTACGTATAATATTCGCAGTTATTATTCAGAGAACAAAAAAAATGCGTTCTAGTTCTGTACATTTTATTCTAGCCTGACATTAAACGATCAATAAATACGTTACATAAGGAACAGCCCCATACAAAACAAAAACATCAATTTTTAGAACATCGGAGCTATTAGGAAAAAAAATTATCACAATAAATATAAACCTATAAAATCTACATTATTGCATTTCTATTAAAACGTTAAAAGAAATTACGCTAATATTTTAACAAAGAGACTTGTTAAAACGGGATTTAATTTAAAATTAAATTTTCTAGATACGCACAATGATTATCTACTCAGATTTGTCACATATATATGTTTCAATTCCGTCTTCGGCATGTTCTCGAAGAGAGCGGCGCGGTTCTGGCCCTCTCCTTTTTTCACCCAATGACCGTACACACGGAAGGCGCACCCGTCCACAATCTGAAATTATAATGTTTAAAACACCGAAATTAACGCACTTACGTACCTTACCTTTCTCAACAGTTTCAGACGGTACGGATCCAATCTGGCGGTATCCAAACTTAGCGGCTCTGGTGTGTAACGAAGCCGTTGTATTCTGATCATGGCCCTTACGACCAGAATAGCCCACTGGAATTTACGCTTTGCGTTGAACTCCCTTTGTTGAAGTTTCTGAAAACAAAATAACAATCGGTGTAACGCAGACGATATGAAAACGTTTTTGTAATAGAAAATAAGACAAAAGACAAGATTTTCGTGAATGAAAATAAGCATCCAACAGGTTACGTTTCACGAAAGTGCTAAAAGAAAATACCAAGCATTAAAAAATTAAGATTAATATAGGGTGTGCAGACACTCGAGCGCAAAATTTACGGGGTCATACTGTTCGAAAAGGTTCATGTAACATTTTCTCGATAAGTCATTTTAACGGAACTACGTAACCTCGATGTTATTTTTTGGTTGTATTTTTTTTAATATCAGAACTTTTTTTTAAATTTGACACATTACTTTTATACAAATACAGGTTTATGTAAAATATTTCTAAAATAGCAGCACCTTAAAGGGTAGAAAATTTATGTGGTAGATGAAATGATTATAACTTTTTTGTCTTCAATTTTATTGAAATTTTGATGGCACTTTCTTATAGACTTATGATTTATCTAAAAAAATACTCTTATTTGAAAGTGTGTACTTTGAAAATAATTGAATGATAGCTGTAATGGTAATGGTTTGGCGGTTATTTCAAACCTATTGCTTCATATCAAGCAATTTCTTGGTTGTATACCATTCATTATTTTACACTTTGTTTGCTTTTAGCCTTGTTAAAATTAATTAAAAAACTGCTGCAGCCTTGTATAAATGAAGCGTGGTGTTTGAAATTACCGTCAAAGTAATACTATGACAGCCATGACTCTATTGTTTTCAAAGTAGGCTTTGGTTACAATGGTTACATCGTAAAAAAATTGAGATTCATCAGTATACAAAAAATGACGATTCTCGCAAACGGTTGGTTTGGTCGACTTCAAACAAAAGTATCCAAGTTTTAGAAAAACTTTCAGTCTTTAAGGGACTGCCATCAAAATGTCAATAAAATTAAGAACAATAACTCATTTCTATACTAAGCATCTACCTTATGTACCAATTAAAGCGCTGCAATTTTAGAAATATTTTACCGAATCTTTATAAATTTGAACAAAAAAAACGTTCCAGTGTTAAAAAAGTTCTCTAATTAATCAAGTGAAGGTAACTAATTGCTTCCAATATTTTAGCACAAAATTGCATTACAATCAATAAAAAATGTAGAACATATATTTCAATGTTGGGAATAGAAGAACCAAAACGCAAATTAAAAAATAATTTTGAGATTATGAATTTGACACATTATTTTTTCACCCCCTAAATTTTCTGCGAGGATTTTCAGGACACCCTGTATAAATAGCTATGGATCTTGCAATTGAGACAGCTTTTTTAATTTTACAGACCGGAAAAATACATCGAATTTCTCATCAAGCTGTCCAAATTATACGATCAATCGGCACTGTGGTACATATCAAACGCAAAAAGTGTGGAAATAATCATCAGTCAGATGCTGTTTTGTTTATTTATGTTAGTAGATAGTGACAAACAAACGTAAAGCGCCGCAAATGTTATTTTTTCCTCAAAACATCTTTACCAGAGCAAGGTCTGCGATGCGGCTAAACCGTCGGCTAGTTCTTCTTAAAGAATGTTTCAGTGGGCCGATGTCTTGATCCCACAATTGCTGAAATAGTATTAAATAAAGACACTGCGACGTGGCGGGTGCCACATCAGTTATTACAAAACACAACGGATTTCCATCTGGACGTACACAGACTTTAAATTTAGTTATCAATTTTATTTACAAACAGTAGTCAGTCAATGTAGTTTGTTAATTGTGAATTAATGTTCCTATCCCGTTTTTATAATATTAAATTTGTTTTACTTTTACCACATTTTGCACTAACAAATTGATCAAACCCAATAATCCTATTGGCAAGACAAAAGAACTGGCCAATTTTAACATTCATTTTGAATATTTAACAGAAAGAAAAACATACAGGGTGACACGGTAAGTAAAGAACAAACGAAGGTCAAATATATTTAATTAAATATTAATTTTATTGATTCATTATTTTGAAATTAACTTCCTCAAAAATGAAAATTCCTGAAACTGTTACTGCCAGACTAATTTTAGAAAATTTATGCTCATGTTTATCTAAAATTTTATACTACGACATAGTGTACTATAATGTATTATTAAAAACCAATTTTAAAGATCTGTTCATTTTTGACTTCTTTACCAATATACAGGGCTTCCAAGTAAGATGTTAAATATTGAATTTCAGTCATAATTTCTAAACCGTTACCTTGGCAACCTCGAAAATTCGGTTAAATTTTAGAAAATGTATATGAAGTACTGACTAATGTGACAGTCCCTTTATGCCTTATCATTTTTTACCAGTTTTTGGACACCCTGTATAAACAATTTGCACTTTTTATTGAACAATTCTTAACAATAAAAAATAATCTTAGATTTGTAATTTTTGAGGAAGTCGGTTATAGTTTCCAAATTTATATTTGAAATTCATTTGTTCTTGCATATATTAAATATACACCTACAAGTTGGTATCCTTAAATTTGAGCTACCAATTAGTCAATTTATTATACAGGGTGGTCACATAAAAATTGCCCCTCCCCGTTTCTCCGTTATAAGTTGTAGGAACCCTGTATATTTTTACGCCATTAGAAAGACAGTCAACTGAACTTTTAAAAGATCGAAGGGCAATTTTAGTGCGATCACCCTATACAATATGGTACCTTTTGACCTTAATTTGAATGATTCGAGTTAATGCAGGTAGAAAACTGGTTCGTTGAAATTTTTGAGGAGAATACTTAACATATTTATGTTTATAACATCTCTATTTTAATATAACCCTGATAAGATTTTATATAATTTTAAACAATAAAAAAAAATGGGCGCCCATTAAAATTTGTTAGGTTATAACAAGTGCTATCTGTCAAATGTCAAAGACCACTGTGTTTGAATACGATGGATCTGGTACCAAAACAATAAAATTCTTTAATTAACCAAGTGAATGTAACTAATTGTTACAATTTACCTCTAAATGATGGTTAAAGAAATGTAATTTTTTACTTGTAAGTACATCAAAACTTTTAATATTTTAGCACAATGCTACATTATATTACATTCAATAAAAAATATAGAACATATATTTTAAGGTTGGCAATAGAAATTTTGGCACAAAACCTCATAAGTTCAAAAATTCAGTTACTTTCAACTTAAAAGGTGAATAGTCTCCCTTGCTTTGACGAGTGATAGTTAGTGATTTCCATTTTGATGTTCAATTTTATTACAGTACAACATAGTTGAAAGTTACACATGAATGGGATAACTACACTCACCATAGTATGGAAGAATGGGTGTTTCAAAGCATCCTTAATTGAGATTCGCTGCTTTGGGTCTACGACTAGAAGTTTCCGGATCAAATCCTTCGGAGCATCTGTAAAAAGAATTCACGTAGTACAACGCAAAATATAGGAACCAGAAAAGTTAAGTTCGGTATATAGGGACTTAATATTTTAAGTCTGCTTGGTAGAGTCTGTAAATATCATGGACAGGTTCTACCTGTTAAAACTGAATACAAGATTTCATAAATAGGTTGTAACAAATCCTAGTTATTTCAAATTCTAAATGCATTTGTGTGGTATCTCTTATTACAACACACACACTGCACCTTAATTTATCATATTTATTGCACAATTTTCTTTAAGTACGTGGAAAAAATTCAAGAAATTATGCTACGGCTAGGACAACGACAGGCTGGTTCTTAACTTATATGCACAAATTTAACTGTTTTATAGACATCAAATAAAATGAAAAGCCTATATAAATATCTATCCTAAAATGTTTCATTTTCGACATACAGGGCGTGAAAGGTTTTTGATGACGGTTTTTAATTAGTATTTCCCAAATGCTTACAGATCAATTTATGAAATTGGCACAATTCCATAACTTTTTTTGCAAAATTTAAAAAGAAGACATAAATATTTTACCCATAAAAAAAATTAAAAATTTACCACCATAAAAAAATTGGTGCAATAAACGACAAAAGGCAAAAATAAACCCATTTAAGCTATATTATAATTGTAATAATTATAAAAACTGTCAAAACGTTTTCATAACTTTACTGGTCGAATATTTCTGACAGATTGAAACCATGAAAACCTATTGTAATGGAAACTCATCTACCTTTGTCGTTTGTTAATTATGTTCCTGTTTGCTTTACAATTTATAATTTTTGTAATCCCTTTATTTTGACGTTTTCTAGAAAATTCCAGGCTAAATTCGATTCGGTTCTAGATGCGTTCTCGAGAACTGTAAAAATATAATATAGTATAAGCGTAGCTTGACCTCGTCTTCAGAGTTCAGTTTATGTCGAGAAGTGAGTGACGGAAACGTCAAAGTAAAGATTTGAATAGTCTAATTTGTCGTAATTTGTGTAATTTATAAAACGACTTACCTGATATATCGGCCCACTCAGGTGAAGAGAATGAAAACTTTCCTTCCATAATATTCCTCAACATGATCATTTGCTTTCTATGCCAAAACGGAGGGCACCCGACCAACCTAAAGCATTAAATTTTGTATACCGATTTTAAAATACTGAAGTAGGTATCGCTTACTTACAGTGTATACATTATCACACCACATGCCCATCTGTAATAAAAAAAATGGTTTAAGAAAAATGACATTGAAATCTCAAAATTTTCGAACCTACATATCCACCTCAAAAGAGTACCCTGGAGCATCTTCTATCATATTGCACTTCAGAGTCTCGGGTGCCAAATAGCCAGGAGTTCCACATAAATCTAAAAAGATGTCCCCAACAGTTTATATTTTACCTTTGTGTTTATGTATAAAAAAAGTAAAAAACACTCACCATGCAACTGCTCTTCTCCATTTAAAAGTTTAGCAAAGCCAAAATCGGTAATCTTCACATTTAAATTGTCGTCTAAAAGGATATTCTCCGGTTTGAGATCCCTGTGGACCACATTCCTTGAATGTATGTGTTCCAGCCCCTCTAATACCTGTCTCATAATGTATCTTGTTTTCTTTTCGGATAAAGTTACCACAGTCGTTAGATAATCGAAAAGCTCCCCATTTTTACAAAGTTCAAAAACCAGAAAAATAAACGTAGTCGATTCGAACACATCTTGCAGTTCAACTAAACAAAATTGTGTCATTAAGTACATTGTTTATAAAGAAAAACGGTAACACTTACTAATATATGGATGGCCAGCCACATGACGTAATATGTCCACTTCTTGCTTAGTGGCCTCTAGAGTAGAGCCGTCATTTACTCCATCACTGCTCAAATCTATAATCTTTGCCGCAAACTCTTTCCCAGTTTCTTTTTCAATACATCTCCTTACTGTGGAAGATATACCTCTGCAAATTAAATTTAGTTTATATTAGGATATTTATTTTCTAATGACAATTTTGTCTCATTACCTTCCCAAAATTTCTTTGGGTTCATACTTTGCATAAAATTCTTTGGCAGCGTCCTTATCCGGCAATTTATCATATTCTTCCTCCTTGGCCATTTCTTTCGTTTTACTACACTGCAAAATCTAACAATGTCTATGAAAATTACTAAAAATAAACTAGCATGCTATAGCAATTTACCCTTCAATTATCTTAGAGGTTAACTGTTCCAATTATAACGTCTATTGAGTAAATTTAAATTTGCTCACATATTGGACTATAAGTTTTATAATTTGTATTTTAAATTAATGAGAGTTTAATTGTTATAGATTACTTTTATTGTGACGGAGATTTTTTAAGAAATTTAACCTTCAACTGTCATTTTATATGCAGAACAATGGTGAATGGAATACGGAATAAATTGACAGAAACATACGGAACATCAGAAATGAAGTGTTTTGTGGGACCAACCACAGATCATTGAACGAAAAAATGGAATCGGCTTTTTTTAGCCAACAAACAGACACTACAGACAGCCAGCCAGCCAGCAAGGAAAATAATCTTGGTTTCATTTCTTTGACCCTCATGTCATGTATGGATGTATATAAAACAAAAAATATATTTTGAATAGGTTTCACAAAGTTGGCTCCTGTTAATTATGACGTTACTCAATTATATATGAAATCAGTCAATATTTGTTGTGTTGTGTTTGTTGATATTTGTCAATATGTTCTCAAAACTACGTTAGTCCAATATGTTAACGAGAAATTCTATATTTTTCACAAAATTCGGTCAAATGTACAGCACTTGTATTTTTGGCAGATTAAAAGGCAAATTAAATAATTCGTTTCCGAATTTAATTAACAAGCATGTTTGCGCAGCACAAGCCCATACAGATATAAAAGTCCCTGATTTCACAAAGTATAGAAGAGACAGTGTTAAATGTCCAAATGTTCCTACTTCTTGTTCCGAAGAATCTAGGAAAACATTTACATATATGATATCTGGAACTCTTATCACTGCAGCATTGTACGGTCTGAAATCAGAAGTTACTAGGTAAGTTCCAAAATTATGTTAACTAAAAAATGAAATTTAATCAATATTTAAACACCTTTAGACTTGTTACATTCATGAGTGCTTCAGCTGACGTTTTAGCCCTCGCGCAGATAGAAATCAAGTTATCTGATATACCAGAAGGAAAATCTGCCACATTCAAATGGAGAGGTAAGCCTCTTTTTATTCGTCATCGAACAGGGGAAGAAATAGCAGTATCGCGTGCCGTACCAATAAATACTTTGAGGGATCCTGAAGAGGATTCGAAACGTTGTGAAAATCCTTCATGGTTGGTTGTGATCGGAGTTTGTACCCATCTGGGGTGTGTACCTATTGCAGACGCTGGTGATTTTGGACCTGGTGGTTATTACTGCCCCTGTCATGGTTCGCATTACGATGCAGCTGGAAGAATTAGAAAAGGTCCTGCTCCCACTAATTTAGAAATACCTCCATATAATTTTGTAGGAGATGACACATTAGTTGTTGGATAATAAAGTAAATGTTTTCTTTATGTTAATACCTGTTATTCTTGTTTATCATTCAATACATTTTTTTAACTAGTCTGAATTAGTAATAGTTGTAACACGCTAATGATAATAAACACTGAATGTTTATTTTATTTACTTTTATTACAGACACCAATTAATATACTTTTTATTATATAACTGAATGAGCCACCTCATTATCTTTTGACATCCTCTCTACATCGAATAACAATAAAGTAATCTATGAATCGAATTATGTATTTCTTTTTTTTCTTTTTCAATATATTGTAATTATTTAATTCCAAATAAAGTTAAACTTTGTTACTAATTGAGATTAATGTTAGAGAAATTGAAACTAAAGTTCTTGACTCCATTTCCAAATAACAAGCTCCAAAATGGCAGTGATACCTAGGGCGGAATTCATAGTCAACACTTCACTTAAGTGTGACTTTTCATTTAAAGTATACTTAAAAAAGACGCCCTGAATTTTTATCTTGTAAATTGTAAAGCTAAGTGCACACTTAATCTTAAAAGTATGATCTATAAATTCCACCCCTAGTCTTCATAAATTCATAGGATGTATAATGAGGGCTGTATTGCGAAAATTCGCCTTAATCTGCATTGCTGCAAATGATGAAGAAGAAGACGAATATATTATTTTTGACATTTTGACAAATTCTTATTTATTTACATTTGTTTATCTGAGATATGACAGATATTTGTATAGTATGCTTGAAACATGAGAGTTGTTTAATAAATGTTGAGGAAAATGATTCAGACAGCGAAACAACTTTATGCAAGCTAAAAAATTGCGTACCAGAAGTGGTAATATTTCTCGCCTTTCTGTCGCAGAATTTTTTTAAATTGTTCTGTTCTAGGAATGGAAACAATGTTTTAAAATATGCACATTTTGCAAAGATGATTTAAATAAAGCCTACGATTTTAAACAGTTATGTATAAATTCTTATACATCATGGAAAGATACACTTATCATAAAGCTAGAAGAAAATAGATGTGAAAAAAGTGAATTAGATTCAGATAGAGATAGTTTTACTTTAGATAATGATGAATGTTCCGAAGAAGAAATATTAAACGATGAAGATGAAGTTAAATGTTTTGATTGTAGCGCAACATTCAAAACTAAGGTATTGTTACGAAAACACATCGCCCATACACATACAACAAAGAAAAAAATATTGCGAAAAAACAATTGTTTATGTAAATTTTGTATGAAAGCATTCGCAAATCAAAACGCTTTAAAAAGGCATTTGAGGATTTGTAAAAGAAATAATGGTAAAGGTTAAAATAAACAGTATTTCATATATTAGAATTTTTTTTTGCAGTGATAGCAACTACGGAAGCTAAACCAGCAAGAAAAGTCTCGAATAGTAAAACGGAATTGTCAGAAAGTACAAAACGTATAAATAACAAGATCGTTTCTGAACTGGATCCTAAAGTTTCTCCCGCTTGTTCACTGTGTGGAACAACATTTTGTAACAAGTATTTATTAAAACGCCACCTTCAAAATGTACATGCCACCGAAAAAAAATTTAAGTGTGACACTTGTGACAGAACATTTGCGTCCTCAGTATATTTAAATGCACATAAAAGGTATCATTCTACAAGACGTCTTCTTCAATTTAATGTTGTTTTTCTTGTAGGTACCACGCTGGCGATAGGTCCCACATATGTTCTTTCTGTGGCAAGGGTTTTATAACGGCAAGCGATTTATACCACCACGAAAAGATACATGCTAATAAACGAGCGTATCGATGCGAAATATGCCCTAAAGCCTTTAACACCTCATCTGACCTACATAAACATAAAATCTGTGTTCATTTAGATAGATCCGAATGGAAATATGTCTGCACGTACTGTCAGAGAAGGTTTCCCTTGAAAACCAATCTCGATACTCACGTGAAGACACATACAGGGGAGAAGAATTATGCCTGCCACCTCTGCGATAGACGGTGTATCAATAAATCCGTACTTACTCGACACATTGAAACTCATTCCAATGTTATCTCCTTCAAGTGTAATTTGTGTATGCAGGGTTATAAATATAGGAAATCGCTCGACGTGCATATGGCGAAAGTTCATGGTGTCGGTGACGTTAAAATTCCTGAGAGAATTAAAAAATTTTTCTGCCACCTGTGCCCCAAGTCATACTTTGCAAATAATAAGCTTCAAAAGCATATTAGGTCGCATAATGGAGAGAGGCCCTTTCGGTGCCCCCATTGCGAGAAATCCTTTGTGGATAAGTCGTATATAAAACAGCATTTGAAAACGGCACATGATATGAATAAGTTAGAAGATTTGTAGGAAGTGTATTTTTTATATGTATTTTCAACAAAATCGTAAAATATACAAATTTTAAATATATATGTTTTTGTTTTAATTATGTTAATTAATTATTGAAGTTATAGTGGATCTTACTTTTTTAATAAAATATAAGAACACTAATCAAACCTACATTTATTTAACATATAGTTTTTAAGTATTGTAGTTTACCCATGGCATAGATCCTGTCACACAACTAGTTGTAAAAAGAGAAACTGTTGATAACCATTCATATCAATTATAAATTTCGTAATTGTTAAATATCACAAAATTTTCGATTTTATGAATTAGGTTCAGTGTAAATACTCCACTCTAAAGATGCTTTATATTATGCAGAAACATGACTATATTGTAGTTTTGTATTTCATTTATTATATGACAATAGGAAACATTTTCAAAATTTTATAAAATTTTGCCATGTAAGTAGGACGATAAAATTTTTGTATAACGATAAATTTATCCTAAATATGAGTTTTTCCTTTTACAACCAAAGTGTTTACTACATGTTTTTACCCTATGAATACTTCTATTCATTTTTGATAAGAAAATTTTGAAATTTATAGAAAAAAAAACAACACATTAAATAAACTTAATTTTTTATTTTTGTTCTTGATATTTTAATATCATAGCTATATATTGTTATAATTTATTTTTTTGTTGTATTGTCTTTTAGTATGGTAACTTGTATAGATCTTTAAAAATTGAAATTTCAATTTGAATTTTTTTAAGTTAAGAACATAAATTATATCTTTACTTATCCGAGCTAGCTTTTATCTGCGTTTTTCTGATGATTAACTTATTATAAAATTTATTTTATAGGTCCACTAATTTTGATTAATAATAAATTTGGAATTCACTTTTATATGCTTTTATGAGTCTGTATCTCAATGGTAGGTTCAAAACAGGATTAATATTGATTATTCAGATAAACTTTATTAACAATTTTGATAACTTCAATTTATGAATGAGATGTTCAATTTTTAACTAATTTACTTTTATTTAAAATATTAAAATTTTAACAATTTGATTGGTTGAATAGAACCGTATTATACATACAAGAAATTTCTTCCGAAAATTATGGGCAAATTTTTGGGAAGAATTTTTATTAAAGTTTGTATGTATATTTCATCTATTATCTACGTTACTTTGCAAATTGCCAAACTCGAGATTTGCGCAAATTCTGCAGCACGTTCTCGATTGTAGTTATAAAAATATAGAACATGTTTTATATATTTTTACGAATAAAAATTTCCATTAAATTATTGATATATTTTTCGTATGTATAAAACAGCTAAAAAATTTTTAGCAAAATTATTAGATAAATTTTTGCTATAATTCTTGTGTGTAAAACAGTTCTTTGAGAGTATTTTGAATTTTAACAGAATATGTTTGAAGGTGGTAGTAAGTATATTTTATCTAGGGTGGTAGTGACCACAGAATAAGATGAACAGTGAACATTAATATGAATTTGCAAGGAATAACGCCCCGCCCACGTCGTCTCTGATTGGTCTGAATATTTGCATTTTAACATATGCTAGTGGTTGTCCGGTTGTCCTTTTGACATTGAGATGAGATAAATAAAAGCAGGTAAATGATGAAATATGAAATGATGATGAAGAAGAAGAAGAGATAATGGAGAATGGAGTAGTTTAATTTTTGTTTTTGTAGATGATCATTTGAGCAAAATTAAAAATTAAACTTAAATAATTCTAATGTTTAGTGACTGCATGACTGTAAATATATTTAAAATAATTAAGTAGCAATAAACTTTGTTTTGAAAATATTAATATAATAGTTTTTTTGGTGATGACACAACTTTATGGTTAGTATTCCGGGAATTACAAAAAAGCAGATTAAATTTATCTGATAACTTTCAGCGCTATGTTGGGCGTTATATTATTTACATTTTTAATTTTGACCACAAACATTTCCGAAAATGTTGCTTTTACTCCTATATTGCTCTCACTTGAAACTAATACAAACAATACTTTACAAATAAATAACACAATAGAATATATCTTACAATTCAATATTACCCATGTAAGTATAAAACGATTTATATAAAGTATTCTCTTTTAAATAAACATTTTTTTAGATGCGAGAACCTCCTAGGATATGGATTCATAGTGACGATGCCAATATTACTTCGCCGCTAATGATAGTAGCCAGACAACCGAAGGAAGTATTGTCATGGCAGTTGCCACTGTTTGTAGAGGGTGACCTAGGAGATGTCAAGTTTATGACTACGGCTAGAACTTTATGTTACGACATACTTAAAAACAAAAGACTGTCAGGTACGTGCAACACTTGTGTAATTTGCAATTTTTCTGAACTCTCAGATACGTTATCTGGTGTAATTATATAATACAGGGGTTCTGCTACAATTTTAAATAATAGCAATTGTTTTGTTTTAGGGAACACAAATATACAGTCCGAACAACTTATCTTAACGATATCAACAGTGTCTGATGTCAATGCAACATTTACTGTTAACGTCAAAAATCAAGGCTTCTTTCAAATTAAACCGTCAATGAAGTACAATTTTAGTATATCCCCAAGTGAGCCCAGGTAATATTTTATGTGATATGCAGGGTGTTTTATAATAGTATGTCTGTATAGAGGGGTGATGGTGAATCTGCTTATAGTTGCGGCAAGAATTCAGACGACTTACGTCATACAAACAAATGAATAATTCATCATATTTTCATTAAAATATTTAAGAAATTGCAACTGAGAATAATGAAATTATATACTACACTAAATGTTGCAGTATATATTGCACTAAATTACAATTATGTTGGCAATAAAAACAATTTTGTAACACAGCCGTGACGTAAGTCGTCTGAATTCTTGCCGCAACCAGGTATATGATTTTATGTAAAAAAGTTCATATACATATGTTTTGATAAAAATCCTCAACTGAGTACCAAAAAAAGTAGAATTCAGTTGAACGTTCTTAACAACTTTTTATTGTACCCATATCATATTCAACACTAGAAGAATTAAGGAATAGAATAATAGTATCTTGTGACATAAACATACTCCGGAAATGTTTAAAAGAGTGCGAAATATGCGGAAAAAGGCAGAAGCAACTTATATAACTTGTTTTTTTTTTATACATATACTATTTGCCTTAGTGTAGTTGTTAATTTGTTATTATTCTTAATGAAATTATAACGACTTTCTAAAACATCAATTGATAGTTCTTGGAATTTGTTAATTAGCCCTGTTTAATCTTTTTTATCCTGTATCAATAAGTAAGCCAGAAAAGTACTAGAGGATTTTGAAATCCGATACTTAATTTAGCGAGTTACAGGAAATCATTTTTTGTTTATGAAAACAGGTATGAAAAAATTGCAAGAGACAAAAAAGTTTCTAAATTGAAAAGGGAATTAAACCCTGGTTCTAGAATAAAGCAGTGGCGTACCGAAGAAGCTGGACCCCAGAAAAAGTATCACACTGTAGATCGTGTCAACTATTAGGCAGCGCTAATGATGTAAGTCATCTAAGTTAGCCTAAGTTGCAAATTTAAGCTACATATCTCATAAACTGTGAGAGATACAAAGAGAAAACTAATCATTGAAATTGTGACACCCTGTATTATGGTACGATGCATTTATGTACATGTTTATATAAACTTTTTAACTTAAAATCATACGCAAATTCACCAAGAGACATACTTTTATAACACATTCTGTATTATAGTTGTTTATGAACTTTAAGAAGTGTTAGCTCTTTTTAAAATAGGAAAATATTCCTCCAATTGTAGGATTCTAAATAATTTCTTTTTCAAGATTTTTTTCCAAAAAAACAACATAAAAAATATTTGTGCCAATTTTCAAACTTTTATCTGTACAATTAAGGTCATTAATTAAATTCATTTTTTTTTATTTAATTTTTGATACTCTGAATCTTCAAAACTAAGCATTTCCCGAGCCATATTTATATGAACCTATTTTCATATTTTGAAAAGCTCTAGCACCTGTTAAATTTTGGCCCCTGCAATTGTGACACCCTGTAAATCGGTATGAAATGAATTGCACATATGTATTTCAGTTATTTTTTCTACAACTTCTCAACAAATTTAACACTTGCCGCAAAGGATTCAAATTACGAAACTGTCATTTTGGAAGTTAATTCCAATGACGATATCTGTATGACAGTTAGTATTCAAAATGTCAGTGTAAGTACATTTACTACATTGCCGTCATTGTTCATGCTATTTTAAATTTGCGACAATATAAGTTATTTAATTTTATTATTATTTTATTTAATTTTGTAGTGCCCGGTATTTGATACGGACCAAGATGTTACTTTTAGAGGTTTTTATGAGACCGTTAATCGAAAAGGTGGGATTACTATATCGGTAAGTTCTATTATAGCAAAAAGCTTGTACTCAAGCCGTGAATTGCCGCTCGATATTTTTATTTTTAGAAAAACAACTTTCCCTACGGTTTCTATGTAGTTTTTGTAGCAAAATCAGACGACTACGATTGCACACGTGCTAAAATATTAACATCGCCTGATTCTTCAAGAGTTAAAGATATTTCCCTGATTATTAAACCCAGCATAGCGTATAGAGATTACGTCAATGCCGTAATTGTCACTCTATGTACCATAGGTAAGTAATTAATTTTTGTTAAAAAAGGGTCTTATCAAGATGCTTTTTTGTAAAATTGGAACAAGAATTTTATTTGTTCTAGGTGCGTTCTACGTAATTTTTGGATTTCTGTTCTTTTTTTGTTCCATAAAAAAGAGTCCACCTCGACATATGGATTATATTCAGGAAAGCGATATTCAAGCGCATAGTTCAAGTGAGTCTTTTCTGTATTTTTTTAGCGGTGTTGCAAATACTAAGCACTTAAGAGCAATGCGTGCACGAAAATATTTGTTTATGAAAACCTACTGTTCTGTGTTTTTTTTACTTTCATTTGCAAAATACAGGTTCATTACAGACTGACGGTTCTTATTTTATCGTGAAGAATTAGAAAAATTGATAACAAAACAGCAGAAAGTGAGTAAAGTTAAATTATAGCGGAATAATAAAATAAATAAAAAACAAAAAACATACTTAAAAATTTTATTGAACTATTGATTGCTTTGTACTTATGTAGTTCCAGCTTCATTTGATGTGCAACTGTCAGAAAATCACTGTTAGTAATCTAATTATACGTATTTGTACAAACACCTCATTTTTTTAACAGTCATTCTAATAACGTGATTCGTTTTTGTTAGGGATTGTTCTATCGACACCAATCAATCAAGATACAGGTATTTGGTTTTGTTTGCGCTTCAAGTTTTTGCTTTTTTGTAGTCAAGATATTTTGTACATATCTATGTAATATTTTGAACAGGAAAGCTTTTCGTTTGGTGGTATATTTGAAAGGTGTGATTTTTTTTTTAACAAATTTTGTCTAAATTCGTAAAAGTATTCAATATATCGTACTGAAACGATAAGCATTTGTTATGCTGCAATCATGGAATATTTTAGGTCACAATTTTTTTGAGGCTTGCCTTTCAAGGTCTCCATTTGAATAATAATAATGATTTTATTACCTTTAGATATTGCATGAAATAAAATAATATGAAATTAATATTTTAGTAAAAGGCAGAGTTCGGAGGTCTAGAACCTCTGCTCTTCTATAATCGTTTTTAAAGCTCTAAAAAAATATGCACTTATTAAAATGCATCTGTTTGAGTTTTTATTTTGTTGTTTAACTAGTCCTGATTACCTACACTTTTAACAAATTTAGAGGAAACCAAAATAAGCAGCATTTTGCATTAATTATAACCAATTGAGTTGCCATTACAAAATATCGTTATAGCTGCCTACTAGAATAAATTATAGTTTGATTAAATTTCTACTCTATCCAAATCATGCCATGTAATTGATTTTAAATAAAGTTTTTACTCAGAAATTTTTAAATTTACGAATAGACTACAAAATATCTTTTTTGTTTAGAATGAATCAGGCTATATATATATTTTTTATTGTCAATCAGAAAAGGACGGCTCTGTTGCCATCATTTACATTCGGGAATTAAAATTATACGATACAATTTGCAAATATACAGCGTGTAAGACAAACGCAGGTCATCCTGTTTTGGAGGCAAAATATGACAATTTAACCCTAGTTATCCATATACAAATATGCCTTCTTTAAAAGATACAGGGTGTTACAATTGAACGTTTACAGTTGTTTTTTTGATATAATTTCTTCAGTTTCTTATGTATGACTTTGAAATTTTGTATAGATACCTATTGTGATATGTCACAGTTAATAGGATTACCTTTTTTTTGTGTGCCACATTGTTTTGTCCACAAAAACCTGGAATTAAATGTTTTAAAATTGACAATCCTATCTACAACACACATTTTAAAAAAATACAAAGGAAGAAATGTCATACTGAATAAAGATTACTATTATTATAGCTTACAGAAAAATAATACTTTTCTCTTACGAGAGATTTGCGGAATGTTTCCTGAAATACTCTGTATAATTATAACAATATATTTTAATGCAAAAGTTTGTTGAAAACTCTAATCTTCCTCTTGAAAGGTCTTAAAATCATTTATTGAACAAAAAAAGAAAAATTAATTAATTAATTAGTAACAGCGACGAATACTTGGCAATAATTATTAATGCTTGTTATTTGTGATGTTAAAATTTTTTTGAAAATGTTTACTAATATTGTGTTGAAATGTTTTTAAGAAAGGTATTCTTTTATTTTGAAAATTTGATTTTTTCAAGACACAATTCGTCTTTTTTTGGTATTTTATCACTGAAAATTGTAAAATTAAAAACATTTGTAAATAGGATCAGTTTGGAGTTGTTTTTAATATATTTATTTTTGTCTACTTTGAAATTTTGCAATGAAGAGACGTAATTACTTCTCTAAAAACATTATTTGCACTGTATGTGTAGATTTAACACGGGTTTTTTTTTTATTATTATTTCTTTAAGAAAATTACAAATAAATACTTTCACACAGTTTAAAGACGAAATTTGCATGTATTATTTATTTTTTCTTGCTTTTAAAAGCGTTTGAATTTGTGTGTAGCTTTGTCATTCATGAAAAAAGCATATTACATTTTACGTCATGTATAATTTTAAATTTTTCTACATTTTATCATCATACCTTTTAAATTCCAGCAATAATTTTTCTGCTCGTAACTAATTAATTTTATTTACTAATACACGGATAACACCTTATCGCTCATTAACCTTGTTTTCTTTACTGCATGACGCCTTAACCGCAGTAACAAATGCAAAGCACGTTCTTCAGTATGTAGAAGTGAACTTACTATTTGCGACTATGTTTAATTCTTCTTTATACAGAACTGACAACTGTAGGTGCCGAATTGGTAGTGGATAATATCTCTGTTGATGAGACTGAATACGATGTAGTCGACGAGATTGAAACCGTCAGAGAAATAAGACTGTGTCGAGGTTATCCTTATTTGACGGACTTAGCCAGGAAGGACCCCAGGGTGTTGAAGAGAAAATCGTACTTGTACCTCTACAACGTACTGACAATAGCGATATTTTATGGGCTGCCGGTAGTGCAGCTAGTCATTGCATATCAACATGTGCGTAGTATACGTAACGTCAGTTTTTGATACTGTAATGATTTTTGTGTTTATTTTGTAGATTTTAAATGAGACAGGACAGCAAGATTTGTGTTATTACAATTTCTTGTGCGCTCACCCTCTGGGACTGCTAAGCGATTTTAACCACATATTTTCAAATATCGGTTACATTTTGTTGGGTGTACTGTTTGTTATCATAACCTATAATAGGGAGTTGACACATAGAGACATTGATTTTGACAGAGTAAGTACACGCAGTTGGTAAGGCAGGAATCTTTAAGGGCTTTCATTAAAAAAAATGTATCGTCGTCTGCTAAATCTCAGCAGTCGTACTTTATTTAGTTTGTAGACTTACCGCGTGTGGCAGCAGTCTACAATACATATGATGTAGTTGCCAATTACTCTTATTAAGAGGTAAGCTATTGCAGTGGCAATTCCAAATGTCAATTATGACATTTGTGATTCCAAATAGTAACACTGCAGTCGCTACGCGGCAGTACATTACAGAATTCTGTATTGAAATTCGGCTGATTTAGCAGACGATGAATTGACAAACTATTAGGTAAATTTCTAGTATTTCTATCGAATTTAGAATATATTTGTTTTTAATAAGCCAAATACGAACTTTATAGATGAATGATGTATTTCCCCTTTTTCTGTATTGTGGCCTCTAAATAACAAAATTGTTGGCGATAAAATCCCGTTTTTTATTTTATGTTCTTTTGTGAATAATTTACAAATTTTCCATAAATTTGCGAGATCTATAATCGTTCAATTACACAACAGTATGAGATTAAGGCAACTTTGACATATGCTTAATAATAACAATTGTTGTTCAAAGCATCATTGCCATGGCAACCAAGAATGCTTAAAACACTTGCAGCTACCCAATAGCAGTGTTAGTCAACCAGCCTTAGTTGTGGACCATGTCGGCTAGATGGCGAAACTATGATATGTGCAAAATCTCTTAAACGAGCCCTAGAGAAGTCGGTAAACAGGGTCAGACTGACTTTATTTTAAAAACTGACTCTGTTTACTTACTTGCCTATGGCTCGTTTAAGAAATTTTGCACATATTATAGTCCCGCCATCTAGCAGACATGGTCCACAACTAAGGCTGATTGACTAACTATGCTTTATATAAACACTGCCAATAGTAGATGGCGCTGAGGTGATGGTGCTGTAAATGGAAGCAGCTATGTTTGATTTGATTTTAAAAACATATTTTTCAAATCGATTTAAATAGTTTTTTGTTCTTTTAAGCACTATGGTATACCGCAACATTATGGGCTGTTTTACGCGATGGGTGTAGCTCTTATTATGGAAGGTGTTTTAAGCGGGAGTTACCACGTTTGTCCCAGTCAATCAAATTTCCAATTTGGTATGATTAATGTTAAATTATACACGTCGATATATATTCATTACCGTTTTTTTTCAGATTCAAGCTTTATGTACGTAATGGCGGTATTATGTATGGTAAAATTGTATCAAAATCGACATCCAGACATTAACGCTTCTGCTTACGCTACTTTTGGAGTGCTTGCAATTGCAATTTTATTAGGTAAGTTAAATTTTTGCCATTTATAAATTTCCGAATTTTATGTTACTTTTTTTTTCAGGTATGATTGGAATTTTTGAAGGAAATTTGGTGTTCTGGATCTTCTTCATTATTATTTATGTTTTAACGTGTTTTTATCTCAGCATAAAAATATACTACATGGGATGTTGGAGTATAAGTAAGTTATATATAACTTTTCGATTATACCGAGTGTCGTGGTTTTCCTCTAAAAATTATAGAGGTCTGACAAATAGAGTGATTTTGAGAGTAGGGTAATAATTGCAGTATACGCCTACTTATTGGAAGAATAAGTATGAAAGTATTTTTATATTTATTATTTTGTAGGCAAATCGTCTATGAGACACATATACCACATAATCGTAAGTGACTTCTGGTCTGGACCATTAAATGTGCTAAAACCCTGTTATTTAGGTATTTTCCGTTTTTATTTTTATCAGACAACACGTTCCTAAATTTTTTAATTTGCAGCTCGTTTCGTTCTCCTTGCCTTGGGAAATATCTGCAATTGGGGACTAGCGTTATTTGCGTTGTATAAACACCCAAAAAATTTCCCAGTCTTTCTTTTAACAATATTCATGGCAAACACATTGCTTTACTTTTTCTTTTACATAGTGATGAAGGTAAGCAAGGATTTGTAGAAATTTTTGGATGATATTGCTCTAAAAAATATATACAATGTAAATAATATACAGGGTGTCTTGATATTCCACGCATTTGATACTCCAGAAATGGATGTCAAAAATTAGAGAATAGAACATCAAAAAATATGACTATTCCTTTGGACCATGCGTCGATCGTCTCTTGTTTTCGAGAGACAGGGTGGTAAGCTACTGTTGTTAGTTCCTTAATCTGCTGCTAGAGGTCGTTGACTACTAACTTGTGTAGTGACATTTTATAACATATCTTTTCTGAGGTTAGGATTTTAATTTTGTTTATTTTTTGATGTTGCATCTTCCTCCAAAATTTTTACGCACGTTAGAACACCCTGTATATTTATTTAACGTTTTGATTAATGAAACTGTAGGTAATTCTCAATTACTTTGAAAGTACATGTATTGTGTCTGTGTTGCAGTATTTGAATAAAGAAAAAGTCAGGATCCTAACTTGGATCTTCTTAATGATGTCCACATTGTGCGCTATAACCGCGCTCTATTTTTTCACGTTCAAAGTAATTTCTTGGTCGGTAAGTAAACGTAAATGATCAGAAAAAATTCTTTATTAATACGTTTACTTTTATAGAGAACACCCGCCGAGTCTCGCCTGTTCAACAGGGAGTGTTTGCTACTTCGGTTTTACGATTCCCACGACATATGGCACTTCTTAAGTGCAACAGGAATGTTTTTTACGTTTATGGTGCTACTGACTTTGGACGACGATTTGTCCCATACGCATCATTCAAAGATTCCTGTTTTTTGAATGTATTGTAAGTAGAGAATTGTGATGTTCTATTTTTGCAGAAGAGTTTTGAATATTTTATTTTGGTATGAGCTTCAGCGTGAATTATATATATACAAGTGTTTTAATAAATTCTTTTATAAAATTACGTATTTATTTTGTTTTCACTCCTGCTCAACTAGGTGAAAGAATTGAGTTCATTGGTATTTAAAGCACGGCAGTCCTATTCAGTGTTACAAAAAACGCCTAAATATTTTTACACATTTGAATATATAGTTTAAATATCAAAAAACTTTTCAAATTATGTTTATGAAGTGTATATAAGAAGTTATGCATGGATGGATCCAATCAATTTTTTTTTTTAAGTAGACCATGTTAATAGCATTTTTCTCTACATTTTATTGGTTAGTTTCTATCCAATAAAAATAATATTTTCTAAAATATTTTATTAAACGATACCTGTGCTTAATTTTAGATAATTTAGATGTACGTTATAATACATCTCATGACTCTCTTAAAAACCTAGGATGCTAGATATCCCATTACATTTTTTTTCTTACAAAATTGACCCGGTATTTGGGCGGACATATGTCGAAAAAGAGTCAGTTTTAAGGTCTATTACTTAATCCGTTGTAGAAGATAGAAATAAATTATATAATATTATGTAATGATTATGAGATTTAAATTTACCCGCACACCTCGCAGTGCCCTCTAGATTTAGGCGACCTTAACAATGACAGAGTCTCGCATCGTCTGCTAAATTGCTTGCATTTAGCACGGCTGCTGCGATTTAGCCGACGATGCTAGACTTAATGGTTAGATTAAGTGTGATTGATTGAAAATTTATTGAAACACGATTTATAGAATCTGCACCCCGGTAATTCAGTCATTTTTTTTAAATAGAAGCAATAAAGTAGTAAGAAAATAGCATTGGTCCTTAGTCAATCAAATTTAAATACAAAAATTTATCAACGTCCGCCGCCATTTTGGTGCATTGATTTTAAGACATTTCTGTTAAAACGAAAGCGTCTCCCGACCCTAAAATGAACGTTGGCAATTCTTATGACACAGAAGATAAGGATAGATAACATTAGATACTTTTGTTTTCGTAGGTTGTCAATGCATATTTGTAACTAACCTAAAGATTCCAGAAAAAGTGATAAACAAGGAGTTTTATTTTATAATTTTGAAGACCAAAATGGTAAGATTGTATCTGAAGCAACGAAAACTATTAATTCCATTATATTCTCTTCTCGATGTTACGAAGAGAAATGTAAAAAATATTTATTTCTAGGCTCATACCATCTTATTAGTTCAACCAGGGGCTAATCCTGAGACCCGTACATATTCTGATTATGAATCAGTAAATGAGTGTATGGAAGGCGTTTGCAGGATATATGAAGAACATCTAAAGCGTAGAAACCCAAACACTCCCACAATCACTTACGATATCTCCCAGTTATTTGATTTCGTAGATCAGGTAATACATATATCGTAGTATTGTCAATTTGAATTAATTTAATAATTTTTGGCTACATGCAAAATCTGAAGAATTGAAAGTATCTTGAAAGTAGATTTGGAATGTTTTTCTAGTGTATTACACGTAAAAACTTTTATCAATTCAGTATATATTTCACAGAATTGAAGTAGAATGCACTTGGGAGGAAGTACTGATAACTATTGAACAGTCTTTGATAACCTTCAGTATATTTATTATCTTTAGACAAATGAAAACTAAGTAAAATGTGTGTATTCAGTTATCTAATCAAATTTAGTTTAAAAAATTGGCCTTAATAGACGGCAGATTACTGTTTGTAACTCTCAATAATAATGTTGTTAATATTGTGTACAAAGTTTATCGCATATTTAATTTTTTGGTTTTCCATCATTTTATGCAAAAAAAGCCAGACGAATAGTTACAAATCTTTCTGATTGAGAATTTCAGTTGTGATAAGCAATATAAACAAATAACAATAAGAAATAAATATAAAATAAATAGATATATTTTGTAACATTACCTATTGTAAAAATATTGTGTGGTTAAACAATTTCATTTCACAGGTTTTGTGTATATTTCAGATCCTTGATTTTTTACATGTAAATTGTTTCTAATTCCAAGTAGTTCTAAGCTCTTGTTTCGATTAAAATTATTTTGATATCTCTGGATTTCTATTGATTCTCTGTAATGTCTTAGCCAGAATCTTCTCTCTCTTATCAGAATCTAGGTTTTAGGGTAAGCGATAGAAGATTCTGACTTTTAAGATTTAGAACTACCTTGGATTTGGAAATAATTCGTAGGTACAAATCTAGGAATGGAATAGAAAATAATGCAATGTAGTTAAACTTACTTTAGTCCAAAAGTTAATGGTTAAAAGGTTGCAGTATGTCTAAATTAAACTTTTATTTTCAATATTTGTAAATAATTTAACATATTGACTGCCATATGATTTCTTGTTCTACCTTTTAGTTTTCATTACAATTTCCCAGCAGACGACTTACTGTGCTGCCTTGGTTTGTTCATATAGGCAAACTTGTATTAGACGGCATTTTTGGCTCCACAATTGAGAAAACCTAACTCGGTCTTATAGAGACGGCACCCGTGGCAAATAAAATCCTCGGTCTTACAGACCCAGTTGGCGTCAAAAACAAAAACATTTTCGGTCCTATAGACCGAGATGGCAGTCAATGTGTTAAAAAACCAAAATGTTTGCTTACATTTTGGAGATCGAAGGTTTTTGGAGGTGAAAAATTCAAATATCTTTCTAATGTTGATGTCACTAGTAGAGGGCGCCACTGATGGCACATTCTTTTAAATGACATAACTTTTTGCGGCTTATAGTGTATCCATTTGACTATTGAAACAGTCGATTCTCCTACCTTTTTTATGTGAGAACGGTATACTTTGTTTAAGTCATTAGGAGTAACCATTTTCAAAATAATCTTATTTGAAATATTCAGTGCACTGAGTAAAAACTGTTTTGGTTTCAGATAAAGTGTTAAACAGTAAAATGTTAGATTTACATCAGCCGGTCTTGTTGAAATTTTGCAATTCGCCATTATTTAGCATTCTGAATAACCGTTTCAAGTAACATTTTGCTGTATTTTCAGCAGAAAAGGCACTTTACTTGAAACCAAAACAGTTATTTACTTTTCATTATTTCAAATACGATTATTTCGAAAATAGTTACTCGTAACGACTCCAACAAGGTATACCTTTTTCAGATAAAAAAGGCAAAAGAATCGATTTGTTTCAATAGTCAGATGGATACACTAAGCAGCAAAAAAGTTCTGTCATTTAAAAGAAACATGATGTGCCATAAGTGGTGTCCCTACTACCGACGTCAAAATTAGAAACAAATTTGAATTTCTCGCCCCCCAAAAAGCCCCAATCTCCAATATGTATGTAAATGTTTGGATTTTATTTACAAATATCGAAAATAAAATTTTAACTTTGACATCCTAGTCTTGCTCCGTGGGGATTAATTTTGGGACATCCGTATATGAATTTCCAATCCATTTTTTCAATTCATCTCAAGTCAAAAACCAGGTACGGAAATTTCCAAATCAGGAATAATATTTTGTTCGTAAAACATTCCATATTGAATTTCTGCCACGAAAACGACATTATTCCATTTTTACCTGTGCTGTGCAAATAAAAAAAATAGCGGATTTTGATAATGTAATACATATTTCTTGTTTTAGTTATCCGATTTGAGCTGCCTCGTGTATCAGAAATCGACGAACACGTACGCCCCTTACAATAAAGATTGGATAAAGGAAAAGATCTACATCTTACTTCGACGAGCAGCCGGTCACACCGACTACAAATTTTGATACGAAAACATGAATATTTATTACTTGTAAGAATTTAAAGTTAATTTTTTATGTTTTAACAAAACGATTCTTGTTATGTTAGATTTTATTTTCGTTTGCTACGATGTTAAGTCGTCGTGGCTACTTTAGTTAGTTAATTTCAGTTTGACATTTTTTTAAATTAGAACAATAAATAAATTTGTAAAGAGTGCTTTTATTCAGAAAGTGAATACATCTTCCTCCTTAACGTTACATCTTAAGACATTTCTTTTAACGTCCTCCATGAAATTTTCACTCCCACATATCAACACGTTTACGGAATTTTTATCTTTCAAATAAGTCTGAATGCCGTCGTATCCCAATTTTCCCGAATGAATCGTTTCGTTGTATTTCGGAGAAATTCCTTCGGATTTGCTTAGAAAAACTTCGTAAGTAAAATTCCAATAGGTTCTTAACTTGTAAAGCTGTTCTCTTAAATAAATACTTTCGTAATCCTTACAGCAAAAAAATAATTTTAAGAACGTGTAACAGTCCTCGTTATTTATTATGTTGTGAATTATGCTATAAAGCGGAGCTATTCCAGTGCCCTGTGCTATTAGTAACATATCTTTAACGTCGTAATTTATGGTAAAGTCACCGTAAGGACCTCTCCATAGTGTTTCTCTCCCTACAGCAATTTTTTTGAGATAATTAGACATGTTGCCATATTCGTAAAGTTTTATAAGCGTCGTAAACTGTAATTTACTCTGATTCTCTACTGGAATGGGTGTGTAGGCTCTAGTAAACTCTTCGCTGTAATTCTTGCCTTTCATTAAAAAATGTTGGCCTGGTTTGTACGATAAATTCACATCGTCTATAGGTTGACCTTTGTGAGGTCGACAATACTCGAACGTAAATAGGAAAGCTTGTTCGGATTGTTTTTCTATATTTATAAGTTTGAAAACTGTGTAAGAAGTTGGAGAAATACAGTTGTTTTTAGTCATTAAATAATTTGATATTCGTTGTTTGTATTTCTTTAGTTGGTCTTCGTAAACATCTAAAATACAAGGGTTGCATCCTGAGTTGCAGCAGTCTGATTCATCGGGTTCAATTGGAGGTTCCATGCTCATAACATTTTACATTATATTAAAAAAAATGTAAGAAAGATATATTTTTCTAATTTATAGGTTAATATTGAGCGTTTCCGATTCTTATAAAAAACGTTTACACATGATCTGAGATATATCAAATCTGTAACATTTGGATCATATCCGTACTTGTGGCATATTTACATGAATCGAATGTTCCTAAAGTGAAGATAGCTACCAATGCTGCCAACAATTCTCTCCAACTTCATTTAGTTGATCGAGACGAAATACGTCAATTTCCTCTTTTCTCAAACAGCAGTGATGGCGGTGGGTAAAAATAAAGGGCTCTCCAAAGGAGGCAAAAAAGGTGTTAAGAAGAAGATGTAAGTAAAAAATATTAACGTATATTAATTGTTGAACCATATTTATTATATTTTGCAAGCGAGTTATTACAAATTATTGAATGATTGTGTGGGAAAAGTATGATTTAAAGTTGACTTCATGCTCAAGTTTACACGATAATTGTTACTTATTTTAGTAATGTATGAAGCTGTATTAGCATATGTTTTTTTTAGAAATGAAATTACTATTTTAATCAGTAATTTTAATACAAAATAAAAATTTAATTTTTAAATATCTCCGCACATTATATAGGTTATGTTTAGATTTTGTTACAGTCTGCTTATAAGTTGTTTGATACCTGTTAGTATGTATATTTACTTATGTATTTTTTTTATTTTAGTGTGGATCCTTTTACAAGAAAAGACTGGTATGATGTTAAAGCACCGTCGATGTTTGCAACTAGACAAGTGGGAAAGACTTTGGTTAACCGTACGCAAGGCACCAAGATTGCCTCTGAAGGATTGAAATTCAGAGTTTTTGAAGTGTCTTTGGCCGATTTGCAAAACGACCAAGATGCTGAAAGGTCTTTCAGGAAATTCCGTTTAATCGCTGAAGATGTTCAAGGTAAGTGTTTCAGTGACATATCGTCAATGTAATAGTTAGAGTTTACTTTGAAATGGTTATGGAAAGAATCGATAAAAGTTTTTGGTAATTATTTACATTAGCGTAAAACTCTATCCAATCTTAACAAAAAAAATTCCTCCCCCCCTATTTTCGAGGGTGCTGATCACGAATCTGAAGTCAGATTTCGGCGCTCGCATGTAGTTTTTGAAAAAAAAATGTTCTAAATTGTAACCTCTATGTATACATTGCATATGTATATGTAGGTTGAAATTGCAATATAACTCCTATATATTTTGACAACAGTGTGACGTCATCAAATGAAGAAGGTGAGGGGGCAGAGACGTACATTGCAGTTTCAACCTAATGTAGTGTATAAATATAGGCTATAGTTTTTTAGTTTAGTATCTCGGTATCAAAAAAAAATTATTTTGTAATTATTCAGTCATGTTGTATGTATATTCCAACCATAGACTTCTAAGCAATGGGGGGCTTTGTATAAAATATTGTGAATGTGTATGACAAAGAATACAGAGTGAGAATGTGCAAGTTTCAACTCCGTATAGTGTGCAGATTCGCCGCAAATAATTTTGGAGCACTCATTGATAATTCCATTTCATTAAACTTATCTATGTAAAGATAATTCAGAATGAGAAAAACTCAATTTCCCACTCATCATTTTCTTAATTTGAATAAAATTTTTTACTAAAAAACCAATAAATCACAAAGAAACACAAATTCTGAGTGACAGCAACTCTAATTTATGCCAAGTACTAATGTAAATCTGCAAATTATTGTACAAATAAAAGTATGGCAAGTGTTGAAACTCGATCTCCTTAAGAAACCTTCCAGTTGCCTAGATTAATAAATAAAATAAAGTTTTTGGATTGTTTCAAAATGCAAACAAATACATCTCTTTTTATTAATAAGTCTGTTTTTTCAAATGCATGATTTCCATTTATCCCATTCGATATTTTGAATGTTTATAAAGTTGAAAAAGAAAGTTGATTAAAACATTTTAGAGCTTTTTTAAAATCTATTGGTTTAGTTCATTTAAATAGTATCATTATAAGATGTGATCAAAGTCGCACGTGATATTTAGAATTCTGAAGTTGTACACGATGTTGGTGTTGATGTGTGAAAGACGTATTGTTATGAAAGCTCATCTATTTTTTAATTTGCTAATTATGTTCCTGTTTGCTTTCAAATATATGATTTTTGTAATACCTTTATTTTGACGTTTTCAAGAATATTCCAGGTTATGTTCAATTTGGTTCTAGATGTGTTCTCGAAACATATGTCGAATGAGGGAGAATTTTATCCCAAACATACCGTCTTTAATCGAACGTTTTTTTATTTTCATTAATGTTTTATGAATAAAAATTGATATCAACAATAAGTACGTAAGCACAATTATTTTGAATATAAATTTTGTCAAGATACCTAAAATATAAATCGCCCAAAATAAAAAATGGAACAAAACTTCATGAAACCTTTTCAAATATTTTCTTGGATAATACAATAATTGGATTTTGTGTGACATGATGATCCACTCAGCTCGCATTGATACAAACATGATGAAATCATTTTGTTCCCTAATAAGACGCAAATTTCTCATAGATCTGATCACACAAATTGTTCCGCGGATCGCATTTTCGTTGTTTTGGCAGGAAAGTCACTTGAATTTTTTTTCGGTTTATGCGTAGGTAGGAACGTATTGACGAATTTCCACGGCATGGACTTGACCACGGACAAGCTGAGGTCCATGGTCAAGAAGTGGCAGACTCTGATCGAGGCTTCTGCTGACGTGAAGACATCCGACGGATACCTGCTTAGGGTGTTCTGCATCGGTTTCACCAATAAGGACCAACTTTCCCAGAGGAAGACTTGTTATGCGCAGCACACGCAGGTGAGGTGAATGGTTTTATGGTTGTGATGTTTATTAATATAATTGGTACATATATATTTTATTTTAAGTTTATTGAATATATATACAGGGTGAATCTTAAATAAGTACAAATATTTTAACTGCTGGTGTAGTTCGTCATTTAAATCAGTCTAGTGAAAGCCATTTTTAAAAATTTCTAATATTTACGGAGATATTAATTTTTTTAAAAAATACCCACATTTTGAGGACCGCTGGCTGATTTTTCATCCAACAACCTAATGAAACATATGATTTGTTGCGAGGTTGCCATATCTCCTCCAATATAAATATTACGTTTCCTTTAACGTAATAGTTCTATTTTAAAAATACTTGTTTTAAGCATAAGTACAGTAAAATTGGGTATGTAGTATGATACGCAGCAATATTAACATAAATTTTAACATCTGAACTAACCTTACTATACTTCAACGATTAAAAATGAATTTCCGCAAGTTCAATACTACCGTAAAATATTTAGGAAGATATTACTTGATATTACTATGTCCAATGTTCAAAAATTATACATAAACGTGCACACAAGCTTACCTGTTTGTTAAAAAATTAACTATTTAATCAGTAATCCACATTTCACAAGTTAAATGTCATTGTACACTGTTAGAAAGGGACACAAAACACAATTTCCTTAAGTTATTTTATGAAGAATAACGAAAAACTATGCACGCGTTTTTTATTTAAAATGGAAAAAATGTCAACTTTTAGCAAATTTTATTGCTATTTTCATGCATTATGTGGGGTTAACAAGTTTGACTTGGGCTTCCGATAATCTGTCATGACAGTCAATGACAGTTTGATAATAAAAAATAATATAAAATGTTACACTTGACAAAGTTCGCTAAAAGTTGAGATTTTTTCTTCCTTGAAGCAAAGACATTTGTGTAATACTGGCAACACTGTGAACCACACGTTCAGTCTGCAGCACTATGACTCATAAAAGTATGAAGGGTCGGTCTAGGCCAGCGGTCCTCAACAAGTTTTCTACTGAAAAATTACGAAATTTATTTAAAATTTCACTTTTTTATTTCTGATTTTTTTGTAAAAAAACTATTAATTATGTGTTCTACACACAAAACTATACTGCTGGTTAAAATATTTGTACTTATTTAAGATTCACCCTGTATATATATATACAGGATGTGACAATAATTGGTGGATAAATGTACTGAAAATACAAGGTGTTAGTGAACTTGTGACAAAATCTTTCTTTCCGGAGAAAAATTAACTATCTATAGCTTGAAAACAACTCGAGCTTAGACAAAAAACTTTTTTAATTTAGAATACGTTCACATGTTACGATTATGAATATTACATGACCATGTTTATACGTATATAAAACGTCCTGAATTAATTTCCAATATCTGTTCTTTGCGAAAATTTGAGACGTGATTATTTTAAACATTTTCTCACAGCGTGGAAACTGCTTGTTCTATTTAAAATTTAATTTATTTCCACTTGATTTTCTAAAGTGAATGCCCTTTAATAACTGTTTAGTTGCTTGTGTTCATAAGCTAACATTTTTACTTTTGATAAATATTTATAGAGACGTTTTATCACGCAACTTTCCTTTCAGTAGCATATACAAGGTATCCGGAAATAAATGCAACATAGAACAGAAGTAGATCCCTGACGACAAAATAATGTAGTCAAACTTACCCTACTCAAAAGATACAGGGAGTCAAAGTTAAAATTTTATTTTCGGTATTTAAAAATAACTTTAAAAAATCCAAATATTTGCATGCGTTTTGGAAATACGCGGTTTTTGATGGCAAAAAATTCAAATTTGTTCTAATTTAGACTTCACTAGTAGAGGGTGTCACTTATGGTACATCATGCTTCTTTTAAATGACGGAACTTATTTGCAGTTTAGTGTATTCATTTGACAGTCGATTCTCCTACCTTTTTTTATCTGAAGAAGGTATACCCTGTTGAAGTTGTTAGGAGTAACCACTTTTGAAATAATCCTATTTGAAATATTCAGTGATCCGAGTAGAAACTGTTTCGGTTTCAGGTAGAGCCTTTTCTGTTGAAAATACAGCAAAATGTTACTTGAAAAGTTATTCAGAATGATGTTTGATGAAACCGAATTTTCAACAGCGATTTCATTGAAGCACCAACATTTCGTCGATCTTCTTTACCATTCTGAATAACTTTAAGTAACATTTTGTCGTATTGTCAACAGAAAAGGCTTTTTACCTGAAACCAAAACAGTTTCTACCCAAAGCACTTAATATTTCGAATACGATTATTTCAAAAATAGTTACTCGTAACGACTTCAACAAAGTATACCTTTTTCAGATAAAAAAGATAGGATAATCGATTGTTTGAATAGTCAGATGGATACACTAAACCGCAAAAAGGTTTTGTCATTTAAAAGAAGTATGATGTGCCATAAGCGGCGACCTCTACTAGTGAAATCAAAATTAGAAACAAATTTGAATTTTTCACCCCCCCAAAAACCCCCGATTTCCAAAATGTATACAAATAGTTTGATTTTTTTAAAAGTTATTTACAAATATCGAAAATAAAATTTTAACTTTTGACACTGTACTGTTAACCACCAACTTTTGACTAAAGTAAGTTTGGTTATATCGTATTATTTTGTTGTCAAGGATCTACTTCTGCTCTATGTTGCATTTATTTTGGAACATCCTGTATATAAGAAATTATCAAACCAAAGAAACAGAATATTTTTAAACCGGACCTGTTTACTAGAGGATTTGTGACAAAATCAAGTATATTACCTTGGAATGGATTTGTGCTGGTTCAAATATTTTCTTTTAAATACTTAAGAACTCTGTTAGAAAGTGTTAAATCACCGTTTTGGTTGAAATTTTTCTTAAATCGTTAGGTATTTCTAAAAAAATTGTTAAAATCACCCCTATGAGCTAATAAAGCATATTTCTAAGTATATTTTCCTTGACATGTAAATTTCCACATTATGGACTTTCTTTTTCGCATTATAGTTCTGTTGTTGTGTGATGGTATTGATTCGCATACAAACAAGTCATATTTAAATCATATTTGTTCTCCCCATACGTTAATACCATATCTGCCAATTCTTGATTTGAATAAGCCATTTTGCAACTGATGAAACCCGTTCACATCATTAATCTCATTGAAACGAATTTGACTTATTTTCGATTACTTTTCTGGAACATAGGATACTTCAAACCCTAGATTGCTTAATGAAAATTGTTTAATTGTTTCCTGCATTAAACTTTGTCCTCATGGATGGAAATTTGCTAGTATTCACACGAATTCCGCAGTTTTTGATCGAGCGGCTGATCCGTGCGGCGGATTCTGCGTACGATGCGATGTTTATGACTGACCGCTATTCGTGCGCGGAAACAAAAACGAGTCCGCTTGTTTATTGCATACTCAATGCGCTTTATTTATTTATGCAGTCTAGCCTTTGGTCCGTTGCGTGCAGACAAAATGAATCGGCAACGAGTCAATGAAAAGCGCAAACGTAAATATGTTAATTTTCGTTTTACATAATGTACATATGTATGCATTTAATAGGTGTGTAATAAAGTTCATATTTTTTGCATTGCATTGCAATTGGGGAGTTTGAGCGTTATTTCGATTAACCGTGTTTTCAATTATCCAGCAACGGTTTGGTACCGGCCGGCCCGGATAATCGAGGTTCTGCTGTATACACTTAATTATTCAAAAAACAAATGATATGCAAAAATTGTCCAATAAAATGTTAATATAAACCTTACCGCCGTTGGCTAGAGAAAAAAAAAGAGAAAAAAGTAAATTATGTCTTGTTTGATGCAGTTTATCACACAGCAAAATAAAGGCACTCATATTCCGGACACCCTGTATTTTGTACTATATCCCAAACTTTGTAAACTTTAGGGAGACATCCTGTATTAGTTATTAAAATGTATAGAATTTTCTCCGTTTTATCCATTCTGAAAATAGAGGAACGCAGAAATTATTTAGCACCCTGTATATTGGCAATATGTAGAGTACCAAAACGTAGCGTTGTGAAATGATGATCCACTCAGCTCGCATTGACACACACATGATGATAATATCTTGTTCCCTAAAAGACGCAAATATTATCAAACACTGATTCACGACGTAACAACTCTCGTCGTTTTCCTCCCTTATGAATTTACGTTGTTAACTCGACGAATTCCCGTCTTCCAGGTCAGGGCGATCCGCAAGAAGATGGTGGAGATCATCACCCGCGACATCCAGGGCTCCGACCTGAAGGAGGTGGTCAACAAACTGCTGCCCGACAGCATCGCGAAGGACATCGAGAAGGCCTGCCAGGGCATCTACCCCCTGCACGACGTTTACATTCGCAAAGTGAAGGTGTTGAAGAAGCCCCGTTTCGAACTTTCCAAACTGTTGGAATTGCACGGCGACGGCGGCAAAGGGGCGTCCGGAGACGCGGGAGGCGAGGCCGGATCCAAGGTTGACAGGCCGGAAGGGTACGAACCTCCCGTGCAAGAGTCAGTTTAATTTTTTTGTTATAAATTATATAAAAGCTGAAAAGAAAATAAATACAGACGTATTTATAATATATGTATAGTTTTTTTTGTTCGGTGTTATCATTTTTAAGTTTCTCTGAATTGAAGGTCTCAATCGTTATCTCACAGTCGTTTTGAGATCCTGAAATCTTTATTTGTCCTGTCGAATCATAATCAAATGCGCCATCTATCTCGTAGAGTCCTAATCAATTTAGATATGATTACAGTTTTCTATAATTTCTCTAGACATTTTACACTGAACATAGATGTCGCAATAATAGTTCGCTCTTGAAAGCGCCATCTATCCAGCAAATTTCTAATCAGTGTGGGTATGGTTAT
This sequence comes from Monochamus alternatus, assembly GCA_037114965.1. NCBI lineage: Eukaryota > Metazoa > Arthropoda > Insecta > Coleoptera > Cerambycidae > Monochamus > Monochamus alternatus. The sequence continues at coordinate 11,545,704 of CM073434.1, read as the reverse complement.
AGTTTTCTATTTTCTACAATTATCACAGTTTATAGTTCGTGACCCTTAGATGGCGCAATAATAGTTCGTAATGGTGTCTCCTAGATGGCCTAATATCAGTTGAAATACTATATTAAAACAAATTAGGACAAGATTATTCAAAAGTTACCATTTCAAGTCAAGAAAACAGTTGTTGATAAATATAATTAAAGACTATAAATATAAATAAAACATTTGGTAAACTAATTAGAAATGAATGATAGCTGTACGCGACATCTGTGCAATTCAAATTCAATTACACTAATTTCTCGTAAACCAAGAGGGTTAGACTTGAACTGTTCACTTTTGGATTCGTCAGGGCCGATATAACCTACTGGAATTATTTTAGAATATTCTGAGTCATTGAAATTTTTGACAAAATCGAAAGACTAACCCCTTTGAAAATTTCACGATATTTTCAAAAAATAAATTCGCGTTTTAAGTGCGGCTCTGTATGCAGTAGAGGGCGCTGAACACGCTGGTGTTGCCGTTTTTGTGTAAGACGCTCCGTTGTCGAAAAAATATGAATTTTTCGAAAACCACGAGGGATAGAGAGGAACGGGGTTTAGTTATGGATTCGTCAGGGTGGATATAGTCTATAGGAATTATTTCAGAATATTCTGAGCCCTTGAAATTTTTGGCAAAATCGAAAGACTAACCCCTTTGAAAATTTCACGATATTTTCAAAAAATAAAATCGCGATTTAAGGGCGGCTCTGTATGCATTTGGGGGTGCTGAACACGCTGGTGTAGTCCGTTCTTGTGCAAGTCGCTTTGTTGACGAAAAAATATGAATTTCTCGAAAACCACGAGGGATAGAGAGGAACGGAGTTTAGTTTTGGATTCGTCAGGGTGGATATAGTCTATAGGAATTATTTCAGAATATTCTGAGCCCTTGAAATTTTTGGCAAAATCGAAAGACTAACCCCTTTGAAAATTTCACGATATTTTCAAAAAATAAAATCGCGATTAAAGATCGGCTCTGTATGCATTTGGGGGTGCTGAACACGCTGGTGTAGTCCGTTCTTGTGCAAGTCGCTTTGTTGACGAAAAAATATGAATTTCTCGAAAACAACGAGAGCTATAGAGGAACAGAGTTTAGTTTTGGATTCGTCAGGGTGGATATAGTCTATAGGAATTATTTCAGAATATTCTGAGCCCTTGAAATTTTTGGCAAAATCGAAAGACTAACCCCTTTGAAAATTTCACGATATTTTCAAAAAATAAAATCGCGATTTAAGATCGGCTCTGTATGCATTTGGGGGTGCTGAACACGCTGGTGTAGTCCGTTCTTGTGCAAGTCGCTTTGTTGACGAAAAAATATGAATTTCTCGAAAACCACGAGGGATAGAGAGGAACGGGGTTTAGTTTTGGATTCGTCAGGGTGGATATAGTCTATAGAAATTATTTCAGAATATTCTGAGCCCTTGAAATTTTTGGCAAAATCGATAGACTAACCCCTTTGAAAATTTCACGATATTTTCAAAAAATAAAATCGCGATTTAAGGGCGGCTCTGTATGCATTTGGGGGTGTCGAACACGCTAGTGTGGTCCGTTTTTGCGTAAGTGGTTTCGTTAAAGAAAAAAAAAATAGGTAGCTTGCAATTTCAAACGTGTCGACGTTAGGCGACCAGTAATACACCGTCTGAAATATTTGGTTGCCTGGCACTGAAAACTTGAAAGTATTATAATAATTTTAATAAATGAGTTTGCGATTTAAGGTCGGCTCTGTATGCATTTGGGGGTGCTGAACACGCTGGTGTAGTCCGTTCTTGTGCAAGTCGCTTTGTTGACGAAAAAATATGAATTTCTCGAAAACAACGAGAGCTATAGAGGAACAGAGTTTAGTTTTGGATTCGCCAGGGTGGATATAGTCTATAGGAATTATTTCAGAATATTCTGAGCCCTTGAAATTTTTGGCAAAATCGAAAGACTAACCCCTTTGAAAATTTCACGATATTTTCAAAAAATAAAATCGCGATTTAAGGGCGGCTCTGTATGCATTTGGGGGTGCTGAACACGCTGGTGTAGTCCGTTCTTGTGCAAGTCGCTTTGTTGACGAAAAAATATGAATTTCTCGAAAACCACGAGGGATAGAGAGGAACGGAGTTTAGTTTTGGATTCGTCAGGGTGGATATAGTCTATAGGAATTATTTCAGAATATTCTGAGCCCTTGAAATTTTTGGCAAAATCGAAAGACTAACCCCTTTGAAAATTTCACGATATTTTCAAAAAATAAAATCGCGATTTAAGGGCGGCTCTGTATGCATTTGGGGGTGCTGAACACGCTGGTGTAGTCCGTTCTTGTGCAAGTCGCTTTGTTGACGAAAAAAAAAGAATTTCTCGAAAACAACGAGAGCTATAGAGAAACAGAGTTTAGTTTTGGATTCGCCAGGGTGGATATAGTCTATAGGAATTATTTCAGAATATTCTGAGCCCTTGAAATTTTTGGCAAAATCGATAGACTAACCCCTTTGAAAATTTCACGATATTTTCAAAAAATAAAATCGCGATTTAAGGGCGGCTCTGTATGCATTTGGGGGTGTCGAACACGCTAGTGTGGTCCGTTTTTGCGTAAGTGGTTTCGTTAAAGAAAAAAAAAATAGGTAGCTTGCAATTTCAAACGTGTCGACGTTAGGCGACCAGTAATACACCGTCTGAAATATTTGGTTGCCTGGCACTGAAAACTTGAAAGTATTATAATAATTTTAATAAATGAGTTTGCGATTTAAGGGCGGCTCTGTATGCATTTGGGGGTGCTGAACACGCTGGTGTAGTCCGTTCTTGTGCAAGTCGCTTTGTTGACGAAAAAATATGAATTTCTCGAAAACAACGAGAGCTATAGAGGAACAGAGTTTAGTTTTGGATTCGCCAGGGTGGATATAGTCTATAGGAATTATTTCAGAATATTCTGAGCCCTTGAAATTTTTGGCAAAATCGAAAGACTAACCCCTTTGAAAATTTCACGATATTTTCAAAAAATAAAATCGCGATTTAAGGGCGGCTCTGTATGCATTTGGGGGTGCTGAACACGCTGGTGTAGTCCGTTCTTGTGCAAGTCGCTTTGTTGACGAAAAAATATGAATTTCACGAAAACAACGAGAGCTATAGAGGAACAGAGTTTAGTTTTGGATTCGCCAGGGTGGATATAGTCTATAGGAATTATTTCAGAATATTCTGAGCCCTTGAAATTTTTGGCAAAATCGAAAGACTAACCCCTTTGAAAATTTCACGATATTTTCAAAAAATAAAATCGGGATTTAAGGGCGGCTCTGTATGCATTTGGGGGTGCTGAACACGCTGGTGTAGTCCGTTCTTGTGCAAGTCGCTTTGTTGACGAAAAAATATGAATTTCTCGAAAACAACGAGAGCTATAGAGGAACAGAGTTTAGTTTTGGATTCGCCAGGGTGGATATAGTCTATAGGAATTATTTCAGAATATTCTGAGCCCTTGAATTTTTTGGCAAAATCGAAAGACTAACCCCTTTGAAAATTTCACGATATTTTCAAAAAATAAAATCGCGATTTAAGGGCGGCTTTGTATGCATTTGGGGGTGCTGAACACACTGGTGTAGTCCGTTCTTGTGCAAGTCGCTTTGTTGACGAAAAAATATGAATTTCTCGAAAACCACGAGGGATAGAGAGAAACGGAGTTTAGATTTGGATTCGTCAGGGTGGATATAGTCTATAGGAATTATTTCAGAATATTCTGAGCCCTTGAAATTTTTGGCAAAATCGAAAGACTAACCCCTTTGAAAATTTCACGATATTTTCAAAAAATAAAATCGCGATTTAAGGGCGGCTCTGTATGCATTTGGGGGTGCTGAACACGCTGGTGTAGTCCGTTCTTGTGCAAGTCGCTTTGTTGACGAAAAAATATGAATTTCTCGAAAACCACGAGGGATAGAGAGGAACGGAGTTTAGTTTTGGATTCGTCAGGGTGGATATAGTCTATAGGAATTATTTCAGAATATTCTGAGCCCTTGAAATTTTTGGCAAAATCGAAAGACTAACCCCTTTGAAAATTTCACGATATTTTCAAAAAATAAAATCGCGATTTAAGGGCGGCTCTGTATGCATTTGGGGGTGCTGAACACGCTGGTGCAGTCCGTTCTTGTGCAAGTCGCTTTGTTGACGAAAAAATATGAATTTCTCGAAAACCACGAGGGATAGAGAGGAACGGAGTTTAGTTTTGGATTCGTCAGGGTGGATATAGTCTATAGGAATTATTTCAGAATATTCTGAGCCCTTGAAATTTTTGGCAAAATCGAAAGACTAACCCCTTTGAAAATTTCACGATATTTTCAAAAAATAAAATCGCGATTTAAGGGCGGCTCTGTATGCATTTGGGGGTGCTGAACACGCTGGTGTAGTCCGTTCTTGTGCAAGTCGCTTTGTTGACGAAAAAAAAAGAATTTCTCGAAAACAACGAGAGCTATAGAGAAACAGAGTTTAGTTTTGGATTCGCCAGGGTGGATATAGTCTATAGGAATTATTTCAGAATATTCTGAGCCCTTGAAATTTTTGGCAAAATCGATAGACTAACCCCTTTGAAAATTTCACGATATTTTCAAAAAATAAAATCGCGATTTAAGGGCGGCTCTGTATGCATTTGGGGGTGTCGAACACGCTAGTGTGGTCCGTTTTTGCGTAAGTGGTTTCGTTAAAGAAAAAAAAAATAGGTAGCTTGCAATTTCAAACGTGTCGACGTTAGGCGACCAGTAATACACCGTCTGAAATATTTGGTTGCCTGGCACTGAAAACTTGAAAGTATTATAATAATTTTAATAAATGAGTTTGCGATTTAAGGGCGGCTCTGTATGCATTTGGGGGTGCTGAACACGCTGGTGTAGTCCGTTCTTGTGCAAGTCGCTTTGTTGACGAAAAAATATGAATTTCTCGAAAACAACGAGAGCTATAGAGGAACAGAGTTTAGTTTTGGATTCGCCAGGGTGGATATAGTCTATAGGAATTATTTCAGAATATTCTGAGCCCTTGAAATTTTTGGCAAAATCGAAAGACTAACCCCTTTGAAAATTTCACGATATTTTCAAAAAATAAAATCGCGATTTAAGGGCGGCTCTGTATGCATTTGGGGGTGCTGAACACGCTGGTGTAGTCCGTTCTTGTGCAAGTCGCTTTGTTGACGAAAAAATATGAATTTCACGAAAACAACGAGAGCTATAGAGGAACAGAGTTTAGTTTTGGATTCGCCAGGGTGGATATAGTCTATAGGAATTATTTCAGAATATTCTGAGCCCTTGAAATTTTTGGCAAAATCGAAAGACTAACCCCTTTGAAAATTTCACGATATTTTCAAAAAATAAAATCGGGATTTAAGGGCGGCTCTGTATGCATTTGGGGGTGCTGAACACGCTGGTGTAGTCCGTTCTTGTGCAAGTCGCTTTGTTGACGAAAAAATATGAATTTCTCGAAAACAACGAGAGCTATAGAGGAACAGAGTTTAGTTTTGGATTCGCCAGGGTGGATATAGTCTATAGGAATTATTTCAGAATATTCTGAGCCCTTGAATTTTTTGGCAAAATCGAAAGACTAACCCCTTTGAAAATTTCACGATATTTTCAAAAAATAAAATCGCGATTTAAGGGCGGCTTTGTATGCATTTGGGGGTGCTGAACACACTGGTGTAGTCCGTTCTTGTGCAAGTCGCTTTGTTGACGAAAAAATATGAATTTCTCGAAAACCACGAGGGATAGAGAGAAACGGAGTTTAGATTTGGATTCGTCAGGGTGGATATAGTCTATAGGAATTATTTCAGAATATTCTGAGCCCTTGAAATTTTTGGCAAAATCGAAAGACTAACCCCTTTGAAAATTTCACGATATTTTCAAAAAATAAAATCGCGATTTAAGGGCGGCTCTGTATGCATTTGGGGGTGCTGAACACGCTGGTGTAGTCCGTTCTTGTGCAAGTCGCTTTGTTGACGAAAAAATATGAATTTCTCGAAAACCACGAGGGATAGAGAGGAACGGGGTTTAGTTTTGGATTCGTCGGGGTGGATATAGTCTATAGGAATTATTTCAGAATATTCTGAGCCCTTGAAATTTTTGGCAAAATCGAAAGACTAACCCCTTTGAAAATTTCACGATATTTTCAAAAAATAAAATCGCGACTTAAGGGCGGCTCTGTATGCATTTGGGGGTGCTGAACACGCTGGTGTAGTCCGTTCTTGTGCAGGTCGCTTTGTTGACGAAAAAATATGAATTTCTCGAAAACCACGAGGGATAGAGAGAAACGGAGTTTAGATTTGGATTCGTCAGGGTGGATATAGTCTATAGGAATTATTTCAGAATATTCTGAGCCCTTGAAATTTTTGGCAAAATCGAAAGACTAACCCCTTTGAAAATTTCACGATATTTTCAAAAAATAAAATCGCGATTTAAGGGCGGCTCTGTATGCATTTGGGGGTGCTGAACACGCTGGTGTAGTCCGTTCTTGTGCAAGTCGCTTTGTTGACGAAAAAATATGAATTTCTCGAAAACCACGAGGGATAGAGAGGAACGGGGTTTAGTTTTGGATTCGTCAGGGTGGATATAGTCTATAGAAATTATTTCAGAATATTCTGAGCCCTTGAAATTTTTGGCAAAATCGATAGACTAACCCCTTTGAAAATTTCACGATATTTTCAAAAAATAAAATCGCGATTTAAGGGCGGCTCTGTATGCATTTGGGGGTGTCGAACACGCTAGTGTGGTCCGTTTTTGCGTAAGTGGTTTCGTTAAAGAAAAAAAAATTGGTAGCTTGCAATTTCAAACGTGTCGACGTTAGGCGACCAGTAATACACCGTCTGAAATATTTGGTTGCCTGGCACTGAAAACTTGAAAGTATTATAATAATTTTAATAAATGAGTTTGCGATTTAAGGTCGGCTCTGTATGCATTTGGGGGTGCTGAACACGCTGGTGTAGTCCGTTCTTGTGCAAGTCGCTTTGTTGACGAAAAAATATGAATTTCTCGAAAACAACGAGAGCTATAGAGGAACAGAGTTTAGTTTTGGATTCGCCAGGGTGGATATAGTCTATAGGAATTATTTCAGAATATTCTGAGCCCTTGAAATTTTTGGCAAAATCGAAAGACTAACCCCTTTGAAAATTTCACGATATTTTCAAAAAATAAAATCGCGATTTAAGGGCGGCTCTGTATGCATTTGGGGGTGCTGAACACGCTGGTGTAGTCCGTTCTTGTGCAAGTCGCTTTGTTGACGAAAAAATATGAATTTCTCGAAAACCACGAGGGATAGAGAGGAACGGGGTTTAGTTTTGGATTCGTCAGGGTGGATATAGTCTATAGGAATTATTTCAGAATATTCTGAGCCCTTGAAATTTTTGGCAAAATCGAAAGACTAACCCCTTTGAAAATTTCACGATATTTTCAAAAAATAAAATCGCGATTTAAGGGCGGCTCTGTATGCATTTGGGGGTGCCGAACACGCTAGTGTGGTCCGTTTTTGCGTAAGTGGTTTCGTTAAAGAAAAAAAAAATAAATATGAATTTCTCGAAAACCACGAGGGATAGAGAGGAACGGAGTTTAGTTTTGGATTCGTCAGGGTGGATATAGTCTATGGGAATTATTTCAGAATATTCTGAGCCCTTGAAATTTTTGGCAAAATCGAAAGACTAAACCCTTTGAAAATTTCACGATATTTTCAAAAAATAAAATCGCGATTTAAGGGCGGCTCTGTATGCATTTGGGGGTGCTGAACACGCTGGTGTAGTCCGTTCTTGTGCAAGTCGCTTTGTTGACGAAAAAATATGAATTTCTCGAAAACCACGAGGGATAGAGAGGAACGGAGTTTAGTTTTGGATTCGTCAGGGTGGATATAGTCTATAGGAATTATTTCAGAATATGCTGAGCCCTTGAAATTTTTGGCAAAATCGAAAGACTAACCCCTTTGAAAATTTCACGATATTTTCAAAAAATAAAATCGCGATTTAAGGGCGGCTCTGTATGCATTTGGGGGTGCTGAACACGCTGGTGTAGTCCGTTCTTGTGCAAGTCGCTTTGTTGACGAAAAAATATGAATTTCTCGAAAACCACGAGGGATAGAGAGGAACGGGGTTTAGTTTTGGATTCGTCAGGGTGGATATAGTCTATAGGAATTATTTCAGAATATTCTGAGCCCTTGAAATTTTTGGCAAAATCGAAAGACTAACCCCTTTGAAAATTTCACGATATTTTCAAAAAATAAAATCGCGATTTAAGGGCGGCTCTGTATGCATTTGGGGGTGCCGAACACGCTAGTGTGGTCCGTTTTTGCGTAAGTGGTTTCGTTAAAGAAAAAAAAAATAAATATGAATTTCTCGAAAACCACGAGGGATAGAGAGGAACGGAGTTTAGTTTTGGATTCGTCAGGGTGGATATAGTCTATAGGAATTATTTCAGAATATTCTGAGCCCTTGAAATTTTTGGCAAAATCGAAAGACTAACCCCTTTGAAAATTTCACGATATTTTCAAAAAATAAAATCGCGATTTAAGGGCGGCTCTGTATGCATTTGGGGGTGCTGAACACGCTGGTGTAGTCCGTTCTTGTGCAAGTCGCTTTGTTGACGAAAATATATGAATTTCTCGAAAACCACGAGGGATAGAGAGGAACGGAGTTTAGTTTTGGATTCGTCAGGGTGGATATAGTCTATAGGAATTATTTCAGAATATTCTGAGCCCTTGAAATTTTTGGCAAAATCGAAAGACTACTTTGAAAATTTCACGATATTTTCAAAATATAAAATCGCGATTTAAGGGCGGCTCTGTGTGCATTTGGGGGTGCTGAACACGCTGGTGTAGTCCGTTCTTGTGCAAGTCGCTTTGTTGACGAAAAAATATGAATTTCTCGAAAACCACGATGGATAGAGAGGAACGGGGTTTAGTTTTGGATTCGTCAGGGTGGATATAGTCTATAGGAATTATTTCAGAATATTCTGAGCCCTTGAAATTTTTGGCAAAATCGAAAGACTAACCCCTTTGAAAATTTCACGATATTTTCAAAAAATAAAATCGCGATTTAAGGGCGGCTCTGTATGCATTTGGGGGTGCTGAACACGCTGGTGTAGTCCGTTCTTGTGCAAGTCGCTTTGTTGACGAAAAAATATGAATTTCTCGAAAACCACGAGAGCTATAGAGGAACAGAGTTTAGTTTTGGATTCGCCAGGGTGGATATAGTCTATAGGAATTATTTCAGAATATTCTGAGCCCTTGAAATTTTTGGCAAAATCGAAAGACTAACCCCTTTGAAAATTTCACGATATTTTCAAAAAATAAAATCGCGATTTAAGGGCGGCTCTGTATGCATTTGGGGGTGCTGAACACGCTGGTGTAGTCCGTTCTTGTGCAAGTCGCTTTGTTGACGAAAAAATATGAATTTCTCGAAAACCACGAGGGATAGAGAGGAACGGGGTTTAGTTTTGGATTCGTCAGGGTGGATATAGTCTATAGAAATTATTTCAGAATATTCTGAGCCCTTGAAATTTTTGGCAAAAGCGATAGACTAACCCCTTTGAAAATTTCAGGATATTTTCAAAAAATAAAATCGCGAATTAAGGGCGGCTCTGTATGTATTTGGGGGTGCCGAACACGCTAGTGTGGTCCGTTTTTGCGTAAGTGGTTTCGTTAAAGAAAAAAAAAATAGGTAGCTTGCAATTTCAAACGTGTCGACGTTAGGCGACCAGTAATACACCGTCTGAAATATTTGGTTGCCTGGCACTGAAAACTTGAAAGTATTATAATAATTTTAATAAATGAGTTTGCGATTTAAGGTCGGCTCTGTATGCATTTGGGGGTGCTGAACACGTTGGTGTAGTCCGTTCTTGTGCAAGTCGCTTTGTTGACGAAAAAATATGAATTTCTCGAAAACCACGAGGGATAGAGAGGAACGGAGTTTAGTTTTGGATTCGTCAGGGTGGATATAGTCTATAGGAATTATTTCAGAATATTCTGAGCCCTTGAAATTTTTGGCAAAATCGAAAGACTAACCCCTTTGAAAATTTCACGATATTTTCAAAAAATAAAATCGCGATTTAAGGGCGGCTCTGTATGCATTTGGGGGTGCTGAACACGCTGGTGTAGTCCGTTCTTGTGCAAGTCGCTTTGTTGACGAAAAAATATGAATTTCTCGAAAACCACGAGAACTATAGAGGAACAGAGTTTAGTTTTGGATTCGCCAGGGTGGATATAGTCTATAGGAATTATTTCAGAATATTCTGAGCCCTTGAAATTTTTGGCAAAATCGAAAGACTAACCCCTTTGAAAATTTCACGATATTTTCAAAAAATAAAATCGCGATTTAAGGGCGGCTCTGTATGCATTTGGGGGTGCTGAACACGCTGGTGTAGTCCGTTCTTGTGCAAGTCGCTTTGTTGACGAAAAAATATGAATTTCTCGAAAACCACGAGGGATAGAGAGGAACGGGGTTTAGTTTTGGATTCGTCAGGGTGGATATAGTCTATAGAAATTATTTCAGAATATTCTGAGCCCTTGAAATTTTTGGCAAAATCGATAGACTAACCCCTTTGAAAATTTCAGGATATTTTCAAAAAATAAAATCGCGATTTAAGGGCGGCTCTGTATGCATTTGGGGGTGCCGAACACGCTAGTGTGGTCCGTTTTTGCGTAAGTGGTTTCGTTAAAGAAAAAAAAAATAGGTAGCTTGCAATTTCAAACGTGTCGACGTTAGGCGACCAGTAATACACCGTATGAAATATTTGGTTGCCTGGCACTGAAAACTTGAAAGTATTATAATAATTTTAATAAATGAGTTTGCGATTTAAGGTCGGCTCTGTATGCATTTGGGGGTGCTGAACACGCTGGTGTAGTCCGTTCTTGTGCAAGTCGCTTTGTTGACGAAAAAATATGAATTTCTCGAAAACCACGAGGGATAGAGAGGAACGGAGTTTAGTTTTGGATTCGTCAGGGTGGATATAGTCTATAGGAATTATTTCAGAATATTCTGAGCCCTTGAAATTTTTGGCAAAATCGAAAGACTAACCCCTTTGAAAATTTCACGATATTTTCAAAAAATAAAATCGCGATTAAAGATCGGCTCTGTATGCATTTGGGGGTGCTGAACACGCTGGTGTAGTCCGTTCTTGTGCAAGTCGCTTTGTTGACGAAAAAATATGAATTTCTCGAAAACAACGAGAGCTATAGAGGAACAGAGTTTAGTTTTGGATTCGTCAGGGTGGATATAGTCTATAGGAATTATTTCAGAATATTCTGAGCCCTTGAAATTTTTGGCAAAATCGAAAGACTAACCCCTTTGAAAATTTCACGATATTTTCAAAAAATAAAATCGCGATTTAAGATCGGCTCTGTATGCATTTGGGGGTGCTGAACACGCTGGTGTAGTCCGTTCTTGTGCAAGTCGCTTTGTTGACGAAAAAATATGAATTTCTCGAAAACCACGAGGGATAGAGAGGAACGGGGTTTAGTTTTGGATTCGTCAGGGTGGATATAGTCTATAGAAATTATTTCAGAATATTCTGAGCCCTTGAAATTTTTGGCAAAATCGATAGACTAACCCCTTTGAAAATTTCACGATATTTTCAAAAAATAAAATCGCGATTTAAGGGCGGCTCTGTATGCATTTGGGGGTGTCGAACACGCTAGTGTGGTCCGTTTTTGCGTAAGTGGTTTCGTTAAAGAAAAAAAAAATAGGTAGCTTGCAATTTCAAACGTGTCGACGTTAGGCGACCAGTAATACACCGTCTGAAATATTTGGTTGCCTGGCACTGAAAACTTGAAAGTATTATAATAATTTTAATAAATGAGTTTGCGATTTAAGGTCGGCTCTGTATGCATTTGGGGGTGCTGAACACGCTGGTGTAGTCCGTTCTTGTGCAAGTCGCTTTGTTGACGAAAAAATATGAATTTCTCGAAAACAACGAGAGCTATAGAGGAACAGAGTTTAGTTTTGGATTCGCCAGGGTGGATATAGTCTATAGGAATTATTTCAGAATATTCTGAGCCCTTGAAATTTTTGGCAAAATCGAAAGACTAACCCCTTTGAAAATTTCACGATATTTTCAAAAAATAAAATCGCGATTTAAGGGCGGCTCTGTATGCATTTGGGGGTGCTGAACACGCTGGTGTAGTCCGTTCTTGTGCAAGTCGCTTTGTTGACGAAAAAATATGAATTTCTCGAAAACCACGAGGGATAGAGAGGAACGGAGTTTAGTTTTGGATTCGTCAGGGTGGATATAGTCTATAGGAATTATTTCAGAATATTCTGAGCCCTTGAAATTTTTGGCAAAATCGAAAGACTAACCCCTTTGAAAATTTCACGATATTTTCAAAAAATAAAATCGCGATTTAAGGGCGGCTCTGTATGCATTTGGGGGTGCTGAACACGCTGGTGTAGTCCGTTCTTGTGCAAGTCGCTTTGTTGACGAAAAAAAAAGAATTTCTCGAAAACAACGAGAGCTATAGAGAAACAGAGTTTAGTTTTGGATTCGCCAGGGTGGATATAGTCTATAGGAATTATTTCAGAATATTCTGAGCCCTTGAAATTTTTGGCAAAATCGATAGACTAACCCCTTTGAAAATTTCACGATATTTTCAAAAAATAAAATCGCGATTTAAGGGCGGCTCTGTATGCATTTGGGGGTGTCGAACACGCTAGTGTGGTCCGTTTTTGCGTAAGTGGTTTCGTTAAAGAAAAAAAAAATAGGTAGCTTGCAATTTCAAACGTGTCGACGTTAGGCGACCAGTAATACACCGTCTGAAATATTTGGTTGCCTGGCACTGAAAACTTGAAAGTATTATAATAATTTTAATAAATGAGTTTGCGATTTAAGGGCGGCTCTGTATGCATTTGGGGGTGCTGAACACGCTGGTGTAGTCCGTTCTTGTGCAAGTCGCTTTGTTGACGAAAAAATATGAATTTCTCGAAAACAACGAGAGCTATAGAGGAACAGAGTTTAGTTTTGGATTCGCCAGGGTGGATATAGTCTATAGGAATTATTTCAGAATATTCTGAGCCCTTGAAATTTTTGGCAAAATCGAAAGACTAACCCCTTTGAAAATTTTACGATATTTTCAAAAAATAAAATCGCGATTTAAGGGCGGCTCTGTATGCATTTGGGGGTGCTGAACACGCTGGTGTAGTCCGTTCTTGTGCAAGTCGCTTTGTTGACGAAAAAATATGAATTTCACGAAAACAACGAGAGCTATAGAGGAACAGAGTTTAGTTTTGGATTCGCCAGGGTGGATATAGTCTATAGGAATTATTTCAGAATATTCTGAGCCCTTGAAATTTTTGGCAAAATCGAAAGACTAACCCCTTTGAAAATTTCACGATATTTTCAAAAAATAAAATCGGGATTTAAGGGCGGCTCTGTATGCATTTGGGGGTGCTGAACACGCTGGTGTAGTCCGTTCTTGTGCAAGTCGCTTTGTTGACGAAAAAATATGAATTTCTCGAAAACAACGAGAGCTATAGAGGAACAGAGTTTAGTTTTGGATTCGCCAGGGTGGATATAGTCTATAGGAATTATTTCAGAATATTCTGAGCCCTTGAATTTTTTGGCAAAATCGAAAGACTAACCCCTTTGAAAATTTCACGATATTTTCAAAAAATAAAATCGCGATTTAAGGGCGGCTTTGTATGCATTTGGGGGTGCTGAACACACTGGTGTAGTCCGTTCTTGTGCAAGTCGCTTTGTTGACGAAAAAATATGAATTTCTCGAAAACCACGAGGGATAGAGAGAAACGGAGTTTAGATTTGGATTCGTCAGGGTGGATATAGTCTATAGGAATTATTTCAGAATATTCTGAGCCCTTGAAATTTTTGGCAAAATCGAAAGACTAACCCCTTTGAAAATTTCACGATATTTTCAAAAAATAAAATCGCGATTTAAGGGCGGCTCTGTATGCATTTGGGGGTGCTGAACACGCTGGTGTAGTCCGTTCTTGTGCAAGTCGCTTTGTTGACGAAAAAATATGAATATCTCGAAAACAACGAGAGCTATAGAGGAACAGAGTTTAGTTTTGGATTCGCCAGGGTGGATATAGTCTATAGGAATTATTTCAGAATATTCTGAGCCCTTGAAATTTTTGGCAAAATCGAAAGACTAACCCCTTTGAAAATTTCACGATATTTTCAAAAAATAAAATCGCGACTTAAGGGCGGCTCTGTATGCATTTGGGGGTGCTGAACACGCTGGTGTAGTCCGTTCTTGTGCAGGTCGCTTTGTTGACGAAAAAATATGAATTTCTCGAAAACCACGAGGGATAGAGAGAAACGGAGTTTAGATTTGGATTCGTCAGGGTGGATATAGTCTATAGGAATTATTTCAGAATATTCTGAGCCCTTGAAATTTTTGGCAAAATCGAAAGACTAACCCCTTTGAAAATTTCACGATATTTTCAAAAAATAAAATCGCGATTTAAGGGCGGCTCTGTATGCATTTGGGGGTGCTGAACACGCTGGTGTAGTCCGTTCTTGTGCAAGTCGCTTTGTTGACGAAAAAATATGAATTTCTCGAAAACCACGAGGGATAGAGAGGAACGGGGTTTAGTTTTGGATTCGTCAGGGTGGATATAGTCTATAGAAATTATTTCAGAATATTCTGAGCCCTTGAAATTTTTGGCAAAATCGATAGACTAACCCCTTTGAAAATTTCACGATATTTTCAAAAAATAAAATCGCGATTTAAGGGCGGCTCTGTATGCATTTGGGGGTGTCGAACACGCTAGTGTGGTCCGTTTTTGCGTAAGTGGTTTCGTTAAAGAAAAAAAAATTGGTAGCTTGCAATTTCAAACGTGTCGACGTTAGGCGACCAGTAATACACCGTCTGAAATATTTGGTTGCCTGGCACTGAAAACTTGAAAGTATTATAATAATTTTAATAAATGAGTTTGCGATTTAAGGTCGGCTCTGTATGCATTTGGGGGTGCTGAACACGCTGGTGTAGTCCGTTCTTGTGCAAGTCGCTTTGTTGACGAAAAAATATGAATTTCTCGAAAACAACGAGAGCTATAGAGGAACAGAGTTTAGTTTTGGATTCGCCAGGGTGGATATAGTCTATAGGAATTATTTCAGAATATTCTGAGCCCTTGAAATTTTTGGCAAAATCGAAAGACTAACCCCTTTGAAAATTTCACGATATTTTCAAAAAATAAAATCGCGATTTAAGGGCGGCTCTGTATGCATTTGGGGGTGCTGAACACGCTGGTGTAGTCCGTTCTTGTGCAAGTCGCTTTGTTGACGAAAAAATATGAATTTCTCGAAAACCACGAGGGATAGAGAGGAACGGGGTTTAGTTTTGGATTCGTCAGGGTGGATATAGTCTATAGGAATTATTTCAGAATATTCTGAGCCCTTGAAATTTTTGGCAAAATCGAAAGACTAACCCCTTTGAAAATTTCACGAAATTTTCAAAAAATAAAATCGCGATTTAAGGGCGGCTCTGTATGCATTTGGGGGTGCCGAACACGCTAGTGTGGTCCGTTTTTGCGTAAGTGGTTTCGTTAAAGAAAAAAAAAATAAATATGAATTTCTCGAAAACCACGAGGGATAGAGAGGAACGGAGTTTAGTTTTGGATTCGTCAGGGTGGATATAGTCTATGGGAATTATTTCAGAATATTCTGAGCCCTTGAAATTTTTGGCAAAATCGAAAGACTAACCCCTTTGAAAATTTCACGATATTTTCAAAAAATAAAATCGCGATTTAAGGGCGGCTCTGTATGCATTTGGGGGTGCTGAACACGCTGGTGTAGTCCGTTCTTGTGCAAGTCGCTTTGTTGACGAAAAAATATGAATTTCTCGAAAACCACGAGGGATAGAGAGGAACGGAGTTTAGTTTTGGATTCGTCAGGGTGGATATAGTCTATAGGAATTATTTCAGAATATGCTGAGCCCTTGAAATTTTTGGCAAAATCGAAAGACTAACCCCTTTGAAAATTTCACGATATTTTCAAAAAATAAAATCGCGATTTAAGGGCGGCTCTGTATGCATTTGGGGGTGCTGAACACGCTGGTGCAGTCCGTTCTTGTGCAAGTCGCTTTGTTGACGAAAAAATATGAATTTCTCGAAAACCACGAGGGATAGAGAGGAACGGGGTTTAGTTTTGGATTCGTCAGGGTGGATATAGTCTATAGGAATTATTTCAGAATATTCTGAGCCCTTGAAATTTTTGGCAAAATCGAAAGACTAACCCCTTTGAAAATTTCACGATATTTTCAAAAAATAAAATCGCGATTTAAGGGCGGCTCTGTATGCATTTGGGGGTGCCGAACACGCTAGTGTGGTCCGTTTTTGCGTAAGTGGTTTCGTTAAAGAAAAAAAAAATAAATATGAATTTCTCGAAAACCACGAGGGATAGAGAGGAACGGAGTTTAGTTTTGGATTCGTCAGGGTGGATATAGTCTATAGGAATTATTTCAGAATATTCTGAGCCCTTGAAATTTTTGGCAAAATCGAAAGACTAACCCCTTTGAAAATTTCACGATATTTTCAAAAAATAAAATCGCGATTTAAGGGCGGCTCTGTATGCATTTGGGGGTGCTGAACACGCTGGTGTAGTCCGTTCTTGTGCAAGTCGCTTTGTTGACGAAAATATATGAATTTCTCGAAAACCACGAGGGATAGAGAGGAACGGAGTTTAGTTTTGGATTCGTCAGGGTGGATATAGTCTATAGGAATTATTTCAGAATATTCTGAGCCCTTGAAATTTTTGGCAAAATCGAAAGACTACTTTGAAAATTTCACGATATTTTCAAAATATAAAATCGCGATTTAAGGGCGGCTCTGTATGCATTTGGGGGTGCTGAACACGCTGGTGTAGTCCGTTCTTGTGCAAGTCGCTTTGTTGACGAAAAAATATGAATTTCTCGAAAACCACGATGGATAGAGAGGAACGGGGTTTAGTTTTGGATTCGTCAGGGTGGATATAGTCTATAGGAATTATTTCAGAATATTCTGAGCCCTTGAAATTTTTGGCAAAATCGAAAGACTAACCCCTTTGAAAATTTCACGATATTTTCAAAAAATAAAATCGCGATTTAAGGGCGGCTCTGTATGCATTTGGGGGTGCTGAACACGCTGGTGTAGTCCGTTCTTGTGCAAGTCGCTTTGTTGACGAAAAAATATGAATTTCTCGAAAACCACGAGAGCTATAGAGGAACAGAGTTTAGTTTTGGATTCGCCAGGGTGGATATAGTCTATAGGAATTATTTCAGAATATTCTGAGCCCTTGAAATTTTTGGCAAAATCGAAAGACTAACCCCTTTGAAAATTTCACGATATTTTCAAAAAATAAAATCGCGATTTAAGGGCGGCTCTGTATGCATTTGGGGGTGCTGAACACGCTGGTGTAGTCCGTTCTTGTGCAAGTCGCTTTGTTGACGAAAAAATATGAATTTCTCGAAAACCACGAGGGATAGAGAGGAACGGGGTTTAGTTTTGGATTCGTCAGGGTGGATATAGTCTATAGAAATTATTTCAGAATATTCTGAGCCCTTGAAATTTTTGGCAAAAGCGATAGACTAACCCCTTTGAAAATTTCAGGATATTTTCAAAAAATAAAATCGCGAATTAAGGGCGGCTCTGTATGTATTTGGGGGTGCCGAACACGCTAGTGTGGTCCGTTTTTGCGTAAGTGGTTTCGTTAAAGAAAAAAAAAATAGGTAGCTTGCAATTTCAAACGTGTCGACGTTAGGCGACCAGTAATACACCGTCTGAAATATTTGGTTGCCTGGCACTGAAAACTTGAAAGTATTATAATAATTTTAATAAATGAGTTTGCGATTTAAGGTCGGCTCTGTATGCATTTGGGGGTGCTGAACACGTTGGTGTAGTCCGTTCTTGTGCAAGTCGCTTTGTTGACGAAAAAATATGAATTTCTCGAAAACCACGAGGGATAGAGAGGAACGGAGTTTAGTTTTGGATTCGTCAGGGTGGATATAGTCTATAGGAATTATTTCAGAATATTCTGAGCCCTTGAAATTTTTGGCAAAATCGAAAGACTAACCCCTTTGAAAATTTCACGATATTTTCAAAAAATAAAATCGCGATTTAAGGGCGGCTCTGTATGCATTTGGGGGTGCTGAACACGCTGGTGTAGTCCGTTCTTGTGCAAGTCGCTTTGTTGACGAAAAAATATGAATTTCTCGAAAACCACGAGAACTATAGAGGAACAGAGTTTAGTTTTGGATTCGCCAGGGTGGATATAGTCTATAGGAATTATTTCAGAATATTCTGAGCCCTTGAAATTTTTGGCAAAATCGAAAGACTAACCCCTTTGAAAATTTCACGATATTTTCAAAAAATAAAATCGCGATTTAAGGGCGGCTCTGTATGCATTTGGGGGTGCTGAACACGCTGGTGTAGTCCGTTCTTGTGCAAGTCGCTTTGTTGACGAAAAAATATGAATTTCTCGAAAACCACGAGGGATAGAGAGGAACGGGGTTTAGTTTTGGATTCGTCAGGGTGGATATAGTCTATAGAAATTATTTCAGAATATTCTGAGCCCTTGAAATTTTTGGCAAAATCGATAGACTAACCCCTTTGAAAATTTCAGGATATTTTCAAAAAATAAAATCGCGATTTAAGGGCGGCTCTGTATGCATTTGGGGGTGCCGAACACGCTAGTGTGGTCCGTTTTTGCGTAAGTGGTTTCGTTAAAGAAAAAAAAAATAGGTAGCTTGCAATTTCAAACGTGTCGACGTTAGGCGACCAGTAATACACCGTATGAAATATTTGGTTGCCTGGCACTGAAAACTTGAAAGTATTATAATAATTTTAATAAATGAGTTTGCGATTTAAGGTCGGCTCTGTATGCATTTGGGGGTGCTGAACACGCTGGTGTAGTCCGTTCTTGTGCAAGTCGCTTTGTTGACGAAAAAATATGAATTTCTCGAAAACCACGAGGGATAGAGAGGAACGGAGTTTAGTTTTGGATTCGTCAGGGTGGATATAGTCTATAGGAATTATTTCAGAATATTCTGAGCCCTTGAAATTTTTGGCAAAATCGAAAGACTAACCCCTTTGAAAATTTCACGATATTTTCAAAAAATAAAATCGCGATTAAAGATCGGCTCTGTATGCATTTGGGGGTGCTGAACACGCTGGTGTAGTCCGTTCTTGTGCAAGTCGCTTTGTTGACGAAAAAATATGAATTTCTCGAAAACAACGAGAGCTATAGAGGAACAGAGTTTAGTTTTGGATTCGTCAGGGTGGATATAGTCTATAGGAATTATTTCAGAATATTCTGAGCCCTTGAAATTTTTGGCAAAATCGAAAGACTAACCCCTTTGAAAATTTCACGATATTTTCAAAAAATAAAATCGCGATTTAAGATCGGCTCTGTATGCATTTGGGGGTGCTGAACACGCTGGTGTAGTCCGTTCTTGTGCAAGTCGCTTTGTTGACGAAAAAATATGAATTTCTCGAAAACCACGAGGGATAGAGAGGAACGGAGTTTAGTTTTGGATTCGTCAGGGTGGATATAGTCTATAGGAATTATTTCAGAATATTCTGAGCCCTTGAAATTTTTGGCAAAATCGAAAGACTAACCCCTTTGAAAATTTCACGATATTTTCAAAAAATAAAATCGCGATTTAAGGGCGGCTCTGTATGCATTTGGGGGTGCTGAACACGCTGGTGTAGTCCGTTCTTGTGCAAGTCGCTTTGTTGACGAAAAAATATGAATTTCTCGAAAACCACGAGGGATAGAGAGGAACGGAGTTTAGTTTTGGATTCGTCAGGGTGGATATAGTCTATAGGAATTATTTCAGAATATTCTGAGCCCTTGAAATTTTTGGCAAAATCGAAAGACTAACCCCTTTGAAAATTTCACGATATTTTCAAAAAATAAAATCGCGATTTAAGGGCGGCTCTGTATGCATTTGGGGGTGCTGAACACGCTGGTGTAGTCCGTTCTTGTGCAAGTCGCTTTGTTGGCGAAAAAATATGAATTTCTCGAAAACCACGAGAGCTATAGAGGAACAGAGTTTAGTTTTGGATTCGCCAGGGTGGATATAGTCTATAGGAATTATTTCAGAATATTCTGAGCCCTTGAAATTTTTGGCAAAATCGAAAGACTAACCCCTTTGAAAATTTCACGATATTTTCAAAAAATAAAATCGCGATTTAAGGGCGGCTCTGTATGCATTTGGGGGTGCTGAACACGCTGGTGTAGTCCGTTCTTGTGCAAGTCGCTTTGTTGACGAAAAAATATGAATTTCTCGAAAACCACGAGGGATAGAGAGGAACGGGGTTTAGTTTTGGATTCGTCAGGGTGGATATAGTCTATAGGAATTATTTCAGAATATTCTGAGCCCTTGAAATTTTTGGCAAAATCGAAAGACTAACCCCTTTGAAAATTTCACGATATTTTCAAAAAATAAAATCGCGATTTAAGGGCGGCTCTGTATGCATTTGGGGGTGCTGAACACGCTGGTGTAGTCCGTTCTTGTGCAAGTCGCTTTGTTGACGAAAAAATATGAATTTCTCGAAAACCACGAGGGATAGAGAGGAACGGGGTTTAGTTTTGGATTCGTCAGGGTGGATATAGTCTATAGGAATTATTTCAGAATATTCTGAGCCCTTGAAATTTTTGGCAAAATCGAAAGACTAACCCCTTTGAAAATTTCACGATATTTTCAAAAAATAAAATCGCGATTTAAGGGCGGCTCTGTATGCATTTGGGGGTGCTGAACACGCTGGTGTAGTCCGTTCTTGTGCAAGTCGCTTTGTTGACGAAAAAATATGAATTTCTCGAAAACCACGAGGGATAGAGAGGAACGGGGTTTAGTTTTGGATTCGTCAGGGTGGATATAGTCTATAGGAATTATTTCAGAATATTCTGAGCCCTTGAAATTTTTGGCAAAATCGAAAGACTAACCCCTTTGAAAATTTCACGATATTTTCAAAAAATAAAATCGCGATTTAAGGGCGGCTCTGTATGCATTTGGGGGTGCTGAACACGCTGGTGTAGTCCGTTCTTGTGCAAGTCGCTTTGTTGACGAAAATATATGAATTTCTCGAAAACCACGAGGGATAGAAAGGAACGGAGTTTAGTTTTGGATTCGTCAGGGTGGATATAGTCTATAGGAATTATTTCAGAATATTCTGAGCCCTTGAAATTTTTGGCAAAATCGAAAGACTACTTTGAAAATTTCACGATATTTTCAAAAAATAAAATCGCGATTTAAGGGCGGCTCTGTATGCATTTGGGGGTGCTGAACACGCTGGTGTAGTCCGTTCTTGTGCAAGTCGCTTTGTTGACGAAAAAATATGAATTTCTCGAAAACCACGAGAGCTATAGAGGAACGGAGTTTAGATTTGTATTCGCCAGGGTGGATATAGTCTATAGGAATTATTTCAGAATATTCTGAGCCCTTGAAATTTTTGGCAAAATCGAAAATTTCACGATAATTTCAAAAAATAAAATCGCGATTTAAGGGCGTCTCTGTGTGCATTAGGAAGTGCTAAGCACGCTGGTGCGTAAGTGGTTTCTTTAAAGAAAAAAAAATAGATAATTTACAATGTCAAATCCGTCAAATCAAATCACCGTCTCAAATATTTGGTTGCCAGACCCTGAAAACTTAAAAATTTTAGAATATTTTTACAAATGAATTTGCGATTTAAGGGTGGCTCTGTATGCAGTAGGAAGTACTGAATACTCTGGTATGGTCCGTTTTTGAGTAACTGGCTCCGTTGACGTAAAAATATGAATTTCTCGAAAAGCATGAGGGCTAGAGGGGAACGAAGTTTAGTTTTGGTTTTGTTTACGGTTTTTTGTAAGTGACTCTGTTGACGAGAAACAGTCAACATTTTGAAAATTACTAGCATTAGAGAAGTATTTATTGCAGTTTCAAATTGACCGCGGCGGCTAGAGGAACGTTTGAAATCAAATACCATTAAAATCCTAAGGGATTGAGAGCAAATGATTACAGTCGTGAATTGGCCAGGGTATTTATAAGTTTATAATCTAGGGGAATTATTTCAGATTGTTATAAGACCTCCAGAAACTTTCAATTAGGAATCATTTTTATCAGGGGTGTACAAAGTTTAAATGAATACGAGGAGACTTTTATAGAAAATTTTATTAACATTAGTATATAACATAAGTATAATTAATATTATATTACCTACACTGAAATAAAACTTCTTACTTTTTACTTAGAAAACAAAATTTATCGGCGATTTAAATATAACAGCTACTTTCTTTTAAGTAATCTCCACCTAAATAACAAATGAGAAACATTCATACATTCGAATTTTTCACAAATCAATAAATAGTTTCATTCAACAAAAAGCCGAATTCATAAAATAACATACAGGTAATCATTTAAAATTAATTTATTTTATTTAAAGGGATGAACACATAAAAATGCGGGCGAAATCATTCAGCTACGCTTACCTGTATAAAGTCATATATAAAGTAACAGTCGCACCCTTAATAATATAATAATACGCATATTAATATATATTTACAATGTCAAGCAACACCGATAACAAACCGTTCAAAAATTTAAAAAAATATACAAATCTTAAATATCCCCCATAAGAAATAACGTGAACAGAAAACAAATAAAAAATAAATATTTGTCGAGAAAATTATTGGCACAAGTCGAGTCTTTAATTGTTGTCGTAAGGGCTTTCTCTCTCTCCCGAAACAGGTTTTTGGCTAACATCCGCATTTTCGAAATCTTATCGTCGAAAGTGGCAGTCGAGGAATTGGTGGGGACGTTCACGTTGCAATAGTTCTGGTCGCAGCAGGACACACACATCTGAAACGCACCAAGTTATCAATGGTATAAAAAATAGTGTAAATGGAGAATAATTCAAGGTCTACGTCGCATTCTCAAAATCGTAAACCCCTAATCTAATATCTAACAAGATAGTCATCCGATGATGACATGTATGGAGGGATTAGGGCGAGAGACCAAAATATGAGTATAAGTGATGCGATTGAAATGTGGTTCATTATCAAGAATGTCGGTGAGTAGTGTATAGTAAATAAGAACATACAACTACAAAATGGAAATAGTAGTAGAAATTCATACAACACATGATACAAAATACACCAACAATTCGTAGTAGTATTAAAAAAAAATTAGGTCACAAAATGAAACTTTGCCTAGAATACCTAGAAGAGTGCTTTTGCGAATTATGATGACTTGAATTTTTGTTTTGTAAAACGAAACAGAAAGTGTATGCTGATAGAAAAAGATGAAATGGTGATATGGAGAAGAAACTATTTTGGACAAATGTTAGATAACACCTTTAAAACAACAAAAAACTTGTAAAACTGAGTCCTACACATTAGATACCAGATCATAAGGTAAGGTAAGATGAGGTAAGGTAAAGCAAAGTAAGGTAAGGTAAGGTAAAGCAAGCCTGATATTATCCTGTAAGGATTTACATACCTTCTGGGAATCAATTTCAACACATCCTACTTTGTTCCTTTGGCATTCCTTCTCAGTCGTACATTTCTTGTTCACCAGAACGCTAGTACCCTTTGAATCCATTATGTGTAATGTGTGGCAGAATGTCTCTCCTGAAATGAAAACCGTAATGAAATTAAAATTCATTAATAACAAATCTGTATAATGGCATAATATTAAACTAGCTAATTTTGACGCATCTATCAGTATTACAAATTCATTTTCCCAAATAATTAATCCTATCCTGAAAGAAAGTAGTAGATCTATGAGAGTTCAACTGGAGACATACATATGCAGAGTGTTCCAGAATGATGTTAGGAAAATCTAGGGATAGGTCTTATGTTTAAAAATAAGAAAAACAGTTTATATAATTTAATAATTGTGAAAATTAAATTTTAAATTCTTCAAACATTATTTTCTTGACATTTTTGTTATGCAACACCATAATTTTTCATGATGTATGTATGTAGAATGACACGCTCTTTCAAATGGCATGGTCAAAATTGTGGGTTGCTACTTAAAAAAATTGTCATATCTCGATGACGTCACAAATGTGGGTCGAATGTCAAAAAGTGCTTTTTTTTAAAAACAAAATCGACGTGCCAGGGGACTTTTTCGAAAACTTCTCAATTTAAAAAATAATGAATTTATTCGTTACTTTTCGAAAGCACTATATAATGAAACAAGGGGCGTACCACGCCTTTGGAAAACCTCACGGTACAATCCGTACGTACGCCACTGAATAATTTGCGAAGTCAAATCTTTTTTCTGTGGCATTATCAAATTAAGCTACGGCTGAAATTTCGAACTAAATTTTTTAGAGCCTTGTTATTTTTTTTAATATAACAAATTCATCTCTAAGTATTATTTCTACATCCACTTCACCTAATATTAAGCCCACGAGTCTTCACTGGTGAGAAAGAAGTACATATTTGATTTGGACAGTTTTTCGACAGCGGTTTAACAAAATTAATAGTTGTTTATTTATTTTGCACCGAGTTTCAAAAGCGTAGCCGTAATGCTAGACGTAAACGAGTTTGTTAAACACATATATTTTTTATTGGAAAACGGAAGTTCGCGACAGAACCCGCTAATAACCGCTCAGCTTCGCTTGAGGCGAAAAACGATAAACGAAAAGATGCAAATCCTTCTTTGGAAACGCCACCGGCGGCGTTTTATCGTGATTTTTCAGGGCTCCTCGAACTTGTGCAGCATTTTCGATTTCGCGGCTGACGTTCTAATTCGTTTTTGCGGCGGCTGCCTCGCAGGCAAATTAGCACCGTCGCCGAACTCTTTCCATACTCGCGACCGGCTATAAAAGTTTACACCAAAACGATGGGGATATTTTCGTTCCCCGCGGGAAATCGTCCGGACTGTCGGAACGGATTAGAAATAGTTAAACTTTAGATTCAGTTTTTTTTGTAAAATATAAAATAAAAAGGGTTTTCCTTTTATTCACTCTCTGAGTGGTTATAGTACAGTGTCTCAAGCTCGATAGTATGGGCTTACCCAGTAAGCACACATACGTTATTTAAACGTATTGTCAACGTACCATTGGTTGATAATTCGTTTTACGTTACAAAATCAACCATTATTTTATGGTTAGAAAAGTAACGGTCTAACATAACGTTTAAAATATGTACTTTTTTTAACAAAAAATGTTGGCAAACCTTTTGTAACGTTAAATGAACGTTATTTAAAATATTTAAACAAAACTTATTTATTTAAACCTTTATAAAACGTCTGTGTCAACTGATTAATATATTGACATTGGACAAAAACGTGTTTGTAACGTTTTAGAGTAACAGGCATACTAATGTTTACAAAACGTATCATAAACTTTTTACAATTAATAAATATTTCGGAACGATACCAATCCAAAGTAAATTTTATACAATATAATTTAATAAAAAGATATTGCATTTAGAATATATAGGTACTTATACAGGGTGAATCTTAAATAAGTACAAATATTTTAACTGCTGGTGTAGTTCGTCATTCATCAGTCTAGTGAAAGCCATTTTTAAAAATTTCTAATATTTGCGGAGATATTAATTTTTTTAAAAAATACCCACATTTTGAGGACCGCTGGCTGATTTTTCATCCAACAACGTAATAAAACATATGATTTGTTGCGAGGTTGCCATATCTCCTCCAATATAAATATTACGTTTCCTTTAACGTAATAGTTCTATTTTAAAAATACTTGTTTTAAGCATAAGTACAGTAAAATTGGGTATGTAGTATGATACACAGCAATATTAACATAAATTTTAACATCTGAACTAACCTTACTATACTTCAACGATTAAAAATGAATTTCCGCAAGTTCAATACTACCGTAAAATATTTAAAAAGATATTACGTTACTATGTCCAATGTTCAAAAATTATACATAAACGTGCACACAAGCTTACCTGTTTGTTAAAAAATTAACTATTTAATCAGTAATCCACATTTCACAAGTTAAATGTCATTGTACACTGTTAGAAAGGGACACAAAACACAATTTCCTTAAGTTATTTTATGAAGAATAACGAAAAACTATGCATGCGTTTTTTATTTAAAATGGAAAAAATGTCAACTTTTAGCAAATTTTATTGCTATTTTCATGCATTATGTGGGGTTAACAAGTTTGACTTGAGCTTCCGATAATCTGTCATGACAGTCAATGACAGTTTGATAATAAAAAATAATATAAAATGTTACACTTGACAAAATTCGCTAAAAGTTGAGATTTTTTCTTCCTTGAAGCAAAGACATTTGTGTAATACTGGCAACACTGTGAACCACACGTTCAGTCTGCAGCACTATGACTCATAAAAGTATGAAGGGTCGGTCTAGGCCAGCGGTCCTCAACAAGTTTTGTACTGAAAAATTACGAAATTTATTTAAAATTTCACTTTTTTATTTCTGATTTTTTTGTAAAAAAACTATTAATTATGTGTTCTACACACAAAACTATACTGCTGGTTAAAATATTTGTACTTATTTAAGATTCACCCTGTATATACAAATAACTAGATAGTAATTATTTTTTAATAAAACTCACAAGTGTTAAAAAACTACAATTTAAACGTGTATTATACGTTATTCATATTCATTGAAATAAGGAAGCTAATTGCCGTTTTTTACACGTGTCAATTATAATGTCGTTAAACGTTCTATACGAATTTAATAATCTTATTGGTAGATAAAGATCACGTGTTACACACATACCATTTCGAGTTCTTTTTTGTAAAAGTTTGTCAGTTGCATATTCATCACTGTACGTACCTACTGTGATCCGTGAAATATTTCCCTATTTTATTTTGGTAAGTATACCTACTTCTATAAGTATTTCATTTTATTTTATTAATATAAGAATATTAGGTTTTTTTACATTACATGTTACAAACAATTATATAATGGAATCTAAATTTATTCCACTATAACTTTTCCTACTTATGTTTCAAAATACTTACAAAGGCGATGAAAAAATTAGTAAAAGTAGGCGTGTGAATTTTGTACTCGTACACGCCTACGTTAAATTACTTTGTAAAATGGGTAACAATTATTATGACTTGGTAATTTTTTTACTTTATACTAAAATTTAAGATACAGTGACATATTTCTAATCATGATTGGGAATGATTTAAACTTTTTTATTTCCTTTCTTGACTATCTACTTCGCGGTCATATTAAATGTATATTAGATTATTATTATTGCTATTATTATTAGCATTATTATTATATTTATAACTATAATAGATTAAAATTAGACATGTTTAAAGTTTAGACTTTATTTAACTATATTATCCAATGTAAGTGAAGTTATTAATATGAAACTTGTTCAGACCTAATTTCATTGTTATTAGGTTCCAATCAGTAGCATAAATAAGATATATTATTTTGGTATTTTTATATTTTGTTTGTCTTATGTATGTATTATTATTTATTTAATAAACTATTACTGATATTAAAACCAATTATTTATTGTTACCTACCTAAATTTGAAATTATACAATAGGTATTGATATTTTCTAGTACTCTTATTTATAGGCGTATAGTGAGTTCAACATTCGAACCACACTATTGGAATATCGGTAATAATTATTAATAGGAACAAGATTAAATGAGAGAAGATTTTGTAACTATTTTATTTATATTATATTAATACCCTGATAATTATTTATTTAATACAGGGTGGTACAGAATGTACCGTAAATACTAGAGCATATGGCACGTTAAAAAATAAGGGTACTATTTTACATAAATTTTTGTTCAAAACTCAATAATAAGAGCCTCTGAGGAATGAAATAAAAATCATTTTTTTTTTAAATGTCTTTCAGATACTTTTGAATAATGGGTTCCTAACTTAGTTATAACTCGGAAACTGGCAACACTGCATCGTTCGTCAACGTTTTTCTAGAGAGAGGCAACCTTCTTTTTAGTTTCAGTCCAATGTTGAAGTCGATAGCACGTTTGATTTGTGTTTTACGTATATTTTTTGGAAGTAACTTTTTTAATGGCGTCGTGAAAATGGGTGACTTAAATTACAAGCATTTGCGTACACTGATCACGTCTGACCGGCGCCTAAGCATTTGTGCGTTGTCTGACAAGTTAAGCGTCAACAAAGAAACCGTTCGCAAGATGTTACACAAACATTTGCGAAAGATTTGCGCAAAGAGGGTGCCAAAAGTTTTCTTCCGTGAACAGAAAGACATGCGAAAATTGATCTGCGAGGATTTGTTGTCCTCTTGTTGAGGATTTGTGTTGAGGAGGTAGTCACTGGAGATGAGATTTCGATATTTGAGTATGATCCCCCAGATCCGTAAACAAAGTCAGCAGTGGGTGGAAAAGGTGGAGAGCGGCCAAAGAAAGCGAAGATGTCCAAGTAACGACTGAAGGCAATGTCGATCGTTTTTGTCGATATCCACGGCATTATCCGTCGTGAATATGTTCCTGTCGGCCAGACAGTGACTGGACAGTTTTACGTTGACGTCCTGGAACGGCTGAGGGCCCGTGTTTTCCGTGTGCGACCCGAACTCGCCGAAAACGGCTAGATCTTGCACCACGCAACGCGTCAGCCCCTTCCTCGTTCATTGTGCAAGGATTTTTGGCAAAAAGGCATTCCAACGTTGCCGAGAGAGGAAGGGTATTCTTTATCATCCTGTATTCTATTTTTTTTTGCTAAAATCAATTCTACAAAAGTACAGAGGGAGGTTAATTTCAACATGTATTATGACATAAAAATTTGTTTTAGTTCGGTTTCGGTTAATTAACAAAAATACATTTTTCCGTAATGTTTTGTAAAGGTAATGAGTCCAAACCTACAGATATTGTTAATGTCTATGGAAATTATTTCAAAAATGTCTTCATTCAATCGCAACTAGTTAATGCATCTACGTTTTCATTGAAAAATAATTTAGAATCACATTTTGCAATACAGAATATCGCTTAGGAAGGCGTTTTACAAAATTATAGATTTGTTTTGTTCTTAGAGATTGTGTCTTTCTACCTTCTACCTCTCTGGTGCAGACTTAACAATACTAAAGCTGTTGGGTGGTTGGCAATTTTCTTCCGCAGCAGAGACATACATTGAGAAATCAGTGACCAACAAAATTGCTGTATCAGAATCATATTTAACAACGTAGAAAATCACATTGGTATCCTGATTGCAGCAAAAAAAGGATAATTCTCTTCCAATGCCCATTTCAATTGTAATATTAATATTTGTATTCACAAATAGTAAGCAATGATTGAAATTAGGTATGAAAGGCAATTTTAACATTAGCTGTAGATAAAAGTAACTATAACCACAGAATAAGGTATAGTACATCCTTATATTGCTGAATTCATTTTAAAAGTACATTTGTTGTAACTTGTGCAGGTCTTTACTGTGTACTGCATCAACAGAAATCAATATGGCATGTGTGGAAGACCTGATTAGAGAGAAAATCTTCGAACTGGGTTACAGCAAAGTCTGTTCGCAGTGAGCTCTCCGCTTCCCGTCTTTATTTCACATTTGTAATCGTACGAATCCACTAGAAATCGCGACCGTAACGAAGCACTAAGCTCTGTCTGGCTAACAGGCTGCTTAGATATTGATTTGTTATACAGTAACAAATGCGTCCGATGAAAACGAAATCCCGAGCGGCTTTACATCGCATCTTCGCCACTACACCGCCAAAAAAGAAATTTATGTTACTGGGATCTCAAGTTCAGATAAAAAATTAGCCGTAAAACTTCAGGACTAAACGTTAACATGAACAAGATTGATGTTGCACGCTAGAGAGAAAGCGCTCTGTAAACTATTCTCGACCGGGGAGGGCCTCCAGGAGGAATAATATTAGATGATGGCGTGGAATGTTCGAAATACTGCATTTCGCACGAAGAAAAGAGTTGAACACGGAATGCTAAGTGAAAGAGAGAGATATTCGACTTCAGAATTAATTAATGAAAATTTCACAACTTTATTTTGTAGCTAATTGTAAAAGCTTCTCTGTGGTAACGAATATTTTATTCGATTTTCAAAAATATTGGAAAATATTGGATCTTAAATAGGTACTTGTCTTCATTTCTTCAAAATCGATCATGATATTGAGGTGAAATTTGGTACACAATAGTGTATAGTGAAGGGATACTTATACGTGTATAAATTTCTTTTGTAATATATTATTAGGGTCAGTGGCGTTAAATAATTTTTAGCAAAAAAAATTGTACGTCACTAATTTTTGGACAAACTGGTACCGCTCTTCTAAACCAAGTTAATTCTGCTTAAAAATTGTCTCTTAGAGATTTTTTTCTTCCTGGCGCACCGTTATCGACAAAAAAATTAATTTATTAATCATTACAATAGACTAACTTTGGAATGAATGCTTTGGAATGACTAAACAAAAAAAAGATAACACAAAGTGTAGAGTGCCTTGTCTTTGAAGGGTTTAAGTTATTTATATATTTTTAGGTATTAACAATATTGTGTGAAATTAACTATTCTGCGGACTAAAGCCCCGACCAGCGTTGAATTACACCCACCATATATCTACCCATATATTCTGGATTATTAGCTTTTGTAACATTTTTTACTGTATTAGAAAGGTATGTTAAGCTAATATATATATTAAATCTCCTACAATTCTTATCAATGAAGTCATATGTATGCTCTCTGATACCAAACATCTAGGTATGCTAATGAACAATTCCACAGTTTAAAAAGTGTTTAAGTTAGTTTTTAATACATTTTTTTGTTAAAGAAGTGCTGAATTATTCCTTTGAAAAATTGGCCGATCTTATGTATGGAAAAGCAAACGGAAATTCGAATGAAACATGGCGTCTCTATGAAGATGGATTCTTCAAATATCGAATTCTCTGACAGTTTTTATCACACATATTCTTTGTTCGTTAAATTCGGTTGTTTATGGCTAAGCTGATTATTATCAAATTGGCCTAGAACACGTAGCAGGTGCAAAACTACAGTTGCCCGTATTTTGACGCAGCCTGTATCTTTCTTTGTACACGATAAACAAAGACATAAATACGAATGTAGTAAATAACACTGTAAATGATACCGCAGGAAACAACTACTCCGCGGACTAGTGCCCCGACCGGCATTGAATTACTCCTGCAGTATCTGTGTGAACAGTCAAAAACCCTTGTCGGAGACACCACCAGACATATACCGGTTTCGGGCTTATTAGCCCTCAACAGTATGCCCTAGGAGAGATGACCGACAATTGAACTGGCTGATCCTTCATAGGATAAACTGAGTGCAGATGAGGTATAAGTGGTCTGCTTACTTCCTGCTCGGCCTAAGCGGCTCGACTTACAGGAAGCGACCTAAATTGCAGGTACTTAACGCAGACCTCTCGCCCTGGGCGAAAGCTGTAAATGAAGGAACAGCCAGTTCAATTGTCGGTCATCTCATCTATGGCATACTGTGAAATGTAAATTAATTTTTGATAATCTGTAGTTGCTATTTCGAGGTTAATTTAGTGCAAACAAATCTTAATTTAGTTAACTTTCGGTATACAATGGATTTCTCGAATTTGGCTGTTTTCTGTTATTGGTATTAATATCAATGGGGTTATATTTTTTTATATACGTTTCTCCATTGTCGATTTTGAGTTAGATTTTTGTGAACAAATAAAAACATGATCTCTCTGGTAAACATTGGCTAAGCAGTGCTTTTTAACAGCAAAAAATGTCGAATAAAATTAATTTTTGACATGCGAACGATTACGTTGTCTCCCTGTAGTTGGAATTGTAGGAATACTACTTGTATTGTTTTTCTTTTTCGTGTAAAGTTAAGGTGCCGAGATTTTGAAGGAACTCACCAGGTTTACAGGGCCTGTCGATGGCGAACTGATTGCAGATGAGATTGTCCGAAACGTTGACGCAAATGTAGCAGGTGACGGCGTATTTGTCGAAATCTGAGAAGTCTGTGGAGTCTACGTAGTTGGCTGCTAGGTTGTTCTCTTCCATTGCAGTGTTTGTCATGAAAATACAGCTGATAAGCATACTCAGTCTAAACATTACAATCTGGAACAGAAAATATCCGGTCAGAACGAAATATTTACACGAAATCACGCAGTAATCTACAGTTACTGAGATTTATTCAAATACGGTGAAGCATGGGCGGAGAACATTTTCACAACGTATGGTTTAATAGATAATGTGGCACATTTAATAGGCTAGACATTAATTTCATATGTAAATATTACGTGATAAAGAAAGATAAGTAAGTCACTAAGCTTTACAGATGCAAAATATTTTACGTAATGCACTGCATACAATATTTACTATACGCACTAAAAATATTTAGCGTAATGCCCATCGTACTTAAATTATTTACCTTCAGCACTAGAAAAGATTTCGCGTAATATATACCGTGCGTAAAATATTTAGTTTTAACACTATAAAAGATTTTGCGTAATGTACTGCATAACATATTTACTATACGAACTAAAAATATTTTGCGTAATGTCCATCGTGCGTAAATTAGTTACTTTCAGCCCTAGAAGAGATTTCGCGTAATGTACACCGTGCGTAAAATATTTAGTTTTAACTCTAGGAAAAATGCTGCGTAATGTACAAGACTCGTGAAATATTTCACCTACTGAAGATATTTTGCATAATGTACTGCCATAACATATTTTGCGTAATGTCCTTCGTGCATAAATTATTTACTTTCAGCCCTAAAAAGATTTCGCGTAATATACACCGTGCGTAAGATATTTAGTTTTAACACTAGAAAAGAACTTGCGTATTTCGCGCGTTGGAAATATTTTACATAATGTCCATCGTGCGTGAATTATTTAGTTTTAACACTAAAAAATTTTATGCGTAATGTTCATCGTGCGTAAATAATATACTTTCAGTCCTAGAAGAGACTTCGCGTAATGTACAAGATCCGTGAAATATTTAATTCACGCATGGAAAATATTTGGCGTAATGTTCATCGTGCGTAAATTATATACTTCCAGACTTAGAAGAGATTTCGCGTAATGTACATCGTGCGTAAAATATTTAGTTTTAATACTAGAAAAAATGCTGCGTAATGTACAAGACTAGTTAAATATTTTACGCACTGAAAATATTTTCCGTAATGTCCATCGTGCATAAATTATTTACTTTCAACCCTAAAAAGATTTCCCGTAATATACACCGTGCGTAAAATATTTAGTTTTAACACTAGAAAAGAATTTGCGTAATGTACAAGACCCGTGAAATATTTCGCGCATTGAAAATATTTTACATAATGTCCATCGTGCGTGTATTATTTAGTTTTAACACTAGAAAATGTTATGCGTAATGTCCATCGTGCGTAAATAATTTACTTTCAGTCCTAGAAGAGACTTCGCGTAATGTACACGATCCGTGAAATATTTACTATACCCAGTAAAAATATTTTGCGTAATGTTCATCGTGCGTAAATTATTCCATTTCAGCCTTAGAAGAGATTTCGCGTAACGTACAACTTGCGTAAAATATTTACGCACTAGAAAACAATTAGCGTAATGTACACCGTGCGTAAAATATTTACTTTATGTATTAAAAAATATTTTGCGTACAGCTCGCATAATTAGCATATTGTGCGCAGTAATATATATTTGCAATTGAATGTAACAACGGAGGTTACTTCGCAGTTACCACTCCTTTACCTGTTTATGCTTACGTATACAAACATCATCAGGGATTCAGCTTTATTTTCGGCACGTGTGTGATTTATTGAGCTATGCGATCGCAAGTAGTGGTAACCGAAAACAATAACATGCAAATGACGTGGTGTAAGTTTAAACTTAGTCAAAACTTGACTGTTAGAATAGTGGACTCGAAACAGGGCAAATGGCGGATGAAAATCGATTAGACTGCTTTTGTTTTGGGTTTAACGGTGTTCCTCCTCATTTTACAAAAAATGTTAAGGCCCGTTTGCATGAACAGATTTTTTTGTGACCAAAGTATAAATTGTCAAAATTTTGGAAGAGAGTCTTCAACGTTTTTTGGCTTTATATCCAATTATTGATATACTTTCAAAAACGTATACACTTCCTAATGTCCTAATGGTATATTTTTGAATATAGGCTACAAAATGGAATTTAGGGATGTAAATGACTTAATTATAATTAAATATATTATAAAACAATATGAAAGTTTAAATTTGTTAAAAATATTATGAAAGATATAAAACGTACATGAATCTTCTTTCAAAAAATTATATAACCTTATACAGTATGCGCCAAAATATGGAATAAATTCAATAAAAACGAAACAATTATTTTTTGGGAAAAATCCTCGAACAGGTCGATTTTTAATTTAAAAAATACATATTTTAGCGTAAATTGCGATTTTCAAATGTCATTTATTTTCGAGTAACGACGTCATCGATTTTTTTTTAATGGCAACACCATATTTTTTTCCTTGATTCTGAAAGATCGGTTAATTCTCTATCAGACAGTACTAAAATTTTGCCCTCTTACATAGGAAAGTTTTCGAGTAAATGACGATTGAATGTTAGAAAACGTAAATTTTATCCATAAAAAAGTAACAATTCTGAGGTATGTAAAATAAAATACAATTGATTAAATTTTATAATTAAATTAAATGTTCGAATTGCCAAAGTGTACATTAATAAACCACGTAATTTAGAAGAACTTCAAAATCGCATTCGGCACGAAATACGCAGAGTTACCCCAGAAATCATTCATAATGTGCAAGAAGAATTTCTTCACAGACTTGGGCATTGTCAAGAAGTTGGTGGATGGCAATTCGAACATTTAATTTAAGTATAAAATTTAATCAATTGTATTTTATTTTACATACCTCAGAATTGTTACTTTTTTATGGATAAAATGTACGTTTTCTAATATTCAATCGTCATTTATTCGAAAACTTTCCTATGTAAGAGGGCAAAATTTTAGTACTGTTTGATAGAGAATTAAACGATCTTTCAGAATCAAGGAAAAAATATGGTGTTGCCATTTAAAAAAAAAATCGATGACGTCATTACTCGAAAACAAATGACATTTGAAAATCGCATTTTACGCTAAAATATGTATTTTTTAAATTAAAAATCGACCTGTTCGAGGATTTTTCCCAAAAAATAATTGTTTCGTTTTTATTGAATTTATTCCATACTTTTGGCGCATACTGTATATCTCTTATGAATTACTTATAGAAAGAATCCACTCTACAATGTGCAGAAATAAAGAAATTGCTCCTGTACAGGGTGCTATATAATTTTTTAGGGATATCGAAAGAACGTTTATTTCAAACTTTTTCCAAATAACATTTGTTCATTTCCTTTAGAAAGAAATGGTATCAATCTGGAAAGCATAACATAAAACCATAAATACTTGATTAAGATTTCCACATGTAACACAATATACAATTCAGCCAGGTCACGAACATAATTATTCAGTTCTTTGGGCTTACTCGGTTTTTCATGCGCGATATTACCATAGTGAGATACATTTTTTTAATTTAACTGTTCCCCTACACCGGTTAAGGGATATGTGTATTTTACATCATTATTCTGTTTCGCAAAATGGACGCCCTTCATTGCCGCTGGATATTTTCGCTTTCTCTTAAATAATACACGTATCCGGACCAACGGTTTCGCCAGATTTTAAAAATAAACAATGGTTTATAACAGACAGCGGCCCTTCAAATTTGGACATACCAAATGGATTTTCGTAATATTTTTATAGAGCTTTTTCCAGAATAACGTATATACGCCTATATGCAGATGACGTGGCCATTATTGCTAGAGATAGTAAGAAATTAGAAGAAATAACGAGCAAACTTTTGGAGGAAGCACGTGAAGTGGGATTGCAGATAAATCAAGAGAAAAGCAAGATAGAATAGGGGAACAAAAAGCAGATACCAATTTCAACTTCAGAACGCAGCATGGACAGATGGAGGTTGAAGAAGTTCAAGAATTTTGGCGACGCTGATAACAGCTAACTGTGATAAGAAGCAAGAATTTAATAGGAGAATAATAAAAGCAAACAGAAATTCGGCAGCACTCAACCACTTAAAGAAATCAAAAAATTTGTTCAGAGGAGTAAAATTTAGAATGTAACAGCGCTGTATGGCAGTGAAATCTGGATCCTCAGAAGTCGAGAGAAAACTTTTTAAGGCGGAAAAGGAGATAAGATCTTAAGAAGAATTCTAAGGGGAAAGAAGACGGAGGAAGGCTATGTAAGGAGAAATAATGAGGAAATATATGCAATGTACCAGACTAGTGCAGTGGCTAGGGCATCTAGAACGTATGGAAGATGAAAGGACAGTTAAAAAATTGTAGGGAGTAAACCAAACTATAAGAAAAAAAGAGGGAGACTGAAGAAGCGATGGAGAGAGGCAGTGGCAATAGATCTAAGGGAGAAAAATGTTACGGATTAGGAAAGGCGAAGAACAGAATAGAGTGGAGGAGAATAACGCAGCTCTGGGCCTAAAAGAAGCCATATTTAGGGTTTGCATAATAAACCAACGTTATATTCGGTTGTAAATTAGACGTAACACATTCGCGTTGCACGACTGCGGTAAAAGTAGTGGCATATGGCACATGTCTACTGGGAAAGCGTTTTGCCTTATTTCGTATATCCATCAAATCCCATTTCTGACACTCGAACACTTTCGCAAAAACGTTAATACTAAAATCGGATTTCAGTATTCGGAATCGTCTGCATTCAGATGACGCAAGAGACTACAGTAGCCTAGCGATAATAAAGGTTGACAATACTACAATTTCAATAATTCTTTTCTCGGAAACTATACAATTTTTTTATCATACTGACTCCATTTTTCATGACGCATCTATTTAAAGTTTTTTTAGATAAGTTGTAAATCATCATGTATATTATTAAAAAACATTTTTTACTAGTAAAGAGAGGTCGGTGGAAAATCAAATTCTGTACATCAGCATCTGAAAGGTCGAATATCTCTAGAAGTTCTCCTCAATCTTGTTCCTAATTAACTTATTGAGTACATAAGTAAAATAACCATTAATTCTGGCCACGTCCTTAATGACTTTTCTGTCATCTTCAAACCTTCCATTACTTAGAACGAAATTAACGGTTTGCCTATTTTATATCTAATAAAATATGACTAGAAGTTGGGTCTTGAGGTGCTACATTACTATGAACTAGTGGCGTGCTTGCTTGTGTACGCTAGGGAAGCACGGTTTCCACAAGTAAAAGTTGATTTCGTTGATAATAAATTCATTAGTTTCTTTTCAACAACTACGCATCAGTATTAATTTGGATTTGGCGTGGAAAATCCCCGCCATCAATGTCAGTTTTTGTATTTTTACTACTTTTTTTTTTTGTAAATTTGCTATAAATTAACATTCTTTTTGTAAATAAACGTTGTATATTTACAATATCAATGCAAAAACATTGAATTTTTGTCAATTGTATAAAAAAAAACTTGAAATTACTATAGCAAATGTGACTTGTATGTAATTTTATTATTTCGGGATTATTTCGAGATATCGGAAAATTAAGAGGTTCATTCATTGCCTAATTTTTTACAAAGGGTTCAATTTTCTTATCGAAAAAAACAATCGAGCATCGCACTACAGAGATACTGATAGATATCTATTTGTCTTTTTCCTGTGAAACTCGCTGTATATTATTATATTTTTGAATTTGCCACCTTTTCCTAATTGCACTGATATAAACATGTTATCTTTTACTGTACGCAAGATATTGATGATTAAATAATTCCATAATTAATTTTTTTTATTATAAATAATACAAAACTATATTCCAATCAAATTTATGGAGCAATTTAAAGACTAGTTTATAAAAATTGTTCAAACACAGTTCCTTGATTTTCTATGCAACACCTATATCGTTTTTCAAAATTATTTTAACAATTATACTATTTTTGGGTGTTGGTTTATATAATCTATAGCTTCTTGTATTCTATATTGAATTTCTAAAATAATGGTTGGTCGATTTTTATAAACATTATTCTTTAAATAGCCCCACAAAAATGTGACAGATGGTGCCAAGTCTGGACTATTTGACGGCCATCGTATGGTGCCGCCAGGAAATTTTAAACGGCCAATGTTATTTAGATCGTTTGGATCACAAAATAAATGATTTTATTGCCCAATTTCAAAGGTCGACTGGATGATATGGCAGCAAGATGGAGCTCCACCACATAATGTAAGATAAGAATATTTGAACAATAGTTATATAGAA
Source organism: Monochamus alternatus (assembly GCA_037114965.1). NCBI lineage: Eukaryota > Metazoa > Arthropoda > Insecta > Coleoptera > Cerambycidae > Monochamus > Monochamus alternatus. The sequence goes on along the minus strand of CM073434.1, from coordinate 11,507,591 downwards.
TGGTTAGGAAAATATGGCACTAACTACTTTTGGAAAAAGTATTTTAAAAATACAGAAATTTTACATTGCAAAATTAGAAAGATATTTTGAAAATGCAAAAAAATCACACCGAAAATTTAGGAATTACTATAAAATCGCATAAAAAATTTACAAAAATTTAGTAAATATACCAAAGCCATGCATTTTTACAATAAAGTTTTAAAACTACAAGATGTTTGTCAAATTACTGGTAAAATAATGGATAATAGTATACCTTTATCTTGTAACATTACATATAAATACATTCAGTGTATAGCTTAGCGACAACGGAAATCAGCAGCTTAAAATAAACATACAGTGTGTAAATTTCTTTTTTTTTTATTTTAAATCACTTGGCAGCTTGAAAATTTTTCTACATTCTGCAGAAAACTTGTCTAATTGGGCACAGTGAAACCATGTTTTTTAACTGGCTTAGACTGCCTCTAAAAACAAATATAATTTGTAGAAAATTTCGTTAACAAATAGCGCCCTTAAGTCAGTTTTCAAGTCGATTCGCACAATGTATATTACACAAAGAAGAAGTAATAAAATATTTAGATCGATTTTTGGAACAGCATCCCTTTTTGAAAAAATTTGGGAACGCCACTGCTATAAACAAAATGGTACCCTCATTACTTAAATAATATAACAAACATACTCATTATTTCGTTTTCAAAGGTTAGAAGTTATCAAAAACAGAGGAATAACTTTGATGTGGGGCTTCAATATCTGTGTTGAGGACTGCGAATACGCTGTTCACATATTTTAAACGTATACTGGGAAAATATTCAAATTATGCCTGGGTAAAACTTGGAATCTTATAAATAAGTCGACGATGGAGAAGGATACGGAAATTGGGGTAAAGAGAGGCGATTTACGAGATTAGAGGCAGGATTTGCGATCAGATATATGTGGGACTCGAAAAGTGCGATTCGAGTATTACCAAAAGTAGGTACATAGGTAGATAGCACAGATTGTACCGAAATACAAATAGTGTGAAAAAACTGGTCATAAATAAAGCATTATAATTAATGTACTTTAAAAATGTTTTCTAAGTACGCCACTTCCAGCATTTAAACTTAAGAATACATTTGAAATGCATTTATTGCACACAAATATTCTTATACTGGTTTACTATACTTACTAAATACAAAAAAAGCATTACCAATAGGTACAAATATTGAAGTACACAAAAGTTGCTTAAGAATTGCAATTTAAAAGCCATTAATTCCGGGTGAGCTAATTATGTGCAAAATTCCCGCTTGCAGTCGGCAATGTTGCGCAGAACGTAATCAGCGCAGTCGTGGCGCAGTCTTTCTCAAAACGGTAGCCAGGCCGACATCCTGTTGTGTTGTATTTTGCTTAGATCGCACTAGTGCTGGTGTTTACATATTTAATTTTATGGTGCAGATGCAGCGCCAAGTACTAGCTTCAGTTATATAAAATCAAAATCTAAAGTGGTCTGATGGCTGATGATCAACATGAGCCGAATGTATGTATATTTAATTCTATTAATTTGCTAGAGGTGCATTATATATTTAAACAATGGCGTCTTCGGCCACTGGTCAGTGGCCATTGTAGCTGAGGGCATGATGTCAGGATGGTGTGACTGCTGTGTAGACACTGTCGTTTTGTATTGTCCCAAGTTTCTGAGTAGGTACATTTTTTACATTTGATAATTATTTATAACGGAGAAAAACTCTCCAATATTAACAAAAAATATCCTACCCCCCTATTTTCGAGGGTACTGATCCCGAATCTGAAGTCAGATTTCGGCGGTCGCATGTAGTTTTCGAAAAAAAAAATTCAAAATTGTAACCTCGTTAATTGTAATTATTTTTTTTTGTTCAGTTATTTCATACCAAAAAGACAATGTCATGAAATTGTTTTTTGGCTTTCTAAGTGATACAGATTTGATCTGCCAAAATAGTTATTTTCTAAATCAAGCAATAGCAAAAATTTGAATATGTCATACACTTTCTGACGATGGTCACTGCTCATAAAATTTGTATATATTTGTTCCAGTGTGCAATGTTTCAAGTGATTAGGGACAAGGATATGGTTGAAATCACATGTCGTGTTCTATCGAATTGAAAAATGAATGAATTAATATAAATCGGACAGGATAAAACAATAAAGAAATTTTTTGACATATAGTAATACAAAAGATTTAATACTGGGTGAGTATAATTTCTTTTTATCTTGTTTGAACTAGAAAATAATTTGGCTATACCTATATAGTTTTATAAAAAAAAATACTTGTTTGTACTGTAAAATTGTAGTTGATTATAAAGAATTAAAACACATCTTTTATATTTAGTTGCTGTTCGAAGAAATCCATTAGCTAGAAATGCAACAGAGAAGGAGATTGAAAATGTTGTAAAAGTATATAAGAAATATTTGTAAATAAATAGGAAAATATATTTTATCTATATATATATATATAATAATTATATTCTACCATCGGATATATTACGCGTATTATTAATAAATCCCTGACATATTAAAAAGCTGAATAAGAAAATAAAAAGTGATTTGTATATACGTACATTAACTATATTTTTTATAATTAAGAGCAAATCAATTTTTTCGATGAAAATATTTAAAACAATTAAAATAATCATCAATACCCTAATGCAATATTTTTTTTGGGGTTGGTGGTAGGGGGTCGTATTTGGTGTCATTCAATAGATTTTTTAAAAATATTGAATAAGTGTTTTTCAGTTTTTCGATCTGACGTAAATTTCGAGAAATATTCGACCGTCCCGCTTCTTTTGGCACACGGTGTCTGGTATTGTAAATAATCTAGAAACATTAGTTTTGGAACTCGGAATAGTCACTTTAATAAACGACTTGGCATCTTCAATGTTCTCTGTACGTAAATACTTAACCTTTTGGAAAAAATAATAATTCATCATTTGCCTCTTTGATAAACCTTTCAACCTGTTCCTTGGAAAATATCCTGGATTTTCTGGATCTATAACCACTTGATTTCCTTATTTTAAAAATAACTGGAACAAATACGTTGGAATAACTCTCCGAAATATTACAAATCTTTTTTTCGGCACACCGAATATAATTTTGCATAAGTCTTTTGGTATAAATACTTCGATTTCTAAGGAATGAATGTACATAAAGCAGTTCCCGCATTATTTTTTATTTAAGACTTTTCAGTATCACTAGAATATGCGACATATATTGTAGATGTCTTATGAAATATTAACTTTATTAACTTATTTAGCTGTTAATTATAGGAGTATATTTCGACTTACAATTATTTTGTTTATCAATGCAATATGGAATTTTACGTTTTTCGAGTAATCAAAGTATAAATTTTAATAAATAGCTCAAACATAATGGTTAAAAAAAAAATTTCGGATTCGAGTTTATCGCATCATTTCTTTGTATTTTCTGAGAACATTTACCATAGTAATGTATATATTTTTACACCATAAGATAGTAGAGATTTCAACGAACAAAAAGCCCATCGACTTTTTTAAAAAAGCAGATATTTTGACGTGAGAATTTCCGATTGAAAATTAGGGTGCCTTTTCGATATTAAGTCAAAATAAGGTGAAAAAATAAATGTTTTAAATAAAAAAAATTACAGTGTGTTTGAGACATAAAAAAGTAAGTTTTAACCAAATATCGTGAAAAAAAAAATTTTTTTGTAAAAGATAAAAATAAAAAACCAAAAAGTTGGTTATTTGAATTTTTCACATAAATTTTGAGGCTATGTGAAAAAAGTGTAAATATAAAAGTTGTAGAACTTTTTATTACCTACAACTTTGCTATTTAACTTTTTTCCATAGGACTTGCAGTTTTGCCGGAAATCAAGATAAACCGTTTTTTATCCTTAAAAACTCACCCCCTTCCACTTCCCGACCTCAGATCGCCCGTAAATTATTTTTCCTTTCGTTTTTGTTGTATTCTCTTCCTTTTCCAATGGGTTTCATCCTACTATTATTTTTTTTCACTTTTTACCAATTTCAAAAGCTTCAGCACTGGTCTATTAAATATATTTTTAACGTACTCACCTGATGTCATCATCAGACATCAAACCCGTTCAATATTTTCATAAAATGTAATAATTCCTTTTTAAACGCTCTATTTTGCTATCTCCACGGCCTTTCTTGGTAAGCGTGCGCTTTCCATTAATCGCTGGCCCTTTAGGGCTCTGGTACCTCCAAATCACAATATGTCGTTCACTGACCCACCCGTGTCCGAACAATCGAACAGGAAAGCCATCCATCAGTCACCCGAACGAAAATACAGGCATATGTTTGCCGATAAATTTCCTGCGCCGCCCGAGACCTTGTCACCAATTAACAAACATCCTGTATTGTTATGGCTGCTATAACTACCCTTCAATCTAAGATAGATAATCCAATTGTTTACGTTGTAATTGATAGTCAGACCGTCAGAGCGCTCTCGATCAGTCGACGGTCGGCCTACTGGGACCGGTCCCGTCTCCTCCCTTTCGCTGTTCCGAGATATACGGCGGAAATCGGGCTTCTTGCGTCCGGAGACGCAACGCTTCAAGGCGGCATAAACAGATACGGAGGAAGGTGGTAGTTTGTAAATAACACCACCGAGTTTTTTGCCATTCTTGTCAGTATTCTACGAGATCTTGTCACAGAATAAAGCCTTGTCCTCATGGACGCGAAATTCGCGGATATTCGAGCGAATGTCGCAGGAAATTTCAGAAATAGTGAGGTAATACAATGTACTACAATCAAACATTTCCTTTTACTCAATTTATTATGAAATTTTACAGAATTTTTCACCTCTAACCTAACACGTTTTAGTTGTGTTGTTAAACACATACGTACAAAACAGTATAAGACTATATTTTGTTATGTGTGCCAATTTATAGTACAAGTGTTATATAGGCATTATTATAAATAAGTGAGACATTTGCATTGCATTTGTGTAATTTCACGAATGTAATAAAAAATGCCGTTATACTACTACTACTATATAAAATTTTATATGAACTGCAAAAAAATGTATCTACAACTACCTTAAATTGAGAAAAATCCAATATCAAATCCAGTTTGTAAGTTTCGATTCAGAATCAAGATTCAAAGGCATTGTTATGGTAACCTATCAATCTTATTATAAACAAAACTGAGTTTTCGTTTTTACATTTTCTTGTGAAAATAGTGCTGTTGAAGCCACTGTAATGAACCACCCGGGTTCATCCCTAATGAAAATTTAATTTCCGGAAATAATATTTTATTTTGTTAGATTAAGTCCAGCGAGCGCTCGAATTTTTTATCAGTAGGCACTAATTTTTACTAAACCGTCGATGCCCTACTCCGAAATCACGCACCGCACGCGCATCTCCCACCGTGACCTGTGGTTGTCAGGTGGGGAGTAAGTTAACAAAAGTGAGGAACCGAAAGGCAAAAGGCAGAGTTGTTGGAAAACATCTCTCGAAGAACCAATCCAGAAGTTCTCCCGAGAAAACCAACCGAGCCAGGAGAAGCCGCAGAGCCCAGCAGTGCCCAGGAAATAAGTAAGCAATCTACCTTCCTCTGAATCCTATCCTTTTCACGCCGTTTGGGTGTTTTTGAACTCATACGGGCTGGCTTGTACTTTTGACGGACGAGGTAGTTTGGCTGTGCACAACACCGCTACCTGACCGAGCCGTCGACTGCCTGCCGTTTCACGACGTTGTCCTCATCCGGTTTGGCTGTGAACAACACCGCCGGCGAGTGATAAACACCAGTGAGCCCTACGACGTTTTCGTTGTCGGTTTGGCTGTGGACAACACCGCCGACGACTAATATACGCCGTTTTGGTACACCGAACGTACACCGAAGTGTTTGGCTGTGAACAACACCGCACTAAGGAGTCGTTGGTGACTAAGTTGTACAGGGTTGTTCTCACCGAGGTGGTTTGGCTGTGCACAACACCGCCATCAAGGGAGATACACCGCGTGCACTCATTTCTGTCCTTCCGGATAGACATCCGAAAACTGCGTTATTTTCCGTTAGACCAAAACCGTCCCATTTATCCGCTTACTTGTTTTGTTAATAACAATTGCTGTATATTGTTACTCTGCACTGCTTGCGCTTTCTCCTTGGCTACAGTTAATTTAAAACCGCTTTTAACTAATGCTTTCTATTCGCATTTACAGGGCCGAAATAAATTCAGAGTAGATTTTTGCTAAATCCATACATTTTGTTTTTATTTTCAGAACCTCGCTGGAACCGTCCTCTAGGTATAAGTTTATAGTTAAGTCGGTATTTTGTTTGTAAAGATTTTCTGCCAATAAAGTATTTCATGCCGTATGTTTTACTTTAAGGGTATTTCGTAGATAATTTATATTTTCTTTCAGCACCGAAACAGACCGTTTTATATTCTGTTTGAAAATTGTAAGAAAATATATTTAGCTAGCATTTTGATTTTAGGACCGTTTATTTATTTTTAATTGTAAATTATGCATCCGATTTAAAGACAAATTCACGCTGGTGACGTCATATCCGGCGCTACGAAAATTACAAATAGTCGTTCGCAATCGGGATATACGCGAAAGATTCTAAAGAGAGGGAAAAGAGAGAAAAGAAGAAAAAGAGCCTCACACCACCTTGCACTCTATTATAATTTTCACAAATGACCATTATTCAACTGAAACAGTGTCAAATAAATGCTGCAATGAGGCTCTTATAAAGCACTTGTAGATAAAATATTATACAATTCATAAATATCATTTTTCCACGGTCGGGAGTAGAAATCAGTTTCTATGACATCAATACCTAACAACAAAAGTAATCTTACCTTAATCATTAAGAATTCTTTGTCATCTGCACTTGATATCCGTCACCGGTTCTTTTGAAAAATGCGATCAGCTTGGGGAATTTGCTTATATCTATGCTGTCGTAAATTATCAAGCATGACAACCATAGAATTCTTTGCATTTTCACTGAAGTATGCCAACAAAACATTCTCGCTGTATACTTGAACATTTTTCTCGGCGCACCACTTTTTGAACCGATTGTAGGCTATATCGTATAAAGATCTTGACTTCGTAGGCAGCAAATTGCTTATTGCAATATTTGCAGCCTCCACAATCTCTTCCGACTCACAATTATTCATTGTGCACTAAACAAACTTTAAACTAAACCTAACTAGCACCTTAATTTGACAATTCTTTTTGTTTGTTTATTTTGTAGTTATGACAATAACTCAACGACTACTAAATAAATGCTCAAATCCGAATACAATAATTCTGGTGCTACTTACTTCATAATGACAAAATATGTGTTTTTAAGTTAATGAGACCGTGGAAAAAACAGTATATACCATTCGGGAGAGATGCTATTTTGTCCTCGGTGCATTGTAGCATTCAAATTGCACCTCTGCCAAAATAACGCATTTCTCTCCCTTATAGTATAATGTACTATTAAACTGAAGCGGTATGTTGTTTAGATGCTTGCATCAAAACTACGCCATTACATGTGTCTAAATCACACAACATTCATTTCAGACAATATCTTTGTGACAGTAAAAATAGTAATTCCTTACAACATATATTAACATTAGTTGTAGTTAGTTAACTATAAATTTACTGTAACTAAAATTCCAGCTAAACATGTTTATTTTCACGCAGATACACGTATATCTACAAATATTTGCATATACTGGTGTTTCAACAATTATATAGTATTTTCAGCGAAAATATTCAACACATTTTCTAGTGCGAGTGAATACTACATTGCAATACATTTTTAGATGATGAATGAACAATACACTTTTACAGAGAAGGATGGATAATCCACATTTAGAGGATGGATGGACAAATTCCACTAAAAAAATCTTCCTATACAGAAGTTATTTCTGCTACTGACAAGGCACTCTTTACTATTTAGAAATAAAAATGTGACTCGCATAATGTATTTATTATTGAATTGAATAATAAAATCTACTGAATTTACAATAATTTGTTATTAAGATATATATTCTGCATATTATATTGACTAGCTTAAACCTGTACTTTTGTACATCAGATTTTACTTAGTACTCTAGACGAATTTGTTCCAGGTTGGTTCTTTTTCGGAACACTCTGTATAGAATATACAACATTCATGACGTATAAATGACAAATAAAATTGTTCTACCAATGACATGCACAGTAAAATATTTATGATGAAACAAATTACTGAAAATTGATATTAAGATTAATTAATTAAAATAATTATAAAGACACATTTTTTTAAACATAGAAATGCAAAATTGGTATTGTTAATTTAATCTGACACAGCACAGTACTTATTTTTACAAATTGTCTTTCGAATAATGATATTAAAATGTTTATCAATTGTGGTGAATGCGCCAATATCAATTTCATTTCATAAAATTTATATTTATACATACAAAATACTTTGATTTTTACGGTTTAAAGGAGTTTCACACAAATATCAACAAAAAAAAACCCTTCCTATTATCTACATTATTCCCTTATTATCTTTCCATAAGTGTAATTACCACAAAACATTATTTAACTTATAACAGAAAATCAATTATTATCATAATTACTTATTTGTTAATTATGCTTCATTGGAATTGTTTAGTTTTAATTATTACGACTAAAGTTGTCTGTATTCAAAAAAGTATTGCATTAAATCCTTTTGTTAACAATTCGATATACTAAAATATTTAGTTGTATACATAATTTGCCCTAATAAATTATAATTTCATTATCGTTTCATTAATTGGTGCAAATATAGTATTGTTTGCTGCAATAAAACCAAATATATAAACATATCAAATTTGACTGTTAAATAACACACATATTGCATTGCAAAATGCGGAAATTGTCATAACTCAGATTTGTTATTAATAAACTTTTCGTTGATGATATTGGGCTAATTTGATAAATTCTATTATAAAAAGCATAATGTACGACATATAAGTATGTTTCAAGTCGTTATTACTATTTTCAAAAAATATGTACGTAACACAAGTTGAATTATATAAATTATTATGATAATAATGTATCCTGTAAGACAATGATATCTATTTGCCATTTAGGAAAATTATGATTGAAATTTCTGAAACACACATGTAAAATCGCGTCAACTAGTATTTTTATTGCATTTTTCTAAAAAACAAGGCTACAGAGGTTATGTAAAATATATACAATAGTCGTCAGTGTAAAATCACTCAGAAATTTTATTCATAGAACTTCACTTTAAATTTGTGTAAAATTACATTAACATGACATAAATATGTAATATCTACAGTAAATTTACAGTTTACGAAAATTATGATTACAAAATATCATATAACAAATTGATGTTTGCCGATGATCTGAAAATATACACTTCTATTATTAATGTAAATGATTGTATTACGTTGCAAGAAGAAATTGCTCTATTGGAAAATTGGTGCCTCAAAAATCACCTTTTTCTAAATTTTTCTGAATGCAAAAAATATCATTTTGCCGTAAATCAAATGATTTGTAATATCCATACACAATCAATAATGTTACTTCAGAAAGAACAAATAATATAAGAGACTTTTTGATCGTCAATTGACATTCAATCAACATATAAGTAATATTATAAAGTCAGCGTATAATACACAAGGTTTTGTTATACGTAATAGCAAAAATTTCACAGATGTGTCTGCTTTGTCAACTATGTATTTTAGATTAATTAGAACTAAATTGGAATACGCCTCTTTAATATGGAATCCTATATATCTGCAGTATTCTTCTGCTATTGAAAGAGTCCAAAAGAACTTTTTAAAATATTTAAGTTTTGGAACTAATGAGGTATATCCCCAAAGAGGGTGCGATTATAATAATTTATTGAGTAGTTTTAATTTTATGTCCTTGGAGCGGTGTAGAAAACTAGCATCTGTTTTATTTTTATGTAAGTTATTACAGGGTAACATTGACTGTCCTGCTTTGTTATCACAAATTGATATATTAGTTCCTAGACTTGCAGCCAGACGAAATAATATATTTTACTGTAAAAGAGCTGCTCAAACAAATTTATTGCTAAAAGCACCAGTAAATGTAATGTGCGTTAATGCAAATGTAATTGCTTCCGTTTGTGATTTTTTTCTGTTGCAGTTTTGTTGAGTTAAAATATAAAAATGTAAAGCATACCTATAATTATCTTTCTAATTCTGTTAAACTTAATATGTGCCTGTCATAATTGTATTTGGTACACTTTGTATATAATCACTTAACTGAAAGTATTTTTTTTTGTATAATTGCTCTGTAAATGGATAATTGTTGGGCAATAAATGCATTTATTATTATTATATACCCTGCAACGCACATATTTAAGGAAAAAAACATATACAACTATTATCGTACACGACGTACATAAGTGAAACTTAACATTTGCTAAACTTCACAATGTCTTCAAGATATTCGAAAGATGTGCGACTTTCTGTCTCTTTTACGGCTCTGCCCGTCTCTTTACCAAAACCACATTTAATGCAAAGAAAATAAGGTTGACGATATACTGTACCCCAGCGTAATACACACCGGGTGACATAAAATCCAATATTTACAATCCATTCTCGACAAACTAAATAAGCACCCTATATTATGGCACCTTTCCTTTGGCAAAGCCGAGCATACTGGTATAATCTAAGTGGTATTAGAATAGTATTGAAGCTTTCGGCGGATAGAACGGTTCTATTAGACATTCAAAGTGGATTAAACTTGGAAAAACGAACCGAGATTGAAGGATTATATATTTTAATTAAGGTAAGCTAGCAGGTGATCATCTTTGGGTTATTTTTGTTACCTTATCATACGTTCACAAGAACAGTAGTCCCAGAGTACAGATTTGTTTGGACTAACGTCAAAGAATACTTTAGCTATATTTTAAAGGTAATATAATAATAATAATATCTTTATCCCTTATTCTAACCATGAGGATTAGCCCAGAAGTCCTCAGATTTGTGAGGAAGAGCGGACGGCATATTATGTAGGCATTCACTGCATGAATGAGAGAATTCTGGAAAACGTCATTATTAAGGGGGCGGTCAAACGTCGACCGATATCATCTCTCAAATTGACCCAAGCCAACATTCTTCCACCCTACTATACCGGTAGAGAGGGTGCCAATCCTCTCCACGAATCTAGCTGATATACGGTCTACCGGTCGCAGGATTCGATCCCACAGCGGTCTGGCCACATCGATTCAAGTACTGGCGCCTTAAACCGCTCGACCACTGACCGAATGATATTTAAACATTGAACAAAATAGTGCTCAAACACAGCTCAAAGGTTTTATGAGACAAATTTACATGATATTTGTAAAAAACAATGATTAAAATATTACGGATATTTTTATATGAGTTCTGCAACTATGCAATTATGGTTTTTGAAATACAGTAAAATACTAGTTGTAATTTTACTTTTGTGTTAGAGGACAAAAGCAATTTTACAAAAATGTTCTTCTAAATTGGAAATGTACTGTTCAAATATATTTGTATTAATTTTACATTGACAACTAATGTTAATTCGCAAGTTGTAGGCAATTCAGATATGATAAATGGCTGATATTACAAATGCACATTACATTTCCGATGACATTAGACGACATCTTAAGGGTTTTGTAAATTTAGTATCCAGAAAAAGTACAGCAAAAGAGGCGTGGTAATTTCACTTTTATCTTACAGACATACAGGCATTTTACAGATATAATTCTATAAATTTACAGTTAATATGCATTTTTTCTTTAAGTTTTATAATTTTTTTTTCAGAATAAAATACAGTAAAAATGCTAGTGTAATTTTACATGTTATTTATAAATGTAATTTTACAAGATATAAGTATTTTTTCTATATTGTAACTTTAAAGCAAATATACATATTTTTGTAAATTTATCCTGTACCTTTACAATAACAATTATTGTAGGTTTATGAATTACCAGTGATTTTGTACACACTGAAAATTATAATTTGTAATTTTACTTGTACAATAAGGGGTATCCATTCCCATTAATTTCAAATATATTTAGTTTTACAATGTTATTGTAAAGATGTGCATCACGTGATAATAACTCTAACGTATATTGGTTTAGTTTTACATATGTTTCGTTAATCGACACATAAATCACATTCCCTATTGTAATTTCACGATTTTTTTGACGATTTACATATATCCAGTATTTTTGCATTGATATTGTAAAAATACAATGCTTATTTAGAAAAAGAATGTATTAATTTACAGTAAATTTACAAAATAGTAAAAATACAAAAAAATACGTTTTTAATTATTGTTATTTATACAGCAATGTTATTGGGATAATATAACATTGTTTTGACAAAAATTACTATATATTTACAATATACATTACAATTTTTCTAGTGCATGGTTTTAAAGAAACAAATTTTAGCTCTATTTACAACATACACTGATAAAAAATATAAAAATATTTGTGTCCTGTAAGATAAAACTCTTATTAAAGAAAAAACAAAATAAATTGTAAATTTACAGTGGATATACATTTTCCTGTGGGTATACTGAAATTTCTCGTAATTTTACATGGACGTAAGTTGCTGTAGTTGATGAGATTTTGTAAATATTTTTATACAGGATATATGACACAGGGTGTCCGGAAATTATGCGTCAAGACTTCAGGAGGTGATTTCTCACAAAAAATTAGGGTCACAAAGTCCTATAACAATTTTTCGAAAACTCAATATTAACGGAGATACAGGGTGTTAAGGTTAATTTTTTTTTTAGATATTTGTAAATAACGTCTTAAGAAATCCAAATATTTACATAAAATTAGTAAATTGGGGGTTTTGCGGTCGAGAAATTCAAATATGTATCTAATTTTGAGGTTACTAGTAGAGGGCGCCATTTGTGGAACATCATGTTCCTTTTAAATGACAGAACTTTTTTGCATCTTAATGTATCCATCTGACTATCGAAGCAATCGATTCTCTTACCTGTTTTATTTGTATACCTTGCTGAAGTCGGGAGGCGTAATCATTTTTTAAATAATCCTATTTGAAATGCTCAGTGCACCGAGTAAAAACTGTTTTGTTTGTGGCGCCCTCTACTAGTGACGTCAAAATAAGAAACATATTTGAATTTCTCGTTCGCAAAAACCCCCGATTTACAAATTTTATGTAAATATTTGGATTTTTTAAGAAGTTATTTACAAATATTGAAAAATTGTTATAGGACTTCGTGACAGTAATTTCTTGTGAAGAATCACCTCCTGAAGTCTTGACGCATAATTTCCGGACACCCTGTATTTTTAACTACGGCTTGTTTTTGTTTATGTAAATAACGTATGTGTATGTTTAAATTAGGAGAATAGTAGAACAGCTCAACTACAAACATATATGTCATACAATTGCGGTCTGTCCATAAAATTCATATATCGACAACGAAAAGTTCATTAACAACAAATCTGAATTTATGACAATTTCCGCATAGTACCAATGTAATATAAATGTATATTGTTTCCATTTATTATTTTTGGTGCAGTAAATAACACTATATTGAGTTTGTCCCAATTAATGAAACAGTAATCAATTTATAATTTATTAGAGCAAATTATGCATCCAAATAAATATTTAGTCCTTTTGCAAACAAAAAAATAATAGGAAATAGCGAGGGAATAATTATTATGTAAATTAGAATATAAAAATAATAATAATAATATCTCTACCCCTCATTCTTAGCACGAGGATTAGCTTAAAAGTCGAAGACTTGTGCTGGAGAAGGGGCGGCATATTATTATTAAGCAGGCCGCATTTGGGCCCAGGACGACATACGTTGGTAGGCCCTAACAACCATTCAGTGCAGGAATGAGGGAAACCTGGAAAACCTCATTAATTGGGGGGATAGCCAAACGTCAACCGGTATCAATCTCTCACATTGCCGCATTTGGGCCCAGGACGACATACGTTGGTAGGCCCTAACCACCATTCAGTGCAGGAATGAGGGAAACCTGGAAAACCTCATTAATTGGGGGGATAGTCAAACGTCCACCGGTATCAATCTCTCACATTGACCCAAGCCAACATTCTTCCACCCTACTATACCCGCAGAGAGGGTGCCAATCCTCTCTACGAATATAGCTTATATACGATCTACAGGCTGCGGGGGTCGAACCCACAGCGATCTAGTCACCTCGATTCAAATTGACGCCTTAAACCGCGCGACCACTAATATAATAATGGACTCCACAAGCAGTAATTTTTTAAAACTATTTTATATACACACAGCGGAAAAAATTGAGGGATAAAAAAAAATCTCAATCTTTTGCGATTCTTCAAATGGATGTATCTTTGGTAAAAATGGTCGTGTGTGAGTGAAAAAAAAAGCAATTTGAAGCTTGAAGTGTCTAGTTTATGGATCTTGCGATAAAAGAAATTTCTAAGCAACAATTAGCGCAAAATCCTAATGAATATCATGGAAAGAAATTTTTTGCACTTTTATTTTTAGTCGAAAAAAATTACGAGAAATTTTTTTTTCATTTTTTTACAGATTATGAGCTTTGAAGGTAAAAACACGCAGTCCTTCAATTTTTTCAAAAATTCAATCGAATGAAACAATAAAACGGCTTGATGGATCAGGTTGAATCTTTGTAGGGCTTTTAAGGGTACAATGGCCTATAAGATGCACACTTAACATTAGTCATTTCCCAATATTCTCAATGTGGCACGCGATTTTCTGAAAGACCTCAAAAAGTCCTGTTTTTCGAAATTTTTCATGTTAAGAATGAAACAAATTTTTGTTTCCTGAAAAAACATACCAGAACATTGTAGAGAATGGATCCAAGTTTCTGAAACCCCCCTTCCATTTTCTGGGCGACCAGTGGTTCCTGAGATATTGCTGAGAGAAGAGAAAATGACGCATTTTCATTCAAAGGCTGATAACTCAGCGAGGAATAATCGTATCGGGGCCGACAAAAAAATAAATTGAAGCTAAATGAACAACCTATTCAATCCATAGTGATTAGGTTGAAATTTTTAAGTTATATAGATTTTTCTACTATCAAAATACGCATTTAATTAAGAATCTATTTTACACGTCAGTGAGTAATTATTTTAAGCAATGTTCAACACGCTTATAGTTATTTTGATATCTAGAACGCAAAATAGTACGTTTGCGTACAACAATGGCAGTTATTTTACCAAGCTTAACGAGGCAAAATAGCCATTCGAGAACGCAAAAGCAGCATTTCACCTCCGAGGTACAAACAAATTTTTTTCGAAAACTGCAATAAGAAAACTGTGATGTACAATTTAATTTATATTTGAAATCGTTTGAACCGTATTTGAATCAAGACGGTTTAGGCGCGGTGACTATCATAACGATAGCAACTTAATAAACAATATTATAAATAAATTATACAGGGTGATTCTTTAATATTGCGAAAAATTTCAGGGACAGGTCCTTTAGATAAAAATAAGAAAAAAAGTTCCCCATTAGCATGTGCCCGGAAACGCTTCGTTTCCGAGATACAGGGCGTTCATTTTTTTGTATTCTACTTTTAATACTTGTTATTTCAAAAGTCCTTTAACTATACGATTATGGTATCTGTCTTGATAGATGTTTGATTAAATTGTCTTATCGTGTTCAAACAAAATAGCTCCAGTTGGCTTGGGATGCCCAGCAACTGTCAATAATTGTTTTTTGTCAATAGTTGATATTATTTTGTAACATTTTGTATTATGTTATTAATGATACAAAAAATGGAATAAATAAGTGCAGAGCATAAGTTATTAAAATTATTATTTTGTAACATTTTGTATTATGTTATTAATGATACAAAAAAAGGCTCCTATTATTAAACATAAACCAGTCAAATTTCAAATAAATCGGTTAAAGGACTTTTGAAATAGTATTAAAAGTAGATTACGAAAAAAATGAACGCACTGTATCTCGGAAACGAAGCGTTTGCGGACACATGCTAATGGGAACTTTTTTCTTATTTTTATCTAAAGAACCTACCCCTGAAATTTTTCGCAATATTAAAGAATCACCCTGTATATTGCAATTCATATTATAAGAGTGTTTAATTCAAACCGAGCTAGAAAACTGAAGGCGACCATTTACAAGGGTAAATATTGTAAGCGGCACAATGTGCTGTTTCACAATTAATCCCCAAAAAGTCGTCGAGACAGTACGAGATTGCCCACAATGAAATTAAAGAGTGGTCTAGTTCGAAGAAAATTCAAAAAGTTTCCGAAGCGGTATTACTGCCATATTTCGAACATAAAATTGCCAAAGAAAATGTAAATATCAGAATATTTCAAAAACTAATCCTACATTTGACAAGCATATCAGTTGGATACCGTCCAAAAAAGTCCAGAATTCTAAAGAAAGAGGAAACTGACAGATTTTTACAGGAACCACCCGATAATAGATTTTTGCTAGAAAAGGTAACTTCAATTAATATAAATCGATCGATTTAACTAATTTTGAACAACTTTTCAGATCAGTTTAATTCGTGTTTGTGGAGATTTGAGAAGAGGCGAGCTACTAAAAATAAGGATCGATTGTATAAAAATTACATACATACATAATTTATCCGGTGCTTTAAAAAAATTCATTCATTTTATTATTATTGTAACACCACTGTGTCTCAGAAAACGGCATTCCCAGAATTAATTACGAACCGTTGTAACTCCAGAGGTGTCCTTATTTTGTTATTCACGAAGTTTGTCGAGTTATATAAGCACCGCGCTGTAGTTAAATGGGAGCTTGTTATGATTTAAACGCTTCAATGTGTTTATTTGTCTTGCTTACGATAATTTTCTGTTTAATCTGCTTACGTATGACCCGTTTCTGCTACCTGCCGAAGCCAGTGAGCTAGAAAAATATATCCTTCGTATGTTTATTTATTTATTTAAAATATCTAACGGGCACAAGACCCAGTAATAGGATAAGTTTTACAATTAATATTATAGTAAACAATACAAAAATTATACATTGAAACATAAGAGCAAACAAACTAACAAAGGCCTATATCTATACATACTTACAAATATGCACATGCATTATAAAAATTCAAATCATTTAACAAACGTGTAATACGACAGATATTAAGATATAGGTGGGGATTGCAATAAACAACAGGTACAAATTTCTTATTAATGTCTGCAGTAGAGCAGCAAAAAATATCTATGTCGAATTCTAACCGAGAATGACTGCATACCATATGATATATAGGAGAACTTTTATAAATATTGGTATTGTAGTTTTTAATATAGAATAAACTTGTATTTCTAACATTGAGCCTAGGTACACGAAAATTCAGTGCGGATAAAAGGGATGTGCAGTTTACTTCATTATGAAGAATTTTGTGCAACAAAAGTACAGCAGTTAAATTTCTTCTGCTCTCTAAACTGTATGGAGTAGATCTTAGTGGATACACACTATCTAATATTAAAGTGACACACTTAAAAAAAACGCCTTCGCACCTTCTCAATCGCCGTAACATGTACTGAATATATGGGATTCCATATTACAGATGCATATTCTAGTTTTGACCTAAGCAAAGTTTCAAACAGCAATTTGTGAGTAATGAAGTTTTTAAAGTCTTTCATGTTTCTTATAACAAAACCTAGAGTTTTATAAGCACCTGTGACAGTTTTTTGTATGTGAGGTTTGGAAAATGAAGAGGTAATTCCTCATAATTTCATCAAATATTTAAGAAAGTACAACTGAGAATAATAAAACTATATACTACGCTAAATGTTTGCATTATATACTTCACTAAACTGCAAACAAATATTGTTTTTAACGCGACAACCGTAGTAGTAAGATTTATAATACAACACGAGATGGTAAAACATCGACTGCAGTGATATGAATTTACAACAAGAATATTGATCTACTTTCATTTAATAACACGAAAAAATATACAGGGTGTTTTTAAATGTGGGGTAGTAATTTTAGTATATACTCGCGTCAAGAATTCAGACGTCTTACTTCACGGCTGACGTTACACACTTGTTTTTATTGTCAACGTAATTTTCGATATTTGGTACTTTTAGTGTAGTATATAGTTTTATTACTATCATTTGCAGTTTCTTAAATCTTTTAATGAAAATGTAATGAATTATTCATTTGTTCGCATGACTTAAGTCGTCTGAATTCTTGTCGCGGGTATATATGATAAGTACCTGCTGCAATGTAGGTCGCTTCCTGTAAGTCGAGCCGCTTAGGCCGAGCAGGAAGTAAGCAGACCACTTATACCTCGCCTGCACTCAATTTATATGTGAACATACATATGAAGGAACAGCCAGTTCAATTGTCGGTCATCTCACCGATGGCATACTGATGAGGGCTAACAAGCCCGAACCCTTGGCTGTTCACACGGATACTGCAGGAGTAATTCAATGTCGGTCGGGGCATTAGTCCGCGGAGTAGTTGTTTCCTGCAGTATCATTTACCAATTTTAGTATATGTTTAGTTTACTAATTCGAAGAATAAGTGATATAAAATGTTAATATAAAAAATACTTTCACATTTTTAAATTATGTAGTATCCCAGGTCGTGTAAATAAACAATCGTCGTGCAGAGGGAAATCTATAAGGAATTTTGGAATAGAAAACATTTTCCCCTACCTTTTCTACTTAAAAAAAAATCAGGTTGTTTTGATTAAACCTATTTAGTCATGAAAGTTGCTATGATAATCGGCATTTTTGGGACATGTCGGAGAATTGTCTAAGCTAATGTTGGATCATATTCAATACGATGACCTCTATATAAAAATTGAAAAATCCCGAACAATACACTGGACATTGTTTCATAAGGTCCTCAGCCACAATTCTCGTCGATGACAGTGCAAATATGCAAATGTTAAAGTATGAAGGGGACTGGAAATCTTCTACTACGACAGAAGATTATGATGAGATTTGTTTAGAGAATAAGAAACACATAGCAAAGATCATGGGGTCAAACACAGATTGTAAAAAGTGTATTATTAATGTTCATAATAAACCTTGGGTTTTATAATAAGATATTTAATAACAAATAAATCATTCTTTTAAAAAGCGGGGTTTTATTCAACAGAAATGTTAATAAAACATTTTTTTTCTTCATTACAGCACTAGTGTTGTAATAGATGCTCTTACGAAACCATTTATAGAACTGTAAAATTCGTATAACTAAATGAAAATAGATAAAACCTACTTTCATTTACCGGTAACCATATTTGCACTAATTTTAAATTTAACTTCGAAGTATACGAGCCTGAGAATGCTTCCACAATTAATTTCTTCCTATTAAAATGTTTATTGGCGTTGAAGTATTCGAGGTACGGGCAATTAAATTCGCCAATTTCCATCGTTCGGGCAATATTTACCTTCACAATAGAGCTACACGGTAAATATAAAACCGTATAAATCACACCGAACACAGCGGTAGGATTTAAAATGTGCCAGGGATCGTCCCACCCGAATATTACTGAATTATTAAATTTTCAATTCCTGAAATATCGCAAATTGATAATGCACAGCGAGGAATCGGTGTTGGGTAATTTGATAATCGAGTGGAAAAGAGCCCTAATGGATAAACATTGCGTGGGGCCGGTTTAAATTTTTATCAGTGAAAATTAGTACGGTTTGATGAACCGCGTGGGTAACTGGTTATAATCGAGTCTTACAATAATGTTGTTATATGTCCGGAAAAAAGGCGTTTCAGGCTATTTGCTAATTACTATTTAAGTGAGATTCGAAATCTATAGGGTATAAAATTGATTTACCGTCCACAAAATTGATACTTCAAATACTATTTACTTGCACAGGCTGAAACTCGACAGTATAGTCCTACTGTGATGATACAAAGCATTTAAATAAAATTTGCATCAGTTGACGTTAGGTGGGATGTGGTAGGTAAGCTCCATTTTCAATAGAAAGTATTATCTTTGGGATTTGACATAAACGACTACTTGATGACGTTAATTATATTTTTTCCAAAACATATCAAATTTTTTTCCTTTTAAAAAGTTTTTTTTTCTAATAAACTTTTATTAGAAAAATTATTCTGTATTACTTCCCGTTTAAAAATTATAAGCAATATCGTCCTAGAGAGTCTCAAAAGAAGTACGACCTAAAAATACCATTAGCGGTGGAAGGATCAACTAGTCGTTGGAAAATAATTGATTGTTTGTTGCCACAAAGTACTTGTCATTACTCAATACTAACGTCAAACGTATAACTTTTGTGCTCACAAAATGTTTTCTTATTCAGAAAAAGTTGATAAGTTGCTAATTTACGGCGAGTCACAAACAAAAATCAAGAAGAACTGTAGAGTTATATCGAGAAAGATATCCAGAGCGCCTCATTCCTGATCATTTTTATTTTATTTAGAAGTACACCACCCAACAGCCTAGGCCATTAACAGGGTGGGAAAATACAATATAAAAAGACAAACAAATACAAAATCGCAGTAACTAATACATAACATCAAAAGTACAACAAAAATATTAAATGAATTGAGAATATAAACATGCATACCAAATGAATAATCTACAAAATAAATCAATAAATATGTTAAAAATACAATATTAATACATTGGAGGGCCAAGGAATGCCTTCTTAATATCACCAGATCTACAAGCAAAAATGTCAATGCTAGCCTGTACGAGACTAAAATCGTTTAAAATCTTATGCATCGGAGAAAAATCTAAAATGTTAGTATGTGCTAGCGGAGGGTAAAACACATTTTAGTTCCTGCCTGGTAATCTCGGTACATGCAAATTAATAAGTGATAGCAGTTGGGGAGAATCAATTATATTATTTAAAATTTTATATAAAAATAAGACTCCAAAATATTTTCGACGTGTTTCCAACAACTGTACATTAAATCTATTGTTTAGCACATCCTGCAAAATACCACGACATGGATAGACACCATCAGCAGAAAACCACAAGTATTTCACAAAACGTCTTTGGACGGACTCAATATTATTTACATATAACCTATAGCCAGGGTTCCAAACAATACTGGCATACTCTAACTTAGGTCTAACCAAAGCATTAAAAATGAGTTTAACTGAATCCGTCCGTAAAAGCCACTTGGAGTTCCTTATAACAATACCTAAAGTTCGAAAAGATTCTGAAACAATATTATTAATATGACAAGAGAACGTTAATTTACTATCAAATACTACTCCGAGGTCATTAAATTGGGAACATCTGTTTATGTTAATGTCATCAATAGTATAGGCAAAATTAGTTAATGTTTTTTTGCGGGTAAAAGATAAAATATTACATTTAGAAACATTAAGATTTAAGAAATTAACATCGCACCAATTAACCAGTTTATTAATATCCTCTTGAAGGATTAAGCAGTCATGTAAAGAGGTGATTTCGCGAAACAGTTTGCAATCATCAGCATATAATAGAACTGAATTCATCCCAAGGCAAAGGTCATTCACAAACAAGTTAAAAAGAAGGGGGCCTAGGACAGATCCTTGCGGTACCCCAGACTTGGCAATAAAAGTGACAGACTTGAAACCGTGATATTGAACAAATAATGACCTCTTGAAGAGATATGTTTGAAAAAATAAAACAAAATTGTTACATAAACCAAAGCTCGAAAGTTTTCCAAGAAGCAAACCATGGTCAAGTCTGCCAAAGTCAGTGTAAAGGACGTATACCTGGGATGATACATCTAAACGGTGAGCAATATATTGTGTGACACAAGCCAAATTAGAAACAGTTAAAGAAGCCATGCTGGTTTTCAACAATCTGTGATTTAACATGAGTAAACCAAATCATGCAATACCACTTCAAAAACCTTGCCAAAATTGCACAGAATAACAATTGGTCGATAATTCTCAATTATACTTCTGTCCCCCTTTTTGAAAACAGGGTAGACGTTTGCTTTTTTCCATATCTGTGGAAAAGACAGCGTTCTGAGTGCTATATTGAAAATAGTCGAAAGCGGAGCAGCAAAAATAGACGCACAGTCTTTTAACAAAAAAAAAAGGAATTCCGTCTGGACCCGTAGTCATTTTAGATTTACATTTTTTCAATGCTTTGAGAACATCGTCTTCAGATATGGAGGGGACAGCAAGGAGAGGTGCATTACAATTTCGGGAAAAGGAGTTCTTGTCAAATTCTGTGAAGTCGATAAATATAGATTGGAAGAATGACGCAAACGCATTCACTATAGACTTAGGTTCGATTAATGGAGAACTGTTAAATGTAAATGTAAATGTAAGAGAGCTAGGCAAAGAAGAATTATTGCGTAAAGTATTTATATAGGCCCAAAACTTAGACGGATCACGACTGAGATTACTCTCAGCATTTTTAATATAATTAGAGTGAGAAATAGAAATATCCTTTTTTGTTTTAGCACGCAAAGCATTGTACTGCTCGAGAAAGACTAAATTACCAGTGTTTTTGTTAACTACGACAAAGCATATTCTTTTCTTTTAAGTCCTTAATGATGTTTGGTGTGAACCAAACGGGATATTTAGAAGATTTAAAAGTAGTCTTAGGCACATGTTTATTAAAAATGTTATTCAATACAAGATAAAAGTCCTTGCAAGCTAAACCAGCATTATTATATTGACTCAAGAAAGATCAGTCAGTATTTAGTAAAGCGCTATACAATTCCTGGAAATTCGCTTTCCTAAAATTAAAATTGGTTATAGAATTAGTACCAAACTTGAAAGGAACTGACCTTAAATTGAGAAGGATTTCTAATGGCGGATGATGGCTATCAAGAGGAACTAAAGAATTGAGGGAACCTGTAACTATAACAGAGCAAGTACTGAACTCAAGATCTAACAGCCTCCGATTAGCATTCAAAACCTCATTAAATTGCGTCAAATTGCAAAAGTTTGTAAAATTAGATAGAGATGACATCAATCGTGACTCCGCAAAATTAGAATTTTTAAGATTCACATAGTCAGTAGTATTAAAATCTCCCAAAAAATTATATTACTACCTTCGCCAAATAAATAGTGAACGGTACATACTGCATCGAAGAGGTCATCATACACATTCAATGGTGCATTAGGTGCTATATAAATATTAATGACATATAAAACAGAATTGTTCCAAACAATTTTTATACCCACGATGTCAATAGCAGGATCAATGTTCAACGCGGACTTGAAGTCACATGAACAAATACTTGACAGCAATTAGAACTCCACCTCCTCTAGTAGCGCTAACAATATTAAAATTTCTGTCACTTCTATATATAAAATAACTACTATTAGATATCTCAGAATCCAAAATATCTGAGTCCAACCAGGTCTCAGTTAAGGCTATTATGTCATATTCACATTCATTATAAATCTGATGGGTTTTGGTCCGCAGTCCTCTAACATTTTGATAAAATATAAGTTGCTCATAGGTGTCAGATGGGCAATTAGAGCTGTGAATCGAATCAAGATGCTGTGATTGCTATTTTGTAACAAAAGTAGATGCTTTTAAGTTATTTAGTTTTTTTTTGATAAATAGGACATTTTCCTGCATCCCAGACAGCATGAGCATTGTTAACAATATTTGCATTTGTACAACACATTTAAAAACAGAACTATTACAATTATTTAAAATGTGATCACCAGCACATTTAGGGCAAACAGCTTTATTACTAGAACATGAAGACTGTCCATTATTAAAACCGCTACATGTGAAACAAACTCTAACATCAGTTGCATCAAAGACTGAACAAACATCATAATTGATAAACAGTTTTCCCCTCTCCATAACCACACCAAAAGCAGCAGCATCAAATTCAATAAGAGCTTGAAATACGTTTAGGTTCTTCTTAGTAGCCCAGGTTTTCAAAACTTTCACATGAGAATCAACAGTAACAACATCATTTTGCCCCTTAATATACTTCAGCAGGTCATCCTTAGAGTAATTCTCCACAAATCCAACTATTCTAATTTTTGGCAGAAATTTTCGAACTTCCGAAATATTATAATGAGAAGATAACTTTTGAGTTGCAATCTTTTTAAAATTATTGGCTCCCTCAGGCTCATCACAGCTAATCAAAATGCCTCCATCCTTAATTTGCTTAACTTCAGAAATTTTTAAGTTAAGATCAGCTCATCATAGAACCTTTACAAGATTGGAGGCGACCTTGTGACCTTGAAGGTGCATTATCTGTTCGGAAGAATCAAATAATTGACTGAAGGGTAAGAAACAATGTTAATACAGCTAAACTGTTACAATATTTCGAACAAACTCCACGAAATTATACGGCAGGCTAGCCGGGAATTGAGTTTGGATAAATCAACCGTTCAACGAATTTTAAAGACCAATGGGTATAATGACTACAAAAATTTACAATTTAGAGTATTTACCTGAACATCACACTGAAAACAGCCTTAATTTTATAGCTCAAATTGTAGCAAATGTAGAAACTATTGATCAGAACCTTTCTTGCCACGTTCTTTCCCAGTAAACACATATACGTTAGAAAAACGTTTATAATGTCCATACAACGTTTGAAAAAGACGTGTCTTTTTTACGTACAATCAACTTAAATATGTCGCGGTTTTACACGTTGCTGGTAACTAAAGTACAAACGTTTAATATTAGTAAATGTGGAACGATCATTTTTAGTATTAATAAGCTTTAAGTTTTACGTTTAATAATGACATTTTATTAAGGTTTTTAACTAACGTAAATTAAACCTTGTATTTAATGTCCAAAAAGATGTTTTAGAGACGTGTTTTACAACGTTGTTTTTGGATCCTTCTGGTGGCATTATACAGGGTTGTCCAGAATTATGTACCATAAATGCTAGATTAGATAGCACGTTAAAAAATAAGGGTATTATATTTCAAAACTAAATAATCAGGTGCATTTAATCTCGTAAAACCGCAAAAAATAAAAACCACTTCTTTAAATATCTATAACACTTAACTAACTATAATACTTTTATAATAAATTTACTTTTTTTAGGTTTTAGTACAATTAATTTTATGTTACCACTTATTCATTCCTTTAAGATTAAAGCGTTATTTTGAGTGGTAAGTATTTTTTTGAAATACATAAATAAAAAAATACTATCCAAAACTACCCCTTAATCATAAGTGATTGAATAAGTGATAACAAAAAATTAATTATCCTAATATCATATACTCACTCCATGAACCCATTATTCAAAAGTATCTGAAAGACATTTAAAAAAAAATGATTTTTATTTCATCTCTCAGCAATCTGGACCACCCTGTATTAAATAAATAATTACTAGAGAATTAATATAATATAAATAAAATAGTTACAAAATCATTTAATCCTGTTCCTATTAATAATTATTATCGATATTCCAATAGTGTGGCTCGAATGTTGAACTCACTATAGGTCTATAAATAAGAGTATTAAAAAATATCAATACCTATTGTTTAATTTCAAATTTAGGTAGGTAATAATAAATAATTGGTTTCATATCAGTAATAGTTTATTAAATCAGTAATAATACGTACATAATACAAATAAAATATAAAAATACCAAAATAATATATCTTATTTATGCTACTGATTGGAACCTAAAAACAATGAAATTAGGTCTGAACACGTTTCATATTAATAACTTCACTTCCATTGGATAATATAGATTATTTAAAGAAAGTCTACACTTTAAACATGTCTAAGTTTAATCTATTATAGTTATTAATATAATAATAATGCTAATAATAATAACCTAATATACACTTAATATGACCACGAAGCAGATAGGCAAGAAAGGAAATAAAAAAAAGTTTAAATCATTCCCAATAATGATTAGAAATATGTCACTGTATCTTAAATTTTAATATAAAGTAAAAAAAATTATCAAGTCATAATAATTGTTACCCATTTTGCAAATTAATTTAAAGTAGGCATACGAGTACAAAATTCACGCGCCTACTTTTATTCATTTTGTCATCGCCTTTGTAAGTATTTTGAAACATAAGTAGGAAAAGTTATAGTGGAATAAATTTAGATTCCATTATATAATTATTTGTAACATGTAATATAAAAAACCCTAATACACTTATATTAATAAAATAAAATTAAATACTTATAGAAGTAGGTATACTTACCAAAATAAAATAGGGAAATATCTCACGGCTCACAGTAGGTATGTACAGTGATGAATATGCAACTGACAAACTTTTACAAAAAAGAACTCGAAATGGTATGTGTGTAACACGTGATCTTTGTCTACCAATAAGATCATTAAATTCGTATAGAACGTTTAACGGCATTATAATTGACACGTGTAAAAAACGGCAATTCGCTTCCTTATTCCAATCCATGATTATAACGTATAATACACGTTTAAATTGTCCTGGTTTTTAACACTTTTGAAGTTTATTAAAAAATAATTACTATCAAGTTGTTTGTATATTTAAGTACCTATATATTGTTAATGCAATATCTTTTTATTAAATTATATTGTATAAAATTTACTTGGATTGGTATCGTTCCGAAATATTTATTAAGTGCAAAACGTTTATCATACGTTTTGTAAGCATTACTAATGCCTGTTACTCTAAAACGTTACAAACACGTTTTTGTTCAATGTCAATATATTAATCAGTTGACACAGACGTTTTATAAAGGTTTAAATAAATAAATAAGTTTTATTTAAATATTTTAAATAACGTTCATTTAAGGTTACAAAAGGTTTGTCAACATTTTTTGTTAAAAAAGTACGTATTTTGAACGTTATGTTAGACCCTTACTTTTCTAACCATAAAATAATGGTTGATTTTGTAACGTAACACGAATTATCAACCAATGGTACGTTGACAATCCGTTTAAATAATGTATGTGTGTTTACTGGGTTGGACAGACGAAAGTCGGTTTGTCAGTAATGGTAAAAATTTTATGTATGTTTCTTGAAAAAATATAATTCATCATTTCTGTCAAATCCCAAAGACAATAATTTCGATTGAAAATGGAGCTTACCTCATGGATTATTGCTGGTTATTCAATTTTACTCTAGTACTACAAGTGAATAATTTTGTGGAGTGAACACTCAGAACTGTAAACTAATAAAGTTAATATGAATAATGCTGGATATTACAAATTACTAGTACAAGGTTAGATGCTGATGTTTACCTTTTTGTAGGTATATGTGTAAATGCACCTCGGTTTCTATATAAACATTAACTTAGCGTCCTAAGTGCACCTCTGATAATGACTTCATCTGCGAACGAACCGCGGGCTTTATTGTTAATAATAGTTAATTGGTAGCAGTTCTATGTAAATTTTACATATAACTGTTACTTCATACAATATTCGAAATTTTGGCGAATGCGCCACGATCAGAGCATTTAATGAATAATATTTTATATACAGAGTGATTCAGGTTTAATCTTGATAACTTATTGTGATATAAACTTATTTCCTAAAACGCATCGTTTCCGAGATAGAGGGCGTTCAAGTAGGATTTTTTTTCTCGTTTTTCCCTCATAACTTTTGAACCACTTATCCGATTTAAGAGAAATTCGGAACACGAACACTCCTTATGATCTTACATAAGCTTCTTAAGTTTGAACTACCTACCCCTCTTAGAAGTGTATTTTGTATGCTACCCCCCTCTTACTTTATTTCAAAACTATAAAAAAAATAATTAATTTCAATAAAACATCTACACACCACTTTGACCTGATTAATTTCGAAACTTTTGTCTCCTGTTTTTTTTCGAGGTTTGGTCTTATTTCTGAGATATTCAAAGAAATTGGTGACAGTGTAGCGCACCAGCCGCGTAAATTTCATTTAACGTTATAGCAACCCATAAAAATAAAACTCAGTGATTTGTGACGTTTTGAGCGCCGCAATAGCCGAGGTGGCAGGGAGACGACTGCTCGTGGAACCAGTCTGGATCGGCTATGTCGATGTGGGTTCGAATCCCACTGTAGTACCATGGATGTTTGTGCTCGTCGAGAGATGCACAATAAGTCTATAGCCTGCGGTGCTTCCGGGGACACTGTCGGACGGCTCTCATAAAAAAAAAACTGAAGTTTAATGCACGCGACGTGAAATTGTCCAACGAGGCCGTCAGGTTAAGTAGTACAACACGTCGAGTGCAATAATCACTTTTTGTACGAGTTGTATATAATATTTTCTACGTCCATGCAAAAACCAAAAAATGTTTTATTTAGATGACACTAAGTGTAGGAATATATGACGTTGATTTGAACGTTTATGTTTGTCATGATGACAAAATGCTGTAGCAGAATGACAGATGGATGCAATAAACATTGCACTAGTGCAATAAAGAACCACTTTTTCCACTAAATATAGTTTAATAAAGTTTTGTTTTTTACATAAATGTAGAAAAATTAAATTCAAATTTTGTGAAACTGCATGTCAATTATTGAAACTCGATTTAAGGTGTAGTAGCTAGTAGTGGAAAAATACTATATAAGCCATGATAGAGAAGAGAAGCTTTGGCATCTAAAAATCCTTCGCCAGCGGCTCGGTATTTTAATCTTGGTGCCTCAGCTATAATGGCATACTTTTCTACCTTGGTGAATAATATACTATTAATTTATATTAATCTAGACGGATTATCAACACTTTTGGCATTGTTTCAAAATTTAATTTTTCAAATAATTTTAATGTATTATTTACGTTCTTGTAATTAACACTTTTTTTTAACTTAATGAAATAAAAGTTTCTCTATATATTTAAAAAGGTACAGATTTCAGGAGAAAAAAGGTTTATTTTAATGATAATAATGTAATTTATAAAACTGTAAAATGACTGTTAGAAAAATACATTAATTCATTTACATGCTACATTAACACTTGCCGTGGTAAGTGAAAATTTACGAAGTTAATATCTCCATTACCGAAGCAGGTTTTGAAACGTGGTGTAGCTGCAGGCGACATTTTACATAATTTTTAGATTAAAACTGCAACGCGAACCGGCTTAAGAGAAAATTCAGCTGGCTGCACATATTCAACTAACATTACGGACCCAAATAGTTTACTTTTCGACGCCATTCTTCTATTTTTTATTGTGAACTCCGGCACCCGGTGTACAGAAAACTGCGATCCTAAACTCCTCTCGACATTCGCAGAATTACTAGAATTATAGGCGAATTTAAAGTGGATAGATTTTCCCAGTAAACACACATACGTTATTTAAACGTATTGTCAACGTACCATTGGTTGATAATTCGTGTTACGTTACAAAATCAACCATTATTTTATGGTTAGAAAAGTAACGGTCTAACATAACGTTTAAAATACGTACTTTTTTAACAAAAAATGTTGGCAAACCTTTTGTAACGTTAAATGAACGTTATTTAAAATATTTAAATAAAACTTATTTATCAAAGCCTTTATAAAACGTCTGTGTCAACTGATTAATATATTGACATTGAACGAAAACGTGTTTGTAACGTTTTAGAGTAACAGGCATAAGTAATGTTTACAAAACGTATCATAAACGTTCTGCAATTAATAAATATTTCGGAACGGTACCAATCCAAATTAAATTTTATACAATATAATTTAATAAAAAGATATTGCATTTAGAATATATAGGTACTTATGTATACAAATAACTAGATAGTAATTATTTTTTAATAAACCTCACAAGTGTTAAAAAACAGTACAATTTAAACGTGTATTATACGTTATAATCATTCATTGAAATAAGGAAGCAAATTGCCGTTTTTTACACGTGTCAATTATAATGCCGTTAAACGTTCTATACGAATTTAATAATTTTATTGGTAGATAAAGATCACGTGTTACACACATACCATTTCGAGTTCTTTTTTGTAAAAGCTTGTCAGTTGCATATTCATCACTGTACGTACTTACTGTGATCCGTGAAATATTTCCCTATTTTATTTTGGTAAGTATACCTACTTCTATAAGTATTTAATTTTATTTTATTAATATAAGAATATTAGGTTTTTTTTACATTACATGTTACAAATAATTATATAATGGAATCTAAATTTACTCCACTATAACTTTTCCTACTTATGTTTCAAAATACTTACAAAGGCGATGACAAAATTAGTAAAAGTAGGCGTGTGAATTTTGTACTCGTACATGCCTACGTTAAATTACTTTGTAAAATGGGTAAAAATTATTATGACTTGGTAATTTTTTTAGTTTATACTAAAATTTAAGATACAGTGACATATTTCTAATCATGATTTAAGCTTTTTTATTTCCTTTCTTGACCATCTACTTCGTGGTCATATTAAATGTATATTAGGTTATTATTATTAGCATTATTATTATATTTATAAATATAATAGTAATGTAGTAGCAGTAGCATAAATAAGATATATTATTTTGGTATTTTTATATTTTGTTTGTATTATGTACGTATTATTATTTATTTAATAAACTATTACTGATATTAAAACCAATTATTTATTGTTACCTACCTAAATTTGAAATTAAACAAAAGATATTGATATTTTCTAATACTTTTATTTATAGGCGTATAGTGAGTTCAACATTCGAGCCACACTATTGGAAAATCGATAATAATTATTAATAGGAACAAGATTAAATGAGAGAAGATTTTGTAACTATTTTATTTATATTATATTAATTCCCTGATAATTATTTATTTAATACAGGGTGGTCCAGAATGTACCGTAAATACTAGAGCATATGGCACGTTAAAAAACTATTTTACATAAATTTTTGTTCAAAACTCTGAGGGATGAAATAAATATCATTTTTTTTAAATGTATTTCAGATACTTTTGAATAATGGGTTCATGGGGTGAGTATATGGTATTAGGATAATTAATTTTTTGTTACCACTTATTCAATCACTTATGTTTAAGGGGTAGTTTTGGATAGTATCTTTTTAAATTTCAAAAGTGTATTTCAAAAAAATACTTATCACTCAAAACAACGCTTCAATCTTAAATGGATGGAATACGTGGTAACATAAAATTAATTGTACTAAAACCTAAAAAAAGTAAATTCATTATAAAAGTATCATAGTTAGTTAAGTGTTATAGATATTTAAAGAAGTGGTTTTTATTTTGCGGGTTTACAGGATTAAGTGTACCTGATTATTTAGTTTATATATATATATATATATATATATATATATATATATATATATATAACCCTTATTTTTTATATTTTTTAACGTACTATCTAATCTAGTATTTATGGTACATAATTCTGAGCCACCCTGTACAATGCCGCCAGAAGGATCCAAAAACACGTCTCTAAAACATATTTTTGGACATTAAAATAACAAGGTTTAATTTACGTTAGTTAAAACCCTTAATAAAATGTCATTATTAAACGTAAAACATAAAGCTTATTAATACTAAAAATGATCGTTCCACATTTACTAATATTATACGTTTGGTTACCAGAAACGTGTAAAACCGCGACATTTTTAAGTTGATTGTACGTAAAAAAGTCACGCCTTTTTCAAACGTTGTATGGGCATTATAAACGTTTCTCTAACGTATATGTGTTTACTGGGTTGTAAGACACCCTTGTATATTGATATGAAAGCTCAGCTATATTTTTAGTTTATGTTCCTGTTGTTGGTTTTTGAAATTATATTTAAGTTGACGTTTTCTAGAACAATTCAGGTTATATTCGATACATTCTCGATGAAAACTTCTAGAAAACGTCAAAGTAAAAGTATTAGTAGTAAAACAAAAATTATTTCGAAAGCAAACAAGAGCATAATTAACAAACTAAAAAGGTAGGTAAGGTTCCATATCAGAACCTATTATACAATAAAATTAATAATGTGTAAAGTCTACATCTTTAATGATACAAATAACACTGAAATGTGTAAAAATACATAAAATTCCGTGTAGACCTCGATTAAACAGTATTCTGCTCTTTTGTGTTAAAATATGTAATTATTTTTTACAGTGTGGGTGTGGTGTTATTTCTTTTACTTTTTCTCCCATATATCAAATTTATGCTAAATTTATTCCAAACACATTTCTTTCCTTCAATATTATTTTGATAAATTACGATAAACCATGTTAAATTATTATTTAATATTTTATATCTCTCAAAGAATTTAGGTATTATTTCTTTTAACTTTATAGCATTGTAGACAGAAAAAGTTACGTTTACAGCCAGATAAGTTTTAAAGTTTTTATTCACTACAACATTTGGCTAAGAATTTTAATTGTAGACTGTCAAATGATCTATTTTAACTGGTATACTAACATTGTTACACAATTTTATCAATATATTCATTTCTTAATTACTAGCCAACTTCTCCTTATTTATGATTCATATTTTATAGATTATTTAAATTGTAGGCAGACACTGAAAATCAAAAACATCCCTCTTCTCGTTTCTTTTAACGTTGAACTCATCTTCGAAAATTTCTGTAACTTATTCTTATAAACACTGTTCGGAGAACACATTTGTTAGCCTGCTTTGATAATGCGACATACTGGTGGAAGATAGAGGGCAAATTAAGACCGAGATAATTTTTTCCCGGTTTGTCGCAGCCATAATAATTATTCAAATTCAGCATTCAGTGATAAGTCGCTTTGGATCTTATTTGTCTTTCCTTTTTCTCCTAATTACCGGAAAAATGCTAACTAGGTTGACCCAAATAAGAGCGTTGGTCGGACCGTCGTTTTCCTTAAAATGAAGCAATGGAATTAAATATGCATTAATCCTCAATAATCGTCCATGAACATTGTAGTCATAAATTGCCTTTTGCTATTGTTGAAATTTGATAGTAGACATATGAAAAGCTGTTTTTATCATCGTACACGTAATTTTAATTGGAAATAGCTTAAGAAACGTTACTTGATATACAGGGTGCCTTTATTTTGCCGTATGACAAATTGTACCTACCAAACAAAACATATTTGACTTAACATTTTTTTTCTCCGACTAACAGTAACAGAATTGACAGGAAATAAATCTTCGCATTTTCCTGACCAATAGAAAATTCGTTGACATTTTCCAGTAATTACGACTTTCTGTACTTTGGAAAACACCATAACTTGACACTTGACCTGATAATAGATTTCTGATAGAAAAACTAATTCAAATTAATATAAATCGATCAATTTAATAATTGGTGTTTGTTGATGATATAGAAGACAAAGATTCAATTATTATTATAAGAATTCCCGATTCCAAAACTCATAGTCCAAGATGTTTTATGATTTCAAGTCCAGACCAAATGAAAATATACCGCAAATCCCGCAGTTACTACAAGTCAAAGATTTTTTGGTATGTCAGGGAAAAATGTGTAAACCAAGTGGTTGGCGTCAATAAAAATAAGAAATGTGTTAAAAGGAATAGCAACTTATCTCAATTTGCTTCATCTGGAAACGTATACAGGGCATTGCTTTAGACGTTGTTTCGACCCTTTGTTAGCCGACGCAGGGGCTGATATTACCACCATTAAACGACATAAAGAGTAGCGTCCTAGTACGGTAGGAAAGACATATATAGAAAGTTCTATAGAAAATAAAATTTTAATTGCAAAGAAATTGTTACCATCTTCAAAAGAGCCTACGGAACTTGCCAATAATACAAACTTAAACAATTACAGCGGCAACCTCATGAGGACCAATAACTAAAAAGCTACGATTACTGACAGCACTGGATCTGGCATAAACTTAACTCACTGCCATATCGGCTCTTTCAATTTACATGTAGTGTGAAATAAATTGTAATCGTCCTGTTTATAATAGTTAATGTTTTGTATTGAAATATTCTGTTACTTAAAAGGTATATTGTTTAATTAATAAGATAGATATGAAATTCTGATAAGAACTACTCAATTTATAGAATCACGTGTACAGTTAGTAATGTAACTGTGAATTTATTATACAAGTAATCTATTTTAACTGTTGTAATTTTACTGTATTCCTTTTTGCAGTGCACGGCAGGAATCTAATGCAATTCTGAGTTCAAGAGCGACACTCCCGCTTGGTGTACCTAACCAAATTGATAAATTTACATTCCCGACAATGTCGGTGTTAGCATAAGCCTCAGCGTAAGGAGTGCAACGTTCTTTGCTATATTGCACCTAGGCGTCAAGTGATATCGTCTGCATTTTAACATGTACAATAAATCTAATATTCATATTACCGCGGTAGGGAACAGCAGGATTATTAATATGCACGCTCTGATACCTTGCGCGAAACGATACCGTGCCGCACATTACATGGATAATATAAATCTAATATAATATACAGGGTGTTTCTTAACTGCGTCTAAGAAACTGAAAGGCGTGTTTTTTGATTAATAGTAAATTGAAATGTCTAATGAACAAATGTCCGTAAGCGCTTCGTTTTAAGATACAAGGTGTTAAAGTTAGTAAAGTATACAGGGTGTTTAGTAAAGAATGGGACATAGCTATCTTGGACAAAAATATTGTGATCAAATTACCATAGTATAATTATACTTCCTTAAGATTCTATAGGTTTGAAAACGTTTTTTATTTCATTTTTTACGATAAAATTCTTATTTTTTGGGTTTTATTGAGAGGTAAACATGAAAGTGTAATAGATTTCTGCGTTAAGCTAAGCTCAAAAACAGTATATGTCTGGTGTGCCGCTAATGCATATCTTTGACAGTTTTCTATAAGTCTTTCTATTGTTATACAGGGAGTTGCAAAACGTTGTTCTAGAGCAGATTCTCCATTAAAAAATACGAAAAAAGATCCTATAAGCCTAGATCTGAAATGCCATGTTTTCGACATACAGGTCAAATAAATATATATTGCTGTGTTTATTAAATTATTATTAATTTGATTTGTGTTAATGTTATATTCGTGTTGTGAATGATATGCGTGATGTGATTTTGTTATGTATGTGAAAATTTTTTATTGGGCGCCAATGATTTATTTATTTTGATTTGTTTTATTTAAAATTTTTATTTGTGTAGATAGTATTTATGTTATATGTTATGTGTGAAGTGTATAAGTGAATAAATATAATTTTTGTTTTATTTTTCTCTCTGTACTTTATTATACCTGGCTATGTTTTATCCTCTTTTCTCAGGAGTGGATTCCAGCAGAGTAGTTAACACCATGTTTTTTTTATTTTTTTATGTTCAAAATCTTTACACCACCCAGTACATACAAAAAAACAATTGGATTGTAGGATAGTACATTAACATT
Organism: Monochamus alternatus; assembly: GCA_037114965.1. Lineage (NCBI taxonomy): Eukaryota > Metazoa > Arthropoda > Insecta > Coleoptera > Cerambycidae > Monochamus > Monochamus alternatus. Next base: position 11,472,525 of record CM073434.1, on the reverse strand, counting down.
TATTAGAGAAAACAGCAAAATGATAATTCCTCGATTAAATTCGAAGGCATTCAAAATAAGGAATATTAAAGAATATTTTCATCAGCTTAACAATTAACAAATTTGCTTTTCGTTTGTTTTTCTAGTGTTTAAAATTATTTTCGTTTACTTACTGCTTTTATGCAACCAGAAATACACATAATGCAATGGAATTTATCTACTCTATTTATACAACTTATGCTATTTCGATGTCAGTTAAGTTCGGGAATTTAACGTCTTTAATTTCAGTTTTGGTGTCTTACAACATTTAGTGACTGGATTTATAAGTTTAAGCTTTTTAAATGAGTGAAATCTAATGGAAGGTAAGTAATTAACTGTAGTATACCGTTATTAATCGTTCAGAAGTTACTTATTGTTATTTATCAATTCGTATTCGATCTAGCTAGATAACCTTGTATAACGTACGTTATTTCTCACTTTTTTTGTAGATGATTTTTCTATTGTTGCTATCTGGAACTTCTCTTCTCTGGATGATGTTTTATTCTCTGGATGCTTTCGATCCTCCAGCCTGGATATCCTGTAGAATTCTGGACTTCTCTTCTTATCGAGATCTAGATGTGTATTTGGAGGTTACTTACCTCTAAGAATGGATTTCTTCGACCTTTTGCACAACCCCTAGGTCTGGTCTGGTCTGGTTATGTAGATGGTTTCCACTAAATTCTTAAATTTGATATGGCTTGATGTTGTCTTGAGTTACTTTATGTTTTAATTTACTGTGAGACTGGTACGTATAAGTTTTTGTTTTGTTTTAATTAAATTTTAACTATAAATTATGAAATTTTTGACTCTAGCAAATTCATACCTCTTCTCGCTTCACAGTTTTCTTCGTAACTAATCAACAAATTATTGTTTCCAGGTAATTTTACCTTCTAGATTATTATTTTAGGGTCACTACACATGTAATATTTTTAATTTTAATTATTCCTGTTGAAGCACTTTTCACGACACTGATTGTCTTTTGTATTCTTAGAACTATTTTTACAACTACTTAATAATTTTTACTAATTTTTTTACTTAAATATTCTTTAATTTGTGTCTTTTTTTAGTGTCCTGTCAGAGATGCTGATATTTCCTTGAATAGCCATCTTTACGTTTGACACTTCTAATTGTCATTATGTTTTAAAATTGGAATTTTCATTTTATCTAGCTAATATTTTATTAGAATGATGTTTTAGTCTTGCGATATGCATATATGCTAAATCTTTGTTCTTTATACTTTCTTTTTATATGTCATTGTCTGGTTTTTGTATTTTCTTTCTTTATATAATGTATGTCTTTGTATCGTCATGTCCAGATTTGATAGTTAAAATTTTAAATTGAATTTAATAAAATTTGTAAAATTTTGTTAATTTAATATATTACTAGTCTTCTTTCGATATGTTTATTGAAGATAATTTCAACAATAATAATTCATCTATATTTTATATCAATAATATTAACATTTCAATAATAATTCTTTGTTTTGTTGCTTAAACTGAATTTCATAGTATTCGATTCTTGTGGAATTTCTGATTTATCACAATATGTGTAATTTGTATTGACAATTTCTGAATTTTTCATTGAAAATCGTTTAAGTTTGGGTCAATACATTTACGACACTTAGGTTATAATTTGGTACAATCTACTGCATGTTGGACCCTTCAGGGGCGTAGATATGGGGGAGTACCTACTGATTTTTGACTAGAAAATCTACGTCATTAGTTTTTCTTTTAATTTTTTCTTTATTTTTAGGAACCTCATCTATTATAGAGCAAAAAGATCCCATTGCACTTTGTCGAGCTATTGACGATTTTTAAAAAACATGCTAAATATATTTTTAAAAGCATTAAACGTTTAGTATCAAACTCTTGTGTTTTGACTTGAATGTACTTACATTTGCAATAAAAAGTAAATGTTAAAATTTACAAGGGCAACATGTGCATACATTGTAATATTAAATTACGAAATTATTTGTTGATTCAACTTACTGTGAAATTTGTCCTGAATAAATTTATTAAAATGTTTTAGCAATTTTATTATACGATCAGTGTACGTTCATTGTTCCGTGTTGATTCTGTAATGCATTCGCTTTGGTTTGTTAACTGGAACTAATTGGCTTATACCTATTTTATTTTTCGTATAGGTAGTCATTGGTCGAAACCGATCAAACAGCAAACCGATATTTATTTATACATATACAAATATTTTGTTCTGCCTAATAATATGATATGGACCACTGAAAATTTACCACCCAGATTTATTTTTGTTTTGATACAAAAACTCTCGATCGGATGTAATGAATGAAATAGGTGAAACATAATCGGAGTTTTTTCAGTAAAGAGGCAGTGAATTTATAATTTGATTACAGCTTAGCAGAATTGGATCTAGACTCAATAGACTTTGATTTTACAAATAATTCTATATTCTGGATATACTTTAATAAAGTATGTACTTGCAGAAGAAATACATTATTTATTTTTTAGCTAATGTTCAACTTACATATCATGCTTCTTATATTCGCAACATTTCTTGTAGCAATATTTCCTGTCTCGCAGGCCTTTTTTTCAAGTCTTGTTTTGTCTTGCAATTCTAGCTAATGACAAGCTTTGTCTTGTCTTGTCTATGCCTTGGTGGTAAACGTGTTTTTATGTACTCGTGTACATTTGCGTGTATTTCTTGCTACTCTTTGTGCTCTTTACTGACTACCACCACCTGGTCGTGGTCGTCGGGAGGAGTACCTCGCTTTAAACAAAATCAACGGTCGAGGGAGAGAGAGATCTTCAGCAAATACAAAAATCTTTATAATGACAAGTTTTAATATAAACAAGTAAGAAAAGAGAAAATGATTCAACATTTTTGAAATCCATTTAAATATCAATCTTGGAAATAAATATCAGTATACGGTAGGTGCTACCTGTCCCTGTGCTACCATACTGTGTTCTCTTTAGGTAAATCATTAAATAATTATCTACAATTTTGTAATGAAACCCTGTCACTACCTTTGACTTGAGGAATATACCTAACCTAAAAATTTTATTTTATAAATAAGTTTGGAAATTATTTGATGGGCGATTCTGTTAATTCTTAATTTTCCCTCTTAAAATATTTGTACTTAGTCATAGTAAACCCTGTATATTGTAAAACGTGCTTAAAATTATGGTGACACGTTGGGGAACTTTGAAGTTTACAACATGAAATGCTACCGAACTCGTGGATCTAAATATTCTGAATTCTGGAACAGTTATCAGAAACTTTGAGATGTAATGCACAGAACTGAACGCTGACTCAAATGTTGCAGAAACTGCTCAGCCATTAGCACTTATATCAAGACGTTAAATTTATATAAAGTTCTAATAGGATATCAATTTTCACCAACTAGCACGATTTCGAGCTACATTAGCGTCTCTCCTAAGTTTCCATATAAATTAGAACAGTTTCTACTAATGCCGAGAAGTAAATTGTTCCACACCTTAAGCTTAGTTTAAACTGTTACAAATTGCATACACTGATAAGAATTATTGACACATACTTCTTAAACTTTATAAAGGGTAACAAAAAGCAGGTCGTCCCGTTAGCTGCATATTTTAGCAGCAAAATATGACGATTTAACCCTACTTACCTATATACAAAAATGCCTCCCTTAAAAGATACAGAGTGTTGGAGTTTTAAAATTGTTTTTTCATTATAATTTTTTCAGTTTTTATCACTTTGAAATTTTGTAGATACTTCTTGTATCTTGTCTACCAAATCCTCAAGGGTATTATTGTAATTGACGCTTAAAAAACAAACGTAGAAACTGGGGGAAGGAGTCATTTTTTGCTGACGTATGCCTATAGACGATTTTTTACAGTGCCATAATGTAAAATTTTGTTTATAATATTTTTCTTAAATCCCTTCATTTCCGACAGAAATTCGATTTTTGTGCAAGCAAAGTAAGAGATAGTATAGTCTGTTTCGAAATGAAAGAGAGTAATAAAAGCTTATTATGTATGAAAATCGTAAATAAATCTAGTACTGGTGCTTATATTCAATATTTTTATATTATGTATTATCGGTATAGATAAGGTGTACTTTTAAAGACACTTTGTGTGATCGGACCGGATTAAATTGTAGCAGGTAGCTAAAATTTAATTCCCGACAATCCGTCTGTGCATACCGCTTCAATTTCTCGGCCCATTTCTCTTATAAGTAAACAATATAAAAACAGTATTTCAAAACATGAGGCTACTTTAAGCATCATAACCGGATTAAGAGTTTTTAATAATTCAAATAAAATTTTTTAATATTAATATCAAAATATTTATTTAAATTTAATGAGTAGACTTATATTCCACACAAAAATATATGTATTTTGAAAATTCTAATTATGGTGAGTAAATGTACAATAAAGAAAATAAAAAAGTAGGTATATTAAAATTCATCCTCTGAATATTCTGATGAATTATCTTCGTCTCCTAAATTGATAACGATAGGTTCCACAGTAACGTCAATTAAATTATCGAGTTCCGACATTTTCTCCTTTTCTTTTTATACATGATGTATACATCTTTGCCAGTTATCTGCAGTTACTCGTTCCAAGGATTTTTTTTAACAAAATTTTCACGTCACTTAATTTAAACGTCGTATTATTTCGCGCTACATTTCCTTTTACCTGCGCCCAGACTAATTCGATTGGGTTAAGTTCTCAGATTTGTTGCCATTTCATCGATAACATATTTTTTCTGATCTTTATTAAGATTGACAAGTCTCAAAAGTTCCTTTTTTACCATATTTGTTTCAAAAGCAATGTTTTTTCCGGATAACCATTGAATTATATCGGCTTTCCTCCAAGCAGTCGTAGGCGTCCGCTCGGTCTGCCGTAAATGGTAACTGGCATTATCCATGACAATTACAGACCCCGGAGGAATAAGATCCAACATCTGTGTAAAATACTCTTCGAAAACATCTGCGTTCATGTCTTCGTGATAGTCACCTGTATTTTTAGATTCAAATAAAAGTAAACCGCCATCTACAAAACCACTGGCACTACCTATATGTGTCACTATTAATCTTCGCCCTTTACCTGAAGGTGCCTTGAACCCTGTTGAAAGTCCATCCAAAAATACTTGTCGAAAACTTTTTACATTTTTATCTTGCCATACTTTTGTTACAGTATATCCCCCGTTGACCCAAGTTTCGTCTAGATAATAAATATTCCTCCCTTCGTCACGGAATTTTCTAATTGATCTTAAGTAGGATCTTCGCCAACAAATAATTTCATCTTTATCGATAAGAACTGACTTTCTGTTCTGCTTTTCCCAGCAAAAATTCAACTCTCGTAAGACGGCCCATAATTTGCTTCTACTGATTTTTGGCAAATCGTTGTCCTCTGAAAGTTCACTTAAAATTTTGTTTAGCGTTGGTATTTCCTTTTTAAAATAAAATGAGTGTACTTTTCTGCGAATGACATTTTTGAAGAAATTATCTATAACGACTTTTGACCTCCCTGTATATGATTTTGGGGGATTTACAGTATCCTGTTCATTTTTTGTTTCCTTTAAAAATCTGCAGATAGTAGATTTTCCAATCCCTATCATTTTGGAACACTTTTCCACGATGTCGTCAACACTGTTGGTAGGATTTTGGTGTTTCAATGCATTAAATACATTTAATATAATAATCTTCTCATTCTGAGACAGTGCACATCTTTTCTGTCACAATATTAGTGTTACCCGATAATTACCTGAAACGAAATATTACCACGCCCATGGCCGGTTCTTATCTCGGGGTTTTATTACTCTCTGTCATTTCCAAACAGACTATAGTAGCAACATGAGTTGCACTTAATAATATTTTTAAATTTCAAATTACAAAGCAACAATTCATAATGGTCTAACTTGCTCTAAAGTGTCCTAACTTATATTATACAGAGTGTCTTTGAACATAAGAAAAGCCAGACGTACATTTTTTACAGAAATAAATGTTTTTTATCAATGTAAATTCGTTTATTAAAGAAAAAACACTGATTTAAGAAACATATTAGTAATTAAACAGATTTGCTCCACCTTTTTTTCAAATCGATGAATTGGATGTGGAAACAACCATTAAGTGGCCACCCCTGATTTTAGTCGATTGGACTTCAGCGTTTGGGGATTTATGAAGAACGACATTTATTTCAAATCAATTGAGTATGTTGATCAACTAAAAAGGCGTATTACAAATGTGGCTGAAAAATGTAGGCAATAACCATAGGTTTTTCAAATTCAAGATGTTCTTTAGTGCTAATTTATGCATTTCGGAGGCCAGTGGACATGCAGAGCTATTAAAATGTTGAATTAGTGAGTTAAAATTACAGTTTTCAATTAAATTGTAGTATAAATCTTCTGTTTAATAACTAATATGTTTCTTAAATCCTTGTTTTTCTTTAGTAAACATATTTACATTGATAAAAAACATTTATGTGTAAAAATGATACATCTGGCTAGTCATACACACTCTGTATAAAATAAGTTTGAAATTCAAAAACGTTATTAAGTGAGTAAGTCAAAAATAGAGAGAAAGAGTTTTACGAAAAATTATCGAGAGTAAAAAAAAAGGTTCTAAACAAAATTTTTCATTATGACTTTGTAAAAAATCGCCATTAGGTGTGCGTCAGAAAAAGTAGGTGGATAAAATAACGCCTTCCCTCAGTTTCTACGTTTGTTTTTTACGCGTCGTTTATTTTTGATTATTAGGTTAATAACAAAAAATACCTCTATGAAATCTCAAAGTGATACATGAAAATCGGATAAAACTATAGCAAAAAACGATTTTGAAAGTTCAATTTTAACACCTTGTATCTTTTAAGAAAGTTAACGGTTAACGTGCTTTTCTGTTACACCCCGTATATTTGCCATGGTTTCTACTCACAAAATACATATACATATAAAGAAAATGTAAGCGTGTAATACAGTGATTTAATTTAAGTAATTTGAGAATTCTGTTCCATATTTTTTAACATATTTAGTTTTCACATGCTATTTCATTATATTATACAGGCTGGCCACTTTTACGGCGTCCAGTACAGAAATATCGGAAATAAAATTAACAGAGAAAAGAGTCAATTATAGGCCAACTGAAGAAGCAATCTTAGAAAATGCAGAAATAGGTCAGATCTCATCTATTGTCAATGATTTTGCGTGCTCGTATACAGAGCCTCCAGTAATGAATGGTCTAAATTATAGGGCTGTATTCTTCTGGCGAAAATATAGCCATTTAACCCAACTTAGCTCAGTCCAAAGTTGCCGACTTACAGGGGTCAAAGCTAAAAATTAAATTTTGTTTTTTTTTTTGCTAATACTTCAAATAATTTAAGACACATTTCCTTTAAAATGTGCACTGGTCTTTTTGAGATGGTAAAAATTATTTTGGCAAAAAAATTATTGTACCTACACAGCTTAAATAGCTTTACATAAAAAATACTGTACATGTATTTAGGCTTTGATATCCTAAGAAAGCTGCCTGTTACTCCGATGAAAATAATCGAAAAAAGACATCGACAGAACAGATCCATTTATTTTTAAGATTCTTGTCAATAACAACGCCTGAAAATTCTTTTATTGTAGGGTCAAGTTCAAATGGCATCGTTTCGACAGAAAACCTGCTGACGCGTGGAGCTCTGTAGGACGAAAATCGAAATAATGAGAGGTAATTTAATAGTAGTCTATGTTTCTGAACAATGTTGCTCTTAACAATTCGAAAGAAACTCTATTACCATTGCAATCAATAAAGATTTGTTAAATATTTTCGCATTTACCTAACAGATGTTACATTGTATTAAATAAAATGTATCTTAAACTGATAACAGTTATTTTTATACAGTATGCGCCAAAAGTATGGAATAAATTCAATAAAAACGAAATAATTATTTTTTGGGAAAAATCCTCGAACAGGTCGATTTTTAATTTAAAAAATACATATTTTAGCGTAAAATGCGATTTTCAAATGTCATTTGTTTTCGAGTAATGACGTCATCGATTTTTTTTAAATGGCAACACCATATTTTTTTCCTTGATTCTGAAAGATGGTTTAATTCTCTATCAGACAGTACTAAAATTTTGCCCTCTTACATTGGAAAGTTTTCGAGTAAATGACGATTGAATGTTAGAAAACGTAAATTTTATCCATAAAAAAAGTAACAACTCTGAGGTGTTAAAATAAAATACAATCGATTAAATTTTATACTTAAATTAAATGTTCGAATTGCCATCCACCAACCTCTTGATAATGCGCAAGTCTGTGAAGAAATTCTTCTTGCACATTATGAATGATTTCTGGGGTAACTCTGCGTATTTCGTCCCGAATGCGATTTTGAAGTTCTTCTAAATTACGTGATTTATTAATGTACACTTTTGACTTCAAGTATCCCCATAAAAAATAGTCAAGAGGTGTAAGATCTGGCGATCTTGCAGGCCATTCTATCGGTCCGCGTCTGCCGATCCACCTCCCAAGAAAACAGTTGTCCAAAAAATCTCATACAGGGCGCGCATAGTGCGGAGGTGCACCGTCTTGCTGAAACCATATGGTATCGTCAGGAATGTCAGGGTCATTATCGTTAGGAAAGATTACTGCAAGGGCTGGAACATGGCAATTTTCTAGAAACTCTAAATATCTTTGTCCTGTAAGGGCTCCTTCAAAGAAGAAAGGCGCTACTATTCTGTCGTCAACTATTCCAGCCCACACATTTAATTTCTGAGGGTGTTGGGTATGTGCCTCTGCCATCCAATGAGGATTTTTCCGACTCCAATATCTGCAAGTTTGACGGTTTACTGTACCATTCAGACAAAATGTGGCCTCATCTGAAAAAAGTATTTGCCGGTGTAAATTTCTATTTCCTTGACATAAATCCATTAGAATTTCGCAAAAGTGTAAGCGGCGATCGGGATCATCTTCATTGAGTTCCTGCACAAGTTGAATTTTGTAGGGATGATATTTTTCCTTCCTCAAGATACGTAGCACTGTGCTTTGACTAGTGTCATTGTTTAATACAACCATCTTGAAGAATTATGAGGATTATCCACCATACTTATCAAAATGTTCTGTTTCTGATTTTCATTAATGCTTGAACGTCCAGGTTTTGGAATATTTACAACATTGCCAGTTTATCTAATTTTAGACTCTACCTTACTGACTGTTGATTGGCTCATAGGGCGATCTGAATATTTTTCATTAAATAAATCGCAAACTTCCTGCTGAGTTCTAGTCATATTCCCGCATCCGATAAGAATTAAAATTTCAATTCTTTGAGTAACAGTTAAATGTGTCATAATACTTTAAATTGAATAATAATTTCTATGTCGCTAACAATACTTATTAGAAAGTCGGTGTGACAATGACACTTTGCAAAGATTTTCACCTACGTGATCCATAAAAGAACTATATGGAATTCGAAAAACTTAACTTGATAACGTGTTTGCTTTATTTTAATTGATTTACGTTTTCTAACATTCAATCGTCATTTACTCGAAAACTTTCCTATGTAAGAGGGCAAAATGTTAGTACTGTCTGATAGAGAATTAAACGATCTCTCAGAATCAAGGAAAAAAATATGTTGTCATTTAAAAAAAAATCGATGACGTCATTACTCGAAAACAAATGACATTTGAAAGTCGCATTTTACGCTAAAGTATGTATTTTTTAAATTAAAAATCGACCTGTTCAAGGATTTTTCCCAAAAAATAATTGTTTCGTTTTTATTGAATTTATTCCATACTTTTGGCGCATACTGTATAAAGTGCGCAAAACCAATGTTTTTAATGACGCATGATAATGCGAAAAATCATTCTAAAGCGCCTTAAAACACTGATTTCGAGCACAAAATATAAAAATATTTTTTGTTCAACATTCCAAAGCATTTACCACTGTATTACTTAGGTTTATTATTTTTCAATACGTTTTTAACTGAAGTTAGTGTCAATGTCAAAAATTACATGATCGTAAAAAATGTACCCGAACAGTGGAAAAACAGTACGAAACTTTTTACCGAGCTTTGTATACTATTTTATTTACAATCATATCCTGTGCGAAATTAACAAAGTAAGATCCCTGTATAACCATATTACAGATTAAAAAACGTCAAGTTGGCATTTTGACAATGGTTACTATGATACTAAAAAAGTCAAACAAACTTAAATTAGTTGCATTTTTGATAAATTTTTATCGAAAAAGCGGTTTCGAAGACAATGAGCGAATCAGAAGAAATTATTTTTACTCCTCCTCAACTAAGAGAAGCCGCTGAAAGTTTGGAAAAAGATTTGTTACCTAGAACTTACCGAAAAGTCGTGCAAGGTACGATAAAGTTTATGGATATTTTCAAGAGTTGGTGCTTGCAAAAAGGTGTTCAGAAAGCTGTTTCTACAACTATTGTACTGGCATATTTTATCGAAACTGACAAAATCAAAAAGCCATCAACTCTCTGGTCCATTTCACTCAATGTTGGATACTACTGTAAATATTAAAGATAAAGTGGATATCTTCATATTTCTCCGAAGTTGACATTTTTGAAACAACAAAATCTAGGACATGTATCCAAAAAGTTAAGCACTTTCTCCAATGAGAATATTGCAGCGTTTATGAAGGATGCACCTGGTGATATGCTTCCTATAAAGGTTGCACTCATAATTGGTGTATCAGATGCATGTCGAAGTGACGAACTGTATAAAATGAAACTCCACATCGAAATTCCAACATCAAAAACTACCAGTCAAGAGTGTTTATGGTGAGTAATGAAGAATGGGTAATGCTAATTAAATTATGTTGCACTTCGTTTAGACGTTCTAAATTAAAACTTATTTTTACAATTAAGATTCGGTAAAATCACTCGCCAGCCATTTGGCCATTCCTAAAAAAAATGCAGTGCTTCTAAAGCTCCCGTATTGTGAAACATACACGGTACACTGCTTCCGAAGAACGGCAACCACAGTATTGATAAATAGCCGTGGCGACATTTTCCAATTGAAGAGATTAAGGGGTGGAAATCTTACACCATGGCGGAAGGGTATGTCTGTGTAAGTCTACAGATTCTCAGGTTAAAATTGCCACTAAAATATCTGACAAAATGCCAAACTCCAGTACTAGAAACGTTATTTCTACGCAGAATGTTCAGCAATTTGTAATACTTAATGTAATGTAAATTAAATTTGTTGAAAATGTTTTAATGTACAATACGATATATTTCGGATGAATGTTGACATTTACCTGGGTTGAAAGTGAAATTTGTCTGGATGGAAAGTAATCAATCCACATTTACGTATTTGTAAATAATATAAAAAAAACTCTTAGCTTCCGAAAAGCTTTCTATTTTTAATACCGCAATAAGACTGCTAAATTGAATAAGGAGAAGGAAATAAAAAACGTTCCCTCATAACAAGATTGAATGAAATAAATATAATATACAGAAATCTTTTGGGTAAATTGTAAGATACATAAAAATTGAATATATCTCAAGTTGTACAGTTACATAAAAGGGAAGACAGTAAAGACAACCTTTCAACTTTTTAGTCGACGATGCTAACGTAATACTATTGTTGGAAATTATTAGATATAAGTAATAGTAGTCATATAAATTAAAACCATATGGTTTGTGAATAGTTCTAGTTCATACTAAGAATTACGATATGTCAGAATTAAGACAGTTAAGCCGCGTACACACTTGTAACAGAACCTCGATGCGTAACTGCGTCTCGAGCGCATACCATATCCTAAGCCAATTTTGGGATTACTAATATATATATATATATATATATATATATATATATATATATGTTTTTATATATATTTTTAGGTATTAATAATATTGTGTGAAACTAACTACTCAGTGGACAAAAGCCCCAACCTGCGTTGAATTACACCCACAATATCTACCCATATATTCCTTATTATTAGCTTTTGTAACATTTTTTTACTGTTTTAGAAAGGTATTTTAAGCTAATATAAATCGAATCTCCTACAATTCCTATCAATGAAGTCATATGTATGTTCTCTGATACCAAACATCTAGGTATGCTAATGAACAATTCCACAGAAAAAGCTCTATTCAATAATTATCTAAAGAAAATAATCTAATAATAAGAAATATATGGGTAGATATTGTGGGTGTAATTCAACGCAGGTTGGGGCTTTTGTCCACTGAGTAGTTAGTTTCACACAATATTATTAATACCTAAAAATTATAAAAACTTTTACATAAAAGGTGAACATTTTTCAAGTAGGTATTGTCATATTTAATTCATTGACAGGATGTCACTTTTTTGTCATTGTCGATATTTAACTTCAAATAATTTTAATTTTTATAATAATTTTTATAGTTAGATATTCAACTTAAAGGAGACCACCTGAAGAAGCAATCCTAAAAATGCAGAAATAGGTCTGATCTCATCTATTGTGGTTGAATTTGTCGTGTTCCCAGTGCCAAAAAAGTGAAGTTAGATTTTTATAGAGTGAGTAAATTAGATTATTTTCTTTAGATAATTATTGAATAGAGCTTTGCCTGTGGAATTTTTCATTAGTATACCTAGATGTTTGGTATCAGAGAACATACATATGACTTCATTGATAGGAATTGTAGGAGATTCGATTTATATTAGCTTAAAATACCTTTCTAAAACAGTAAATATATATATATATATATATATATATATATATATATATATATATATATACTCATTTACCATCTTCAGGTTTTCTTACTTCTGCTTCGCGTTACTACGTTACCGCTTATTGAACGTAGTCTCGTCTATTTTCCAGTGGTAAGACATCTATCAACTTAATTTTTTGCAGTTGACGTCTTTAAAACAGTTTCTACATTATCTTGAGCAACACGAAAATATTTAGGTACATTATTTATATTAAAATTGAAAAAACTGTAATAAATACAAAAGATAAGGGCAACATGTAGTATATTGCATGAAAGACGAAAAAACGGGCAATTTTTTGTGGCCATAGCCTGCTTCGATAGAATTTTTTTTTGGACACCTGGAGGACGCAGCAAACCACATACGATATTTCAAAAATCTGTTTATATCAGGTGAAAGGTATAAATTTTGCAATCAAAATTTATTACCAATAAATCTCTATCTCTTAAAATAAAAAAGTTAGGCAGCCTTAAAGTTTTGGTACCTTACAGGTTTTTTTTGTTATTACTCATAAAGTTGAGCATGGAATTCAAATTTGTCGTTGCGAACATAACGGCCTCCAAAAATGGAACAAAAACATTTAAAGATTTTTGACGCATATTAATTGAGATCCATGGGAGTGGCCCTCTTATGTGAGACCAGCCTGTATATACTAAAATACTTGTAATATATATTATGAAGGAATTGTTTCATGACAGAAAATTATTATAAATATATAAATATGTTATATGAATTTTATTAAAATATGCAAGACAAGACAATTATTTTAAAGATACTGTTGTATTTCCAATTTTAAGAAATGTACTAACCTCACTTTACACAAGTGAGTATAAAATGAGACGAGTGAACAAGCTCTCGAGCTAGTGCAGAAAGCAGTAAGAGGGGGGAAAATTTCACAGTTCGAACTCACTTCTGAAAATTAAAAGAAACGCTCAGTTAAGTGAGTCATGACGTCACATGTGAGAATAATGTGAGTTTTCTTGCAAAAGGGAAGCAGCTGATATCCGCATTGGTTCAATATCCGTTGTCTAACAGCTAATTTGCAAGCCACTTATGGAAACTAAAATACTAAAATCTTGAAGAACTTACACATCCTTCGAAAATATAAGCAACGGCTCAACAAAATAAGATTGTACACGAATCAACTATTGCCGTACAAGCATTTTCTTCGATGCATCCAGTTCCCTCCGAAAAGGTGTATACATTTAGTATCCACCTAACCCGTATACAGAGTAAACAGCGAGGCGTATCGGATACCCTATAATCAGGCGGTATAAAAACAAAGATGCTGGCGCAGCCCTCTAAATTCCCGCTCCCGACGGCGTTATCAAATACCGCTATGAGAAAAATACCTTCTGACAATATTTTCCCAATAAGTTTGCGCCCTTATAGTGTTGACGCAGCAATTTTCGCTCGGCAGCGCCTCTCTATGAGCAGAAGTGGAGTGGAAACTATTTCTGTATTTTCGTACAAAGCTCCGTAATGCGATACATATTCCTGCTGTTGTAAAAAAAGACCAAAGTGGCGATCTAATTTAGAAAATTGTGCTCCAGAAGAGGAAACAATGTGGCTTTAAGAAAGAAACTAGTAATTCTAAAGTGATTTTGGCTTAGCAATGCAGTGCAGTGTTCCGTTAGTTGAAAGTACGTACAATAGATAATACTACTGCTGGCAACCGAAATCGGTTTTTTGGATAGTTCGGTTAACCGGTTTCGGGATAATTCGGTTTTTTACAAAATCCGAAAACCGGTTATTCGATTCTTCAAATAACCGATTTTAGTGCTGACAACTGAAAGCGGTTTTTTGGATAGTTCGGTTAATCGGTTTCGGACAATTCGGATTTTTACAAAACCGGAAAATCGGTTATTCGATTCTTCAAATAACCGATTATTCAATAATCTGAGTGTAAATCTGTTCATTCGAACCAAACATCCGAATAATCGGATAATCGATTGTTCGGTGGTTTCTTTCTATGAAAAAAGAAATCTCGTTTCTCTCCACTCCCCGTTCCTCGTCATCATTCCACATAGTAGATGTACTCGAGTAGAGAATGTACAGGGTTATTCATGCAACTAGAAGGATTGGCAGATAGCGTAAACATTTTTTTCTGAAAATTTGATTCCTTGGGCAATTCAGTACGAACTTTTCAATGAAAACATTTTCATTTTTCAACGCTATACCACTTAGTGGTATATCCGGTAGTAGGTACCAATTTTGTTATTTTAAATGGAACGCCCTCTATATTTTTGCATTTTTGAATTCTATAGTGAATTTTAGTGCCACTTTATATGACATTTATCATCTAAAATGAACTGTTTTGGAGGTATTTCGATTTTTTTTTGTAAAATGGCATAGCTAACTTTAAAAATTCATATTTTAGAAACAATAAAAAAAGTGATCTTTATTTTTATTAGGTGTTATGCTTCATTTTGATGTATTCATATTTAGCCTGTCATGTACAGGGTCCTCAAAATGAATTGACAAACTTGAGGAAATTCAAACGTGCTTGACCTAAAAATAAAGATTCCCACTTTCACTGTTTCTGAAATATGAATTTGTAAAGTTAGCTGCGATATATTTGATAATACCAGTATATGCCAAATGAGAAATGTTATATAATTATAAAGTAACACTAGTTTACTATAGAATTCAAAAATGCAGATATTACAGGACGTTTCATTTAAAATAAAAAAGTTGGTACCTACTTCTGGTATAACCGGAAGTCGTATAGCGTTGAAAATATTTTCATTGAAAAGTGTATCGAATTACCTAAGTAGCCAAATCTTTATAAAAAAATGTTTACCCTATCTGTTAATCTAACCGGTTATTCGGTTAACCGATTATTCGAATAACCGGTTATTCGGTTAACCGAATATTTGAATAACCGGTTTTATCTGAAATCGGGTTTTACGGAACCCGCTTAATCGGTTTCACTTTTTTTCCGGTTTTTGCCAGCACTAGTTAATACACAAAATAATAATCATAGTAATAATAATAATAAGGAAGCCCAGCAACGAGTTACGTTGGTAGGCCCTAACCACCATTCAGTGCAGGAATGAGGGAAACCTGGAAAAACTTATTAATTAGGGGGAATAGTCAAATGTTGACCGGTATCAATTTCTCACATTGACCCAAGCCAACATTCTTCCACATCCTACGTTACCCGCAGAGAGGGTGCCAATCCTCTCCACGAATATAGCTGATATGCGGTCTACCGACTGCGGGACTTGAACCCACACCGGTCTAGCCACATCGATTCAAGTACTGACGCCTTAAACCGCGCGACCACTGACCGACACGAATCAGATTCAATCCTTGTAGGATTATGGAAGAATAAGGTCCTAGATCTACTTTAACTGATCTTGTTTATGTTACTGATTTTATTTCTAATGCGTTGGATAGCAGTCCATCAGGTTCACGTGTCTTACATAGATATGTCAAACGCTTTTGATAACCTGGTTCAAGGTATTCTCCTTCGTAAACTGTATAATTTCGGTTTGTCTATAAACTTCTGAAAATCCTTTGAACATTACCTTTCTATAGATTTTTAAGCGTATAATATCGTGGTTTAACTTCAATTGAATTAATTGATACATCTGAGGTCCCTCAGGGTTCAGTTCTTGGTCCTCTACTGTTCAATATGTGCATTAATGATATCTTTGACAATCCTCCAGCCAATGTCCTTTTATATGGGGATGATTTCAAACTGTATAGATCTGTTTCATCTAAAAATCATTGTATTTTACTTAACTGAATGATGCCTTCGAAATAAGTTGTCTTTGAATATTCCTAAATGTTTCATTATGCAAATGAATTATATTAGTTACATGTACAACATTGGTTCTGATACTGTCGCTCGTTGTACTGAATTTAAGTTCCATTCTGAAGCATTAACAGTTATATCCGTATTACATACAAAAGGTCTTACTGCCTGAAGACTGTCCTGCTTGCCTACAATTTTGCCACTGGACTTTTTGTCCAAAAAAAAAAAAATTTGAACAAAATATTTACTTTATCGCTGGCATATTTACCAACGATTCTAGTTTTTCCAGGAATGCCGTAATGAACTTCCACAATAAACTGATTTGGTCTGAAAACCTTAACGCCATAATGGAATTTCGATTTCAACATCAGTTTTCTTTGTTTATTTTGTTGTTAATCGGTTTGGAATACAAAGAAGTGTAAATAATGGTTAGCCGTCAGCGGTGCCACCAGACATATACCGAACTCTCATAGTATGGTATAGGTGATGCCATCAACGAGCTATCATGTCTGTTCATACTCTGTTATAACCGACAGAAGGACATAATTAAACGAGATGTAGCACATGTCTACGCCTTAATGGGCATTGGCGTATATCTATCCTATTCTGTTTGATATCGGTTTATGGGATTAATGGAGATAAATATTTCCACTCTGATAATGTGAGAAGTGTTTATTTCTTTATCTGACTACCGTAACACAAAAGTTCAATTTTCCTATCTTATTCAGAGGAAACGTCAGTACTTTCCTTACCTGTATGTGGCTGTTTTCTCGTCCCGATTTTTTCCCTATACTATTACTTTTACAGCGGATGGTAAGTGTGCACGGAACATAAAAACGCCCTTTGGTCTAATGAAACCGAGACAAGGCTCTTACATAACACCGGATGCATACGTTGCAAAGGGACGCGACTTATAAATTCGGCCAAATAAAAATTTATGAGATCACTGGTCTACATCGTTTGAATTTAAACAAACAAGAAAGAAGCAAGCTGGGAAACCCCAGACACGTCGGGAAGCGGAGCGCACTCTATCCACCGTATATTGTGGGGCTGCAGCTCGACCGAGCGTGCATAAAAATATTTCAGGCTTTGCTTCATTACGTCGGAAATCGCTGCTTCGTTTTCAGTGTAATTCATGTATTTATGACGGGGATATTTTTCAGGGTGCACTTCCTCTATGGCCGTTCTTACGTTAAACTCGTGATTTATTGCGACGCATCTATGGGTTATCTATTTTATGTGGCTAAGTATCCAGTGTTCCCATTATTATTCTATTTATAACTAATGAATGGCCAAAGTTTATAATATGGACAAAAAAATCTTTTCCCAGTACATCATCTAAAAACAGGAACTCTGTAGAAATATATTTTTTATGATTTTGTTACCATAATATTCAGTCTAATATCTTTAAAAATACACAACGTCAAAAGTCTTGTTACATATATCTTTCTGTCAGAAAAACCAATTCTGGTTTCGTCTGTAAATAAGACCCACCGCCACTGGCGTAAAAGCCAACCCCTATACTCTCGCGCCCACTGGAGACGGGCAGCACGATGCCTTGGAAGTAGAGCGAGGACCCGTAATGGTCTTCTAGCACGTAAATTTTCGTAGTGGAGTCGTCTTTGAATAGTAGGTGTTGATATAACATGGCGAAACGTACCTAGAAAGTGGGCCCTGAGAGCTGAAGCTGAAGATGTGCGGTGTCTACGGGCGTATACTACGTGGTCTGTTTTCCACTGTACTAAATTCTTCATATCTGTCTACTGTTCGTACAACAGATGATCTAGGAATGCCCAACATGTCCAGATTTGTTAAAACATTGGTAATAAAGTAAAGGTTCACGGCCTGCAATTGTCTTTTTTGTTCCCTAAGTACATGTACTTTCTTACCACCAACCAAGAAAACACTTACCAAGAAAAACCATTAAGTTTAATCGAATCATTTTATATACAGGGGGTCCAGGACTTTTGACGTTGTGTGTACATACAGGGTGATTTACAACTTATCTTACATCGCTAGGCTACTGAAGTTTCTCGCCAGGCGATTCCGAATATTAAAATCCGATTACTTATAGTAGATATTAACGTTTTTGTGATGCGTGTATTTGCATTAGTTTTTCAAGTGTCAAAAACGGCTTACGTTTATATCAACTCGGAGTTGATGGATATCGTTTTAATTTATGGTAATGTGAAATTGTTTTAGCAGAACGATTTCCCGGTAAACATGTACCAAATGCAGCTACTTTTACCGCAGTGTGCAGTGAGAGCAAGTGTAGTGCAATGCGAAGAAAATTTCAAACCGAATTGTGAAAGAGACAGGTCCAGGACATTCACGGGGTATTGCAGCAGTGTGACCTATCATATACGAGCTCAATTATATTCGTACCATGTACAGCATGTTAATAATTATTTCTTTCTCAGGAATTTTTTTCAAATTCTTGCTCGGTCGCCGATTGCACACTTTGCTTTGTCAGTGGACAGTGGACCAGTTTCCAGTGCCGAAGTGTATTTTTAAATAATTTTTGAACTGATGCGTTTTGATTTTTTCTTTACAAAATTGAATTTGTAAGAGTCCCCCGTACATTCTATATTTTTAGATCTGAATCACGCTGTATATTAAGTAGATAATAAATTTGCTTTCATAAATTTAGTTGTGAAAACAAATCTTTTCCTAACTTAAGTACTTATATGTAAGTGGTTATATAAAATGTGTCAATTTTGATGAGTTTTAAGCGCAAAAAGCTATTTTTGAACATAATGCGAATTAAAAAAAAATCAGTATGTCTCGAAAGTAAACCGCCATACTTTACCTACCGGTTCTAAATTGAAAAATAACAGATTTCAAGAATGCTTGTTTATGAAAATACAAGCTGTGTGACGGTTTACTTTCGGGACACCCTGTATAGTCATATGTTGTTTAATTCATACACACCAACCATATGATTTCCATCGTTTTTTATCAAACATAAATTATAATTATATTTAATATATTTTTTAACAAGATTTATATTAATAATCCAATTGCTGTTACTCTGTACAATATAACTTATCCAAATAGAAATTAGGAATAGATGCCATGAAAAATGGAGTTAATATCGTAAAATTTTTGTGTAAAATCCTTCCAAAAAAAAAATTGTTGTAGTATTTTCAACCATTACATTGCTGGGTTACTGTAATCTCTAGCACCATCGGAATGTAGGAATTCCGGATACTGAAATCTATTTTAGTATTAACGTTTTTGCTATAGTGTTTACATTGGTCAAATGCTAAAAATGGCTTAAGTGTATAGCAATTATAGCGGAATTGATGGATATCATTTTAATTTATGGTGAAGTAAAACAAAATGCTTTAGCAGCTTCTCGTCTGGACGCAGAACGATTTCCCGGTAGACATGTGTCAAATGCAGCTACTTTTACCGCAGTAGTCCAATTCGGGTGTGACATGGGAAAATTGTAACCGAATAATGAAACAGATGGAGGTCCAGGGTGTATTGCAGCAGCTGAGAAATACATTTTAGAGATTGCTGAAGAGAATCCCCGAATAAGTACCAAGCAAATCGGTCAACAAATACAAAGAATGTCCCAATCAACAATGTGGCGTATCATACACAATGATTGCTACAGCAAAATGCTCAAAATTCCAGATTTAAAGCTAGTTACAGATGAAGATATTTTTACATGGAACGAGATGTAACATTCATAGTACTTATGTTTGGGCAGGGATTTTCGATGATCGCTGGATTGGACCATTCATATTACCAAATCGAAGGGATTGGGTTCAGTATCTCGAGTTCCTTCGAAATGATCTGCCTGGACTTCTGGAGGATGCGCCCTTAGCTATCCGATTCCGAATGTGGTTCTTGCACGATGCTGTTCCTCTTCATTTTTCAGAAAATGTTCAGGAGTACCTTAATTAAAACGCACAAAAATGAGAAACCTTTGTGTTAGTTCCTAGAAACTAAGACGACCCCAAATGTGTTTACACGCTGGTGGACAGATTTTTGCACAGTTGTTGTAATATCAGTCATGTCAAATTATTAATTTATTTATTTTCCCAACAGGCATAGGTACCTAATTACAGGGAAATAATTATTATGATAAATTACATTCCATAACTTGTCACTACCTAATGTAAATACTAGAATAAAAAAGTAATAAACTAGAATACAAAGCACTATTCAAGAAGGGCGAACAACACACATACAGTTGCTTCAACAATAAGTCACGCACAAAAAACTAATATTAATTTATTGCAAATTATCTATAGAAAAAATTTGCTTGATTTCTTTTAGAAATATTTTTTTGGGGAGAAAACAGGTCAATGGAGTCACATGATGAAATTTTATTAATTAACTAGTACATAATTGTAAGAGGAGAGCATGACGTCTTGCGTATCGGAATATGTAGTAACTGGTACTGACGGGTATCTCTGGAAGGAACATTAATATACACACGGGAGAGCAGATTTGGCGCATTAATAAAACAATTTAAAACTTTATAACCAAATAGCAATATGGAAATAATACGACGGTGATAAAAAGAGTTAATTTTGAATTCTCGACATACCTGGTTAGTTCTTATGGTCGTAAAATCTGGTGGTCTATTGTATTTCTTGAAGTATAAAGACCTTAAAAATTTCTTTTGTATTTTTTCAACCCGCTCAGTATATTTATATACTATATATATTCTGCAGATTATGGGATTCCCTCATAATATTAAAATGAAGCTTATTTTACCGACTCCAGCGCAGTACAGAGTCCATGTCAAGCTGCAGCAGGACACAGTCATTTATCACTATAATTTGCCTATAAAATTTAAAGTCATCAGCGAACATCAAACAGTCGGAGTAACAAAGACATTCAGGAAGATCATTAATAAAGTACAAGAACAGGAGTGGGCTCAAATTGGAACCTTGTGGAACCCCTGAATTCGCATTATACACTTCTGAAAACAATCCATGATATTTAACTTGATATGTACGGTTTGGCAAGTAGGAAACAATCAACCTAATTAAGTTATCATTTACCCCATTGAAAGTCGGTAAAAATCTCATCCACTTGGTATCCATTCTCAAATGCGCCAAGTATATCATCAGCAAAAATAGTTAAGTTAGTGGATACTAATCTCTTAGGCACAAATTCATGTTGACAGTCTTTAATAAGTGTTCCATAAGTAAACGTACAGTATTTGTTCAAAAATTTTTTCAGGCGCAATTAAAACCAATTAATTTAAATAATTAATAATAACAATAGCGGTAAAAGCAGTTGAATTTGCTGATATAAAATAGGTGTTATAAAATTGTATTTATTTCTTTTCTTCAGGTTTTACAGTGGACCAGTTTCCAGACCTGTGCAGAAGTGTACTAAATGATTTTCCAACTGCCCTTTCTGATATTGAAACCAAAAGTTTCATAAAAGTTCATAAATAACCGGATATCAGTGCTGTGTAATTCTCCATAATGCTCGTAATTTGGCATGAATAACTGTAAACACGTGGCAAATATGATACCAATATCCTGCAATCCCCTTGGCATCGTCATATACATTTTATTTATTGATCCATTTTAATGAAGTTTTTTCTGTTACATGGATATCGTTCGCATGTCTCATTTAAGATATATGTA
This sequence comes from Monochamus alternatus, assembly GCA_037114965.1. NCBI lineage: Eukaryota > Metazoa > Arthropoda > Insecta > Coleoptera > Cerambycidae > Monochamus > Monochamus alternatus. The sequence continues at coordinate 11,450,473 of CM073434.1, read as the reverse complement.
CATTTTTCAAATTGTGCAGTCAACAACCACATACCAGAAATTTAATATTGAGACAGACTAAGGACTGCCGGTATTTCCTCCTCTACAAATAATAAATGTTGCGATGCATGTCACTTCATGTTTGCTTTCCACTTTTCAGAGCTTTCTGATGTTTATTAAAGGATGTAGTAGAATTATGGCGTGTTTAAAAGCACGTCATACTGTCACTTAGAACGCGGGACACGAGTGAAATAATATCTTCCATCTAGACGAGATATATGACGGGACTGTTTTAAAAATACATTCAAGTGCCTTTTATTTGTTTATCTGCGTCTAACTTAGTTCGGACGTAGCGGTGTAAGAGAAGTTTTGATATAGAATTGTTTTGTTTTGTTTCGGGCTATGTGAAAGAAGAGTAACTAAAACAAATAAAACTGGATATGCAGCGGGCGAAGTCTGACAGAAAAAAAATTGAATGCAATTTGTATGGTGCTACATTACAAAATAATTTAAATTGATATACTAAACACATATACACTAAAAGTTCTATTGAATTTTTCTTCATGCAAATGAATTATTGTAGATAATTTATCAAAATGGAGTTCACACAAAGAAGATATAGAATTAAAAAGAGTGCATGCAATGCAATGCATTAACTATTGGTGATTTCGTCAATACATTTGTACTAGCAAAGTCGCAGTAAAACGTAACATTTTGACGTGTTTCAAATTAAATTTGTGCAGTAGAGAAGAACTGTCAATTTTATTGTTCTTTAAGTTATAAATAAAAGAAATTGCAGAACAATTTCTTCCAAGCAGTAATCACTGCAACTTATATTACTAATATGATTCGCAAACGTAATTTTGGTATCAAACAATATACCCAAATCTTAATAAGAAGAAGAACGCTCAATTGATGTGTCATTAATTTGATAATTATAAGTTATAATAACTTCCTCTTTGTATATGAGATTACTTTACATTTGGATATGTTCAATTTTAATGAATTGATAGAACACCAATCATGTATTTTATTTAAATCTTCTTGAAGGGTTAAGCGATCATCCTCAGTTGCAAAACATCTTCAAATCATCTGCAAATAACAGTTTATGAGAGCCTAAATTTGATGTTATGTCATTAATAAATATTAAAAATAAAAGGGGTTCTAAGTTCGAAATTTGCGGAACTCCTGCCCTGGCAGTATACAATTTAGATTTATAGCCCCCATATTCTACAAATTGAAGTCTGTCAAGCAAATACGATTTTAATAAAGAGTCAGATAAACCAATATGTTGTTTCACATTAACAAGTAGTGATCAATTTGGTTAAAGGCTTTCTGTATATCAGTGTAAACAACATCTACTTGTGTGTGTGAATCTAACTCTTCCGATATAGACTGTGTAATGCAAGATATGTTGTTTTCGAGATATAGGTTAAAATTTCCTGTGTTTCTTGGATTTTTTCTCCTGACGCACCCATTAATCTTTACAATAGACCATCTTTGAATTCTAAATAAAAAACAATCTAGGTATCAACAGTCCGCTATACTGTTTACTTATGACCAGAAATGGAAGTATTCCTTAAAGGAGACCCCAAATGGAAACCCTGGGGTATACCAAAAATAGCTACATAAGGAACATTAACTTATTTAATGATATAATTTATGATAAAAACCAGTGAAATAAACTCATAAGCACACCGATCTTTATTAATATCGAGTGAATTCGAAGATAATAAACTTTCATTAAATAAAGTCATAACATGCCGTTTCATACTAAATATTCGGGCATGCTGAGGAAATAATTAATTTAAATTAACTTAATACTTTAAAAGTAAAGTAACGGTGCACAAATTAATAAATTCTACTATCACTTTCTTGAAGTTTGTATTTATGATTCACTTTAGTGCTAGCGTCAAGATAAAAATTTTAGTAGCTCAGGATTTATATCGCAGGGATAAATTAAGAATCTAGGTATAATATTTTGATGAAGAGATAAGGAGGGATATCCGTATAATTTCGCAAGACTTCAATTTACTTATTCTCCCTGTCTCGGAAATCTCTAAGGAGAAAGGGGGATGGTCTTTGGAATATCTTCTAGTCCTTAGAGACAAGACGGAAAACTTTAAAATATACATTCGTACAATTTTTTAGTTACGTTGTTTCTGTATAGGGTGTAGCAGTTACATTCCTATACATTTTCTAGATTGAATATTATTTCCATACATAAAAATGTAAGAGCATATTTCTGCATACGACCTCAAAGATCAGACGTCAAACGCTGCTTCTTATCAATTACTTAAAGGTTATATACTTAAGGTGTGGTTTTAATAAAAACTGTGGAATTTGTAGGATTTTCAGCTGCTAAAAATAATTATTCTGCATACTAGAGAATCTTCTTTTACAGACTTTGAGCCAACTCTTTGTTGAGAGGCAAAACGATTTTAGATATGTACTTTTTTGATACAGCAATCAACAACTACATGAACTTTCTTGTTCCTACATATCTAATGGTGCTAACATACGAAGCAGCAGGACGCACATTAACAGCCTCGCGAATTTACGTTCTCAATAGAAATGTGCCCAACCTTTGAAGGATAGTAAAGCTTGATACGTTTACTTCGACTAAAATAATAATAATATTTATTGCCCAACAGATAAAGGAGGAATATTTTACAACAGAAAAACAACGAACCAAATAAATACAGCAAGAACAGTACGGGCACAGCACTGGGCTGTCTAAAAGTTATCTGATTCAGAGTGCTAAAGTTAATATCACATAAATCTGATACTATATTAAAATTGTGACACATAATATGCACTGGGGACATCTTAAGACAATTTGACCTTACCCTGGTACAAATAGATGTACGATTTTGACGAACATTTACACGAGCAACATGGAAAAAAAACTGTCGGACATTCTAATTTGCTATAAAATAAGTTGAATAAAATCTTGAAACTGGCTAAATTCTACGAAACTCCAGAAAAGCGAAATTGAATCTATTAAGTAAAATAGTGTGGTTATAACCTTTCTTTGGAGAAAAACCATCTACTTTATGTAAAGAAAGCTTTAAATAATCATATCGCGGATACCACACCAATGAACAATATTCGAGTTCAGATGTAGTGTAAGAATTATAAAGTCTTTAAAGCAGCTTTATTAGAAAATGACTGACAGTTGCGTATAATACAGCCCAGCATCCTTAACGCAGATGAAGTGATCGCATTAATGTGCTTGGTGAATAGGAGCTGTGAGTCAAACAAAACACCTAAGTCTTTTATAGAGTTTACCCTATCAAGCATTTCCGAATTCAATGTGTAAGCATATGTTATTGGATGCAACTTGCGAGTGTAAGTTACAATCTTGCATTTCATTATATTCAATTGCAGACAATTATTAGTACACCAGCTGCCTAAGTGTTGTAATTGATTTTGTAACCTCTCACAGTCTTCAATAACTGATACTTTTAAATAGCTTCAAATCATCAGCAAATAGTAGCTCCTTACAACTCAGACGAGAGGTCATTAATAAAATATAAGAAAAGCAGAGGCCCTAAATTGGACCCTTGAGGAACTCCCGAAGTTGCTGTAAAAATTTGAGAATTGTGTGTGAATTGTAAAATGATTTCACACTGAAAATTTCTCCTTTTTCCAGACAGTGACTGTCATTCAACATTGCAAAGCATACAGAAGAAAACAGTTTGTACATTTATATTTAAAGTTTTAGATTTGGAAACAAATTCGAGTCTGTCAGCGTGTGTAAGTTTAGAGAGTTAATTATACACGTAGGTATTTTATTATCGCTAACGATCTCTGTCGAAAAGAAACTAGAACTTAAAACTTGCTACGTTCCTACTGGAAATTAATATTTAAATTTCCAAGTTAACTTATCAAAACAGTCCATAAATCATCGGCTTAAAAACTTGTTCCGATAAATTCCGTAGTTTATAAGCTTTCCTGATTTATTTCTTTATTGCTTTTATCGCTTGTAACTTTACCCAACCGAATTTTAAATAAAATATTAATGGTAATTAAGAGATTTTAAACAAATATTTTCCGTTATGCTTTGATGTTCTTTAATTTATAATAGCAGATAATTACACCTTGGGAATCTCAGCAAATCTTTAATGACATGCGGGGATATTTAAAATTAACGTTTATCTACTATCACTGTGCGATATCAAATATTACACTACACTTGAATGTCATAATGACATACGTTACCGCACTAGTTCGGTAAAAAGTCACCGACTAATACGGAATAATAATAGTAATAATATCTACCCCTCATTCTAATCATGAGGATTAGCCCAGAAGTCCGGACATTTGTGCGGGGTAGGAAACCCTCATTTATTAGGGTGATGGTCAAACGCCAACCGGTATCAATCTCTCACATTGGTCCAAGCCAACGATTTCCCATTCTACCATACCTGCAGAAACAGAGCTGATCTACGGTTTACAAATTAAATTTTAAAATCTTCAACATTATTTTCTTGAAATTTTTGTTATGTAACACCATAATTTTTCATGATGTATGCATGTAGAATGACACGCTCTTTCAAATGGCATGGTCAAAATTGGGGGTTGCTATTTAAAAAAATTGTCGATAGATAGATAGATAGATAGATTCTTTATTATTCCTATTGATTGTCACAAAATAACAATATGGAATTCGTCAAAAAAAGGTGAAAGACAATAGCTTGAATAATAAACATATAAAATACATAAAATAAGACATACATTATTACTCACAAATTAACCATCAAAATATTCGTTCATACTGTAAAAGGCCCTGGTTATAAGAAACTGCTTCAAATACTTTTTAAATTTTTTCAAGGAACTTATATTCTTTATATAGTCAGGTAAATTATTATAGATACGAACTGACATGCCATAGGGACCATTTTGTGTTTGAGTAAGACGGCATTGAGGCAGGCAGATATCCTGTTTTTGCCTGGTATTGTAGTGATGTATAGCTTGACGTGTTGGGTAGTTAGTAAATCGTGTTTTAATATATATTGCGCAAGAGTAAATGTAAATAGAGAAAACAGTGAGTATTTTATATTTAATAAATAGCTCACGGCAAGACGTTATTCTTGATACTTTAGCGATCTTTCGGATGATATTCTTTTGAGCTACAAAAACAGAGTTTATGGATGAGGCGTTTCCCCAACAGACAATTCCATACGATAATTTAGGGTAGACTTGTCCATAGTACAACATCATAAGAGTATCGTCATTTAGAACTAGCCTGAGTTGTCTAAATAAAAAGCATAGAGAATTTAGTTTAGATGACGTCATATCTCGAACAACGATGACGTCACAAATGTGGGTTGTATATAAAAAAGTGTCTTTTTTATAAACAAAATCGACGTGTCAGGGGACTTTTCGAAAACTTCTCAATTTAAAAAATAATGAATTTATTCGTTACTTTTCGAAAGCACTGTACATATAGTGCAAATACTTGTAGGTAATGCGATAATTCAAACGCCAACCGGTATCAATCTCTCACATTGATCCAAGCCAACGATTTTCCATTCTACCATACCTGCAGAAATAGAGCTGATCTACGGTTTACAAATTAAATTTTAAAATCTTCAACATTATTTTCTTGAAATTTTTGTTATGTAACACCATAATTTTTCATGATGTATGCATGTAGAATGACACGCTCTTTCAAATGGCATGGTCAAAATTGAGGGTTGCTATTTAAAAAAACTTTCGATGATGTCATATCTCGAACAACGATGACGCCACAAATGTGGGTTGTATGTAAAAAAGTGTCTTTTTCATAAACAAAATCGACGTGCCAGGGGACTTTTCGAAAACTTCTCAATTTCAAAAATAATGAATTTATTCGTTACTGTTCGAAAGCACTGTACATATAGTGTAAATACTTGTAGGTAATGCGATAATTATTAGTGTTGATGTGATGGAACTTACGGTATTGAAAATCGTAACTTATTCCTTTGTTTGCAATACAGATCCACGAAGAATTACCTAATGCCAATTTATGGTGAATGGTATATTTCAATGTCCTTTATTACTCCGAAAGAACGTAAATATATCAGATGGTTTTGAGTACTTTAAAATATAAAAAAATAGTTTCAGTTCACATTCCACCAGTAAAAAAGACATTGCTCTGGTTTATGCCCAAAAATTATGGTGGGAACAAATATAATACGCCATAAAATATGTAAATTGCGTGGCACTGCGGCTTAATTCGGGTCAATATTGGTAATTGGGTGCGTGGGAGGAGCGGACGGAAGCGAAAAACGTAATAGAAGTAAAATTTTAATAAACAAGCCCGCCCTGTTTGTCTTGTGCCCTCTTGAGCTCTTCCGGCACGTCTCCGGCGGCTGGAAAGTCCCGGATTCGATATAACTAAGCCCCACATTACATTCCTCGGCGAATTCTTCACCGGCTAAGGCGTTTCTCAAATATATCACGTATACAGATCTCATTCGATCCTGGTTACAGTTATACTTTATATGAAAATGCCGGTTTTCTAATAATGTTTCCTTGTAGCCTCGGTCGATGGTCGAAACACGCCGTTTGTTTCATTCCGGACATGTTCGATCTCTTTGGGCGGTTTATTTAACTCCGGAAGTACCGCGACGATATGGGCCGTAAAGCTGTTTTCGCTGGAATAAATAACGGCGTCATTAGGTAGAAAATAAAACTTCAAGTCAAGTCGGTGCTGAATTGGTTAGTACAGCACATCTACAGGGGCAGTCACATAAGATCTGACCCTATTTTTACATTTCTATGTATATTTTAGTGAAGCAAAATATCCATTTGAGAACGAAGAAGTATAAGATATTGTCTGAAGCTATTTATTTGTGGCATAATTTTAGTTTTTCTTTAGTTTTATTGGGTGTTTGCTACACTTCTGAAAAAATAAAGATTAATTAAATAAGCCCTTGCGGCAAACGGATCGGTCAAGGGTTATTTTTGAAACTAAAGTAACGTTCAGATAAACGTTAGTGCAATGGCACTGCAGTTGTACTGTTGTATTGTAATTGTATGCTGTTAAATATTATTTACTCTGTTTACATAAAATTACTGTAGACTTAAGAAGTTGGGGAATTTTTCCGCTGTAAGTTGGCGACATGCAAAAACTCAAGATTCTTGACCTTCAGAGAGGTTATGTTTATGTTTTGTCAACTACGTCCCTATCTACGGAAATTGTTGGTTTTTATCATTTGCCGAATAGTAATTAAAAGTCTGCTCTAGATAAAATATAAGCCTACAGTCTGCAGGAATAGATGGTCTATTTGAATGTTTGGTTAAATCACAGTATACTAGTATACTGTGGGTTAAATGAGCCCCACTAATTTCAGCAAGTCATCAAACACTGCCACTGTCATTCGGGTAAAATGAAAAAATAATCGGCATTCTCATTTCGCATTTTTTTATATAAATTATAGAAATCACCTTGCATGTGCTTTCTGCGGTTAATAGGTCGCACCCACCATCTCCGAGTTCTTCTTTTCATTTTTTTGCATGTATAGTTTTTATACATATCGACGTCGCTATGAACAAGAGCAGCAAAAGTAACTGTTTCTAAACTAAACAGTCCTCTTCATTAATTTTTTTTAGAAACAAATCAATTCTAAACTAAATATCTAAATTAGAATCTAATTTAAAAACATAGCCTGCAAAAATGTGAGTCTTCTGTTTACTGTCAAAAAAGCAGTTTTCTGATTGGTCCTTGTATGATTGTTGGAAAAGGATTGGTAAAAGTTTTTATATATTTTTAGGTATTAATAATATTGTGCGAAACTAACTACTCAGTGGACAAAAGCCCCAACCTGCGTTGAATTACACCCACAATATCTACCCATATATTCCTTATTATTAGCTTTTGTAACATTTTTTTACTGTTTTAGAAAGGTATTTTAAGCTAATATAAATCAAATCTACAATTCCTATCAATGAAGTCATATGTATGTTCTCTGATACCAAACATCTAGGTATGCTAATGAACAATTCCACAGACAAAGCTCTATTCAATAATTATCTAAAGAAAATAATCTAATTTACTCACTCTATAAAAATCTAACTTCACTTTTTTGGCAGTGGGAACACGACAAATTCAACCACAATAGATGAGATCTGACCTATTTCTGCATTTTTAGGATTGCTTCTTCAGGTGGTCTCCTTTAAGTTGAATCAAATATCTAACTATAAAAATTATTATAAAAATTAAAATTATTAGAAGTTAAATATCGACAATGACAAAAAAGTGACATCCTGTCAATGAATTAAATATGACAATACCTACTTGAAAAATGTTCACCTTTTATCTAAAAGTTTTTATATATTTTTAGGTATTAATAATATTGTGTGAAACTAACTACTCAGTGGACAAAAGCCCCAACCTGCGTTGAATTACACCCACAATATCTACCCATATATTCCTTATTATTAGCTTTTGTAACATTTTTTTACTGTTTTAGAAAGGTATTTTAAGCTAATATAAATCAAATCTACAATTCCTATCAATGAAGTCATATGTATGTTCTCTGATACCAAACATCTAGGTATGCTAATGAACAATTCCACAGACAAAGCTCTATTCAATAATTATCTAAAGAAAATAATCTAATTTACTCACTCTATAAAAATCTAACTTCACTTTTTTGGCAGTGGGAACACGACAAATTCAACCACAATAGATGAGATCTGACCTATTTCTGCATTTTTAGGATTGCTTCTTCAGGTGGTCTCCTTTAAGTTGAATCAAATATCTAACTATAAAAATTATTATAAAAATTAAAATTATTAGAAGTTAAATATCGACAATGACAAAAAAGTGACATCCTGTCAATGAATTAAATATGACAATACCTACTTGAAAAATGTTCACCTTTTATCTAAAAGTTTTTATATATTTTTAGGTATTAATAATATTGTGTGAAACTAACTACTCAGTGGACAAAAGCCCCAACCTGCGTTGAATTACACCCACAATATCTACCCATATATTCCTTATTATTAGCTTTTGTAACATTTTTTTACTGTTTTAGAAAGGTATTTTAAGCTAATATAAATCAAATCTACAATTCCTATCAATGAAGTCATATGTATGTTCTCTGATACCATATGACTTCATTGATAGGAATTGTAGATTTGATTTATATTAGCTTAAAATACCTTTCTAAAACAGTAAAAAAATGTTACAAAAGCTAATAATAAGGAATATATGGGTAGATATTGTGGGTGTAATTCAACGCAGGTTGGGGCTTTTGTCCACTGAGTAGTTAGTTTCACACAATATTATTAATACCTAAAAATATATAAAAACTTTTAGATAAAAGGTGAACATTTTTCAAGTAGGTATTGTCATATTTAATTCATTGACAGGATGTCACTTTTTTGTCATTGTCGATATTTAACTTCTAATAATTTTAATTTTTATAATAATTTTTATAGTTAGATATTTGATTCAACTTAAAGGAGACCACCTGAAGAAGCAATCCTAAAAATGCAGAAATAGGTCAGATCTCATCTATTGTGGTTGAATTTGTCGTGTTCCCACTGCCAAAAAAGTGAAGTTAGATTTTTATAGAGTGAGTAAATTAGATTATTTTCTTTAGATAATTATTGAATAGAGCTTTGTCTGTGGAATTGTTCATTAGCATACCTAGATGTTTGGTATCAGAGAACATACATATGACTTCATTGATAGGAATTGTAGATTTGATTTATATTAGCTTAAAATACCTTTCTAAAACAGTAAAAAAAAGGATTGGTAAAAGCTAAAATGCTTTTAGCTTCTGCCATACAACTGCAGTACAAAGGCGTTACTGTTAAGTTTATCTGAATGTTACAAAAGTCACCCGTATTTCTCGCCGTTTTACTTCAGTATCTTTGAATATTTGCAGGTGGGATGAGTTAACATTCCTATTATTTGCTAAATCCTAGATTATTCAGTTATTAAATGTCTAAAATGATTTGTATTTTGTAGAAAACAGTATTTCAAGAAAAAGGCGCCCTTCTTAATAACCGCCTTCTTACTTCTGCAGTACCAATGCAACCGCACTAATCTTATGTGAATGAAGCTTAAGTTTGCCTAACCCGAAAAATCTCACACTGAAAAAAGCAGATAAGTAAAAAATAACAAAAATCACATCACTATCGCGCACTTCCGTATTATTGACGTTTCGAAAAACTCTCTGTTTTCGTTTTCAAAATAGTAGTATAAGTATTAAACTTATGTCAAATTTTAAACTATCAAACTTTTTTTTATATATGACAGCATAACATTCATCCTAGTTACTAGTCATAAAAGGGTTTATTTTATAACGTAGTAAGAACTAAGTGTATCGTCGAAAGTTTATCAAATGATCCAAAATACTCATTAAAGAGATTTATTATAATGAGTGAAGTTGTGCTTATAAAACATATGTTAAATATGTTAATTTCACAAGTCACAGCTTATTCTACATGTAGTGTTATATTTTTATTGTAAAATAAACCGTTATGAATGTATTGTTCTTTACTGTAGCTTTGCCGTTACCTTGTGATTTGTATAAATAAGTTGGTATGCAAAACAAATTTCTTCTGGATTCTGAAGTATAGTGTGGCATAATCATGTTGTCAGAAAAAATGTTTGTCTCAGTTTTCAAATAAAATGTAATTAGTAAAAAATATCATCTTGGCATGTGATCTGCACATAAAAATATGATTTCGTAATACCTTCCTTCAATTTCGTATTTTATACATTGTATATTCAGTTTTTGAAATTGTGACAGACATTTTTAATTGTATTATCTAAAATACACCTAACTTACAAATTAAAAAGTACTACAGTTAACTAACCTTTAATGTCGTTAGAGTTCACTTGTCCTTAGCGTATCAGAAATATATTTAGTTAAAAGTTTTAATAACTATAGCAACATAGTTCAGGGACGTCAGCAAGAAATTTTAGTAACTGGATTAAGTTGCTACAACTGAATTGTTTATCTGACCTCTATTTTGTACAATTGTTTGCTGTTGCACATGTATTTTACCTACCAATAGTGAATTTTTTTCTCAATGTAATTTTTCGTTAATTTTGTTCTTAATCAAAAGACTTTTCCCTTTTGTTCAGGACCGTTTACACTGCAACCTTTAGATAAGAACGGTTGTCATTTATATTCGAGTCATTCCCAGATTATAATTTTACTATGCGAAAACGTTCCTTAATAATCTACGTATATAATTCCAGCCGAAACGAATATTCCGAACATGTCTTTTGCTTTCAGCTGCTTTCGGTCTGTGAGAGGAATTCTAGCACTCCGATATACAATGTCGAATCATAAAAATCTTATCCCACCGAAACAAGAGGACTCTTCATTAAATATGGTCGGTGGAACGTTTCTCCACATTCTTGCTTTTATTGGAAAGTGGAAAGAAAGAGGAGTTGATAAATAATAAAATACCTACAGCAGAGTGGCAAGTAGAGAGCAAATAAAGGTATTTACTGATTGTTACCGTTGAATATAACGTAGAAACATGTTATTTTGCAATTTTCTGTGAAAAATGAAGTGAATAATTCCTTTTAATACATATTCTATAGATATAATAGATATTCATGAAACTCTTAAGTTTACTTTTAAAAAGTTTAAAATTTATTTCAGATCTAATATATAATGGCAGTTTGTTCATAAATTTGATACCCATGTAAGATGGAGCTTTTTCATACAAGGATGTTCAGTGGTCGGGTATTCTTAGTAAATTGCCGTATCTAGTTTCGTAGCTATGAAGGTCAGCGTTCTTGACAAAGCAGCCATGAATTTTAACAACATGCAACACAGGATGTTAAAAAAGGAGTGTGAAATATTTAAGGAGGTAATAGTATGAACCAAAATAAGCAGAAAAGTTTCAATAAACATGGGTCCGCAAAGTAACGATTGCAGAGATATGGAATGTTTTATGTTTTTTAGCCCCTTTTTTATTTTGCAAAAACGTTGTGTATTTTCTTATAATAGTTGGTTGATGTTTAGTGAAATAATACTATAATACTAATAATACTATATAATAATAATAGTGAAATAAATAATAATAATACGTGATACCATTTATCCGGAAGACCAAGGTTGGTATCCACTCCTAGAGCAGAAGAAGAAATTCTAGCACTGGTAGAGCAGAATCCAGGTACGAGTGTGCGGAGAATATCAGCCGAGGTAGGAATTAGTGATCCTCTTGTTTGGAGAATCCTTCACGAGTAACTGCTTTATCCATACCATGTGCAACGACTACAGGTCTTAAATCCAATAAATGATCATCAAGCACGTTTGGTTTTTTGCCGCTGGTTTCTACGTCATGATGCTGAAGACTCTCGTTTTCTTGCAAACATTCTTTTTACTGATGAGGCCGGGTTCACAAGAAATGGAGTGTTTAATTTTCACAATACGCATATTTGGGCCGACGAAAATCCTCATGCTCTAATAGAATTTGGACATCAGGCACGTTTTTCATTAAACATTTGGATGGGTATTGTAGGTGACAGGTTTCTAGGTCTAGGTTCTGCTTACCTCAAATTTCTGCAAAACACACTGTATGAGTTTTTGGAAGACATTCCTTTGAATCAGAGGCAACAAATGTAGTTCCAGCATGATGGTGCTTCAGCTCATTTTTCCATGGCCGTTAGAGAGCATTTACACCAAAATTTTCCACATAGATAGCCTGGAAGAGCTGCAGCTACGGATTAATCAAAAGTGTCAAGAAATCCAAACCAAGGAGGGTGTTTTCGAAAGAGTTCGAATATCGTTGAGACGAAGATGTCGTGCCTGCTTGGAAATGGACGGAGGGCACTTTGAACATCTTCTGTAACTTTGTTTTTTGTTTGTTAAAAGCTTTTTTTGTCGGTTTATTCCCAATAAAATAAAATGTTTGAAAAACGAAAAGTGGTCCATATCTCCGCAACCGTTACTTTGCGGACCCATGTTTATTAAGACTCTTCTGCTTATTTTGGTTCATACTATTACCTCCTGAAATATTTTACACTCTTTTTTTAACACCCTGTATTTCCTTCAAAAAAATAAGATTTACAAGCAGTTAAGGGTGCAATTCCAAATATTAATCGCATAATTCTTTTTTAGGAAATAAGGATTCTATTAACCACCACTCGCACCACCCCAAATAATAATATTAAAAGACAAATGGCAGTAAATTAATAAATAATAAATATCAATCATCTGTTTCTTGTTAAGTATAGACTTTCTACAAATGTGATCCATATTACTGCTTCAGCTCATGTCACAGTCGATAAAGCAACCTAACTTAGTAGTATCCGACAGTTTGACTATTTTATCATTAACTGAAACATCGAAAGAAAAGATATGCCTAAGATGAGAGCCAAACTGCATGCATATTGACCTCCTCAGCATTTAATACTAATGCAATTTTATAACACCAAGTTGTAAATTCTTCCGATAAGGTATTCAGATAACTTTGGAGCTCAACAAGACTATTTGCAGCAGCTGCAAGTGTAACATCATCTGCGTACAATACAGTGCAATCAGTACTAACATAAGTTGGAAGGTCATTTATAAATATCAAAAAAATTAGTGGATCAAGTATTGAGCCCTGAGGAACGCCTAGTTGAATGCTGTGTGCATTGGAATAAGTATTATTGAGTCTTACACATATGTTGCAAATATGATAAAAGCCAAGATAGAAAGTTACCTCGAAAAAACCAACTGCATATAGCGAACATACCAACCAACACAAATCATACTCGATTTTTTGTGAGATACAGAAATGGAATAAAGAAATGTATCAAGCAGCCAGTTGGCATTAACATTTTATTAACTGTTAAGAGGCATGGTGGTCGGCCCTCTAACACAGTGGCAGAAAGCTATATAGAGATTCCAAAGAAAATAAAAAGAAAGTGGCTTCTAATATTTTGGTTAACGTTTCAGGCATTGATAGCCCTTCAACAAGTTCGAGTACCCGTCAGGCCAATAAAATTCACAGGACACACTGTGCATTGATATTAATTCGCACCGTTGCCGTCGCTTAGAAGCATGCTTCTGCAGAATTACCTAATACAGATTTATGGTAAATAGTTTAATTCCATTTTTTAAATTAATTTCAGTTGTTACCCTGATTCAACATTTTCTAACCTTTAAAAAGTGTTTAACTGGAAAAAACAGAGCCAATTTCAGAATTTTCTTCGATTCGACACTTTTCTCATTATGGTTATCAGAAGTTTGTAGTGTTACAATGGTATGTCTAATATTTAAGAAATTAATTATTCTCAAAAATTCTGGTGTTATGAAAACCACAGTATCAGAAACTATCCCGCACATTAGCTTTACAACCTTAAATGTAGCAACAAGATCCTTGAGCCATTATTATCACATTATTTGGCACACCTAGTGCAATCGTAAGCGGGACACTGTATCAAAATGACGCAATGAATCGCCTGCTAAGCAGGGGATCGATATTAGGTTGGTAGGTAGGGGAAAGTGCGTCGGCAGGAGGGAACCTGTAGGCACGAAGTGAAAAGTGAGCTGTGATTTTATCTTGATATTGCAATGTTGACTTTATTGCAATTTTATAGTATTTTTATACGGGGTGTATATGTTTAGAAAACGAATGCTGCTTTTTAAATTTGTATACAACTTGCATAGCGCAAATTTAATGGTGTAAATACACTACTATCTATAAAAACCTAGTAACAAACAAATTTAATATCTTCTACAGGTTAATTTCTTCATTTCAACGAACTAACTTCTGTTTTTAATATCAGCAAAGAAACTTCCGCGATCTACAATACCAGTTTATTTCTCGAAAAGTTTTCCACAGAAATAAGGGAAGTAGATATATTAAACGGCGTGGCCTGCGTCAGTACCTTTCAGGGTTTGTTGAAAAGTACAGTGAAAGAGAAGTTGACGAATAATAAAATATTTACAGTATCTCCAAGCAGAAAAAAGTAAATAAAGCCCGAAGTAGATTTGTTTGCCAAGTGCTAAATATCTGAGAATATAATGAAACCTTACCTTTAACCTACGAGTTTTAGATACCGCTTTACAATGAAGATATGTGCATTAAAGCTGATTTATTGCAAGAAGGTACATTCCTGAAGTGATTTTTTAAATCCTATTTCCCCTTCCACTTATCCTTATAAAAAAACTGGAATACCTTATATTTTCCCTTTGGTTAGATTCTATAGATGTCTTCCTATTATTTTATAGGAATTTATTTTTATTGAATGTGAATTTTGTAAATTAATAAGTGTGCAAATTTCACTAAAGGTCAGTTCTGTGATAGCACGTGTTTCATTTTCTTTTAATCAAATAAATAACTGAAATATATTATTTCAAGCTGTCTTTAACTTCAATTTGTATCTCAAGTGCGCTTATGATGGTTTTCTCTTGCTGCACAGCAGCTGTACTCCGTTAGGAGTGACAGAGAGCATAATTGCAACAGAAATAATTTTATAAAAAGCATTGGCAACTCGAAAATTCAACCACAATAGATGAGATCTGACCTATTTCTGCATTTTTAAGATTGCTTCTTTAAGTTGAGTCAAATATCTAACTATAAAAATTATTATACAGTATGCGCCAAAAGTATGGAATAAATTCAATAAAAACGAAACAATTATTTTTTGGGAATAATCCTCGAACAGGTCGATTTTTAATTTAAAAAATACATATTTTAGCGTAAAATGCGATTTTCAAATGTCATTTGTTTTCGAGTAATGACGTCCTCGATTTTTTTTTAAATGGCAACACCATATTTTTTTCCTTGATTCTGAAAGATCGTTTAATTCTCTATCAGACAGTACTAAAATTTTGCCCACTTATATAGGAAAGTTTTCGAGTAAATGACGATTGAATGTTAGAAAACGTAAATTTTATCCATAAAAAAGTAACAATTCTGAGGTATGTAAAATAAAATACAATTGATTAAATTTTATACTTAAATTAAATGTTCGAATTGCCATCCACCAACTTCTTGACAATGCGTGTGAAGAAATTCTTCTTGCACATTATGAATGATTTCTGAGGTAACTCTGCGTATTTCGTCCCGAATGCGATTTTGAAGTTCTTCTAAATTACGTGGTTTATTAATGTACACTTTTGACTTCAAGTATGCCCATAAAAAATAGTCAAGAGGTGTAAAATCTGGCGATCTTGCAGGCCATTCGATCGGTCCGCGTCTGCCGATCCACCTCCCAGGAAAACAGTTGTCCAAAAAATCTCGTACAGGGCGCGCATAGTGCGGAGGCGCACCGTCTTGCTGAAACCATATGGTATCGTCAGGAATGTCAGGGTCATTATCGTTAGGTAAAAATACTGCAAGGGCTGGAACAAGGTCATTTTCTAGAAACTCTAAATATCTTTGTCCTGTAAGGGTTCCTTCAAAGAAAGGCCCTACTATTCTGTCGTCAACTATTCCAGCCCACACATTTAATTTCTGAGGGTGTTGGGTATGTGCCTCTGCCATCCAATGAGGATTTTTCCGACTCCAATATCTGCAAGTTTGACGGTTTACTGTACCATTCAGACAAAATGTGGCCTCATCTGAAAAAAGTATTTGCCGGTGTAAATTTCTATTTCCTTTACATAAATCCATTAGAATTTCGCAAAAGTGTAAGCGGCGATCGGGATCATCTTCATTGAGTTCCTGCACAAGTTGAATTTTGTAGGGATGATATTTTTCCTTCCTCAAGATACGTAGCACTGTGCTCTGACTAGTGTCATTGTTTAATGCAACCAATCGTGAAGAATTATGAGGATTATCCACCATACTTATCAAAATGTTCTGTTTCTGATTTTCATTAATGCTTGGACGTCCAGGTTTTGGAATATTTACAACATTGCCAGTTTCTCTAAATTTAGACTACCTTACTGACTGTTGATTGGCTGATAGGGCGATCTGGATTTTTTCATTAAATAAATCGCAAACTTCCTGCTGAGTTCTAGTCATATTCCCGCATCCGATAAGAATTAAAATTTCAATTCTTTGAGTAACAGTTAAATGTGCCATAATACTTTAAATTGAATAATAATTTCTATGTCGCTTACAATACTTATTAGAAAGTCGGTGTGACAATGACACTTTGCAAAGATTTTCACCTACGTGATCCATAAAAGAACTATGGAATTCGAAAAACTAAAATTGATAACGTTTTTGCTTTATTTTAATTGACTTACGTTTTCTAACATTCAATCGTCATTTACTCGAAAACTTTCCTATGTAAGAGGGCAAAATTTTAGTACTGTCCGATAGAGAATTAAACGACCTTTCAGAATCAAGGAAAAAAATATGGTTTCCATTTAAAAAAAAAATCGATGACGTCATTACTCGAAAACAAATGACATTTGAAAATCGCATTTTACGCTAAAATAAGTATTTTTTAAATTAAAAATCGACCTGTTCGAGGATTTTTCCCAAAAAATAATTGTTTCGTTTTTATTGAATTTATTTCATACTTTTGGCGCATACTGTATAAATTAAAATTATTGGGAATTAAATATCGACAATGTCAAAAGTGATTTTAGCCTGTCAATGAACTTTAAATTAAATATGACAAATACCTACTTAAATAATGTTTACCCTTTATGTAATCGTTTTTGATATATTTTTAGGCATTAAATATCGACCCGACATGCACCTGCTCTGTGTCGGTTCTTATGAGGACCATCCATGTCTCACTCAAAACCTAGAGGCGATTTAGTCCATGTTATTAATTGCAACATTTTTTTACCAGGAAACAAATGCTACATTCACTTCCTAGGCGCACTCGAAGAGAAGGCTGCAATTTCGGGGCCCCAGTTAGTAGCAAAGTCTTTTAAATTTATGATATTCTCTTTGCTGAAAACAACTCCATTTTAGCTTTAAACCGTCAGGTAATTTATTTAACAGGTCTCCTAATAGTAGCTGCGAATTCTGTAAACGGCGACCCGAGGTGCCGGTTTTTATTATCGCCACCGTAATGCGACTTTTTATCGCCATTAGAAAATTGTTCGTTTGTGCTAAGCACGGTAGCAGCATTATTATGCGCCGCTAGTACAAGCCCCATTTAAGCATGGGGTGGACACTCTCTATAAAATTTTGTTAACAAATTTTAGTTTTACCACATACCACCAGGGGTGCTGATTACTGTTTGTCCTTTTTTATTATTCCTTTTATTTTTGTTCTATTGTCTAACGCATTCAAAATTTGAAATGTTTTTGTGTTCCGTTTGATTTTCTTGTACGAAAGTTATACGACCGAGTATTTTTTAAGTTTTCTGTTCGATTTTTGTGTGTTTTCTTCGATAGACATTAATATGTTTTTTATTTAAAGGTAAGTATACTAAAAGTTTCCATTTTTAATGTATATTAATAAATAATTTTAACTAGGTTATTTGAGAGGATAAGAACTCACCAATTCATCGATATCCTAATCCTGATAAGGATAAGGATCGATATAATACTACTTCGGTCTCTTTATGACTTCAAATTGAAATTGAGAGACATGGACCCTAAATGAGTATGCAAACTATCGCTTATGCCATAAGCATTTCTCAATCTGACATTGTTAGTAATAAATTATTGAAACCAACAACACTTCCTTCAAAGAATTTACTAAACTACAGGTATGTATTAAATATATTCTTAAATTGAAGTCCATACAACATGCATTATATAATATGGTCCAGATTTATACATATTCTATTCATAAAGTTCTTTTGTCTAACATTGAGAAATGAGTAGAAGTTATTAACTTCTTAGGACTTACAATGCAGATTATTAATATTTAACAAATGTTGAGTTTCTTAATAACCAATAAAATTATTTTGTTACAGATGGTCCGAGATCTATAATTGTCTCAAAGTCGTTTTTAGAAGGATAAGAGTACGTAGGATCATATAATTACCGTTAAACAAATAGTAGAAGAATTTAATAAACCAAGAAAGAAAACTATACTTTTTTGGCATTTATGAACACTGAATAAGCTTTTGAACATAGTACCGACAGGAAAAATATGAGGAAGCTTAGAAAAGAGAGATGTTGAACCGAAGCTGATAAGGTCGATTCACAGCAACAGTAAGAACTATGTGATTAGTAAAAATCTTAAATAGGTATAATATACAAATGCATTTTATTGCATCTAAAAATAAAATCAACTTAATATTTTAAAAAAATTTGACAAAATTAGAACTATTCATTGTGCACATAATAATTCGAAAATATATGTATCTAGTGTAGTATTAGAATGTTTAAATAAATTTAATTTATAAACTATAGGTTAGAAACTTGTATGTACTTGTAAATGTAAAGTTTTTTTTTTGCAACAAAGTAATTCAGTTCATTAATTATAATTTAATATTATACTAAAATGACAAAAAAATCTTTATCTAAGAATTTAGAGTTTATAGAAAAAAAGAACTTAACATGCTCATAATTTGTTGTTATTCATTGATGAAGAATTTTAAAAAATTACTCTTGTTGGGTTCACACACTTTACTTAAAAATATAATTAGGATTATGTAATTTTAATTTAATCTGTATTGTCAGTTATTATTGAATTACTTGTTTAAAGAAATTTATGAATTATCAATTTCAATTTTGTGCTGGTATTTGTAATTTTGGTGCAAAACGTTTTTTTGTCAGAAAGATTGTATATGACACTTAAAAAACTGACTCAAATATATGGACACACGATATTGAGTAAATATGTTTTACACAAACCCAAGAAAGAATGCAACGAGAGCCAATTACAACATCTAATACACCAACAGAGCTGCAGCGGTAAGTTGCATTGTAACGGGTCTTGTTCGTAAATTCTTTTTTTTATTTTCAATAAATTGCAGTCCACAAACCTGAAAATACTTATTATCATTCATTTTTCAAAATTGCAAATTCATTTTGACCATTTTGCTTATGTAAGTATCAGTAAAAAGATTTCAAAACTTTTCGATAATACATTAAATAATTTATTTTAACATTACTAAGAAATTAAATTATTAAAAATAAATCTATTAACTGTTTTACAATATTTGTTTTATAAATTTCATTAAATATTGGAGACGTTTTAGAAATATATGTTACATAAAATCACATATGTCAATTGTATCAGGATTACTTAATTTTTTTGGCGTGCTAAATTTGAAAAATAATATTCACAGATGTTTTACACATAACTTTGAGGGCTCAGAAAATACAATTAACAGGAAAATTTACTAAAGACATGCTTAGATTTCAAAGTACCTATAGTATTTAAAATACCTGCGAAAGTAGGTATATAGAAAGATATAATTTAAATTGAAAAGTAAATATATTTCTTTCTATATACTCTCTGCAAGTATTTTAAACACTATAGGTACTTTGAAATCTAAGAACGTCTTTAGCGAATTTTTTTAAATATTTTATTTTCTGAGACTTCAAAGTTATATGTAAAACATGTGCGAACATTATTTTTCAAATTTAGCATTTCTTAAAATATAAGTAATCGATACAATTGCCACTACAATTAAAATTTTAAAGAAAAAAAAACTAAGGACTACCCCATATTTATAACAAATTAGTTTTACCACATGTCAATAGAGGGCGCTAAACATGAAAACAAGATTTGCGAGGGAGTGTCCCATCTATCTTAAGTATATTTTATCTAGGGGTGGAAGACTGAAACTAGCCTTTGTCTCAGGTTACACCGAAAAATAAATAACGGTCGGCAAATAATGCCCGCCAGGAAACAAGGCCCACTTTCTGTAATGGCGCCATCCTGTGTATTATGTGTAAAATTTGTTATAAAAAGTATTGTACAATTAGAAATCAATTATACCGACTAAATATACACAACGTCAAAAGCCTTGCCATCCCCCCCTCAATCTTGTTAAAGAAATCTTTTTGCCAGAAAAACCAAATACATTTAGAAAACTATATTGTTTTCTGATTTTTTTTTTGTGAAAAGAATATGTTTGATAAACTGAGTACTTAGAAAATTAAAAACCAGCAAATGTATGACATTTTTGACAAAATTTATTATATCAAAAAGAAGTAACAAAGCAAGTTCTCTACTTGACTAATAGTCGGTATGACCTCCACCATGTTCCAATAGCATATTGACACGTCTGTACATTGAGATAATCAAGCGGTTAACGATATCTTGCGGAATATTGTTCCATTCCTCTTCTGCGGCCACGACTAACTCATCTGCAGTCCGAGATTGCTGATCAACGAAATCCCACGTTTTCAATAGGATTCACGTTAGGAGAGTTGGCTAGAAAATCTAATCTATCGATATGTCCCGCTTCGAGTGTCTCTTGAACCCTTCCTGCGCGATGTGGTCGAGCGTTGTCGTCCATAAACACAAAATTTTCACTAATTCATTACGTAGGGGGTAGATAATGGGCGTAATACCTTGTTCGATGTAAATTTGACTGGTCATATTCTGTGGTATGCGAATTATTAGAGTGCGGCGAAACATTACTCCACCCAAAACATTACGGTACCCCCTTCATAGGGAGCAACTTCACGGGGAAAATGAAGTCGCTTTTGACGACTTGGTTATCTCCACTCTTTGTCGATTGTCATCCGTAACCAGCCCAATTCTGGTTTCGTCTGTAAATAATACCCACCGCCACTGGCCAACGCCAACCCTATGCTCTCGCGCCCACTGAAGGCGGGCAGCGCGATGCCTTGGAAGTAGAGTGGGGACCCGTAATGCTCTTCTAGCACGTAAATTTGCATTGTGGAGTCGTCTTCGATTGGTAGGTGTCGATATAACATGGCGAAACGTACCTTGAAGATGGGCCTTGACAACTGAAGCTGAAGATGCGCGTTGTCTACGGGCATATTGCACCGAATACCGATCCTCCTTTTAATTATATACTCGAGGATGTCCACTACTTGTCTCACACACTTGCAATTTTAAAACACCTTCAACAGCCACCTGTTGAAGTTGCCGGTATTATAAAATTTATAGATTTCTGACTTGTTGATGGTTAAATATTTTTTTGCATATTATTGTAATTTGTATCCTAAATATAATTATGTGTAACAACCGTTCCTAATTAAGCTTTTTTTTGTTTATATATTATTTAATATAAGAACATACCGGAACAGAAATGCAGAATGGTTTTTCTTTTCTGTTTCAAACCAACAGACTATTGACGCTATGATAAAGTGTTAGTTGTGTCAGAAATGAGTTTATGAGGAATGCACGAGGTTAATAGAAACCTATTATGAAGATTGCAAATATCAGATTTAGCTTTTTTTTGCTAAATATGTTAACAAAAAATGTTATTTTCAGGATTTATTTTTTACTAGTGCTGATAGTTAGTTACGTTTGCTGTTTACAACATTTTGAGCTAAAAACAATTGAGGGTCTCATTTTTGCCCTAGGTAGAAATAAGGCCCACTTTCAAGGTATTTAAAATAGCCCTGTACTTTTTTTATTTTGCATATATGAGAGTTAATTTATGTCAGGTTATATAGGTAACTAAAGGTTTAGCAGTGTTTTCATGTTGAAATGTCGCTATTTTGTTTAGGTTTTTTTTAAAAAATAATGTTTCTTAGATGGGCCTAATTTGCCTACCGTATCTTAAATAAATAATGGAGTCATTTAGCATATTTTTATTGCATTTTCTGAACAATTTTGTAACTGTTGTTGTTCTGGCTAACTATAAAAAACTGTGGACTGTATTATACATAACGTTTGCATAAGCAAAAAAAAAACAAACTAAACTAAAATGAAAATGACTCACCTAATTGTTGACTCTGATAGATTTTCCATAATAATAGTCAGACACATAAAGGAAGAAAAGGAAAGGACAAGAATGGAAACGCTGACTATTACACAATATACTACTCACTATAAGTTACTGTATATTTTCTATTTACTACACTCTATTGCTTGACCACACTCTCTTAATTTTTACTATTTCAATGTATATAGGTATTCCTTTTTTTGTCTACGCGTACTTTTTGCTGTTCGTTTGGAAAATAAATCTATTAACATGACCCTCAGGGCCATCTGTGATCCATCAACAATTTTAATAAATGATTTCTATATTAATATTAAGTATCTTTATCCTAAACTATCCCAAACAGTTGTTTTAATAAAAACAATTTTTTCATTAATCAATAAAATTCGACAAAGTCGATATCGCGGAATATGGCAACAGCGCGAGAAGAACAGTGACTACAGATCAGTTGGTATCTAAACTGTGAAGTGTCTGTAGCTTGTCGCAAATTCTTATACCACTGTTTCCTTAATTTTTCTACGTTTGTTGAAATGTTTAACATATGTGAGTATCCCGATATGTTACTAATTTATGGAGAAGCTCGCCGCAATTCTGTAAGACCACGACGTATTTAAATAGATAGTTTTCTCCAACGACGGTTGTCTATTGGAAACATTCGGAAGTATCTTAATGTCTTTTTTATATTGGTAAATAATAATAAGAATTATAAAATTCTTGGGTAGTGTCGTGCATTTGTGGAAAATAACTGAGGACATTTTGAACATATATTGTAATTATGTGTTATGTTAGTTAGGTACGTATTTAAAAATGGCACTGTATTTTGATTTTCGGTAAGTACTTATAATTTTTTTGTACATAAGTTATGATTATTTCTGCAACGTGAGTCTCCTGCCAAGTTTTTATTACTTATATTTCAAATTCCTATTTGGTTTAAATTTAGAAATCACCAAAAAAGCATTCATTCCACCATTGTTCGTTCAAAAATAAAATTGTAAAACAGTCTAAAATTCTGAATTTTCACAATAGTTGTTTATCTCTGAATTTTCAGTCATCACTAAAAAACAAGCTGGCATGTAGCAGGCAACCCACGTATATTCGCACTGTTGCCACGTTCTGATAAAATTCCTTGATATAATAACGAAACTTATTTTAAGAACGGCTTAATTTATGCCCTGGTACTATTTAACTTTTTTGTTCATTTATACTTTATTTTATACTAGTTAGAAATTGGCAGTTAAACTTCTAACACCCTATATGCTCAAGCTCTCTAATTGTGGCAAGTTATCAAATTATACACATTATCAGCAACGGGATCAAGTTGGTTGAAGGCGACACCATCGAAGCAGGGTACTGCTGTGTTTCCATGAAACACGATCCTATTTGCTGATAAACTCACTGAGAACTCCGATCACCTTATAAGCGATGCGGATGATGTTATATATACAAATTAAGGAATCATATATATCTTAGAGTCTTGCGGAAAGTTTCATATCAAACTTACCGGGTTTGTGTATATTTCTCGGGCAATTATAATTGTACGGGATATTTGCAATTAGATTAGATGTGTACAGTGTGTTCATGCATACTGAGGCCAGTGTTGACTATTTTGGAGATCGATTGATACATCCAGATAGATGTACCTATGGAGTGGAGTGCAATGGAGACTACAAGATCAGTGTTGCCACATGTGAATATTTTCTTTACATAGAAGAATTTTAACCTAAAATTTGACCACTGCGAAGAAACTTTTTTTCTCAAATTACTAAAATGTGTTCTGATTCTGAGTCAGATATTAACTCTTTATTCCAATATAATGTGGTAAAATGTTATTAGAACCGTTCGATTCATGATCGTTAAATGACATTTGACGTTATTTTGAACAATAGGGCTTCGTTAACTATAATATACAATTAAAATATAAGCATTTATATCAAAACTTCATTTTAATAATCATTCCAATTATTGTTATTGCTCTTCCATTGAGGTTTTTGTTATGTGAAGAAATTTATCAAAACAAGTTCTGTGAGAATGATATTTTGGTATTTTTCGGTGTTTTCAACATTTCTATGAAAACGGTAATTTTGATTGAAGAATTCCAACCTATCACCTTTAAAATAATAGTAGTATTTTCTGTAATATCCTGTATTTTCTACAAACATCTTATTTCGGACCACACATTTCTCTATTGAAACGAGGACAATATTAAAATGCCAAAACTTATTAATTAATTTCACATTTGTGCTGATTTTGAACTGCATTTCTTGCGGGAATTTAGGCTTGTCGAAAAAAAACACTTGTTTTAAACCTTGTCGACTTTTAGCCAAAATTCCCTGAAAAAATCCAGTTCAAAAATATTATTATATGAATACCTTTCATTCTTTGTTTGTTTGTTTTACATATTTCCGTACCATCTGGCAACACTGATTCGGCCTCTGGAAAGGTAACTGTTATATCGGTCAGGGTCGTGCTAGAATTTATTTGCTTAAATATTTGTACATGTTACTTTAAACAACTCATTTCATCCAGTTTGTTTTCTTTCTCCGTCTATACAGAATTTTTAATTAGAAAAATTATAATAATGCAAACTCAACCTTCAAGCTAATTTTTAACTGCAACTTTTTCCTCAACGTGCAAGAACTTACTAAAATTATATTACCAACACTTAGGTCGTTAAGAAACTTTTATCCTTATTCTTGCTGTAATAAAACTATACTAAAAATCGTCGAGATACACTTTACTTGTTTTCTTTTGTCAACATATGTACTATACTACTTGTTGAAGCTACTCACTTTCGACTGTAGGTATTAAATTCATTTGAGCTTCTTCTTTTGTAATCCGTATTGCTTCCGAAATAATTAACACAATGTTTATTCAACTAATGTATTTGTTGAGATATAAATGGACTGTATTAACGATAACAACAGTTTTAAGAAGCACATAGAAAAATAATAATGTAGCAGCTTGTAAGTATGGTTTTGCCTTTATTTTATGTTGAATTTAAAATTTCCAAATGAAGTAGTAGTAACGCTGGAAATGCTATAACGTTTCGATTCAAAATTCATATGGAAGTTACTGTATTAGTAATATATAGTTGAGAGTCATCTTAGTTTAGGCAAAATAAAGGACATATGTATTTGTTCTCTGTAAATATACAGGGTGATTCAGGTTTAATCTTGATAACTTCTGGAATTGATAGAACAGGTTAAAATAACGTTCATTTGTGATATAAACTTATTTCCTAAAACGCATCGTTTCCGAGATAGAGGGCGTCGAAGTAGGAATTTTTTTCTCGTTTTTCCCTCATAACTTTTGAACCACTTATCCGATTGAAGTGAAATTCGGAATACAAACACTCTTTATGATCTTACATGCTTCTTAAGTTTGAACTACCTACCCCTCTTAGAAGTGTATTTTGTATGCTACCCCCCCCCCCTTACTTTATTTCAAAACTACAAAAAAAAATAATTTCAATAAAACATCTACACACCACTTTAACCTGATTAATTTCGAAACTTTTTCGTCTCCTGTTTTTTTTTCGTCATTTGGCCTTGTTTCTGAGATATTCAAAGAAATTGGTGACAGTGTAGCGCACCAGCCGCGTAAATTTTATTTGACGTTCTAGCAACCCATGAAAACAAAACTCAGTGATTTGTGTAAACTGACGTTTGTGAAAATCATTGTCAAAAGTATTATTTAAAGAGCATTTTTAGTGCTAAGAAAAAATGCCAAGAACGTTTACAAATGCTTAATATGACGATATACATTATATTTATGGTTTCTGTGACGAAAATTCCAACGCGTCAGTTCGAGAATACCGAACACGCTTTCCTAATAGAAGAATTCCAAATACACTAGTTTTTGTAGATCGATTTTCGGAATATGGTTTGCGTCGCTACAATGATCATTATCGTAATGTACCGCCAAGAAATAATCAGCGAATTCTTAATCTTTTTGATATCGATAGAACTTTAAGCACACGCCGAGAAGCTCGGCAACTCCATTTATTTCAATCAAATGTACTAAGAGCACTCAAACAAGATCATCGAAGGGTTTCCATCTTCAACCAGTTCAAGGTTTGTTGCCAGGAGATGCTGGAAAACATTTAAATTTTTGTAGATGGGTTTTAGATTGAACAGAAATTAATCCACAATTTCTGCATAAGGTTTTATGGACCGACGAATCTATCTAAATCTGAATCCTCTGGATTATTTCATTTGGGGCCATCTAAAAGCAATTGTGTTTGATACACATGCTGGTGATGACATAAAAACAATCCTGTTCAAATAGCAGCTGCGGTTAATACACTAGTTCGTCAATGCCAAAAATGTATTGAGGCTGGAGGAATGCACTTTGAACAATTATTGTAATTTTTTTAGTAGTTGATAAGTTTGTTATAAATCTTGTAATAACTAGTTGTTACTAAATTTATGTTTGAGGTTATTGGCATTTTTTCTTAACATTAAGAACACTCTTTAAATAATACTTTTGACAATGATTTTTACAAACGTCATTTTTCTTTTTTTGAGAGCCGTCCGACAGTGTCTCCGGAAGCACCGCAGCCTATAGACTTATTGTGCATCTCTCGACGAGCACAAACATCCATGGTACTACAGTGGGATTCGAACCCACACCGATATAGCCGATACAGATTGGTTCCACGAGCAGTCGTCTCTCAGCCACCTATCGCGGCGCCCAAAACGTCACAAATCACTGAGTTTTCTTTTCATGGGTTGCTATAACGTTTAATGAAATTTACGCGACTGGCGCGCTACACTGTCACCAATTTCTTTGAATATCTCAGAAACAAGATCAAACGTCGAAAAAAAAACAGGAGACGAAAAAGTTTCGAAATTAATCAAGTCAAAGTGGTGTGTAGGAGGTGTTTTATTGAAATTATTTATTTTTTTTTGTAGTTTTGAAATAAAGTAAGAGGGGGGTAGCATACAAAATACACTTCTAAGAGGGGCAGATAGTTCAAACTTAAGAAGCTTATGTAAGATCATAAGGAGTCTATGTGTTCTGAATTTCACTTAAATCGGATAAGTGGTTCAAAAGTTATGAGGGAAAAATGAGAAAAAAATTCCTATTTCAACGCCCTCCTTCTCGGAAGCGATGCGTTTTAGGAAATAAGTTTATACCACAAATGAACATTATTTTAACCTGTTCTATCGATTCCTGAAGTTATCAAGATTAAACCTGAATCACCCTGTATAAGTTTTTTGAAAGTTGTCTAGTTATCTTTATTTACTTTGGTTACTTTTAAATTTAATTAATAATTAACGTTCAAAATTAAATACTAAGAGATTTTCTTATATTTCTTGCCTAAAATAATTTGTACGAATGCAGAACTAATATTTTGGATGATACGAAGTTTTTCTTATTGATATTAATTTCACACCCACATATTGAAGAACATTATGGGTTAATAATGGTAATTTTAACAGTGTGTAGCTACACATTTTCTTCTTCCTTTAAATTTTATAAATAACAATGTTAAAAGTTACGTATATTATGGACTGAAATAATTACACATTGCTTCTTTGAGAGCATACCTGCAATGTTGGTTGAATACATTTACTATTTTTATATATATTAACTCTGAAACTAGGATTAGGAAATATGAAACTGTTTTTTTCACGGTCGGGAGTAGAAATCAGTTTCTATGACATCAAAATTAAAACAGAAGTAGTCGATTATTCCCAAGGGAGTATAATGCTCCCAAGGGAGTTTACATTTTGGAGAACGTTTTTCATGCAAAAAAAAGATAACATTGAAATTATTTATTGACATTTAAATTAAATGTTACATTTGTACAATTTTCAAAATTAATATTAGAAGGAATATTACTTTCGCTTACATTTACAGTTTTTGTGATTGCGCTAGTAGTGGTACCTACTAAAACCAGATTAGCAATTTTGGTCTTATTTTCAATGGAGTTCTCGACATAACCCTCAGCGACTGTCGTTGATTTCCAACCAGCATGACGCTTTATTGTCGTGATATCCACACCAGCATCTGCCAGTAATGTCGCTAAAGATCTTCGTAAGCAGTGACCAGTATAACATGCAGCATCAGGTAATTTTAAATACGAAGCTACTACACTCGGAATTTTTTTCATGGTATTCTTGCCAACTGGCTGCGAACTACATTTTCCTGCTTTGTAGTACAAAAAACGGTGCTTATGCTTGACGTGGGGAGGACGAAGGGACAGGTATTTTCGAAACAATTCAAGCATATTTCCCACATCGGTAACCAGAAAGGTTCGTGGAATCTTTGTCTTAGTGTTTGGAATTTTTACAATCAAGGAAGAGCCTACATCCTCAATATCGTCAGTTAAATTGACTAAATCAAAATACTTAATAATTGAAATACCTACCAACAAAAGTAATCTTACCTTAATCATTAAGAATTCTTTGTCATCTGTACTTGATAGATCGATTTCACCCTTTGTCAATATTTTCGAATTTTTCGCTTGATATCCGTCACCGGTTCTTTTCAAAAATGCGATCAGCTTGGGGAATTTGCTTATATCTATGTTGTCGTAAATTATCAAGCATGACTTAACCATAGAATATTGCGCACATAATGTGGAAGACTTGTAATTCTTTGCATTTTCACTGAAGTATGCCAACAAAACATTCTCGCTGTATACGTGAACGATTGTAGGCTATATCGTATAAAGATCTTGACTCCGTAGGCAGCAAATTGCTTATTGAAATATTTGCAGCCTCCACAATCTCTTCCGACTCACAATTATTCATTGTGCACTAAACAAACATTAAACTAAACCAAACTAGCACCTTAATTTGACAATTCTTTTTGTTTGTTTATTTTGTAGTTATGACAATAACTCAACGACTACTAAATAAATGCTCAAATCCGAATACAATAATTCTGGTGCTACTTACTTCATAATGACAAAATATGTGTTTTTAAGTTAATGAGACCGTGGAAAAAATAGTATATACCATTCGGGAGAGATGCTATTTTGTCCTCGGTGCATTGTAGCCCTCGGGCTTCAAATTGCACCTCTGCCAAAATAACGCATTTCTCTCCCTTATAGTATAATATACTATTATTTTTTATCTGTACCTACTACATTTTCTAGGAAGCTACACTTAATGTTAATGAATCATCTATGATACGAACTTTGCAAAACTGGGGCGCATTTAATTAATTATAGTTAGCAAGTTAACGACGTTTGTAGCACCTTTAGTTTAACCAGCGCTATAGCGCCAACTTGATATTTAATAACGCCCCTGCGAATAGGTTTCACTATTAGTAGTTAACAAACTAACAGAAGCTATTACATTAACATGCTGAACGATGAATGTCAATACATTATTTTTATCGGTGTTGCAATAAAACAACAATTATTATTTAACAAATTCAGTTCACATTTCTAGTATAGCATTCTTTTGGTTGTCTATCGTGTATCTTTGAGGTCGCAATCTAAAACATCGATTATTTCTTTCTATATTGGCGATTCAAGTTAAGGAATACGATCTCGTAAGGTAAAAAATTAAACAAAGGGTGTTTTCAAATGAAGTAGTAAAAATGAGACCACAGATCCTTTAGGTGAAAATAAATCGATTTAACCTAACAAACCCAAGTAGCATAATAAAAAGATACAAAGGTGTCAAAGTTTAAATTTTATTTTCGATATTTGTGGATAACTTCTTAAAAAATCCAAATATTTACATAAAATTTATAAATCAGGGGTTTTTGCGGGCGAGAAATTCAAATTTGTTTCTAATTTTGACGTCACTAGTAGAGGGCGCCACTTATGGCATATCATGTTTCTTTTAAATGGCAGAAAAAAGCAACATGGTGTGCCGCAAGTGGCGCCTCTACTAGGGACGTCAAAATCAGAAACAAATTTGAATTTCTCGCCCGCAAAAACCTCCGATTTACAAATTTTTATGTAAATATTTGGATTTCTTAAGAAGTTATCTACAAATTTCGAAAATAAAATTTTAACTTTGACACCCTGTATCTTTTTTATTATGCGACATGGGATATAGGTATGTTAGATTAAATCCTTATTTTCACCAAAGGAATCTGTGGTTTCATTTTTGCTACTTCATTTAAAAACATCTTGTATATCTAGTCGTTTGTTTTGTTTTTTCTTTTAGGAAATACTGATTATTATTTTATAGTTTACAATTGAACAATGCAATCAGGTCATCAGCAATTAAATTATTAGTTAGACAGTCTTTAAACTTTAACTTAATGCAATGTTAGGTTAGGATATCCAATGTCCAAAGGTCAAAGTGCTGATGATGCTACTCAAAACGCATTTATGAACAGAATAAACACTTTTGGTAAAAATAAAAACCACAGGATCTACTAATCAATGCTTATATGTATGGAAATGTCAAAATTGTTTCTTTTCCTTTAAAAAAACAACTATGTTTCAAGTTTAATAGATTTATCATGCGCCGTGATATTAAAATCCATTTTCCTCGAAAACTATTGCCGACATCGAATTCCAACAAGACTTTGATAGAAATTAGTCGCGAAATGTACGTTTCAGTTTTCCGATATTTCCTCTCAAATTTAACGCTTTCGCGCGATCACCCTGTACACTAAATTCTCCAAGTTATATTTAGTTTCGAAAATAACATCTTCCGAATACAACATGGTCCACCGACTATGATTAAAACTTCTTAAGTGATTTATTTCTGGAATATAATTTAAAAGTTAGTTGGACCAAATGTAAAACTAAGCTCCCAAAACTAATTACTTCGTTGTATTTTTTAAGGATTAACTACGGGAAGTTTTATTTCTTGAACAGCTCAGTACTTTGCAACTTAGACGTGGAAGGTGTTTTTATAAATAGTACAGGATGGAAGCGAGTTTGACAACAACCATTACGTCAACGGGTAATTCCAAACGATCAAAACATATACAGGGCGTTCCGATTAAGAACCGACACAGAGCAGGTGCATGCAGGGGGTCCCAAAATATTGCAATTTAACCAAACATACCTATGTACAAAGTTGAACACAGGCGGAGTTACAGGTATTCAAAGTGGGGCCAAATATTTCGAAAAAAATTAATATCTGAATTACTTTAACTTGGAGCAACCAAATTTGGTACATGATTTTGCGTTGTCTATTATCTATTCTATTATTAAAACAATTTTATCGGGAGAATCCGATTCTGAAATTTGCCGATTATGCCCATCACTATACAGTATGCGCCAAAAGTATGGAATAAATTCAATAAAAACGAAACAATTATTTTTTGGGAAAAATCCTCGAACAGGTCGATTTTTAATTTAAAAAATACATATTTTAGCGTAAAATGCGATTTTCAAATGTCATTTGTTTTCGAGTAATGACGTCATCGATTTTTTTTAAATGGCAACACCATATTTTTTCCTTGATTCTGAAAGATCGTTTAATTCTCTATCAGACAGTACTAAAATTTTGCCGTCTTACATAGGAAAGTTTTCGAGTAAATGACGATTGAATGTTAGAAAACGTAAATCAATTAAAATAAAGCAAAAACGTTATCAAGTTTAGTTTTTCGAATTCCATAGTTCTTTTATGGATCACGTAGGTGAAAATCTTTGCAAAGTGTCATTGTCACACCGACTTTCTAATACGTATTGTAAGCGACATAGAAATTATTATTCAATTTAAAGTATTATGGCACATTTAACTGTTACTCAAAGAATTGAAATTTTAATTCTTATCGGATGCGGGAATATGACTAGAACTCAGCAGGAAGTTTGCGATTTATTTATTGAAAAATATCCAGATCGCCCTATCAGCCAATCAACAGTCAGTAAGGTAGAGTCTAAATTTAGAGAAACTGGCAATGTTGTAAATATTCCAAAACCTGGACGTCTACACAATGACACTAGTCAGAGAACAGTGCTACGTATCTTGAGGAAGGAAATATATCATCCCTACAAAATTCAACTTGTGCTGGAACTAGAAATTTACACCGGCAAATATTTTTTTCAGATGAGGCCACATTTTGTCTGAATGGTACAGTAAACCGTCAAACTTGCAGATATTGGAGTCGGGAAAATCTCCATCCATCATTGGATGACAAAGGCACATACCCAACACCCTCAGAAATTAAATGTGTGGGCTGGAATAGTTGACGACAGAATAGTAGGGCCTTTCTTCTTTGAAGGAACCCTTACAGGAAGAGATATTTAGAGATTCTAGAAAATGACCTTGTTCCAGCCCTTGCAGTAATTTTTCCTAACGATAATGACCCTGACATTCCTGACGATACCATATGGTTTCAGCAAGACGGTGCACCTCCGCACTATGCGCGCCCTGTACGAGATTTTTTGGACAACTGTTTTCCTGGGAGGTGGATCGGCAGACGCGGACCGATAGAATGGCCTGCAAGATCGCCAGATCTTACACCTCTTGACTATTTTTTATGGGGATACTTGAAGTCAAAAGTGTACATTAATAAACCACGTAATTTAGAAGAAAAAAAAGAAGAAAATCGTATTCGGGACGAAATACGCAGAGTTACGCCAGAAATCATTCATAATGTGCAAGAAGAATTTCTTCACAGACTTGCGCATTGTCAAGAAGTTGGTGGATGGCAATTCGAACATTAATTTAAGTATAAAATTTAATCAATTGTATTTTATTTTACATACTTCAGAATTGTTACTTTTTTATGGATAAAATTTACGTTTTCTAACATTCAATCGTCATTTACTCGAAAACTTTCCTATGTAAGAGGGCAAAATTTTAGTACTGTCTGATAGAGAATTAAACGATCTTTCAGAATCAAGGAAAAAAATATGGTGTTGCCATTTAAAAAAAATCGATGACGTCATTACTCGAAAACAAATGACATTTGAAAATCGCATTTTACGCTAAAACATGTATTTTTTATATTAAAAATCGACCTGTTCGAGGATTTTTCCCAAAAAATAATTGTTTCGCTTTTATTGAATTTATTCCATACTTTTGGCGCATACTGTATTGTCACAGGATTTGCCCCGATCGCACCCAATGTAGTGGCTGTTGGATTCACGACACGATAGATTTGCTCCGATCACTCGCGCTGGTAACCTGATAAACAATGTTGAAGTCGATCAAGGCGCGTCAGGAAGATTCGTGAGGCGCATCAGGAATATTCGTGAGCCGCTCTAGAATGAGATCCAGAGCTACTAGAAAATACTTAGAATATTCGTTTTGCCTGTATAAGGAGAATAAGCGGAGCGAGCGAGAGAATTTTTATTTGGATATTTCAGTGAGATTAATTGGAGATTCAGAGCGATTTGGACAGTGATTAATTGGATAACGATTAGTTTAGTTGTATTTAGTATTCAGTGGTGTACAGAGTATTCAATAAAGGTCTGCGAATAATTAACTGAATGTTTTTTACGGTAATAGGAGAAGTTGGGTAGAAAACCCGTAACAATACTATTTTGTTTCATTATCTTATAAACGATTTTTAATTGCGAGATTTATCGATTGCAGTCGCCCCCGTTTCTACGCCTCTGGACTAATCTTAGTGATCAGAACGAGGGGTAGAGATTATTATTATAAATACACGACACACACAGAATGATTAATTATTATTTAAACAGGAGTTACGCTAGATCTCGTACTGGTTTTAAACTAAAACAACAGTACCTATTCGTACAAACAGCCCGAGGTATTTCGACGAGCGCGCGGAATACTAAGTCAAATATTTACCGTGGAAGATGTCGCATTATTCATGCTATTAAAAACGTTAGATACTTATATTCGAAATTTCCATGACGCCACGCGGAGTTAAATTAAAACGAGTTTCGGGAATATGCTCCCAGACTGAATATTAATTACATAACTTTGTTTTGTTAACTGCCTGCTTGAGGAAGGGTGTTAAACCTAACCCCTAAACTGGTAATCGGTTAACCGAGGGATCTGTTATAGAAAATAATGTATTTAGGCGGGATTCCGTGTTGATCTAACACAAACTGTATTGGAATAACTTCATTTATTGTGTATTTATGGGCAGGCCTCGTCTGCTTTAATTACTCTGTTCCGCATGACGATTTTTAATTGAAATAATTTCCAGATACGTAGTTTGTTTCATATACGGTACCCAATTCCTCTCCTATCGCACGGGTATAAAGATTTAAGGTCGCCGTAAAATGATCAAATTTGTGACGTTTGTAAGGTACAGAAATCTGGAAAAATAAAGCAAATAGAACAAAAGTAATATCAAAAATACAATTATGTTTCGGTTATCCACTGTTACTATTTAAATTATCCTCAAATAATACGATAACTTTTAAAATGCGTTTGTAAGACACAGATTGTTTTGCTGTTCTAACCCCTCATTTTAACAATTATTTTCACATACTTATAAACAAAAATGAATCATCTAAATGCAGAACTATGTAAGTTTATGTTATAACAATATTTACATAAGTTGAATTTAAAAAAATTAGTATTTTGAAACATTTCTGTACCTAAAAATTTGTTGGCTGGTTATATTGGTTTTAGTTCGGTACCTTTAAATATTCGCGACTGGTATAACATTACTGTTATTTGTTAAACTCTAGATTATTCACTTTTTAAAATTATTTGATTCTGTAGACAACATTTCTGGTCCTTCATACATCACTGAAAAAAAGGCCAATAACTTTACAAATATACTTTGTAAAAATATTCTTATAATTGTCTTAAAATAATTCTAAAAATGATGATGATATTACACTGACGCTTGTAATTTTACACGAAAACTGCCAATATACAACAAAACCGTAAACTTCATATGTAATTATAATGTAATATGTACATTTATAGAATATATTGTAATACATTTACAATTAGCAATGTGAAATCCACTTTTACACTGTAAAATTACTGAACATACCAAATTTACTATATAATTGACTGTAAAAATATGCTTAATTTGTATGTGAAGATACTACTAATTTTAAAACGCACTGCCATTAACCGTTGAGAGCGTTGGGTGGTGACGCCTTCATTATTTCTTGCTTCATTTCGATGAATGCAGCGTGTACGTAGGACCTAGATACTTAACATAATTAATTTAGTGAGTAGTGACTAGCAATATAATCATATCTAGAGTAATCAGTGAGTGTTTTTAGTACTATAAATAGTTTTGTCTAGTGCTGGTTGTAACATAACCTAAATAAAGCATGCTTTATTTCGACAAATGCAGCGTGTACCTAGGACTTAAGTACTTACATAATTAATTTAGTGAGTAGTGACTAGCAAAATAATCAAATCTAGAGTGACTAGTGAGTGCTTTTATTACAATAAGTAGTTTTGTCTTGTGTTGCTTATAACATAACCTATATGAGATAACGTAATTAGGTATGTATTTGATACAGAATTATTGAAGCAAAGGAACAATGGTATTTTTGCATCTACAAAAATCAGATACCAACTGTAGATTGAACTCTGTTCGTCTTACATATAAACAATATATTATTTTCTACGTTAGAATTATATTTAAATTGTAGGTACCTATATTACACATTAGATCTCGTTTGAATATTATAAATTTTTTTTTTTTTTATGTTTACATATACAAGAAACTTTATTATTTAATATATACAATATATAGATTTACTTTGTTATATATGTTTTGTATAACGTTAAGTGTCCTGTTTTGTAAAAATGGCCTAAATGTACAGGTACCAAATTAAATAAAAAATATCGAAAGACCTTAATATTTTATTTTTCATAATCTAACTATATTTATTCTAACATTATAAACTCTTATTCTAAATTGCATAACATACTAGAAAAAATAGTAAAATTATTGTTGGAGCTGTGAAACCAGAATTTTTGTAGTCGACAATAATATGAACCATTACCTACGTTTTTACTAATCTATCAAAAAGTAAAATATATTCGTTATATTCGTAGCGTACCACTTAGGTGTATCTACATGTTTTTCTAAATTCAAAAAATTAAGCAAAATAAGGTACTTAATTTAATGAAGATATAATAGGTATAGCTGTAACTACGGATTAGCTAACTGAGCTGAACTTATATAATCGGTTAGGAATAGTACGATTGTGTAAATGTTTTTCACACAATTTGTGCAAAAATGTTTAATAGAACGAATATTTAGTTTAGAAGATTTTTCTTTTAAAATAACATCCTGATGAAGTGATGTTATTGAGAAACTTACAGAAAAGTCTGACACGATTGTTACGTAAGGTAAGTAACAATTGTTAATTCTGGAATTACTATTCATAAAATTTATTAGGTATCTATGTCAAAACACTGTTAGAGATTTCGTGTGTTATAAACAAGATGTCATTAAAGTAACTGTCTTAAAATTGACTGTAGGGGTTTCGATACTTTTAGGAGGTTTCTTTTATTTGCGGAAAAGATAGAGAAAACAATAGTCCAAGTGTCACGGAAAAAGTTTTTGAGAAAAGTTGAATGACGAAAATTTCATTTCAATATCTTGATTCGCTTTGATACAGTACATTTGTTAATTTTAGGCTATTTTTTTTGGAAGGTATTCTATATTTTTTTATTTCTGAAAATATTTGTACTCTCTAATGAGATTACTATATTCAGCTTTTTGTGTAGAATCTAGTGGCTTACACAAACTTCTAAAAAAAATAATAACATCATATACATTTTTTGATATGAAGTTTTGTACTTGATACGTAGGTATGCATAAAAATATTTTTAAGTTATAAATATACTAGCAAATTTATTTTTGTAAATAAATATTACGAAAATATTCACGTAAGATGAAATAAATTACAAGTTGAATAAAAATAAATTAAAACACATATGTTTCATTAAAAAAATATGAAAGTTTGTTATAACGGAAAACTAGAAGTGATACAAAAGCGTAAGCCGCAAAATATTTTATCATAGATATCATATCATAGAAAATGAGCAAAATTGAAAAACATCACATAAGTATTTTTTAAACAAATCGAAATGTAATTTTCGCAATTCAACTTTTCTCGAAAATTGAGTCCGAAACATCTGCTTAACTTTTTTCTGTCTTTTGCGAAAATAGGAGAAACCTTCTATAGGTACCTAAGTATCCAAACTGGACCATCCTGTACAATAAATAAAAATTACATTGTTGTTATAGTGAAAAATGTTTTATTACAATGTAATTATACAATTGATTGTAAAGTTACTTTGTACTTTTATAAGTAATTATATAAGTTACATTGTAAAAAATTTTGAATTGTAAAATTACAATGTAATATTACAGTTACTAAACGGAAAATTACATCGTAAAATAAATTTACAATGCAATTTTACATTTTAATTGTAAAATCACAATCTATAAGAAAATCACAGCAATAATGAATGGTAAATAAATTGCCATCTATTTTTACTGTAATTATTTTTTACAGTGCATAATAAAAAAGGTTGCACTCGTATACCAGGGATTATGCATTTAGACGATCTAGTAATCTCTGACCCTCAGTTAATAGTAGACAGTTTTAGCCGACATTTCGAAAGTGTTTTTCTTGAGCAAGATTTAATTGCCAATGATGATAGTATCATTAATATTTCTTGTTTGTGCATAAAATCTCTGTCTGGAGAGGAAATAATATTGGCATTGAAACGTTTAAAGAGCAAACCGACTTGTGGCCCAAACCTTGTGCCTAGCTATCTGGTAAGGGATTGTGCTCATGTGCTGTGTTATCCACTTTGTATTTTATTCAATCTATCTCTAAAGAGTTCTAGATTCCCTTCTTTTCGGAAGAGGGCTAGTGTGTGTCCGATCTTGAAGTCGGGGGATCCTTCTGATGTAGCAAATTATCGTCCTATTACCATATTAAACAATTTTGCCAAGATTTTTGAGATTTCACTGTACAACCGCATCTACTTTTCTGTAAAGAATTTACTTTCATTCCTACCTTCACAATAGGATGCAATATGTTACATTCAATGGCTTTAAATCTAAGACATATGTCGCTACATCGGGGGTTCCTCAGGGTTCGAATTTGGGTCCGTTACTGTTTCTTTTATTCATTAATGACCTTGACAGTGTGTTGGATTGTGGGAAGCTTTAGTACGCTGATGACGTCAAAATTTTTACTTGCATTTCTTCAGCAGACCAGGCCCATAATCTTCAGGTAGAGTTAAATAAACTTGAAGCTTGGTCTATTAATAACAAACTTAGCCTAAATGTTAATAAATGCAAAGTTGCCACCTACACTCGTAAATCCAATCCTGTTGTATATGATTACCATATTAATTTGCAATTACTTAGTCGTCACAATTGTACAAAAAATTTGGGTATTATATTTGATAGTACTTTAAGATTCTCGCAACATATTGAATATATTGTCAAGGAGGCATTAGGATTTATTATTAGAAATAGTAAATCATTTAGAAACTCAAATACATTAAAATTATTATATTATGCTTTTGTAAGATCCAAGCTGGAATACTGTTCTTTAGTTTGGAATCCTTATTACACCTGTTATATCAATAATATTGAATCTGTCCAGAGAAAATTTCTTAAATATCTTTCATTTAAATGTGATGGTGTTTATCCAGCACAAGGTTTTGATGACAACTTATTAAGATCTAGGTTTAACCTTCATTCTTTAAAGAAAAGGAGATTTATATAGTATATCAGATTTCTATACAATATCTTGCACAATTCAATTGACTCTCCATATGTTTTATCACAATTTAATTTTTTGATGGCACATTCTTCGATTAGATCTCATATGACGTTTTACTTCCAATCTGCTAGAACTAATCTCATGTTAAAGTCTCCTGTATACACTATGACATCCAATTTTAATTTATTATGTTATCTTATTTGTGATGTTAATAATATCAGTTTAAACCAGCTGTTAAGGATTGCCCATGACGTGCAGTTATAATTTTTTCTCATACTTAGTTACTGAAATATTTTTATTACTTTTGATCACTACTTATTATTGTGTTTTTTTTATTGCTAGATCATGTTTTTAACAGTACTTTTTCATACTTTTATATTTTTTACTTATCTTACCTATACATTTATTTTTTTTGTGCGTTAGACTAGTTTGGTTGTTTTAACTTTATTTTAGTAACTTTTATGTATTTGTATAATTTCTATTAAATACTATTATTATTATTAACACTATTTAAAAAATACAATCCATTCATTGCTAATAAAAAAATATAGAAATATTTGTTATAAAAAGGTTTGTTTCTCTCCTACACTTCAATAATTGCAGGAAAGCACGGTTAAATTAAAAAATATTACAAAATTAATTATCACCAATATTGTAACACTTGACTCGATTCAAAGTATTTTATCACCTCCTAAAATTATTGTAACGACTAGCATGGAAACTATTTAAAGAATAAATTCAGTAATTTGATTAGGATATATTCCTTATGTACAGGGTGAATTTTGTATCATGGGAAATGCGTTTTTCTTGTAAACGGCCGAAGCAAACTGAGCGTTGCCAAAAACAGTTTATTTGAGCTAATTAAGACTTGAAATTAAGGTAGGTAACGAAACCTTAACCAAACGACGCGTGACGCTATAATTTTTTTCTCAGACGGATACGAAAAGAACTTTGCCTTGACCCACAAATTTTTCCTTGTGTTTATAACAGTTCAAAAGATATAGACCACGTGTAACTGGAATTTTTCTATTAATTAAATATATTCATTCATTCATAAACCTAAAAAAAATATCTTTTTACCAATTTACGGATATTTTGTTGGTTACCTAGGGATTTTATAATTTTCGATCTGGCAACACTGCAATTCTATTCCTCGGTGGCCTCACCTAAAACATATTGATGAGCGTTAACAAGTTTGAAACCGGTATATGTGTGGTGGCACCGCTGACACCTAACTACGGTTGTTTGCTATAGGATTTTTAGGTGAAATTCAATGCTGGTAGGGGCATTAGCCTGTAGAGTACTTATTTCCCAAGATTTCGCTTTTTGTACCCCCTAGTTTAAGATAATGACCATACGCGATTTACCAGATCACCCGCTGATTACCGTTAACGCTCAGTGTTCCTCGAAAATGAACGAGGTGCAGTCTCCCTACATCTTACGACTACTAAAATCATTAATGTTTCACCTCGCGCGGCCTTTCACGTTAAATTATTTACTCCCGAAACGAGTGGCCAATAAATAACGGCAAGGCAAACACACGAGCAGGAGTATATTGTTCCCCTTGTTGCCTTCAGCCGCACCGAGTCAGCCGTTTATTTGTTCCGAAGGAAGTTCTGAAACATAAAGAGCAGTTAGCACTCTTAGCGCGACGCTATCTTGATTTTACGTTATGTAATCGGGGATTCTTTGAGCTTCCTTCACGCCGAACCATGCGAGTGGCCTCCACTTCCCGTGATTTTTGAGTTCTCTTCTCCTCGTGCCTGCGTCCTTTCGGATAATTGTTCTGTTTATCCATTCAGATTATGATGTTTATCACATTCGCTTAGTTAGGCAGGATTTCCAGGGGCCTTGTAGGGAAATGCGAAACCGAAGCAATCGATAGTGGGTTTCCGGGGCTTTGTTTGACGGTTGAAGGACAAGAGAGGACGGATCGTTCATTTTTATTGAGAAGAGGAGAAGACAATTTAGACATTAAGTTACGGATGGTTTATAAGCAGAGATTGTATACTCGAATATATTGTATTCGTGAGTGGTGTTTAGTACAATATTTGAGTAATCAGGATTCAGTACCTGAAAATAGTATACATAAGAAGTGGAATTGTTTTATCAATTTACAGTCTCGTTCTACTTTCATGTTATTTATTTCCGAAGAAATATGTTTTAAATCATTTAAACCCATCAATTGTAAATATTTTTCTACATTCATTTATAGTCTGTTTGGAAATGAATGAGAGTAATAAAACCTTGAGATAAGAACCGGCCATGGCCGTGGTAATATTTCGTTTCAGGTAATTATCGCAATTTTATTTTAAAAAAGAAATACCAACGCTAAACAAAATTTTAAGTGAATTTTCAGAGGACAACTATTTGTCAAAAATTAGTAGAAGCAAATTATGGGCCGTCTTACGAGAGTTGAATTTTTGCTGGGAAAAACAGAACAGGTGAGTAAATGTAGTATTGTAAAAATGTACAATAAAGAAAATAAAAAAGTAGGTATATTAAAATTCATCCTCTGAATATTCTGATGAATTATCTTCGTCTCCTATATTGATAACGATAGGTTCCACAGTTACGTCAATTAAATTATCGAGTTCCCACATTTTCTCCTCTTCTTTTTGTACATGATGTATACATCTTTGCCAGTTATCTGCAGTTACTCGTTCCAAGGAAATTTTTAACAAAATTTTCACGTCACTTAATTTAAACGTCGTATTATTTCGCGCTACATCTCCATTTACCTGCGCCCAGACTAATTCGATTGGGTTAAGTTCACAGTGATAAGGTGGTAACCGTAGTACCGTTATTTGGCGATTTGTTGCCATTTCATCGATAACATATTTTTTCTGCTCTTTATTAAGAGTGGCAAGTGTCAGAAATCATATTTGTTTCAAAAGAAATGTTTTTTTCGGATAACCATTGAATTGTATCGGCTTTCCTCCAAGCAGTCGTAGGCGTCTAGCATTATCCATGACAATTACAGACCCCGGAAGAATAAGATCCAACATTTGTGTAAAATACTCTTCGAAAACATCCGCGTTCATGTCTTCGTGATAGTCACCCGTATTTTTAGATTCAAATAAAAGTAAACCGCCATCTATAAAACCACTGGCACTACCTATATGTGTCACTATTAATCTTCGCCCTTTACCTGAAAGTGCCTTGAACTCTGTTGAAAGTCCATCCAAAAATGCTTGTCGAAAACTTTTTACATTTTTATCTTGCCATACTTTTGTTACAGTATATCCCTCGTTGACCCAAGTTTCGTCTAGATAATAAATATTCCTCCCTTCGTCACGGAATTTTCTAATTGATTCTTAAGTAGGATCTTCGCCTACTCTTTCACTTATCAAAGAATAACAAAGTGGGGGCACCAAATTAGTAGATTCCTAAATTGTCGGAGCATTTGGTTATTTCAATTTTATTTTGTTTGAGTTAGACAATAACTCTTCTAACTACACAGTACTGTTTCAAACTCCCATCAGATACTTCAATTGTGAATAATATCATTTTATGTTAAAGTTAAATTAGGATAACATGCTTTATAGGCGTGTATTTTAGTTCAAACTCATATTATATGTTCGACATTTTAGGTACGGTACTTACAATGTATTACGGGTGTTTCCCTTAACATAACTTTAATTACATTTGTGTTTTGTTTAGATTTATACCCTCCTGTTTACCTAATACTGTTTAAATGTTTTAAATACCCCGGAAACTTTGCTGAAAACACCGGGATATCCATTACTTCCGCAACTTCACGTAAGGCCGATTACACTGCATATTCGCTAAAGTAATTTATTTAATTCTTGTATTTACTTTGTTCAGCATA
The DNA here is from genome assembly GCA_037114965.1 of Monochamus alternatus. Taxonomy (NCBI): domain Eukaryota; kingdom Metazoa; phylum Arthropoda; class Insecta; order Coleoptera; family Cerambycidae; genus Monochamus; species Monochamus alternatus. The sequence goes on along the minus strand of CM073434.1, from coordinate 11,407,381 downwards.
GGAATTTGTATCCTGTGAGCTTTTTGCTTGTGTTACTAAAAATTCAAGAGTTTTGAATCTGTAGAATGAAAGACTGACAAAGAAAATTTTGCTAAAGAATCCGTTTTTAAGTAAATAAAAAAAATTGCCACTAAATTTATCGCTAGTACCAGGATGAATCAAATATAAATCGGATTTTTATTTTAAGGTTCGCTATCAGACAGTACTAAAATTTTGCCCTCTTACATAGGAAAGTTTTCGAGTAAATGACGATTGAATGTTAGAAAACGTAAATCAATTAAATTAAAGCAAAAACGTTATCAAGTTTAGTTTTTCGAATTCCATAGTTCTTTTATGGATCACGTAGGTGAAAATCTTTGTAAGTGTCATTGTCACACCGACTTTCTAATAAGTATTGTAAGCGACATAGAAATTATTATTCAATTTAAAGTATTATGGCACATTTAACTGTTACTCAAAGAATTGAAATTATAATTCTTATCGGGTGCGGGAATATGACTAGAACTCAGCAGGAAGTTTGCGATTTATTTAATGAAAAATATGCAGATCGCCCTAACTAGCAATGTTGTAAATATTCCAAAACCTGGACGTCCAAGCATTAATGAAAATCAGAAACAGAACATTTTGATAAGTATAGTGGATAATCCTCATAATTCTTCACGATTGGTTGCATTAAACAATGACACTAATCAGAGCACAGTGCTACGTATCTTGAGGAAGGAAAAATATCATCCCTACAAAATTCAACCTGTGCAGGAACTCAATGAAGATCCCGATCGCGCTTACACTTTTGCGAAATTCTAATGGATTTATGTCAAGGAAATAGAAATTTACAACGGCAAATACTTTTTTCAGATGAGGCCACATTTTGTCTGAATGGTACAGTAAACCGTCAAACTTGCAGATATTGGAGTTGCGAAAATCCTCATTGCATGGCAGAGGCACATACCCAACACCCTCAGAAATTAAATGTGTGGGCTGGAATAGTTGACGACAGAATAGTAGGGCCTTTCTTCTTTGAAGGAACCCTCACAGGACAAAGATATTTAGAGTTTCTAGAAAATGACCTTGTTCCAGCTCTTGCAGTAATTTTTCCTAACGATAATGACCCTGACATTCCTGACGATACCATATGGTTTCAGCAAGACGGTGCACCTCCGCACTATTTTTTGGACAACTGTTTTCCTGGGAGGTGGATCGGCAGACACGGACCGATAGAATGGCCTGCAAGATCGCCATATCTTACACCTCTTGACTATTTTTTATGGGGATACTTGAAGTCAAAAGTGTACATTAATAAACCACGTAATTTAGAAGAACTTCAAAATCGCATTCGGGACGAAATACGCAGAGTTACCCCAGAAATCATTCATAATGTGCAAGAAGAATTTCTTCACAGACTTGCGCATTGTGAAGAAGTTGGTGGATGGCAATTCGAACATTTAATTTAAGTATAAAATTTAATCAGTTGTATTTTATTTTACATACCTCAGAATTGTTACGTTTTTATGGATTAAATTTACGTTTTCTAACATTCAATCGTCATTTACTCGAAATCTTTTCTATGTAAGAGGGCAAAATTTTAGTACTGTCTGATAGAGAATTAAACGATCTTTCAGAATCAAGGAAAAAATATGGTGTTGCCATTTAAAAAAAAATCGATGACGTCATTACTCGAAAACAAATGACATTTGAAAATAGCATTTTTAAAATATGTATTTTTAAAATTAAAAATCGACCTGTTCGAGGATTTTTCCCAAAAAATAATTGTTTCGTTTTTATTGAATTTATTCCATACTTTTGGCGCATACTGTATATATATATATATATATATATATATATATATATATGTTAATTCGTAGGCTTCCGCGGGTGTTATATGTGGTTGTAAAATTTCTCCGGGTTCCTCTCCGCGATGAATCTGCATGGTCTTCAAAAGAACCATTTGTTTGACAACGTTTCGGTAAATTCTCATTTACCATCTTCAGGTCTTCTTACTTCTGCTTCGCGTTACTACGTTCGGCTTACTGAACAGTAAGAAGACCTGAAGATGGTAAATGAGATTTTACCGAAACGTTGTCAAACAAATGGTTCTTTTGAAGACCATGCAGATTCATCGCGGAGAGGAACCCGGAGAAATTTTACAACCATATATATATATATATATATATATATATATATATATATATATATAAATAAATATGTGCCAAATGCAACTACTATGCAACTGTGTGCAGTGAGTGCAAGAGTAGTGTAAACGCAGGCGTGAAGCGGGAAATTTCCAATCGAATCGTGGAGGAGACTATTATTCGTGTACCTATTACAGCAATTTTACTATATCCATACCATGTACAACGTGTCCAATCATTAATAGCAGGGGATTGGACAAAAAGGACTGGTACTATGGCCCCGCCGATCTCCTAATTTTAAATTATTTCAACTTATTTTTGTGGGAATATTTAAAAAATGAAGTAGGTGTATTGCACAGAAGTGGATACTATTGATGATTTACACAAACGTATAATAGCTGCTGCCAATAACATACATGTTCAAAACGGACACGAAGCAGAAACATTTGTGTTTGTATGTAGAAACTGGGTAAGACGGGCCCAAAAGTTTGTTCTGACATCAGGTGTCAAACTATTTTACTAATTAAAACCTCAAATTATTTCTATTAATAATTAATAACAATAACAGCAAAAGCAGTTGAATTTGATGCACTAAAATAGGTGTTGTAATATGTAATTTATTTCGTTAAATTTTTTGTCCGGAGGCCGATTATATGTCTTATCACGTTTTATAGTGGACCAGTGTCCAGCGCTGAGCGGAAGTGTATGTTTAAATTATTTTTGGAATGATTTTGATTTTATTTTTACAAAATTCTATTTGTAAGAGTCCCCTGTATATTCGAAAAAACTTTTTTATATAATTTCTGAGTCACCCTGTATAGATTTCATTTTAAATTTGTTTGCATATGGAATTTTAAATTTGTTTGCATATGGAAAATATTAAGGATTAACTTCGAATAGCTTAATACAATCGTATACTTCGTGTAGCGCCGCCATAACTAAAGCAAGAAAATCACTATATATAATGTAGTTGAAGGAAAAGAAGAGCGAGTAATGTTAAACAATGCTATTATAATACTTTTCGTTGTACGACGAAAAGCTCGGGAAATGAGATCCGTTGATTAAGGAGCCTTTGCTGCAGGAAGGCAACCTAATAAATTATTCCATAGAGAACTAGACGCCTACGCGCGAAACAATGTTTTCAAAAAGCTATACAATCTCCCTTGATATTTTTCCGATCAGAAGCAATAGTGCCGCTGAATGATACGAGAACAAAGCCTGTCGCTACTTTTAAATATAATAGTGACCAGTGGCGGCTCGCTCTAAGCGTCCAAAGGACGAAACATATTTCTACCTACGTTTATATGAACTATTTTTAACAAAATAACTTCGGCAACCACGCCCTAAAATATTCTGCAGTTATTTACAAACACCCTGTATAAATAACTATTTTACTCAGAATCTAATCGACTTTCATTATAATTTTTGTGGTGGTATCGGTATTTTTTTAAGAGTACACTACAGTTCCTGTATAAAATTATTTTAGCCCCTAGTTCTCACCGTATAACTTCGGCTACATATTTCAGAATCGCCCTCAAAATATTCTTCGCGTCTCGACGGCCCTCCAAGTCCGAACCTGTCAAAACTCTAACCCCATAACGAATGTCCCGTTCGGCACACATGCCAAAAGGATAACGGCCTTATCGATCCTTTCAGCGAAGGATCACATTCTGGCGGCTCTCGAGGCGGAGGCGACCTCAAAATTTAATGGCTTTCATGGAGAATTAAAAGGGCCCCTTTAAGTTTAAGTTTCCCGATAAAAATCCCAGAAATGTATGAGCGACATCGATGGAAATTCGGCTGAACTTTAAACATAGTTATTCTTAGCCGCAGGCTGTTTTAGATAGATATTTGAGGGCGGAGATAATACAGTTTGGGAGATATGGTTTTCGATAACGAGTTTTTGCTGGAAGAGGTCCCGGGAGTTAGAGCCTGAACTTTTAAGACGTCGCGCAACTTCTTAAACTTCCTTAAGTGAATTACGGTTCTTGCATAGTAACTAGAGCCGGTCAACATGCACGTAATTAGTTGCACCAACTACTTATTTTATTTACTCTGCTTTAGGATACAGTACCCAATAGATTACAAATTTAATTACAGCGTTGCATGTAATGAAGAACAAATTTGATTCGTTTAACCATCGCCGGATAAATCGCAGCAGCCGTGGTTTTTCTAGTCTGTTTCTTTGCCCGTTTGCAGTGACTCACCGCGCGTGGCAGCACAAATGACGTAGTCGGACATAGTCGTCAATTGTTTCATAGAAATTATGATAAATGTCTAATATCTGTTAAGGTGTACGTTTCTGTTTACGTCTCATTTTTAAATTGATACAACCTAAATAAGTATTGTATTATATGGCGAAAATACAGGAGTTATTAATACCCAGTTTTACGAAAATGTAAAATATTTAAACAAGAACAGCCAGATTCATGAAACGGGCGTAGCGTTAGTCGGACTAACCAGCTTTGCGCCCGTGTAAAGCGCGTTAGTTGGTCTAACCAGCCTTGCGCCCATTCACGAAACATGCGTTGCTAGGTAGCGATTTACGTCCATATTTGCACCAAAAGTTAGACCCAGTATTGTACCTGTCTAAAAATCGCGTAACTTCGGGCTCTAGTTCCTTGCGTTTCCCATTGTATATTTAGTATTTATATTCAAAAACAGTACTTTTCAGTGCTACGGATTAGTTAACATATCATAAAGTAAGTATTATACATACTAGTGAATAGGAGTATGCCTTTTATTTAAATTGGTGCAACAGATGGGTAAATTTTTCGCGTAACCTCCGCTAGTCTGACTAACGTTACGCCTTGTTGATGAATCCGTATGGAAAGCTTTATGTGAAGTATTGGAATGGTATCAGTGCCGCGTTTTTTAATGTTTTTAAATAGTAAACAAAAAATACATACATTTTTGCAAACCAAATTGAATAAGTTAAGGTTCCATTGAAAGATAAGCTATTATAGTGTCAGTATCAAATGGCAAATTCTGACATTTATGGCATGACGCGTATGTTTCCAAATACTGACGTTGGTGTCGCCACACTACAGCACATTACAGAATTCTATCGAAAAAATGTAAGTCACGGCTGCGCCTTCAGTGTTAATTTTTTCTCGTGGATTAAAAGACTTGTTAATTCCCTTATATAATAACTGTTATGGGGTTTTCCGAAAAATTTAAAATATTTATAGGACAACACTGTAAAAAAATTGATAAACTTGTATTCCAAAAAAAAAAACTCGTAAACAAATTTTTAAAAAATATTCAAATTTTTTTTATGGAATATACTGCAGATACTATCACCAATCTTTACCTCAAAAATGTCTGATTCATCTACGAGTGTAAAAGTCAAATTGATTGTAAGAATATTTTATAGTTCAAAACAAATTTTAAACACAGGGTGGTCTCGGTTTTTCATTCTTGACATTGGGAAAAAATAAAATATGAAAAAATAATAGATGCCTTGTATTTATGCAACAGGATGTATATTATTTTACTTGTATCCTACATTTGACAATATGACTATTCCATACTGCCCTATAGCGTTTTGGTAATGATAAAATTGTTATTTTTTCACTCAGCTTAGAGCAAATAATTTTGGAAAAAAATTTTTATTGTGTATTTTTCATATATTATGTTGAAAGTTTTATAAATTGGGAAGAAATAAATATGTTATTCCATAATACCCTTCTTCATTACAAGCATATTAAAATTTTCTCATAAAATCTCATTATAGCTGAGTCTGCACAGAATCAAGTCTCCAACTGGAAGTTGTCATCTCCCTGTCGGAAAGAAAATAATACCTGTATACCCTCCATTCTTTTGATGTCAGAGACTAATGTTTACGGTAAAATTACATACCGCGAGGCAAATCCGAATATAATATAAGGAGAAATATTGCCTTGTTGGACGTTATTTGTGAAGACCTTCCACCGCCGTGAAATTTTCCTGATTAAAAATTTAAGTATAGGGTGAGCCAAACAACTATATCACTTCTATCGTCTTGCTTATTTGAAAAGGAATTACACAGTACAATACATTAAAATTGCATTTTCAATTATTTTAAAAATAAACAAACAAGTGGAAAAGACGGTGACCAATAATAAATTTTGTATCCTTAGCTCAACAATAACCCAAAATTTTTATAAGAAGATCAGAGTGGACTTGAAACATCGCTCTACAGTCATTCTATAACTGGCAAAGTTCAAAAACTTGAGACTATCGTACAAGAATAGTGCAGAATTTCAAACAAATCACCCCAGTTTCGAAATGAAACGGTAAAATTGTCAAATGCTACCGACGAGGTTCAGTCCTATGCATGCGTCGGCGACACCAGAATACTGTATTCGATTATCGACTGCAGACACACTTTTCAATTCGAAAGTCGAGCGATAAAGCTCAAAACTATTCTTCGAAGCCGAAAAACTACAACTTTTACAAATATTTATGTTCCATTTCTATTTTTATTCACTGTATACAGAGAGAAAAATGACTGAGGCATCGAAATATTGTCATTTCCAGTTTTTCACGAGCTACTTGTCATAGGCTTACACTTTACATTATTAACATTAAGTTAATTTCAAGTATTTGTGGCCAATGCGATGATAATCGGCTTAGCCGTCACGACAAAATTTAACAACTAAAAGCGTTGTGTGTCGTGATTTGCGAATATGTCGGTAAACGATGCAGTGGAAAGGTGCAGATTTTTAACAGTAATAACAAAAGTGTCTTACACTTTCATTGCCTTTATATTAGTGCGAGCTAAACTTCATTGACCTAACTGAGCGAAGATGGCGCGTTTTTCATGGTTCACCACTATAATTTCGGAAACCGTAAAATATACAGGGTGACTCAAACAGAAACCAAATATCGGCCGCTGTTGAAATATTATCGAGAAAACAACAGAAAACCGGAAATTTGGTACAGGAGAATAAGAGATAAGATAATATACGAGAAATCGATTTTCATAAGTAAAATTTCTACGATTACTAGATTGGGTTATGTAACATTCAATTTATTTTTTTCTCATAGACGCCACTGGATCTTAACAGTATCAGATGGAGAATAAAATTATGAACACGTTAATATGTAAGAATACTGTTTTATTTGAAGAATAACAAATATAATTTAAATAAAAAATTTAGTTGCTCTTGATGGAAAACAAAAACTATTCAAACATTTTGACCGTTTCGATATTTGCTAACATTGTTTTTGATTGTTGGACGTCTCATAAGTATTTAAATATCTTAAGGATGGAATTGGAGAATGCGCTGATAATCATCCATTAACCAGTACATAGAACAATTTTACTGTTAAGATATCTAATTTACAGATTTTTTATAACAGTTTTGTAGTAGTATATTTCGGTTGCTTTCAGTGCTGTATAATAGCGTTATAAGTGATTTTACAATAAATTTATTAGAGTGTCTGATACATTAATAAAGCATTGTTATATGGCATGAACAACACACTCTTGTTTTAAAATATGGTGCCCTTTTACACTTGTTAAGATTGTAATGATATTGTGGAGAAAAAATTGTAAAGTTTAATTTCTTATAAATTTTGCTTTAAAAAAACGTTCTTAAAACTTCTCTATCACCTTACCGTTATAACACTATGTAAATAGAGCTTTCGTAGGAATCATTTGTTCACGAAAGAACGAAAGATGTTGAAAATCAGCCAGTAAGCATAAAAGAGCGATCCTACCTCAGCAGTAAATATTTTGTTGAGCGAATTATTTGGCTCACCCTATAAATATTCTCGGAGCAGATACTGCCGGTATTATTGCATCCGGGATATCAAAGGTCCGCTTTCTTTTGACGATGTTTGCAGAATGATTAACAATTTCGTACCTCAAACACAATCGTTACAGAGAGGGGTTTTTACAGCGCAAATATTGGCCAATCAAGCCGAGGTAAACAGAGTTTAATATTTTATTTATTTAACCCCGTGTACTTTTTTTATTCGACGTGATTTCGAGGCATAATAGATGTTGAAGTAAGCACTTAACAGGCATATGGAGTTTGTAATTATTTCGTGAATATTCGCATAAAGGGTTTTTTGCTCGGGACCGGGGGTGGCGTATTGGTCCGCCGCTACCCTCGGGAGTTGGTTATGCTGTTTTACGCGACACAATAGCGGCTTCGTCAACACCGTGCCGTACGTGGGGATTATACGTCACAAATTGTGTCGAAAATTTAAAATGTTAGGTCGTTTTTATGACGCAATTTTATCGTTCCTTAATTTTTGTCAATGATGATTAGATTATTTTTTTACTGTTTTAGAAAGGTATTTTAAGCTAATATAAATCAAATCTCCTACAATTCCTATTAGATATTGTGGGTGTAATTCAACGCAGGTTGGGGCTTTTGTCCACTGAGTAGTTAGTTTCACACAATATTATTAATACCTAAAAAAAAATATATAAAAACTTTTACATAAAAGGTGAACATTTTTCAAGTAGGTATTGTCTTATTTAATTCATTGACAGATGTCACTGTTTTGTCATTGTCGATATTTCACTTAGGTATAGTCAGATATTTGATTCAACTTAAAGGAGACCACCTGAAGAAACAATCCTAAAAATGCAGAAATAGGTCAGATCTCATCTATTGTGGTTGAATTTGTCGTGTTCCCACTGCCAAAAAAGTGAAGTTAGATTTTTATAGAGTGAGTAAATTAGATTATTTTCTTTAGATAATTATTAAATAGAGCTTTGTCTGTGGAATTGTTCATTAGCATACCTAGATGTTTGGTATCAGAGAACATACATATGACTTCATTGATAGGAATTGTAGGAGATTTGATTTATATTAGCTTAAAATACCTTTCTAAAACAGTAAAAAAATGTTACAAAAGCTAATAATAAGGAATATATGGGTAGATATTGTGGGTGTAATTCAACGCAGGTTGGGGCTTTTGTCCACTGAGTAGTTAGTTTCACACAACATTATTAATACCTAAAAAAATATATAAAAAATTATTAGATTAGATGACAATCAGCCCAAGTATGTATCCCATTTTGCTCACAACGTATCCAACAACATTTACGTTATTTCAAGTTTAAATATTACATTTCATCACCTTAAATTTTTGTAGTATGTACCCCCTGTAACTGTTAAGAGATAACAGCGTTGTTATTTCTTACACGCTATACAGTGCTTTCGAAAAGTAACGAATAAATTCATTATTTTTTAAATTGAGAAGTTTTCGAAAAAATCCCCTGGCACGTCGATTATGTTTTAAAAAAAGACACTTTTTGACATACGACCCACATTTATGACGTCATCGTTGTTCGAGATATGACGTCATCGACAATTTTTTTAAACAGCAACCTCCAATTTTGACCATGCCATTTGAAAGAGCGTGTCAATCTACATACATACATCATGGTGTTACATAACAAAAATTTCAAGAAAATAATGTTTGAAGATTTTAAAATTTAATTTTCACAATACTGAAAATGATAATTATGTAAAAAATCGACTAAATTAAATGTTCAAATTGTGCACCGTTGGCTGCCTGACAGTAGCCAAGACGACTAATAAATTCTTTTTGGACATTATCAATAACTTCAGGAGGTATACGATGTATCTCGTGACGAATTTTTGCTTTTAAATCTTCTAAATTAACCGTTCTAGTAACGTATACTTTGCTTTTTAAGTATCTCTACAAGAAATAATCTAGGGGTGTCAAATCGGGCGGTCTGGCTGGCCACTCAATCGACCCCCTCCTCCCTAACTAACGATTCGGGAATAGCTCATTTAAATAAGCACGGGCAGGTGTTGCATAATGGGGAGGTGCACAGTATTGTGAAAATTAAATTTTAAAATTTTCAAACATTATTTTTGAAATTTTTGTTATGTAACACCATAATTTTTCATGATGTATATATGTAGAATGACATGCTCTTTCAAATGGCATGGACAAAATTGGGGGTTGCTATTTAAAAAAATTGTCGATGACGTCATATCTCGAACAAGGATGACGTCACAAATATGGGTCGTATGTCAAAAAGTGCCTTTTTTAAAAACAAATTCGACGTGCCAGGGGATTTTTTCGAAAACTTCTCAATTTCAAAAATAATGAATTTATTCGTTACTTTTCGAAAGCAAGTGTATAGAATTTTAACAGTTTCTTAAAGACAAGAAATTAGGAATTAGGAGCCGATATTTTACGTATGAGTTATTTGAATTGTTAAAGGAGGAATATAAACTGCTCCACAAAAGTTAAGAAAGTTCACAAATATCGAGATTTGTTTTAAGGGTTAACGTTTTTGTTTCCAAATGATTCCAGATAATAAATAAAATCGTTACTTTCTGATCTGAGAGACTTTTTCAGTTTTCGGCTAATTCTTATTTTTTAAAAATTTTGAATCAGTCAGTTTCGAGTTTATATAGTCAACTCTTATTCAAGACCTAAAAATGTTATTTTTCAATAATGCCTAGACGTAACAGAAAAAGAAGTCCAAATGATTTAAAGTCTGGAGACCGTGGCGGCCATGGCACGGATATAATTGAGCCTCGTGTATGATAAGCCACACTGCTACAATCTATCGTTCTGCATTTTCATATCGTCATAAATTTTTGACACTTGAACAAATGCAAAGACTGGCATCACAAGAACTTTAATATCTACAAAAAGTAATCCGATTTTAATATTCGGAAACACCTGTCTAGAGACTACAGTGGGCCAACGATGTAAAAGTTGAAAATACTACACCTCAATATTTTTTTAGTAAAATAAATTAAAATAAAAAATCGACCTGTTTCGGGAATTTTCAATAATGTCTTTTATTTACCTAATAATGAATTTGTGCCTAACTTTAGGGACGCGCTATATATTTTACCCATATAACTTACGCCACGCTGCTCTGAACGACCTTGTATATATCAGAAATGTTCTTGAATGTTGCCAGCTTATTAAACGTGTTTAAGCACTCGAGGCTTAGGGGGCTTACTCCATCGAGTAAATCCAGATCCAGATTTGATGATCTCATCGCCTGCTATGATGCTGTAATCTCCCCCAGTTTGGATTCCACCCGAAATCGAAGTATCTTGATTATGTAAATTAATATGAAAGCGGCCTCCGAGAAAACAACTAATTGGTAACGCGATAAACCGAGATTTCACAGAGAGCGAATTAACTTGACACAGTTTGTTTATGGATATAATAATAAACATACTCAGTGCAGAACTACAAAAGTAAAAATATGAAAATGTAATTGCTTAGTTATTTAAAAATGTAATTAGCTTAAATATTTAACTATACGACGCGGGACTACTGTCAGTGAGAAATATGAATAGTGACGCCTAGTAGTAAAACTATAAAGCTAGTAACAAGCGCCGGTGATCAACAAATCTGTAGAAACAGAATTCGACACCAAGTGAATTTGTCACATGCGAGTATTGGATGGACCACAAAACGGTCAAGAAGCAGAAACAATTTGTTGTAACGTCATGTATGTCAAACTATTTCATTAATTAAAACCACAAATTAATTGTATTAATAATTAATAACAATAGCGGCAAAACCAGTTGAATTTGCTGTATAAAATACGTGTTATAAAATGTTATTTATTTCTTTCCTTGGGAATTTCTTTCAATTCTTTGTCCGGTTGCATGTTTTGCCTTGTCAGGTTTTAGAGTGAACCAGTTACCAGAAGTGTATTTTTATATCATTTTCGAACTGCCCTTTTTGATTTTTTTTACCAAATTATATTTGTAAGTCTCCCAAACATTGAAATTTTATTTTTTTTTAATAAGCTCTGGATCATCTTGCATAATCTGTATAGTAACTATTTCAGTGGTATTTCTTTCGGTATTGATTTGATAGTGTCATTTATTTCATTCCATTTCGAATATTTTCTGAGATGTCCCAAATCCCGTCACATGTAACTCACTCTCCCTCGAAAATATAAGTCCCCTTACTGCGTGCCTTCGGCAAACTTTCCAAGAACCAAGCGGAAAATAGCCATTACCTAGTATTTTAAAGTTCCAAAGTGAGGCCTGAGCTAATGTCTCGATAGAATACGACACGGAATGGCCAGGAACTGGAAAAATAAACTACCAAATAGAAAAGAAAACCAGAGCTGCCCAATAAGAGGGAACTTAATAGATTAGAAAAGTTGAAACCCTTTTCAGACGGAGATGTCCCTAAGCAGGGAAATAAAACTTTTAGTGTCAAATACAAACATTTTAACGGGAAGGCGTTAGCGAGGGTTTTATTAGAAATTCACCAGAGTGATATAATTTAGTCGGTTGGAAACCGTAAAATATTTGGATACTGAAACAAATGTAAGAGAACACATAGTATTCATTTAAATCGGCTCGTGGTATCTAGGATAGGAGGTAGGTATCTTTTAGAACGGTAACGTCATTATTAAATTGGTGGGAGTTTCATGTCGACTAGGCGACGCACAGTGGCGCAAAACGCCACTGTGCCACTCAAATTACTGTACACCCCTTAGGGTTGGGCCGTTTGAGGTGATTTTTTTTTAGAATGTTCGTCATAAAATTCCCTATCGATCCCCCTCTTTCTCAATTTTCGCTTTGGGTCTTCATTTTCGCGGAATTTGACTTCAAAAATGGGTTTGCATGGAAAAAACTAGATTTTTCGCACAAAAATGACCCTTCGGAACACGAGATTGAGATTTTGCCGGACTTTTTTATGGGGGAAAGCTCGTCTTGGAAAGCCCTACAAGACTGTCCACTTAGATTTCGGGAAGAAATTTTCCGTTAAAATGGCTACAATCATCCAAAAATTTTCACATATCAGAAATCGTTCTACTTAAAACTGGGAAAGTATTGGAAAAAAATCCCATCTCACAAAAATTATTTGTACACATTCGAGGAATCCGCAAAAATTTTTCCAGAATTTTTGGACACAATGTTGGACATTCACCAAAATTATCATTATTTATTATCAGAAACTGTCAACAATTTTCAAATGAAGTTGCCTTGAAAACTTTGTATTACTCTTACATACGGTCAAAGCTGGAGTACTGTTCGCCTGTATGGTATCCCCATTATGAAAACCATAAGTACACCATTGAGAATATATAACGTAAATTTCTTAAGTTTTTAAGTTTAAAAATTGATAATTTTTTATCCAGAAAGAGGATATGATCATTCGCTTTTACTTCATAGGTTTAATTTTTCTACTTTAGAACTACGTCGCATTATATATAGCTTAAAAATGTTATATAACATATTTCATAATAATGTGGACTATCCTGAACTATTAAGTCAGTTCAATTTTCAAATACCTCGAATCAATTCTCGGCAAAATAAAACTTTCTACAATAGAGCGGCTAGAACCAACGTACTTTTCAAGTCTCCTGTACATGTTATGAGCAGAAATTTCAATACGATATCGGACACCTGCGACATTAATATTAGTACCCTTTCGCAAATCATTAACTGTGCCAATGTTAAATTCAATACTTAGTATATAAATTTAACTGTCATATATACACCACTTTATTTTAGAATACACATGTATGTAGAACTATATATTTATATGTACCTTATTTTACAATTTGTCCTGTAAATGGATGATATCTGCTGGGCAATAAATAGATTATTATTATTAAAATGGCCACATACATATTTTCCGAATTTTCCCATAATTCTGAAAAAGGTCAGAAAGGTTCCATAAAAAATGATTTTGAACATGTTTTTGGGAATTCAATTTTTTGACAAAAGTGACCATTTTGGATACAATAGTTCATTGTTAATGAGAAATGACTGATTTGATTATTTTCTTCCCAACACACAGAGATAATATAAAACAATGTCGAAATTTGCTTTTTTATATCTAGCGCTGTACAAAAAAAAAATAAAAGAAATAAAATATACAAAAACAATATCTGTCCTAGAAAAACATACACTATTCTACATTAATTTATATACAAGGTATTTATAAAATATATAACAATAACCCTTCAAAAGACTGAGCTTTTTGAGAATTTGTTTGGACAGCCAAAATATTTAAACGTTTCGGGAATGCCAGATGATTTCCCAGTATTTTTTAACATTTGTGGATTTTGGATCAAAATGACCAAAAAAAGAATGATGCACATAAAATCTTATGGTTTCGAAAGTTTAAAGCATCCAGTAGATGCTGAAGACTTTCACTATCATACATTTCCATCGGAACAGTTCCAGGAAAAATCAATCATTTACGGGAAAATTCGGAAAATTTGTATGTGGCCATTTTGGTGAATGTCCAAAAATGTGTCCAAAAATTCTGGAAAAATTTTTGCGGATTCCTCGAATGTGTACAAATAATTTTTGTGAGATGAGATTTTTTCGAATACTTCCCCAGTTTTCAGTAGAACAATTTCTGATATGTGAAAATTTTTGGATGATTGTGGCCATTTTAAGGGCAACGGAAAATTTCTACCAGAAATCTAAGTGGACAGCCTTGTAGGGCTTTCCAAGACGAGCTTTCCCGCATAAAAAAGTCCGGCAAAATCTCAATCTCGTGTTCCGTAGGGTCATTTTTGTGCGAAAAATCTAGTTTCTTCCATGCAAACCTATTTTTGGAGCCAAATTCCGCGAAAATGAAGACCCAAAGCGAAAATTGAGAAAGAGGGATCGATAGGGAATTTTATGACGAACATTTAAAAAAAAATCACCTCAAACGGCCCAACCCTAAGGGGTGTACAGTAATTTGAGTGGCACAGTGGCGTTTTGCGCCACTGTGCGACGCATCAGTCGTTTGTTTGTTAGGTAAACAGGCTGATATACAAGGTGTCTCATAATTGAAGGTCAATATTTAAGAGGGTTAATCTGTGCAGACAAAAAGTTGATTAATATTAACTACACCTAGTTAATAGTGAAACTCATCTTTCAGGAACAAAATAATTTTCAGTTTTCACCAGTGCCACCACAATTAATATCAACCTGAATATAAAAAAATGGTAACCACTTACCAAAAATTATTTTCTAAATTGTGCTCCATTTTGCAATAAAAAAGATCTCTTGAGCAGTTTATCTAAACCACTACTGAGGAAATAAAGGATTTTTTACCTTAAAGTACTTTTTACAGTTTTTATTGAAACACTTGAAACTAATATCCTCCTTTTCGTTTAGAATCATACAAATACTTAGCTGTTCTATATTTTTTTACTGAAAAACAGTTCAAGATACGAACGAGAATATGAATAAACTCTTTTTTACTGTAAAACACTGTACATCCAATAAATCATAAACATACCTATGTTAATATGAATTTTTTGTCATAAAATCGTGCGCAGAATAATCTCTTTAAATATTGACATTCAAATATGAAATACCTTATATATTTGTAAGTGCGTATGTCCAATTTAAATGACCACATGTCGTCGTCTGACAACCACACTGTTCTATGTCCATTCTATTAAATTTTACAGGAGAGCATATTTAAAACTCAGTAAGTATGAGAATTACGAACCAACATATATTTTTGTACAGCATAACTTTTTCTACTTTCAATGACTGTTTTAGTATTAAAATAATAAATAAAACATGTTTTCAGAAAACACTTAAGAGTAAAAAAAATTACATTAAACAGTCTTATGGACATTAAAGGAGTATGACAATTCCGAACCAACATCTATTTTTTGTATAGGATCATTTTTTCTGTTTTCAGTGACTATTTTAGTATTAACATAATAAATAAAATATGTTTTTCAGAAAACACTTCAAGTAAAAAAAAAATAATTACATAAAACAGTGTTATGGACATAGAATTAAATTAAAAACTTTTGTGACCGCCTTATTTCTGTACAAAATTTTATTTCAAGGTAGAGTAATTAATAAACCCGGTACTAGAATAATGTTTATTTTGAAAGAATAAATAGTTTCTTACAAAAACCACATTCTGATTATTTTGTTGACATTTGATAACAATTTAAAGGCTTCTTGGCTTTAGTATCAAACATGAACCAAGAATATGCGTCTCTTTCGCACTAATCCTGTGACTAGTACCAAATGCCGTGGCTTGAACTTAAGACAATTTATTCTATGTCCACACATACGGAATAATATAGAACAAACTGTAACCAGGTTTAGATGGACATAAGATAAAATACTCCTTTTGATTATACAAATCTACTAGTGTATAATAATAATAATAATAATAAAGTTTATTTGCCCAAAAAAATAAAAATTTTTTTGTTTTACACATATTTAGTATACATACATATTATAATCATGCAGTAGGACAAAAAGGAAATACGCTCAGTACACCACAAAGTAGTTTCCCGATCTTCCGCGTATCCCAGAAGCGCGTGGATAAGAAGATATGCAAGAGCAACAAAATTATCAATATTAATAATAATCTATAAATAATCATCAAGAAAAAGTTTTTTTAGAGACATTTTAAAAGTATATGGCGACAATGATTTTAATTCAGGATTCAACTTATTGAACAATTTAACAATATTGTATGAAAATGATCGCTCAAAGAAAGCAGATTTGTGTGTAGGCATGGTTAATAGTCCTTTGCTACGTATATTAATGTTGTGCACGTCAGTCCTAAATATTAATTTGTCATAAAGGTAAGGGGGAGTCTTAGTAAAAATTAACTTATGATAAAAACATAGAGCATGATAATCTCTTCTTATTTTCATTGACAACCATTTTAAATTTTTAAAAGCGTTAGATATGTGATTAAATTTTCTTATCCCACATATGAAACGAACACAGGCATTTTGTACTTTCTGAATTCTATTACAATCAACACTATCTATACAACCATTATATAAAACATCACAATAGTTAAATTGAGATAGTACCATAGTTTCACAAAGCATAATTTTAGTATCTTTATTTAAAATATGCCTACTATTATATAACAATTTTAAATTACAGTAAGACTTCTTCAACATATGATTTACGAATAACCTGTATCTCAAGTTGAAGTCTAATATTACACCTAGATTTTTTGCCTCTCTGGTAATTTTAAGTTGATCATTACTGATATGTATGTTTATTAAATTTATGACTTCGTTAACCTTATATTGCATTTAGAATATATTCGCGTATAGCGGTTGGGGTATAGAATAATTTCATATAAAACTGTGGAGTTCAGAATAATGTGGACATAGAATAGTTTGGTTGCTAAGCGATGAAATGAAACAAAAAATTGTGGATAATATCAACACTTAGTCAAAGTCTATTATTCCTATATATCTAATGTAGACAAATTACATTTTTTCAGAAACACTATGTAGAAAAGCAAAAAGTAGTAGTCACGTGGGATAAATAAAAATGTACGTTTATCCCCTAACTGCACATATGTCCATGTAATAACTTACGCTTTAGCTTTATAAAACCAGACTCTTAGAGGGGCCGTTGAGATTTATACATAAAGTAAAAATGTACTCCACAACGTCGGCATGCCGCCATTATTTCATTATTAAAGTCAAGCACTGTTCCTCGAGCAGAGTAATAAAAACGAATGTTTTGAGACGGTAGACACGAAAATACCGAACGACTAATTGTTTCTTCCCCTCTTGAAACTTTTATAATTAGATTTGGATACAATTTCGTACTTTTTATATTCCCATATTCCCTTTACAGTTTCTTAAACTGGTGTCGGACAGATTTTCATCGTTTGATTTAAACGTAAAATATCCCCCCCAACATCGATAAGTATGAGGACATTTCAAATAAGCATCTATTTAAATCAATATTAAATGCCTTGTATATAAATATAACATAAATAATATTAAAATAAGAATTTTAATTCGTGTACAGGGTGTTAGAGGTTTGACTGCCTTTAATTTAACAGGAGATAGTATACATCAAAATTAGCAAAAAAACCTTATGACATGGATCCTTAACTTAACAATTTTCTAGAAAAAAATTAACAAATCTCCATTCCATATGTAAAAATTCAGTTAATTAAGGGTTTTCACTATAATCTTCGATTCTAAATTGAACTTTGTTGCACATATAAATCATATCGTCGCCTCAGAGCAACAGTAGGATATCTAAAAAAAGCAGTTTAGAGATATCTGTATTAAATAATTTGGAAATAACGCCTCTGTTCAATGAAACACTAAGATATAACAAAAAATAAAGTGTATTGCTTAAAAAATCACTTATCTTTGTGTAGCCTAAATACTCTAAACCAACCTTATAAAATGTAACACTAGGATAACACACATATCCTGGTATTCCGCTATTTTTCTTCTGCTAATACCGATCGCAAATAATGCAACAGTAAGTTACAATATACAAATCTTAGTGTTCCGTTAAAATTATTGCGTAAACGCAAAAGATATCTTGAGTATTCTTGTCAGTCACCTAACCTATAATTACTGCTGTTGCTGATTAATTTTTGTCTGAAAATAAATAAACCGAAAGTTCTAATTGAGCGAAAATGTAACGTATCTAGCAGAAGTCAATTTTTAGTTTATTTGGCAAAAAATCCAATAAAAATAGAGAGAAAGAGCAAGACAAAGAAAACGATAAGTAAAATATTGTTATTGTATTTACATGTAGGGGTTTCGTTTTAGCGGCGGTTTCACCCACAAAAGTTTTACATCAATAATTACTATTTTGTTGACTCAGAAATTAAATTAGTTGATTTCTAAATTATGCTTGATGTACAAATATTAAAATTTAACTTTTTGAATGCTTTTTTTTACCGTTAGAATTAAAAACGTTTAGGTGTTTTTAATGATATGATAATAATATCTGTGAAAATTTTAGATTGTAGTCAGTCAATATTACATTGCGGTATTGCCACGTTGAAAGAAATTATTAAAATGGTTTTTCTCCGTTCATGCAAAAAAAACAAAACTTTATTGAAGTATATTTAGTGAAAAAAGTGTTTTTTTATTGCACTAGTGCAATAAACTGTTTATTGCATTGATCTGTCATTCTACTACAGCCTTTTGACGTCGTGACAAACATAAACCGTCAAATCGACGTCACATTTTCTTATACTTAGTGTCATCTAAATAAAACATTTTTGGGTTTTTGCATGAACGTAGAAAAAATATTGTATGCAATTCGTACAAAAAAAGCTTATTGCACTCGACATGTTGTCCGACAATTTCACGTCGCATGAAATAAATACTTACTTTTTGTACTTGTTGCATAAATAACTATTAAAATCAAATTTATATTTATATATAATTATTCAAGTATATTGTTTTTAGTTTTTGAAATTGAGACTCGGGCATTTACGTCAAGTTTGCTTTTTTATTATAGTAGGTAAAATTACAAATAATTTCATCATTTAAATAGATAAGCAAAATATTTTTTTATTTTGCTTATATAAATGTAATCAAATAGTCTAAAAACAAATGCATTTTACTTGGGCAGTAATGATTAACAGATATATTAAATTACACAGTGTTTAGGGATGCACTAAGATATCTAACAAAAACAGGAAGATACTGTATGGAAATTAAATATTCTTTGGAGCAACAGTAGGATAAAGCAACATTTTTCTAGTTATTTTTCTTTTATTTTTTTTCTTAATAAGCATGTTCTTATAAAGCTTGAAAATCTATTAAAGTAACCAAAAATTTGTGTAAGTTCATCAAAAAATGACGAAATTATTAGAAACTGAATTTCAGTTAAATCTTTAATCTAAGTTTCCTCAGAATCGATTTTTTTTACATGTTCTACTGTTGCTCTGAGGCGGCGATATATTGTCTAATGCCTACAAAAATTTGGGATTTATATTTAGAAATGCTAAATTGACGTTGACCACCCTGTTTACTGCATTTTTAATCCACGTTAATAATTTGGAACGAGTACTAAGAAAATTCGTAAAATATATGAGTTTTAAAGTTGATGGTGTCTACCCGCCACAAGGCACTCCACAGTTGGAGTGCATGTCAAAAACACGAGTGATTGAACGGGTAAAATGGTTCAAGGAGGGGCATGAATCGGTAGAAGACGATCCACGTAAAGGAGTTCCCGTCACCTCTCGTATTGACGCGAATGTTGACCGTTTGCGTCACGTCTGACCGGCGCCTAAGCATTCGTGCGTTGTCTGACGAGTTAAACGCCAATAAAGAAACCGTTCGCAAGATGTTACACGAAAATTTGAATATGCGAAAGATTTGCGCATAGATAGCGCCATAAGTAACAGAAAGACATGCGATCTGCGAAGATGTGTTGTCCCGCATTCGGAGCGACGGTAGAGACTGGATGAGTCGAGTAGTCACTGGAGATGAGACCTGGATTTTTGAGTATGACTCCGAGACCCGTAAACAAAGTCAGCAGTGAATGGAAAAGGGTGGAGAGCGGCTAACGAAAGCGAGGATGTCCAAGTCACGACTGAAGGCAATGTTGATCGTTTTTTTCGATATCCACGCCATCATTCATCGTGAATATGTTCCTGTCGGCCAGACAGTGACTGGACAGTTCTATGTTGGCGTCCTGGAACGACTGCGGGCCCGCGATGAATATTAACTTGATAGCATGGGTACCAAACAAGGCTAGCATATTCTAATCTAGAACGGACTAAAGAATAGTATAAACATTTCAAAGCAGTAATGTTGTTGAACGATGTGGACTTACGGACAATAAAGCCCAAAGTTTTAAAGGTGGTTCTTGAGATTGTATTAATATGTTCAGAAAATGAGGTTTTAGTATCAAATATTACCCCTAAGTCTTTAATATTACTGCTGCGTGTCAATGGCTTTGAATCAAGATTGTAATCAAATAAAATTATATTTTTCTTTAAACTGAAAGAGCAAACTTTACATTTATCAATATTTACGGAAACCATGTTTTCTATACACCACACCTGTATTGCATTCAAAAGTTCTTGCAATGCTCGACAATCATCATAACAGTTAATGTTACGATAAAGCTTTAGATCATCTGCACAAAAAGGTGATTACACTGCAAAGATTACGATAAATCATTTATATAAAGAATAAACAGAAGTGGTCCCAAGTTAGACCCTTGAGGTACCCCAGAAGGAGTTAAAAAAATATAAGAACGGTATCCATTATATGACACATACAACTCACGACGGTCAAGATAAGATTTTGTGAGTAGTAGCAAAGAATCATCAAAACCAAATGATTTCAATTTCTGTATTAATATAGAGTGATTTACCTTGTCAAAAGCCTTCTCAAAATTTGTATATATTACATCTACTTGGCCTTTTCTATCAATATGGCCTTTTCTATACAAACTGAGTAAATTCAACTAGATTAGTCACAGTAGAACGCCGTGCAACGAACCCATGTTGATTAGAAGAAATGCAGGTGCTAACAACATTGTTATAGATATATGCATATAATGTCATTTCGAAAACCTTAGCAAAATTTGACAAAATGGCTATAGGTGGATAGTTCTTGATGTTAGAAGGGTTACCACTTTTTAAAACAGGGCAAACTCTTGTCACTTTCCACATGGTAGGAAAAGTGGCTGTTGACAACATGAGATTAAATAAAATAAGAAGTGGAGTACAAAATACGTCAGAAAAGTCCTTAATTAAAAAACTAGGGATTAGATCAATGCCGCAAGTCATTTTATTTTTCAATCTCTTAATAGAATTTCGAATATCCATCTCAGTAAATTTTTCCACATTAAAAACTTGAATGTTATTATACGGTACAAAAGTCATTAGCTAGATCAGTAGAGTATACACTAGAAAAATAAGTAGCAAAATTATTTACTATCTGAATAGGATTATCATAGGATTACCTGATCATATAGGAACATGTTAAATGGTATACGTGTAGTACGTTTTTTATTCTGAATAAAAGACCAGAAACTCTTTGGGTTAATTACAAAATTGTTTTGTATCGAATTCAAATAATTTTTATATGCATTAGATAATTGATTTTTGATATAAGATCTTAGTCTCTTGTATTCTTGAAAAAATAAATTAATCTGCGATTTTTTATATTTATTATAATACTAAGCTTTTAGTTTAATGTTATTAATGATATCAGCAGCGTAACAAGATGGACATCTACGTTTATACATTTTATATACAGGTACATATTGATATAAAATGCTATAAATAACTTCGTAAAAAGCAGTACAGGCAGAGTCAATATCGTTAAAGTTGCTTAAGAATTCCCAGTTTGTATGAAATAAAGCTTGATAAATACCAATAAAATTAACTTTTTTAAAATTATAAGATCTGTTGCTATTAATATTTGTGGGGAAATTTCTTAACTTGCTGCTTAAATTGATTGATATTGATAGCGACGGGTGATAATCATCCTCATTCACAATAGGTACCGAATCACGAGACACATCACATTCCAAAATAAACGATTGCATTTACTATTTTAGAAATTCTGATGTTTTTTCTTTCTCGCTTTAGCCAATAATAATATAAATTATTAAAATATATAATAAACGTCACAAATTATTTTTTAAAAGTACGCAATTAACAAGCTCTCATCGTGATATCAAAGACTCAGTGCTGCAAAGACGTTAAAAAGCTCACACAAAAGTTCGCGAACTTTCTAGGAGACATTTTCTGTATAAAAACGTCAAACGTTTAACATTCTATATAAACTGTATGCTTTAAGGTAGAATAACCTATTCTATATTTAATAATATTTTATTCATACTTTAACAAAATATTATTCTTTCAGCAAATCCTAAATTTAGTATTATTGTAAGAAAAAACTTTATTAATTGAATGAATCTGAGTGTTTATAATTTTGAGTATATTAATATACATACACATACATATTGATAAGATTTTTTTTCCATGTAATTATGCATGTAGTGAATATAACTAACCACGTGTACGATCATCATATCCTAAGACTGCAGTTCATCCTCAGACTTGGGATATCCTACACTCATGATCAACTCATCCAAACCGTCCGTTATGAGGCAATTACATTTTCAGGAATGCCTTTCCCTTTTTCAGCGCGCCCTTTAATTTCAGGGAATACGGCAAAGCTGTTTTCTGAACTTACGATTTACCCGCCGACCCAAATTATCATATTTCTCCACTTTTCCGCCACTCTGTCATTTACTGTTTCGCTTCCCGCGCATTTGTCCGCCTTCAAAGGGGCGCGAAACAGTTGAATCTGAAAAATGAACGACGTCAAATTCCTCCTCTAATATTGTTCTTTCATATAAATTCCACGGTTATATTCGCGGCGAGGATATTTTCCTGCGTATTCTTTCTGTTTGTGGCGGGCATTTTTCAGTGCGGTTGTCTTATGAAGAGCCACTTCTAGCGAGATGCATAATTTACGCCTTTCGTCGCACAGTGTACGCAAATAATTCTGCATCAAGAATAACAGTTACTTGATGTACCAACTCTTTAAGGATACATGGATAATATCGATATCGATTTTAACCACGTGCTCAGGGAGGTCTAAAAGACAATGAAAAATTTATTTCAGAATTCTAGCTCAATGTTTAAAAAATGGGGCAAAACCCTCTTTTCCTACGGAAAGTCGGCGTCTATGACAATCAATCATCGTCCGAGATGGCTAGATATGTCAACTACCGTGCGGTCGTTTTTTGCAGCGTTGTCAAGTGCAGGAACGACGAAATAAACATTTTTATTAGTAATAATACTTAAGCACCTGATAGATAACAGTTAATCCGGTTAGGTGCAGTACTTTGTATTCATTCTTTCATTGCACATTGCCAAAACTACATTTTCACTCCTTGCAGATTCGTCATAATTATTCACTAATATATCAGACATACAATACTTCATTTAATTATTTTAAAACGTTTAAAATTAGTCACTAACTGTTTTAAAATAACATAACCTAGAATACTGCATTGCTAGGAGCATACTCTCCAAACCTCAAAGAACATGCGGAGCTTAGTTATATTCAAAGGTTCTAAGAAACATTTTCACAGAATAATGTAAACTTTTTGGATGTTATAGTTTAAAATATTACTAATTATTTTATGCAAACATCGTCGATTACTGTTAATATTGCTGCTATTATTAGTATTAACAGAATTTAATTCCCCAACAACACAAGAAGTAAAAATTTATCGCCGTGAAGTGCACCTTGCATTAATGGCCTACAGATGGTGTCTGCAGATGTCAAAAAATATTGCATATGGTACTCTGATTAGTTTGAAATAATTTTTCAGTACTTGCTTTTCGCAAATTTAATTGTTCCCGTGTTTTTTAGTGTACTCGTATTTACAAATATGTCGTATTCAAATGCCTAGATGACGGATAAGGTGCTGATTTATGACAAGCGCATATTATCGTGTGGCACCGTAATACCAAAGACGGTTTCCGCGTATACAAAATATTATGCTGAATACTTTTTGAACCACATTGAACAACTGTTATAATGCCTTAGCGGTAAACGTGTGGCAATGTTATAAAATTAGGCTGACTAATTAAACTAACAAAAAAATTGTTGACGACTTACTGAACTTGTTCCATCTAGGTGTTGTTATTTTATATTAAGTATTTTTTTTATTTAGGCATAACTTCTGATGATTTAATTCAATGATTTTTCTTTATTGTTTTTATTTTCATTAAATATTAAATGAAATGTCATTTTGTTTGACTTAATGGTGTCAAATTAAACATTTCTAATTAATGCTCTCCTACCAAAAAACTTTAATTTAAAAGTGTAAACTATTTTAGTTTAATACTATGAGATGTTGATTCAAATATCAAGCCTTCTGCCTGAAAATAATTTGTGTTGGCTAATGAAAGCCATTGCCGTTATTTATACTGCATCTGCTCCGTCCGACATTGAGTAGTTAATGACCGCTAGATGTAGCTTGTTAAATTTCGCATATCCTGTAGAGCACCAGAAGATAAACGATTACCGACCAAGTTTGCCAGGACAGGAGATAGAAGGACGGCCCCTAGTAGAATAAAATTACGAGTCAAAATCGAGGAGAGAGTCGCTGCAGCTATTAAATATTTAAAGACAGCTTGCAATTTAAGTGTCTTTAAATTTTCTAAATACATAAATAGGTAGGTAATCTATAATCTATACAGTATGCGCCAAAAGTATGGAATCAATTCAATAAAAACGAAACAATTATTTTTTGGGAAAAATCCTCGAACAGGTCGATTTTTAATTTAAAAAATACATATTTTAGCGTAAAATGCGATTTTCAAATGTCATTTGTTTTCGAGTAATGACGTCATCGATTTTTTTTAAATGGCAACACCATATTTGTTTCCTTGATTGTGAAAGATCGTTTAATTCTCTGCTGAAACCATATGGTATCGTCAGGAATGTCAGGGTCATTATCGTTAGGAAAAATTACTGCAAGGGCTGGAACAAGGTAATTTTCTAGAAACTCTAAATATCTTTGTCCTGTAAGGGTTCCTTCAAAGAAGAAAGGCCCTACTATTCTGTCGTCAACTATTCCAGCCCACACATTTAATTTCTGAGGGTGTTGGGTATGTGCCTCTGCCATCCAATGAGGATTTTCCCGACTCTAATATCTGCAAGTTTGACGGTTTACTGTACCATTCAGACAAAATGTGGCCTCATCTGAAAAAAGTATTTGCCGGTGTAAATTTCTATTTCCTTGACATAAATCCATTAGAATTTCGCAAAAGTGTAAGCGGCGATCGGGATCATTGAGTTCCTGCACAAGTTGAATTTTGTAGGGATGATATTTTTCCTTCCTCAAGATACGTAGCACTGTGCTCTGATTAGTGTCATTGTTTAATGCAACCAATCGTGAAGAATTATGAGGATTAACCACCATACTTATCAAAATGTTCTGTTTCTGATTTTCATTAATGCTTGGACGTCCAGGTTTTGGAATATTTACAACATTACCAGTTTCTCTAAATTTAGACTCTACTTTACTGACTGTTGATTGGCTGATAGAGCGATCTGAATATTTTTCATTAAATAAATCGCAAACTTCCTGTTGAGTTCTAGTCATATTCCCGCATCCGATAAGAATTAAAATTTCAATTCTTTGAGTAACAGTTAAATGTGCCATAATACTTTAAATTGAATAATAATTTATATGTCGCTTACAATACTTATTAGAAAGTCGGTGTAACAATGACACTTTGCAAAGATTTTCACCTACGTGGAATTCGAAAAACTAAACTTGATAACGTTTTTGCTTTATTTTAATTGATTTACGTTTTCTAACATTCAATCGTCATTTACTGGAAAACTTTCCTATGTAAGAGGGCAAAATTTTAGTACTGTCTGATAGAGAATTAAACGATCTTTCAGAATCAAGGAAAAAAATAACATTTGAGAATCGCATTTTACGCCAAAATATGTATTTTTTAAATTAAAAATCGACCTGTTCGAGGATTTTTTCCAAAAAATAATTGTTTCGTTTTTATTGAATTTATTCCATACTTTTGGCGCATACTGTATAAGTAAACTGTATAAACATTCTAGGTGATATTTTACTGCTATTGCGATTATTGCAAATTTCTTTATAAATTTGGTGATATGGACTATAAATACTTCTCATGAGAGTGTAGTTTAGGCCATTTCGACCACAAGAGGGTTCAAATATGTAGATGACCATACTGCTCTTAGACATTAATGTCTAAAGTAATGAGAATAAGTTTTAATTAGTCTTATGTATGGTCATGTGGAAATATTTAAAATAAAGAATTCGATATTACACTCTTTAAAATAAATTTTGCGATTTCTTTTGAACTGCTAACGTATCTGAAATGAAATCTACTTTCAACTTTTAACATTAGTTCTTAGTTGTTTCACTCACCAAAAGTGATTTAATGGAATTTCTACTGAGAACTTCCTAAAATTCAAAAAGTGTTTTGAGGAAGTGTGATTATTATTGCAAAAGCATGTGCCTAATCAAATGGGGCATTGTTGTCATCACAAAAAATATCAATATTTCTTCTAGATATATTCGATAATTCGACCGTGCATTTAAACTTGTAAACCCGTATATCTGAGGTAACAAAATTATTTTATAATATGAATTACGTTATAAAAAAGTAATTTAAACTAGCTGTTTTGGATATTTGGTACATTACTTTATCTAGGCACCGCAAATCTGGCGATCCTTCCCATCAAAATAAGTTATTATTTAACAATTGGAAGTCTGAACCGGGATATAATTGCATCTGCGCCCTTTAACAGGGGGATTTTAAGGGTCAAGCAGCGATTTGCCAAACCTACGGCTTCTTAACAAAAGGACCAGCGGACCAGCTATTGTTGCAAAAGTATACATTATGAAATGAGCAAGGGTCATCGTCGACTGTACTAGATTAGATTAGAAAATTGGGGCGGCTGTAATATCCTAATGACTTCTCCCAGATTTATTCTGACCCTCCATATTTGGCGTTCGTTGTCCATCTTTAACCCTCTGCTGTGGCCCACGGCTTTGGTCTTTGTATCAACTTTCATAATTTGGCTTTTACTCTTCCCCATCGTTAAGGAAAACAACATTGTTGCAAGCTATAATACTACAGATGAAATTGAATTAATTAAAATTATTTTCTTTTTTTAATTGATACATACTTCCTTTGCACATTACGAAAGTAATGAAGTGATAGGCAGCATAACTGCAATAGAATATTTTATAAAAATAATGTACCTGACCTTATATGATGATATTTGTCACTTCGAGAATATTAGAGCCTAATGAATATAGAAATTTACAGAAAGAAATAACTTTATATTACCAGCATATAGGACAGTTTTACTGTAGCTCAAAATTAATGTCATTAATAAAAATGAGGAACAATAATGGTCCTTCTCATAATAATAATAATAATAATAATTCATTTATTTGCCCAACAGAAAACTTCCACTTACAGGACAAAAAATGGTGTGCAAAATGAACACAAAAAAAAATCAGTAGACAGTAACAACAAAACAACATATTTAAATTATTACATATAAGCAAATAGGTAACTTAAATAAAAAATTAATATAAAAAACAAAAATAAATGGTTATTATAAGCAAAAATAAATTAGGTACGGTAAAGAGAGAATGTACAATAAAATAAATTATAATTGAAAGGTATTAGATACAATTGATTTTAATGAATAAATACCACTGTGGTTAATGTCACATTGACCAGATATCTTATTAAAATTAAGTGACATAGTATATACTGGTGATTTTTTAAGAATATTGGTTGCCGGTATTGGCAAATAAAACGTGTCAGTCTGCCTAGAACCAAAATTTGATATTCTCGTATTGAAACGTTCCAAAAGTAAAGAGCAATCAATGTTGTTATTAAATAGTTTAAATAAGAATATAATACTACACATAATACGCCTAGTCTTTAGTGAAGGAATATCAAAGGTCGATAATAGTAACTCATGAAGTCTTTAGTTCCACTGCATCTTTCCAGGATAACATTATTCAGCACATAATTAAATATAATCGGACTTTTCTTTCTGGAGAAACTAATTACCTTACACTTAATATTTAATTTAAGTGAAAATAAACTGCACCAATTTACAATTGCATCTATCTGAGACTGCAAGTACAAACAATTCGCAATACTATTTATATTACAATAAATTTTAAGGTCGTCTGCATAAAGAAGTTTATGGCAGTCAACAGAATTCATAAGTCCATCAATAAACAACAAAAACAAAAGGGGCCCAAGATTTTATCCCTGCGGAACACCCGATACAGCTAAGAAAGGCCGAGACCTAAACCCATTATATGCAACATAGTAAGATCGATCTACTAAATAAGTTTTGAAAAATTGTACCAAAGGAGTGGAGAATCCAAATTCCTTCAGTTTCGTTAACAATATATTGTGACTAATCGTATCAAAAGCCCTGGATAAATCTGTGTATATCACATCAATCTGACCTCTAGAATCAAGTGCCTCACATAAATCTTGAGTAATTAAAGCCAAATTAGTAATCGATGATCGTTTATCTAGGAATCCGTGTTGATATGGAGAGAGTAAGTTTTTTACTGACTGATATATGCAACTATATAGAGAGATCTCCAAGACCTTAGCAAAATTGGGAAGTATTGAAATTGGTCTGTAATTGGATATATTAGTTAGATCTCCACTCTTTAGTACAGGACATATTCTACCCAATTTCCAACAAGTTGGAAACTGGGCAGTACGTAAGGACAAATTAAAGATTGTTAACAAGGGAGCGGTAAAGACACCCGCGCAATCTCTCACCAAAAAACTAGGCACCAAATCGTGACCCGCAGTGAATTTGTTTTTTAATTTGGAAATAGACTGTCTCACAATACTCTCAGTTAATTGATTAATATTAACACAAGGTAGATTATTAAACATATTATCAGGTATAATAAGGTTAGTATCATCTTGTACGTATACACTACAAAAGTACTGTGCAAAACCATCTACAATGCTTTAGGGAGTGCTAAATTCAGAGCCATTATTGGTATACATTTTACCGGGTATTCTTGAATTACCGCGTTTCATATTTATAAAAGTCCAGAATCGTTTGCTATCCGTCAATATACTTTGTTGTCTTTTTGTAATTGTTCTCATACGATATTCTCATGTTCAGATGAGAAAAAAAGTTAATAAAATTTTCAGTAAGACCTAAACCAGATAATTTTTGTAAAAGACAAATAATATGTTGAGGTTAAAATTACTAAGCGCGTTCTATTTAAGTGATCCAATCCATTGAATTAACAGACAATCGTGCCAACATTTTTTTGTATTTGGTTAAGCGTAATTTATCATTTGTCACTGAACGAATTCTATACGTTTTCCAACCAGATTTTTCTCTTATTTAGACGATATTATAGCTCATTAAGCGGGATTCTAGCGTCGAGAATATTAGAGCCGAACATTTTGTATAACTAAGTACCCATTCAATTTCCTCCATGACGCCATTCATCCCTGCCAAATAATAATTATTTCTTGACACGAAACGAAGCGGACGGGTCGAAGAAGGGAACAAATTATCCCACGTCTGCAGAAAACTGCTCGGTGGGGTCCTCGAGACGCGTCGGAGGTAACAAGAGTAATTAAGGAAGCAGCACTACAAAAATATTACGATACTTTTTACATAGACAGAAGCCGTGGCTTAATTTTGTTTCAATTTCAAAAGCACGATTCCCTGCAAAACAAATTGGTGCATTTTAAAATAGAGCCATTGCCTTAATTTTATGGTCCAAAATAGTGGAATGTCGATATAATTTTATAGTCAGGAATTTTAAACTCTATTAAATTTACCAAAAAGAATTTTATTCACAATCGGTTAGTAATATACAGGGTGTCCAGAAACTCTCCTGACAAACGAAAACCGGAGATTCCTCAGATAATTTTAAAGCAATTTAACCCAATTCACATAGTCCGAAAATGCTTCCTAAGGGAACTAGAGCTCTTTGAAGATGGCACCTTGTAAATAGTTTTGTTTAAATGCCTCCAGAACGCTTCTACTTAGAAAAACAAAAACTGGTACGCTTGTTTAGCCTTCAGAGATGAATCGATTCCATCAATTGCGAATTTCTAGTACCGGTCATAGGCGTCCGTTTTGGGTAGGTCAACGGTTATTTTAACGCATAACATCTTTGTATTTAACTTTTAAGCATTTGTGACACTAGATTATTAAATTTTCAGTTATACTACTACTAAAAGGTACTCTTACTTCATTAGGATACACCGTTTTCTAGAAAAATGGATTTGAAAATTTTTCGTTTTTTCGTCATTAAAGTTTAAAAATTTTAGTTAAAGATTTTTAAAAACAAAGTATTTATTACAATGGAACGAAAGTAACAAAAAAAAGTATCAAAGGTAGATAGTTACAAAAGATGCTCGATGTGATGACCATTAGTCTCTATGCATAAATTTACCCTTTTGCTTAGAGAACGCCGAACAGAATGTAATTTTTATGCAAAATACAGATTTTCTTATAATATTATTTTATTGGTTTTCACATTAGAAGCAATTGGGTCTTTATTTTGACACAGACAATGTAATAAAATAATACTATAAGAAAATCTGTATTTTGCATAAAAAAGTATATTCTGTTTATTATTTTTTTTTGCAATTGGCGTCTTTAAAACAGGTTCTACATTATCTTGAGCAACACGAAAATATTTAGGTACATTTTTTTTAACTAAAATTGAAAAAATGTAATAAATACAAAAGATAAGGGCAACATGTAGTATATTTCATGAAAGACGAAAAAACAGGCAATTTTTTGTGGCCATAGCCTGCTTCAATAAAACAAATATTTATCCGTCTAGAGGGCGCAGCGAACCACATACGATATTTCAAAAATCTGTTTATATCAGGTGGAAGGTATCAATTTTGCAATAAAAATTTATTACCAATAAGTTTTCTCTATCTCGTAAAATAAAAAAGTTAGACAGCCTTAAAGTTTGGGCACTTTACAGGTTTTTTGTTATTACTCATAAAGTTGGCCCTGGATCTCAAATTTGTTTTTACGAACATAAAGGTCTCCAAAAATGCAACAAAAAATAATTAAAGATTTTTGACGTATCTCGCATATTAAGCGAGATACATGGGAGTGGCCCTCTTATGTGATACAACCTGCATATATATTTAAAATCGAATAATTTGACTACTAACTACAATAGAAAATAATTTTATAATAATTTGAATTTCAATAAATTTAATTATTGCCATGTTGGTTAAGGACCAGATCCTGGCAAAATTAATGTTAATATAATTGAAAAGTTAGAACAATTTTGCCAAAAATTCTTAGGCATAAGGAAATTGAAAACTGTCTTGAGTTGTTAGCTCTGTTCTTAATAGACTCGCTGTCTCCAGTCACAAAATTATGTGCATTTACTTAGCTTTAGCTGATAAACTTTGAGCTGGACTTGTTGCTCTCAGGTTAGGCTCCATAGGGGTAGCACCTCTGAGTTCGCCCATTATTGATTTCATATACTATTGCTGTTTAAGTTTTATGAGTCTTAACTTAATTTTAACAATTATTACTTTACAAAATCGAAAGATTCTGAGATAGATTGCAACCTGATAATCAACACTTTAAAAAAAAATCTGTTTAGGAATTTAGAGAAAAAAGACGAAAAATTTGATCACATTGTGGATTATCCAAAAACTAATTCAGGATGACTATCTGGAGCTGCGAGAATCAGTATGACTTGTTGCATGTTGAAAAATAGTATTCGTAGCATTTTACACTAGTACACATTTTATTGCTTGTCGATCTACCTTCAACATATCTAATTTGCAAGGGAATTTTGATGCCTGCTACGTTAAAATATTGTACAATGAACTATGCGAAAATACTCAATTTTTGAGGGTCATGATAAGTATACCTTTTTCCCCCAAATTTAAAGTTTTTTAATAAAAAACGTGATGGTCAAAAAAGTTACGCACGCATTTACGTCATGGCGTATGTGGCACCCTCTAGGAAAAACGTCGAAATAGACAGATTATGATTTTTCATATCCAATTTTTAATTGATACAAAGACAAGTGTAACTACTACAAAAAATCACTTTTTAAATTCTAACAGCCGGATTCATGAAAAGGCCGTAGCGTTAGTCGGACTAACCAGCTTTGCGCCCGTGTAAAACGCGTTAGTTGGTCTAACCAGCCTTGCGCCCATTCACGAAACATGCGTTGCTAGGTAGGCTGTTTATTTACGTCCATATTTGCGCCAAAAGTTAGACCCAGTATTGTACCTGTCTAAAAATCGCGTAACTTCGGCCTCTAGTTCCTTGCGTTTCCCATTGTATATTTAGTATTTATATTCAAAAACAGTACTTTTCAGTGCTACGGATTAGTTAAAATATACTCGTGTCAAGAATTCAGACGTCTTACGTCACGACTGACGTTACACATTTGTTTTTATTGTCAACGTAATTTTCGATATTTGGTCGCGTTGAAAACAATTATTTTTTGCAATTTAGTGCAATATATAATGCAAACTGTTAGTGTAGTATATAGTTTTATTACTATCAGTTACAGTTTCTTAAATATTTTGATGAAAATATTGTGAATTATTCTTTTGTTCGTATGACGTAAGTCGTCTGAATTCTTGTCGCGAGTATAGTAGTGAATAGGAGTATGCCTTTTGTTTAAATTGGTGCAACAGATGCGTAAATTTTTCGCGTAACCTCCGCTAGTCTGACTAATGTTACGCCTTGTTGATGAATCCGTAAGAAACTTTGCAAACTGTATCTTTTTTATTATCAGCATTTTATTAAGGCAAGTTGGCTTAAATCGTAATCATTTGAAGTGAAAAATCTAGTATGTGATTTATTAAAACAGTCATACCAATAACCATACTTACAATAATGGGACCTTTGCGCTGGGGAGCAGGGAATCTTCTAGAGATCAGCCAACGGCTGACCGCCGACCTTTGGCCATGGACTGGCTGACATTAGCCCAGTTTCAATAGTATTTATACGCATTCGAAAAATGCTGAGTACATCAGTATTACAGTACCTATTGAAAGAATGGGAACAGCCAGCAAGTCTATCGCTTGGTTCTTAGAGAAAGCAAGAAGGATAGACATAGTTTGGTTTGATAGTAACCTTTGCCACTGGGCACTTTTAATTGTTTTGAATTTCACTTGTGTAACATTGACACACTATCGATTGTAAATATGTTAATAAATTTGGTTCAATAAAATAATTTAATATCTGGATGTACAACAAAAGGTTTTTAAAATAGTTATAATATGTGTCCAGCTGTAAACCACCTCCTCTAAGATCCTCCTTGTTGACAATATTGCCTTTCCAATAGTTAATTGAGTAGCTTTAAACTAGATATAAAGAATGTACGTTACTTTAGGCATACTCAGTGAGACTATTATTTTTGTAATTTTATGTTAAGTACTGTGTATCTACCTATACACATTTTTCTAACTTGTCTTCTAGTACCTTCTACTGATATCTTCTCGTAGTACAGAACAAATGTTATGATTTTGCATATATTCAATCTACAAAAAACCCAAATATCTCACTCTATTGTTTTATTCGTATGCTGGAATTGATTATCTATTCAATACAATCAAACTAATATTACTGTTCACAGTATTTACCCTTGTACTCTGACTATTTTGTTTGACTACACCACATTCTCCAATTTCAAACTAATTGTATCACTGAATAGGAAAATATATACATTGGTGTCTACATAGAAGAGAATAATTTTACATTTCCGTATACCAAACGCAGGACCAGAATATTTGATTTTATATGATGAACAATACTAGTAGATTGCTTTTGCAATTATTGACAAAATCATGTTTACAGAATCTGTCTGTAGGCATACGTGAAATGGGAAAAATGCATTCAATCTGAACTAAAATTTGTTGTAGCCTGAAAACCAAAATTACTGAGAAAATGGTTTCTACAATTCATATCACAACCTTCATTAATTAAATAACAGACGTTTATTTCTGAAGTTAACTTTTACTATATATTTTTGTACCTGAGAATTAAAGTGTGTCACAAAGTAATAAAATGCATTATGGCTGGTTGTGATTAATTTATTTTATTTCCATATGGATTTGATATTTTTTTTATTAAAAAAGAATTTACTATGACTGAGATCGGGCGATCACATTAGTCATTGTCTTTTTATAAATGAAATAATGTTATTTTCTAAAAGCTTTCACACTATAGATATATTATTTGTTAAATATATCAATATTAAATAAAATATTTCTTTTTCAACCATTAATTGAAGAAATATGAATGTTTTATTTTCATGTTTCACATTGGCCAGAATTCACAAATGCATTTCATGTAAGACAGCTGAATTCCGTGATCGTACTAATTTCGTTGGTTGGTAACTTCTACTTATTTAGCTCATCTTATATTTCATCCCTCCTCTCTTTCTCTCAATCGTTAACATTTACGTATAAGATTACTACTATAAACGCAATCTTATACTAAGCTAAAAATAATTTCGCCACATAATAAGCTGCCTGCGGAACTCGGAGAGAAGATTTTGATACTTCCTCCGTTTCTCCTCCTCTTTTAGGACAATGTTGTTCTCCGATGAAGCCGAGAACTCAATCACAAACATCGTCCTAAGCTGGTGGTCGAGCAGGACTTATTGGCTTGAATTTTCCTGAGAGTGGAGAATGAATAGTTCCAATAAATTCGACACTTCTTATTCCCCACAACGGATTCTATATCATCCGGAATATAAGGCAGCACTGGCGCCTCGTCTATCTCATACGAGTGTCGCAAATGATAGTACAATACCCGTAAGTCTGAATCGTGTCTTCGGACATACGTTATTATTATTATTAAATTAAAAGTATGTACTCACACCCTATAGAACATATGACCTTGTAGAATGCGATTAAAAAAACAGTTTAAAAAAGTTTCCAACAGAACCATTTGCTGATTAGTTTGTCGCGTAGAAAATAAATCCGGGAACTTTCTTACCACTGCGTAACATAATAAGGACGAGTACGGCCCAAGTGGAAACCAATCCCGACCCCGTGAGCATAGATTATTAATACAACGTAACCGAGTAATCTCAGGTAGGTCTGCGGGAGGCTAAGAGAGTAAAGTGGGGTCTATATAACATTTATAAACCAGTACGTGACAAGGCCTACGGGGAAGGCGAAAACCCGCTGCGGTTCGGGAGATAATTCAGCTCCCCTGCGAACTTCTGGAGGATTACGCGATACGACGATTACGCGATAGGTGACCTGAAAATTGTGGAAAAAGTGTATTTTCCCGAAAAACCTTATAAATAATTGCACACGTGGTTTAGTAATCATAAGTTACTATAGAATATTATTGTGGTTATTTCAAAGCATTTACTTTCGAAAGTTATTATTCCGTCACTATAATTTGTGTTGATTTATACATTGTAATTATTAGGTTGGAATTGTAAAATATAGATATGTAATTTTACTGAGTAAATAATTTAAATTTTCTTATATTTTATATATGCATTTGTGCTAGATGGCCATTACCCGCCGAGAGGTGTTCCACAAGTGGCATTTTATGATTTTAAGATTTAATATGGGCAGTCTACTGAACAGGCGCAAAATGTCATCTGTGGTATTTTTGTATACAATTTTGAGCAATATAATAAAATGTGAGGACTTAGGAATGAGTTTCCATATCCCTATAGCAAGTACGCGGCAACAACACCTCTTACATATGAAAAATTATCGCACTATATAGAGCCTCCCCAGTTTGTCAATATTATATTATTTTTGTGGTCATATGGAGAGTATGTTGGATGAAATTGAAAAAAGGGAAAAGTTCTTTCTTTTTATGCCATAGAAAAAAGTCTGCTTATTAAAATGTACAACAGTATAGGCTAGTCAATATATATGCAGGATATCTCTAATAAATTATTAGAAGTACAGTAGATTTTATTATTTGAATTCAATAATAAATACACTATGCGAGTCAAATTTTTATTTCTAAATAGTTAAGAGGGCATTGCCAGAAACAGAAAAAATAATAATAATATAGTTATATATTTGACTCAACTTAAAAGAAGCCACATGAACAAGCAATTCTACAAATGCAGAAATAGGTAAGATCTCATTTATTGTGGTTAAATTTTCGAGTTCCCACAGTTTCAAAAGTGAACTTAGATATTTACAGATGAATGTTTTCGTTAAACCAGGTTAGTAAATTCATTAGCATACCTAGATGTTTGGTGTCAGAGAGCATATATATGACTTCATTGATAGGAATTGTAGGAGATTTTATATATGTTAGCTTAAAATACCTTTCTAATATAGTAAACAAATCTAAGACAAGTTTGAAACAATTCCATTTAAGCATGTAATTTTCACAAGTATCAATCATTTCGGTTTTGGCAGCATTTATATACTACTGTTCGAGTCTACATTCCACGATTTTATTCCCTCATGGTTCTACGAGTATAAAGACAATAAACTGCCCGAAATTTATCGTCGTTTTATGAGAACTGTGTTTATATCCCAGCAAGGGACTCTGCATTTTTATAAAAAATTGAAATTTTAGGGACCTTCAGAGACCAGATAACAGTATACACGTTATTTCGTGGAAGTAAACATAAAACTCGGAGAGCGCGGTCTTAAATTGACCGCCAGATATTTATTACTTAAAACGGAAGTCCCGATAAAACTTCCGTGTAAGATTTCATCGCAATAAATCGCTAAGCCCGTTCATACTCCTTAAAGTGGATGGTTTTCAAAATAAAATTATTACGAGGCTCGTACCTGAAGCGGGGCACAACCAGAGATATTTTTATATCGTTAGAAGTAGTCGAGGAATTTATCAATTCTGGGGATTTCAACTTTAAATCAGATGGGGTTTAGAAGTTTCTCCAGTAATGGCTTCATTCATTATCCACTCGTTTTTTTTCTTCGATAAATTTTAGACATGCCTATTTAAGAGTCCTATTAGGCGGCTGCATTTCGAACTGGATTATTTCTAGGGGGAATTAAGAAGGTTTTCTATTCTTGAATAATCTCATCATATTATAGTAAAGCTTGTTTCTTCATTGAAATATTACACAGTAAAAAATAACATCGAGTAAGTTCAAACTCATTTGAGTGATTTAATTTGGTGTTGAATTTTGAGTAAATTTAACATTTTAACAAAGAAATGAGCTTGTTTAGATAATACTTGGTTAGAGAATACGTGTGAGTGAGAAAATACTGTGCAAAAATAAGATTGTTCTAACTCGATAATGGACCATGGACCGCAATTGTAAATACAATTTTAAATTACAATTAGCATAAGGTAATTGTTTCTGGCGTTCTATATAGTTTATGATTTCTATGGGCATACTTACTAAGGAGAGCTAAAAAGCGGTATATATCTGATGTGCCGCTAATGGATGATTTAGATGACTTTTTAATGAAAGATTTAAAGTCTTCTATACAGTATGCGCCACAAGTATGGAATAAATTCAATAAAAAAAACAAATATTTTTTGGGAAGAATCCTCGAACAGGTCGATTTTTAATTTAAAAAATACATATTTTAGCGTAAAATGCGATTTTCAAATGTCATTTGTTTTCGAGAAATGACGTCATCGATTTTTTTTTAAATGGCAACACCATTTTTTTTCCTTGATTCTGAAAGATCGTTTAATTCTCTATCAGAAAGTACTAAAATTTTGCCCCCTTGCATAGGAAAGTTTTCGAGTAAATGACGATTGAATGTTAGAAAACGTAAATCAATTAAAATAAAGCAAAAACGTTATCAAGTTTAGTTTTTCGAATTCCATAGTTCTTTTATGGATCACGTAGGTGAAAATCTTTGCAAAGTGTCATTGTCACACCGACTTTCTAATAAGTATTGTAAGCGACATATAAATTATTATTCAATTTAAAGTATTATGGCACATTTAACTGTTACTCAAAGAATTGAAATTTTAATTCTTATCGGATGCGGGAATATGACTAGAACTCAACAGGAAGTTTGCGATTTATTTAATGAAAAATATCCAGATCGCCCTATGAGCCAATCAACAGTCAGTAAGGTAGAGTCTAAATTTAGAGAAACTGGCAATCTTGTAAATATTCCAAAACCTGGACGTCCAAACATTAATGAAAATCAGAAATAGAACATTTTGATAAGTATGGTGGATAATCCTCATAATTCTTCACGATTGGTTGCATTAAACAATGACACTAGACAGAGCACAGTGCTACGTATCTTGAGGAAGGAAAAATATCATCCCTACAAAATTCAGCATGTGCAGGAACTCAATGAAGATGATCCTGATCGCCGCTTACACTTTTGCGAAATTCTAATGGATTTATGTCAAGGAAATAGAAATTTACACCGGCAAATACTTTTTTCAGATGATGCCACATTTTGTCTGAATGGTACAGTAAACCGTCAAACTTGCAGTCGGGAAAATCCTCATTGGATGACACAGGCACATACCCAACACCCTCAGAAATTAAATGTGTGGGCTGGAATAGTTGACGACAGAATAGTAGGGCCTTTCTTCTTTGAAGGAACCCTTACAGGACAAAGATATTTAGAATTTCTAGAAAATGACCTTGTTCCAGTCCTTGCAGTAATTTTTCCTAACGATAATGACCCTGACATTCCTGACGATACCATATGGTTTCAGCAAGACGGTGCACCTCCGCACTATCCGCGCCCTGTACGAGATTTTTTGGACAACTGTTTTCCTGGGAGATGGATCGGCAGACGCGGACCGATAGAATGGCCTGCAAGATCGCTAGATCTTACACCTCTTGACTATTTTTTATGGGGATACTTGAAGTCAAAAGTGTACATTAATAAACCACGTAATTTAGAACTTCAAAATCGCATTCGGGACGAAATACGCAGAGTTACCCCAGAAATCATTCATAATGTGCAAGAAGAATTTCTTCACAGACTTGCGCTTGTCAAGAAGTTGGTGGATGGCAATTCGAACATTTAATTTAAGTATACAATTTAATCAATTGTATTTTATTTTACATACCTCAGAATTGTTACTTTTTTATGGATAAAATTTACGTTTTCTAACATTCAATCGTCATTTACTCGAAAACTGGACTGGAGGACAAAATTTTAGTACTGTCTGATAGAGAATTAAACGATCTTTCAGAATCAAGGAAAAAAATATGGTGTTGCCATTAAAAAAAATCGATGACGTCATTACTCGAAAACAAATGACATTTGAAAATCGCATTTTACGCTAAAATATGTATTTTTTAAAGTAGAAATCGACCTGTTCGAGGATTTTTCGTTTTTATTGAATTTATTCCATAATTTTGGCGCATACTGTATATCTTTTTTTAATAATTAAATACTACTAAGTGAGTAATATTAAATTGTATATATAAGGTGGGTAGAGTAGTACTCCAGACAGGAATACAACATAGCATCTAATTATGTACTTCAGCTTTATTCTTTCATAATGAAATCTTATTATTTACTTTATTCAAAATTATTTAATATTATTTTAAATATTTTCAGTAATTCTTTCAAGTCACTTCACTTCAAGTAAAGAAAGCATAACTTTATTTTGAGAGAAACAGTAAACTCCAGTAATTCATGCTATCAAATACCTTATATTAAGCATAGGAATTTTCTTGATTTCAAGTAATTTTTGTTCTTAAATGAGGAATATTCTTAGAAAAGTATAGTGTCATATGTGTATGTACAGTTGCACCGAAAACAAAATCAGCAAACAACTCCATTTATAAATTTTAACAAAATTTTCAACAAAACAAATCATTTTTTTTTTGTTAAAAATGTTTAAAATGACTTGTATTCGTTCAAAAATGCGGCGCCCTTAAAATCGCTAAAAAAACGCAATTATGAACTTTGTTGCAAACTTCATCATCCGGCTGTTCGACCAGATAATCCAAAGCACCCGGAAATGGTTTGCATACACCCCGGAACAATCGTATTAGGACAATATTAAATAGACTATGAATATAAAACAGGGTTCCGTTGGTTTGAATTCGCGTTCTAATAGCCCTCTCAAGAGGCTTCCATCGGTTCTCCGAGTTGCCCGGGCAATATCCTTTCCTGAAAAGTTAATGGCATCTCCAGGGCTCGGGACGGCGCTGCGCGATGGACGAAATCAAGCAAAAAACAAGCCGACCAGTGAAAAGAAAAAAAGATTACAAACACATTTTAACCTCTATAAAGAACTTAATAGATTACAAAAGTTTCCAACCTACAGAGATGAGAGGAACGAATCTAATTCTCACTTGAACTGCGAGATGAAATCGGTCGAGAATATTTAGTTACGTTCCTATTGCAACTACAAAAGTCTAGCCGAAGCGTTTACAGAAAAGAGGAAGTTGTTCTGAGGGCCATTTTATAACAGTCTAGATATGTGACAAGCCGATTTTGACATTCTTCTACGTTCCATGAATAAAAGTGCTGCGCTAATACTTAATTTCTTGAATTAATTATAACTTTCAATACTCCAAACAATAATTTATTAATTTCCTTCAAACATATGGTTGGCCATTTAAAAGCTATCTATGTATTTTTAACATATTTTTTGAAAGTAGTGTAAATTTTAAGTTAATGATTTCATATTTTAAAAACGTTATACAGCGTGTTTCCAAAAGAAATGATACAAGTAATACCGGTGAACTTACAGCTCAAAAAGAATACGTTTGC
This sequence comes from Monochamus alternatus, assembly GCA_037114965.1. Lineage (NCBI taxonomy): Eukaryota > Metazoa > Arthropoda > Insecta > Coleoptera > Cerambycidae > Monochamus > Monochamus alternatus. Next base: position 11,366,303 of record CM073434.1, on the reverse strand, counting down.
ATAAAAATGACCTAAGTAAAATGTCCACTTCTTAGAAGAAACAACCCTAAAAAAAAAGGCTGTAACTTAAAAGCCAAATGTATAATAGTAAAATTTCAATCAATTTCAATCGAAACTATTATCTTTGGGATTTGACAAGAACGACTAATGACATTATCAATTATATTTTTTCCAACAACTTTTCCTGTTAAAAAGCTCTACACCATGTACAGTATCCTACGTACATGCAGGACAAATTTAAAAGCTTTGAAAATATCCATATTTATCAATATTTTATAATACAAACTTTCATAAGATGACGAATTTTCCTGTCCAAAGAAAGAAAAAATTATTATTGTTTGATAAGTTCACACATGAGTTTCACAGTTAACAATCGACCTTTTTAAAGCACGATGGATACACAAGGATAATTTTTTAAAATAATCCGGGAGCAAGCCGCTGTCACTTGCAAAGACTAACCAAGATTTACTATTTAGGGGTGGGATATACTGCTATACAGTCTCTCTTTTAGGTTTTCGTTTCCCCTTTGATGAGTCGCTAGAAACGACGATTTATATACGCCTTCATGTTGAAAGAATAAAAAGAAGGTTATGGGAAAGATAAAATTATTATGATTTCACATTGCAAAAAAAAACTGTCACAAATGAAATAATAGGTACATAAAAGATCTTACAATTATACAGGGCGATCCAGTTTTTGATACTTTAGTTATGAGACGTGATAGAAACACGAAAGATAAGAGAACTTTTTTTTTAATAAAAGCAGCATAAAGTGCCAATTTTCAAATTTTTATCTTTTGCCTTGTGAAAACAAAAGCTAGACTGTAAGAGACTACTTAGCATGTTATTTCGATAAATTACCAATAAAGATCGAGTTAACTTTCTTGTTGATCTTAAAACTTAAAAAACATTTTTAGAATATAAAAGAAGAAATCTGATTAACCATTCGACAAGTTATCGATTATAAAACTAAATTCTGAATAACTACGTATAAACTTAAAAGCTTAATCAAAACTGTGAAATACATTTGTACAGATATTCAAATTATTTGCATGTTTTATAATTTAAGTTACACACAGTTTCTTTTAGGCAATAGTGCTTAAAATTATATAGGGTGTTAGAGGTTTGACTGCCATATATTTAACAGACGATAGTCACGCAGTTGTAGTTAAAATTCCTTGATACTCCACTTATTTTAAGAACGGCTTGAGATATGCCCTTGTACTATTTTTTGTTTTTGTTTGTTTTTTATACTTTATCTATCTTATATTGGAGTTATGGTAATCAAACCTCTAACACTGTATTTGGTCCATGTTGAAATTTTACACACATTAAATTTTGATAAATTATTGGTGATAATATATACAGGATGTTACAAATAATTTATATGTTTTATATTTCGAGATTTCGGTGCTTAAAAACATCAGAAACTTAACAATTTATTGGCTAGAAATACAGCAACCTTAACCTCTATAAAATTTTATATTTGAAAGTTTAATTGTATGTTTGCGCAAGAAAATAACTTATCTAGAAGCAATGTTGGTTCGTTCGACGTACAATAATTATCCAATCGTCTGAAACCAAACAATTCAGAAAAAAAGACATTAAAAATCCACGAAGCTCCGGAGGAAGCGTTTTTATAACCCGCATTTCGGATGAAGACATTAAAGGGGGTTAAGCAGTTTTTGTTGAAGTAACAGCCCATAATAAGCGTTTTATTAACCCTTAAAAATAATAAGGCCTCCTCTAATAAATATCCGGAAGGCCATTATCTTTTAGCAAATATATACGCCGTTATTAAAAAAAAAGGACCCGTTTGATTGATGAGTGTTGCTATTAAATTTATGTTTTCGTAAACATAAAGTTTCAGTAACCATCACAACAGGGTGATTCATAGTTCTGTTATTATCGCTGGTTCTCTTTTGTTATAAGAATACTGCGCATTTAACTATGTCTATGAGTGAAGCAACTATATTTTTTCTGCAAAATTTGTTTAAAAATATTAATTTTACATATGCTGCACATTAATAGAAATGTAGAAGCTAAGTATAAAAAATGATATACAGGGAGTATCTTCCAAATTTTATACATTTACCACAATTATCAACAAAGAACGTCAAAAGATCTTTCTATCAGAAAAATCAAATACATTTATAAAGGTAGGGGAGAAGTGTGTACTTTGGGACGTGGTGTACCTTGAGACTAGACTATACAAACCAATGTATTTAAATATGGGCGCCAAATCTTTGTTCCAGCTTGCATAAAGGCTAAGTGGTGGCAGCACATGTATTACGGCGTTAATAGTTTCGTACGTTAGAAAAATGTGAATCGAGATACATATTAATAAATGTAAAGTAAATATTAATCCATAGTCATCAGGTCCTCTAGAAGAAAAGGTGTTTATTAAATTAATTATCTATACACTGTTTCAATTGTTACACTGTCCTATGCGTATTTATGTACTTTTTTCTTACTTAACCTAAAAAAAAATATGTTGGTTGGGCTGAAAATATAACAATGCATTTCGTGTAGCTTGGGACAGTATAATCGGTGTACCTTAAGATATGTCCCAAGGGACACACTTGTGATTTGGTTTATTTTGTAGATGCCACGCAGTAAAAATAATGTAAAAAGGGTGCCCATTCTTCCAGAAGCGATTACTGCGGCAACCGAAAAATTTATAAATGGCGAGTTTACCTTAAGAGAGGCGGCTCGTGAGTATAATGTGTCTAGATCAACTCTAAGCAGACATTTAAAGAAACACCGAAACTCTGGCCATGAAAAATTTTGTTATGTTGCATCCAATGCTTTTAAAAAAGTATTTAGTAGCGATCAGGAAAACGAATTAAATTCATATTTGAAACAATGCGCAAATATGCATTACGGATTATCTACTACAGAGGTAAGGAAGTTGGCATATAGCTATGATGTTGCAAATCATATTAACCATCCAGATTCTTGGGATATTAACGAAAAAGCTGGTATAGACTGGTTGAAATATTTCCTTAAAAGAAACAAAGACATTAGCCTGCGTAAGCCACAAGCAACTAGTATAGCACGGTCGACAGCTTTCAAGAAATTTAATGTGAACTTATTTTTTGATAAACTAACAAAAGTCATGGACAGAAACAAATTTAATGCAGAAAGTATTTACAATCTGGACGAAACTGGAATATCAACTGTTCATACACCTGCTCGTATTTTAGCTCCTAAAGGAAACAAACAAGTTGGTAGCATAACATCAGCTGAAAGGGGACAAAATGTTACAATAATATCTTGTATTAACGCTTTGGGAAATTCCATACCCCCGCTATTTGTATTTCCTCGAGTTCATTATAAGGAACACATGCTAAAGGGAGCTCCAGTGGGCAGTGTTGGCGCTGCAAATATTAGTGGTTGGTCAAATTCTAAAATATTTTTTGAATATTTACACCATCTTGTAAAACATTCTCATTCTAATAAAAATAATACAATTTTATTAGTTATCGACAATCATGACAGCCATATATCTGTAGAAAGTTTAAATTATGCAAAAGAAAATAACATTATAATACTTACTTTGCCCCCGCATACTAGCCATAAATTACAACCATTAGATAGAGCTATATTTGGGCCATTAAAAAAGTATTACAACACTGCCTGCAATGAATGGCTTCTCTCAAACAGTGGTAAACCTATGTCAATTTATGATGTCGCAGAATGTGTACGTAAAGCTTATCCAAAAGCATTTTGTGCCGAAAATATACAGGCAGGATTTAGAGTCAGTGAAATTTATCCAGTAAATAGACATGTATTTGGCGAACATGAGTTCCTGAGTTCATTTGTGACCGACAGACCACTTGAGGAACCCTCAGCATGTCAAAAGGCTTTATCTACTGTCTCTACTTTAACAGAACTGATCAGATTTCTGTACCATCCTATGAATCTACAAACACGGAAAACATACCACCTACTCCTGGTACTTCTACAGAAAAGACCCATTTAACCCCAGATAGTATAAGGCCATTTCCAAAAGCTTCTATGAGAAAGGGTGGCAGACGAGGAGGTAGAAGACCAGGGCGTTGCAGGATTTTAACTGACACGCCAGAGAAGCAAGAGATTGAAAAACTAGAAGCTATTAAAAAAAAAATGACAATAAGATAAAATCAAATATAAAAAGAAAAATAGTAGAGGAAAGCAGTAGCAGTGCCAGTAACTCAAACGATGAGGAATTTATTATGTCAGATGACAGCCTTCAAGACGTTGAATGGGGAACACCGGAAATAGAGGAAGACATACCTAACGAGTTATTGAAAGACGATTTTATACTTGTCAAATTAACATCAAAAAAGTTATGTAAATATTATATTGCTAAAATTGTTGAACTCACAAATGACGTACTAGGTGTAAAATATTTAAAGAGGAATATTGGTAACAAATTTTTGTGTGAAAATCATACTATTTATAAAATACAAACCTCAGATGTAGTGATGAAGTTACCTCCGCCTTATATAACAGGAGGAACGGAAAGAAGGAATAAAGAATTACAATTTTCCATTGATTTTTTTACTTATTCTGTTGAATAACAATGATCAGTTTTTAGTCTCAAGGTACAATTAAACTTGTCTCAAGGTACACTAAATGATTGTACCATGGGACATTTTTGAACTTTAAAAAAAAATCATTTTCAGTTTATTTTCTGTAGTTTTTCCGTTTAATATATATAAAATATTTTTAAACACACGTATATGTTATATTATGTAGCAAATTTGTGTTTTGTTCGAAAAATAAAATAAATATCTATCAACATATTTTTTTGTCTCAAGGTACACCTACCTCCCCTATATTGGTTTCTGAATCTTTTTTTGCGACAAGAATATGTTCGATAAACTGAGTACTTAGAAAATTAAAAACCAGCAAATGTGTGACATGATACAAAATTTATTAAATCAAAAAGAAGTAACAAAGCAAGTTCTCTACTTGACTAATAGTCGGTATGACCTTCACCACGTTCCAATAGCATATTGACACTCTGTATGTATTTTATAATCGTCAAATTTGTCAATTTTTAAAACTTTGAATTGCATTATATGTCAAATTTAACTCTCTCGAAGCCTTTCAGATCGATGCTTCAAGATGATTTTCAAAATAGTTTATTATAATTGCTACATTTTCATCACCGGTTATTGTTTTCTTTCTTACCCTGTTAACTAAAAACGATTTCTTATTCTAACAGAGAACAATTTTCAATTTGCAAAATATTTGATGATTTGGAAGATTTCTTTCGGGATATCTCAGTGCGTATAATTTTCTTGCTCGTAATGCAGTTTTCTGGGCTTCTCCAAAAATTAACAGCACATCCTACTCTGACACTTCTCATAGAGAATATTTCATATGAAAACAAATACTGTTTTTTGCCTAGTCTGCTTGCATTTATTAAAAAAATATAGTTCAACGAATAGAATTTACTACATTTATTAGAAATGTGTGGCAAAAACTATCATTTTAGTATTGATTACTCACTCTTCGAAAACAAATTTTAACTAAATTTGCGTTAACATGCGTTATTATTTGTAATTAATGAGGTTTTCCAGGTTTCCCTCATTCCTACACTGAATAGTGGTTAGGGCCTACCAACGTAAGTCGTTCCTGGGCGCAAATGCGGCCTGCTTAATAATAATATGCCGCACCCTCTCCCGCACAAGTCTCCGACTTCTGGGCTAATCCCTGTGATTAGAATGAGGAGAAGAGATATTATTATTATTATATAACATATCTACATGATAATTTTCTGTTCATAATGAGCACGATCTAGTACCACAGTATTGTGTTCTAGTGCATTATTTCGCATACATTACACATTAATGATGTATTGATGATGAGATAAAGGTCGTGACCGTCTTACACGATCTACATCCATACAGCTATATTCAAATTATGCAAATTTAACGGATGCAGGGTTACTATTGTTCGACGGAGAACCTAGACGGATCTAGGAGTATATTCCATGTTTACCTTGTTTGTACGAAACCACTACAGTTCACTAAGGCAACGAAAGATTATCAAATAAGGTCACATGCATATTTAAAATCATTTTAATGACCGCTTAGCTTATTAAATCAATTAAAAATAAAATAAATTACATGTAACTATCACTAACATACAGGGTGTCCGGAAACGTCCTGTCAAAAATGAAAGAACATACAAGGGAGATAAAAATAGTGACAGCATTACCAAATTTGGCATTTTTCTTTCACAATTCGATTCATCTCTTCAATCTGTTTTTGAGAAAAAAATGTAGAAAAATTGATTAAAATGGTTTAAATATCTTTACAAAAGTAAAAAATTTAAAAACAAATAATACAGTATAATACAGGGTGATCTAGAACTTATTTGAAAAACTTTGAGGATATGTGCACCCTTCAATAAGAAGTCGATATCCTGAAAAGAATTATAATAGTTTAATAAGATGTTGCGTAAAAAATGATTCAAGTTCTATCATTATAAAAAAGTCCGTAGCTGGGCAACTGTACTTCAATGGTATCTGATATATAATAAGCGAATAGGGTTAGAGTGGGGATATGTTTTTATATATTTTTAGGTATTACTAATATTGTGTGAAACTAACTACTAGATAATTACTGAATAGAGCTGTGTCTGTGGAATTGTTCATTAGCATACCTAGATGTTTGGTATCAGAGAGCATACATATGCCATCATTGATAGGAATTGTAGGAGATTTGATTTATATTAGCTTAAAATACCTTTCTAAAACAGCAAAAAAATGTTACAAAAGCTAATAATAAGGAATATATGGGTAGATATTGTGGGTGTAATTCAACGCAGGTTGGGGCTTTTGTCCACTGAGTAGTTAGTTTCACACTATATTATTAATACCTAAAAATATATAAAAACTTTTACATAAAAGGTGAACATTTTTCAAATAGGTATTGTCATATTTAACTCATTGACAGGATGTCACTTTTTGTCATTGTCGATATTTAACTTCAAATAATTTTAATTTTTATAATAATTTTTATAGTTAGATATTTGATTCAACTTAAAGGAGACCACCTGAAGAAGCAATCCTAAAAATGCAAAAATAGGTCAGATCTCATCTATTGTGGTTGAATTTGTCGTGTTCCCACTGCCAAAGAGTCAAGTTAGATATTTATAGAGTGTTTCATTAGCAGGTTAGTAAATTAGATTATTGATTATTGAATAGAGCTTTGTCTGTGGAATTGTTCATTAGCATACCTAGATGTTTGGTATCAGAGAACATACATATGACTTCATTGATAGGAATTGTAGGAGATTTGATTTATATTAGCTTAAAATACCTTTCTAAAACAGTAAAAAATGCTCTCTAAATGGTAAAAGAACGAAGTCAGTAGTGTTGTTTTATTTATAGTTGCAGTGTCAATCTTTAAAATTTTCAAAATGCCTCATGTATACACCAATGATAAGATAATAGATATGATTCTCATTTATGGTGAAGTAAGAGAAAATGCATTGGCATGTATGTGGATCGATCGATAAACCAGTGTTAAATGTTCTCCACTGTATGCTTGAGCAGGAATTGTTAATGACCGCCTAATTGGACCGTTCATATCGCCCAGTTGTATGGATACCATTCTTGAAAATGTTCCCCTAGCTGTCCGACAACCTATGTGGTTTTTACATGAAGAAGCACCTCCTTATTTTCGGCTAGGGATTATCTCCATCAAGTGCACGGAGTACGGTGGATTGGACGGGACGGACCGGTAACATGGCCACCTTGTCTCCCGACTTGACTTCTTTTTGCGGGGCCATTTAAAAAATAAGGTGTACTGTACCGGAGTGGAAACCATCGAGGGGCGCACCATAGCTGCCGTGAATAATTTGCGTTTACAACAGCAGTTAGGAGAAACATTCGCTTTAGCACGGCAAAATTTGATAAGGCGTGCCCAAATGTGCGTATAAGTCGAGGGACAAAATTTCAAATAGCTTTTGTAATAAGGTATGTATTAATATTATATAAATTTTATGTCTCTAATAAAGTAAAGTAAAGAAAAATCACTTTGGTTAAAAGAAATATTTAGATTTCATCAGGATTTCCTTGTATTTCTTTTTTGGGCCATGGTGTAGCCTGTACTCTGTAATGCCAATCAAAAAGGACCACCCTGTACATGTACTTTCTTTCTAATGTCTTTATGTCCTCAGTGGGAGTATCTTCGTTAAAAAATCGCTGTCTGTTTTGTCTACCTTTTCCTTAAATCGCATCGAACGTCTCCCTAATGGACGGGATCAAACAAGTTAAAAGGCATGTCTCTGGGAGCTTAGTATGCCCAAAAGGTTTGAGCAGTTCACCGGGACGATGTATAAATAACATTAGGAAGAGCTTGCGTTGGTTAAACACGCTTTAGAGAGGGAGCTCTTCAAATATATGTCTTAGGATATATCGTTATCGTGTCCGTCCAACACAGACATGTTAAAATAATTAATATATTTCTGCATTTTAGGCATTGCTTTTTCAGTTGGCTTTCTTTTGGAATAGAATAATTAACATATTTCACTGATTAAAAAAAAGTACCTACCTGCACTATTACTATTTTAATATTTTCTTATTAATAAAACGTATTATTTTTCATAATTCAATAGTTACTATTATCTGTGCCAATTAGACTGGCACATGATTTTGCAAATGCTATTTGAGAAAAGCTTAAAGTATTTTTTTCACTGTTCAACGTGGAGTATTAATTTTAACTGATGACAGTAGGCATTAAAATGAATCATTATACAAAATATGCGATAAGTTGAGCACGCAGTATTTGGTGAAGTTACGCTTTGTTCATAACCTCAACCTTGAATAACAACGTAACACGTACGTAAACGAATCGTGGTATTTTTATTATTATAGATAGATTAGATATTTAGATATTTTCTAGTATGTGCGTAGTATCATTTTGTGTTACACGTAATTTGCTGACACAGTGGCATAACAATAATGACCTTTGGAACGTTATTAGTGTAACGGAGTGTAATCAAAATCGACTGGCTCTAAAAATACGGGGACTGAAACCAAGCAGGTGTCTATTTTCCGCTTTTAACATTGCCATGATTATTAATGGTGATGTGATGAACTTACGATCTTGTTAATCGTAACTTCTTTCTTTGTTTACAATAAAGATCGGCCCGTGAAAATTACGGAGATAATGATGTTGGTTACGTCCAAATAGAGGGCTTTACATGAAGTATTTATAAAATTATGCCATCTGATTACACATTAAACTACTTGTTTTCATTTGAAAATTAATAAATAAATAATAATATTTGACATTTATATTTTTTTTATAAACTTAACTAGGTGACCGGGCAAAAGTTGTTTTGCCATATGAATTATTTCTAGTGGCAGTTAAATAAAAAATAACTAACTTATTGTAAGTGTGTGGAGATGTGGTATATGACTAAAAGAGGAATGGAGCACTGTGAACGATGACGGCCTATAAGAATAACAAAACACGAAACATTCATTTTTTGAATTATTTCGCGTGCCTCCAATTTTACTTGTTTGGCGGCCCAAATTAGCCCCTTTACGTCTTGCTGGCATTGTTCACTGTAAAAAAAAATAGCCATATAGTAAAATAATAGCCGTTGTTGACGAGAGCTCGTGATACATGTTACGTACTTTTGAGGTTATGTAGATCACTTAATTAACTAATAATGAGAACTACACTTAAAATTAATAATTTTATTAAGCCCAGCAAATTAATAATAAATTTACTTGAGAATTACACTTAGAAGGTAAAATGATAATTGTAAACGTTACTATTACGCTCGATTCATACACAATAATAATGTGTAGGGAGTGAGAGAAGGCTTATTGTGAGAGAGACAGGAGACCGGCTTCGTTCTCATCCCTACTCCGTGCTGTTTACTGGGTGAGAAGTGACACCGGTAGATGCCTGGTGGGGATAACTGATCTAGTGATAATCGATCAATTATCGACCAGGGTTAAAAATGATTAAATTACTAAAATGGTTATTAAAAAATAGGGGCTTGTGATAGAAGGATGAAAATTAAGGGTTGTATGTATTTTTTAATGCCACATCATAAAAAAATAAAAATAAAAAATTTTGTCCAAAAAATAAAAAAAAATTGTTTGGGGTGGACCACCACTATCACTTAGGGTCATGAAAAATAGATTACGACCGATTCCCGGACCTACCGAATATACATATAAAATTTCATAAAAATCGGTCAAGCCGTTTCCGAGGAGTATGGCGTCTGAAACTGTGACACGAGAATTTTATATATTAGATATATAAATTTTTCATTGCTATTTACTACTGAATTCATTTCTCCTTAACCATTTAAAACAAATCCTTATTTATTACTTTTGTTTATGTTTTCAGAATGCCCGACTAAATTTTTATATACCGTATAGCCTTATTTTTCCAATCGCCTATTCGATTAATATACTATTTGGATAGATCATACAATGTGTATCCCTGCATTCAAATACATTCTGTATAACTGTCCACAGTAGGACATTAATCCATTGGAAAGTCACTGTTTCCATCATCTTTTATTTATGAAAGGGCACCCACCTCGTTTCACATTCCATCCTCATTATTTCGCCCCCTCGAACGTAAGGTAGGAATTAACGGTCTGCCAAAACTCAGCGATTTCCGCGGCTTCTCTTTCCCCTCCGTTTTGCGTTCTTTCCGTATAAATTCCCTTTGTGAAGTTCAAAATATATCATCTTATAAAATTTATTTATGGGTACATAAAACGGGGATTTCTGCGGAAAAATGATGAATTCTCCTTTTGAAAAACAGATCCACTTTATGAGCGTTCAATCTACTTATATGTCCTGGAAGTAAGACGATTCACTGTGTTGCGGAGGATGAATCACTTATTCTCTCTGACAAAATTATTTTAAACTAAATATGCCGTATATGTTACCGTCTCTGACATTATCTTATGGCATTATGTTTGGGGTTCATCCTCCTGTTCTGAGAGGGTCTTCAAATTCCAAAAAAAGCTATACGCAACATTGTGGGAATACCTACTTTCGTTTCATGTAGACCATATTATATATATTACGAAATACTTATATATGTAAAGGTGCATCATAATTATTTTTTGAAAAATAATGTTCCTCATAATTATAATACTCGGGGATAGTTTACCTAAACATATTGTCACGGATTTCTCAATCCGACTTTTTCTATTACCAGAAAAACAATCCGTTAATTAATTACTTATCTTTATTAACTACTCAGTACATTACTGAACACTAATTACAACTCAACTAAATACTTATTTAATTAATCGCTATCTAAATCACTTTGATCTCTCCAACTAAACACTTCAATTCAGACTGTAATACCAGACTAACTAACTCGGCCGTTTATTCTGCTTTTATAGACCCAACGAATATTTCAGGTATTTTCTAGTATCTCTAGATCCATTTTCCCGTACGACTCGAATGTTTCTCGTCGATTCCCCATTTTTCCAGTTCCGTCTCGATCCACGGCTTTTTGTTTGTTTAACAGAATCGTGTAGGGGCGATCGGGGCAATCTTAGCATTTCGCGATACCACAGTCGTCGGTTTGGGTGTGAGTGGGGCAAATTCCGTGACAATACATTAGCAGTCTATGTGTGAGCTCCACATACATGGATATTAAACTTTACAATAAGTTGCCAGGGAGGTTCAAAGATATTGTTAGCGTAAGAGCCATTACAGCTAAATTAAAAGAAATGTTGTTAATGTATTGTTTTTATACTATTGTGTGTTAAGTGTTTATTTCCTTTACATGTGAGTGATTGTAATTTTTCTTTTCATGTATGTTTGTATTATCTACTACTAGTTTGTAATTCTTGACGACTCCTATACCTGTACTGGTTGAATAATACTCATTATTATTATTATTATTATTTATTTTATACGGGGTGTATATATTTGCAGTTATTCTTTTAAATTACTTAAAACTTCAAATAAATAAAACATGACTCTATTTTGAGAATAACAATAATTGTTGACTAAAGTAAAACAAAACAATTATTTAAACAAACATAAATCATATAAAGTATAATAGTTTTCTTGATTTCAAGTAATTCTTCTTCTTAAATGAAGCATATACAGAATAAACCAAACTTCAGATGTAGATAGTTTGGATAAAAATAAGCTGAATAAACTCAACTTACCTTAATCCAAAAGTTGATACTAACGGAGCTACAGGGTGTCAAAGTTGAAAAAATAAATCATATTTTCTTTATTATTTTTCGATCGCATCGACCGTATTTCATGAAATTTGGTATAGGAGGGTTTCTTGGGACTAGAAATTCGAATATGTGGACGATTTTGGTGTATCTGCTAGAGGGCGCCAGCAACGATGGTTTGGACCCCTTTAAATCGTTACTTTTTTGTGCTACACTGTATCTTATTTTGAACTGGAAACATGTTCTTCCCTATCCTTTCTAGTTAAAAAAGGTACACCTTGTTGATGTCGCTAGAAGCAATGGTTTCTGAGAAAAAGGCATCTAAATCTCATGATGCATGCAATTTATCTAAAAGTAAAGTCAAATTGTTGCGTAGGTAATGGGCCATACTGTAACAGCTTAATACTGCGACCAAAATAAGTCGATTTACTTTAGCTTACCTTAAAAAAAATCCACCAAAATCAATAATAACAAAGATACAGGGTGTCAAAATTGAAGAAATAAATCACATTTTCTTTCGATAGCTTTCGATCGCTTATCCTAAAAAAATCCAAAAATCCACCAAAATCAATAATAACAAAGATACAGGGTGTCAAAATTGAAGAAATAAATCACATTTTCTTTCGATAGCTTTCGATCGCTTATCCTAAAAAAATCCAAAAATCCACCAAAATCAATAATAACAAAGATACAGAATGTCAAAATTGAAGAAATAAATCACATTTTCTTTCGATAGCTTTCGATCGCTTATCCTAAAAAAATCCAAAAATCCACCAAAATCAATAATAACAAAGATACAGAATGTCAAAATTGAAGAAATAAATCACATTTTCTTTCGATAGCTTTCGATCGCTTATCCTAAAAAAATCCAAAAATCCACCAAAATCAATAATAACAAAGATACATGGTGTCAAAATTGAAGAAATAAATCACATTTTCTTTCGATAGCTTTCCGTGTACTTAACTGCAAAAATGTTTGGCTCAAATCCCGGGACAACCTGTACATTTACTAGCTTTAGTAAGCAATTTCGTTGATATAGATTTTGGGGTAATTGTGTTCCTGCAAATAGAGTGCTACAAGCCATAAAACAATTGACAACGTAGCGTTCAGCATTATGTCGGACTCCAGTTGTTCAGAGTGTAGTTTAATGTTGGCGGCACTGGGATAATTTACATTTACATGATAATGTTAACTTTTCCAATTAAAATGAGTCACGTGAGACCCAGTTTTATCAATTGAAACGGTCGCGGATGCAAAGTTTTTGAGTCGTGATTCGATTAAAATTCCTAATTTTTGTTTTATTGCGGGCGGCAGTTAGCTCTGGAGGGTTTTTTTTTCACGTAAATATCTCAAATGGCCCAATGAATTATTTAACGTGTTCATTACTTCAACGTTTTAATTCGCTTTTAACAGCGGTTTAATCCGGCCGGATTAGTGAAAGGGATGCTCCTATGCTACCCTAATTAATTTCAAATTAAACGTAAAAGACGCGTGTGTCATTAATTAACATTAATGGGGCTTATAATGTAGATAGTTATATTCATTTAAAATAAATGATTTTATCTACGATCCTGAAAAAAGCTACTAGTTTTTGTATTAGTGCAAAAAATACTTTGGTATTCTATTCATTGCGAGATTACCATACAAATCAGTGTGGCGGATGCCTCCGTAAGAGGCATTGTTGCGAGAGGCTGCCCGCAGGGAGGTGTTTTATCACCACTGCTGTGGAACTTGGTTCTGGACAGTCTCCTGCATCGCCTCAACTCGGAAATTGGCATCTATACAATCGCTTATGCCGATGATCTCACCACGCTGATTAGTGGAAGGTTTGAAGGGATTCTTTGTCAAAGAATGCAAACAGCCCTAAGAGCCGTTGAAGAGTGGTGTGAGGACCATGCTCTGTCCGTCAACCCCAGGAAGACGGAAATGGTTCTCTTCACGAGGAAGAGGAAAATGGGGCCCATAAAGGCACCAACTCTCCTAAACACTACGTTAAGCTTCGAATCGGATGTGAAATACCTAGGAGTCACACTTGATTCGAAACTAACATGGAATCTTCACTTAGAGAGAAGACTAAAAAAGGCGTACATATCCTATGAGCAGTGCCGCAGAACCGTTGGTAAAACCTGGGGAATGAAACCAAGGGTGGTCATGTGGATATACACTGCCATTGTGAGACCAATGTTAGCCTATGGAGCTGTCGTCTGGTGGCCGAAAGTTCAACAGATGACAGCTAAACAAAAGCTCAGCCAGGTACAAAGGATTGCCTGCCTAAGCATAACTGGAGCTATGCGTACGACACCTACCATAGCAATGGAGGTGATGCTATGTCTACCACCTTTGGATATTTATCTAAGAGAAGTGGCTGTGACAACTATGCTTCGCCTCAAAAATACTGGTATTATGCCTGAGGTAGGATGTGGAGAAGCTAGAAGTCGCCTGTGGAGTGGGGTCGTCAGAAAGTTGCCCCTTTTGCAGGCAGACAATGACAGCATTCCTCCCAAGTTTGTGTTTGACAGACCCTACACGGTACGTATCAGAATCGAGGAGACCGCCAGTGAAGATGTTATTAACATCTACACGGACGGGTCAAAAAAGAAGGAAGGTGCAGGATGTGGAATTTATTCCGGATCCTTGCATATTCGTTATCAGTGGGCGATGGATAGGCATGCTACCGTAGTACAAACGGAATTAGCAGGTATAACCATAGCCGCCAAAAAAATTGCCCGTAGAGATATAACTGGCAAAATCATCAGAATCTACACAGATAGTAGACAATCACTACTGATCTTACGTAATCATAAGATAATAACTAGATCAGCATGGGAATGCCATCAGGCACTAGTAGTGGCCTCAGCTAACAACAGCGTATCTGTACGCTGGGTAAAGGGACACGACCGGTGCAATGGCAATAAAGTAGCTGACAAACTGGCTAGGAGTGCATCGGGTCTGAATATTTTTGGACCCGGTCCCTCCAGTATGCTTCCGTTGTCAGCATTTGTTGAAATTATCAAAGAACACACCCACAAAGAGTTTAAGAAACGTTGGGATGAAGCAAATGGCTGTAATTTGGCAAAGGAGTCCCTAGGGTACCCCTGCAAGGATACAGCCAAAAAGTACCTGGCTATGACTAGGACAAGCCTCCGTCTAGTGACAGGTATTCAAACTGGACACTGCTGGTTAAGAAAGCACCTCTATAACATGAGGAAGTGTGATACACCTCTTTGTAGGGGCTGCGAACAGGAAGACGAGACAGTGCTCCATGCACTCTGTGAGTGCACTGCCATCTCGTCAACAAGAGAGTCCGTGTTGGGAGAGCGATGGCCTTCTATGGCCTACATTAGAGAGATCCCCCTGAGCAGCGTCACCACCTTTTTCTCCTTATTAGGTTGGCTGACGGCTTAGGTGGACTGATCTCCTAATGGGAGGAGGTACAATGGGCCCAATGGGGCCTAAGTGCTGTAGCCGTTTCGCTACCCTCCCCCTTAATTCCAGATTCCAGATTCCATTGCGAGATTAATCTAAAAATAACATATTTTTCGTGTAATTCGAGTAAAATACATCTCATCTATACAGAGTCAACCTTAAATAAATACAAATATTTTAACTGTAGGTGTAGTTCTTCATATAGATCAGTGTAGTGAAAGTCATTTTTAAAAATTTCAAATATTTACGGAGATATTAATTTTTCTTTTAAATACTCACATCTTGAGGACCGCTGACCAGACAGACCACTGACGTAACCTAATAAAATAAACCATATGATTTACCGAAGGCGAGGTTGTCATGTCACCTGTAAGATAAATAATTTCTTAATGTAAAAACACGTGTTCTTAGCAATAAGTAAAGTAAAATTATTATAGATGATTAAAATATGAATTTCCGCAAGTTCGATGCTATCAACTAAAGTGTTTAGGAAATTACTTTGCTCAATAACCCCAAAAAATATCCATAAACGTGCATAAAAGCTCACTTACTAACGGAAAAACCAACTATTTAAACAATTATCCATATTTCACAAGTTAATACCATTGCACACTTAGAAAGATTATCACAAATTATCCCCTTAAATTATTTTATGAAGAATAACAAAAAACTATGATTTTCACACAACACCTGTTAATTTTCGCCACATAACCTCAAACAACATGTCAGTGCTAACCATTTCATACTTCGTAATTTCGTAGTGGGTGAAACAGATTTTAAAGATCAACACAAAACATGAAATAACAAAATAACTAGCTTGATGTATGCGTTCAATATAAAGCGAAGCAAAGTAAAATATTTAAAAGCAGAATCAATCACATGTAAAAAAGAAACTGGTGTCGTAGGCACATATAACAGGTAGGTGTCAAGAGCAGTAGGCGAATTGTCCCGCACAAGCCCCATTCTCTAGGATTGATAGAGGTTATGTTGATGTTGATACCAGTGCACTAGTATGGTTCAGGGCAAAGGAATAAGCTGTGGCAAAGTGGAATAGATAATTTCAATGCACGTAAATTTAAAGTTAATATGAGATACTTTTGCATCTTCTGAAACCGAACTAAGCTAATGGTTTCTTTAAGTAATGCACTGCTTGACGCATCTGTTTTAAGAGTTGCGGCACTAACGTATGAAACGTATTTAAATCGTCTTATTATTTTCACGGGCAGTATTTTTCTCTGAAAATTTTTTTGTGTATTGAATTAATATTTTTCGTGAAATACAGTGTGATTCAATAAAATGTGGCGCATTATGTAAACAGTTACATGCATATCTGTTATGTAGTGACAATCAGTGATATTGATAACGATAAAGTATTGTGATAAATCAGTTGGAGTGTCTCTTAAGTGTCTTGTGTATTTAATTAATATTTTTCGTGAAATACAGTGTGATTCAATAAAATATGGCGCATTATTCAAACAGTGACATGCTAAACGCATATTTGTTATGTAGTGATAATCATCGGTGATAGTGATAACGATAAAGTATTGTGATAAATCAGTTGGAGTGTCTTGTGTATTTAATTAATATTTTTCGTGAAATACAGTGTGATGAAATAAAATATGGCGCATTAATCAAACAGTGGCATGTTAAAAGCATATTTGTTATATAGTGATAATCAGTGATAGTGATAACGATAAAGTACTGTGATAAATCAGTTGAACTGTAGTAAAAATGGATAATATCTAAATTCTAGATTGAACTATGATTGTGAGTAGAGAATCTGGTTCATATTTTCAATTTATTGCTGATGTACAGGAATGGTAAAGGGGAGAATATGGCAGTTAATATTTTCATAAATTAACATATTTCAATAATTCTTTGACATGTCTAAAAATTCTAGTCAACATTGTTGAAGCCCAGTCGAAGACATTAGTGTAACACTGGCAACGCTGTGGAATTTTCATTCACTATAACTCTTAAAAATATTAGTTCGGAGTCGAATCAGCGGTTCTCAACAAGTTTTCGATTGAAAAAGCACGAAATTTATTTAAAATTTGACATTTTTATTCCTGATTTTTTTTGTAAAAAATTTATTAATTATGTGTTCTACACAGTGAACTGTACTGCTGGTTAAAATATCTGTACTTATTTAAGGTTCACCCTGTATAAGGGACTATAAAAAATGCAAAAGACGCCGAAACTAAGTGTGGGATAGAGTGGTGCAATATAATTTCAAGCAAGTGACATACAAACCAGTAGAATATGTGGATATATGCAGAATATATCATAATTCTATGAATGATATCTATTTAAGTCATCTGACTCAATATTATTCAAAGCGGGGTGGTTATTAAAGAAATATTTTATCTCGACGTCAAATCAGTATTATTTCATCCCAATCGAACCCACTGCTCTAATATAAAAACATATATCGGAACGGCAGCTACAAGCTATTATTTGAATGCAACGTTGTAATGTCTCACAAAGTAAGGTAACCGATTTCTGTACATCATGGAAATGTCTCTTTATCTTTATAAAATTTAGTCTTTCAACAGTATGTATATTGTTATGTTATGTAATTTTGTTGGGCGCCAAATAATATTTATGTTTGAATTGTATTTGTGTTTCTTTAATGATTTGTGTTTATGTCTTCTGTGTGTAAAAGAAAATTGTATTTATTGGACTACAAACCTGTATCTTATATATATTTTTTTTTATTCTTATTCAATTACCCTGGCTGCTTGTAGAACATAGACTCTGGTAGTCGGTTCGCTCATCAAGTCAATTCCTTTTTCTTTTTTTTAACACACTGTACCTTACTTCATCAAATAAATATCAATTCAAAATGGACAATTTTTATTTCATAAGAGAGTTGTTTACTACTTATTCAAAATTATTTAAAGTTTTATGAACATAATTTATAGGTAACAGATAAAATTTCTTTAAAGGCAGTTGTGTATTAAAAGTTGCCTATCTTTAATATTTTTAATTCTTAAAATTCGTGATTCAGTGGTATTCTTCTAATGGATGTTCATTGCTGGTGATGTATTATATTTGCCAATCATACTTTATTTGACAGATGGTCCACTAAATAACGAGTTTTAATATATTAAATAGAAAAGTAAATATTATTAACTATACTAAGGTAAGTAACTTATTATTTTAATAATTCTTAGAGTCTGTGACTGTCTATTTTGTGAATTTTATGGCTAGCTAGCGTTTCTTGTCTCTTATTAAATTTACGTAAATTTCTGTGAATTTATGTGCACATAAAATACCTTTCTGATGTTAATTTTCTTTTTATAAGACTTCTACTAGAAATCCCTCTTAACTTGTGATTGGGCTGCTGATATTGATGGCTGGTTTTCCCACTATATGGTACTGCCAAATTCCTAGCTTGGACCTGGATCTCTGTTTATATTGTTACTCGACACTTTTTTTATGACGTAAGTATTACTTTTAACTATTACTTTACTTTTTCTTGCTCAATTTCTTATTTTTCTAGGACCTTTCTTCAAAAACCCACGCTGCTCTTCTTTCTATTCTTTCGTCTCTAATCAACAAACTTTTGTTTTCCTTAATATTTTTCTATCAATTTGATATCTTGATTCCTTGTTGTAAAATTTGCATACATATTATGGTTCATACATATGATCTTATTTAGTTTTTCGATGCACTGTTTTTTTATGTTTTCACTGAACTACTTAAATCTACTACAAAATTTTTTTATGTAATTACAATTTTACTTATATCTAATTATTAAATATTCTTCAATATTACTCTTTTTATGTACATTGTTATATCTCTTGTGAAGCCAACTTTAGACTTGACATTTGTACATGTCTATGATATTTATTTGACAACATTTACCTTTTTATTTATTTAAATTGCTAATATTTTAATTATCTTCGCTTGACTTCTGTCGATATGTGTATGATATTATTAAATGATCTTTTCTTTTTCTTTCTATATACTTTGATCTGGGTTTAACTCCTTTTTTGTTTATGAACTATTGATAAATATGAGATCATGTCCCAATATTTAATGAAATTTAACTATATTTTATTTTCAAGAATGTTAATTTATTTAATTTACACTATAATAACTACTTATATGTTCTGCATTGTCACTTTTTATATTATTTTGTTTAATTCTACTATATTTTAATTTTAATAACAATAATAATTTCTATTCTATTTTATGGTTTTTTTAAAATAAACATGTAAATCCCCATAAGTATTGAAGCTGATATTTCATATTGTCTCAATATATGACATTTCGAAATATTAGTAGTTCGCAAATTCACTGCAACATTTTTAAGAAGTCAGTTAATTTTATGAAACGTGGCCAACAAACTTGGCAACTACGCAGTCTCTCGTCTACCAACACGCCGACGTACGTCGTTCTTGAACACGGTTAGGAAGACAAAGATGGTAGTTAACGATGGAACTTAGATTATTACTTGTTTACTTTGCTGGACAGTGCAGGACAGTAAAATAAGTAGCAAGTTTATATAAAATTGATGGAGTCTGTATAAAGCTACATAAACTGATTGAGGTAAATAAAAGTGGTTTATCATAACTGTTGATAAAGAATAGGATACAAGTGACGTTAGTAATGACGTTGACGAATGTTAGAGTATATTTCTTTAATTATAATTAATTTTGTTTTCCTTTTTAAAGAGGTACTAATTTTAGTGTTAGGAATTTTAATTAGCAGCAAATATCCCACGTCTTCAATATTATCAATTGTCATTTTCACTAGTTCGTCGCACGATATGCTCCAGATATAGGTACCAAATATCAAAATTACCAGAAAAAATAAAAGTTGATTAGCACAAAATGAAACAAACAAAATCTAATATTATTATTATACAGTATGCGCCAAAAGTATGGAATAAATTCAATAAAAACGAAACAATTATTTTTTGGGAAAAATCCTCGAACAGGTCGATTTTTAATTTAAAAAATACATATTTTAAAAATGCGATTTTCAAATGTCATTTGTTTTCGAGTAATGACGTCATCGATTTTTTTAAATGGCAACACCATATTTTTTTCCTTGATTCTGAAACATCGTTTCATTCTCTATCAGACAGTACTAAAATTTTGCCCTCTTACATAGGAAAGTTTTCGAGTAAATGACGATTGAATGTTAGAAAACGTAAATTTTATCCATAAAAAAGTAACAATTCTGAGGTATGTAAAATAAAATACAATTGATTAAATTTTATACTTAAATTAAATGTTCGAATTGCCATCCACCAACTTCTTGACAATGCGCAAGTCTGTGAAGAAATTTTTCTAGCACATTATGAATGATTTCTGGGGTAACTCTGCGTATTTCATCCCGAATGCGATTTTGCAGTTCTTCTAAATTACGTGGTTTATTAATGTATACTTTTGACTTCAAGTATCCCCATAAAAAATAGTCAAGAGGTGTAAGATCTGGCGATCTCGCAGGCTATTCTATCGGTCTGCGTCTGCCGATCCACCTCCCAGGAAAACGGTTGTCCAAAAAATCGCGTACAGGGCGCGGAGGTGCACCGTCTTGCTGAAACCATATGGTATCGTCAGGAATGTCAGGGTCATTATCGTTAGGAAAAATTACTGCAAGGGCTGGAACAAGGTCATTTTCTAGAAACTCTAAATATCTTTGTCTTGTAAAGGTTCCTTCAAAGAAGAAAGGCCCTACTATTCTGTCGTCAACTATTCCAGCCCACACATTTAATTTCTGAGGGTGTTGGGTATGTGCCTCTGCCATCCAATGAGGATTTTCCCGACTCCAATATCTGCAAGTTTGACGGTTTACTGTACCATTCAGACAAAATGTGGCCTCATCTGAAAAAAGTATTTGCCGGTGTAGATTTCTATTTCCTTGACATAAATCTATTAGAATTTCGCAAAAGTGTAAGCGGCGATCGGGATCATCTTCATTGAGTTCCTGCACAAGTTGAATTTTGTAGGGATGATATTTTTCCTTCCTCAAGATACGTAGCACTGTGCTCTGACTAGTGTCATTGTTTAATGCAACCAATCGTGAAGAATTATGAGGATTATCCACCACAATCAAAATGTTCTGTTTCTAATTTTCATTAATGCTTGGACGTCCAGGTTTTGGAATATTTACAACATTGTCAGTTTCTCTAAATTTAGACTCTACCTTACTGACTGTTGATTGGATGATAGGGCGATCTGGATATTTTTCATTAAATAAATCGTAAACTTCCTGCTGAGTTCTAGTCATATTTCCGCATCCGATAAGAATTAAAATTTCAATTCTTTGAGTAACAGTTAAATGTGCCATAATACTTTAAATTGAATAATAATTTCTATGTCGCTTACAATACTTATTAGAAAGTCGGTGTGACAATGACACTTTGCAAAGATTTTCACCTACGTGATCCATAAAAGAACTATGGAATTCGAAAAACTAAACTTGACGTTTTTGTTTTACTTTAATTGATTTACGTTTTCTAACATTCAATCGTCATTTACTCGAAAACTTTCCTATGTAAGAGGGCAAAATTTTAGTGCTGTCTGAGAATTAAACGATATTTCAGAATCAAGGAAACAAATATGGTGTTGCCATTTAAAAAAAAATCGATGACGTCATTACTCGAAAACAAATGACATTTGAAAATCGCATTTTACGCTAAAATATGTATATTTTAAATTAAAAATCGACCTGTTCGAGGATTTTTCACAAAAAATAATTGTTTCGTTTTTATTGAATTTATTCCATACTTTTGGCGCATACTGTATTAATATAGATTATGACAACCATGTCCCCGACATGAGGGAAACTACTACGGCAGAATTACCTTGCTAGCCCAAACTTCAATTTGAAGGTTTCGAACGCAATCTCTCTATATAAATTGCTCCTATATAATGTTAACTTCGGTATACATGCATGTTGAGTAAAGTCGATAAATTTATCTCGACGTATGTTGATTGAGAACGATTTTGAATATAGCGTGGGTGCGGATCCTCGTTCGCCTTTATCCGAATCTGATCGAATCGATTTCATCCCCGAAAATAAAATGTGTATTTCGTTTGATTCGGTTTTATTTTTAGACGAGATGGAAAAATAAAAATGTATTTTGACGAATTTTAAAAGTGATTGGAAAAGGAATAGTAACCGAGTGGAAAATGTGCCGATTACATATTTATTTCGACACTTAGCTGGCACTTGGAGATGTACAGGGCGTCTCGAAAATACATATACGCACACTCGTCCACAGGCTGCTGGGTTCAAAATAGATCGAACAGATTTGTGTATAGGATTACCTATGACTAAGTACCAATATTTTAAGAGAGAGTAGAGAAAAATAAGAATTAACGGAATCGTCCTTCAAAAAATGTCTCAAATTATCTATGAAGCAAAAATATTTTTATTTTCTAAAGTATATTAAACCGTTATTTATCGACGTCCATGGCCGTTCGCCACACACGAATTTAAATTTCGCTATCTTAGCTATCCAACCATCATCATAATAATGTCTTGCCAGTTCAATACCGCATGTAATCCTAGAAGTAAGGATTTAAAGTTACCAAGCCAAGGTTTACTACTTTGGACCTTTGAACTTAATTTTGTATTTAAAGCTAACAAGGAAACGATTCCCTGAAGTTATGATACTGATTTAAACAACATATTCCGAAAATTAAAACTTTCATTTATTTAAGAAATCTACAACATTTTTCAGTTACCGTTTCAATAGATTTGAGGAAACTTTAAACTCCATTTTCCGTAAGCTCCAATTACAATTTCTTGAAATTATATAAAATTACATAATTTTACTTTTGATAACCCTCAATACCATTATTCCTAGAACTAAGGTTTTTAAGTTACCACGTCTGGAGTTTACTACTTTAGACCCTTGATTTTGATTTTGTATTTAAACTTAACATAGAACGATTCCCTAAAGTTATCAAGCTTAAACGATATCTTCTCTAAATCTCAAAAGTGTTCATTTATCTACGAAATCTACAACATTTTTCTGTGACTCAACTTCTATAATTCAGTTACCGCTTTGATAGCTTTGAGGAAATTATAAAACTCATTTTCCGTAAGCTCCAATTACAATTCCTTGAAATTATATAAAATTACATAATTTTACTTTTAATAACCCTCAATACCATTATTCCTAGAACTAAGGTTTTTAAGTTACCACGTCTGGAGTTTACTACTTTAGACCCTTAATTTTGATTTTGTATTTAAACTTAACATAGAACGATTCCCTAAAGTTATCAAGCTTAAACGATATCTTCTCTAAATCTCAAAAGTGTTCATTTGTCTACGAAATCTACAACATTTTTCTGTGACTTAACTTCTATAATTCAGTTACCGTTTTGATAGCTTTGAGGAAATTCTAAAACTCATTTTCCGTAAGCTCCAACTCGGAACAAGTTATGCAATATTTCAAATGTAATATTGTTTCGGTTAATTCTCTGTTAAGCTTTCATTTACAACTGAGTTATTCATTCATCTCTTGGCGGCAGTTATTGGACAAGTAATTACTAACCATCCCGCAATAATCATCTCTACAAAGGGAATCCCTAATATATGAAACGTGCACAGTCGTTTGTCTGAGTTTAAAGGTTGAAATTTTTTTCTGTACGTTTAATAACATGCTGGAAATTACTTTTCCAAGTAAATATATTGTTGTTCAAATAATTAGTATATAAGTTAATGTAATTTTCAAGAAAATTACGCGAAAATATTAGGTGACTTTAGGTGTATACAGTATGCGCCAAAACTATGGAATAAATTCAATAAAAACGAAACAATTATTTTTTGGGAAAAATCCTCGAACAGGTCGATTTTTAATTTAAAAAATACATATTTTACCGTAAAATGCGATTTTCAAATGTCATTTATTTTCGAGTAATGACGTCATCGATTTTTTTTTAAATGGCAACACCATATTTTTTTCCTTGATTCTGAAAGATCGTTCAATTCTCTATCAGACAGTACTAAAATTTTGCCCTCTTACATAGGAAAGTTTTCGAGTAAATGACGATTGAATGTTAGAAAACGTAAATTTTATACATAAAAAAGTAACAATTCTGAGGTATGTAAAATAAAATACAATTGATTAAATTTTATACTTAAATTAAATGTTCGAATTGCCATCCACCAACTTCTTGACAATGCGCAAGTCTGTGAAGAAATTCGTCTTGCACATTATGAATGATTTCTGGGGTAACTCTGCGTATTTCGTCCCGAATGCGATTTTGAAGTTCTTCTAAATTACGTCGTTTATTAATGTACACTTTTGACTTCAAGTATCCCCATAAAAAATAGTCAAGAGGTGTAAGATCTGGCGATCTTGCAGGCCATTCTATCGGTCCGCGTCTGCCGATCCACCTCCTAGAAAAACAGTTGTCCAAAAAATCTCGTACAGGGCGCGCATAGTGCGGAGGTGCATCGTCTTGCTGAAACCATATGGTATCGTCAGGAATGTCAGGGTCATTATCGTTAGGAAAAATTACTGCAAGGGCTGGAACAAGGTCATTTTCCAGAAACTCTAAATATCTTTATCCTGTAAGGGTTCCTTCAAAGAAGAAAGGCCCTACTATTCTGTCGGCAACTATTCCAGCCCACACATTTATTTCTGAGGGTGTTGGGTATGTGCCTCTGCCATCCAATGAGGATTTTCGCAACTCCAATATCTGCAAGTTTGACGGTTTACTGTACCATTCCGACAAAATGTGGCCTCATCTGAAAAAAGTATTTGCCGGTGTAAATTTCTATTTCCTTGACATAAATCCATTAGAATTTCGCAAAAGTGTAAGCGGCGATCGGGATCATCAATTTTGTAGGGATGATATTTTTCCTTCCTCAAGATACGTAGCACTGTGCTCTGACTAGTGTCATTGTTTAATGCAACCAATCGTGAAGAATTATGAGGATTATCCACCATACTTATCAAAATGTTCTGTTTCTGATTTTCATTAATGCTTGGACGTCCAGGTTTTGGAATATTTACAATATTGCCAGTTTCTCTAAATTTAGACTCTACCTTACTGACTGTTGATTGGCTGATAGGGTGATCTGGATATTTTTCATCAAATAACGTTTTTGCTTTATTTTAATTGATTTACGTTTTCTAACATTCAATCGTCATTTACTCGAAAACTTTCCTATGTAAGAGGGCAAAGGAGGGTTTTAGTACTGTCTGATAGAGAATTAAACGATCTTTCAGAATCAAGGAAAAAAATATGGTGTTGCCATTTAAAAAAAAATCGATGACGTCATTACTCGAAAACAAATAACATTTGAAAATCGCATTTTACGCTAAAATGAAGAACAGAATTACATCTGTTTGAATCTATTTACTTTAAATTTATTAAATCTGAATGTAATTTTACAGAAAACTTGTATGAACTTTACAATACAATTTTTGTAGTACAGAGACAGCTGCTCAAATTTAAATTATAATTTAATAATCAACGTAATTTATTTTCACGAACGTTCGCTTGCTTGATTACCTCCTCAATGTAAACAGTTTTTCCGGTACTGAATTAAAAATTACGAAAAGTTTGGAATAACCGTTTTTTTTTAAAGAATTTATCAAAAGGTGAGCGATTAATATTAAAAGATTTATGATCCTCGAGTTTGCGTCGCCGCCGGAAAACTGTTTTCAATTATTATTTTTGGGTATATCGTGTCGTCACGTGTCAATGGGGGGTGGGGGCCTTTATCGCCGCGCGATAATGACAATATTTCATTAAATTCTCCTCCGCTTAATGTTAACATAATGAAATTGGGTTTGAATGGGATTAAGCGGAAGAAGCGACGCCGCACGGATACGGGACTGTCATATCATAAAAGTTTTCCCCCCTTCATTAATAATATTCTTATCGAATCAAAATAAAATTCAATTTTTCTTCAAAATTCAATAAAGATGAGATCGGAGTTAGGTGGTATACCTATAGCAGAAACTAAGACCATAACAGCTTAGTTTACATAATATTTAAGCCTCTAAACTTTTGTAATCGAGTGGTTAAATTAGATTACTTGATAGCATGATTATGTAATAAAAAAATGTTGTACAGGGTCTAACGAAAACGATTTTAACCCTACTTACCTATACAGGGTGATTCATTAAGAATGGGCAATCTCTGAACTGGAGATACTACACACCAAAATATGGCGATTGAGCCAAATATGCCTTATCCGAATGTTGCAGGTTTAAAAAATACAGGGTGTTCAGTGCTCGAATTTTATTTTGAAATATCTCAATAACTTTGAAACCTGCCGGAGTATTAAAAAAAAAATTGGCACAATTATGTTTTTTGGCACGGCAAATAAGAATTTTATGGCACAGCATGTTTCTTTTAAATGGCACAATTTTTTTGCTGTTTAGTGTATCCATCTGTCTATTGAAACAATCGATTCTCCTACCTGTTGTATCTAAAACATCCTATTGTATCCTATTTGAAATATTCAGTGCATCGAGTGAAAACTGTTATCGTTTTTACTTGAAAAAGTTGTTCAGAACGGTAAATTATGGGGACGTGCAATTTCAAGAAGATGGGCCTGCTTTGATAAAATCTTTGTGCTTTGTTGAAAAATGATTTCAAAATTAAACCTCGCCGATCTTCTGCAAGTTGTTATTTCGTTGCTATGGCAATGGTCCACAGCATTCTTCTAAAGCATACCTATCTAGATTTTCGCCCTATTATTTTTTTAGTTCTTTTCGACCAAGTCCGGAAAACACATACCTCTCGGACTAGGTCGGAAAAGTGCTACTTTCTCAGAGAAAAAACGTCCGGGAAGTGAGTACTTTCCGAACGGTCGCCGAAAAATGTTATTCCAATGACAAATACAAAATTAATCCTATTTGAAATATTCAGTGCATCGATTGAAAACTGTTGGGTCGGTCAGTGGTCGCGCGGTTTAAGGCGTCAGTACTTGAACTGACTAGATCGGTGTTGGTTCGAGCCCAACTGTCCGTAGACCGTATATAAGCTATATTCGTGGAGAGGTTTGGCGCCCTCTCTGCGGGTATGGTAGGGTGGAAGAATGTTGGCTTGGGTCAATGTGAGAGATTGATACCGGTTAATATTTGACTACCTTCCTAATTAATGAGGTTTTCCAGATTTCCCTCATTCCTGCACTGAATAGTGGTTAGGGCCTACCAACGTAAGTCGTTCCTGGGCGCAAATGCGGCCTACTTAATAATATGCCGCCCCCTCTCCCGCACAAGTCTCCGACTTCTGGGCTAATCCCTGTGATTAGAATGAGGGTCCACTTCATTCTTCTAAAGCATACCTATCTAGATTTTCACACTATTATTTTTGTAATTCTTTTCGACCAAGTCCGGTAAACATATACCTCTCGGACAAAAGTGCTACTTTCTCAAAGAAAAAACGTCCGAGAAGTGAGTACTTTCCGGACGGTCGCCGAAAAATGTTATTCCCATTTCCCATGACAAATACAAAATTTCGTGACTATTTGGGTGTCACCTACACCTGTAGTAAACCTAGAATTATAAATTAAAAACATCCGACAAGGTCGGTCAGTGGTCGCGCGGTTTAAGGCATGTACTTGAATCGATGTGGCTAGACCGCTGTGGATTCGATCTCCGCGGCAGGTAGACTATATAGCTATATTCATGGAAAGGATTAGCACCCTCTCTGGGTGTATGGTAGGGTGGAAGAATGTTAGCTTGGGTCAATGTGAGAGATTGATACCGGTTGACGTTTGACTCCCCCCTAACTAATGAGGTTTTCCAGGTTATGGTCTACCAACGTAAGTCGTTCTTGGGCGCAAATGTGGCCTGCTTAATAATAATATGCCACCTTCTCTCCCGCACAAGTCTTCGACTTTTGGGCTAATCTTCGTGATTAGAATAATATGATGATATAATTGTGTCTCAAACATAATAAAAATAACACGTTTCATGGGAAGATAAATAGAACAAATCATTACGCGCATTTAATAAATTCTCTATATCAAATCGTTTATTTGCAATGCGTTTACATGGTTTTTGAATTAAAACTCTAAGTACCGAAGAATGACAATTATATAAACACACAGGAAAATTTACATATTCCATTTTTTCTGTATCCACGCAATTCAAACTTTGCGCTTTTACAAATAATCAATTAATTACCGTGAATTATGTCCGACGTGCCGTTTTATTTCACTTTAACAACTGCGCGTTTCGACTACATCACGTCCCACATTTTATTGAATATTACATTTTACGAGTACGTTCGAGGGTCCCTTTAAAATCAGACAATTCGTTACAAATTCATTTGTACTGCTTCATACAATGCTGATACTTTTATTTGATGGCGTACTAAACAAAGTCAGTACCATCTTCGGATGGGCTCAATATTTGTATCTGCACCCAACACAAATTTCTTTATTTAATAACT
The DNA here is from genome assembly GCA_037114965.1 of Monochamus alternatus. Classification (NCBI taxonomy): domain Eukaryota; kingdom Metazoa; phylum Arthropoda; class Insecta; order Coleoptera; family Cerambycidae; genus Monochamus; species Monochamus alternatus. The sequence goes on along the minus strand of CM073434.1, from coordinate 11,337,300 downwards.
ATAAAACTTAAAAAAAAATTAAAAAATGTAGTAAAAACTAAAGAAGAACATAAAATTACAACATAAACACAGGAATTAAATTATGACTTGACTGGAAATTTTACGGTCGTTTTGCTAGTTGCCTACGTTAACTACTCTGATTCTGTAGACGTGTGACGGACAAGCCGCACAGGCGGCATTAAATAAGGATTTAATATAATTCCGAAAACATTTTTTTTTCGCTTTATAAGTAAGGAATTTTTTTAAAGGGTAATTCCGTTAATTCTTAATTTTCTCTATCCCCTCTTAAAATATTTGTACTTATATAATATTATAGAATGATAATACACCAATATTTATAGGATAATCTGGAATAGACGGCCATACCAGGAAAGATGCCTATACACTCTAAAAAATGTCTGTCAAATTTCAAAGAAGTTATTTATATTTAAATAATATTTACCATATTAGTTTTATGGTAATTTTATGTTTATTTCATGTAATTGTACACATATTAATTTACAATATTAACCGAAGTTAATAACGTCATATCTTAATCGCAGACATTTATTTGTCAGCTATATTGGTTTTAACTGAAACAGATACGTGGCAACTTCGGGCGTACCTCAAGACTCTAACCTGGAGCCATTATTGTTTGATATATTTATTAATGATTCGCCGGACTGTGTTGATTGTAACACCTTATTATTTGCTGATGACTTGAACATTTCTAAATGTAAAGTATGTTTCTATACCAGGAAATTGAATCCGCTGCATTTGAATTATTATTTTGACACTGTTCAACTGATTCGGACCAATTCTGTTAAAGATTTAGGAATACATTCTGACTATAAATTTACTTTCAATGAGCACATATGCTTCCGCTTTGAGAATGTTGTATTTCATTAAACCTAACTGTAAATCCTTCACTAATATTGATGCACTTAAAACAATATCTCACTTGTTCATTCTAAGGTGGAATATGGTGTTCTGGTGTGGTATCCTCATTATGATATTTATATTAATATGCTTGAACGAGTACAAAGGCGATTTCTTAAGTTCTTGGCTTTCAGTATAGACCTAGTTTACCTACCCGCAAGGTTTTGACCACATGACTAGATATGGCATGCATACGTTGCATCACAGAATAATTTTTAATTCCTTTTTATACAAATTATTCCACAATTTGACAGATTCGCCAGTCTTATTAATAATGCTTATTTTTTTTTAGTACCTGGACAAAATCGTAGAGCAGTTCACACTTTGTATAATATTGACCCGAGAACTAATATATTAATGAAATCGCCTATTTATGTTGTATGTCTTAAATATAATAAAATATCTCATGGGTGACATTTACAATTGCTTCTTAACTAAGATACTTGACACAGTTAATACTTTTATGTTATAGTTTGACTGATTTGTTTATTTTAAGTATTTTCTGTTTGTGAATACTTACTTCTGTTTAGACACAGTTAGTAGTTTATTTTATAGATTTGATTTTTGCTTTATTTTAAGCTTTTGTTTTTATTTTTATTATTTCTTACTTCTACTTAGATGCAATTAATACTTCTATTTTATAGTTTGACTTCGTTTGTGTTTAAGTTATCCAGTACTCGGCTCGTCTATATCATGTGCGAATATATTTGTACTTTATTTGAAATTAAAGTGGTACCAAACATTTCAAGTGTATCTATGGTTTAATCATGCTGGGTCATTCCATTTGAAATCGTCTGAAAATAATAAAAGTTGTTGCCGACCCATTTTAAATTTTGGTGTAACTTTGGTCCCAAACAACAAAATTTACACGAGTTTGATTTTTACAAGCGCTTGTTTCCGCCTATTTAAATAAAGACTCTTAAAAATTACTATTTTTAAGCTTTATTAATTTTTGCTGTCAAATTTTTCTGTTTGATGATATTTTAATGATCAAGGCGGAATTCAGAGTGAGAAAGATAATAGTTTCAGTGTAAATGAAGATAATTGGCTCGGACGATCCCTTTGAATAATAGCAGCGTGCTGAAAATGAGTGCTTTTTAGTCATTTTTCGTGAATTTCAATTGACTCTAGCGTCTTAACTGTTGAGAGTTAAAAATTCATGCTCCGCGGGAATTAAGCATACATATCATAGACAAAATTCAGCCCCAAGTTGACCTAAGTAGCCCACTCTTTATAGAAGAAAACTTTGCTTGAAGTTTTGAAATTTTTAAAAATCCCAATATTCAGGCTATGAAGCGAGCGTGTTAACTGCGAGATAAAAATCTGATACAGAATCTACTGTTCTTACCTTCAACTTTAAATGACTATATCACTTGTTTTGTTATTTTCATGTTTAGTGCATGTACGAGCCGTTTTTTTACAGCAAAAATCTAGACGTTTTAACTAATGAATTAAAATTACTTACCATCAAAAATAATTATAAATGTGAAAAATATTTCAAGTTTTAATATAGTTATGGATATTTAGGGTGTAAAATTGTTACTGGAAGTAATTATCATTGAAAATAGTAACTGTAAACAATTTTTCAACGAGAAAATTATGTACATGCACTTAAACATGAAAATAACAAAAAATTCAAAACTTCAAGCAAAGTTTTCTTCTATAAAGAGTGGGCTACTTGTGGCTGAATTTTGTCTATGATATGTATACTTAATTCCCGCGGAGCATGAATTTTTAACTCTCAACAGTTAAGACGCTAGAGTCGATTGAAGTTCACGAAAAATGACTAAAAAACAATCACTTTTAGCACGCTGCTATTATTCAAAGGGATCGTCCGAGCCAATTATCTTCATTTACACTGAAACTACTATCTTTCCCACCCTGAATTCCGTCTTGATCATTCAAATATCTTCAAACAGAAAAATTTGACAGCAAAAATTAAAAAAGCTTAAAAATAGCAATTTTTAAGAGTCTTTATTTAAATAGGCGGAAACAAGCGCTTGTAAAAATCAAACTCGTGTAAATTTTGTTGTTTGGGACCCTGGAGAAGAGATTTTCAAAGTTACACCAAAATCTAAAATGGGTCGGCTTTGCCAATTAGACGATTTCAAATGGAATAACTCTGCTGTAAAATAGTGCATGAGAGACATCATTAAATGACACTGTGTGGTGCTGCACACAAATCACTGAGTTTTGTTTTCATGGGTTGCTATAACGTTAAATAAAATTTACGCGGCTGGTGCGTTACACTGTCACCAATTTCTTTGAATATCTCAGAAAAAAGAACAAACGCGAAAAAAAACAGGAGACGAAAAAGTTTCGAAATTAATCAGGTCAAAGTGGTGTGTAGATGTTACAAAATACACTTCTAAGAGGGGTAGGTAGCTCAAACTTAAGAAGCTTATGTAAGATCATAAGGAGTGTTTGTGTTCCGAATTTCACTTAAATCGGATAAGTGGTTCAAAAGTTATGAGGGAAAAACGAGAAAAAAATTCCTACTTCAACGCCCTCTTTCTCGGAAACGATGCGTTTTAGGAAATAAGTTTATATCACAATTGAACATTATTTTAACCTGTTCTATCGATTCCTGAAGTTGTGAATATTAAACCTGAATCACTCTATATAATAGTAGTAGAAAAATAACCGCATGTAAACTATTATTATTATGCGTCAACTATTTCACACATTTTTCACCCTGATACCTGAACCTGCAATACGGCCACTTCATTCGGGGCACATGGAGACTCGCCTGTCTCTAGGGAGTCTGTCAATGCTACGGACAGGTGGAGCTGTGCGCAGCATAAGTATAAAGCTCTCGTGCGACTCATTTCACATTTTTCTATGGGAGTTTTCGGACATGTTATTTTAATTTATCAAGCGGGCGACGAAATTTGTAGGACTCGGACTCCCTCCCTTATTTGCACCTCGGCAAGTATTTCAGTTCTGCTAAATATCGTTGCTGTTACGCCTTTGGCAGGAAATATACAGGGTGGTACGAAAATAGAGCATGGGATATTAAAAATAACAAATTGAAGTTCAAAGGGAAGAAGAAAAGTCCCATCACTCACAATCCGTTATTCATTAACGACAACCGGTTTCGCGGTCTAATCTTACACCTCATAATCAAGTCATACAAGAGAATCTCGCAAATTCAAGTATCATTCAATCAAATGCAAATTAACATCAATAAATAAAATAATGTTAACTAAATTATCAGTCAAAATCAATTTTAGATTAACATGAAATACATAAGTGTAGTTTTTAAATGTTATTATAGTGCGCGCCAATATTCTTGACAGGATAAATGACATCGGATGTGAGGGGTCGAGAGAGATCATCTCTTTTCATCCACATTATTGCGCTGTAGGATTGAACATCCGGACGCCTTGTAAATTGTCATTTTGACAAGATCTAAATTCACTCGATAATGATTGGAGGGGCCCGCAACTTCGCCAGGGAGGACCTGATTTTTTTCAGCAATTGCCATCTTGTTGGATAGTGAATCTTCAATATAACTTTTTGCCACCGTAGTCGATTTCCAACCATCATGACGCTTAAGAGTAATGTTGCCGAACAACGCCTCATTCCATGTCCGGTAAAAATGTCTGGATTAGTTCGTCCAAGAAAAGCATACTTTTGAAATTGTGTTGATGCCTACATGTTGTGTAGTACATTTTCCAGCCACATATCGCAAGAAAAATCTCCCAACGGCATTTTTAAATCGCAGATTGATGTATTTTCTACACATTTCTACAGTATTGACTGAAAAAGCTTCTTCCATGGTAGTGAAATTTGGACCAGTCAAAGAAAAGTTTTATTGTGCGCCGCTAGAGGACACTTCACCTAAAACTCAGAGTTTTCAGACTAGTTTTATTCATAACAATATTAGAATACATTATGTACTCTTTATTCAAGCCGATAAATGTAACCGTTTAGCAAGAAATTGCTATTAAAGTTTTATTAAATATCAAATTTTAATAATTCTTTCTGTAATTAATCAAGTTGCCATGTTGCATACTGCTATTATTTTAATCTCTTCCTGATGGAGTTTTAGAACACCCTGTATAATTAATAACTATTTAATAATCTCTGTTTTATTTTAAGAAAAATGTTCTTGAGACAATAATAAAAAAATTGACATCAAGAAAACTGTCGCTCCAAGAGTTTGTCTTTTCTCAGTGTACGAATATAAGGCTGTTCCACAGACCTTGCTAATTACTGTTTCTCGAATGCACGCTTCAACCACGCTCGGTCCTCATTTTAGAACGCAGTCGATTCCGCCTTTGCAACGGCTAGGGAAATACAAAAGGGGGATTAAATTAACATTATGTAAGGAAAGTTCTCTTTCTTTTGCGTTACATGGTTCTTTTAGCGATAAGAATGTGTTGAAGCCGTTGAGTGGGTTTCAAAACAAATGTTTCAGACGTCGGTTTGTTGCTGAGAATGCCAGTGTAGAAAGAGGAATTCTTTTTGAATGGACCTTTTTGTGCCGCTTGGGAAGCCTTTTTCACGAGGCGGTGGCAAATAATGAGGATTTTTTTTGTTTCTTTTGAATATTTGGTCAGAATTTCATTCGTTCTGGCGTTAACGACGATTTTCATATACAAATATTCAATATACAGGACAACTTATCATATACTGTGTGTTTTTAAATCAAGTAGCAAAAGTGAGACCACACATTCCTTAGGAGAAATTAACTCAATTTAATCTAACATGCTTATATTCCAAGTCGCATAATAAAAAAGAGACAGGGCGTCAAAGTTTTTTTTTCTTTCTATATTTGTAAATAACTTCTTAAGAAATCCAAATATTTATATAAAATTTGTAATCGGGGGGTTTTGTGGGCGAGAAATTTATTTCTAATTTTGACGTCACGAGTAGAGGGCGCCACTTGTGGCACACCATGTATCTTTTAAATAGCAGAACTTTTTTGCAGCTTAGTGTATCCATCCGACTATAGAAACAATCGATTCTCCTACCCGCTTTATTTGAAAATAATCATATTTGAAAAGCTCAGTGCAACGTTCAAAAACTATTTTGGTTTCAGATAAAGTGCCTTTTTTGCTTAAAATACAGCAAAATGTTACTCGAAAAAGTTGTTCAGAATGGTAAATTATGGAGATGTACAGAATTTCAAAAAGATCTGCCTGTTTTGATAAAATCTATCGCTTTTTAAATTTATGACAGCCAAAACCTCTAAACACCCTGTATAATAATAGATAGGAAGATCGTCGATCGCAATCAACTGTAATTTTTGGGCAAATTCCCCTATTGCCAATTTTGAAAACATGAAGTTTGAATTTTCGATAAATATTTGTCAGATTGAAAATAATAAAAATGTGGAAAACTGCACAAATATTATTTATCGTTTCAGTTTAACAATATAACATTGGATTTGTAAAGTATAAAATTGATATTTTACTTTACAAGATAGCCGATGCCAGACTGGTTAGTGACGTCATCGACACTCTGTATATGTAGTTTTATAGCCTACAAGTTGTGGGAAATTGTTACTTTAAACTTGAGTATATTTGAAACATTTTTATGATGCAATAAAATAAATTGCTACAATGTACGACACTTAAAATCATGTAGTTCCGTTTGTACGGCTTCAAACTGCTGTTGTTTCGTTGTAACAGCAGATATTAAAGTTAAAGTTAGTAGTCTGCAGTCAAAATTGATAACCTGTTAAATGAAATTTGTAGTCATACTTGTCCAACATTTTAGAGTTAGATTCGTCCAAAGGTGGACGTATTTTCTGTGTGTGAGTTTATTTTACTTTTACAACTTTAACATAACAAACATATTATTTAAATGGCTAGTTCAAGTGATGGAAAACAATCAAGTGGATTAGATACCGGCGCGTTTGGAGATAACGATAAGGAATGTAAAAAAAATCAGATACAGTAACGCGGAATAAAAACGCGATCCCAGATTAAAGGTTCGAATAGCGATTTTTTGTTCATGCCGTTACAAGGAGGAATAAAAGATATAGATAATATTGATGATGGAACAAATATGACGAGGAGTAATGAAGAAGTATTTAAACCCAGGAAATTAGTAGCAAGAACTTCACCGCAAAGTGTAAGTAGAAGTAATATAGAAGATAAAAAACGTTCAAGATCAAATTCGAGCCCAGAAAATTTGAAGAAACAGAAAATTAGGAAAGGTAAACAGTTACAATTAGAAGAAAATTCAGATACTGAAAGTTTTGAGATACCAGTAAATTATCAGGTATCAGAAAAAATGCTGAAGATATTACTTGAATCTCTAGAAATTATTAATAATACTTTAGAGAATCAAAATGACAGTGGAAAGAGAGAAGATAGGATTTTCAGAAGCAAAAAAGGCGCTGTTTATAACTTATAAGAATGTAGTAACGTTGGCATATAAAGTTGGTCAAGCGGAAAACAAAAATGAGAGTCAAACAAATCTAACATCTAACATCAACACATGCAACAGTCACAAACCCATGAAATGGTAGAGATAAAAAGAAAAGAAGTAATTAAAAACAAAATCAAAACACAGGAAAGGACATATAGTGATATTATACAGAAAAAATCAGAAAACGAACAAGAGACTCCAAGACAAAATTGGCCAACACCACCCACAGAGCAAAAAAAATATGAAATGGTAATTAAACCAAAGGAAAATAAAAATAATGCAAAGGCACTTTGGAAAGATGTCTCTTGAAAAATGATGTTCGGGACATAACGGTAAAAAGAATAAATCAACTACCAAGTGGAAGTATACTAATGGAATGTCATAATGCTGAACAGCAACAAAAAATTAAACAAGTGTTATCGACAGATAAAAATTTAATATTAAAGGAAACTGAAAAAGCAGATCCAATGGTAATGATAACAGGAATTGAAAAAGGATATAAAGAGGACGAATTTATACAAGAATTGATAGAACAAAACCAAGACTGTAAAATAGAAATTGGTGAACATGTAGCAGAGGAAATTAAATTTGTAACTAAAAAGCAATGTAGAAATAATAGAAAAGAAAATTGGGTGTTGCAAATGAAACCTAAATATTTAAGTGGTTTATAAATAATGAATACATAAGCTTTGACTTGATGAAACTATATGTGCAAGAACAACTATTGGTTTGCCATTGTTGTGAATGTCTGGCCTGCTATGACTTTTTGTATAGGTCCATTCTACTAGTAGTAATTTTTCTACTAATTAAAAAATGCAAGATGGTAACGGAACTGCAACAGTTAAACTACCTATTATATTTACTGATAACAATGACCATTTCAGAACCTTAAAGCTCTGTAAGCGTCAATGAAATTTCCGGCATTGCGGTATAAAATCTTCAGCCTTGTCGTTGAGTTTACAGAATCTCTGTAATAGGAGTGGTCATTTATACTACCTATATCAAATCACAACCTGTTCAACCGATTGAAAATCATGTTCTCTATTATGGCATTGCAGTGATTATAGGCAATTAACTCAGCAAGGGATTTCTGTACTCAAATGACAAATCTCTTCGAATGCATTGCTCATACCTATCTATACATAAAGAAATACTTAAAATTCTTGATTTAGTCATGAATTTAATTCTCTAGATACATCATTTCACTTTTTTTACCTCCAATTACCTTTCTGAGAATAAAGAAAAGATTAATAATAACTGAACCTGTGTCCAGGAATTGCTCATTTTTCAATCATTTTTAAAATACTGAATGTTGTATTTTGCTGGGATGTTTCGTTAGTGGTCTCATCTATGGCATACTGATGAGAGCTAACAAGTTCGAAACGTATATATCTGATGGCACCACTGACAACTAACCGCGTGGCTTTCTCTGCTATAGATCTTTCAGGTGTAGGTACAATGATAAAACGTACAATTTGTTCGTAAATTAAGATATGCCATGCAGCTCATAGTTACGCTAGGTACAACATATTACAGTTTCAACAATTTTCACACGAAAAAAAACAAATTGCAAACACTACTACATTACAAAACAGTAAAATTATTTTAATTAGAGATTAACCAATATTCTGGAAAATATGTGATCTCAGTCTAAAGTGCTCTCCATCTTGTATAATTCGTTCTCTTAGCTGTTGTTTTAGGCCAGGAGAATTACGAAAAAATCTTTCAAATATGGCTCTAACGTGACGAAACTATTGGAATCTCTCGGGAATAGTATACCTATTGAAAATATCGAGGTGCGCCAGCTTGAAAAGGTGTGCTATTTGCATAAACAACGAAAAAGTGAAAGAAAATGCGAAAATCGTGTTTTTTCCCGGAAACAATCGCATATAACTCGGTAAGTATGCATTTTAGAGAAAAAATGTATGCTTATAAATTTATTCGTTATGAAATTTTCTACAAGATAGTGTTGGTCCGATATCTGTAAATTTGAAATGCTCGCTGCAAAATGCTCGAAAGTGCAAAAAACTAGGTAAAAAACAAGGTAATTTTAAATTATTTATTTAACAATTAAAAAATAACCCAATCACGCCATACATTTAGAGAAAAGTACTTCACTTCAATTCAAAACGAGAGCCGTAAGGCCGATTAAGATCGGACTGACAGTTTTTGCATAAAGCAATTGTTAAGTAACCTACCTGGAAAAAAAGACCTTTTTTTTTAATTTCGTGCCAGGCTAAAAGTTATGAATATTTTTTTGCGCCCGCACTTTTACATCTTCTTGGACCCTTAAACTATCATATACATTGCTATCTTAACCATTTTTCAATTTTTAATAATTTTTTGAGCGGTTTTAAAAAGTTTGAAAATGTTGGCTCTTAAATAATTAAGCCTGTGAACCGGGATTTGCGAGTGGGAAAAAATCGAAAAGTATAGAAAAACAGTACTCGGAAAGACGCTTCTTTTAAAAAGAAAATCATCCAATTCGGTTCAATAGATGTTGAGATATTAACTTCTAAAGTTGGGAAGGCTATGCGGTGTAACGGTTAATGATATAACAATAAATTATATACCAATCGATAGGTTTTTCCGAGATGTTTTCATATCTGCTTTCAAAAATTACATTGCACGTGTGCATCACGCACAAAAATTTGCACAAACATTGTGTAGTGTGCGCTCGGAGTCGAAATTCGAAGGGGTGGGGATAAGCTGCGAAACTTAGGCGCACAAAACATATACTAGTATAACTAGATTCGGCGCTTCAAAATCGGCGCGCCCGTTTCAGGATGATATATCTCGGCTTCTACTGCACCGATTTTGACATTTTTTTTTTAATTGGGATAGACAATGGAGAGGATTTTCATAGTTACATTTATCAATTTTAAAAAATAAACAATCGGTGGTCGATTTTCATAATCAAGCATTTTTAAATGTTGCTAAAAATTAGTGCAAATCATAATATTCTTATTGGACATATATTGTCCATTGTAAATTAATTATTTTATTAATTTTAAATTGAAGAATTAATGCGTAATAATGTTATAAACTAATTTTATTGTTATTTAATGCATATTGTACATTGAATAACAGGAGATAAGGTATAAATAATCGTAAAATATCGACAATTTCATTAAATTTATTTATAATACAAGTTCATTTATTACATTAATTGGCATACTTTCTTTTACACGGAATTTTCTTGTCGCTGCCTTCTACATTCTATATTAGTGTCTAATACATTTTTTTCGCAATTTTTACAAGTTTGACCGTGGCATCCTGCCCAATAATCGTAACATTTTAATCCGTGTTTTACACAACTACAAGATTTTGTGCAGTCCTTTGTACATTTACAACTGATGTCTCGTAATATACTGTCATCAGGAACTAGTTGGTACATAATTTATTATTACATCATTAACCGTTACGCCGCATACCCTTCCCAACTTTGAAAGTTAATATTTCAACATCTACTGGACCGAATTGGATGATTTTTTTTTAAAAAAAGCGTCTTTCCGAGTACTATTTTTCTATAGTATCCGATTTTTTGCCAATCGCAAATCCCGCTTCACAGGCTTATTTAATTAAAAGTCAACATTTTCAAACTTTTTAAAACCGCTCAAAAAATTATTAAAAATTGAAAAATGATTAAGATAGCAATTGTATATGATAGTTTAAGGGCCCATGAAGGTGTAAAAGCGCGGGCGCAAAAAAATATTCATAACTTTTAGCCTGGCACAAAATTAAAAAAAAGGTATTTTTTTCCAGGTAGGTTAATTAACATGCAAAAACTGTCAGTCCGGTCTTAATCGGCTCTCGTTTTGTACTGAAGTCAAGTACTTTTCTCTAAATGTATGGCGTGATTGGGTTATTTTTTCATTGTTAAATAAATAATTTAAAATTACCTTGTTTTTTACCTACTTTTTTGCACTTTCGAGCATTTTGCAGCGAACATTTCAAATCTACGGATATCGGACCAACACTATCTTGTAGAAAATTTTATAACGAACAAATTTATAAGTATACATTTTTTCTCTAAAATGCATACTTACCAAGTTATATGCGATTTTTTCCGAAAAAAAAACCGCCATTTTCGCAATTTTTTTCACTTTTTCGTTGTTTATGCAAATAGCACACCTTTTCAAGCTGGCGCACCTCGATATTTTCAATAAGTATACCATTCCCGAGCGATTCCAATAGTTACCTAAGTTACGTCACGTTAGAGCCATGCCAATCTGTAACCCTCCTGGCCTATTTACCTAATATTGGAACCATACAAAGGAAATGTTTCATCAATTCTAACGAATTTTTGTTTTTTTTTCACAAAACTGTTTCATTGACTTGATGGTTTGTCTCTGACGGTTTGTTAAAATATGTGATTTCAACAGTGTAATATGAAGGTCTTAATCAGACTTAATATTGACCCTATTATTGTACCTTACTTTGCAATTTCCTAACTCAGTTTTGCATATTAAGGGCGTTGTATTCTTAAAATAGTGTTATTTTACAAATACAACTAATTTTAGACATTTAAGCACTGAACAATCTTGAGTTTAGCAAATATCAGGGATGTTATCTCATGTCACCTGCAAATATTCAACCCAAGATACCGAAGTAAAACGAATATATAACGGCTGAAAACGCTCTAACCAACAAATTTTTAGGTACAGAAATCTTTCAAAATAAGAATAGCAGAATAGCAAAATAATGTGTATCATACAAATGCATTTTAAGGATAATTTAAATAGTAAAAGCGGATAAACAAAACATCAACAATACTTTTGGTCAGATATAGAAACCCTTTTAGTACTGACACTCAAATTCCGGACACTCTATATAAATACATTATTCTGCTCAAAGACCGATTGAGTTCCACATTAGCGTATCAGAGACGGTCCATTTATTTCCACAAGTTCTCCGGCATCCGCGTCTATCCTGTAAAGTTAAAGTGAGTGAAATATGAAGTACCGGTTAAATGGAAACGTGAAATTTCCCGCCTGGGAAATGCATCGCGCGAATATCCGATTAAATTATAATTAATCTTTCATTCAGATACGGCAGGATTTTGTTCGGGCACAATTGCAAAATGCAGTTGTATTCGGAGAGCGACGAGAACAAATAGCAAAACCGAGAGGAGCCGGTTGCATTAATTTATATTCATTCATTCTAGGATGGCTGGGAGCCGAAAACAAAGGATGGCTTCTGGCGGGGTTGCGCGGGGTTACTGCGAAAACGAATTTCTGGTTCTTATTAAAGAGAAACAGATTTCAGTGACGTAGACAGATTGACGTCAAGCGAAACAGTGAAATTGAAATGAACTTTAAAATGTTTTGAACCCTTCTACTAATACGAGATGTCTCGAAATTAACTTCGGGGATTATACACTACAGGGATATTTATTATACAGTGCGGAGATCAAGTTATTCGCCACCCCTGTATTTTGTTTCAAGAAGGCACTAGGGCAGAACCAATTTTTTATTTGACGCAAGCACCCTATCTTTTTTACTTTATTGTGAATATGTTTAAGCTAATTAGCTAATGCAAATCAATTTTCCTACAATTCCTATTAATGAAATAATATATTTATTTTGTTGTTTATGATTTACTAGCAATTTTGTTAGAAAACTTGGTCGTTGTTCATTTGAACTAAATTATATAAGTAAAACATCTTTTATTTTATTATTACTGTAACACCATAATTCTGACGAACATACATATTTTGATATTTAAAATATAATTTTTGGGGTTTTATAGACCATTCGATGAATTCTCGACGGATGGGGAAACTTCTAGAAAATGTGAAAATAAAGGTATTACAAATATTATATTTACTAAAAATTAATTCGAAAGCGAACAGAAACATAATTAATTACCCAATAATATCTACCCATTTATTCTAAGAAAATCGAAATTGACTGTAAGGAAGTTTAATTATAAAATCTTGTACGATTGCCAAGCTTCGTTAGATTTGTTGTAGACTCTAGAAAAACAAACAGTACCTACTTAGCATAGCGCAAACCATGTTATAGGAATATATTTGTACCTGACATAAATTCTTTATTTAATTACTATAAGACATTTAAAACAAAAAATTAGTCACTGAAACTGAACGACTACGTAGTAAACACACAGGTTTTCAATTATGCAACAAATTATGCACTGGTAATTGCATACTCTCCATACAACAAACATCCCTTTGTCAAAGCTTACAATATTAGATTCTAAGGATCAAAGAAAATTTTTTTGATAATGTAAACAGTATTTTAAAATAGTACTAATTACTTTATGCACACATCGTCGATTACTGTTAATATTGTTGCTATTATTAGTATATTCACCCACATAAGAAGTTTAAAAATTTATCGGCGTCAAGTACACCTTGCGCTAGTGACCTACAGATGGCTTTAGATTCTGTCCTAAATAAAAAATCGCACCGTGTTTAGTTATAGAAATAATTTTTCAGTACTTGCAAATTTCATTCTTCGCGTATTATTGGTATATTCAAATGCTGAGATTACGGATAAGGTGCTGACTTATGGAAAATGTGACCAGTGCATATAATCATTTGGCAGCGTAACACCAAAGACGTTTTCCGAGTAGACAAAATATTATGCCGAATCCACTCTGAACCACATTGAACAACTGCTGTATTGCCTTAGCGTAAACATGTGGCAGCATTTGTATGCATCTTTGTACATTTGCGTGTGTCTTTTTATTACCTTTTGCGTTTTTCCCGACAGAGGGAATCCACCTTATCGTGGTCGTTGGACCGAGTACCTCGCTTTAAAGAAAAGGAACGCTCGAGGGAAGAAGAGGTCCCCAGCAAGTACGAGTATAAAAATCGTTGCAATGGCAAGTTTTAATGTAAACGAGCAAGCAAACAGAAAATTCCAATGGAGACAAATCTGGCAATGAAAAGTGAAACAATGATTTCGACTACTGAATGACAATGGTACGGTCACGAGACCACATAAACATATTTTTAAACCAGAAAATTGTCTAATACAAATATGAACAACAACATGTTTATTAAAATAGTCCGACGTTTGAATTTTTTATATCTGCAGGGCATTTTATTTGTTTTTGTGGCTCGAGTCACGAAGGGGAAACAGGGAAATACCAAATTGATTACCGTCTATTGTTTCCTACTGGAGCAAACGCTCTTCATTGACATTTATTGTCGGTTATTGATTACTCAATTCTCCCGGACAAATGCATGGATTCGGAGATGATAAAAAATGTCCTATATTTGGATAATTTATTACTTCACCCTAATCAATATTGATAACTCGAATTAGTTAAAGCATAACAGGTAATGCTTGTATAAAGCAAACAAAGAAAAATTAATTTCACTGTAACCAATGGGTTTCCTTTTGTGAAAATTCCGTAACATATCGATCAATAGCTGTAAACATGCAATCTTTCTGTCATAAAACCACGTCTTGTACTTCCTATTCTTGAACGATAAACCTACTTAGCAAAATAAGAATAAAGATACAGTTACGTTTATTCCAAATAACGAGAAAATTAAATTTTGCAATATTTTTTATTAGTTACTTTACTTTTATCTTTTCAATGCTACATATATTACTTGTAAATAATGAACAATGTTCTTGTGTAACTTGAAAATTTGTTAGATTTCCAAGAACTACTTTATTCTTTCATACAAGTCAAGTAGAAATTGAGTTCTAAGGCTTTGATGAAAAATTAAATTTCCGAGAAACAAACAATGAGGTTTCCTTTTGATGTCTCTTGCTGTGTCTTAAATGCGTCAAGTGTATACATATTCCATTTATTTTATTGTCATAAAATACAACTTGGGGTAATTCTTGCATACAGAACTTTGTAAGCATTTAGCATTGTACGAGAAGAAAACGAATGAAAATTGTGAAAGGTTTATTGGTCTTGCCTGTTTCCTGAGTCATCAACGTATTAAATCAAAGAATATACAGGGTGATTCAGATCTTATCTAAAACAAATTTAAAATAGATGCGTTATGAAAAATGGGGTTAATATCGTAAAATAACCTTTACCGCTCGGCTACTGTAGTTTCTAGCTAGGCGATTTAAATATCAGGTTACTTTATTATATTTTTAGGTATTAACAATATTATGTGACACTAACTACTCTGCGGTCTAAAGCCCCGATCAGCGTTGAATTACACCCACAATCTACCCATATATTCTTTATTATTATCTTTTGTAACATTTTTTACTGTATTAGAAAGGTATTTTAACCTAATATACAGTGCTTTCGAAAAGTAACGAATAAATTCATTATTTTTCAAATTCAGAAGTTTTCGAAAAAATCTCGTGGCACGTCGATTTTGTTTTAAAAAAGGCGTTTTTTGACATACGACCCACATTTGTGACGTCATCGACAATTTTGACCATGCCATTTGCATTTACTTACATCATGAAAAATTATGGTGTTACATAACAAAAATTTCAAGAAAATAATGTTTGAAGATTTTAAAATTTAATTTTCACAATACTGATAGTGCTTTCGAAAAGTAACGAATAAATTCATTATTCTTCAAATTGAGAAGTTTTCGAAAAAATCTCGTGGCACGTCGATTTTGTTTTAAAAAAGGCATTTTTTGACATACGACCCACATTTGTGACGTCATCGACAATTTTGATCATGTCATTTGCATTTACTTACATCATGAAAAATTATGGTGTTACATAACAAAAATTTCAAGAAAATAATGTTTGAAGATTTTAAAATTTAATTTTCACAATACTGAAAATGATAATGATTATGTAGAAAATCGGTAAAATGAAATGTTCAAATTAATTAATACATTCTTTTTAGGCATTATCAATAACTTCAGGAGGTGTACGATGTATCTCGTGACCAATTCTTGCTTTTAAATCTTCTAAATTAACCGGTCTAGTAACGTATACTTTGCATTTTAGGTATCCCCACAAGAAATAATCTAGGGGTGTCAAATCAGGCGATCTGGCTGGCCACTCAATCGGCCCCCTTCTCCCTATCCAACGATTCGGGAACAGCTCATCTAAATAAGCACGGACAGGTGTTGCATAATGGGGAGGTGCACAGTATTGTGAAAATTAAATTGTAAAATCTTCAAACATTATTTTCTTGAAATTTTTGTTATGTAACACTATAATTTTTCATGACCTATGTATGTAGAATGACACGGTCTTTCAAATGGCATGGCCAAAATTGAGGGTTGCTATTTAAAAAAATTGTCGATGACGTCATATCTCCAACAACGATGACGTCACAAATATGGGTCGTATGTCAAAATGTGCCTCTTTGAAAAACAAAATCGACGTGCCAGAGGATTTTTTCGAAAACTTCTCAATTTCAAAAATAATGAATTTATTTGTTACTTTTCGAAAACACTGTATATCAAATCTCCTACAATTCCTATCAATGAAGCCATATGTGTGCTCTCTGATACCAAACATCTAGGTATGCTAATGAACAATTCCACAGACAAAGCTCTATTCAATAATTATCTAAATAAAATAATCTAGCTAAATTTACTAACCTGGTTTAATGAAAACATTCTATAAATATCTAAGTTCACTTTTGAAACTGTGGGAACTCGAAAATTCAACCACAATAGATGAGATCTGACCTATTTCTGCATTTATAGAATGTTTTAATTAAACCAGGTTAGTAAATTTAGCTAGATTAATTTTTTTAGATAATTAATGAATAGAGCTTTGCCTGTGGAATTGTTCCTTAGCATACCTAGATGATTTCATTGATAAGAATTGTAGGAGATTTGATATATATTAGCTTAAAATACCTTTTTAAAACAGTAAAAAAATAATACTAATAACTTGAAATTATTTACACATTACATTTACATTTTACACAACTACACAACGATAATTATTAACTCAATATAACAATTAATATTAATCTGACAGGCTCTGATCAAATTGTATCTAATTTAAGCGTATCAACGTCAGTTTGATAAGTGGTAACTTGATCGAATTAGAAAATTTATTTCTATTTTAATATGCGAAAATATTCAAACGCGTTTTTACCGAAGCGCATCAGGATACGACCAACAAAAAAGATACAATAAAAATTAATTGCAAAAAAACTGCCAATACCGCCCTCTATGATATGCGGTACTACTTACTACTTCACAATGTTTGTAATTATCTAAAACATAACTGTACCAAATTTGAACATGATTGGACGTTTTGTTTCTTAATTATGGCCATAACAAGAAAACAATTTTTATTTCTTTGAAGCCTGTAACTTCTAAACGAGGCACTTTTGAACTAAGCTAAGTTTGATCACAGGAAGCTATGTTTAAGGTCCCATTGCTTTCCGGACACCCTGTATTGGGCTATTTCAAATAAACACAATCACAAACCGCATCACAACCCAATATTTTACCGCATTTATCAATAATTCTTCCTCCTTCAACATTTGTTATAGCCTAAAGCCGATAGATCAGCAAATAAACGGAAAGAATCCCATATCCAAATTTAATTTCGTTTGCTACATCTATGCAGAGGACCAACACGAGGTTGAACGTGTTTGTAAATTTCAATCTTTCATGAAGCGTTTTATTCGATTTAGTTTAGGAGTGGCGTTAAACATAAACTGCTGACCGAATGCATTCGGCGGGAGGTTTACGCCAATCAGGCTAGTTCAATTTCCCACATACAAGCAAATAAAAAAGGAACATTAGCTGCGTGTAATTTATATTATAAATGTAGTCGAAAAACATGTATCTGGTATCACCAAAAAAAGGTGAGAAACATAACGGATAAAGTCGAAAATCACCAAAAAAGATACAGGGTTAACTATGATTAAGTACAAATATTTTAAGATATAATAGAGAAAAATAAACGGAATCGCTTTTCAAAAAATTTCCAAACTATTTAAAAAGCAAAAAAAAAAATTTTGTCTCGAAATCATATTAAATCCCTATTTATCGACGCTTGGACAGTACTGCAACGTGCAACACAATAAAACAAACAACGGAACAAAAGGACGAAACACGAATACACAATACTGCAGCTAATCGGATTAACTATTATTATTAATAAAAATCTTCATTTTCGTCGACTCCACATTTGGCAACGCTGTTAAAAACAACCACATGGTACTTGACAGATCTAAGCTATCTTGGATGCTGGTTTTCATAGGCGTCGATTATCCGAGAGAAAATAGGGGTTTGCATAATAATTAAACATCGACCTGGATTTCCAAAATAATTTTTTTATTGTCTCACATGATTAAAATTGTTTTACTCAGTGATAGTTTAACCATGTATAATGAGTCGCCGTATTTCTTGACATAAAATGATCAAATTTGTGGTGTTTGTTAGATACAGAAATCTCGAAAAATAAAACACGTAGAAGAAAAGTTATTACTTTTTTGATATTTCAAAAATAAAATTATTGATGTTTTGTTTCTTAGTTTTCACTATTTAAATTCTACTCAAACAATATAACAACTTTTAAAATGCACTGAAGCTATTTATTTGTGGCATAATTTTAGTTTTTCTTTAGTTTGACTGTTGTATCAAGAAGAAGTAAGTAACAATAAAATAAAAATCATTTAACATCTCTATGGAAGCAGATAAACAAATTTTAAACTGTCAAACTTGACATGCTTTTAATACATTTACTATTTTGAGAACGAAAACAGAGAGTTTTTCGAAACGTCAAAAATACGGGAGTGCGCGATAGTTACGAGATTTTTGTTATTTTTTTACTTATCTGCTTTTTTTAGTGTGAGATTTTTTGGTTAGGCAAACTTAGTTTCAAAAATAACCCTTGACTGATATTTAATTAATCTTTATTTGTTCAGAAGTGTGGCAAAAACCCAATCAAACTAAAGATAAAATAATAAAACTTTGTTTTTATTAAACAAGTACCTAACTCTGTCCTATACTGAGAGAAGTTATTGAAAATTTTCAGTGTCATTATTTTTGCTTTGCGAAGTAGCGTCACATTTATTTTTAATCAAAAATCATGATAACAAAATTTGACGCTAGTATTAAACTTAAGTGAGCGTGAGTAGTTATAGAAAATCACTCACACGTCTATCTTTAGCAATAATTTCATCTTTAATTTGTCAGTAAGTGAATAAAAACCAAAATCGCCACACTATTTAGTAACCTATGAAACAAAAATACATGCCTAACTACAAAATAATGATTTTTTTAATATAATTCTATCGTAGAATCTATTGACCGATGAGTAACTCAGCATTCGTATATCGCTGTATATTCCATCGACAAAACCAGTCAATTAAGCAGATTCCAATTACTAAAAATGTACTTTGAGCTGCAATAAATCGCTACATTGCCACTGCAGCCACTTTATGTGAAATGTTGGGTAGATTGGAGATGCAATAAAACATAGTTATTAAAGCCGGCTTCACTAAACTAGATGCATGGGAGCTGCTAATTTGACATCAAAGAGAGGAATTCTCATTTGAGTTAAATTAACGATAAAAAAGAATGATTGCAAATTTAATGTCAAATTACGTCAATAAATTTCTATGAAACAATATGTACACAAAAATATAATCACAGATATGTGTAAAAGAAATAACTAAGAACTTTGCGATAATCAAGAATATGAATCGTGACGACACACGACGTGAGTGACACCTCCATTCAATGTTGTACTCACGTAAAATGGCGTGAGTATCACAACAAATATTTTCCCTATTTGAAAAATATTTACGTTTTTATTAAAATACTTTATAGTTCGGTGAGTGGGTATCAAATAATTACGCAAAAAGATTCTAAAATGTTTTCTTACTTAAAAAACTACATGATTTTTCCATCAATACCTAGAATTTTATCATTCTGCTTTGAAATCACTGTTATCGATACAGATAAACATGTTAAAAGGTTAAATTATATTTAATATTTTTGTAGATAAAAGACAATTAAAACACGAATGCAATACAACGTCTTATCCACAATCACAATCATATTTATGGAGTCAGAATTATTGGAATTTAATAAAAACATATTAGCACGACTTGATATTTCTTAGTACTCAGTGAAACACAAACTTGCAAGGAAAATCCAAGGAAAATATAGCTGTTCTTTACAAGAAGAGACATCCATAACTTCTTCACAAACTTGGGCAGATGTTATGCGTTCCGAAAATATGGCAAAACAGAAAACGAAATGTGTATTATCATAAATGTAAATGTGATTTATTATAGGTTTATTATTTTTTCATTGTTCTACTACAATAAAGTAACTTTATTTCACTAGTGTATTACTTTAGGGTACGTTTACATCTGACACTTGTGTCCCGATATATGTGTCAAGCATTAGATATATATCGCTAGTGACTGTTTATATTACAGACATAAGTTACTATATATTTATATCATGGATATGTGTATGACACTTCTCGTCGCTATATGTGTACGAACCGTTTATACATATGTATTAAATACACTTGTGTCATACACATCAATTCACAGTAGAAAGTTCAGTCGTGGCACGATGAGTATCGAAACAAAAAACTGCTACCCGTGTGACTGCCCTGGATAGGTTACTTAAGAAAAAAAAAAAACGTTCAGTGTAGTTTTGGGAATGAATTTTGAAACCTGATGAATTAGGTGTCTATGAATTAATTAATCTCGAAACTAAGTGTCGAGAATCCGCAACAATTCTCAAATTATTTGAGGATGACGCCAACTCAATTTGAAAAGCTTGTTCGTAAAATAAATAAGGAAGATACCAAATTCAGAAAAACTATTAGCGTAACACAAAAAGATTAGCTGTATCTACCTATACCCAGTTAAAAACACTGATAATATAGATAGATACAGGGTATCTCACAATAAGCGTGCATTTGGTATTTAGGAAACGATAGAAATCTTTAAACGAAAAATAATATTTTTATTTTACGTTTAGCATTTTTTAAGTTGTTATTCAGGTGGACCCCTCAAAATGTAGTATGTGAAATTTGAATAAAACTATACATAGTGTTTTCTTCTACACGATCTTAAAGTTTTATTAGTGTATAAATCTGTAAAAATGGTTTTCTTCGAGATATTTCAACAAATATATGTTTGTTTTAAATGGCATCGCTATTTTTTACACCTGCGAAATTCAATATAAACGCCCAGAGATATTTTTTGAATAAGTGGTGCTAATCAGGACCCCTCAAACCCCTATGTGTAAATTTTTACCAAAAACTAGACACAATGTTTTCATTCGTATACAGCTCCGTAAAAATTTATTCTTCGAGATAATGCAACAAATATTTTTTCGTTTTAAATATGTATATTTATAGTTTAAGTTGAGCATAATATTGAATTTGCACGGTACTAAATCAGATTTAATTTTCAGATTTATAGTTTTTTATCCCCAGAAACATTTTCTCACAAACTGTTGAATATAAGCAAATGAATTTTGGCAGGAACATTTACTTAAAAAAAGATATTTTACTGGAATATTTCCCATGTTCCTGGTTTGTTGTAAGTGGTGAAATAAACCACCCATTCCATGTTTATTTTCCAAACATTCTTATACTTAAAAAATTCTTAAATTAAGAATAATTTTTCTATGGACTTTATTTGATTTTCTTTTATCATTGTTTTTGAATTGCTGCCGACACTTTCACAAAAGTAGACGACTAGTCAACTAGAGCAATTCCTGTCAGGCGAGTGCGAATATGAAAATAATATGTTTTTACATCTAATCGCATAGGTGTGTCGATACATATCGTAGACGCTTGATACATATAACTCTGACAGAAATGTTCACGCTGTTTAGATTAAATGCGATTTCTGTCCGACAGATAATGAAAAATCGTTCAGTATGGATTTGAGAGTTGATTTTGAGACGAAAAAAATGACTTGCTTATAGTCAATTAACATGCCAACTCAGTGTGGAAGATCCAGTGTAATTTAAAAATTTTTTGGAGATGTAATCAGCTTAGTTTGAAAGGCTTATTTGTAAAATAGTCATATAGTTAAGGTTTACTGTGATATAAATTAATCTATTCATCAATATCGCCTTTTATCCATTATTTTTATCACTCAATATTAATAATTTGCAGCCGACACTACCACAAAAGTAGACGGTTACGTCAGCTACAGTAATTTCTGTCAGGCGATTCCGAATAGGTGTTTACATCTAACCGTATAGATGTGTCGATACATATCGCAGGAGCTTGAAGCATAATCTGTCTGACAGAAATTCGCCCCTGTTTACATTAGGTACAGCTTCTATCCGACATATATATCGAGCAATTAATGTCAGATGTAAACGTACCCTTAGACGGTTCATACGTGTGGATAAAAGTCCGATTATAAGATGATTGTGGGTAAAATTATGTATGTGTCTATTGCATAAAAAGCGGAACGTACATTAGGCTAATATCTCCTTTGGTTTTGGGTCAATTAGTTCCATTTTTCAACATACGATTAAATCTGTAATAAATTCAGATAAAATTTGTTACCAACTGACCCCGTTGATGGTGAAATGAGCAACCAAAATAGCATAATTTTCAAAAGTGCTCCACTAATTGTGGATTTTGAAAACTGTTTTCTATAAACATTCGTTTCTTTATTAGATGGGCGTTTAAAAAAATATATGTGGAAGATGGAAATCAACGGCTTTGCATTATAACTTTTTGAATTAAATCGGCCCAAAACAGAAATTTCAAATATCTTGTCAGGCAGAAATCATCATCATCTGTAAAGACGAGAGATCGAGTACAAATTAGTAGAGATTAGTTTCAATACGGCGGCTCCGAAGTTAGTTCCAATAAATGGCTGCAAAGTTAACGCTGCCCCGAGGCACAGCTGTTTACCCTTGCTGTTATTTTAATAGTGTAATTGCTCGCTGTTAAGTCTCAAAGTACTACGCCGCTACAGACTTACGTTCGTACGCTCTCTGTGAAATTAGATTGCAGCAACAACACTGACGTCTGGAGCACCTATTATTTATGCAGTTCAACCGTCGGTGGTGAACTCCAAGTACAAGTAATTATGGGTTTTATTACGCTAAGACGCACTAGGTGTCTTCGCTGTACACGTTAAAAACAGGTTCAGGGTGTTTATTAATTGAATGCTGATACTTAAGGGTGTGAATCCTTCGGTCATTTTAAGAAGAAAACTCAATATCAACATATGTCTTAAACCTCTTAGTTTTTGAGCTACAGGGTGTTACAGTTTTAAGAAAAAATTTACTTTTTTATTATAATTTTCTTATCACTCCAGATATTTTTATGAAATTTTGTACGCACCTATTAATCATTAAGGAGCATTGTTTGATGTAAAAAATGTTTTAAAATCTTTGCCAATGACGTCCGTACGAGGTTTGAACTAAACATTTTTGAAGAAAAAAATGGTACGCCACTGCCTTTTTGCAAAGATTTTAAAACACTTTTTACATCAAACAATGCTCCTTAATCATTAATAGGTGTGTACAAAATTTCATAAAAATATCTGGAGTGATAAGAAAATTATAATAAAAAAGTACATTTTTTCTTAAAACTGTAACACCCTGTACCTCAAAAATGAAGAGGTTTAGGACATATTATGTTGATATTAAGTTTTCTTCTTAAAATTACCGAAGGATTCACACCCTTAAGTATCGGCATTCAATTAATAAACACCCTGTATTTCGACCACATAGCTATCTAGCACACATCTGTGTTTGCTGTGCTTGTATTAAATAGACATGGTATACAGAATGTATGTTATACAGAGTGTTTCTTAAGTAGAGGTCAAAAATTCAGAGACGCATTCTGTGGTCGAAAATAAGTTTTTTTTTTATTTAAAACGTTGCCAACCGTTGTATAGCTACAGCGTGTCAAAAATAAAAAAAAACAGTTTTTAATTTCTAAATCGCTTGAGATAATTTATGCAAGTTCGGTGTGCATATTTAGTATGGCAGTAGGTACACCAACTTTAGAAATTTACCAGTGGCGGAGGTGTGGGTATCATCGATAATTATTTGTCAAAAAATATGTATTACTCTGTATAATATTTCAAATAAATCTGGTCGTCATATAGGCTATTGTATTATCTTCATTTTTTTTGTTTCTTAACACTTTTTTGTATTCCAAACCGATTAACAAAATTGATTTATTTGATCAAGTACATTTTTACGACATTTATAATTTATTAATAATATTGTGTGAAACTAACTACTCAGTGGACAAAAGCCCCAACCTGCGTTGAATTACACCCACAATATCTACCCATATATTCCTTATTATTAGCTTTTGTAACATTTTTTTACTGATTTAGAAAGGTATTTTAAGCTAATATAAATCAAATCTCCTACAATTCCTATCAATGAAGTCATATGTAAGTTCTCTGATACCAAACATCTAGGTATGCTAATGAACAATTCCACAGACAAAGCTCTATTCAATAATTATTTAAAAAAAATAATATACCTAATTTACTAACCTGATAATGAAACACTCTATAAATATCTAACTTCACCTTTTGGCAGTGGGAACGCGACAAATTCAACCACAATAGATGAGATCTGACCTATTTCTGCATTTTTAGGATTGCTTCTTCAGGTGGTATCCTTTAAGTTGAATCAAATATCTAACTATAAAAATTATTATAAAAATTAAAATTGGAGTCTGTGTATGTAACAGGAACAGGGGAGGGGATTCGAATTTTTAATTTATCAAATTTTAGGAATACATAATAGATATTTATGCAACAAGTACAAAAAGTAAGTGTTTATTGCACACGACGTGAAATTGTCCTACGAGGCCGTCAGGCCAAGTGGACAACACGTGTTTATGTTGTTGTTTTGTGTTTTTCTTCAGTTTTTAGTGCCATTTTTAATTTTTTTTGTATATGCTGTCTAGTTACGTATTATCCAAATTTATAAAAAAATAAATTCTAAATCAGGATACGCGTCAAATTAACGTGAATGCAAAGAAACATTAGTGAAGGGAACAAAATTTAAAGAAAAACGATATACTTACTCGCAATAAAGTTATTAGAAAACATTAACTAAAAATATTTCTATTATTAAATAAAATAAAATATTAAATTTCTTAGACACCTTGGAACTCGAACGAAAATTTTATAGAACAGTGTGATATTAGTTTTTCATGTAAACTGAACTCTCGAAATCATATCCGAACAACCCTGTATAATGTAAATATATTTTTAATTCATTATTTATCCCTTTTATAATAGGTATTTAATAATGAATAGTGAGACAATTCACAGAAGACAAATAGCAATATACTTTTTGAAAAATTTGTGTACCTGCAAAATAAAAGATAATAGTAAAAACAATCGTTTTATGTTCAACCTTACCCTGATATCTATTACATCTTTATTTGTGTGGTGGGTTTAAAATATGTAAGCAAATGTCAACCTCCAACGAGTTACAGTCATTTACAAGACGAATGCTAATAAATGTTTTAAAGTAAATGTTAAAAAATCTCCTAACGGCATGAGAACAATGTACACTAATATACAGGTAAGCGTCATTTGTTTTCTGCATCCCTGTATAATCCATATTACGATAGCCAGCAGTATCAGTGGACAGATAATTTAACTGTAAGATTTTCCTTTTGAAATTTATAATTTTGAAGTGGTTGTCATTTCACTTTAAAAATTTTCAAATTCTGTCAATTTTGAGATTTTTGACTACATTTTTTTCAACACCCTGTATTTTAAAATTTGAATCAGATCGATTTAATTCTCTGAATTTTGCAGGAGTTTGGTTTTGTGTTTTAAACACCTGTATTTTTTCGTTAACAGTGTTCCAATAGCCCTTAGTTAATATTAAAGAGATTTTTTTAGCTCCCATAATTTTGAGGTGTTGTTAAAGGTCAAAATTTTCTCATAACTGCATACAGAATGTCTTTCGCACGTTCAATAACTATTCCGAAGTGGAAAAATCGAAAATTTATATCAATAACAATGCAATCAAATGCATGTGGTCTGTTTAATTCGTCTTGATTTCTAATATAATACTTTTCAAATTTTGCTCGTCCTGTAAACAGGATTTACTTTACCGCCACCTCTTAGTCAGAGGCTGAACTATTTATTGCTAAATTGTGTCAAATTTTTATAGTTTGTAGCAGACTTCTAGATAATGAAGTTGGCCCAACTTGCTGAGAAAATGACCCTTATGGAAAAATTCTAATAAATATTTAGGTACTGAAATTTATCAAACTTACTTTTTAAAATTGATATTTAGTTCTAAATATTCCTATAACATAAACTTACTTAGTGTTACATATAAAATTGTTTAGGTTTATGTATATGCATGATAAATTAATTGATAAAAATATGACATTAGGTTAGCAGCAAAGACCAATATGAAAATACGTTTTTTAAAAGTTAAAACTTTGTTTAAACTATATTTAAATAGTAATAATGAATAGACAGAACTTTAAAGATTCTATTTGTGAGGTTATTTTTGTTCTTCGAGCTTTATTTTTTGAGATTTCAGTACCTAAAAACACTACAAATACGGGACATATTTTGCCAGAAATACGACGACCTTAATGTAAACTCATTCTGCGTAATATGCAATGTATCGAGGTCATAAATCTGAACAAATAATAGTTTCTTTGGGAGTTCTTCAGAGGTCTATCCTTGGTTGCAAATTACCAAAAAAATAGAAAACTGTTGTTTTTCCTATTATGTTATTGAGCCTGTTCAATAGTGTAATAAACGAAGTAAAACAAAACAGAGCAAAATTTGCCTTATTTATTTTTTCATTATTTATGATTGTTGAGATTTTTATTATCTGATTTCTGCATCTGTTATATGCAATTCCTTTCAGTAATCATGTTCATGAATTAAATTACATCTTTTCAAATCACTGCTTTTATCTAGAGAAAGGGCTTTTTAAAGGCAAATATTTCTCTAATTGGCACGAATTTAGATTAATTTTTTCCGTTTACATGAACATCATTAAAGCTATGCTTCAGCGATTCTAAAGGAGTAACTGGGTCCGTAAAGCTCGAATTAAGTAAAAACGCTGATATTAATAAACAAACAGCACACCATTAAATTGCCCTAAAGGGGGTGCTACGTCTTAGTTAAAGCCTACATTAAACAAATTCGGAACGATTTAACTTCACCTAATTAGGTAATTTGCCAGACGAGATTTTTTAATGAAATTTCTTTAGAATTAGGACTTTTTGATGGTTTCCCTTTAGGCGTTGCCAAGGAGATTTTAATGTAATGTACGGAAATTAACGAGACAGGGAAATGCGGTCTAATCGAAGGAAAATGAGTGGAAATGTGACCAATCAGGGTACGACAGAATTTAATTGAATCAAACAATATAGGATTGTTCCTGTAAAGGTAATAAAGTGAATTTAAATCAGTTTATCTTCATGTACTTATGTTTTCTGATACCAAATATGTTGACGATACGACCATGTAGTTTCAATTTTCAGATTCAATAAGTAAATATCAAAAGTTAAAAATAATATAGCAAAATTTAATAATTTTTCTGAAGTTTGATTGTTTTTTATTGATACTTATTTCTTCTTGGTACAACTGTAGCCAACAATGACCAATGTTTACTGAACAGTTTGACACACACTTATCTCCGTTCAACAAAATAATTTAATAATCAATATGAAAAATCAAAAATGTGCGAACACGCTTGGGAAAACGGTAATTTGATTCAATGCGGTCCGGCAAAAATCTTAGAGAAGGAAGATAATGCAACAAAAAGAAAATTAAAAGAGGCCGCGATTATTATAGCAATTTTTTACTATAATTTAAGGTCTAAATCGTGAAATTGTTATATGAAGAACGTTGTTGCATCAAGTAGGTACTAGCACCACTATGCAAGCTCCCCAAGACACCATGCAAAAGGAAGAAAAGAAAATATATATGAGGTGATCAAATAAGATCAATGTAGACACAAAATCATATAGATAAGTACCTACAATTAACTGAACAGGTGGCAATTAGTAGACCTATTTTCCTATTGCATTTCTTGTATATACTGCTTAAGCAAATAAATAATGAAATTAATGTTCTCATTATGGGGTAGGTACTTTTTTTAAATACGTTTTTAAATTCTTTCATCTTATTTTCAAATCCTCCTCGATTCAGGGATCTTAAGATAAGGTACAATAATTTTGTAGTAAATAATTTACATTAAATATTTAAATTTTACTCGATCCAATTTTTCATTTATTTTTGACATGCAATCAAAAACACATTCATTAAGTTTTAATACACAGCAAGCCACAACAATCAATAATTACCGTTTCATCTATCTCGTCAAACCGCATTCTATAAATCTGAGTACACATAAACATATTAAACAGATTACAGAAGCTCCAAATGTTAGGCGATATTGCGTAAACAAGCGTCATTAAAAGCCGTTTAGTCTTTCCGATAACGATAATTTTAATGTAGTTTTCATTGTGCTTTGTTTAAGCCAGTTTATCCGCACAGCAGGGCGTCAGGTCAAAAGGAAAATAATTGTGCATATTATAATGTCCTCTACCCTCTTCGTCCTGATTTATAACAGTTTTTATGCCCTTATTTAATTCTGGGGCTAGAAGCGTGATGCACGCCAGAGTAGTTCCCTGTAAAAGTTACTGCTTAATTATGCTTTTGTGAAATTATTTCTTTATTCTCTTTTAACCGCTAACATGTTATATATAGCGGAAAAATTTCTAAATAACGCATAAATATTTTTTATCTGTATATTCTGACCAATCTGTTACCTATAACTATAATACATATATTTTATCATGTTACTATATGTCACGCATAAAGCAAATTTCTGAAGTAGACTATGAACTATCTGTTAAGAAATTAGAAAAGATGAGCAGATTCAGATGGAGTGTCTCTTTTATTTATACAGGGTGAATCTTAAATAAGTACAAATATTTTAACTGCTGGTGTAGTTCGTCATTTAAATCAGTCTAGTGAAAGCCATTTTTAAAAATTTCTAATATTTACGGAGATATTAATTTTTTAAAAAAATACCCACATTTTGAGGACCGCTGGCTGATTTTTCATCCAACAACGTAATGAAACATATGATTTGTTGCGAGGTTGCCATATCTCCTCCAATATAAATATTACGTTTCCTTTAACGTAATAGTTCTATTTTAAAAATACTTGTTTTAAGCATAAGTACAGTAAAATTGGGTATGTAGTATGATACGCAGCAATATTAACATAAATTTTAACATCTGAACTAACCTTACTATACTTCAACGATTAAAAATTAATTTCCGCAAGTTCAATACTACCGTAAAATATTTAGGAAGATATTACGTGATATTACTATGTCCAATGTTCAAAAATTATACATAAACGTGCACACAAGCTTACCTGTTTGTTAAAAAATTAACTATTTAATCAGTAATCCACATTTCACAAGTTAAATGTCATTGTACACTGTTAGAAAGGGACACAAAACACAATTTCCTTAAGTTATTTTATGAAGAATAACGAAAAACTATGCACGCGTTTTTTATTTAAAATGGAAAAAATGTCAACTTTTAGCAAATTTTATTGCTATTTTCATGCATTATGTGGGGTTAACAAGTTTGACTTGGGCTTCCGATAATCTGTCATGACAGTCAATGACAGTTTGATAATAAAAAATAATATAAAATGTTACACTTGACAAAATTCGCTAAAAGTTGAGATTTTTTCTTCCTTGAAGCAAAGACATTTGTGTAATACTGGCAACACTGTGAACCACACGTTCAGTCTGCAGCACTATGACTCATAAATGTATGAAGGGTCTGTCTAGGCCAGCGGTCCTCAACAAGTTTTCTGCTGAAAAATTACGAAATTTATTTAAAATTTCACTTTTTTATTTCTGATTTTTTTGTAAAAAAACTATTAATTATGTGTTCTACACAAAACTATACTGCTGGTTAAAATATTTGTACTTATTTAAGATTCACCCTGTATATAGACACAACATCAAAAGTCTTGAACTACCCCTCATTCTTGTTAAAGAAATCTTTTTGTCAGAAAAACCAAATACATAAGTATATTGTTTTCTCAATATTTTTTTTTTGAAAGAAATATGTTCGATAAACCGAGTACTTAGAAAATTAAAAACCAGCAAATGACTGACATTTTTGACAAAATTTATTAAATCAAAAAGAAGTAACAAAGCAAGTTCTCTATTTGACTAATAGTCGGTATGACCTCCACCACGTTCCAATAGGATATTGACATGTCTGTGCATTGAGATAATCAAGCGGTTAACGATCTCTTACAGAATATTGTTCCATTCCTCTTTTGCCGCAACGACTAACTCATCTGCAGTCTGGAGACTTGGCTGGTCAATCTAGTCTCTTGATATGTCCTGCTTCGAGTGTCTCTTGAATCCTTCTTGCGCGATGTGGTCAATAACCAGCCCAATTCTGGGGTTTCGTCTGTAAATAAGACCCACCGCCACTGACGCCAAAGCCAACCCTTATGCTTTCGCGCCCACTGTAGACGGGCAGCCTTGGAAGTATAGTGGGGACCCGTAATGGTCTTCTAGCACGTAAATTTGTGTTGTAGAGTCGTCTTCGAATAGTAGGTGTCGATATAACACGGCGA
This sequence comes from Monochamus alternatus, assembly GCA_037114965.1. NCBI lineage: Eukaryota > Metazoa > Arthropoda > Insecta > Coleoptera > Cerambycidae > Monochamus > Monochamus alternatus. The sequence continues at coordinate 11,306,463 of CM073434.1, read as the reverse complement.
AACGTACCTTGAAAGTGAGCCTTGAGAGCTGAGGCTGAAGATGTGCGGTGTTTACGGATATATTGCACCAAATACCGATCCATCCTTTCATCAAATTCTTTATATCTGTGTACTATTCGTACAACAGATGATCAAGAAATGTCCAACATATCGAACATGTCTGATGACTAGAATGTCCTGCATCATGTCAAGCAGTCATTCTTGCTCGGGTAAACGCAGAAATTTCATTCCTGCCATTATAATGTACAAAAATTCAAAGGAATACTTGGCTGAATACACTGTCAAACTGACCAGATTTGTAAAAACATTGGTAATAAAGTAAAGGTTCATAGTCGCAATTTTTTAATCTCTTTTTTGTTCCCTAAGTACATGTATATTTTTATCACATTAAGAAAAAAAAAGGTTAAGTCGAATCATTTTATATACAGGGGGTCCAAGACTTTTGAAGTTGTGGATAATTTAATTTTAAAACATAGAAAGTGTGGAAACTTTATATAATCAGTCCAATATACAGGGTGAATCTTAAATAAGTACAAATATTTTAACTGCTGGTGTAGTTCGTCAATTAAATCAGTCTAGTGAAAGCCATTTTTAAAAATTTCTAATATTTACGGAGATATTAATTTTTTTAAAAAATACCCACATTTTGAGGACCGCTGGCTGATTTTTCATCCAACAACGTAATGAAACATATGATTTGTTGCGAGGTTGCCATATCTCCTCCAATATAAATATTACGTTTCCTTTAACGTAATAGTTCTATTTTAAAAATACTTGTTTTAAGCATAAGTACAGTAAAATTGGGTATGTAGTATGATACGCAGCAATATTAACATAAATTTTAACATCTGAACTAACCTTACTATACTTCAACGATTAAAAATGAATTTCCGCAAGTTCAATACTACCGTAAAATATTTAGGAAGATATTACGTGATATTACTATGTCCAATGTTCAAAAATTATACATAAACGTGCACACAAGCTTACCTGTTTGTTAAAAAATTAACTATTTAATCAGTAATCCACATTCCACAAGTTAAATGTCATTGTACACTGTTAGAAAGGGACACAAAACACAATTTCCTTAAGTTATTTTATGAAGAATAACGAAAAACTATGCACGCGTTTTTTATTTAAAATGGAAATAATGTCAACTTTTAGCAAATTTTATTGCTATTTTCATGCATTATGTGGGGTTAACAAGTTTGACTTGGGCTTCCGATAATCTGTCATGACAGTCAATGATAGTTTGATAATAAAAAATAATATAAAATGTTACACTTGACAAAATTCGCTAAAAGTTGAGATTTTTTCTTCCTTGAAGCAAAGACATTTGTGTAATACTGGCAACACTGTGAACCACACGTTCAGTCTGCAGCACTATGACTCATAAAAGTATGAAGGGTCGGTCTAGGCCAGCGGTCCTCAACAAGTTTTCTACTGAAAAATTACGAAATTTATTTAAAATTTCACTTTTTTATTTCTGATTTTTTTGTAAAAAAACTATTAATTATGTGTTCTACACACAAAACTATACTGCTGGTTAAAATATTTGTACTTATTTAAGATTCACCCTGTATAAACCAGGTGATAAATCAAAAATTGAAAACTATAGACCTATTGCAGTCCTTCCTGCTCCTGCTAAAGTTTTTGAACAAATACTGTATTCTTCGCTATGGAATCATTTTAGTAGTATCGTTAGCCCAAGACAGCATAAATTTATTTCAAAATGTTCGATTTCTACTAATTTACTAACATTTACCCACTGATTTATACACTGATTTTGGCAGGGCCTTTGATAACGTATTAATAAATAAGCTTTGTGTATATGGGGTTGCAAATTCTGTGATTGCACTAATAGTAACATATCTTCAAGAGCGTAAGTTTACTGTGAAGTACTGTGGTTTTTTATCTGATGAGTATAGATCAAAGTCAGGTGTTCCTCAAGGATATAACTTGAGGCCGCTCCTATTCTTATTTTTTATAAATGACTTAACAAATGCAATCTGTAAAATTCAAATTGTTTAATGTTTGCAGATGATCTGAAATTTTACAAGCGTATTGAATGTTCCTATAATTGTATATCGCTCCAAGGTGATATTAACGCGGCATTTGAATGGTTATGTCAACAAATTTGATTTTAATATTCAGAATTGCTATAATATAACTTTTACTCGCAATAAACAAATATCTTATCGGTATAAAATGAACAGTAGTGAGTTAAGCAGCAAATATTATGTCAAAGATTTAGGTGTAACTATTGATTCCAAACTTTCATATAAATTGCACATTGAAAACATAACTGCCTCAGCCTATAAAACGCTAGGCTTTGTAATAAGAGAATAAGAAAAAATCGGAACATTAGTTCTATTATATTTATATAATAGTTTAGTCAGACCTAAAGTTGAATATGCTTTGCTGCTACGGCATTCACAACCTGAGATATGTACAGTGAACATAGAGAAAGTGCCAAACAAGTTTCTAAGATTTCTTTATTTTAAAAAATATAAACAGACCTCCAGATTTCAACTTTACTCAAAGTATTCATTTACGTAAGGGGTTTAAAATTAACATACTATGGAATCGACGTCTTATTGCAATGCTCCTGTTTGGATACAAATTAATAAACTCTTTTATTGGTTCTTATTTGTTATCCCAGTTGTGTTTTAATACCCATCTGAGAAATACTAGAATGCATGAACTTCTCTCTATATTCCCATTCGTAAGACAGCCCAATTTTCGCCTTTTTAGTCCTAGCTTATTTTTAAAATCTATCAAAAGTATATATTCTGTTGACAATTTATAAATATACACATCAAATCTTGGACCTCCTGTATATAAAATCATTCGATTAAACCTAGAGGTATTGGTTAATGTGGTAAAAAAGTACATGTACTTAGGGAACAAAAAAGACAATAAAAAATTGCAGACCATGAACCTTCATTACCAATGTATTTACAAATCTGGTCAGTTTGGCAGTGTATTCAGCCAAGTGTTCCTTTGAATTTTGATACATTATAATGCCAGGACGTGAAATTTCTGCGTTTACCCGAGCAAGAATGAATGCTTTATATGTGGACTAGCTGTTAATCTAATGTTTACTTAATGCTATTGTGAGGATTCTCTTCCTTAAAATTCCACAATGGAAAAATAAGCTTGGTACAATGTTAAGGGGTAAGTTATCTTCAATAGACACCTGATGGTGCTACAATTAATTTTAACTCATAGTCTGAGAAGATCAGTAATACCTAAACTAAAATCATATACCTTTGATTCTTTGGTCTCGCATATACTTTTTTTTCGAAGGCCCCACTTTGGGGACTAATAACTTAGGGGTGTAGCTTTGTATAATAGTAAGTTTGGTTGAATTGTTAAGTGTTTTTGATACCCCTACATGAATCTGGTGTGTTAATTAAGAATGAAACAATGTTGCAGTTAAAAATAGCTGCTATAAAAACAAAAATTGTAATATTGGCAAATATTTACTAACGCCGATTCTACAGCAAATTGCAGACTATTCATGCACACCAGATCAGTTTTTCAGTCGGCGAAACGCGCTGTGTTGCATATGAAACCCTTCCCGATCATTAATCGAAATGTAAATAACAAATGTTATCGTTCGGAGCACTGATTAACCGTCGCAAAACAACACATTAATTTCCCCAATATTGGCCCTATATCACCCCGTCCTGTTTTAATAATTATATATAAATGAATACGTTTGCCTAGCTATTAGGTATCGATTTCAATAATATCGCAACCACACATTGTTTGTTTCCAACACTGCAGAGCAAATAAATCAAAATAGATTTTCACTCCCACATGTGCACGCGGGGCTGTGATGGAGATACAGATGTTTTTGGAAACAGGCTGGAACTGGAACACGCCTATATTAGTTAATAAATCAATTATACAGGGCGATTCAGAAATACCAGGACAAAAAATTGGGTATATAATCTGCATGAGCAATTATTTGAACAGTATTTTTGTTTTGTTTTCCCGAATTCTAATTTTTGGGGGTCCTGGGGCCCTCAGAATTTGAGCATAACGACTAACTTTTGATAAATCAGATCCTGAATTGTGTTCAGTAATTGAGAAAAAATTAAATATACAGGGTGTTCCAGAATGATGGTCAAATATTTTACCAGTGTATTCCACAAGCCATTTCAGGGAGGGATCTTCATATTAAATTTTTCAATTTGGGTCCTTCCTGTTGAGATATTCGAGTCTCAAAATGGCGGAAAAAGACAGTTTTTTTATTTTTCCTTAAAAACGGTTACACTTATGGCCGGTTTCTCAACATTTGGCGCTATCCATTCGATAACTATCGAGTACATAAATTTATCAGACCGATAACTTTATATTGGTTTCTGAACGCATGTCTTCTAAATTTTGTTGAATACATAACAGTTGAATGGATATCTTAATATCTGTAATAATCATAGAGGGAGCTAGCAAATGCACAACTGTTTGCAGATGCCATTTATGGAAGTAAGACACTTTCAAGAAATAATTGTAGATGACGCCACTATCGGCTACCTAATGATATCACATCACATTAACTAAATAAAAATATATATAAACCTGCTGCATAAAAACGAAGTTATTAAAACCTTTTCTAATACCCTTATAGTCAAGGCTAATACTGATAGTAAATTTGTTCTAGTACTAGAGACTTGAATACTATCTCCTATTAAATCTATCAGTAAATTTACAGTTTCTTTCGTTAAGGTCGCCGTTTTTATCGCCGTAAAATGATCAAATTTGTGGTGTCTTTTAGGTACTGAAATTTTTAAATATAAAACGCGTAGAACAAAAGTAATATCAAAAATAAAATTACTGATGTTTTGTTTATACACTTTTACTATTTAAACTCTCTTCAAATAATATAATAACCTTTAAAATGCATTTGTATGACACACATTATTTCGCTATTCTAACTCCACATTTTAACAATTATTTTCACATACTTATAAACATAAGTGAACAATGTTATATGCAGAAATACGTAAGTTTATGTTATAACAATGTTTACATCTATAGCTGAATTTAAAAAAATACGTATTTTGAAAGTTTTCAGTACCTAAAAATTTGCTGGATAAATCGCTTTCTGACGTTATACATTGATTTTATTTCGGTACCTTTGAATATTCGCTGGTGGCATGAGATAACATTGTTGTTACTTGCTAAACTCTATATTATTCAGTTCTTAAATGTCTAAAATTACTTGTATTTGTAGAAAACACTATATATACGGCGCCCGTAAACCTCTCTCGAAATTCTGTCCCTGTATTTTTCATACTGGTTTTCTCTTTCACGATGACATATTGACTGTTCAAGATATCTGACTATATTTAAATATTCTTCATCTGAAGAGGCAGACGAATCAGAATTTTCCATTGCACAAAGTAATCGTCACGAAAATATCAAAAAAGTTGGGTTAAGCCTTACAATAAAGATGTAAACAAGCAACAGCTAAATCGCTGCGCGTGCGTTAATGTTTATTGGGCAGATATCTTGCCATTTTTCTTTGGACATCTGTTAGATAACTTATGCAATAGATAAGCATTATCGAATGGTTCAGAAACAGAATTCATGGGATATCTCCAGTTTATGGAATCGATAAGCTTATTTAATAGATATCTACTAGTTGAGAAACCGGCCATTAGAAATTTTAATTTTGGTACGCATTATCAGTTAGTCAAAAGCTATTTTGTGGTGGTGTCTTTTCCTTGGCTCAAGTTTCTGGAGGGCGGGAATAAGCAACCCCTAGATTTATTCCTCTCAGAACTTTTTCCTGCAAAGGCCGATTTCAACAAAACTTTACTTTTAAATATTACACCTAATTCTACTACTTTTTTTCCTCTTGTAATTTTTTCATACAACCAACATTTTTCGCGGAAAAAAATAAAAATAGTTTTTCTTACTCTAAAACATCTTTTCGTTACCGGTAGACGACAGTCACCTCTGTCCAAGTAAACAAATCAAAGTGATGGAAAAGTTACTGTTTAGAATACTTATTTAAAATAGGAATTTTTTCCATATTTCACACAAGAATTTACTGCAAATATTAAAAATATACTGTTTTTCCTTTACAAACACCTACAGCCGTTCACTATAAGAAATAACCCTTAGATTCTAGTGCTGCAAAAGTCTGGGAATGTAATATATATATATATATATATATATATATATATATATATATATATATATATATATATATATTGTTTTTGACGACTGTATTTTATTTTTCATTTTAGACGAGCTCAAAGCAGCAACAATTTTTTAACTAATTGTATGAGCTGAATGGACTTTTTTTTTATTTTTGAAGTAGCTATACACTGGCAGAAAGTACTCGACGAGCAACAAAATATGGTACAAAAATCGCTTTGCTATCGTTGTTAGTTGCGGAGTAATTCGATGGGCCGCTAGGGTAATATTACGCTAGCGGCCACCATTTTTCTCGAAAACAGCACTAGGTACAAAATTGGAACTGGTGGTACAAATTAGTAACAAAATAGCAACAAAAACAGTACTTGTTTTTGGCGGCCGCTGATGTGGGCTTGCCAGGGTAATAGACGTGGTTGCATATGTTTCTTTGTGTCGACTGCTATAAATTGTGAGCGGGTTTATAACACAAGCCACTCTCTAGATTTTCGACAATTATATATAGTCATAGTTAACCCTGTAGATGGCTGTGACACTAGCTTTTCCGCAAACCCCTAGCTTCTTACCACTGAAATACAGTAATATCGGCTATAATTTTAGGCATCCAATATTTTACGAACCTAGGCAGTTAGTCTAACCCTGGCAAGACCTTCTGGAACACTGATACAGTTTTGTAGCTCGCAACTAACCAAGATATATCTGGGGGCGATTTGTATGGAAGAAAAACGTCCCTTCTAAGTGAAAATGGCTCGCAAGCCGAGAACCAGACATTCCTTGTTCCCCCGGCAGCGAATTAAAAGATATTGCCCAGTATAAATCTAAATTAAAAACACTCTGCTTTAGTCAGCTTGCGAGCTGTATAGTGAACAAGAAAAATCTTGTATGCGTTAGTTTTATTCGCCGCTATTCAACATGTGCGGAGCTTTTCCGCCACTTGCAGGATTGAATGTGAGTTCTTTAAAAATAGAATGCTGACGTCGTAAATATACAGGGTTACCAACACAATAGGGCTCAGTTGAAAGATTTATTAACCATTTTTTTGGCTTCACTAAAGCGCATTAAAAAAATAGGAAAAAGTAAAGTACAGAATCTACGTGAGAAATTATTTGTACCTCTATTTTTTATTTTTCCGATTTCTTATTTTTTATTATTGAAATGGGGCCTATAATTTTGTTTTTTTTGCAAATATCTTCAGAAAGCCGATTTTAATAGAATTTGGTATAGAGTTGCAGATGGTCTATCTGAACGTTATTAAAAAAGTAGTTTTGTCAAGTACAATAGAGGGCGCTAGATATGCGCAATGCTACTCACTTTTTTAAAAAAATTGTGTTTTAATTTTTTTTCTAAATTCTTTATCATTGTATTCGAAGCAGCGTTTCATTCAAAAAGTACTCTTTACTTTTTCTCATTTGCAGTTTAATTTTCCAGAAAAATTTACTTAAGCAACAAATAGAAGTAATAGCAATAGAAAGCGCTAACCAATAAGATTTTAGGTTCCGGAATGTATGAAAATACCCTTTTCTAAATAATGAAAATTTAAATATCTACATTTATCATTATTTGTGTGCAACAATATAAATATAAATTACACAACAAACTTTTAAATTAGTTACAATTTTTCAAAACTATAAAAGTACAAATATTTTATTTGTACTTACCTTTGCCTTAGAGGAAAACTAGCTGGACGTTATGAGTGACCTACCTGAAAAAAAAATATATTTATGAAATACTGTTTTGATTTAAACAATAAATTTCTTTAAAGAAATATGGCGAAACACAATATTTGTTGTTTTCTCTGTCCCTATGCTCCAAAATTGTAACTTATAAATACGTAATTATACTCCTAAGCTGTTAAAATATAAAAAAATCTCCTTAGAGGAAGGAATATTTTGTCATTTTTTCCTCCTAGAGACAAAATCTTTCATTTCTGTCAAAACTTTGACAACAGAGAAGTTGATTTCTACTCTTGGTAGTGAAAAATCATTTTACTCCACGAACATATAATGATGGCTGTAATTCACGAAGACGCAGGTTGCCGTAAATCACTCGAGTGAATTACAGCTATTATAATATAATGGCTGCAAGATATAAATTAAATTATAAATAATCGATTTTCCTCCTGAGAGTAACATTAAAGATACTTTCTAATATTTGTGTTTAATCACTATACATTATTTGGGCTAGTGACTAGTCTCGCACTATGGATTATTCATCACTGACATCCGTGTACCTATAGATATTTGTTTTATATATATTCACAACTTATTTAAAAGAATTTGGGAATAGATGCGTCACGAAAAATTGAGTCAATCTCATAAAAACATTTTTGTAAAATCCTCATGGTTTCCGAGAAAAAAATTATTGAAATGTTAGTAGTTTCAACCTTTACATCGTTGGCCTACTGTAGTCTGTAGCCAGGCGATTTCAAATATCCGATTATTTATTATATCAAAAATGGCTTACGTATAGCAACTCGCGGTTGATGGGTATGGCTTTAACTTATGGTAAAGTGAAAATGTTTTAGCAGAGCAATTTCATGCAGCTACTTTTACAACGGTGTGCAGCGAGTGCAAGTGTAGTGCAAACGCAGGCGTGACGGGGGAAATTTGCGTGCCCTGCGGAAGTGTATTTTATTTCATACTGTACAGTACTGAGTCCGGAAAATGTTTACTTCCCGGACTGTTTTAGAAAAACACAATATTCACATTTTTAAAAGATTTTATCTTTAAAACTACAATTCGTCTTAGAAATGGGAATGGTTATAATTAGTTTGGTGCCATAATCTTGAATGTCTTTTAGGGTCATATGGTATAACTCTTCTCGCCGACAACCACCAGCAATGCCTATCATTGCGATTACCTGTAACAATAGAGAAAATGGTTTAATACTGATTGTCAAATTGATGAAATTTTGACTAACGAAACCAAGAAATGTGTTTTTTGTAATTAATTGACATTGAGTACCTATATCATTCAAGATGCACATTGCTTAATTAAAAACTAATGAAAAGGTTAAACTTGTTTACCTTCATCAAAAGATACTCTTCTGATGGGGTTTCCTTCATGAATCTATTAACGTCTTCTCTTGTTAGAACTTTTGATTTGTTTGCCTATTGACCAACTGCTTGCGTTTTTAAGAATGCCACCAGTTTTGAATATTTTGAAATATCACCTCCTTCTTTTACCATCAGCATAAACTTGAGCATCGAATATTTTGCCCACATTGTCGCAGGATTCATCTTTTGGAGATATCCAAGAAGTACGCCAAAAGGATATTCTCATTCAGGCCGTTTTCCACCTTATAGGTTTTTCTCCACACGTTGAAGAGCTGGTATTCCTTCTCATGAACAGAAGACTTCCTAGGCACCAATTTACTGGTTGCTTCAGTACATTTTAGCTCGATTTCTTCCATTTTTTACGAAAATTATCACAAAATACGCACGGGATGACAAACTGTCAAATTTGTTATTTTTGTTTTTACATCACTAAGCTAAATCAAAAGCTATGCGATAAAACAAGAATCGACACACAGCTTAAATAACAATCAGCTCACAGACTCTACGGCGGCACCTTTGAAGTATTAAAACCTGAAATTTGTCCTTGAAGCTTGTTGTCTCTCTCTCGCTCGGGATACACGTCAGGACCGGATTAAAAATAGTTGTCCCAATTTAGAAAGTGTTTTAACTGCAATTTTTCTAACATACGAAATATAAATTTGTTTTACTTGAAATTGTTTAAAAATAAAATAACATAACAGTATAAAATACAAGAAAATCAACAAATCACAAAATGCAGCAGTCGTCGAACGGTATGGCTATAAGGGCATAATTTACAACCACACGTCTATGAAATGTTGTATCCCCAAATGGCGGCATGCGCGAAGATCTGCGCGAGACGTTCCCGCTCATACGAGTCTGTGAGCTGATTGTTATTTAAGCTGTGCTTGTACTTTAATATACCAGTTCCCGGCCTTGTAACGTAAATAACTATTGTGCCATTTTCGAAATGCTCTTTTTGATTTTATTTTTACAAAATTGTATTTGTAAGAGTCTATGATTAAAAAAATCAGTTTTCACTGATTGTTGAGATGTATCATGTACACAATTTACTAACAGTTACATTACAGCAATTATTCACTGACTAAACAAACATTTATGTAAAAAATGTATCCGGAATGTAAAACAAGAAGAGGAATTTTCTCGTAAAAAAATTGCCTCAGCTCTCCCCCCAGGGTAACAGTGATAAATAAGATATATCATGTTAAATAACCACATTAATCTCTTGCTTATACATACCTCACCCAGGGCGAAAGGAAATTTGAGTTACTTCAACTCCACGCGATAGATACGAAGTTTGGACGTTAACTTTTAAGTGTTTGGTTCGGATCGACAATGTATCAATTTTACGTACTTTTTATGGGTACTTTTTCATTTTATGTCACTTACTTAAAACTCATACTTACTTTGCAGGGTGTTACAAACAGGAAACAGGATGCGACGCTATTGCTATGTTGGAAACTATCAGAAACAGATTATATAACAATAATTATGTTTATGTAAAGAGTTATATAACAAATTAGAAAAGTATGTTAAGGTCTTTTGTTGCTCTATTTCAATTTGAATAAGTTCTGTTTCATCAGTATATACAGGTTGATTTCTAATACATGGGTCATACAGTAACTACAAAAAATAAATCGTGTTTAAAGTAAATTAATTGTATATCAGCATATTGGAAGGATTCATAAAATAACATAGACCCACAAAAAAAAATTCATACACAAGAGAAGGACATATGTGTGTGTGTTTGGTTCTCATAGACAATTAGTTATTACTAATCCCATATTTCAAATTAGAATAAACAATTGTTTACTTGAATCAGTCAACACATGTAAAAATTTGGGACTGTTGATTGACACTGATCTCAGATTTGGTTCACATGTTAATAGTTTATTTAAAAAGTGTTTCGGTAAGCTGAAGGTGTTATACATGTATAAAGATATATTAAGTAGGGATGTTAAACTTAGACTTACGGATAGTTTGATTTTATCTATTTTAACTTATTGTGATATTGTTTTTTGGCCCGCATTATTGGCACACGACAAGTATAGTATGCAGAAGTTGCAAAATGCCTGTATCAGATTTTGTTATAATTTAAGAAAGTTTGACCACATCTCTGAGACTTTTAAAGATTCTGGGTGGCTCACTTTGAATGAACGTTTTCAAATTCATTTGGTTTGTCTTGTTTTTAAAGTGTTAAAATTTGAAATGCCTGTATATCTTTATAAAAAATTAATTAAAGGTTCCACAATTCATGATAGGCCTACTCGCCATCGTGATTTACTATCCATGCCAATACATCATTCTGCTATGTTTCAACGTAGCTTCAGCTACAATTCTGTTAAATTTTATAATTTGTTGCCTAGGAATATTAGGGACACCATCAGTCTTACATGTTTTAAAAGAGAGGTCAAAACATTTATAGTTAATACTCGCGATCGTGTTAATTAATGTTTTCTAGCATTCAATTCCTTCTTATTTATTTTTGTTTAAATTCTTTTCTTTTTTGCCTTTTTTGTCTTATAATGTGTGTGTACTATTTTTCTTATTTCCTTTGTAATATTAGTTGATAAATATTGTTTCCAGAGGGGTGGTTATATGAGCAACTTAGTTGGATATCGCCACCCGTAATTAATATTTCTTTGTATAATATTATCTAAATTGGTAAATAAAGACATATTATTATTATTATTATTATATATTCCCATGTATATTTCGACGCTGAATCCGATCCCGAGCTCAGAATTGGGCCTACACGTCTGGAATTGGCTCCAGGGGCCGAAAATGGCCTGAAATGCCGGGATAAGGCGAAGTCGACGCTGAATTTTGTTTAAATTCTTTTCTTTTTTGCCTTTTTTGTCTTATAATGTGTGTGTACTATTTTTCTTATTTCCTTTGTAATATTAGTTGATAAATATTGTTTCCAGAGGGGTGGTTATATGAGCAACTTAGTTGGATATCGCCACCCGTAATTAATATTTCTTTGTATAATATTATCTAAATTGGTAAATAAAGACATATTATTATTATTATTATTATATATTCCCATGTATATTTCGACGCTGAATCCGATCCCGAGCTCAGAATTGGGCCTACACGTCTGGAATTGGCTCCAGGGGCCGAAAATGGCCTGAAATGCCGGGATAAGGCGAAGTCGACGCTGAATTTTGGAGCTAACCCCGGATTTGTGTTCGAAAAGTTTATGGCCAACTGAAATTCCGGGTTTGGGTCCGGGAAAATGACCCCTTGGGGCGGGAAAATCCTGGTTTGGACGTCCCGGTCGCGACTGTGGTATTTTCGTGTGTTTTCAATTCTGGACTTAGACTGGGTGTGAAAAGTTTTTGGTTCGCTGAAATTCCCAGTTTGGGTCCGGGAAAATGGCCCATTGGGGCCGGAAAATCATATTTCGGACGTACCATTCGCAAAAGTGGGATTTTCATGTATTTTTCAATCCTGGTCCTTAGAGTATGCTCAAAAAGTTTTTGGGCAGCTGAAATTCCCAGTTTGGGTCCGGGAAAATGGCCCATCGGGGCCGGAAAATCATATTTCGGACGTACCAATCGCAACAGTGGGATTTTTATGTACTAATTCCTGTAGCTTAGACTGTGCTTGACAGGTTTATGGCCATGTGAAATTCCCTGTTCGGGACCGGGAAATTGACCCATAGGGGCCGGAAAAACGTGTTTTGTACGTCTCAGTTGAGACATTGGTATTTTCATGTACTTTTAAATTCCAGCAAAAAACAATATCAAAACATGCATACATAAAAATCCCACTGTTGCGATTGGTACGTCCGAAATATGATTTTCCGGCCCCGATGGGCCATTTTCCCGGACCCAAACTGGGAATTTCAGCTGCCCAAAAACTTTTTGAGCATACTCTAAGGACCAGGATTGAAAAATACATGAAAATCCCACTTTTGCGAGTGGTACGTCCGAAATATGATTTTCCGGCCCCGATGGGCCATTTTCCGCACCCAAACTGGGAATTTCAGCTGACCAAAAACTTTTCACCCCCAGTCTCAGGTCCCGAATTGAAAAACACACGAAAATACCACAGTCACGACCGGGACGTCCCGCCCCAAGGGGTCATTTTCCCGGACCCAAACCCGGAATTTCAATTGGCCATAAACTTTTCGAGCACAAATCCGGCTTTAGCTCCAAAATTCAGCGTCGACTTCGCCTTATCCCGGGAACCGCATTTCAGGCCATTTTCGGCCTCTGGGACCAATTCCAGACGTGTAGTCCCAATTCTGAGCTCGGGATCGGATTCAGCGTAACTGTTAAGAAATAACGGTGATCTTAGTAGAATTTTAACAGAATTTCTTAAAAACAAGAAATTAGGTGTCGCTATAGCTTAAAGTATGTGTTATTTGAATTGTGAAAATGAAAGGCTTATTAAATTTACATATAATTCTCTGTTTTATAAATGCAAACCGAGGGTAAGTTGTAATATATAAATCCAAAGAAGAAGGATAAAAGATTTAAGCAATCAATCTGATTTGCCTGATGACAAATAAAAAAAAATATTTAGATTTAGTAAAAGCAATACGGCAATTTATTAACGAATTAAGACCATTTTTGGCAGTTCCTCAGAGACAAAAAGTATACCGACAGAACTAAAATTACTGCTTTTTAATATTATTTTTTGAATAATAAATATTCAACTACTATAAAATGCAAAATCATGTTACGTAATTGCAAACTAAGTTGCAGTTAAGGCTAAGCAAAAATTGTTTGAACATAAATGGAACTTTACAATAGCCATAAGCTGCATAGGATGTTAATTTATGACAAAGCTGGGACAAATTTACTTACTAAAGAGACACTTGTATAATAAACCTTTTCCGCAAACAACGGACGTCATTTTGAACACTTATTATAACTATTTCAAACTTTATACTGTGTTGTGACAAAAGTTGTAAGAAAACCATTTAGTTTGGGTACTTGTGATCATTATGTAGGGGTCTGGCATGGTAGGTGTACAACGTTGTCACATATTCAAAACGTTTTTGCTGTTATAATGTTAAAGAAAAAAAATTGTCAGTCAAATTATGTTTTTTTTTTTGTTGGATCATCTTATCATAAAGCAATTCACATTTCGAACATCTTGTATATTACTAGGTTTTTTCTCTGTATTTCTAACATTTTGAAAAGTATTTGCAACATTATTATTTTTAACATAAGGTAGTTACGAGACATGTACTGGTGATAATTTTAATTTAGGACTGTCAAATATCAGTTAGTAACTGTACTACACAGGTAACCGAACATTTGTTAGAGAGATATATGATGTTTCCACAAACAAGCAACCACATAAAAACTGAGTAAGCTGTATCAAGTTTAGTTTAGACAGCTTTAGTTTTATCATAATGAAATTAATTATAATATTTACATCATATTGAAATTTAAAAAACAATAATCGAATTGTCAACTATCATTTAAGCAATAGCCTCAATAAATTGCCGTATACATACAACAGTTAACCTTGAAATAACGTAATAGCTATTTATGTAATCAGTTATGAAAAGTATGATTTTATGTAAAGAGTGTAATGTATTACATACAAGATTTTTTTTTTAATTTTGACGAAAACTGGGAAATACAATTTTGATCATTTACAAGTATAATTTAAATAACAATTATCTAGTAGGGTAGTGTCAGTTTAAATTTTCTTGTCATTTGGCTTGAAATTTAATAGACGCAGATCTATTCTGTGACGCTGATCGTCTATTATCATTTATGAGGAAGAATGTGCGATTTACATTCAGATGCTGACGATATATCGAGCGAGCAAGAAATGTCGTATGTTCACTGATTCCTGAAAGATGCAAAGCGGTATATGACTTGACTTTTGAACAATTTGAGAAATGGCGTGAACAGAAGAAAGTAAAACACGTCAATGAGAAAGTACTATTGGTATATTTTGAAGATAAGAAGACTTTGAAGGCTTGTACGCTATGGACACAGTGTTCCATGTTGAGAACTGAGCTTTCTTTAAAAAAAGGTATAGACATTAAAACATACAATAGTTTGATAGCATTTTTGAGAGGGTAGTCCGATGGATACCACGCTAAGAAATCAAACGAGGCGGATGACAATAATTTTTTAATTTCTAAGGCAACTAATAATTGCTTCATTTAGTTGACAGTTTACTATTTCGCAATTTTGGCTTTAGATTGTGTTGGCTGTGGGAATAACCGGTTCATGTCGGAAGTCAGAACTAACATTTTTACGTGTTGAAGATGTTACAGATGATGAGACGTATTTTCGAGTAAATATTCCAAATACAAAAACTATAGTAATTTGTGAATTTGTAATCACCCCGGGTAGATATACAAGGACTAAACCTCGTTGACATTATCCGGAAATATAGAAACCTACGCCTGGAAAATATTAAACACAATAGATTATTCACGGGGCACTGTTTCAGAAGATCTTCAGCCACTTTACTTGTAGATTCTGGGACCAACATTTATGTTGAAAATTTTATAGAAAATAAAAAAACAATTTCCGGTGATATTCTTGGAGAACCGAGTAATACCAATAACATATCACGGAATATTACTGCAACAAATAAGATTTCTTCTAGAATTAGTATCACTAACTGTACCAACTGCGTTTTGAATATTTATAATTAAATAATAATAATTGATGAAGTGTTATTTATAAAATTACTGACTTAAATAAAAGTTACTTTATTATTTTTTGTTGTATTTTGTAGATTCTTTTTTGCAATTAGTGACATAACGAACTTTTCGTAACCAGTTGCATAATGGTTTTCATTATGTACCTAATTACATAACGTAGAACGTTTTGACACTTGTTTCGATAACAATAGTACATTATACTATAAGGGAGAGAAATGCGTTATTTTGGCAGAGCCCGAGGGCTACAATGCACCGAGGACAAAAAAGCATCTCTCCCGAATGGTATATACTATTTTTTCCACGGTCTCATTAATTTAAAAACACATATTTTGTCATTATGAAGTAAGTAGCACCAGAATTGTATTCGGATTTGAGCATTTATTTAGTAGTCGTTGAGTTATTGTCATAACTACAAAATAAACAAACAAAAAGAATTGTCAAATTAAGGTGCTAGTTTGGTTTAGTTTAAAGTTTGTTTAGTGCACAATAAATAATTGTGAGTCGGAAGAGATTGTGGAGGCTGCAAATATTGCAATAAGCAATTTGCTGCCTACGAAGTCAAGATCTTTATACGATATAGCCTACAATCGGTTCAAAAAGTGGTGCGCCGAGAAAAATGTTCAAGTATACAGCGAGAATGTTCTGTTGGCATACTTCATTGAAAATGCAAAGAATTACAAGTCTTCCACATTATGGACGCAATATTCTATGGTTAAGTCATGCTTGATAATTTACGACAACATAGATATAAGCAAATTTCCCAAGCTGATCGCATTTTTGAAAAGAACCGGTGACGGTTAGGCTCTTCCTTGATTGTAAAAATTCCAAACACAAAGACAAAGATTCCACGACCCTTTCTGGTTACCGATGTGGGAAATATGCTTGAATTGTTTCGAAAATACCTGTCCCTTCGTCCTCCCCACGTCAAGCATAAGCGCCTTTTTTTTGTACTACAAAGCAGGAAAATGTAGTTCGCAGCCAGTTGGCAAGAATACCATGGGAAAAATTCCGAGTGTAGTAACTTCGTATTTAAAATTACCCGATGCTGCATGTTATACTGGTCACTGCTTACGAAGATCTTCAGCGACATTATTGGCAGATGCTGGTGTGGATATCACGACAATAAAGCTTCATGCTGGTTGGAAATCAACGACACTCGCTGAGGGTTATGTCGAGAACTCCATTGAAAATAAGACCAAAATTGCTAATCAGGTTTTAGTAGGTACCACTAGTAGCGCAATTACAAAAACTGTAAATGTAAGCGGAACTTCTAATATTAATTTTGAAAATTGTACAAATGTAACATTTAATTTAAATGTCAATAAATAATTTCAATGTTATCTTTTTTGCATGAAAAATGTTCTGCATAATGTAAACTCCCTTGGGAGCATTATACTCCCTTGGGAATAATCGACTACTTCTGTTTTAATTTTGATGTCATAGAAACTGATTTCTACTCCCGACCGTGGAAGATGTTACTTTATATGTAAAAATTAGAAAAATTTTATTATGAGCAAAATGGGATACATACTTGCGCTGATTATGTCATATGGTATAATTCTACTGCATTTAACTGGCGTTTCTTGTAGAGCATGTATTTGGCATTTTTATAACTTTATATTTTTATAAATAACAGTCAAAATTAATCAATTTTAGATGTGACCCCAAATATTTCTTGGAGTGTGGATTTCTTGTCCCTAGTTTATCGTTCTGCATTCTTATCGCCGCCATGCCGTGTTTACTGAAACAGCTGCACTGGTGCCACATGAATAGGAAGCTTGGCGAACAGTGGCCTCGGCGTTATTCAATCATTACGGGGGATGATCCACTAACCGGGTCTTACGGGAGACGGCGGCCAAAGCTGACAAACGTAATTACTCCTGAGCGGTAACATACAAACAGCCGAATCGCTCCGGCTGATCAGTTAATCAATTACATCAAAAACGTTTGCTGTTCCTAGCCGTGCCATTAATTGCTGGCGATCGTTCTAATTCTTTCTTTGAGTTGCTAGGCGATAAATATGTGAGTTATCGATTCATTTGTTGCTCGACACTGAAGCTTAAAGAAAGCGAAATTAAAAAGCAAACTTTAAAGCGCAGAAATAAATTAGCTAATTTATAGTGGCCGAGTTTCGTGTTGACCTTTGTCCAAAGTGACCTTACAGCTAAATAGCAGATTTCTTTAAACGATTTCAGTATTATTGATAATTTTTATTTTGTGTGATTGTGCTATGATTTTTACCTATCCGCTTAGTAAATTTACGTCACTATAATTTGTATTGATTTACACATTGTAATCTTGTTGGAGTTGGAATTGTAAAATATGGATAGGTATGTAATTTTCCTAAGTAGATAATTTAAATTTTCTTATATTTTATACATATATACTAATGTGAATTATTCATCCTTCTCTGTAAAAGTGTATTGTTCACCCATCATCAAAAATGTATTGCAATGTAGGTATTTTATTCGCATTAGAAAATGTGTTGAATATTTTCGGTTGAAAATATTACATAATCATTCTTGAAACATCAGTATATATATTCCCTGATTATTACAAATATTTGTAGATATCTGTGTGTGAAAATAAATATTGTTAGCTCGAATTTTAGTTACAGTAAATTTATAATTAACGTAGACAAACACAAAGATAAATATGCTTTTCTGGGCCGTTTTGCCGTGATCAATGCTTAACTGCAGACGTTTCGCCATACTAAACAGATGACATCTTCAGTGATTCTCGTATCTTCAGCGATAGCTGAATGGTTACCGCGCAAAGGCATCAAAGTATGACTAATCTTCAATCCTTCGTCTATATTCATGTTGTTAGGGTATTGAGGAACTTCCAAATTCTCCTTTCGTGCTAGATTGTAATACCCATTGGTATAAACCAGCAGTCTAGTGTCTTCTAGTGAAATTATGTATCGCTCTTTCCAAATATGTTGATTTTTCAGGCTGGTATAACAGTTTTGTCCCAGTTGCTGCATAGCATCAATTACACTCCAGGAGTTTGTAACGGACTCAATTGATCTTTCGAGTTGCTAGCTTATGTTACACGTTGGTGTGAAAGTAGTCTCCACGCCTTTTTTGCTTAGTATTTTCGCAATTCTATCTTTCACATTAGGGATGTATGGTAAAGTGGTGGTTGTAGTGACTTCCTCCTTGTTCCTTGCTATTTGTTCACGTCAAGGTATAATGGCTCTATCGATGTCTTTGTTAGGAACAAAGATCGGAGCTGATCCATTTCTTCCTATCGATGGTACTCATCAGCCAACGTTAATGCACGGTGACCTCGGATCTTCATGACCGAGTTTTTGAATCCGATGATGATTAGACTTTCCGTGGAAATATCTATTAGTGTCTTCTTCCTGTAGATACCGTGTCTCAAGATGCCAGAGGTCTTCCTTTTTACCAGAATGTCTAGAAACGGTAAGACTTTGTCTTGCTTTACTTCTATGGTAAAGTTGATCTTGTTGTGTTGCCGGTTAATATGATCCAAAAATTCTCGTAGGATAAAATAAATATGTGCATTTCTTTAAACTTACTGAAACAATTTTATTTAGATTTGGTAAGTATAAATGTTGCAAATCTTAAAACTAACAATAGCTGATGAAATATCCTTACCAATTTTAATTGTTTGTGGCTACAAAGCGCAATTTTTTAGGTGAATGGCAACCTGCTATTATCGAAAGCCTCACTACTAGGATACATTGACAATTACGTCGCGCCATAATTTGATTTTAACTTAGCAGTGCCAATCACAGCCAACAGTAGTAACTAGCCGCTTAAATATAAATCCACTACATACGTAAATTGTAACTGAATTTCGAAAATGCTAAACATCTCAATTTTATTTCTGGAGACAGCTGCACACATACCAAGATGTAAACAACCACCATACATATACATTGTAGGGGATGGAGCATAATAAAACCGGTATTAAACTGATTTCCCACATTACAACCTGATTTATCGCCACTATAAAAAGAAATACTGTCGGTATATTCTGGGCACATAAACTGTAACAGAATGCCTGCATAATAAATTCTTCGGGAAGACAGACGCATGGAAAACATCGGAAAATTACAAGGCCGAACACAAATTGCTTATTCGAAACCGAGCGTACAGCTGTGGACACAAAGCAGTTTTCGACTTAAAATACTTAAAGGAGTAAAAAATTGGTCCACCGCTAGACTGTAAAAAACATTGTTGTGTAAGTGAGATGTGTAAAATTCCCGTGTACATAGTTTTACACACTATAGCTTTTTTATCCGTTTTATAAAAAATGTGTTGAAATTACTAGTATTATAATAAAATATATTGAATTGGTATAATGTTTACCAGTGATGTGTTAAAAATGCACCATTTTGTTTAAACATAACACACCTATATGTTCTATATCCTACACATCACTACACCATGTTGGTCGCGTAGCGTTGTTGTGTTCAGTTACCTCTCGTTTGCTGTATTCAATTGGAGAATATTTAAATTGAGGTTTGATCAAAGGAAAGTAATTACCTAATTATAACAAATATTGCTGATAGTTCTGAAAAAGCTATAACTAAGGACTATAACTCTTAAAATGACTCTGACGTTTTAGATTATTCTGTATTCTGATTTTATTGTATCTTTAAAAAAGAAAATGATATGTTCAGATCACTATCAGCTAATTTCCGTAAACTCCTATTACGTAGTGCCTAAATACATCTTTGTTTGTTGTTTGTTGTTTTTGATTTAGTAGAACTTTATTAGTTTATAAGCCTTATCAGAATATGTACTACTAGTTTTGTTAGAAAACTTGACTGTAGTTCATTTAATCTGAATTATAGTGATTCAGGTTTAATCTCGATAACTTCAGGAATCGATAGAACAGGTTAAAATAATGTTCATATAAACTTATTTCCTAAAACGCATCGTTTCCGAGAGAGAGGGCGTTGAAGTAAGATTTTTTCTTGTTTTTCCCTCATAACTTTTGAACCACTTATCCGATTTAAGTGAAATTCGGAACACAAACACTCCTTATGATCTTACATAAGCTTCTTAAGCTTTAACTACCTACCCCTTTTAGAAATGTATTTTGTATGCTACCCCCCTCTTACTTTATTTCAAAACTACAAAAAAAAATTCATTTCAATAAAACATCTGCATACCACTTTGACTTGATTAATTTCGAAACTATTTCGTCTCCTGTTTTTTTTCGACGTTTGGTCTTGTTTCTGAGATATTCAAAGAAATTGGTGACAGTGTAGCGCACCAGCCGCGTAAATTTTATTTAACGTTATAGCAACCCATGAAAACAAAACTCAGCGATTTGTGTAAACTGACGTTTGCGAAAATCATTGTCAAAAGTATTATTTAAAGAGCATTTTTAATGCTAAGAAAAAATGTCAAGAATCTTTACAAATGCTGAATATGCCGATACACATTATGTTTATGGTTTCTGTGACGGAAAAACCAACGCGTCAGTTCGAGAGTACCGAATACGCTTCCCTAATAGAAGAATCTAAATGCACAAGTTTTTGTAGATGTACATCGTCGCTACTATGATCATAATCGTAATGTACCGCCAAGAAATAATCAGCGAATTCTTAATCTTTTTGATATCGATAGAACTTTAA
The DNA here is from genome assembly GCA_037114965.1 of Monochamus alternatus. Taxonomy (NCBI): domain Eukaryota; kingdom Metazoa; phylum Arthropoda; class Insecta; order Coleoptera; family Cerambycidae; genus Monochamus; species Monochamus alternatus. The sequence continues at coordinate 11,284,971 of CM073434.1, read as the reverse complement.
ACACACGCCCAACAGCTCGGCAACTCCATTCATCTCAATCAAAAGTACTGAGAGTACTCAAACAAGATCATCGAAGAGCTTTCCATCTCCAACCAGTTCAAGGTTTGTTGCCAGGAGACGCTGAAAAACGTTTAAATTTTTGTAGATGTGTTTTAGATTCATCAGAAATTAATCCACAATTTCTGCATAAGGTTTTATGGACCGACGAATCTAATTTCACAAAAGCTGGAATTGTGAATTACCACAACATTCACGTGAAGTCAATCCTCGATGTGTCAGACAATCTTCATTTCAACAACAGTTTAGTGTAAATGTGTGGATAGGTGTTTTAAGTAATAACCTCTGTGGGCCGCATATTTTGCCTCCTCGTTTAAATGAGGATTTATTTCATGAGTTTCTGCAAAACTCTCTCCCCGACGTGCTTGACGATGTCCCCTTAAATTTACGCCAAGGAAACTGGATGCAGTTGGATGGTGCCCCTGCACATTACGGAAGGCAAGTACGGCAATGGTTGGATGAGAATTATCTTCGTCGATGCATTGGACGGCAACCCAACAACCACCCAAATATGTGGATTCCTTGCGAAGGACCACTGTCTTGGCCTCCGCGCTCGCCAGATCTGAATCCTCTGGATTATTTCGTTTGGGGCCATCTAAAAGCAATTGTGTATGATACGCCAGTACATACCCGTGAGGAATTGATCCAAAGGATAAGACATGCTTGTGATGACATAAAAAACAATCCTGTTCAAATAGCAGCTGCGGTTAATACACTAGTTCGTCGATGCCAAAAATGTATTGAGGCTGGAGGAATGCACTTTGAACAATTATTGTAATTTTTTTAGTAGTTGATAAGTTTGTTATAAATCTTGTAATAAGTAGTTGTTACTAAATTTATGTTTGAGGTTATTGGCATTTTTTCTTAACATTAAGAACACTCTTTAAATAATACTTTTGACAATGATTTTTACAAACGTCATTTTTCTTTTTTTGAGAGCCGTCCGACAGTGTCCCCGGAAGCACCGCAGCCTATAGACTTATTGTGCATCTCTCGACGAGCACAAACATTCATGGTACTACAGTGGGATTCGAACCCACACCGACATAGCCGATCCAGACTGGTTCCAAGAGCAGTCGTCTTCCAGCCACCTCGGCTATCGCGGCGCCCAAAACGTCAGTTTACACAAATCACTGAATTTTGTTTTCATGGGTTGCTATAACGTTAAATGAAATTTACACGGCTGGTACGCTACACTGTCACCAATTTCTTTGAATATCTCAGAAACAAGACCAAACGTCGAAAAAAAACAGGATACGAAAAAGTTTCGAAATTAATCAGATCAAAGTGGTGTGTATATGTTTTATTGAAATTAATTATTTTTATTGTAGTTTTGAAATAAAGTAAGAGGTAGCATACAAAATACACTTCCAAGAGGGGTAGGAAGTTCAAACTTAAGAAGCTTATGTAAGATCATTAAGGAGTGTTTGTGTTCCGAATTTTACTTAAATCGGATAAGTGGTTCAAAAGTTATGAGAGAAAAACGAGAAAAAAATTCCTTCTTCAACGCCCTCTTTTTCGTAAACGATGCGTTTTAGGAAATAAGTTTATATCACAAATGAACATTATTTTAACCTGTTCTATCGATTCCTGAAGTTATCAAGATTAAACCTGAATCACCCTGTATATGTTTAGAAGCATTACAAAAATTATATTTATTAAAATTTCGAAAGCAAACAGGAACATAATAAACAAAAAAAGGCAGATGACCTTCCATGTAAATATCTATATCAATAAAATTAATATGTTAATGTGTAAAGTGATACAAACAACACTGAAATGTTTAAAAGTTGTACATAATATTTGTTATATTAACACAGTGGATTGTGTTACATTTTTAACACACTGCTACATACAGAGAAATGTGTAAATATAGACAAGCAATATTTGTATGAAAAAGCAAGACAAGACGCTAAACAAACTTTTTCTTCAATTATAAGCCACTCGCATTCACGCCACTGCTGTTGAGGATAAATAAAGCAGCCTACAATACGTTTTTCTCGAAACACAGTTGATATTAATGCCTGTCTAAATTGTAATATATGTATCTTTAGCCAATTTAAAGGTAATTAAGAAAAATCCTCTTTAGAGTGACAACTTTAACACCTTAATAATTTTCCTAAAGACGCTTACTTCTTAATTTATTTGAAGACCCTCACATATATGCCTTTTCAAACAATACAAATAATTTATATTTCTAAGATATTTCAGGAACCTATTACACACTCAAAAACCCTTCGACCGTTGTAGACGGAACTCTATTTAATTCATGCGTGTCCTCAAGACATCATTAATGGATTAGAATTAAGGTACTGGGGACGGTTTGATTTAACATTCCAAACCCATTTGGGGATTACGGGCCGGCCGTGTATTTAAACTTGTTTATTCTGATTAAAACTGAACTTTGCTAGAACCCAATCTTAGGTCTGGACCTACCTACGTTTCTATAGGGTCTATTAAATTACCTTCGAAACATTATCATCGATTTTAAAGTTCGTGGGATGGTCTAGTTCACATTGAAACTTCACGACCCTAACAAAAGTTCAAGCTCTTTTAATTATAAAATAGACTCAGATAAAAATTTTAAAGGAAATATAAAAAAATCCAAAATGACTGAAATTTAAAAAATTAAAAATTATTACCGTATTAAAAATGTTATTATACAGGGTGAACCTTAAATAAGTACAAATATAGCAGCAGTATAGTTCACTGTGTAGAACACATAATTAATAGGTTTTCTACAAAAAATCAGAAATAAAAAAGTGAAATTTTAAATAAATTTTGTAATTTTTGTGTAAAAAACTTGTTGAAGACCGCTGACTTTCATACATTTATGAGTCATAACACTGCAGATTGAACGTGTGGTTCACAGTGTTGCCAGTGTTACACAAATGTCTTTTCTTGATATTAAACGCACACGTCAAGCTGCTATTTTGTTATTTAATATTGTGTGTATCTTTATTTTTAAAATTTATTTCACTGATTAAAGTGCGAAGTCACGTTATGGTTAATACTGACTCACGAAAATTAAATCTAATATGCTGTGTGAAAATCATAGTTTTTCGTTATTCTTCATAAAATAACTTAAAGAAATTGTGTCTTGTGTCTCTTTCTAACAGTGTACAATGGCAATTAACTGGATGTGGATTGCTGATTAAATAGTTAATTTTTTGATAAACAGTTAAGCTTGTGTGCACGTTTATGTATAATTTTTGAACATTGAACATAGTAATATCACGTAATATCTTCCTAAATACTTTATGGTAGTATGTATTTAACTTGCGGAAATTCATTTTTAATCGTTTATAGTAAGGACAGTTAAGCAGTTAAAATTTATGTGCGTATCATACTACATACCCAACTTTACTGTACTTATGCTTCAAACAAGTATGTTTTAAATAGAATTTAACCGTATTACTTTACTATTACGTTAAAGGAAACTTAATATTTATATTAGAGGAGATATGGCAACCTCGCAATAAATCATATGGTTCATTAGGTTGGTTATGACAGCGGTCCTCAAAATGTGGGTATGTTTAAAAAAATTAATATCTCCGTAAATATTAGAAATTTTTAAAAATGGATTTCACTAGACTGATCTTTATGACGAACTACACCAGCCGTTAAAATATTTGTACTTATTTAAGGTTCACCCTGTATATGTTATACAAAATGTAGATGAATATATAATGATTTACCTATTAAGAAACATAATACGGTAGCATAGGGAGGTAGCACCTACCTTAATGGTATTTATTTCTAGGCTTGATAATGATGAGATTTCAAGAATGTTGAATCATTTTCTGTTTACATTAAAACTGATGATTGCAAATATTTTGTACTTGCTGGAGACCTCTCCTTCTCTCGACCGCTTTTTTTGTAAAGTGAGGTTCGCCCGACGACCACGACCAGATGTAAAGGAATTTAAAATATTTTGTTATAACATGGTTTGCCCTATGTTATGTGCTGTTTGTTTTTCTAGAATCAAGAGCAAGTTATAGTTAGTTAACAAAACATCAAGAATTTGATTTTTGATATTACATGTTTTATTTTTCGAAATGTCTGTACCTAAAAACACCACAAATATAATCGTTTTACGGTAAGAAATTTAGCGACATTTTGGGAAATAGGAAATGCTCCACACTCCTTTTTGCGTTGTAGGAGCAAACATAATTTGGCCAATTTCTTAATCAATCTGTAGGACAAAAAATTGGTTTAATGTAAAAGACACAAGTTGAATACAGCGGAGCCCACAAATGAAAACGGTAGCGGGTAATATTTTTATGAATGAGGGGACGAAAACAAAATAGAGATAATTCTCCGGATCTTGTTTTTCTTGTTTAACCAATTCTGATCGATGTTTCTGTTTAGCTCAGCATGGACCAGCCCAATCGGATTATTGCTGTGGAATTACACGCACAATTTAACATATACGTAACGGGTCTATGATAAGGAAATTGGGTAGAGTAAAGCTATGCAGGAGTGAAATATTATGTTGATGACTCTTCGCATGCGATATATGTTAATGCAATTACCAATTAACATAATTGATGCACTTGTACTTTTGCAAATAGATTCAAACTATGTGTTTTACCAATGAATCATATAATTAAAAAGATTAAAGTTCAACAATAAATTACATATTGTTTAATTTTAATAGTGGGTATAATCGATAGGATTTTGTGTATTTTACAGTCCGCCGGGAATTTTGTCTACTTTACGGCCCACATGCCGTAAAAACGTTGCTACCAGCTTGATAACAAGAAATTTTGGAATAAATTTTGGGTAAAATAAACTGACTTACACTAGATACATTTTTAAAAGTTATAGGTACTCGTAATACGTAAGATCAGTTCGTCAAACCTCTAGTCAAGTTCACTATTTGTTTAATTTTTATGAAGTCAATCCGATAAGTAGTTTTCAAAAAAATTAACGAATTGACTTTGGAATTAAACGAAAAGCTAACTACTTTTAAAATTTACAACACGCTATTTAATAATTTTTTATATTAAGCGTGCAAAATCAGATATTTGATATATCAATTTTTGGTCGAGACCGTAGGTTGAGAAAAAAAATCATTCAAAAGTACCATAAAACGCTGATTTCGTGCACGAAATATAAACATTATTTTTTGTTTAACTGTCCAAAGTATTTGCCACTGTAGGTTTATTATTTTTCAAGTTAATGTCAAAAGTGACATGATCGTGGAAAAAGTACCCAAACTATGAAGAAAAAAAATTACGATCGGGTGTTTTTGTTCATCGCTGTTAAAAAATTGCTAATTAATAATAAAAACATATTTATAATTTGTATATAACCATATATGTTGATATTTCAAACTTACAGTAAGTTTGAATGAAACATATTTCCGATTTTGACATATATCCAGGTGGAAAGTGACATTTACCAGGGTGGAGAGTGATTACTTTCCAGCCAGACAAATGTCACTTTCAACCCAGGTAAATGTCAACATTCATTGGATAATCCAAACGTTTGTTTCAAAAAATATTTTATTGTACATTAAAACATTCTCAACAAATTTCATTCTCCTTAAGTATTACAAACTATTTTACTAAATTAATTGTAACATTCTACTGATTATAAACGGCAATAGAATTTTTTAAACCATGCTGAACATCCTGCGTAGAAATGGTAACGTCTTTAATATTAAATTTTGGCATTTCGATTTCCATCCCCCTAAGCTCTTCAACTGGAGAATGTCACACTACCGCTATTTACCAATAGTGTGGCTGCCGTTCTTCGGAAGCAGTGTCCTGTGTATGGTTTACAATGCGAAAGCTTTAAAAACACTGCAATTTTTTTGAAAAATTGCTTTATCGATTTATGACCAAATGACTGGAGAGTAGTTTTACTGTTCGTCACTTCGACATGCACCAGATACACCAATTACGGATGCAAGCTTTAGAGGTATCATAGCATAGCGTACATTCTTCAAAAACGCCGCAATGTTCTCACTGACTTTTTGGATACATACCATAGATTTTGTTGTTTCAAAAATGTTATAAATTTTGATATATCAAAAACAGCTTACTGAACACCCCTTTGCGAGCACCAATTCTTGAAAACGTCATAAACTTTATCGTACCTTGCACGACTCTTCTTATGTTACAAATCGTTTTCCAAACATTCAGCGGCTTCACTCAGTTGAGGAGGAGTACAAATACTTTCTTCTGAATCGCTCATTGCCTTCGAAAACACTTCTTTGATGACCATCTATCAAAAATGCTACTAATTTAAGTTTGTATGTTTGACTGATTTAATACCATAGTAACCATTGCCAAAATGTCAACTTGACGTTTTTATCTGTAATGTAATTATACAGGGATCTTACTTTGTTAGATCCTCATGTAATTATTTGTTACAAAAACCGTCACTTGCATTTAATAGGTATGGTTGTAAATAAAATAGTATACAAATCTCGGTGAAAAGTTTCATTCGTGTCTCGAAAAATGGTTCATCTTTTCTCTCGAGAAGAATGAAACACTTTCCACCTCGGTATATAATGTACTATAATTTTTTCCAATTCATCTCTACTAATCTTTTAGAATTACCCTGAACCAATAAAATGATCACATTGTTTGATGCACGTGAAATTCATGCAAGCAGTCATGCATCTCCGCACCGCTGTGAATTTAAAGTCGAACCCGGAACGCATCCGACCGTGAATGTTCCAGGAAACACGGGGATTTCAACCCCAAAGATTATTACAGACCTGTGACTTCTTTAGGTCATTCCAGAGAGGTACTTGTAAGTTGATACAATATTAGGCTAGCAGAAAGTATTTGTAGTGATAGCTAAGACAATTATAACAATAATAATATCTCTACCTCTCATTATAATTACGAGGATTAGCTCAGAAGTCGAAGACTTGTGTGGGAGAGGGGGCGGCATATTATTATTAAGCATACCGCTTATTTGCGATGGTACAGTTGAAGACAAAGATAATGTTGTTTTGCCTTCTTAGGTGATTTGATGGTTTGCGTTAAGTACCTAAGTTTTAGACAAATTGACAGAAATAAGCGTAGGGCAGGTAATGGTACTGCTATTGGCGACAGATTTCTTCATATAAGAACTTTGGGATCGTCATATAACATCAGTGCAGTCAAGGAATCAACTCCAAGAGACCTCGGAACTCTGTGTATATATGGATAGTTCGTAAAAGATTGAGAGACTTTGGTTTGAAAGCTTACAGACCAGCAACTGGACCCAAATTGCTACCGCGTTAGCGAGTAGCTAGGCTGCAATTTACCACTGAATGTTTCTGAACATCGGAACTTAGGGCAATAGAACAATGTTCTTTTTACAGACGAATCCAGATTCAGCTTACATTCTCCAGATGAATGGAAAAGAGTATGGGGAAAGAATAGAGAAAAATTTGCAGAGTGTACGCTCAGTCCCCGTCCGAGCTATGGAGGAGGTTCAGTAATGGTATGAGCAAGAATAACCCGGAAGGTACGCACTAGTGGTCATTGCTGGATCCTTGAAGGCCCACCAATATGTTGAGGAGATATTAACCAGTTACGTTGTAGTTTCAATGGATTTATTGGCGACGGCTTTATCCTCACGCGAGATTAAGTGGGGCCACATAGAGCAATGTGTGTTACACAATATCCCGCGGAACAAAATTAATTGGCCAGCACGTTCGCCTGATCTCAACCCCATTGAGCATGTGTGAGACATAATTGGTAGGCGAATCAGAGATCGTGAAGTAGCTACGGCTACGGTAAATGAACTTCGTTTAGCACTTCAGCAGGAATGGCAAAATGTTCCTCAAGATGTTATTCACAACCTTATTGACAATATGAACCAATGTATGCAGGCAGTCATAATAGCTATTGTTATGTTACAGTTGAACTGGTTTGTTTTTGAAGTTGATTTTAAATTTGCATAAATAAATTTTATCTTTTTATGTTAAGTTGCAATAATTGCTTATTAAAAGTTCATTTAGCTCTTAAAATGAAAATGTACCTTAAGACATGAACCAAAAAACAAAATGTGGGGAAGGAATGCTTTGGGAAAGGTGCTTTGAAAGAATTTTGTTACGAAATTATTCCAAATGGTGTTTAAAATTAAGGTTATACAAGCTTTTAATTAACCCTGTATAATGATTAAGACACAAGCATTTAATAAAAGACGGGATATATAAGTTGAAATTAGTCATTTTATCTACAGTATGCTAAAAAAATATTATAAAAATTTAACTAAAAATAAAAAAATTATGTGACATCAAATTTTACCAAATATTAACTTGTGAGTTGAATAGCCGATGATCGGGCGTCGATGTTAAGTTAGTGGAGCAGAGGAAGTGGGTTGACAGAGAGGAACGAGTGGTGGGGGATGGAGAGTGGTCCAACTGTTAGTATATTTAAACTGTGTTATTGCGTAGATAAGTTGTCAGATATTCCTTCTTGTTCTTATTCGCCCTTCTGATGCTCGAGATTATAATTTGTACATACATAGCCCTCAATGCGCCCCTGCTATTTACGTCGTGACCTGAAGAAATCACAGCTCAGTTATTAAGCTTCTTGTAAGGGCGGTGGGCTTTGCGTCCCATGTGGCTGGGTGTCTCCACGCTAATCCTCCTGTTGCTCTACGAGGATGCCTCAGACAGATTGATATTTTACATTATTTGTATCTCGTCTTCCTCTACGACTGCACTTTCCGGTGTACCGTATTTGTCTTTTGCTTCCTTTTATGCGTCTCACAGTACCTCAGTTGCCTGATATTTCCGTGGACTTTAATATTGCAAGACGTATTCGCTTCTTGAAGGAGCATCCGACACAAAGTAATGTTTATCCATTGCAGTATTATACATTTGTGAAATACGCTTATGATATTTTGTTGTTAAGGAAGGTTCAAAATCGGAAGGTATGATTACGTATGATATCACTTATACTATACAGGGTGTTAAAATAAGAGTGTAAAATATTTCAGGAAGTAATAGTATGGACCAAAATAAGCAGAAAAGTCTTAATAAACATGGGTCAGCAAAGTAACGGCAAATTGTTTGAAGAAATTTAGGAAAACCCATTTTTTGTACACAGGGTATCTTAATTTAGTTGTAATTGCAGTGCATGTCGGAAACTACAAGATATAGAAGTCAACATTAAATTTAGTTTCATTTTGAGAATGAAAAATGTTGAATTAAGTATAAATGCTTGGATGTCAAGAATATGTAAATATTTATAGCAAATTAATACATGTACACTTGAATGATGTTTAAAATTTTAAGTATATTTTTTAATAGTGTTTTGAAAAATTATGCGTTTGGTAATTTAATTGAATTGGAAATTCGATTTTTCCTAATTCAATTACGTCATAATTCTTGAACTAACTATTTATTTATTGTCAACTTAAATCATTTTTATCATTATTATAAATCTTAACTGCAACTTTTTTTTTACAATTGGTTATGGAAAGCTCTGTGTATGTATTTGATGAATTAGAGGCCGAGCTTTTATTTATATTGATCTCTCGTTAACCCAATATTTTTTAGGCTACTTGAAGTTTTTGTTGAACGGAATCCTCCATATATCCTTCTCCTACGTTCGTTTCTTTCCATCCATCATACCTTTTAAAAGTGGTGATATCTGCTCCTGCACCAGCCAGTATCGTAGCAGGGCTTCTCCAGAAACAGTGGTCGGTGTAATTCCCAGCATTAGACAATTTCAAAAATTCTGCAATTTTTTTAGGAAATCTCCCTATAGAATTTATACCAACGCATTGTCTTGTACATTTTCCATTTCTATATCCTAGGAAGAACCTGGATGGATTCCAAACAATCGAGGTACGAAAGTACGAATTTTTTTAAAAATAGTGTTCGTAATGTGTTTTATGTATATATGAGTTTTTTGGACACAAGCGTCACACAAAGAGGCCTTCAACATTAACGGAATTCTGACGAGAACCGATTACTGCATTATACGAAGACTATGGGCGTTATGAAAATGTAATGAAGTACTCAAGTCATTTCATCACGTCTATGACAAAGCAAAGCTTCATCGAAAGAGGTTTATAAATAATTCCTCACCCACCTTGTTTGTTCGTTCGGGGGGGTCTGGAAAGCGCGGACATACATTTTGACGAGACAATCTGCAAAGCATATAAGACTCCAGTGATATATGGCGGCTACGGTCGACGAGGTTTCGATGAAAAAATGAGCTGGAATTATACCCGATCGAAGTCTTAAAACATCGCTCAGGCAAAAATATTCGTAAGGCATCAATCACTGGTGTCAGAACAATGTCTGGGTACTTGATATTCATTTTATATTAATACGATTCCGTGGTATAAGGGAAACACGATCCGGATTCGATGTAAGTTAAAGTTGGACGGAATGGGTTCTCGGTTTAAAAGACACTTTGTCGGAGTAATATTTCATGTTTAGGAAAGATCTACTTTTGTATAAAGTTGTTTTATTTGTAACGTATTTCCATAAAATGTTCCTTTTGGAACCCCTTTTCTCCGACTACCCTCTGCTCGTAAATATAGATTTCATACTAGAAATTGCTTAAAATGTGCCACCGTTAAAAATAAATCACGTTGGGATTGATCATTTGCTTACTCTTCAATACATTTTGGAAAATACAGGTAAACTTCTGCGACGATACAGAAAATATTCAGAATACATTTTGTCTTTTTTATTAAACTAAACTAAAACTGTAGTTTTTTTACTGTTTTAGAAAGGTATTTTAAGCTAATATAAATCAAATCTCCTACAATTCCTATCAATGAAGTCATATGTAAGTTCTCTGATACCAAACATCTAGGTATGCTAATGAACAATTCCACAGACAAAGCTCTATTCAATAATTATCTAAAGAAAAAAATCTAATTTACTAACCTGCTAATGAAACACTCTAATTTCACTTTTGGCAGTGGAAACACGACAAATTCAACCACAATAGATGAGATCTGACCTATTTCTGCATTTTTGTCCACTGGGTAGTTACTTTCACACAATATTATTAATACCTAAAAATATATAAAAACTTTTATATAAAAGGTGAACATTTTTCAAGTAGGTATTGTCATATTTAATTCATTGACAGGATGTCACTTTTTGTCATTGTCGATATTTAACTTCAAATAATTTTAATTTTTATAGTTAGATATTTGATTCAACTTAAAGGAGACCACCTGAAGAAGCAATCCTAAAAATGCAGAAATAGGTCAGATCTCATCTATTGTTGTTGAATTTGTCGTGTTCCCACTGCCAAAAAGTGAAGTTAGATATTTATAGAGTGTTTCATTAGCAGGTTAGTAAATTAGATTTTTTTCTTTAGATAATTATTGAATAGAGCTTTGTCTGTGGAATTGTTCATTAGCATACCTAGATGTTTGGTATCAGAGAACTTACATATGACTTCATTGATAGGAATTGTAGGAGATTTGATTTATATTAGCTTAAAATACCTTTCTAAAACAGTACAAAAATGTTACAAAAGCTAATAATAAGGAATATATGGGTAGATATTGTGGGTGTAACTCAACGCAGGTTGGGGCTTTTGTCCACTGAGTAGTTAGTTTCACACAATATTATTAATACCTAAGAATATATAAAACTGTAGTATTTTCAATAAAAAACTGTACCTGATTATACAAACAATTTTGTTATATTACTAATATCAATTTACTTTCCTTGTAAATCCTAGATCTGTAGCATTTGATTAAAATATAAAAAAGGTGATTCTGTATATGGTATTTAAATTATTTTTAAAAATTACTTAGTTTTTTAGTTTCATACGTAATGTATCTATTTAATACATACTGTATATTGTATATATTTACTTTGCTAGTTTATGTAAGATAAATTTTTATATTAGAAAAACGTATATAAAAGAAAGGAACGAATAAACTTCTGTTCTGTTGTACATAATTATGATAATAACTAATAAAAAATTTACCACCGTAGTGTGCATAAATTATACAAATACGTTACAGTATAACAATATGTGATCTACTTATTATTGTTTTTTATTATTGTAATTCAAAACAAGTGTGCCAACACTTATTGAATCTATTTATTCACGTATGTTATACAGTGCGTCCCTAAAGTCACGCACAAATTCATTATAAGGTAAATAAAAGACATTATTGAAAATTTCCGAAACAGATCGATTTTTGATTTTAATTTTTTACTACTTAGATGACGTGTTTCCTCTTCGGTGGATTGGCAGAAGAGGACCTAAGGATTGACCCGCCAGATCGCCAGATTTAACACCGCTAGATTATTTCCTTTGGGGGTATGTAAAAAGCAAAGTATACGTCCCGCCTGAAGTTATTGGAAATATACAACAAGAATTTGTTTCTCGTCTGGCCCATTGTTTGGTAGTAAATGGTCAACAATTTGAAAATTTAATTTAGGTTTTTATATCCAAAGGTTTTATTAGCGAACAATAAAATTTCCAATCGGTCACGTTTTTCTATATAACACCAATGTTTTTATAAATTCAGTACATTCCAGTAGACACTTTAAAATGACGTGTAGTAATGTCAATCAATTTTTTAGTACGTTTATTCATTTGTAAATAACTGTATGTACCACCAGAAGCCTCCATTCGATTTTTTTTTAATTTGTTCATTTTCTAAAACGTGGGATTCCTTTTAGCGCGATATCCATCCGAATACCGTTCAAGAATGCTTTTAATTTTAGATACTTTCCAATATCGATGTTGCTGTGGACATTCAAAGTAGCTCTGAACATCGCATATGCTGACCGTAATGAAGATTTCATACTTTTTTTAATTCAGAAAAATATACCAAAGGTACATTTTCTGAAAAGGACATAATGTTATTCTCAGTCCTGTAACCAATATTTTGTTTTTGTTTGCTGATATATCTTCGATTTTTCTGGCAATAAATTACGCTCTATATGCTGTTGTTGGTGTAATATTTTTTTGCGGATGTAATGTGAATTTTTTCATCTGAAATAACAAGTAGTTAGTTTGATGGTTTTAAATAGGAACAATATGACGGAGAAAACGCTATCCTGTTTCCAATTATATGCCTATTCAACCAATCACACACTATGCTCAGTATTCCTCGGACATAACTTCGTTCAGTCCAAACATAACCTTGTTATTGAAAACTAAAATTAACATGTCATTGTTTCAACTATGAGCTTCTTTTGGAAATCATTAACGATTCAATGGAATACTATCTTTCTTTGCCCTATTAACAATTATTGCTTTAATAATAAACTATCATTCAGTCAACTATAAGATATTTTAGACAGAACTTGTAATATTTTTGAAAAATATATATTTGTGTACTGTCTTATTATTGACTGGAATATAGGATATTGTGAAATGTATACGTTTTTATATTTGTTACACGTTTGTTGCATTTTTTCTAATTATTTATGAATATTTGTGGATTATAAAACATTAAAAAGCATTTAAATGACAAAAATTTTATTATTTTTAAATTTTGCAATACATAGAAATAAAATACATCAATAAAAAAACAAAAATTAATTATGTACAGTAAACTATAAATGATCATTCTGATGAAGCCGTAGAATGGCTGCATTTGGCGGTACGAAAAATACAATCTTTATTAAAAAAAACTTAAATATATTCTTCATCATTGCCATGAGGTTTAATTATTAAAAGAATTTGTCGAGTGTTACTAGATTTAAATTATTTAAGGAATGGATAATTTTAAGGGAACAATTAATAAAACCTAATGGCAATACAATCTGATAATAGTTTCATTTTATTTCGTTAAAGAACATGCTGCAATTACTCTTTAATAAAAAATAATGTTTTTAATCTGCATTATTACCTAAATGTTACCAACAAGTTACAAGTAAATTCCAAAAATAAAAAAAAACAATGGAAACGTTCAATGCTAAGGTAATAAACGTAATACTTGCAGAATTAGACCTCCTACGGATTGGTTTGTGGTAAATTTCCAGTAGCTTTTTCCCTCTTTGGCCCTGCTATTTGGAGTACCAAGTAGTACCTGTTACCAAATAACCTTGGTAAAAAATATAAAAATACTTTTGAGTCTAAAAAAAGTAAAGGGTTAAATATAAGAATACATTTTTTGTCGTTTATTGTATCCTATTTTATTTTTACTCAACAACAGAAAATACTGATGCACTTCAGAAATCAGTGATACCTATTTTAAAAAATATAACTAGTTACCTTCAGAAAGGTTTTCAGAATTTCCTTCCAGAATATTAAGGAAATCCTGTAACACTTCTTCTTCTGTTTTAATGTACTTTAAAAAAAACAAGTCCCATTTAGATAATAACATTTATTCCTTTCAAAGATGAGGATTTAAAATCACCTTCAACCTACGACACAAAAAAATATCCATTTATATGTTTTAATAAAAAATATTGGCAGATATTATAATTAGGTGTAGAGAGATCGGAAGTATTTGAACAAGGTATTATAACATAAACTAACATATTACATAGTTATGCATGTATGTAGCAAAATAATGTGTGTCTTACAAACGCTTTTTAAGAATTATTATTTTATTTGAGAAGAATTTGAATAGTAAACTCTAAAAGTGGATAAACAAAACATCATGGACTTTAATTTTGATATTGCTTTTGTTCTAAGTGTTTTGTTTTCCAAGATTTCTGTACCTAACAACCACCACAAATTTGATCATTTTACGGCGAGAAATACGGCGACCATAAACTTTCCCAATATTGGATTCTTGTGCAATTACCTTCGATTTCAAAATATCAAAACGTTTATATTATATTACTATTTATTTGTTAACTAGTGCTACTTATACAGTTAATACTTACCGGCAAACACAGGAATGAACTCCTCAAGATTGTGATCAGTCAATAAATCCTTCATTTTAGATTTACCCTCGGATTTACCTATGTATTTAATTGTTACTGATAAATACCAATTACTATTACTAAATGAGCTTTTATAAAACGTTATGAGAACGTACAATACTTAACAAATAGCGGTGATAGCAGGTACCGACTATGCTAGCGGCGCGACGTAGGGGCAATGGATGATGGCGCGATTCTGTAACTATTTATTTCAACAATAGCAATCATTGAATCAGAAGTCGATATACCTGAAGTAATAAGAGTTACATTTCTCTTAAGAATACTACGTATTAATAATAAAGTATTACACTTTATTGTGATTATATTTTAAAATTGAATGGATAAATATTTTAATGATGAAAATAGAAGAAATATTTCAATAAATCCCAAATAATTGTTTGATCAATTTTTATATTTTTATTGAATTAGCAATAATTGTCTTTTATGTAATTATCATAGTTAATTAAATCTAATTTACAAATATTTAGTCTCTAATGGAAAGAATATTTTTAACTCAAAATTAAATATTTCATTGCACGTATTATATGCAATTAAATCAACTATAATTAATACTAAGTGAAACTAATGGTTGCCAAGTATACGTATTTCATTGAAAATACTATATAATTTTTTCCGTGTATGTAGGTTTTTTATTCCAAATACCATCACTTGATTGTTTCTGCTGTTGTAATTTACATTATACTTTTTTTGCAGCGTACTTTGACTCGAAAACCCCTATACAGAAAAATGTTGATTTCTGGTTCTAAAATCGTAGCCTCCGAATTCCGTTCGATGATTTCAGATTCGTTAAACCCCCGACAAAACAGGCTAAGCTGCAGGAAACGTACGAGTTGTTGAGGCCAGCACACCCCGTCTGAATTCTGATGAAGTTCTAAGCTCTATATGACAGTTGTATATGCCTCGGCAAACACATGGCACCATCGAAAACGTAAATTAAACAAGTTCAGCGCGCGGAAAGTCTTCGGGAACTTTATAATGAAGGGAAAATAAACTGTCTGTGGTTAGCCAGATGAGAACTGGCCGTAGCAAATTTTTACAGTGTGGGTTAATAACTAAAATAATATTCAATAAAAAAGGAGTGAAGTTTTAATCATTACACTGCATTTAAAATCTTATTTCAACAAAAAATTCTTTAACGACGTTTTAGGAACACATAAAGAAAATATACTCGCGTCAAGAATTCAGACGACTTACGTCATAAGAACAAATTAATAAATCATTATATTTTCATTAAAACATTTAAGAAACTGCAACTGATAGTAATAAAATTATATACTACACTAAAAGTGTGCATTATATATTGCACTAAATTGCATAAAATGATTGTTTTTAACGCGACCAATTATCGAAAATTACGTTGGCAATAAAAACAAATGTGTAACGTCAGCCGTCACGTAAGACGTCTGAATTCTTGACGCGAGTATATCGCTAATGTTCATGCAACTGTGACACAATTCCGAATAAAAATTTTCTTTAGGGCTTTTAATAATTAGTACGTATTTACGTGGCTTTAGAACTATATTTTTTTATGCTAATGCAAAAATAATGAACAAACGTATTGCAATGTGTAACAGTATAAACGGAAAATTGAAATACAAAATAGTAGAATTCCCTCCGTTTTTCTAGAAAATGAATGCAGTCGTATTTTATAATTTTGTAGCAGAGCACTGAATCTACCTTTGTCGATGAAATTGTTCCTTAACATATCTAAATATTTATTATCAAAAAACACATTTCTATTAATAGATATTGTAGAACTGGGTTAAATTAGTTTAAATACAGTAAAAAATGTCACATTTTGTTAATTCTAGAAAAAATAGTGCGAAATACAGGATAAGGTCATGTAAACCAGACACCAGCTTTTTAAAAATTCAATTTTTTTCTGTAAATGATACTGCAGGAAACAACTACTCCGCGGACTAATGTCCCGACCGGTATTGAATTACTCCTGCAGTATCTGTGTGAACGGGCTGTCAGGCCGAGTAAGACACCGAGTGCAATAAATACTTTTTTACGAGCAGCATACAATATTTTTTGTACGTCCATGGAAATACCAAAAAATATTTTATTTAGATGACACTAAGTCTAGGAAAATATGACGTCGAGTTGAACGTTTCTGTTTGTCATGATGACAAAACGCTGTAGTAAAATAGCAGATGAATGCAATAAACATTTTATTGCACTAGTGCAATAAAGAACTACTTTTTCCACTAAATATAGTTCAATAAAGTTTTGTTTTTTGCATGAACGTGGAAAATAGCTATTTATGATATACGTGTTAAAAGTAAGATTTTATTTTGTGAGTGAAGATGATTAAAAACGAGCGTAGCGAGTTTTTTAACTTCTCGAACAAAATAAAATCACTTTTACACGTATATCATACACTATTTTATCTACAAAACAATCGGAAGAACTTTAAACTCAATAAAAATAAGAAATCAAAAAATACCACACAGATCGTAATGTTTATGAACTAAAATTTTCGTAGCAACCAGTGCTGTTGTTAGTTACGGAAAAAACGCAAAAATATTGACAGCATTTTCTAGTAATATTATAAGTATAATGAATAATCTCGATAATGAGCGTAACGAATCCATTCCTGCTGAAATCGAAGAAGCCGCCAGTCGAGCAACATTGGAATTATTGCCGGCGAAATCAAAGGAACAGTACGAAATCGCTTATAGACGCTTTTCGGAATAGGTCCCTGGGAAATGTAACGAAAGTGTTTTACTGGCATATTTTGAGGAAAAAGCCAAGATATGGAAATCGTCAACGCTGTAGTCAAATTATTCCATGATCAAAACTATGTTAAAAATAAAGCAAGATCAAGATATAAGCAAACATTATAAACTTATTGCTTTTTTAAAACGGAAGGGTGAAGGATATCAAGCAAAAAAGTCAAAAGTTTTGACGAAGACGCATATCGACAAATTTCTCACAGAAGCAGAAGACGAAAAGTATCTGATGATGAAAGTCGCAGCAATAGTGGGTGTCTTCGGGGCGTGTCGCCGGAAGGAATTGTGTCAAATGACCATCGACAATATCGAATATTTGGGCACTTCAGTTGTTGTGACCATAGCAGATACTAAAACGAAAGTGCCTCGGACTTTCAGTGTTGTTGGTGAATTCTATTTAAACTTTTTTAGAAAGTATATGGCACTCCGGCCACCCAACGCTGACCATAGACGACTTTTTCTTAAATATATGAAGAATAAATGTGTGAAGAATCCAGTCGGAATTAACATGTTCGGTAAAATGCCTGCCGACATTGCAGAGTTCTTGAATCTACCAAATCCTCAACTCTACACCGGACACTGTTTTCGTCGTTCATCGGCGACATTGTTAGCAGATTCTGGTGCAAATCTTACTACCATCAAGAGACATGGAAGATGGAAATCTTCGACGGTAGCTGAAGGCTACATTGAAAATTCACTGGAACAGAAGAAAGAAATTGCGTGCCAAATACTTCCTACTGTTACAACTACTAGCAAGACCACCAGTACTACCAGTAGTATTTCTACAGAAAATAGATGTGTCACACATGTTGACAGTAAAACCAACTTAAGTATGATGACTCCGCAGGGAATTACAATTTCAAATTGTTCTAATTTTACTATAAATGTTAATAGTAATAACTAGTTAAAATGTTGGTTTGTACTTATTTAAAATAAAAAGTTGTTCATGTGTTTGATAAAACGTTTTATTAATTTTCAAAACAAAATTGAAATAAACTTTGATTTACTTTTAACACTAGTGTTAAAAATAACTTACTCTTTAACACGCGTGTCAAAAATGACATTTTTAACATCAAAAATGACAATTAGAAAGCCCACTTTTAACAGTGTTCTAGAAAAACAATATTATATGAGAATCATGAAGAAAAAATTGAATTTTTAAAAGTCTTCCCAGCTTCACATAGCCTCATCCAGGATTTCTCACTTTTTCTAGAATTAACAAAATGCGACAATATTTACTGTATTTAAATAAATTCTACAATTTGTATTAATAGAGTCAAATATGTGTTTTCTGATATTAAATATCGGATGCTAGTCGGGTGTCAAGTATTCACATAGTCATTTCTGGCGACATATGGGAACAAAATTTAAACGTAGGACTGCATTTCATACAGTGCCACGCACGTAGTATGCGGCGGCACCACATAAAAATATCTTTCACGTCCGGTTCCGCAATTTCACTAATTCTGGCCATAACTTTCCATGTGGAAATGCATAAAACCCCCTCATAAAACAGGAACTCATAACTTTAGTTATTTTTACGGGTGTGTTTAAGAGTTGTTAGACGTGGCAGCTCGCATTATACGAGTATGATGAAGCTTACGACTCATTTATGTAATTGTTATGCGGGTCCTTCTTTATATCGTAATTTAACTTGGAAAGAAATTACCCACACTTTCCGCACTCCCACTATGGTAAACCAAAATTTATACAGAGTATTTTTTAGGTATATAATTAATTTCTTTATAAATTGTAGTAAATATAGAAAACTCTGTAGTTGGTACAGAGTTTTCTGGGACAAAAATATTTCAAATATGCCCTTGAATTTGCTGTCGATTGTACACAGTAAAAAATAACAGGTAACCTCAAACTCGTTTATGAGTGCAATTATTTTAATGTTGAATTTTGAGTAATTAAACATTTTAAAAAAGAAATGAGTTTATCAACACAATGTTTGGTCTGAGAGATGGTTTGTGGAAAAAACTTTGGAATATATTGATAATATAACTCAATTTTGTGTTTGTAGCTAAACATAGTTCAATAAGCTAACTCAAAAGTTATTCAATATTACTCATAAAAGATTTATTTAGCTAACAAATAACTGAGTGAACATTACTCAAAGAATTGTGTGTTTGCTTTTAACACAATCGAGTGTGGAACCGTTTTAACAACCAATTGTGTTGGTTTTGAGTCAAAATTTTCACATGCATTTAAATTGTGATAATTTTTTGTGCCTTGGTGTATTGGATTTTTTAATCAATAATTCTTATTCTTTGACATTCTTTCTTAAAAAAATTATACTTGATAAATGCCGCTTTGTACAACCGTTTGCTGGATATTCGGATTTTATTTTATATGAACCCTCTGGATGCCGGACTGAAAAGACTCACATGGCATACTGATGAGAGCTAATAAGCTCGAAAACGGTATGTGTCTGGTGGACTGCTGATGGGGGGATCAATGCTGTCCGCAGAGTAGTTATTTCCGGGAATGCGGTGTTTGCTCACACTTTATTCGATTGCTATCAAATTTTAGACTAAGGTAAATTGGATTAGACCATCATACTTTGACCCCAGGAACATACGGTAGCATCTAGACAAAATGCTACCTCATGCTCCTGGGGCTATGATGATCTAATCTTAATCGGTACACTAGGGCACAATGTGTGAAGTACTGAAGGTAGCGCCCTCTACAATTGACATCAAATTCGAAGTCATATTTCAACAAAAACTATTTAACTTGATTAAAATATGATTTAAGATCATTAAGACCACATTCTCCTACGAGTATGAATAGTTTTATATTAATTCTTTCAATGTTTTCATAAACTGTGCAAAACGTAAACCATCTAAGCGCAATTTTACAGTGCCTGGAAATATCAATTTAAAAAATCTCTCAGACGGTAGTCGAAATATTGTATAATATAATATGTACCGTTTATATCAAAACCCAATTACATCGAGAAATTGGTACACTGGGGTAAACAAGTTGAGCATTATATTTAAATGTGAGGTTTCCATTCTGTAGCTAAAATTAAAATTTCCGGCAGGTCTTCCTGTTAACGTGGGAAGAAATGATGAATTAGGTACTACTTGAGGCCCGTTCATCACAAATTTATTCTGGAATATGACAATAAAACTGGTATAAGAAATACGTAATTGTCAATAGCAGCAGTAATTAAATTTAAGGTGTTTTCCATAATTGACACCTACTTCAGAAATACGTTAAAATGAGAAAATAGGGAAACAACAAAGGAAGAAATTTATTTATTTTTAGGTTTTAATAATATTGTGTGAAACTAACTACAAAGTGGACAAAAGCCCCAACCTGCGTTGAATTACACCCAAAATATCTACCCATATATTCCTTATTATTAGCTTTTGTAACATTTTTTTACTGTTTTAGAAAGGTATTTTAAGCTAATATAAATCAAATCTCCTACAATTCCTATCAATGAAGTCATATGTATGTTCTCTGATACCAAACATCTAGGTATACTAATGAACAATTCCACAGACAAAGCTCTATTCAATAATTATCTAAAGAAAATAATCTAATTTACTAACCTGCTAATGAAACACTCTATAAATATCTAACTTTACTTTTTGGCAGTGGCAACACGACAAATTCAACCACAATAGATGAGATCTGACCTATTTCTGCATTTTTAGGATTGCTTCTTCAGGTGGTCTCCTTTAAGTTGAATCAAATATCTAACTATAAAAATTATTATAAAAATTAAAATTATTTGAAGTTAAATATCGGCAAGGACAAAAAGTGAGATCCTGTCAATGAATTAAATATGACAATACCTACTGAAAAATGTTCACTTTTTATGTAAAAGTTTTTATATATTTTTAGGTATTAATAATATTATGTGAAACTAACTGCTCAGTGGACAAAAGCCCCAATCTGCGTTGAATTACACCCACAATATCTACCCATATATTTCTTATTATTAGCTTTTGTAATATTTTTTTACTGTTTTAGAAAGGTATTTTAAGCTAATATAAATCAAATCTCCTACAATTCCTATCAATGAAGTCATATGTATGTTCTCTGATACCAAACATCTAGGTATGCTAATGAACAATTCCACAGACAAAGCTCTATTCAATAATTATCTAAAGATGTTTGATATCAGAGAACATACATATGACTTCATTGATAGGAACTGTAGTAGATTTGATTTATATTAGCTTAAAATACCTTTCTAAAACAGTAAAAAAAATGTTACAAAAGCTAATAATAAGGAATATATGGGTAGATATTGTGGGTGTAATTCAACGCAGGTTGGGGCTTTTGTCCACTGAGTAGTTAGTTTCACGCAATATTATTAATACCTAAAAATATATAAAAACTTTTACATAAAAAGTGAACATTTTTCAAATAGGTATTGTCATATTTAATTCATTGACAAGATGTCACTTTTTGTCATTGTCGATATTTAACTTCAAATAATTTTAATTTTTATAATAATTTTTATAGTTAGATATTTGATTCAACTTAAAGGAGACCACCTGAAGAAGCAATCCTAAAAAGAAGAAATTTATATTAAGTAATTATATTTTATTTTTATCCAATGTGCCATTTATGCTAAATCGTGTCTTCTTTGGACATCGATTTAACAGACGAGGAATCTATAATACCATGACTCATGAAAGCGGAGTGAATCCTCAACTTTATTTTTACAATATAATGAAATTGATTTAAAATTTGACGTTTTATTTCTAATTTGTTTGAAAAAACTATTAATTATGTATTTTACCCAATGAACTGGACTGCTGGTTAAAATATTTATACTTGTTTAAGGTTCATCCTGTATATTTTGAGAGGCTTTAAATAACTTGGTTTGACTAGTTCCTACACGAGCGAGAAAAAAATAATGCAATATACCTATAACTTGTTAACTATTGATTTAAAAAAATGTGCCAAATAATAGCTGCTAGGCAACAAAAACTTCATATTTATATGACCTTGAATTTGTATAACGTCATCAGCTGTAAGCGTGGAATACGAAACTTTAATTTTTTAAGTAATAGTGAAATTAAGTGTTGGAATAAACGTATTAATCATGATACCTATAGATTTTTTCTGTGTGGGTTCACCCTGATTCACTGCGATTCACATTGTATAGTACGGGTATATTTTATTACTTAAACACCTTATCAAACACCTACATTTCAACATCTTGAGTTCCTCAGGGCTCCAATTTGGGGCCTCTACTTTTTCTTCTTTTCATCAATGTTGTATCAGTCAATATTTCAGCGCCACATTTACTTTTTGCAAACGATTTAAAAATTTACTTAGAAATTAATAGTTATGAGGATGGTAATACGTTACAAAATGCATTAAATGCTACTCAGACATGGTGTTATGAAAATAACCTAGAATTAAATTTGTCTAAATGTAAAGTTATGTCATTTCACAGAAAATACAGTCCATTAATTTTCAATTATTCCCTCAACAACACTGCTTTGGAAAGATATATTAAATTTAAAGATGAAGGAGTGGTATTTGACAGTGAGCTTTTCTTTAATACCCACATTTCAGAAACGGTTTCTTCTGCCTACAGACTACTTGGATACTTTTTTAGAAATTGGAGCAAGTTTTCAAATATAGATACGTTTAAATAATTATATATAACCTTTATTAGAAGCAAATTGGAGTATGCCTCCATTATTTGGTCTCCTCTCTATCTAAATTACATTCAGCTTTTAGAATCCGTCCAACGTAAATGCTTAAAATATATGTTTTTCAAAAGTAATGGTTACTATCCGCCTAGGGGTTTTGATCACGCTCCTCTACTGGAGCAATTCAAGTTTTTATCTTTAGCTGATAGGAGGAATTGTGCCGCTTTAACACTGTTATGCAAAATATTTAATAATAAAATAGATTGCAACTGTCTCTTAAGTCAATTTAATTTCTATGTACCAAAAAGTCAGTCAAGATACCCACGCACATTTTATTGTAAAACACCTAAAACTAATATTTTAGTCAAATCGCCAGTCTACATGTCCCAGTTATTTAATGGGGTATCCCATTTATGTGATATACACCATGATAAAATGGATTTCATTATTAAGACCTTTAAAGATATGATTTCTCTGTGATGACCTATATTATTGTTTATAATTCCTTCCTTTGATTTGTTTTTCTCGGCTAATCAAATTTAGTTTATGTAGTTATGTGTTTCAACGCAAATATTGTGTGCGATGTATGAACCGTTACCGTATTTTTTTATTTATGTAATTATTATTACTACTTTTCTATGTATAACTTAGATTTTAATTTTCTCTATAATTGGGTGTAAATCCGTTGAGAATAAATTATTATTATTATTAACCTTCACTTCTGTGTAAATATTCAATATCCACACGGGTAACGTAACAATTTTCCAAAATCCCGAAACATAAATCGAATTATTCATTCCCTTATCGCCACTATTTCTCTATAAATAAAATAAAACCTCAAATATTGGTACTTTACGATAACCGAGGGAATACATTCTGCGGACGGGGATCGGCCCTAAGCCGAAAGCCAAATAGGCAATAAGTGGGTGTATAAATTTAATTTTCAGATATTTGGTTTGGTTTTGCTAACAGCATTTTGCTTTATGTAAGGGTACAGGCCACTTCGGGACGATAACATAACAAAATGGAATGTCTGCGAGCAAATTTTCCAAGGAAATTT
Source organism: Monochamus alternatus (assembly GCA_037114965.1). Classification (NCBI taxonomy): domain Eukaryota; kingdom Metazoa; phylum Arthropoda; class Insecta; order Coleoptera; family Cerambycidae; genus Monochamus; species Monochamus alternatus. The sequence continues at coordinate 11,260,632 of CM073434.1, read as the reverse complement.
CGTCTATTCAATAGCGGTTTTTTGTGTACTTGATTATATTTGTAATGAAAATGATGTACAATTTAAATGCGTCTGTATTAATAATAATATCTCTACCCCTCATTCTAATCACAGGGATTAGTCCAGAAGTCGGAGATTTGTGCGGGAGAAGGGGCGGCATATTATTATTAAGCAGGCCGCATTTGCACCCAGGAACGACTTACGTTGGTAAGCCCTAACCACTATTCAGTGCAGGAATGAGAGAAACCTGGAAAACCTCATTAATTAGGGGGGTAGTCAAATATCAACCGGTATCAATCTCTCACATTGACCCAAGCTAACATTTTTCCACCCTACCATACCCGCAGAGAGGGCGCCAAACCTCTCCACGAATATAGCTTATATACGGTCTACCGGCAGCTGGGCTCGAACCAACACCGATCTAGTCACCTCGATTCAAGTACTGACGCCTTAAACTGCGCGACCACTGACCGACCCAAATTTGAAAAATGTCTCCAGTTTTTAATAAAGGTAATACATGAAAATCGGTTATCAATGGCGTCAATTTTTAAAAAATAATCTACAAAGAGTAGGTTAGTAAAGGACCCCGCAATAATCTTATGGAAATTGGATTTCTGTCAAATTGTTTGAATTTTTGATATGTTGTAGATTTTGTCATTCTAAACAAAAGTCTCCATGGGCACAAAATGAACATTTTGGCAGCTTCGGAGCTGCCAAAGCTCCCCTGACCCGTTGGAAAACTATTCATTTTCAATATTATTTACAGATGTCAAAAGCATATTTTAATTATTCTAATATATAGGGTAATGTTTTTGAGGTCACTGGATTCAACCCTCATGTCAGATTGGACAAATTGACCGTTGACAGCTGTCAATACACTGTCAACGAAGAAGAAAAGTAAATATTCTCTGTTGACATTGAGAGTTTGGGTTCTTGAGGTCGTTGAATTCAATTCTTAAGAATTGGAGAAAATGGTAGTTGACAAACTCTCAATAACAAAAGAGAATATTTTCTTCTTTATTCTACTTTGACAGTGAATTGACAGCTGTCAACTGTCAATTTTTCCAATCTGAGATTAGAATTGAATTCAGCTCCCTCAAAAGCCCAAACTCTCAATGTCAACAGAGACTATTTACTTTTATATTCCTCGTTGACAGTCAATTGACAGCTATCAACTGTCAATTTTGCCAATCTGGCATGAGAATTGAATTCAGCTCCTTCAAAAGCCCAAACTCTCAATGTGAAAAGAGAATATTTACTTTTCTATTCTTCGTTGACAGTGTATTGACAGCTGTCAACGGTCAATTTGTCCAATCTGACATGAGGGTTGAATCCAGTGACCTCATAAACATTACCCTATATATTAGAATAATTAAAATATGCTTTTGACATCTGTAAATAGTATTGAAAATGAATAGTTTTGCAACGGGTCAGGGGAGCACTTTGTGCCCATGGAGACTTTTGTTCAGGATGACAAAATCTACAACATATCGAAAATTCAGACAATTTGACAGAAACCCAATTTCCATAAGATTATTGCGAAGTCTTTTGATAACATTCCAATTACAATAAGAACTGTCAAAACAGTAAAGATTTACAAATATTTTCAAAAGTAGCCCAATCGGCACACGTACGTTTATATAACGTTTTTAAAACGTTGTATTGGTTGATTAAACGTTAAGATTTTCAACGTTTGTTTTAGTTAAAAACTGGAAGCATAAAACATATATCGTTTAAAATACGTTGATAATATAACATTTCATCCAGAGATTGAACACTAAAAATGTGCGTTTTTTATAACGTTTAATCAATTAATATATACAAACGTATAAGTTTATATTTTAAATACATATATGAATTTAATATATTAAACATGTTCTCCTAAAATTAACAACACGTTTTTTTCCATAACGTTTAATAACATAAAATAAAACGTGTAAAATACATTGACACTACACCTGTTTTCAACTGGAGTCAGAAATGAACACTGAAATAATATGTTTTCTTCACGATGTATTTAAATATATAATACTCGTTTATAATTTAATAATATTAAATTACGCTTTAAGAGCAAAATTATATTATCATATCATATTGTATTCTGGGTTACAACTTTATTTATTTACATAGCTGCATATAAGTAAAAAAATGCGTTTATATAACGTTTTTAAAATATTGAAATGGTTGATCAAACGTTTTGCGTTGAAAGTTTAATATTTATTTTTAGTTAAAAATTTAAACGTATAAAAGATATTGAAGTGAACACTAGAAAATTACGTTTATTTTATAACGTCACTGTGACACATCTTGCGCATTATATCCTTCCATACTTCATCTTTCTATCGACTAGATATACCTAGAATCAAACAGTAAATGTTATTAAAACGTGACGTGAAAGGTTTATAAACGTTAATAAAACGTTTTCCACAAACGTTTATTAACTGTTTAATTTCTGTTACTTAAACGTATCTAAATATTCTTGCGCGAGATATTTTCGTTGTTTCAACCTTTCGTTTTGGATCACTTTTCAATATTTTTTAAACGTATGTAATAAAGTTATAGCTGTATTATTTTTAAATTTACGAATACAAAAAATCAACTTGATATCTATTTCCAAGAAAAAATGCGGACAGCTCCTCTCATCTTTGACATATGTCAATTTTTTTTTTATTAAATTAATATCACTTGCAGTTATAGGAAATGTTATACAAAGCGACCCTAACATTTTCCATAGAATCCAAAAGTGCAATAATATACTCAGAGGGCCCCATTTAAAAAAGTGCCGGAGAGTTCTAGATATTTTAGTGGTGTTCACCCGGGACTTTGCCATGTTGTCAAATTTTAGGAATTTTCCAAATAACGATCGACGTAGTTGGAACACCCTGTATAGAGCACAAACAGTAAAAGTCACTTTAGTTTGCAGAGTACATAAAATTGTAAATTAAATAACATATTTTTACTGTTTTATATTGATCGTAGAGGCTGTACAACAACTCAACAAAAAATATAAGACTTTCATTAGGCACATAGAACTCCAAAAAACAATAAATTGTTTAGAATAATCGTCCATTATTTTTTATGTGAGCAGAACAGGAATCAACGATTTAAATAAGCGTTCCGAAAGGTATCCTTTATAATTAAAACTGACGAAACCTGTACTTCGTTACGAATAGGTAGATTTAAGACAAACCAAACTTAATAATTTATACTGGAGGAAATGTTTTCCATTCTGTCCTCGGCGCTCTAGAAGAAGCTAATTTCCGGGCCGACTTGGAACAGTCTCGACTGTTATTGGAGAATTGATTTCATCGACGGCGATACAGGGTCGCGGGAGATCAGCAAAAAACAATTAACTGTCGATAGGTCTGCGTCCTTTCAGTTGTTTTTGTCAAATGAGCTTTAATATATTGCAAAACTAAGTGGCGGACTCCTCGCAATTTGTAACTTTATGAACTCCATTCTGAGATAATTATTATACAGTATGTTCTAAAATTATTGAACAAAATTCATATTTTTAGTTAAGATAAAAAAAGTCGGACCAAGATTGGCAAAATACTTAAACAGTGGCCTAATATTTGTAAGAATATGCCATTACTGCTATATTGACCAAAGTAGGCACTTTAAAAATTAATTTTATTGTTACATATGTACATGGTTGGCCTTACCTTGACAAGTCATATAGGTTTATTCGATTAAACCAACAATGGCTAATCGAAAGGAACATATTTATTATCTGCAGGGGCTCGATTCTCGATTTTAGTAAAACACTCATGAGAATATGCAAATCTGTATTCTTAATCAGTCTCATTATAGCTCATTCCCATAAAAAATTGGGGAATTATCTCACATGGTTTTTGCTAAAGGAATATACAGGGTGTTAAAAAAAGAGTGTAAAATATTGCAGGAGGTAATAGTATCAACCAAAATAAGCACAAAAAAGGACTTTAATATTGCAAGACGTATTCGCTTCCTTGAAGGAGCATCCGACACAAAGCAATGTTTATCCATTGCAGAATTATACATTTGTGAAATACGCTTATGATATTTCGTTGTTAAGGAAGGTTCAAAATCGGAAGGTATGATTACGTATGATATCACTTATACTATACAGGGTGTTAAAATAAGAGTGTAAAATATTTCAGGAAGTAATAGTATGGACCAAAATAAGCAGAAAAGTCTTAATAAGCATGGGTCCGCAAAGTAACGGTTGCGGAGATATGGACCACTATTCGTTTTCAAACATTTTATTTTATTAGGAATAAACCGACACAGGAAGCTTTTAACAAACAAAAAACAAAGTTACAGAAGATGTTCAAAGTGCCCTCCGTCCATTTCCAAGCAGGCACGACATCTTCGTCTCAACGATATTCGAACTCTTTCGAAAACTCCCTCCTTGGTTTGGATTTCTTGACACTTTTGATTAATCCGTAGCTGCAGCTCTTCCAGGCTATTTACAGGAGCACCATACACTAATGTCGTCAAATATCCCCAAATAAAGAAATCTAGAGGGTTCAGATCAGACGATCTTGGAGGTCATAAAACAGGTCCGGCCCTTCCTACCCATCTATGTGGAAAAGTTTGGTGTAAATGCTCTCTAACGGTCACCTACAATACCCATCCAAATGTTTAATGAAAAACGTGCCTGATGTTCAGATTCTATTAGAGCATGAGGATTTTCGTTGGCCCAAATATGCGAAATATTGTGAAAATTAAAAACTCCATTTCTTGTGAACCCGGCCTCATAAGTAATAAGAATGTTTGCAAGAAAACGAGTATCTTCAGCATCATGACGTAGAAATCAGCGGCAAAAAACCAAACGTGCTTGATGAACATTTATTGGATTTAAAGCCTGTACTCGTTGCACATGGTATGGATAAAGCAGATGCTCGTGAAGGATTCTCCAAACAAGAGGACCACAAATTCCTACCTCGGCTGATATTCTCCGCACACTCGTACCTGGATTCTGCTCTACCAGTGCTAGAATTTTTTCTTCTGCTCTAGTAGTGGATACCGACCTTGGTCTTCCGGATAAATGGCACTGTTTGCTCAAGGAACCGGTATCACGTAATCTTTGGTGAATTCTTCCAAACATGCGTTGTGAAGGAATCTGGCGATTTGGATAAGCGTCAACATAAAGACGTCGCGCTTCGGTGGCGTTCCCATTAGCACGACCATACATGAAATGCATGTCTGTTAATTCTGCGTTAGAGTAACCAGCCATAGCGAAAGAAAACTTGTGCACTGAGAACAACTGTCAAATACGTACTGTTTATTTCACTAAACATCAACCAACTATTATAAGAAAATACACAACGTTTTTGCAAAATAAAAAAAGGGACTAAAAAACATAAAACATTCCATATCTCCGCAACCGTTATTTTGCGGACCCATGTTTATTGAGACATTTCTGCTTATTTTGGTTCATACTATTATCTCCTTAAATATTTAACACTCTTTTTTAATACCCTGTATAGCTTCAACAATTGTAAATATACACATATACAATAATATACACAGAATTTTTTAAGTGTAATGAATTCCCACTCGAATTTAATTCACTGCATTCGAGAATCGAGGCCCAGGAGTGTTATTTTTATTTAGACATGTTTAGACTTACAGCAGGTTACTACACGTCAAACAAACCAGTTATAATGGAACCGTAGCAACTGTGACAGCGTCAGGATATTCAGTAAATAACGCAGTAAATAATGGTTTTTATTTGCGACAGTTCATTTTCCAGTTATAATGACCCAGTGCTTAACATGTGAAGAAAAAAATTGATACCGTTTTGCAGAATAATTCGGAATTTCTTGACTTTATGCCGTACAGTAGATCTTTAAGCAAAGAAGTAGATTTTTATGAACCCACACTAAATGTGTCATTCATGAAACATTATATATACTTTAAATATGCCCAGTGACCTTTGAGGACGTTGAACACACGTTTTCGAAACTGAAATGGATTATAAGCGACAAACGCCACAGCCTAATATTTACAGCAATTCCTGATTAGTCAGTTTTATTCCAGTACTACAAGTGAATAGCCATGTAGAGTATATTGTAATAAAAATATGAATAATCTTGGATATTATAAATTACTAGGACAAGGTAAGATGTTGATTTTAACTTTTTGTAGGTATATGTTTGCAGCTCGGTTTCTACAAACACTAACTTAGCGCCTAAGTAATAATAATAATATTTATTAATCCTTTCTGACATAAAAATGTACAGAACAAGTCAATTTACAAAATACAACATATACATACACATATATACAAACAAACATATATATTCACATATAAATATAACAATACAGCGTTAACTATGACTAAGTACAAAAATTTTAACCACGTGCTCAGGGAGCCCTAAAAGACAATAAAAAAGTTAGTCCAGAATTTTAGCTCGATATTTAAAAAATGGGGCAAAACCCTTTTTTCCTACGGAAAGTCGGCACCTATGATGAGTATCGACTGAGATGGCTTACGGCTTAGATCCATAGTTGACATTACATCTGTCAACAACTACCATGCGGTCGTTTGTAGTGTTTCTAAATGCAGAAACGACAAAAATTAACATTAATTCTTATTAGTACCTAGGTGACCCGGCAAACGTTGTTCTGCCATATGAATTATTTCTAGTGAATACATTGGCAGTTAAATAAAAAATAATTAACTTATTGTAAGTGTGTGGAGATGTGGGATATGGCTAAAGAGGAATGGAGCACTGTGCACGATGACGGACTATAAGAATAACAAAACACGAAATATTCATTTTTTGAATTATTTCGCGTGCCTGCAATTTTACTTGTTTGACGGCCCAAATTAGCACCTTTACGTCTTGTTGGCATTGTTCACTGTACAAAAAATAACCATATAGTAAAATAATAGCCGTTGTTGGCGGGAGTTCGTGACACATGTTGTGTACTTTTGAGGTTATGTAGATCACTTAATTAATTAATAATGAGAACTACACTTAAAATTAATAATTTTATTAATTATTATTGATAAAATAGGAAATAAATAATTATGGCCCAGCAAATGGGCAAATGGGTCGGTCAGTGGTCGCGCGGTTTAAGGCGTCAGTACTTGAATCGAGGTGACTAGATCGGAGTTGGTTCGAGCCCAGCTGCCGGTAGACCGTATATAAGCTATATTCATGGAGAGGATTGGCACCCTCTCTGCGGGTATGGTAGGGTGGAATAATGTTAGCTTGGGTCAATGTGAGAGATTGATACCGGTTGATATTTGACTACCCCCCTAATTAATGAGGTTTTCCAGGTTTCCCTCATTCCTGCACTGAATAGTGGTTAGGGCCTACCAACGTAAGTCGTTCCTGGGCGCAAATGCGGCCTGCTTAATAATAATATGCCGCCCCCTCTCCCGCACAAGTCTCCGACTTCTGGGCTAATCCCTGTGATTAGAATGACGGGTAGAGATATTATTATTATTATTATTAAATTAATAATAAATTTACTTGAGAATTACACTTAGAAGGTAAAATAATAATTGTAAACGTCACTATTACGCTCGATTCATACACAATAATAATGGTCGAAAACTGTGTAGGGAGTGAGAGAAGGCTTATTGTGAGAGAGACAGGAGACCGGCTTCGTTCTCATCCCTACTCCGTGCTGTTTACTGGGTGAGAAGTGACACCGGTTGATGCCTGGCGGGGATAACTGATCTAGTGATAATCGATCAGTTATCGACTAGGGTTAAAAATTATTAAATTACTAAAATGGTTATTAAAAAATAGGGGCTTGTGATAGAAGGATGAAAATTAAGGGTTGTATTATTTTTTAATGCCACATCATAAAAAAATAAAAATAAAAAATTTTGTCCAAAAAATAAAAAAAATTGTTTGGGGTGGACCACCCCTATCACTTAGGGGTATGAAAAATAGATAACGACCGATTCTCAGACCTACCGAATATACATATAAAATTTCATAAAAATCGGTTAAGCCGCTTCCGAGGAGTATGGCGTCTAAAACTGTGACACGAGAATTTTATATAATAAAGAAAATACCTGATAGGTAGGTAACAGTTAATCCAGTTAGCTCCAGTATTTTGCATTCGTTTTTCATTATTTGGTTACAAACTGGTAAAACTACATTTTCACTCATTACCGATAAACACACTTCCCGTAAGTACAGTTAGATACAATTCCTACGTATTATAACAAAATCGAAGAAAGGGATGAGTAGGTAGGTTCTAATAGATAACAGAAAACGTTTAACACCCGCGGCAGTCTTGTCCCATAACCTAGAAAAACAAACCGGTAAACTATATTGTGGGAAAATATTTGTACCCGACACATATTCCTTTATTTATTAACTATAAAACATTTAAAATTAAAATAAGGCACTAAAAACTGAATAACACAAAACTACAACGTAAACACAGGAATTAAATTATAACATGACAGCGAACCGACTCGACTGGACCGACTGTTGCTTGTTGGTTGCATACTCTGATTCTCGCATTGGCGGTGTTAAATAAGGATTTAATATAATATCGATAAAAAAATTTTTTTGCTTTATAAATAAGTTTGGAAATTTTTTGAAAGGATAACAGAATTTCCTATTCTTATTTTTTTCTATCCCCTCTTAAAATGTTTGTACTTAGTCATAGCTAACCCTGTATACATAACTTACACACTATAATATCATCTGTGAAACAACAGTTCTTTAATTGATTTTTTAAATGTTATGTAATGCCTTGATATATGGCAGACATTTCAAATTTAGCGGTTTTATGTTTAAGTGCGCCCCTGATAATTACGTCATCTGCAAATGAAGTGCGGGCTTCAGTTGTTACACAGCTGCAGTTTGTGATAACACTGACAACCAACCTGATGCATTGGGTTAACTATGACTTAGTACAAATATTTTAAGAGGGGATAGGGAAAAATAAGAATGAATGGAATCGCCCTTCAAAAAAATCCCAAACTTATTTATAAAGCCAAAAAACTTTTTTTTCGATATTATTTTAAATCCTTATTTAACGCCGCCAATGAACTTGCTTGTTGGTTGCATACTCTACAAGCATGCAACAGTCGCTCATCAGTCAGTATCGCTGTCATGTCATAATTGAAATCCTGTGTTTACGTTGTAATTTTGTGTTCCTCTTCAGTTTTTAGTGCCTTATTTTAATTTTTAAACGTTTTATAGTTATTAAATAAAGACATTTGTGTTGGGTGCAGATACTTTTCCACAATATAGTTCGCCGGTTTGGTTTTCTAGGTTATGGGACCAGCTGCCGCGGTTACATTAAAACGTCTATTATCCTTTCGTTCGATTTTGTTATAATAAATAGGCATCTAATCTATCTAATTGTATCTACGGGAAGTGTCTTTTATCGGTAGTGTGTGGCTGTAATGAGCGAATATGTAGTTCTACCAGTTTATAACGAAATAATAGAAATCGAATGCAAAATACTGGAGCTAACTGTTACCTATCTATCAGGTATTATTACTAATAAGAATGTTAATTTTCGTTTCTACATTTAGAAATGCTGCAAAAAAAAACGACGATGGTAGTAGATATTGTTGACAGATGTAAGTTTTATCTATGGATCTAAGCCATCTCAGTCGGTTCTTATCATAGGCGCCGACTTTCCGTAGGAAAAAAGGGTTTTGCCCCATTTTTTAAATATCGAGCTAAAATTCTGGAATAATTTTTTTATTGTCTTTTAGGCCTCCCTGAGCATGTGGTTAAATTTTACTAATTTATTGCTTATTTTCTACGTAATTTATTTTATTACGTTTAATATGATGCGTACGCCTATATCCCGCGGCACAGTTCAGACAGACCTACTAATATTACATATAGAAACTTGCATTTTATTTCACATTTCGAAACTTTGCCAGCAAAAGTTCGGCCAGGCGCCCCCCAGCAATTGTGAAATAGTTATTGGAATTTCTACGCCCACAATCCCGAAAGGGTTATTTTAATCGGCAGAAATTCGGGGACATCGAGGGGAATTTGTATAGTTTTCGAGGTGTACTAGTGGAGAATATCAAAATGGGGCAATAAGCCGCTTTAACTACATACTGTCGACCGAAATTCCCTTGCTTTAATTATTGGAATCACTAGTTCAGCGGTTGTGCAGCTGAACAATTCAGCGCTGAGTGTATTCGATATAATGTTGATCAAATTATTTAACAGATTGCAGATTGGAGGTTTTGGCGGAATCCAGTTCATACAATTAGAAAACAGAGTATGCAAATTCTACTGTTTTCAACTGTTTATTGTTTTAGGTCTATCCTATGATGTTCCATCATTCATCAATGTAAATCTTCCTAAAGATGTATAAAAGCAGACAGAAATTCTGTATTGAAGTAGCCGAAATCACTTAAATTTTCGCGAAATATTTAGGTACGTCAACATTGGCGCATTCGCCATTTTATAGAATGTATATAGAAAATAATATGACACCATCTCACAATAAACTAATAAACAACGCTTAGTTTATTATAAAGTACTGTTAATCTATAAAATAATACGAAAATGAGGTTTCCGGGTTTATAAAATCTGGCATGTTTTATTTATTATTAATAATAAAAATGACTAGAAATAAATGTTAACAATATTACTGATCAACTGAAAAGGCGAAGTTCAGTTGCTCACTTATACTAAGTACAAGAGAGGTTCTCCTCTATCACTTAATCTTTCTCGACATAAACTAATTATAATTAAACAATATAATTACACGTAGTAAAGACCTAAATCATTATATCACATAATAATCAATTGAAATAGCTATATAAATATACTAAACTTAAAAAAAAACAAATACATACATACACGCACATGAATAGATGCAAAGGTACTGATATAATAACACAGCATCAAAAGTTACATTATTATTATGTTCGGATGCTCATTTTATAGGATGTTGAGAATTAATTAAAAGCTTGAATAATGCTGCCTTAAATTGTCAAAAAGACAAACGGTAAAAATTTAGAGGAATTAAGGATCTTGGCCATACTATAAGAAAATTAATTGTTAAATTGAGAAAGTTTATGTTTAGGTATTTGAATATGGTGTTTATCTCTTGTATTGAGAATGAAAACTGATCGGTCAGTGGTCGCGTGGTTTAAGGCGTCAGTACATGAATCGATATTGCTAGATCAGTGTCGCCTCGCAACCGGTTGACCGTTTATCAGCTATATTCGTGGAGAGGATTAGAACCCTCTCTGCGGGTATGGTAGGGTCTTGGCTCAATGTGATATTGATACTGGTCGACATTTGACTACCTCCCTAATTAAAGAGGTTTTCCAGATTTCCCTCATCCGCCCCCTTCTGCATTCTGCCAGTTAAGATCTCTGCCGACCTTCGGCAAGCCGGTATGATCTTTAATTCAGAAAGCAGCGAATGTCTCATTTCACGTAACAGAGTGGTCCGGATAAAACCTGCGAAGCTCGGAGAAAAGATCTCGATACTTCCTCCGTTTCTCTTCGTCTTTTAGAACAATGTTGTTCTCCGCAGGAGCAGAGAACTCAATCACAAACATCGTTCTAAGGTGGTGGTTGAGGAGGACTATATTAGGCTTATTGGCTTGAATTTGCCTATGGGTGGGCAATGAATAGTTCCAATAAATTCGACACTTCTCATTCCCCACAACGGAGTTTATATCCTCCAGAGCTTAAGGCAGTTACTGGCGCCTCGTCTATCTCGTACGAGTGTCACAAATAATAGTACAATACCCGTAAGGCTGAATCGTGTCGGATATACGTTGTGGCCACATATACCGGATATGCAGACAGGAGACGCATAAGCGTCTCCTGCTCTTAGCGGCAAGCCTTGCAGCTGGTATCAGGTACCTCGATACTCAAGACACGACTACGATAGATGAAAGTATTAATTACATCATCTTGGCAAGCCATTATTATATTATTATTATTGTGCCGAAATTTGATTTTCTGGTATAAATAAGACGGAAATTTAGAAGAAATGATTTTAACAAACAAACATGCACTGTGTTTACCGTATTTATTTAGTATTTCCCACCGTATAACGTCGACGTGTCACGTTGAGTACCCGTTCATTCACCACCTAAACCGCCAAGTTTCCGTATCTCTCTCGAATTAGTGCCGTGGCACGGAAGCGCTTAATAGAGTCGTCGGCGGCTTTTAAAATGCAGAAAGCAGAAAAATTCCGGGCAAAAGCTCGGCAGTTCTTTACATTAAATTACATAAATTGCTCCGGGAAACGATTTGTGCGGAATTATTAATTAATGTAATTCCCCGTTAAGTGTGGCTCTTTACAGAAACTGCTCTACGGCCGACTACCTCGAATAAACTACGTTCCGAGAATTTTCCTTTTCAGTCGCCGCGGGGCCATTGATGTTTGTAGCAGATTGCAGTTTAAAAGGTACAAAACTTGGTCTGTCTAGAAACCAATTAATTAGAAAAATTTCAGGGCATCCGACCAGCTTAAACTCATTTAATTGGTACTACGCTGATAAAAATGGGTGGAAATTTTCATGATTTGTAATGCTCTCTTTACATATAGTCGAGGCAATGAACTAAAAAAGTTCTAAAACTAGTTGTGGTGGACGGATCGGAATGCGGTTTTCTGCATTCTCAAAAATTATTTGTAAAAAATGTGTCGACATGGAATTTCTGACAAATCGGAAATTGTATTGCCAAAAATGCATTAAAAAAATGCATTATTTGAGAGGCCTCTTGGAAGATGTCAAAACTTGGTAAATAAGTGTCAGAACTGGCCCAGATCGGGTACTCGGGGGTTTTCGAGGTCGCTGATTGCGAATATGATGTTCAAATTGACCCCCCGAACACCTGGAGCTCAGGAACGCCGATGAACGTCATCTCCGTGGGACTCTCCCACAAATCACGCGGGAAAGAAGAGAAACTCGGCGCCCGGGGTTTTTTTGGGTCGCTGAATCCAAATCTGGCATCGGCGAATACCCCACGGGCACCTGGTGCGCCGGAACCTGAACGCAGACGTCATCTCCGAGAATTTTCCTGAGAAGAGTGCCAAAAACCACCCGAAAATCATAATAGGGGCGTTTTGTGGGGCGTTGAATCTGAATTTCACGTCGGAAACGACCCCCCGAACACCTAGTGCACCAGAACCTGACCCTAAACGTCATCTCCGTGGCTTTTCCTGACACAATCAAGAAAGGCGAACCGAAAATAGTTATGGGTTTTTTTGGGGTGCCAAGTTTTAGAACCTTTGGACTTTTTACTAGTTTATTGCCTCGACTAATAATATTTACTGGAAAATTTTAATTTACATTATGCAGGGTGAGTCATCAATAATGGTACATAGTCTAAGGCCATATTGTTAACGTCAAAACAAAGCGATTGAGCCCAACATGCCTTATCCAATTGTTCCATTTCATTGTACAGGGTGTTAAAGTTGAATAAATCATTCCGATTTTTTGCTATATTTTAAGAACGTATGGACCAATTATTTTGAAAATTTGTAGTCTTATGTATTTTGAGATGGCATTTACAAATATGCAAACAGTGTTGAGGTCACGACTAGGGGGCGCTTTATACTGCACTTTATACTTAAAAATATGTCTAACTTTTTGTATTTTACACATTTGAGCTAAAAATATTTATTTTTTCACAGATATATAGTATCTACAAATATTTACAAAAACCATGAAATATATACTGACATGTCAAGAATAATTATGTAGTATTTTCAGCGAAAATATCCAACATATTTTCTAATACGAATGAAATACCTACATTGCAATACATTTTTAGATCATGGGTCAACAATACACTTTTACACAGAAGAATGGTTAATTCACATTTAGAGGATGGATGAACAAATTTCTCTAAAAAGTTATTTCTGCTACTGACAAGGCCTTCTTAACTATTTAGAAATAAAAATGTGACTTGCATAGTGCATATGTTATCGAATTCTAATAATAAAATTTACTGTATTTTTAATAATTTGTCAGTAAGAGACATCCTGCATATTATATTATTATTATTATTATTATTATTATTATTATTATTATTATTCTACATGGAATAGGGCTAAGAAATTTCTATGTAGCCCAAATTTAAAATTATACATCAATAAAAGTGTAAATAAAACTAGTACAAGAGCAAAAATAAAAAATAATGTGTACGCGTAATATAAAAACAAAATAAATGTTCATGGGTTTCTTCTAAACAGCGAAGCATCAAGTCTTTTCTTGAATATAGATACATTTGGGGAATTAACCACGTGCAATGGCAGAGAGTTCCATGTCGAAAAAATGTGATTGGAGAGGAAAGTTTGCCTGGTTGTTGATTTAAAATTTTCTTTCTTTAACTTCAAGCCGTGGCCCCTCAAGCGTTGATCTGGATTTCTTGGAAAGAGTTGGCGAATGTCATCACTAAAAAAGTTAGTTTTCAAGGCTTTGAAGGTAAAGATCAAATCTCCACGAAGTTTTCGATCAGCAAAAGATGTCAATCCGGCGGAAAGTAATCTCTCTTCATAGCAAGGCCGCATACGTCCAAAAGGCAGTCGTGTAGCATATCGTTGCACAGATTCCAATAGATTTTTATCTCTCACGAGGTTGGCATTCCATACTGGCCCAGCAAATTCCAGCAAAGGACGGACATAGCATTTAAAAAGGCGAACAAATACGGGAAACGTGAATTTTGCAAAAGTCTTCTTCAAAAGGTAAAGTTTGGAATTTGCTTTTTTACAAACTGCAGCTATGTGATTAGACCACGAAAGATTTTCTGTAATAGTAACTCCAAGATCATTATAGGATGATACGATATTAAGTGGGATATTTTGTAAAGAGTACTGGTAACGGGGGTTGTTTTTCCCAAGATGGAGTACAACACACTTATTTGCATTGAGAGGGAGCATCCAGTCGTCGCACCATTGTGCAATGTTGTTCAAATCTTGTTGAAGTGTTGCCTGATTCAATACTGGGTTAGCATACAGTTTGACATCGTCAGCATAGAATAGAACTTTGGAGTCTATGTGAAGTACTAGGTCCGAAACAAACACCAAAAATAAGAGAGGGCCTAACACCGAACCCTGCGGTACGCCACTAATTACAGGACGAGGGGATGAAAAAGAGTCACCAACCCGCGCACTAAAAGTTCTGTCACAGAGAAAAGCATCTATCCAAAGGAGAAGGTCACCACGAATGCCGAAATGAGTGAGTTTATGTAATAGTCTTTTCCTAGGCACTCTGTCAAACGCCTTGGCAAAGTCTAAGTAAATAACGTCCACCGGTTGCTTGTTATCGAGTGATAAAGACCAATCGTTGACGCACTGCACTAAATTTGTCACTATTGACCGATTGGGTACGAAACCATGTTGTTCTTTGGGGATGACATGATCCGACATTAAAAATTGAAGCATTTCATCTCGTATTATGGACTCCATGATTTATTTACTAGCTTAAACCTGTAGTTGTGTACACTTTAAAAAGCAGAGTTTTTCCATGGCATTAAAAGTAAAAACTTTTCCCTTATTTTTAAGTTCATTTGTCAGTACACTCTCCATATAGCTACAAAAATAATATAATACATTTTAAAGGGGTTTTTTCATGTTTTCGGCAGTAACATCACAACTTTGCCTTCAATAAGAAATGTGTACTATCTACAATGGACGGAGTTATATTTAGTAATATCTGTGTCCTTCATTCTAATCACGAGGATTAGCTCAAAAGTCGGAGACTTGTACGGGAGAGGGGGCGGCATATTATTATTAGGCATTTATGCCCAGGAACGACTTATGTTGGTAGGCATAACTGCTATTCAGTGCTGGAATGAAGGAATAAGGGGGGGGGAGTGTTCAAATGCCAACAGGTATCAATTTCTCACATTTACTCAAGCCTATGTTCCTACACCGCATGTTCCTATATGTCTATCCGCAAATACAGTATGCGCCAAAAGTATGGAATAAATTCAATAAAAACAAAACAATTATTTTTTGGGAAAAATTCTCAAACAGGTCGATTTTTAATTTAAAAAATACATATTTTAGCGTAAAATGCGATTGTTTTCGAGTAATGACGTCATCGATTTTTTTTTTAAAATGGCAACACCATATTTTTTTCCTTGATTCTGAAAGATCGTTTAATTCTCTATCAGACAGTACCAAAATTTTGCCCTCTTACATAGGAAAGTTTTCGAGTAAATGACGATTGAATGTTAGAAAACGTAAATCAATTAAAATAAAGCAAAAACGTTATCAAGCTTAGTTTTTCGAATTCCATAGTTCTTTTATGGATCACGTAGGTGAAAATCTTTGCAAAGTGTCATTGTCATAGTGATAGTAAGCGACATAGAAATTATTATTCAATTTAAAGTATTATGGCACATTTAACTGTTACTCAAAGAATTGAAATTTTAATTCTTATCGGATGCGGGAATATGACTAGAACTCAGCAGGAAGTTTGCGATTTATTTAATGAAACATATCCAGATCGCCCTATCAGCCAATCAACAGTCAGTAAGGTAGAGTATAAATTTAGAGAAACTGGCAATGTTGTAAATATTCCAAAAGCTGAACGTCCTAGGATTAATGAAAATCAGAAACAGAACATTTTGATAAGTATGGTAGATAATCCTCATAATTCTTCACGATTGGTTACATTAAACAATGACACTAGTCAGAGCACAGTGCTACGTATCTTGAGGAAGGAAAAATATCATCCCTACAAAATTCAACTTGTGCAGGAAATCAATGAAGATGATCCCGATCGCCGCTTACACTTTTGCGAAATTCTAATGGATTTATGTCAAGGAAATAGAAATTTACACTGGCAAATACTTTATTCAGATGAGGCCACATTTTGTCTGAATGGTACAGTAAACCGTCAAACTTGCAGATATTGGGGTCGGGAAAATCCTCATTGGATGGCAGAGGCACATACCCAACACCCTCAGAAATTAAATGTGTGGGCTGGAATAGTTGACGACAGAATAGTAGGGCCTTTCTTCTTTGAAGGAACCCTTACAGGACAAAGATATTTAGAGTTTCTGGAAAATGACCTGGTTCCAGCCCTTGCAGTAATTTTTCCTAACGATAATGACCCTGACATTCCTGACGATACCATATGGTTTCAGCAAGACAGCAGATGCACCTCCGCACTATGCGCGCCCTGTACGAGATTTTTTGGACAACTGTTTTTCTAGGAGGTGGATCGGCAGACGCGGACCGATAGAATGGCCTGCAAGATCGCCAGATCTTACACCTCTTGACTATTTTCTAAGGGGATACTTGAAGTCAAAAATGTACATTAATAAACCACGTAATTTAGAAGAACTTGAAAATCGCATTCGGGACGAAATACGCAGAGTTACCCGAGAAATCATTCATAATGTGCAAGAAGAATTTCTTCACAGACTTGCGCATTGTCAAGAAGTTGGTGGATGGCAATTCGAACATTTAATTTAAGTATAAAATTTAATAAATTGTATTTTATTTTACATACCTCAGAATTGTTACTTTTTTATGGATAAAATTTACGTTTTCTAACATTCAATCGTCATTTACTCGAAAACTTTCCTATGTAAGAGGGCAAAATTTTAGTACTGTCTGATAGAGAAATAAATGATCTTTCAGAATCAAGGAAAAGAATATGGTGTTGCCATTTAAAAAAAAATCGATGACGTCATTACTCGAAAACAAATGACATTTGAAAATCGCATTTTACGCTAAAATACGTATTTTTTAAATTAAAAATCGACCTGTTCGAGGATTTTTCCCAAAAAATAATTGTTTCGTTTTTATTGAATTTATTCCATACTTTTGGCGCATACTGTATAGGTGATCTACGGCATATCGGTCGTGGAATTCGAGTCAATTCGGAAAAATTATAAATTAGTTGAATTTACACAATGTTATTTGTTCACTATGCATTTTACACATTTCATATTTTCTATGAACGCTCGTAGCAATCAAAGTATTAATGAAACTCGTGAAACTTTTCTTAATTATTATTAAAAAAACCGACAGAAATAAAGAACTTCCCAATAACATTCCTGAAACGGAACTGCTGCTGTGTGCAGTATTTAATCAGCCTTTAAATATTTTTTTCTTATAGAGTTGTAAAATCTACTTAATTAAAATTATATTTTAAACACAAAAAGAATCTCACACATTTTTAATTAATCTCAAAAGTACGAGAAAGCAAACCTTCCCTACGTTTTGTGTTCAAATAATCCGGTATCCCTAGGGTGACGCAACACTTGGAAAAATACTTTTATGAAATTTATCTCCTAAAACATGCGAAGCCTTCGGGACTGCTTTCCCGCTGAATTGTTGTGTAAGCTTTACGAATGGCGCGTTAAAAATAATTATTTATGGAAAATTTTAACCGTTAATTTTCATCACTTAATTAATTATAACGTGTTAACACGCGGTATACAAGGTGCCTCAAAACTTATTCGGAAAAAAAAATTGGGAATGTTCAACATAAATCTACAAATATGGTAATCCAAAAAAAAAATAATATACGCATTCTGAAAACTACTTAAAAATATTTAATTGCACGCCGCTGGAATCTGGTCTACTGTAATGGAGTGACAATGCAAACTGGCGATGTCACATATCGCAGCGATTTGACTTTAAAATAAACTTAAAGAGAGATAGATTTGACCAAATGTTTCTATAAAATGCAGTGGCGGCTCGTGGTAGCTGCAAGAGGTGAGGCCCAAATAATACCTAAATATGAATAAATTTACACGTCTCCCCTGAGGTAATATTCCTTGACGCGTTGACCATTTTTTATTATGGAGGTCTTCGCCAATAGCCCTACTATAACCACAAATTAGAAAACTAAATAACATCAGAACTCCGATTTTTATTTACAATATAAATAATAGAAAAAAATGTATGTTTCAGCATCTAATAATTAATAAAATTGTTCCTACGTGTTTAAAACTCTAAAAAATATGAAAAAATATAAAAACCAATTTTCAACTACTTATCTATTTACATACAAAACAAAGCCACTTTTACCAAATTTTTTTTAATACTTTCATTTCTTATAAAACAGGTCTATTCGTCGGTCTATTAAATTCGCAAGTTTATTTATCATGCCTTCATAAAATTGGGAATCGGCGCTAAGACTTTGCAACAGTTCTTTTTCTATAGCCATCATAGATAAGTTGTTTAAGCGCTCTTGCGTCATCGTATTTCTTAAGTAAGTCTTAATGCGCTTAAGGCACGAAAAGTTTCGTTCTACTGAAACACTTATTGCAGGAATTGTTAAAACTAAGCAAAATAATTTGTATGTTTCCGAAAATATAATTTTAAATTCCTTGTATAATATTTCTACCATTTTCTGAACTTCTAAATTATAAAATTGTTCGTCTCTGTACAAAATATAAAGTTCGTTTTTCAACTTATCCATGTCAAATATGTTTGGATACATTTGTAGTAAGCAATCAAACGATATTTCCGCAAATTTGTTTGCATATTCGGGATATTTTAAAGCGTTGGCTGATTATTCAAAATTTGTCGTTTCTCTACTTCATTACGTATTGGAAAAGGCGTTTCAAATAGAGATAAAACAATATCGTGAGAGTCAGTAACTATCGACGAGCCTATCGATAATATATATTTAAATTAGGTTCCTATTCTATGTTAAATTCTTTGTTAAAGTCTTACCTTGTAAGATGTTTTTTATTTCTTTAAATTAATCCTACCTGCCTTGTCCCTAAAACTTTACCACCGCGCTTACCACCTAATCTTCAGAATATTTAAGAAGTCACATTCAACTAATCAACCACTAACACTAGCCACTGGAAATTCAAAACACATAAATAAAATATATATAAAATTAGAAAATATGTTAATTGACATTTAAAGTTCGCTCGTTCAATTGCCAAAAGGGAAATTACGCAGAATTCTGTTTCATAACACTGGGCAAGCATCTCGGTTTTTAAATGAATTTAGTAGTATAAAGCCTCCAAGTTTTTTGGGTCTTCTAAGACACCACCTTTAACCAATGTTGTTCCCTTGAAATACAAATGTTTGCCACGGGAACAGTTTATTTAAAATTAAGTAAGATTTTACTTGGTACTGCTGTTTGTTGAATTAATTTGAAAAATGAAGGAGAACTATAATTTGATTTAGGTGAGCTCGAAACAACTTTTATTTGCAAAATCACAGGCTGGCAAGTTGACCTAACCAAGAAACTTAAAAAATGTAAACACCTTGTTAATAGCCTCCTTTCAGTAAATTCATTTTTGTTGTTGTTAAATATATAGGGTGTTTCGAAAATAAAACGGTGAATTCTTCAACCGACTTTAGATGCAGTGTTCCATGTAAAATAAAAATTAGCATCATCTAAGAAATGATAACCCTTTCAAAGAGCTAAAATCAAGTTATAATGTTTTTTTTAAATGTCTAAACACCAGCTAAACTTATAAGAATATTAAAAAGCAATAAAATAAACTGCCAATAACGACTGACAACTATAATGACAGAAACCTACTACAGAAAGTGTCATTCAGATAAGCTAGCTTTTATTTTTATTTTATTTTTTGTACGAAAACTAGAAGATTCGTAATCTGTGTAGAGACAAAAAAGTTTTGTTTTGAATAGAGCTATTCAAAGAATTTTTTTTATCGATATTTTTAAGTATGACAAAATTCTGATAATAAACGTACAAGGGATTATTTCATCTTTCATTATTGCAAAGTGACAACGAGTGGAATAGGTCACAAAAATAACATTTTAACAGAACTGCATCCATGAAAAAATTGGAGTGCTTAATTTTTGTTGGTTGTTTCAACTAAAACACTAAACATTGCACTGGAACCTTCTAAGGATACATAACCGATATAGAAAACAATAAATTTTTAGTACTTATAAAGCCAGAACAGCACTTTTTTGGGACAGAAGTTCGTATTTTAAATTTAGTAACCTATTTTTGGAACACCTTGTTTATTCACGTTTTTCGTGACACAGCGACTTAAAACCCGTCACGAAAATATGAATACGCCCCCTTTTTTCTACCGACGAAGCTTCCAACCCGTGATTTGTTTGTTTTTAATTTTCCGTCTCGTCTAGAGCACGCCTCGAGCCGGTATAAAGTAATTAAAAATAAATTGATTTTTATTTCGCCGTAATTTAATATTAAATGTTCCCTGTACGACTTTTAAATTTGGACGCTATTTGTTAAAAGCTAGTTGTCCGATTAAAATTTAATTCATTGTATACGTGCGCTGAGAAGCGAAGCGGAATGTGTGCCATTTAAAGTGCATTTCACGA
Organism: Monochamus alternatus; assembly: GCA_037114965.1. NCBI lineage: Eukaryota > Metazoa > Arthropoda > Insecta > Coleoptera > Cerambycidae > Monochamus > Monochamus alternatus. The sequence goes on along the minus strand of CM073434.1, from coordinate 11,239,408 downwards.
GAATTCCCATTAAAAATTGTATACATGTTAAAGTTTGCCTTTTAAAAATACTTGTAGCAAAACATACAGGTTATATTCGTTACTGAATGCATAGTTTTAATTAGAGATATCTTATGAAAAGTTTATTTCTTTTTCCTAATATCTTTTCTTAAAAAATAAGGAAAATATTATCGCTGTCCATGCTGGACTGACAAGTCACAGACATGAAGCGTTCTACATCGCAGTAGAAACCATTGAAAACTAACGACCTCTAGCGCGAGTCGACGATAACGATATATTGCAAATACGGAATTCCAAAAAACAACTACTGATGAAAGCTAATAAGCCTGGAACTGTATATGCCGAGTGACTTTAGTTGTGTGCTTTAGGTTTTCCAGGTGTAATTCAATGCTGGTCGGGGCATCAGCCCGCAGAGATTATTCATTTTTAATTATTCATACAACAATAATCTAAAGTGACTGCTTTTTGCACACACGATAAGTTCTTATAGCAAGTCATAACCGAGTTATAAATTTGATTTAATTTAATATTATCAGAATTCTACACCTATTAATATAAATCTTCTAAAAAATAGTAATGAAATAATATTGAATAAGAGATATCCTGCGTATTATATTGATTAGCTTAAACCTGTACTTTTATACATTTTAACAGGCAAGTGACTTTTTCCATGGAATTAAAGGTACAAACTTTTCCCTCTTATTAACTTCATCTGTCAATATACTCTCCATATGGCTACAAAAATAATATACATTTTTAAATTGGCTTCTGCTACACGCTACACCATTCAGGTTAAACAAATTGTAGATAGTTGAACTGATTGACGAACTCTTTGGTATGTAGAGAAAAATGTTCAACCATTGATGTGGTTCTTGATGTTGTCAGGGACATAGTTGAAGGTTTTGAAGAGAGGTGTCAAACAGCAATCACACTTGTTGATCTAAGTAAAGCTTTTGATTGTGTATCGTACGATTTACTAATTAAAAAACTTGATTTTTATGGAGTACGTGGTTTGCCATTGAATTTGTTACAGTCGTATTTATATAATCGAAGGCAGTGTGTGCATGGTGACGGAGTCATATCAAAATATAGAGTACTCGAATACGGCGTGCCACAAGGATCAGTCCTGGGACCACTGTTGTTTATTATTTTTATAAATGACCTTTTTTCTACCTATTTCCTTACAAGATAGTTATGTATGCCGATGACGCCACCTTAATCAACACATATAACGACAGTGCTTTACTTAATTTAGCAATCAATGATTCACAGGATATCGCTGAGCAATGGTATAATGGCAATGGTTTAAAACTAAATAGAGATAAAACTCAAAAATTAATTCTGTCTTCTAATGACTTGACTGCACAGGGTAATGACGTTAAGTTGCTAGGTATTACTATTGACGATACATTAAATTGGTCGTCACACATGAACGCACTTTCCATAAGATTTCTAAATACATATATCTGCTACGTAAACTTAAAGTGACTGTTAATCTCGATACACTGCTTATGACATATTATGCATTTATTCACTCAAATTTGAGTTACGGCATTATCCTTTGGGGAAACGCCACTAATGTTGGGAAGGTATTTGTACTACAAAAAAGATGTATCAGGATAATTGCTGGTGTCAATCCTCGTGAACATTGTAAACCTTTATTCATTCGGTTCAAAATAATGCCAGTACCGGCGATGTACATTTATTACAATATCTTGTGCATTCATAGTGACAGACACGTTTATTCCAAATACTCAGACTATCATAATTACAATACCAGGACAAAAGATCTGTTGAAGCCACCTAAATTCCGTTTAACCAAATCTGCTAAAAATTCGCCTAACCTTGTGTTATACAATAAGTTGCCAGAAGATATAAAGAAATTAGAATGCAATCACTTTAAAACAAGAATAAAAAAATACATTCTTCAACACGGTTTTTACTCTACCAATGAATTCTTGGATAACCTTTATCTGATCTAACTGCATTGATGTGTGAACATGTCCACATTTGATTCTATCTCTGTTTTATTTATTTATTTGTTCTTTTTATCAGTGTATACATGTGTATATTACTGTACTATTTACTATTATTCAATTTTATGGTTTATTAGTGATCTTGACTTACCTTTTGCTATGTATATGCTATTTTAAATTGTTTTGCATGCAGTTTTTTTTTATTGTCAATGTTACTCTGACTTGCTACAAACAATATTTATTTGTAATGTGGTCAAATAAACTTCTATAATTTTGTTTTAATATGTGCATATTGTTCAATGTTAGTTACAAAGGTAAGTATATACAAAATATAAAAAAAAATCAATTATTTACTCAGTAAAGTTACATATCAATATTTTACAATTTTGCAATCTAAAAATTACAATGTATGAATCAATACAAATTATAGTGACGCAAATTTAGCATAACAGTTGTAAAATCCCATAATATGGAATTTTTTATGTTTATTTCTGTAATATTGCAGTGTAATTATTTCATTTACAAAATTATTATGTAATTTTACATAAATTTACACTGGTCCAAATTTCCAACGTAAAGTTATGTGAAATTACAAACAAATTTTTGTCAATGCACTTTCGATATTTGAAACTTAATAAAAAATAACGGATTTGTATGTAAGTGTTGGAAAAGAGACCTAGTTGTTCCTGTCTGTAATGATTTAAGCGTATTTCTGAAATATACATTTGATTGCCGAAGTTATAGTGTAATTGCGGAAACTTCAGACGGGCCCATTGTCCCTTTCTCGTCATTGTGTTCCGCAAGGGCATTCTACAGCTTCCGCATCGCGGTAATAAACCTTCAGGTTCTCATATTTATTCGGAGCCTCTGTCCAAATATTACACCGGCGGCCGACCCAGGATAATATGCAGAATGCGGAGTTATGTACAAAGTTCTAACAATTTTAGAGCGCTTTATATAGCGCTTTTGAAATTGAACAGGGTTATTGGCAATTATTTTACATATAAATTGACGTAATCTCAGTTAAAAGGTCATTTGAAGGTTATAGTGAGTTTTTATTTAACAGAACACGATTTGAAATTGTTTTGTTAAGCTCTTCTGGTAATTTTTAAATTTACATTATATATCAAGTGTATGTTTTTACGTAATAAAATTTTAGTTTAGTTTTACTCAATATATTAAGAAATTTTACCAAATTTATCATGTAATTTCGATTGCACATGCGCAAAGGTACATCAATCTAACCTATAGTCTAATGCGTTTTAGTTGTATTAAGGTATGGCTGACAAACATGTACGATTCATAAATAAGGACCGAAAAGAGTATAAGATGTATTTGTAATAATTTGTTAGCAAGATACATTCTGCATATTATACTCTCAGTTGAATCTGTTTTTGCACATTTTAATAAGCCAATTTTTTTAATCCGAGAAACTTTTTTCCATTAAATGAAAAATGTTTCTCTTTTTTAAAATTAGCTTCTGTTACACTATTCAGGTTAAATAAAATGATAATATCAAACTGAATTAGTTCAAAATTGATGAATTCTTTGGTATATACATTTTTTTAACATGTGCATATTGTTGATTATTTAAATTTTTTACCACTAATATTCAGTCAAATATGTAAAATAATGATAGTTACTGAAAAAGTTTGACCGCTTCATTTAGCTTTGTTGAAATTGAACAGGGCTATTGACAAATATTTAACATATAAATTGACATAATCTCTGTTAAAAGGTCATTTGAAGGTTAAAGTTGATATCAGTATACGTTGATTCAATCAACGTAAAATTATTGATCAATAATTACATTAATATTCCACCGGAAGTTACAGGTGCGCCACTGAGTTCTACATAAAAAGTTTATCAGAAGCAATTTTGACCATTCCGATAACTCAGCTATTCTTTGAGGTATGAAGAATTCCTTGAAAGTATTTTTTAAATTTCACCCTGTATCTTAAAAATGAAGAGATTTATGAAAGTTCTCATTATGGCACCTTAAGTTCCTCGAAAAAGTAGCCCTAATGTCGCGAAAACCGCATCCTTCTATCTCTTGTAGTTTCCGAGATATCCTGCAATTACAACACCCTGTACAGTGAGCAGCAAGTTAAATTCTAAAGCTGTTCACAAAAAGTCATCGCTATTCAGTATATATGTTACATTTTACTATAAACAATAATGTAAATGTAAAAACAGAAACCAATATCATGAATAGAAATAGAAAAGAGCAGTAGTCCCAAGTGAGACCCCTGAGGTACACCGCAAGTCATGTTAGCAAAAATAATTCCTTTGATATAATTACCTCAAATATTTTGCCTGGATAACTTAATTGTGTAGACACATGTATGTGTCAAGATATTTAAAAAATGAACGCTCAACAGTTTTCTACTTGAAAAAGTAACTGTAGCATTGTTACAAATCCATATGAACGCTATTTGCATGACATTGTTCGTTTGTGAAATTATCGACAAGAACAAAACTTGGTTAATAAAGTTTGTTAGCGAATGAATCAAGAGTAGAAATTAGTTTCTAATTGAATTATAATTCTAAAGCGTGTATTGCTGCTACAGAACGCTTTTATAATTGAATTTAATAATTTTACTGAATCAAGCTCACTTCAAAAACTAAAAATGTTGTATAGACACAGGGCAATTTAACAGAACTAGGTTGTAACACCTCCTGTATTGTATTTGTCGGTACTAGCAATAGTGGTATCCTCTAAACACAAAAATTCAGCGTTAACAAATGAACTATTATATGCTTCATGTATTGTAAAATTCCATAATATTTCTAAAACTGCATGAGATAACTATAAAATATTACAAACTAATATGGTAAACATGTAAATATAAATAATTTCTTAATTTTTAAAAAATGGAGGTGTAAAAACGAAAAATGAACATAACAAACTGGCATTATTTTTCTGTTGTATACAGCTGTATACTTTTATAATCTCATTTGTTTCCAGTTCTTTAGTATATTACTTATTTTAATAATAATAATAATAATGTAGGTATAACATCTTCTGACAGACTTCTCAACAAAAATACAGCAAATTTATCCTTTTCTGATATAACTTGCTTGTACGAATATCTGTCCTGCTTAATATTAGTGTCATAGTTGAGATTTAATTGCAGGAACTTTTCCCATTATTATGGGTATAGGCATTCTGCTGTTAGCTTCCTCGAGACAGCAATAAACCTTTAGGTTCTCCTATTTATATGAAGTCGTTAGAAATAGCACGCTTCATGAATTTCGGAGAATTATACATTAAAAGACAATTTCAGTGTGCAGAAGATAAAGCGAAAAAATACAATGTGTTCCATTTGAGATACAAAAGGCGTTCGAAGTTGTCAAAATGTGTCAGCAAGAATAAAATGCCTGATTACAGGATGATTCAGTCATAATGTCATTATGACTACTCGCTTTTCACTACTTTATTTTACCCTTTTATTTTTTATATGGAATGCATTTTTATTGATGCACTAGCAAATTTTATTAATAATTATACACTGAAAATAATGACTGGATGAAGAAGGGAGAGAAGTCGGACCGCGTGCAGATGCAGTCGACGGCGGGCTCACTTGCATAGGAAAACGAACCTGAACGATGTTCGACTTATTCCGTCGGTAAGGTATTAAACTTTAGCTGTTCCGAGTGTGCCGATTACAGCCTATCTGATGAAGACGCTGATTACTCGGTTAGCATTTATTATAAAATTCTCATGGTTTCCTATAAATTTAATTATTTATTTATTTATTTATTTTAATACAGTGTCCAACAGGACGAATCCCAGTTACAGGACAAGGAAAAAAAAACAATTCAAAATACAAAAACAATGACAGAAATAACACGAATAAAAACAAAATATAAAATAACAAACAAAAAGTAATTAGCAAAAATATAACATAAACAATAATAAAAAAAAACAAGCAATAAAATCACAAAAATGTCTTTTTAAACAAAAAACAGCTAAACAAATAGAGATTTAATAAACTTAATTGAGTGAAAAAATATATCAATATTATTGATTGTTTCTGTTATTATTTAGCGGTTCTGCAGCTCTGAAGCGGTTGTCATTGAGTAGACAAGGTTATTGACCTAAATACGGTAGGTCAAGACTCATTGTTGATCATCGAGTAGGTATGTCTCGACAAAAAACGTTTCAGCTTTTCTTAATGATTCATTTATGTAATGAACTGTGAATGGTTTATTTCGATTCGTTGGAGATTTGTAATTTCAATATTAAATATTTTTTATGTTCAAACATAATATGGTAATTGCATTATTTTAAATAATAATTTATAGCATTAATTACATATTACAATAAGTAGGTACTATAGGAAAATATGTAAATTTGACAACGTCGCGTCAGACCGACACCGAATTGAATTGCCGCCAGCAGTCAGTGACAGTCTGAATGGGGGGTTTAAACAATAGTTTGAAAATATTTTTTTCAGTGTAAGTATGCATTTATTTTTTTTTTTGAAATCGCGTATTCGTATTATAATCATTTTTGCTGCTGGTGCGTTCTAGATATTTTAATAATGTTCGTTCCAGGCACTTTGCCATGTTGCCAAATTTTCTGAACAGTGTTTTTCAAGGTAAGGTTCGACGCAGTTCCGGTGGGACACCCTGTCCGTTATTATACCCACATGTTTGTAGCGTTGCGAAGGTAGTATACAAATGCATAAATATATCAAACAGGTTTGTCACAATGTGATTAAACGTAAAATTACCTCAATGGCTTTATCGAAATGCAAATTGCCTCGTTGGTTGCAAATTTGTTATCTGAGCATTTAGGCGAATGAAAAATGCAGTCAGATAAATTTTCAGCTACAGTTGCAAACAATTCTATCGTAATTTACTCCACATAAATACTAATATAGACAAAGCAGGTTTTGCAAACAATAGTCGGAATAAATAAAATCATTAAAACTGTAGGAAATAGATAAACTAATGTTTTTGATTTATAAAAAATGTTACGACCACTTTTATGTAAACTTATGTTCTTCGTCGCATTATTTACAGATATGTTGCTAAACCGTCTAATTCTGAACTTTGTCAAAAATATAACATTTACGAAAATATTTTTGAAGATGCTTAACTGATGAGGAAGAGAGGAAGAAAGGCTGGGAAGGAGGAAGGAATAGAGGGAGAGAGGGATGAAAGAAGGAAGAGAGGGAGGGAAAGAGGAAGGGGGAAAGGGAAAGAGGAAGAGAGAGAGGTCGGTAGGAAGGAAGGAAGGGAGGGAGGGAGGTAGGAAGGAAGGACGGGAGGGAGGGAGGTAGGAAGAGAAATAGAGCATAGTCTCATTATAATGTCTCATAAAGGAAACTGTATAAGTATCTACAAGTAATTATATTTTTAAATGCACATACTTTTGATATATATTTTTTTTGTTGCAAGTAGGTACAGCTAGAATTAGTGTCCTGCTTTTTCTTGATCTTACCTTGTGGTCTCTCAAAACAAGATTAAACAAGATTTAAAAAAAAGTGTTGCAAGACAAGCCAATAAAAATGGCTGCGGGAAGAAATCTTGCAAATATATTAATCGATAATATTTAAATAAACATTTTCTGAAAAAATAAATATTGCTTTTTATAGTAGGTACATATTTTATTTTAAGGACATTCAGCATATAAAATTATTTTTAAAATCAAGAATAACCGACTTGCTGTTGCCATATTTCAATTTTAATTTAAAAAATACAGAAACTGTGCCAAATTATCTGCAACATATTACATTTTTTAATTGTGCATATAACCTGCATCCCTTGATATATTTGCAGCATTAAAAACGGTGAAGGAAATTTACATGCAAATGTCATATAATTTAAATTGCTATGTACGTTTACGCAAAATGTAGACTCTAAGAGTTATACGGACAGGTTTGGTGCCAAATTAAAGAGAACCGCATTGGCCAATTTAGAACGACGTGTAAATTACTTTCGTTTTATTTTGCACCAACACCAAAGGCAGATATTTATTTGTTTATTTGGGAATTTATTATCTCAATTTCCGGCTTAACAACTAAATAAATAATATTCCTTTCTAAATACAACTCTTTAAATTGTTCTTGTTAATGTACCAATTTCTAAGGAAAAATGTGTATTACTCCCGTCTTTGTACAACACAATATAGAGATTCCGCTATACAATACATAAAACCCATAAGAAAGTTATAAAACCTTCAGGAAGTTTACTTTGAAGAATAAAACTACTCTTCAAACCTCGTTTCCCAACTTACGATAAATATTTTCTCTGCATTTTCTTGCACCCTCTCAATGCGGTTCCAATGTTTGAAAATCGAGGATAATAAGGCGATTTGCTACATAGGATTTTATCGAATGTTTTTATTATGCATTCCATTTGCTCGACAGCCGAGGAATATTAAAAAGAAATTTAGAAGCGTATCAAAAAGATGATAGGAAAATATCCATTTGTACGGCGAAAATATACAGGTAATGATCAAATTTGCTTATCACTACATATTATTACATGCCTAAGTAATGGTACATGGAGACAAAAACTTCCTTATTTCAAAATATTACGATTCAAGACAACATGCTGTAATGACATCTTCTTAAAAAATATATAGGGTGTCAAAGTTGCAATTTAAAACAACTGATTTTTCGTAATAATTAATTTTAATTTTCACATTTAATGTATGAACATTAAAATGTGAAAGTAGATGTTTTTGATACATTTTTAGGTGTTAACAATGTCGTGTGAAACTAATTACTCTGAGGACTAAAGCTCCGACCAGTGTTGAATTACATCCACAATATCTACCCATATACTCTTTATAATTAGTTGTAGATGTAGATTTTTTACTGTATTATAAAGGTATTTTAAGCTAATATAAATTAAATCTCCTACAATGAAGTCATATGTATGCTCTCCGATACCAAACATCTAGATATGATAATGAACAATTCTATAGACAAAGCTGTATTCGATAATTATCTAAAATAAAAAATTAATCTATCTAAATTGACTAACCTTGGTTAATAAAACCATTCTACAGTGCGTCCAGAAAGTAACGCATAAATTCATTATTAGCTATATAAATAATATTATTAAAAATTCCAGAAACAGGTGGTTTTTGAATTTAATTAACTGTTTTTTCAAATATTAATTTAATATATAGGGTGACCTACCTAATGACATCATCACCAGTTTTTTTTAATGGAACACCCTATTTTTTCACTATTTCCGGATTTCCCTTGCTGAGCTGATTCCAAGAATGTATCACAAGTTGTTTCAAATTCGTACAGAGTGGGCAACAATACCAAAGGTAATAAGTCAATAGCAAGTTATAGGTCACTAAATCCAGACAAAATGCTCCTGTTAAATATGGACCAACAATTGTAATTCTCACAATACCAGCCTACACATTGACCCTTTGTGGTCGTTGCGTATGGTATTCTTGCATCCAATGTGGATTTTCCAAGGACCAATAACGGGTTAGTATGCCCGTTCAAATAAAATGTTGCCGCGCCGGAAAATAAAACGTTAGCAACGAGACTGTTATTTCGATTATTTTGGTGCATCATATTCATCATATTCATATTCATGGCTGAGACGTAAGATGACTAATAAACATGTTTGGGGTGTTTTTTAATGTGTTCATGCAAAAAAACAAAACTTTGAACTATATTTAGTGGAAAAAGTGGTTCTTTATTGCACTAGTGCAAATGTTTATTGCATTCATCAGTCATTCTACTACAGCGTTTTGTCATCATGACAAACATAAACTTTTAAGTCGACGTCACATTTTCCTAGACTTAGTGTCATCTAAATAAAACATTTTTTTGGTTTTTGCATGAACGTAGAAAAAATATTGTATGAAACTCGTACAAAAAGTGCTGATTGCACTCGACGTGTTGTCCTATTCGGCCTGACGGCCTCATTGGACAATTTCACGTCGCGTGCAATAAACACTTACTTTTTGTACTTGTTGCATAAATAACTATTATCAAAGTAGTAATAATAATTTAATTTTTAGTATATGTGTTCATTTGTAAATAACTTATAATTTTGGTATTGTTGCCCACCCTGTACCAATTTGAGAAACACAATAAATTAAAATAAAAAATCGACCTTGTTCGGGAATTTTTAATAATATTGCTTATTTAGCTAAAAATTCATTTATGCATTACCATTTGAACGCACTGTATATACTTAAGTTCACTTTTAAAACTGTTGGAACTCGAAAATTCAACCATAATAGATGAGATCTGATATTGTATTTCTTCATTTTTAAGTATAATAATTTTTATAGTTTGATATTTGACTCAACTTAAGGGAATTCACCTGAAGAAGTTATCCTATAAGATATGTTCAACTACTTGGAGGATTGTGTGAGATCTCTAAAAGAGAGTGAGGGCTGGGGCACATAATTTTCTATGGGGTAGAATCCGCCAAGTTGTTAAACACTTGTGTTTACAGACGTCTGCTTTAGTTCAGGCATCCCATGAAATATCTACTTTATTAAGTGGAGAAAATTGGCACTATAATGTGTAATACAGATTTAAAAACATCTTCAAATAATTCACAACATAACCTAATTAACTGGCGTAAAATCCTCTATAAAAATGTTTACTACAAATTTTCATGTGTTTTGTTATCAGGTCTACCGGAAATCTATGCAGGAAAATATCAAGAGGAGCACTGGAGAACAGCAAAGATTTTCCGAGGTTTTGTGCAAATATTCTTGCGTATGTTTTGCTTTCTGTACACTTATATATTTATTTATGGATTCATGTTATTACACAAAAAAGTGTTTACACACGTCAAACAAAAAGGAAAACATAAATCATTAAATTAAAATATAAATACAAATACATAAACAGTTCTACATTAAAAAAGAGTAGAATAGACAAAACATTAAACACATAAAATATTAAAATGTTATAATTCACACTACATAAAATAATGAAAAAAAAATCTAATAAACAAATGTAATACATAGTTCAGAACTCAAATTTGGTCAAGGTCACTGCCCAAAAACTGCTCAAATCATAAAATTCATTTCTTAGAAGAATTTTTTAATTTTATTATTAAACTGCATGCATTATATAGTATGCGCCAAAAGTATGGATTAAATTCAATAAAAACGAAACAATTATTTTTTGGGAAAAATCCTCGAACAGGTCGATTTTTAATTTAAAAAATATATATTTTAGCGTAAAATGCGATTTTCAAATGTCAATTGTTTTCGAGTAATGACGTCATCGATTTTTTTTTAAATGGCAACACTATATTTTTTTCCTTGATTCTGAAAGATCGTTTAATTCTCTATCAGACAGTACTAAAATTTTGCCCTCTTACATAGGAAAGTTTTCGAGTAAATGACGATTGAAAGTTAGAAAACGTAAATCAATTAAAATAAAGCAAAAACGTTATCAAGTTTAGTTTTTCGAATTCCATAGTTTTTTTATGGATCACGTAGGTGAAAATCTTTGCAGTGTCATTGTCACACCGACTTTCTAATAAGTATTGTAAGCGACATAGAAATTATTATTCAATTTAAAGTATTATGGCACATTTAACTGTTACTCAAAGAATTGAAATTTTAATTCTTATCTGATGCGGGAATATGACTAGAACTCAGCAGGAAGTTTGCGATTTATTTAATGAAAAATATCTAGATCGCACTATCAGCCAATCAACAGTCAGTAAGGTAGAGTATAAATTTAGAGAAACTGGCAATGTTGTAAATATTCCAAAACCTGGACGTCCAAGCATTAATGAAAATCAGAAACAGAACATTTTGATAAGTATGGTGGATAATCCTCATAATTCTTCACGATTGGTTGCATTAAATAATGACACTAGTCAGAGCACAGTGCTACGTATCTTGAGGAAGGAAAAATATCATCCCTACAAAATTCAACTTGTGCAGGAACTCAATGAAGATAATCCCGATCGCCGCTTACACTTTTGCGAAATTCTAATGGATTTATGTCAAGGAAATAGAAATAATTTGTCTTGACATTTCAGGCAATTTCTCGAAATTTTCCAATATTTGTGACAACATTTCCGTGAGCAGTAATACGTCTAGATAATTCCACAAACAAATACTTTCCGACAGTATCTTAAACTGGATCTCAACGTTATCTTAATCGCGACAAATGCCTAATAAATCAGAAAATTTCACTACCCGAACGCCTCTACAGTTTCACAGAATGGTAGATGTAATTCCTGATTATATACCCCGAGGGATGCAAACGAATTAAACTTCTTAAACAGTTCATTATGCCGCGTCGAGTTCCTGAAAAGTTTCACGAAAGCCCCCACATTAATGCGTCATGCCAAAATTGCGCTCTAATCGCATTCTCTTAGTGGAACTCGTCTGGCCCCGGCTTGAAACTGTACCTTAAATTTTAATATATGAAAATGCATTCTCGTTAAGGGTTAATTTTAGTTTCAAGTACTCTATTACTATTAAACTTCTGCTTTGGTTTATGGAAATTAGCACGAGTTTCAGTTTCGGAAACGATAAACCCTCACCAACTTGGATACTGTTAAGAAACAGGCTGAAAAACCTTTCAAAGGATCCCCCGCGAACCTTACGTAATTTTAGTTTCGGTCAAGTTAGATGAAACTGAGGAAGTATGAGGTTCTGAACATCCTGAACAAAAGTCCCAAAAGCCTAAAAAGCTCTCTAGGCCGGTCAAGAGTAAGGTCATATGGCTGATAACTATTATTTGTAATATTACAAGGTGGATTGTTGGGTTATTTATTTTCTGTTTAAGTCGATGGTGTGAAAACAGATTACACCAGAATGTAATGTTATAACTCTAATAGAAAATTATGCTTGATGTAAAACTCTGTAAAAAAAGTTGCTGTGTAAATCAAATTTTCCAGTGTGCAATTTAGGATAAATAAAATTTAGTTTTACACACTATGGATTTTATACAGTATGCTCCAAAAGTATGGAATAAATTCAATAAAAACGAAACACTTATTTTTTTGTGAAAAATCCTCGAACAGGTCGATTTTTAATTTAAAAAATACATATTTTAGCGTAAAATGCGATTTTCAAATGTCATTTGTTTTCGAGTAATGACGTCATCGATTTTTTTTTAAATGGCAACACCATATTTTTTTCCTTGATTCTGGAAGATTGTTTAATTCTCTATCAGACAGTACTAAAATTTTGCCCTCTTACATAGGAAAGTTTTCGAGTAAATGACGATTGAATGTTAGAAAACGTAAATTTTATCCATAAAAAAGTAACAATTCTGAGGTATGTAAAATAAAATACAATTGATTAAATTTTATACTTAAGTTAAATGTTCGAATTGCCATCCACCAACTTCTTGACAATGCGCAAGTCTATGAAGAAATTCTTCTTGCACATTATGAATGATTTCTGGGGTAACTCTGCGTATTTCGTCCCGAATGCGATTTTGAAGTTCTTCTAAATTACGTAGTTTATTAATGTACACTTTTCACTTCAAGTATCCCCATAAAAAATAGTCAAGAGGTGTAAGATCTGGCGATCTTGCAGGCCATTCTATCGGTCCGCGTCTGCCGATCCACCTCCCAGGAAAACAGTTGTCCAAAAAATCTCGTACAGGGCGCGCATAGTGCGGAGGTGCACCGTCTTGCTGAAACCATATGGTATCGTCAGGAATGTCAGGGACATTATCGTTAGGAAAAATTACTGCAAGGGCTGGAACAAGGTCATTTTCTAGAAACTCTAAATATCTTTGTCCTGTAAGGGTCCCTTCAAAGAAGAAAGGCCCTACTATTCTGTCGTTAACTATTCCAGCCCACACATTTAATTTCTGAGGGTGTTGGGTATGTGCCTCTGCCATCCAATGAGGATTTTCCCGACTCCAATATCTGCAAGTTTGACGGTTTATTGTACCATTCAGACAAAATGTGGCCTCATCTGAAAAAAGTATTTGCCGGTGTAAATTTCTATTTCCTTGACATAAATCCATTAAAATTTCGCAAAAGTGTAAGCGGCGGTCGGGATCATCATCATTGAGTTCCTGCACAAGTTGAATTTTGTAGTGATGATATTTTTCCTTCCTCAAGATACGTAGCACTGTGCTCTGACTAGTGTCATTGTTTAATGCAACCAACCGTGAAGAATTATGAGGATTATCTACCATATTTATCAAAATGTTCTGTTTGTGATTTTCATTAATGCTTGGACGTCCAGGTTTTGGAATATTTACAACATTTTTTTTACCAGTTTCTCTAAATTTATACTCTACCTTACTGACTGTTAATTGGCTGATAGGGCGATATGGATAGATTTCATTAAATAAATCGCAAACTTCCTGCTGAGTTCTAGTCATATTCCCGCATCCGATAAGAATTAAAATTTCAATTCTTTGAGTAACAGTTAAATGTGCCATAATACTTTGAAATTGAATAAATTGAATAATAATTTCTATGTCGCTTACAATACTTATTACAAAGTCGGTGTGACAATGACACTTTGCAAAGATTTTTACCTACGTGATCCATAAAAGAACTATGGAGTTCGAAAAACTAAACTTGATAACGTTTTTGCTTTATTTTAATTGATTTACATTTTCTAACATTCAATCGTCATTTACTCGAAAACTTTCCTATGTAAGAGAGCAAAATTTTAGTACTGTCTGATAGAGAATTAAACGATCTTTCAGAATCAAGGAAAAAAATATGGTGTTGCCATTAAAAAAAAATCGATGACGTCATTACTCGAAAACAAATGACATTTGAAAATCGTATTTTACGCCAAAATATGTATTTTTTAAATTAAAAATCGACCTGTTCGAGGATTTTTCCCAAAAAATAATTGTTTCGTTTTTATTGAATTTAATCCATACTTTTGGCGTATACTGTATACGTTTTACACAAAATGTGTTACAATTACTAGTACACCTTTGAGTGTTACAATGCCTGAGTTGAAAGAGGCTATTCCACACGAAATTAAAGAAGACCCAAATGCTAATACTAAGAAGAACGGTGCAAACGTAAATTATAAATTAGTTTGATCCATTCTGAAGCAGCAGCAGTTATATCCGTATCACATACAAAAATTTTTTTTAAAAAGTTTACTACCGCTGGCATATTGCTTACCGACGAAGCTAATTTTTCCAGAGATGAAAACCTAATGCCATAATGGAATCTCGATTTCAATAATCATCATTACTCCAATTTTTTTTTAAACAAATGGTTTCTCAATACAACTCTCAACTTTCAAACTACGTATAAATTTGCACGTTACTAAAAAAATTGTGTATGTGAATATTGACCTATTTTATATTGATTTATATACAAACAATAAAGCCCGGCGAACGTTGAGCCGCGGTTCAGAGTTCCCAATTTTTTATATAAATCGTATAAACCATCAAACTACTCAACAGCTAATGCTGAGACACAGAAATTGCACCAAAATATGTTTTCTATTTATCTTTTTTCATTTATGTTTATAATAATTAGTATTTTTATTTTCAGAAGTTTTCTTTTGATTTAAATTAATCGATAAAATAAAAAAATCAGTTGATTAAAATAAGTGATTAAAATCGGGATTTAAATCGGGTGCACCCTGTTACAGAGGCATATAACCTATTTTATTGATAATATTATACAGGATGATATATTCTTTTGGCAAATAATGATCGATGATCCCACACATCCGCCACTGGTAAGTGTCTAAAGGACATCAATTTTGGTTGAATTAGCACTTTAGAAGTTAAAAACTATTTTTTTTAAATTTTCGAAACGTTTTTACCGAACAACGACTGTTCTGAGACTTCATATTTATACAACAAAAAACCCTTATTTTGGCCACAAAATACGCCCCTGAAATTTTAACTTCTACATTAGAAACACCCTGTATTTTGCGGTTTCCGAGATGCTAATGGTGAGCCGTCAGAAACGGACCACCCTGTATTGGAGAAACAGGAAACGACCCAATTCTTTAAATGTTGTGGTATCCGATTATGAATTTCCGGAGCAATTTCTACCGTCAAAAACGTCCGCTCCTTATCAAAAGTTTCCCTACGAGGCGCGACTCAAAAAGGGGAGAATCCCTCATCAACGACTGTCCATAAAATTGGAGATACGGCGCCTGTCATTAGGACAATGCGTGGCCGTTAAAAACGAACTAATTTAGATGGCCATCTCACAAATCACGACCGGGTCTTCATATTTCAAATCCGAAAGCGCGAGCCGACGTACGTATATGGGTTTCAATAAAACCGTATATTCGGGAGTATGATGTTTTCTCGGAAATAAAATCGATTAAATCCTTTTAGTGCCGGCGAATATATCAAATCGCCCAAAAAATATCATTCAAACGCAAATCCGATCCCACAGTTTCGTCGAATATAAAATATACATATATGGCATCCATGAATTTTCCATTTGCTGGGTCTGATTTATTTTTATACATAGGTATATTCGGAGGCATAACAGTCCCATTAATTTATGGCTGGACGCTACACATTGTTCAACAACGCGAAATATATAAATACCCTAGTTAATTGTTTTGTTTTCGAGTATTTCATGATTTTCAGCGTTCATTTAGCAAATTTATTCCTGAAATTGAACTCGTGAAGTGTGTTTTTTTAATGGTGCGTGAAAATGTGAATTTTTGGTCGAGGCCGTAGGTCGAGAAAAAATCATTCGGAAACAGCATAAAACCGAGCATAAAACACTGATTTTGCGCACGAAATGTAAACAATATTTTTTGTTCAATTATCCAAGGCATTTGCCATTGTAAGAGTCTTTTCACACGGGCCACCGTGCAGCGCTTATCGGAAGCGCCATTGAGTGGTCCGTTTTGACAAAACATTGTTTTATATAGACGGGCGCGCCACAGATTTAGCAGCGCCACGGTGGTGAGCAGACACCGACCCCCACCGAAATGCCAACCACAAATTAGTGGCTCCACTCAGCAGCGCTGCTGAGTGGCCCGTGGGAAAAGACTGTAAGTTTATTATTTTTCAATGCGTATTCGAAGTTAGTATCAATGTCAAAAGTGACGTGATCGTCAAAAAAGCCCCCGAACTGTGAAAAAAAAATCTTTTTTGTACTCCTTACATGGAAAATACTATTTTACTCCCTCATTTCAGGAAGGAAAGTATTACTTTTCCTCCCTTGGGACAAGAAACTTCAAATAGCTGTAAGAGTATTGTATAGACTTCTTTTATTGATATACAAACTTCCTAAAAATGTATAATAATGCTTTTCTTTCAAACATATTTTGCATTACTTATTTTTATTTATACAAATTGAAAACAGTTTATATTGAGGTTTAAATTAACATCAATAACTAAATATTGTTAAAATTTATTATACAATTAGTTAAATAACTAACGGAAATTCCCCCTGAAGAAATATTGGCTGGTGGAGATGAGTTGCTGTTTGTTAATTTTCAAATTCGTGGTCGCTGATGAAGTACTTATGGTAGAAAGAAAATTTCAAAAATAAGACGTTTTTGGTTGGAAGTAGTACTTTCTCCCGTACACTGAAAAAAAGGCCAGTAACTTAACAAATTTATTTTGTAAGAATATCATTATAATTGCCTGAAAATAATTCTAAAAATAATGATGATATTACACTGACACTTGTAATTTTACAAGAAAACTGCCAATATACAATAAAACCGTAAACTTCCTATGTAATTATAATATAATTTGTACATTTATAGAAAATATTGTAATACATTTACAATTAACAATGTGAAATCCGTTTTTACATTGTAAAATTACTGAACATACCAAATTTGCTATATAATTGACTGTAAAAATATGCCTAATGTGTGTGTGAAGGTACTATTAATTTTAAAACGCACTATACTAACCGTTGAGAGCGTTGGGTGGTGACGCCTTCATTATTTCTTGCTTAATTTCGATGAATGCAGCGTGTACCTAGGACCTAGGTACTTACATAATTAATTTAGTGAGTAGTGACTAGCAATATAAACATATCTAGAGTGACAAGTGAGTGTTTTAGTACTATAAATAGTTTTATCTAGCGCTTGTTTAAACATAACCTCAATGAGATTAAGAAGTAATAGGTAGGTTATACATAATTATTGAAACAAAGAAGCATTGCATCTACAAAAATCGGGTACCCCACACTGTTGTTTGCTCATCTTACAATAATATAAGTTCTGGTCTTATCTATGCACATTTATATAATTAATATTACTTTGTAATAGTTAGTATAAGATCATAGATTTCGTTTGAATATTATAAAATGTTTACTTTAGTTCTATGAATATATTTTTTACAGTGTAATTATTTGGGTGGCTACCTCACATTTTTTAGAAAGATACCATTATTTTTCTCAGTAAGGAAAATGTCAACCGTAGATATTAAAAAAATGTAATATTTTGTGACGGTTGGAGAAAAAAAAATTTTTTTTCACGATTTTTTGTTCTTGTTCTTATTTTAGTCTGCTTTTTTTTGTTCATCATTATTAAAAAATGGCTAATTTAGCGTGTCTACAGCGATTAAAAAAAGTCGTCTTTTTTTAAAGTTGGTAGTAGTGTTATTTTCGTATGAGATATCGAAAAATTTTATTTGAAAACTTTTCACTTCATTTTCCCCAGTAGTCATGGCCTATACTCACTTTTCCCAAATTTCAAAACGTATTAGGAATTTAAAAAAAACGGATGACGGTTTATTTACTTTGAATCGCTTAAACATGGCTGCTCAATACAACAAATTAAATATTGAAATTCCTCATTTGCAAATATCGTAATCACCGATGGTGATAGAGAGGTCGACTTTCGGTGGTGCCTACAGTACGGTAGGTCGCTTGATGTTGTGATCGTTCAGGTCCAGCCAGAAGTAGCCAGTGACCACTAGATGTAGATGCGTGCTGCTTACTACATCTCGCGTACTCATTTTCTCTTCCGTCGGATTTGTCAGACACAACAGCCAGGGTTAGTCGTCTGTTCTCTCACCTATGGCATACTAAGGAGAGACAATAAGCTCACTCAAAAGCGGTATATGTTTGGCAGCGCCGCTAACGATTCAATGTTGATCGAGGCATTAGAGTAGTTGTTTCCTGAAATACCGCTTTTGGCCTATAAGATATTGTAAAGAAACAGATAGCAATCACTTTCAGCAATTGAACATTGTATTAAATTTTTTACAAAAGTAAAGTAAGTAAATGGGTGATGATTATTTTCTTTTCAAAGCCCATAGCTTTTTAATGAAGAAAGGAACGTGATTTAAATGATTTTATTCTCATTCTGTAACTGCAAGTAACTTTTAAATTTTATTTATATCCCTGACACCCTGTATATCACTGAAAGACTGGACAGTAGAGAAACAGCAACACTAATTTAATACCTTATCGAAAATTTAGCTTCGTTAAAATCCAAAGCATTACATTGATTTTCGATCCTGAAAAACCTGGATAACAAACGCATAAGAAAGTAATCAATATTCAATGCCCTGCTTTCGAAATCGCGTCAGTCACATATTCAAACTGATTTTTTGTAAATACCTACTGGTTTCCCTGTATTTATAAAAAAAAGATATGCACCCATCCACTGTTTTGCAATAATTCAATAGGCAATTCATTTACGAGTTTTTAAACAAAAAGGCCACTAGAATCCCTTAAGGCCATAAATCCACCTGATAAAAATCCACACCACTGAGCAACCGCAATGGCGATATATTTCGGATAAGATATACGGCACATCCCATCTATCAATGATAGCATTCCGCCCGAGAGTGTTACTACTACTTCAAGATACTTCTTGAACTATTTCCTCGTGCATTACTTCCTGGTCTGCAGGCATCTGTCCTTGCTAAACAGTAGTCGAAACTACGACAAATGTTCCCTGAGACGACTTAAGATGCTGGAAATAATTGTTTTGCACTCTAGTGGGATATTATCTATTCAAATTGGATTGAGATCGCCAAAATGCGACGAGAGGTCTGCCATTATAGCAGAACAGGTAGGTAGTAGCAGTGTTACCAAGTTCAAAATATTAAAAAGGAACTACAAACGGAATGAAGGTAATTACAAACAGATACAAACGATTTTTCATTCTATGTTTAAAGTATAGTGACTACTTTGGATTTCGCGGATCCACAAATGATACGATAGTTATTACAAATAACTACAATCGATCAATCGAGAGAATAAATCTATAAATGCAAAATGCGGCCTGCTTAATAATATGCCGCCCCCTCTCCCGCACAAGTCTCCGACTTCTGGGCTAATTCTTGTGATTAGAATGAAGGGTAGAGATATTATTATTATAAGTAATTTATAAGTAATTTAAGACAGAATTTATAAATTATGAATTGCTGACAAACATGTAAGTAATTAAAGACAGAATTTATAAATAATAATTATGCAGAGCATTACGTTATGAACAGCTAAACATACACTTTTCAGTTCAGAAATACTGCAACAAAAAATTTCGCACATATCGGAAACTATGTTAGCATTATTGCACATCATATTAATTGGTGACTTTTAACAGAATATCGGTACGAACTACACACGAAGTACACAAGAAAGTATTATGATATCTTGAAAGAATTTACTCTAGGAAAAATATACAGGGTGATTCAATTTTTAATGAAGAAACTTCGACGGTAAGTAAAACTTTGAAAAATAATGGCAGTGTGTTATATAATAGTTATAATTTTAAGCCTTTATAAGGAAGACACAGGGTGTTAAAGTTTGAATTTTTTTTTTGATATTTTGGTATAATTACTAAAATAATGGAGATATTTAAGCCATACTTTCTACATAGTGCAGTTAGTTATCATAAAATGTGAAAATATCAGGCACTTTGAACAACCAGTGGCGGATATATGAGCACTTCGTATCTTTAATTTAGGAAAAAAAGTTGTATCGCCCTGTACAATGTTAAAGTTTATGACATTTTTACATTAAAGATACGAACTGCCCATATCTCCGCCACTGTTTGTTCAAAGTGCTTGATTTTTTTCACATTTTATGACACCTAAATAGGTACACTGTGTGTGTGTGTAAGTGGCTTAAATATCTCCATTACTTTAGTAATTATACCAAAAAATCAAATTTTTTCTTCAAACTTTAACACCCTGTATCTTCCTTATAAAGCTCCAAAATTATAACTTTTATATAACATACTACCATTCAAAGTTCTACTTACCCTCGTAGTTTGTTCAATAAAAACTGAATCACCTTGTATAAATAAGAGTAACACTGGACTCAATTTTGCCATGCGCACGGCATGAACTGAAGAAGGCAGAAGTGTTATATAGCAACTTCAATCTAATGTAAAATGTAATATATACATAGAGGTTACAATTTTGAATTTTTTTTTCGAAAACTAGATTCGTGAACACTCGAAAATAGGGCGGTAGGAATTTTTTGGTAAGATTTTTACGCTGTTGTAAATAATTACAATATTATTTAATAAAAAAATAAAATATTAAGTATTACTTTATTGATTTTATTTTTGACCAAGTCATCTTTTCATAAGGTTGAATACTACAATATTACGACTAGCCAAATTTCATCAAATACTCGTAAATGTGAATTTTAACACCCTGTATCACGAAAGTCCGTGGCTTTAGTTAGACCATCGTCGGCTAAATCGCAGCAGCCCTATTTTACCAAGGCGTTTTTCTTGTGACGAACCGTATTCATCGACTGTTTCAAAACGTATTCAATGGTGACGTCACTAATGTATTGCACCAAGAAAATTTAACCGGTGTTCATTTGGCAGGTAAAATTTACGGAAACACCCGAAGTAACTGACCATTGGCTGCGTACCGGAAAAGTCCGGATGTGTGCGAAATACTAAATTTATACAATTATGGTTTAGACGGTCAAATAATTCGAATTGTCAACACATGAACAAAATTAGGTAACATATATTAAAAAAAACCTAAAGTATTTTATATATTGGACACTTATCCCGAGTACATTTAAGTACTACCACAAAACATACACCTTAAATAGTACGTATCTACTTTAACTGAGGTACCTAAATGTAAATAAAAGAGATTTACTAGACAACCAAGTATTTACACTATTGTCTACACTAGATTTATGTTAAAGTAGAACGATTATTAGTGGTAGAAATTATTAACAATACCTATTTCCGCATGTTTTTGTACATATATTTTGAAAATGTGTGAATTTTGCAACAAAAACATAAAAATTGATTTTAGCAACTGCAAATCAAAAACAAATATCTAACACGTTTATATGAGTGACAGGTTTATGAAATTTAGATAGAAAAGTAATTGGATTATGCTTTTGGATTATGTAATTCAGGATGTCTAAAAATACGTTTAAATTTGCATAGGTACATACAATAGTCCACAACCAACTCCTTTTTAAATAAATAAGGATAAGAAGTATCAAAATAACAGCTATTTTAAATATTAATCTTAAAATTTAAATCACACTGATTTTCAAATTTCTAATTTTTAGGCAACTGCTGCATAGACCAATAGCAAAGCATCTAAAGAGTTCAAACCGGACTCAGTGGACGTTTTAAACACGGTTTAAACAACGACGTGTGTGACGCCACTGTTTCAACGCAAAAATATAATGTTTTGAACCGGGTTGAACACATTTCGTCGCAAAAAAACAGCTTTAGCAGACGATCGTTAGACCCTTTGTTTACAAATACTACCTATGTATCCAAAATAACCTGAAATCTAACCTACTTCGAAAACACTGTACACATACGTATGTTGCAACGTGTAAAGTAATTTAGCGAATAATTAAAATGTTTATAATTTTTTGTATGCAGTAGGACATTTATGTAATTTTAATAAAGAAATAGTTCTACCTTATAGACCTCCGAAGACATCAATCTGCTTTCAACACAACAGGTGCTGGGACAGGGACTTGCAGTTTATTCACAATTGTACAAATCTTTAATCACTGCACTACGTACATTACACATTTCACACATTATACACTTTATCTAAACAAAAAATTAGTATTATTTGATAATAAACTTCAAAAAGTTCGAAGAGCTTACGGTAGTTTACTTCCCCTACCTCATGCAACACGCCACCGGCTGCGACTACAGACCACAGACATGCGCAGAAGGTACTTCATTCAAAATAGCAACTAAAAATTGCTCCGTTCCTAATTTAAAATAAAATACAAACAATTAAAACCCGCACATTAACAAACATTCTTAAACCAAGAAAGAGTATTTAATAAGAAAATCAGTTTTCAATATTATATGAAAGAACAAGACACGAACGACAACGAAGGTAGGTATTTCAAACAGTCAATCAAATTTGTTTATTTCTTGGACCACGATTGGTTGATTTAGTTGTCTACTTTTCTAACAAAACAATGACAGTTGTCTATTGTTACCACCGTGTCGCTTCAAGTAGTGGCTTTTTAAATCAACTAGTCGTTTTTAATAATAAATTTATTTACATTTTGATTTTGATATTCATGTTGACGATACACAGTGAGTATTTTTATGTATTTACATTTATAATTAAACCGACGACAGTTTTTGTGCTTATTAATTACTGAAAATTGCCGTGTTTTTTTCCCCAACAGGTGGATGGAGTGTGCTGTGATTTTTGCTGTACAAGGTTGTTTACCCTGCTAGAACAAACGAGATGGCGGCCAATTAATCATAGCGTTATAAGTGTGATCGGCGTCGGTTTCAGTGTTTATTCGTAATTATTCCTGTTTTGTTCCAACCAAAAGAAATTATAAACCGTTTCGGGAGTGAAAATGAAAGCATGAGCTGTAGGTGCTTTATAAGAACCAGGTGCGAAGTGGCAGCAAAAATGTTTGGTAAGTTTTTTCATGTACTTTTTTTGGGTAATTATTTACTATAGCGTAAAACTCTCCAATCTTAATTAAAAAATTTCAATCTCCCTCTATTTTCAAGGGTGCTGAGCACGAATCTAACACTAGTTTTGTTAGCTCGAGTCTACTTTTCGATGAAAAATTTTCGAAATTGTAACAGATATGTATACCGGGTGTTCCGTTAAAGTTGGTTAGGGTTGTATCTCTGAAACTACTTGTCTCAGCTTCCGAAAAGAAACATTGATAATAAATAGGACTCCGAGAAGTCTATTAAAATTATTTTTCACTTTGAAATGTTACCGCTAGATGGCGTATTTTTTTATCCAAATTGAAAACTGAGATTTTATCTATAAATTCAATAATAAAGCTATGATATTCTGAACGGTTTTGGACTGTCCTATTGATACTTTAAAATTTGTTTATTTGATATTTTGCTCTACCTATCTTTTAAAGTAAGGCGTAGGGGGACTGCAAAATAGTTTTGCAGAAAAAGTTGGAAAACTTACGATTGCGTTGACAGATTTTAGAGAACTTGATTTTGTTTTAAAGCTGTTTTATAGTCTGTAATAATACTTAAGTTTTTGTTTAATCCTGAACCACCAGATGGCGTAATTTGGTATAATTTAGAAGTTATAAAATATTTTTGCTCATATTAAGTTTGGAAAATGCTGCTTGTTTCGGTTTGTGTCATATTTAAATAATTTGACGAGTAATAAGATTTCTAAATATATCATATTAAGTCATCCATTGATGGCACAGACTGAAACAGAATCTAAGTTCTGTTGCACATTATGATTGGACTTCAACTTAATGTAATGTATACATAGAGGCTACAATTTTCATTTTTTTCGAAAACTAAACTTGCCCCAGCAAATGGGTTGAAATTTAGAAAAGGTGGACACCATTCGATAAGATTGTAGTGATTTAAAGGCACTGACACCTTTAATAATGGTCAAGTAAAATATTTTCAATAACTTTTAGTACTTTTACAATGATACTATTGGTACCTATTAGTAGAATTTCATAAAATTACATTTTACAGATAAAATATAATACGAAATCTTTTATACATTGTTTGTACGCTCAATGGAATGGCCTGAATCTGTATAATAGCAAAAATATCTAACCTGAAAATTTGTAGTTATAATCGCTTAAAAATTCCTCAAGGAAAATTCTTTAGTGCGACGATGCATCTAAATAGTTAATCAACACTATACATTGTAAACTCAGGTTAAAACTTCAAAAAACCTGATGCAGTTTTATGGAATATTTTTAGAAGATCTCTACATAGTACCTCAATATTATGTCTCTATATACTCGCGAAAATCACCACTATGGTAACTCTTCTATTTATAACTTTAAAAACCGGTTTCTTAGAAAGGTTGCATCAATGAATGAAATATAGTGAGTTTTTATGTTCAGAAATGATCCTACTTCATTAAAAATGAATTTTCGATATTTATATTTTTAAGAATTTGATAAATTTGCCAGGAGCTAAATATATTTTAATTGAAATTTATTTTCAAGTTCCAAGTTTGGTGGCAATTTGTTCTGATTTTACAGTTTACAACTGCAGCCTGTCCGAATAAACTTGTTTGATCTCATAAAAACCGCCACTTTATCTCTGTAGAAAACAATTTATTACTCTTGATGAGGTCTATTTAATTTTGTCCTGTATTATTATGCACTTTATGATCACACTGAAAATAGTTTGCTGTAGCAAATATGACGTATAGGTATGCCCGTATATATTTCTAATTTAAATAATTGTATTGTGTATTTTGTATTGTAAATACAAAATACACAGTGTTATCTATAACTACAAATAATTTTAGACATTTAAGAACTGAATAATAGAGAGCTTACCAAATAACAGGAATTTTATCTCATGCCTGCGAATATTCAGAGGTGGGTACCAAAGCAAAACGAATATATAACGGCAGAAATTGGTCTAACCAAGAATTTTTTAGGTACAGAAGTCTCAAGATTTTCATGTATTTTTTTTTATTTAACTGTAGATGTAAATATTGTTATAACATAAACTTCCATAGTTCTACATATATAAGGTTGTTCACTTTTGTTTATAAGTGAAACTAATAATTGTTAAAATGTGGAGTTAGAATAGCAAAATAATGTGTGTTATAAACGCTTTTTAAAAGTTATTATTTTATTTAAGAAAAATTTAAATAGTAAAAGTGGATAAACAAAACATCAATAGTTTTATTTTTGATATAACTTTTGTTTAGTTTGTTTTATTTTTCGAGATTTCTGTACCTAGAAATATCATAAATATGATCATTTTACGGCGAGAAATACGGCGACCTTAAGTAAATTTGACATTTGACAACTAAAGCATTAAAATAATTAATTGAAATTTGCGATGGTGTTATAATAACCTCTATTTAGGTAATTTTGAAAATATACATATATGTTTGTAGCGTAAAATGCAACCTATTTAATCCCACTTGAGACCATAAGTTAAAATTTTTATTTTTGCTTTTTTGTTTCCCAAGAACAAAATCGAAGCGTCAGATTTAAAACATATTTGGCACAATCAGAATTTTTTATTTAGAGTGACTTTTTCCAATGAAAAATAAAAATGTTTACGTATTTTTAACTTCGTTCATAGACACTGCATATCGTCAGATGCTATTCACTTATGGAAATTATGGCTATACATATAAATACCTAGACATTTGTATTCTATGAATGGTAGGATTGAATGAGAGCTTTTCTTAAACGAAGTTATAGGATCCCGTTATTAAATTAACCAGTATGGTTTCTGAAGTGGAGTTTGGCAATAAACAAAATTAGTACGTAATTGGGCCTTCATACATAATGGAGGACGTGAAAGCTTTTTCAGATCACGTTCCGCTCTTATATGGAATTATTACTGAGTTTTCTTTCATATCATACACCATTATTATACAGTATGCGCCAAAAGTATGGAATAAATTCAATAAAAACGAAACAATTATTTTTTGGGAAAAATCCTCGAACAGGTCGATTTTTAATTTAAAAAATACATATTTTAGCGTAAAATGCGATTTTCAAATGTCATTTGTTTTCGAGTAATGACGTCATCGATTTTTTTTTAAATGGCAACACCATATTTTTTCCTTGATTCTGAAAGTTCGTTTAATTCTCTATCAGACAGTACTAAAATTTGCCCTCTTACATAGGAAAGTTTTCGAGTAAATGACGATTGAATGTTAGAAAACGTAAGTCAAGTTTAGTTTAGTTTTTCGAATTCCATAGTTCTTTTATGGATCACGTGGGTGAAAATCTTTGCAAAGTGTCATTGTCACACCGACTTTCTAATAAGTATTGTAAGCGACATAGAAATTATTATTCAGTTTAAAGTATTATGGCATATTTAACTGTTACTCAAAGAATTTAAATTTTAATTCTTATCGGATGCGGGAATATGACTAGAACTCAGCAGGAAGTTTGCGATTTATTTAATGAAAAATATCCAGATCGCACTATCAGCCAATCAACAGTCAGTAAGGTAGAGTCTAAATTTAGAAAAACTGGCAATGTTGTAAATATTCCAAAACCTGGACGTCCAAGCATTAATGAAAATCAGAAACAGAACATTTTGATAAGTATGGTGGATAATCCTCATAATTCTTCACGATTGGTTGCATTAAACAATGACACTAGTCAGAGCACAGTGCTACGTATCTTGAGGAAGGAAAAATGTCATCCCTAGAAAATTCATCTTGTGCAGGAACTCAATGAAGATGATCCCGATCGCCGCTTACATTTTTGCGAAATTCTAATGGATTTATGTCAAGAAAATAGAAATTTACACCGGTAAATACTTTTTTCAGATTAGGCCACATTTTGTCTGAATGGTACAGTAAACCGTCAAACTTGCAGATATTGGAGTCGGGAAAATCCTCATTGGATGGCAGAGGCACATACCCAACACCCTCAGAAATTAAATGTGTGGGCTGGAATAGTTGACGACAGAATAGTAGGGCCTTTCTTCTTTGGAGGAACCCTTACAGGACAAAGATATTTAGAGTTTCTAGAAAATGACCTTGTTCCAGTCCTTGCAGTAATTTTTCCTAACGATAATGACCCTGACATTCCTGACGATACCATATGGTTTCAGCAAGACGGTGCACCTCCGCACTGTGCGCGCCCTGTACGAGATTTTTTGGACAACTGTTTTCCTGGGAGGTGGATCGGCAGACGCGGACCGATAGAATGGCCTGCAAGATCGCCAGATCTTACACCTCTTGACTATTTTTTATGAGAAGTCAAAAGTGTACATTAATAAACCACGTAATTTAGAAGAACTTCAAAATCTCATTCGGGACGAAATACGCAGAGTTACCCCAGAAATCATTCATAATGTGCAAGAAGAATTTCTTCACAGACTTGCGCATTGTCAAGAAGTTGGTGGATGGCAATTCGAACATTTAATTTAGGTATAAAATTTAATCAATTGTATTTTATTTTACATACCTCAGAATTGTTACTTTTTTATGGATAAAATTTACGTTTTCTAACATTCAATCGTCATTTACTCGAAAACTTTCCTATGTAAGAGGGCAAAATTTTAGTACTGACTGATAGAGAATTAAACGATCTTTTAGAATCAAGGAAAAAAATATGGTGTTCTCATTTAAAAAAAAATCGATGACGTCATTACCCGCAAACAAATGACATTTGAAAATCGCATTTTACGCTAAAATATGTATTTTTTAAATTAAAAATCGACCTGTTCGAGGATTTTTCCCAAAAAATAATTGTTTCGTTTTTATTGAATTTATTCCATACTTTTGGCGCATACTGTATACACGTCATTTATAAATCCGCATCTCTGTTGTAGTAGTATTTCTGGGTATTTCGTTTCTGTCGAAGATAAGTTGTTAGAAATATGTTGCTAAAATTCAAAGAATGCCATTCTAACATATTCCCACATAATAGTCTTTGAAACACCCATCTGACATGACATATGTGAATGTTTTGATGCCTGTTTTGACACACATGGCCGTTTTTCTTGACCACGGCCTTCATACCATAGGTTTTCCCTGCATGTATTCCGCTATATCCTTCAACAGGTGCAGCAGTTGGTGCAGTTAGTGAAACTAATTCCAGAAGAAATCTTATTTGTTGAGCTTGCAGTAATATTCCGTGATATGTTATTGGTTCGGTTATTGGTGTTACTCGGTTCTCCAAGAATATCACCGGAAATTGTTTTTTTAGTTTCTATAGAATTTTCAACATATATCCTTCTGCAACAGAATTTATGTTTTATTTTTTACATATTGACCTCAGAATCTTCAAGTAAAGAGGCCGAAGATCTGAAACAGTGAATAATGCAAAATTCGGCAATCAATCATTTGAGCAATTATCTTTGGTAACTGACCAATAGTATTAATTCCTACTGGTTGTACACCACATTTACCATTTCTATATATAACAAAGAATCTATTGTGTTTAATATTTTCCGGGCGTAGGTTTCTATACCTACTTCCTGATAATGTCAAAGAAATTTATTCCTTCTATTCACGAATTACTTTAGTTTTTGTATTTGGAATATTTACTCGAAAATACGTCTCCTCATCTGTAACATCTTCAACACGTAAAACTATTAATTCTAACTTCCGACATGCACCAGGTATTCCCACAACCAACACAACCTAAAGCAAAAAATGCGAATTAGTAAACTGACAACTAAATGAAGGACTTAGTTACCTTAGCCATTAAAAAAATATTGTCATCCACCTCCGTCAAAAACTTCGAAATATTTACTTTTGAAAAAAAAACACGTTTGATTTCTTAGCGTGGTATCCATCGGACTGCCTTTCCAAAAATGCTATCAAATTATTGTATGTTTTAATGTCTATACCTTTTTTTAAAAACAGCTCAGTTCTCAACATGTGGTACTGTGTCCATAGCGTACAAGCCTTCATATTTTTCTTACCTTCAAAATATGCCCATAGTACTTTCTCATTGACGTGTTTTACTTTCTTCTGTTCACATATACCGCTTTGGCCTTTTCAGGAATCAGTGAACATACGGCGTTTCTTGCCGATATTTGGTCGCGTTAAAAACAATGATTTCTTGCAATTTAGTGCAGTATATAATGCAACCTTTTAGTGTAGTATATAGTTGTATTACTATCAGTTGCAGTTTCTTAAATATTTTGATGAAATCACACATTTTTCCTAATAAATGATAATAATAACGATCAGCGTCACAGAATAGATCAGCGTCTATTAAATGCCAAGCCAAATGACAAGAAAATTTAAACTGACGCTGACCTACTAGATAATTGTTATTTAAATTATACTTGAAAATGATCAAAATTAGAAACTTGTATTTCCCATTTTTCGTCAAAATTAGAAAAAACCTTGTATGTTACGTTATAATTTTATGTAACTCGTTCGATATTGCGGGATCTCGCTTGCTCGTCCCACAAACTTGCACTCGTACTTTTCATAACTAATTACATAAATAGCTATTTTATTACAGTTACAATTATTCGATAATAGAATCCTTATTTTAAATTAAAACAAATGTTTCCCCATTTTTGCATAATTAGTGGACTATTTTCGACAAATTGTGCACAAAAAACCTTGTGAAGTTCAGTTTCTAAATAAAAATATTTTTTCTAGTTTTCAGTTTTCATATAACCATCTCGTCCTTTTCGTTATTCTAATTTTCGGCCATAAATAGAGACGATAACATTCGGCAAATTTATAGCCAATCGCCCTGTACACAATAAATTATTAACTTTCTTTTGTCAATGCTGCCTATAGATCTGCCAAACTTCGAGAAACTGCTTTATCTTTATACATGAGCTTTTACTATCCCATAATTTATGCCATCGGAATATCAATTTGATGCGTAAGTTCGCTAATTTGTCGGGATCTGTACAAAAGTATTTTAATGCTCAGAGGAAGTTATATTACTCACGACGGCGTCAGGAGGGAGGGGGGGAACTTGGAAAACATACCTGGAACAAAATGTGTAATTAAACTTCGCGCAAAGTCTGTCAAGTAAACTTTGTTCAGGTGTGTGTGAAGGTGGATGGATTTCGGAGAATCCGAATACCTCGAACATTTTTAAAAAATAATTCCTGAGCAGTTCTTGTGCGTTCTTGTGGGGTGACCGTCTACAAACTGTGCTATATCGCATACAGAGCAAGGGCATGTACACACTGCTGAAAACTATGTACTGAATACTTGAAACCAAGCCGTGAACAATCTGTGCAAGGTCGTATGTATACGGACGTTGTACATACCGTGCACACAAACTGTGCAATGACCGTGTATTGCCTGTATGTGCCATATACAGTCTACGCAAAGCCTTGTACAACTGCACTGTGCAGTGCCTTGTACAGACTGTACAAGGCCATGAACAAACTGTGCAGAGCTGTGTAATCTTAAGAAACATGTAACTGCTCTATTTTATAACTTTTTAAATTAATATTAATATATTAGTGCTTGTAAAAACTTGTTTACGGAAAGAAAAGTCCTACATCTGTTGTTTTATTAATGTATATTAATTATGTTTCTTTTTGCATTCGAACTTATAATTTCTCATTCCCAGCTAAATTCGATTCGGTTCTAGATGCGTTCTCGAGGACCTAAAAATAGATATAAACGGATCGGCAATGGAGTTTATATATTATATTTTGTTGTACAATCAAGTAGTGACAATAAAGTTTGTTTTCTACGTGACGTATTTCAAGTCAATGTAGAAGTTACAGTATATTAATCGAATACAGAGTGATTCATTAAGAATGGGCAATCTGTGAACTGGAGATACTACACACCAAAATATGGCGATTGAGCCAAATATGCCTTATCCGAATGTTGCTGGTTTAAAAAATACAGGGTGTTCAATGCTAAAATTTTATTTTGAAATATCTCAATAACTTCGAAACCTGTCGGAGTATTAAAAAAAATGGCACCATTATGTTTTTTGGCATGGCAAATAAGAATTTTTAACTAATTTTGACGTCACTAGTAGAGGGCGCCACTTATGGCACCGCATGTTTCTTTTAAATGGCGGAACTTTTTTGGTGCTTAGTGTATCCATCTGTTTATTGAAACAATCGATTCTCCTACCTGTTGTATCTAAAAAAGGTATGCCTTGTTGAAGTCGTTAGGAGTACCAGTTTTCGAAATAATCCTATTTGAAATATTCAGTGCACCGATTGAAAACTGTTATCGTTTCAGGTAAAGTGCCTTTTCTACTGAAAATACAGCAAAATTTTACTTGAAAAAGTTGTTCAGAACGGTTAATTATGGGGACGTGCAAAATCTCAAGAAGATCGGCCTGCTTTGATAAAATCTTTGTGTTTTGTTGAAAAATGGTTCCTAAATCAAACCTCGCCGATCTTCAACAACAGGTAGGAGAATCGACTGTTTCAATACACAGACGGATACACTTAACAGTAAAAAAGTTCTGCCATTGAAAATAAACATGCTGTGCCATAAGTGGCGCCCTCTAGTAGTGACGTCAAAATTAGTTAAAAATTATTATTTGCCATGCCAAAAAACATAATTGTGCCATTTTTTTTTAATACTCCGACAGGTTTCAAAGTTATTGAGATATTTCAAAATAAAATTTGTATTTTTTAAACCAGCAACATTCGGATGAGGCATATTTGGCTCAATCGCCATATTTTGGTGTGTAGTATCC
Organism: Monochamus alternatus; assembly: GCA_037114965.1. Taxonomy (NCBI): domain Eukaryota; kingdom Metazoa; phylum Arthropoda; class Insecta; order Coleoptera; family Cerambycidae; genus Monochamus; species Monochamus alternatus. The sequence goes on along the minus strand of CM073434.1, from coordinate 11,206,979 downwards.
CCAGTTCAGAGATTACCCATTCTTAATGAATCACCCTGTATATACATCGTTTTCGTTTTATATATCCTGTACAAAGTTAAAAATATATATGTATGTATACAGTGTGTTTTCAGATGGTGTACCACACTCTTGTAAATTTGTTTTATTGTTAATTTATCGAAAAAATAACATTCCACAAATAAATACACTCCGTGATTTTTAACTATCAAATAAGTAAGTTAAGTCAATATATTTGTTTTTATTGAATGCCCACCATAATTTTTATTAATAGCGTTAAGTTTGGATTATTAATAATGGAAACGCGAAATTGAAGAAGACCCAAATTAAGAAGATCGCTGCAAATCTTATGTGAATCATAAATTAGTTTGGTTCATTTTGAGGCATCAACAGTTATACCCTTATCATAAACAAAGGGTTCAAGCCTGACTGCTGCAACTGCCACTGGATTTTGCAAAATTTTTTAAAAAAGTTAACTACCGCTGTCATATTGCTTACCGACGAAGCTAATTTTTCCAGAGATGGTATGATATTCCACAATAAACACGTTTGTTCTGATGAAAACCTAATGCCATATTGGAATCTCAATTTCAACATCAGATTTCTTTGAATGTATGGGTGGGTATTATTGGAAATTTTCTTGTTGGGCCTTACTTTTTACCAAGAATTTTAACCGGTGCCTTCTATTTCCTTGAAAACGTTTTACCTGAACTATTTGACGATGTTCCCTATACGCTAAGACAAATAATGTGGTTTATGCACGACGACGCTCCCGCACATTTTAGTTTGACTGCTACTGAATTTAAAAAAAAATGGTTCGGTAATAACTTGATTGGACGAGGCACTCAACCTTGGCCACCCAAAATACCCGATATGAACCATATTGATTTTTTGTTTGGACACATCTCAAGACATTAGTTTACATGGTCCACATTGAATCTGAGGAGCACTTACGTCAACAAATTATAGGTGGGCGATGTGATAGGAGCAACTCCTGGGATTTTTGCACGTGTTGGAGATGCAATTTCAAGATCTGAGGCATATATTTTGGCTGAAGCTGGCCATTTCCAACATTTGTTAGAATAAATCATAGTCAAGTAATTCCATTGTTAATTTTGTTATTATTTTAAGTACCGTAAAAATGCACTTAATCAAATGAATCAATTGTTGCAAAAAGTGAACTGTCATACTAAATATGTACACCGAATTTGGTTAAATTATCTCAAACGGTGTAGAAATTGAAAATTGATTTTTTTTTGATGCGCTGTAGCTGGACAATCAGGCCTATGATTGAACATTCAGGTTAGCGTAACCGATGACCGTTAAGTTACGATAACTGGGTGGGCATAACTGAGCTCTTAACCGAAATTGAAAGATCGCTATGATCGAACAATCAGTTATATGTGCCTGTTATTATGGCCAGATAACCCTGTCATGGCAGTTAATTCTTTAACGTACGTCATCTGTCATCACTCATATGCCAAAATTTAAATCATAGGTTTTTAACAGTGGGTACAAGTGGCACGAAGTTTAGGGCACATGAACCAATGCCAATATGAAGAAATGCTAAATTTCATTAACTGTAAGAAAATATTGTTGGGAAGCAAAGTAAACCCAACGCATGTTAATATAAGTAGGTACTTTGGCAAATTTTTGAAGTACATATAAATTCTTTAGTGTATGGACCGCAAACAAATCCCCAACAGTGGTGATAGGTAAGTGAAATATTTCATATTAACTAACTACAATTATTTAAATTATTTTAGATTCATGCAGAGTGGAAGCAGAATGTAAAGAGGAAGAGGAGAAAACTTCATTAGGATCAAAAACTAGTAAAACCTGGATGCACATATTCAATATTTATACAGTTTACGTGGGTAATCAAAAATGTACCTTTAGGCATGCGATCTGTGCTACTGTGCTAATTACAATTCACTACGCCTTCGTAGAGTCCATGTTGCAATATATTATAATTATAGGAGGGTAGTATAGGATGCAGCATATCAGTGTTAATAGTAATCCATTAGAAATTATTGTCAAAAACACATAACTATCTAATAAAAATAATATTTAAAAAAGATAAAATGTATTATTTATACCTACTCTTTATAGAATCTAAATTATTACCAATAATTAAAAACTAGGTACCTAACTTTTGTCATTGCGGCTCTCTCCTATTCATAAATTAATTATTAATAATATTAGGTAATAGTATATATTTCTTTTTAAGGTAAATGTAGTTGGAAAGAGGTCATACAATTACAAAAAGACTTTATTTTACATCATCGATGTTTCGACATATATGAATATGATGTAAAATAAAGTCTTTTTGTAATTGTATGACCTCTTTCCAACTACATTTACCTTAAAAATAATTAAATAAGGTCGCTATCCTGGAACTATTATATTTCTATTTGTTTGTTAATATTCATTTAGGTATCACTATCATACTCAGAATAGCAATCTTAATTGTATAAAATTGTAATCCCACTTAGAACAAACTTTAGTTTTTTTTAGGTTGTAACTGTCAAACTATTAATACCGTATATTACTTGTAAAACTATGATATGGCAATTAATTGATACTGAATTGTGCTATAGACAAATAATAATTTTATTTCTGCCAATACGTCAATTGGCAGAAATAAAATTAAAATTTCTGGCCAATAAAAAGCTCCAGTTACATTTAACGGCAGGTTATTTCAAGCAGTTTTATAACTTGATCACGTGATCATTCTCAAGTTATGTAACTGGGAAAAATAAAGTTGACAGGTGTGTCAATCATACGAATTTCTGACTAACCTACCAGTTACCGTTAACAGGCCTGTTAATGCTAACTGGATGTGTTCGATCATAGGCCCGAATGGCTGTTCTAAGACATCACATTTATACAGGGTGAATCTTAAATAAGTACAAATATTTTAACTGCTGGTGTAGTTAGTCATTTAAATCAGTCTAGTGAAAGCCATTTTTAAAAATTTCTAATATTTACGGAGATATTAATTTTTTAAAAAAATACCCACATTTTGAGGACCGCTGGCTGATTTTTCATCCAACAACGTAATGAAACATATGATTTGTTGCGAGGTTGCCATATCTCCTCCAATATAAATATTACGTTTCCTTTAACGTAATAGTTCTATTTTAAAAATACTTGTTTTAAGCATAAGTACAGTAAAATTGGGTATGTAGTATGATACCCAGGAATATTAACATAAATTTTAACATCTGAACTAACCTTACTATACTTCAACGATTAAAAATGAATTTCCGCAAGTTCAATACTACCGTAAAATATTTAGGAAGATATTACGTGATATTACTATGTCCAATGTTCAAAAATTATACATAAACGTGCACACAAGCTTACCTGCTTGTTAAAAAATTAACTATTTAATCAGTAATCCACATTTCACAAGTTAAATGTCATTGTACACTGTTAGAAAGGGACACAAAACACAATTTCCTTAAGTTATTTTATGAAGAATAACGAAAAACTATGCACACGTTTTTTATTTAAAATGGAAAAAATGTCAACTTTTAGCAAATTTTATTGCTATTTTCATGCATTATGTGGGGTTAACAAGTTTGACTTGGGCTTCCGATAATCTGTCATGACAGTCAATGACAGTTTGATAATAAAAAATAATATAAAATGTTACACTTGACAAAATTCGCTAAAAGTTGAGATTTTTTCTTCCTTGAAGCAGACATTTGTGTAATACTGACAACACTGTGAACCACACGTTCAGTCTGCAGCACTATGACTCATAAAAGTATGAAGGGTCGGTCTAGGCCAGCGGTCCTCAACAAGTTTTCTACTGAAAAATTACGAAATTTATTTAAAATTTCACTTTTTTATTTCTGATTTTTTTGTAAAAAAACTATTAATTATGTGTTCTACACACAAAACTATACTGCTGGTTAAAATATTTGTACTTATTTAAGATTCACCCTGTATAACAAAAAAACTCTTATTGTGGCCACAAAATAAGCCCCTAGAGCTTTGACCTTTACTTAAGAAACACCCTGTATGTTAATATTAATTCCAAAGGATTTTATTTGCTAGAATCCGATCTTTATTCGTTAGACTATTTTAAAATTTGAATTATGTAATTCCTCTCTTGCAAAATCGCTTTAATCTTTTACATGACGAGAATAAGAACACAAATCCGGAAAATTAGCTTCTAGTTGCAATTGCGTATTACATGAAACCGCTGAAATGTCTGCAGTTCGCGTTCTATTGAACCCTCAGGCGGAAAATATAGCTGAGCGGAGATCAAAGCAGGAGAAGCAAGCGTTGGAAATAAACAAAAGTTTTCAAGTCACAACACACAGCGATTCAGGAGGTATGTGTGGTGGACTATATCGAACCTTTGTCGACTGTTGTCTTGACTGTCACTTTGTATTGCGATATACTGTTTGATGTCATTCAAATGAGGATACGTATCAAAATTTTGAAAGTAAAAACCCGTTCTTTGTTACGATTTCTTTGAATATTGCGCATAAAAACAGCACCGCACTTGTTCGACACTGTACAATACAGTAATTTTAACATACGCTCAACTTTTTGGTAAGGTATTTTATAGACCTATTTATATTTTACTAAAAGAATAAAACTAGAAGTTATGGTTCTAAAATTGTGGGTTTTATAAAACCCTAGAAATTCACTGCAGTTTCAAACTAATATTTCAAACTTTGCAGTTCGATATTGTGTACTAGAAATAGGTTACATTGTTGAGCCTCAACTATTTGAAGAGTTTCAGTATACATACAGTATGCTCCAAAAGTATGGAATAAATTGAATAAAAACGAAACAATTATTTTTTGGGAAAAATCCTCGAACAGGTCGATTTTGAATTTAAAAAATACATATGTTAGCGTAAAATGCGATTTTCAAATGTCATTTGTTTTCGAGTAATGACGTCATCGATTTTTTTTTAAATGGCAACACCATATTTTTTTCCTTGATTCTGAAAGATCGTTTAATTCTCTATCAGACAGTACTAAAATTTTGCCCTCTTACATAGGAAAGTTTTCGAGTAAATGACGATTGAATGTTAGAAAACGTAAATCAATTAAAATAAAGCAAAAACGTTATCAAGTTTAGTTTTTTGAATTCCATAGTTCTTTTTGGTCAACTGTTTTCCTGGGAGGTGGATCGGCAGACGCGGACCGATAGAATGGCCTGCAAGATCGTCAGATCTTACACCTCTTGACTATTTTTTATGGGGATACTTGAAGTCAAAAGTGTACATTAATAAACCACGCAATTTAGAAGAACTTTAAAATCGCATTCGAGACGAAATACGCAGAGTTACCCCAGAAATCATTCATAATGTGCAAGAAGAATTTCTTTACAGACTTGCGCATTGTCAAGAAGTTGGTGGATGGCAATTCGAACATTTAATTTAAGTATAAAATTTAATCAATTGTATTTTATTTTACATACCTCAGAATTGTTACTTTTTTATGGATAAAATTTTCGTTTTCTAACATTCAATCGTCATTTACTCGAAAACTTTCCTACGTAAGAGGACAAAATTTTAGTACTGTCTGATAGAGAATTAAACGATCTTTCAGAATTAAGGAAAAAAATATGGTGTTGCCATTTAAAAAAAAATCGATGACGTCATTACTCGAAAACAAATAACATTTGAAAATCGCATTTTACGCTAACATATGTATTTTTTAAATTCAAAATCGACCTGTTCGAGGATTTTTCCCAAAAAATAATTGTTTCGTCTTTATTGAATTTATTCCATACTTTTGGCGCATACTGTATAGTAATGCGCACTCTTGTTACGGTACTTTCGAAAAGTAACAAATAAATTCATTATTTTTGAAATTGAGTTTTCGAAAAAATCCTCTGGCACGTCGATTTTGTTTTAAAAAAAGGCACTTTTTGATATCGACCCACATTTGTGACGTCATCGTTGTTCGAGATATGACGTCATCGACAATGTTTTTAAATAGCAACCCCCAATTTTGACCATGCCATTTGAATGAGCGTGTCATTCTACATACATACATCATGAAAAATTATGGTGTTACATAACAAAAATTTCAAAAAGATAATGTTTGAAGATTTTAAAATTTAATTTTCACAAAGTTGGTATATACAAAATTTAAGCTGTAATTTGGACAATTTTAGAGATAAATCAATGAATAAAAAAACAAAATGCTCGCAAAAGAAGCAACTTTCATATAGAGTGTAATCACCTATTATACCATTACTTGATTAACACACAGGGTGAGTCAAAAATGAGTAAAAAAAACCTGACTCGAGTTTTTCCACTATCATCCAGGAGGCTTTGAGAAAATTTCGACGTCTTTAATTTTCTTTGAAAGATAAAGGAATTACCTACCAACACATAACAAAAAATAAAAATCGGCCGACTGGTTACAAGTAAAAAGTAAACAAAGTTAGGTCAAAAATCAAGTGCGTCACTTTTTTTGGAACTGAGTGTATTTTCACATGCTTATAAACAAAAGTGAACAATCTTATAGCAGGACTATGTAAGTTTATGTTGTAATGATATTTACATCTACAGTTGAATTTAAAAAATACGTATTTTGAAAGATTTCTGTGCCTAAAAGAGCGCTTTCTATCGTTATATATTCGTTTTACTTTGGTACCTTTGAATATTCGCTTTGAATACGGCGCCTTCAAGCATGTTCTATACCAAAATATTTTCGACATAACTTCCCCCTCGGCTACGATTCGGTTGCAAATTCCCTGTGTCACGCCCACGTTGCACTACAGCGGTAAAAGTAGCTGCATTTGGCACATGTCTACCGGGAAATCGTTTTGCGTACAATCGAGAAGCTGCTAAAGCATTTTGTCTTACTTCACCATAAATTAAAACGATATTCATCAACTTACTAGACACGGTAGCCATTTTTTACACTTGAAAAACTAATGTAAACACTATCGCAAAAATATTAATACTAAAAACAGCGATGTAAAAGTTGAAAATATTATAACTCCAATATTTTGTTTCTCGGAAACCATAAAAGAATTTTATAATTTTTTTTACATTCATTCCCAAATTTTTTGGATAAATTGTGATCACCCTGTACATAACTTACTTCAGATCATTACATCTGTAGATCTAGTAACTTCATAAAATAGTTATTATACAAAAGCGGCGGTTACATCAAAGATCGTTTCCCCAGCAGGATCCTTTGTGGTCTTTGCCCAAAACATATACAATCACGGATAGAGATAGACGTTACGCAATGCACAGCTACTCCACAATTGAAACCACTGTTTAGGAAATGAACAGCTTCATTCGTAGTCGCTTTTTACTTTTTACCAGAGCAAATTGAAATGTTGAAGCTCTGTATTTACTCTCAAATTATTATGATAGCAGTCCCGCAGCCATTAGTTATTTATACTACTAGATGAGTTTGCTAAAAAATGAATGTTTGGCACTTCCCGTATTTTTGTAAGAAAAAACAACTTTATCAGTGTTTGAAGTAAAAAATGGGTCGAGGCAATGAGATCCATTATCATCAGTGTTATTTAGCTTACATCAGGCATTATACACTGTAAAAGGCATCAATGTCTGGTATTTTCAGATTATCTGCAGAACTATTAGAACTAAAGGAGGTAATAAAGAGAATAGATGAACAGTTAGTTAAAAGGAGGCTATATATTAATGAGGAAATACTGAGTACATGGAACGGACGGAAGAAGTATATCAAAATGGCAAGTTTTTCAAAATAGATGGACAAACAGACAAATGGAGGGAAATATACAAGTTTGAAGAAGTTGAACAGCTCTCATAGTTATTAGGAACTATATTTGCCAGACAACTGAAAATAGGAGAAGAAATTGAAGGCAGAAGAATCAGGAAACAAATATCTAGGAGGACTGCGGGGGATACTGAGAAACAAGAATATTTCTAAGCAAAAAAGATAAGACTATGCAAAACAGTAGTAAGACCAGTAGTCACATCACCAGTGTAGTATGAAAGTTCAATAAAGCAGAACAAACAAGACTATAAGCGTGGATGAGAAACATTTTTAAAGGAAAAAGAACACAAGAAGGATAGGTCAAAAGAACGAATGATGAAATAAAAGATTTATACAAAGAATAGAGCATAGTAAACGTGGTAAAAGCACAAAGGTTAAGGTGTTTAGGGCATATTATTGAGAGGATGGTAGAGGCAAGGATACCAAAAATGGTAATGACACGAACAATTAGGGGTAAGAAGAGGAGAGAGCGACCGAAAGCAAGATGGAAAGAAAAAGCAAGATATAGAACGAAATGGAGAAGGATAGTCGGATTGACCGTCTAGGTTCGCGAGCTAGGTTTTACATGACTTTTCCTTGGGTTTTCAACCATTTAACTGTGTTTTCTAATTATTTATTTGGATATTTCTGTTTATACGACTATACACTTATTCGTATATGATTTTGTCTGTCTTGTTTTCAAATTGGAAATTAAGCTATATTTATATTTATCTATTGGATTGGATTTACTGGATGTAACAGATATGTTGAATGAACTTTCACCCTCCTGAATTACAGTCATTATTATGTGCTCGTTATACTATTATTTGTTACTTACTACTTCTAAATTTATGGCGAGGCAGGTGAGGCACTGCCTCGCCATCACTGAACTTTACATCGATCCAATTTTTAATAAATGTGCTGTAACTTTCCGTGGTTTCCTAGTACTCTCTAGTAATAGACGTATATTTCATCCCCTATCTCGAATACAATCCGAATTAATGAAGTATAACTTTAAGGAGCAAGTACGAGGGGACGCAGGGCAAAAACTTTATCTCTTAATGGACCCAACATTACCTTTCTTTGTATTTCCTGCTATTCAAATTCTTTCTAGAGGATAGTAGGGGAACATATCGAGGCGATGATGCTCTGATGGAAGAGGGCAAGACAAAAGTGTAAATGTTACTGTTATTACCGGCTGAGAAGAGGTCTTCGCTTTTTTTACTTGAATGCTTAGATGATTCGAGCCAAAAAACAACATGAACTTGGTGAATACACAGGGTGCTCCGTTTTTCATGGCTCATGTTGGAAACCGTAATATATACAGGGTGGCTCAAATTATAAATAAGTTGCGTCTTTTGATAGCCATTAAGATAAACCAAACAGATCTAACATATTTGTTGCCTTACTGAAATATTAAAGAAACTGCTCTCTAGCATCATTGTTTCACAATAGAAAGTGTTGAAATTTGGTACAGAAGGATATATAGAGAAATTGATTTTCGATTTTTCGAAAATTTCTGCGACCACTATTTTCGGTTATGCAACTTCTTTTTTTTCTTATGGACCTTGACGGTAACAGGTGTAGAATAAAATTACGACGTACACAAATCACATCCACAAGCGGTGCATCAAGCGGTTCTTTCAATTACATATTTTTATATTATTATTTTCCTTTTTGAAATTACTAATATATTTCTAGCTAGACAAATCCAGTTTTGAGATTTTCCTGTAGTTCCAGAGTTTATTATTGTTATTATTCAATATTAAGTTGCAATTTTAACACAGTGTCGGAAAAGTTTTGTATGTAATTTAAAAATACAGTTATTTGGGAGTAAATGTTATCGTTTGTGTCTGGTCCTTCAAGCTATTGGTAAAAATTGGCTCACATCTGTTGATAGATTTCGGAACTGCTCTAGGGGTGAGAAGCCAATTACTTGCATAATAAGAAGTGTGTGTTTTTTAATATTTTTCCATATTTTTTTCTGCATAAATAGCGAGTGAAACAGATTTTAAAAATAAACATAAAACATATAATAACAAAATAACCAGCTTGTTGTATGCGGTCAATATCAAGAGAAAACAAAGTAAAATGTTTAAAAGCAGTGTCAATCACATGCAGAGAAAATGGTGTCGTAGGCGCCGGTAACAGGTAGGTGTCACGGACAGTATGCGAAATGACCGACACCAGCCCTGTCCTCTGGAATTGATACCTGTGCTCTGGTCCAGGGTAAAGGAATAAGCTGTGGCAAAGTTAAGGCATAAGTGGAAACAAAACATGTAATATTTGTGGAAAGGGATTTGATACTTTCAATACAATTGAAAGTTAATATTAGATAGTTTTGCATCTTCTCAAACCGGACTAAGCTAATGGTTTCTTTAAGTAATGCACTGCTTGATGAATGTCGCGGTCCTCGACAAGTTTTTCATTGAAAAATCACAAAATATATTTAAAATTTGACATTTTTACTCCTGATTTTTTTTTTGTAAAAAAATTATGTATTCTACACAGTAAATATACTGCTGGTTAAAATATTTGTACTTATTTAAGGTTCACCCTGTATATACCCAGCTAGCATAGTAGTTCTATAAATTTAAAGTAATAGGAGTTTTATATTCTGTTAATATTTTATAATTGTATATAGAATACTAAATTGTTGCATTAATGTGGCATATGAGACTATTTTGCCTTCAGAAATTGAATTGTTTTTTAAATTTGTTGCAATAACGTTCTTAGAGCGTAATTTATAGAACATTTATAACATAACTGCTAATGTAGCCTTATAAGTGTGTACAATAACACAATTTTACAGCAACGGTGCTTACAGAATCAAATTACTGTAAAACCGATGCAAAATACTGCTTTATAGAATTATACCATCTCCTGTGACACTCTTATCAAATTATTCCGTAATGTCGCTTATAGTTTAATTATAGAACTATTGTATAATGCGTTGTTAAGTTACAATTCTGCTGCGGAAAACAAATTACAAATATGGAAACTGCTATCGAACTTAAGAGAAAAAGCTCTTTAAAGCAGTTATAGAGAATAATAATACAGTTGTCACAAAATCATTATAGCGTAAATAACTAACAAAAGCCTTTTTGTTCCATAAAGAAAGGCTATAGAACTATCATTTATATATGTAGGTTTCCCATACCCCCATCTGACGAGACCTGCCTGTAAAAGTACGAAATATTTTTATCAAAGTGTAATGGGGAAATTTGTATAACATAGTCGTGACTTGTAAAAATTATTATCTGCTTGCAGAAAAAAAATTTTATTACGAGAGATAAGATGTATTTGATTGCTAATAGAAACTGATTTTCTTATAAAAATTTAGTAACATATTTAATTTAGACCATTCCAAACCTTATCCATTTGCACTTCTAGATATTGAAGTTAAAGCATTTTATTAGATTTATTAATTAAGATTGAAAACCACATGGATATTAAGTGGCATAGATCTGTTATAGTAGTTGCTTACCAAGCATATTTGCTCTATAATCATTGCAATCGACACAAAAATGTCATATTAGTGAGAATCCATTGGAAGTACAAGATAATGCCTTTCTTTCTGTCGCCATATTGTGAAGAGAAAAAAAAAATCTTAATTAAAAATATATACAATATAAATAGGAGAAATGATAAGAATAATATGGATATACTTACTTTCCGACAATTTTATATACAGTTGGTTGTTAAATTCATCAATATAGAAACAATTTTTGTTTATTAAATTTCCAGCAGGTATAGGAAATATAAGGTTAACTGAGGGCGCGTCAAAAAATTACCGTTATGGACCACATATTTCACGATAAAACTTTTTCCGCATTAAAATGTACTGCTCGCTGATGGACAAACCAACTAAGCAATTAGTAATGTGAGTACTCCTATGCAGACTGATTAGATCCATCTTATTGGTTCTTATTGGCCCATCCATATTTCTAACATGAATGCGATACAGAAACAATTTGTTTTTAGAAGATACAATTAAATAGAACACCATTCAACACAAAAATTGTATAACGACGTGCTATAAAATTTTTATGAGATTGCTTTGTAACTGTGTTATAAAAATTCTTTAAGACTTGTGAAAACAATTCTACAAGTATTTCCTGCAAACCTTACAGAACCGCTTAAAGAACTAAAAGCTTCTATAGAACGGTGCCCATTTTTATGGTATAAGTGTTCTAAGAACGTTTTGAAAATGTTTTTGGAACAAACATTGCTCTATAAAATTTGCTCTGGAAACGTTACGATTTTTATAGAGCAGGAAATTGTTAGCTGGGTATGTACAAAAATCGTCAACGTTTTCTTACAAACTCCAACTAAATGGTTCAAGAGGAAATTATCCCTTGTTTTCATTCTTACCGATTCCTTATATCTAAGTTTTGCATATTTTCTAAAAAGTTCTAACTGATTTGTTTTGTGATTTCGCTTGTAGGTGATAATGGGTACAGGAAAATATTCAGTAGGAAACGCCATTAAGTACTTAAAAGATTTCATCGTAGTAATTCTGAACACAAATATTTATTTGATAACCTCTTACAGCTAATCTGGCAGGTCCAGTGTTGCTTTATCCATTAAGGGCCGCGTTTTAGTCGTCGAAAATCGCCCAAAGACAATCCACTCAGGATGTGGCGGTTCCAATTAGCGTAAAGCCGAACTAGAGCTAGATACATTTTCGCGTAGAAGATCGGTGTTGCAGATTTCTTTACTCGGTAGATTCGCCTAACGTTTTATCCGTAGGATCAGAGACGTATTAAGGAAAATCGGCCTAAAGTACAGAAACAACAAAACAATATCAGTATCTGCACAGAATATAGTCATAACATACCAGGATGTTTCTATAAGGTTTGTTGGGATAAATAATATACAATAAATTTTTGTTCCAGGAAAAAGTAACACATTATTGAAACAAATTTTTAGATATATTATTTTTCCGATAATTATCTATACTATTACTAAGAATGTCGATTTATTTAATAACTGAGAGGTAGATCCTGTATGTCGAAAAGCGGTTAGATAAAATACTTGCAATAGTTTTGTTGGTTTTCATCTTTTAATATATAGGTATATATTTAACTTTATTTGTAGTAAAATATTTAGCCAAAAGAAATTTATAAAGTACGGCTACAGTAAAGACATGGAAAATCGTTTAATACAATAATGATACCTGAAGTAAATTACAAATTTTCCCAATATTACGTATATACGAGTATTTGTATATCTATCAAATACAACTGAAAAAGTTATACGATAGGTAGTGAAGCACTGAGTCGTACACCGTACCGAAATTTACAGAATTATTTCAGCGCGACGTCTTTGAAAAAGCCAGGTCAAAGCGCAACCGCCAAACAGTCCGAGGACTGGTTTATACGAGGTGACCCAGTCATGAATTCTGTTTCTGGCGTTGACAAGGATCGATATTAATATCAATGAAATTAAAAAACAAATGACTTTTTGTAACTATTTTCCGTAATATGACTTTATTAAAGAAACTGGATACCTACCCATTAAAATTGGTTAAATAATTTTATTTCGTTGGAATAATTACATATGTGTATCAAGTTTGTAAAAATTTGTTGGCGTAATTTTTCCAAAAAATAACATAGAACTTCTTAAACATATATTAATACAGTAAGACATAGTAACCTAACTATCAGCAACTTTGTAATATATTTTCTTTTTATAAATTTTTAAGATTAAGTTTTGCAACAGCGTTTCATGTTTTATTACATATTATGTATATATTTATGATTTTAAAGTAAAATAAATACATACTCTTGTATATAGTGAAATGAAATAGTCGAAAGGAAAGTTAGTACATGGGTGGTGATATAATATTTTTAAAAATTCACTTTTTAATTGTTAGCCAAATGACTTTTCACAAATTGCTAAACATGTCAAGAAAAGCATCCTCCATTGCTATTATGTAATCCAGAATATTTCTAGAGCTACCAAATGATTTTTTTGTCTTAATACATACATGTTTTATTCAAAGGTTATTTGTTTTCATTTTAATTCTCATGCGTAATAATATATATACAGTTTCTTATAAAGAAATGATACGGATTTCTATTTTGCTAACTCACCTATAATTTTTATAGTTAGAGAAGGAACGACAGATTTGTATTTGTATTATTAGTTTATAACTCTGATCTGCAGAAATATCACCATATTTATGTGTTTCTCTAAAGCATAAAGCATTATTTCTGTAAGAAAGTTCTTATACAAATATTTGCTGAAAATTTACCTTTTTACAGAAGAAAAATCTGAGTCGTAAACTATGTTTTGGAATTTATTATTATATTGTGTTTACCTCTTTTCATTGGAAAATGGTCCCCATGGAACCTATCGTATGCAGTAAAAAACCCATCTGCAGACTAACGATGTCTGGACATTATTAAATAAAATAAGTTCACTACGAATTGTTTGAGATACTCTATAAATCACAAGAATTTGCGGCGCGTAACAACCTATTCAGTATCGTGATTTAGGTAATCCGGTCCCGAACACAGCATAGGTAGACTCCATATACTGTGGTCCCGAAGGTCAATAGTCAATACAGATATAAATGTGTCGTGTATCAAATGTACACGCACTAGATGGTCAAAGCAGTCGCAAGATTGCTAATAAGTGTGCGCCTGAAAAAAGAAATTATTTTAATAGATTTTCATATAGATAGTTATTCGATTACCATCACATTATTTGACATTTATTTATGTACGAAACATTCTTCATTGTCATAAAGTAACATTGAAATAAAACAGTAAAAAAAAAAAACGTTTGGGACTTTTAAATTAGATAAATATTTATAAGGTTGCACTGACTTTTACAGTATTTGCCTATTTCTTCAAGATTTTCATGGACAGAATAGGAAAAAATGATAAAACATAATAATAACGTAATCTATTAATTTATAATTGTTCCAAGTCGTTCTATAACTAGAGCTAAATTGTTACTATTATAAGAAGGTAATGTGACAAATAACAACGATACGTGATGATAAAATTTCTGATTTAGCTGCCTGAATGTTCAGTTGCTAATCGATTTAATGTTACCACTAAAATGTAAGGTGAAAATTACTTAGTGTTCATACACAATTTTATTGAAAATTCTTTGTTTCCTTATTAAATATCATATGATTTCTGCTTCATACAAAGCGCAATATTTTTTTTATAAAAGAATGAAGTGTGTACGCTACTGGTCTTTTTCATTTCATTTACATGAAGGTTTGTAAAAAAAATATGGTATGCATACGTATAAAAAATATCCAATACATATAGGTAAACTCGTACCGTTACAATTAGCGCAAATTTAATATTCAATTACTTTTTTAAAATTCTGATATTATAGTAAACAAACCGCCAGAAATTAGTTTGCTTTAAAATTGCCAACATAAAAATAAAATGTCATTATTACTATTGAATAAATTTAACTTAATTTTAAAATCCATCGGGCGCACCTAATTATAACATTGACGCGATCCACTGCGTATCGAGCCATAAATATGAATCGCTCCCTAAACCGAAGATCTCTATTCAGTTTCTGGAGCCAACAACTCATCGAGACGGCAACAGTGATGGAAATAATGTACTTCATGCTTTAGCTTAGAGCTTTATTATACTGTGTAATTTAAAATATGGAATAAATGATTAATTTTTAGTCCTAATAGTAACGTACATTCCTATATTACATTAAGCTCAGTTACGTCAATTTTTCATCAAATAATATTAACTAGAAAGGTACAGCAAGGTTGCTGCCCGACCTTGGCTGACTTTTATTGACAATAATTTTTAAAAGTAGCTGGCATTTCATTTTAAAAAGATGTAAAATTCTGTCAATTTTGTGGTTTTTTCATGTTTGGTTACTTTAACACCCTGTATTGCAAATGTTGAACCGGGTTATCTTCATTTGATGCTGAAATTTGACAAACATTTTTTTTAATTCGTGACATTTAAGAATTTTTAGAAATTCGTTTGATTTTTCAAACAATCTGTGTTCTACTAGATCTTTGTTAAGTTTTAAAAAAAATTGTTTAAATTCCATAAACTGAGGAATTTTAGATATTGGTTTTGTTTTTCTAAACACCCTATATTTTTTCCTTAATTAGTGTTCTAACAGACCCTTGTTAAAAGTTTAATCAAAAATCCCCATCAAATTTCGTAATTTTTATGGATTTTAGAGATTGGTTCGGTTTTCTCTAAACACCCTGTATTTTTTCGTTAATTAGTGTTCTAACAGACCCTTGTCAAAAATTTCATCAAAAATTTCGGTTAAATTTCATAATTTTTAGGGATTTTAGAGTTTGGTTCGGTTTTTCTAAACACTCTGTATTTTTTCGTTAATTAGTGTTCTAATAGATCCTTGTTAAAAGTTTACTCAAAAATGTTGCTCAAATTTCGTATTTTTTAGGAATTTTAGAGATTGGTTCGGTTCTTTCTAAACACCCTGTATTTTTTCGTTAATTAGTGGTCTAACAGACCCTTGTTACAAGTTTAATCAAAAATGTTGGTCAAATTTCGTAATTTTCAGGGATTTTAGAGATTGGTTCGGTTTTTCTAAACACCCTGTATTTTTTCGTTAATTAGTATTCTAACAGATCCTTGTTAAAAGTTTAATCAAAAACCTTGGTCAAATTTCGTAATTTTTAGGGATTTTAGAGATTCGTTCGGTTCTTTCTAAACACCCTGTATTTTTTCGTTAATTAGTGGTCTAACAGACCCTTGTTAAAAGTTTAATCAACAATGTTGGTCAAATTTCGTAATTTTCAGGGATTTTAGAGATTGGTTCGGTTTTTCTAAACACCCTGTATTTTTTCGTTAATTAGTGTTCTAACAGACCCTTGTTAAAAGTTTAATAAAAAATGTTGGTCAAATTTTGTAATTTTTAGGGATTTTAGAGTTTGGTTCGGCTTTTCTAAACACTCTGTATTTTTTCGTTAATTAGTGTTCTAATAGATCCTTGTTAAAAGTTTACTCAAAAATGTTGCTCAAATTTCGTATTTTTTAGGAATTTTAGAGATTGGTTCGGTTCTTTCTAAACACCCTGTATTTTTTCGTTAATTAGTGGTCTAACAGACCCTTGTTACAAGTTTAATCAAAAATGTTGGTCAAATTTCGTAATTTTCAGGGATTTTAGAGATTGGTTCGGTTTTTCTAAACACCCTGTATTTTTTCGTTAATTAGTATTCTAACAGATCCTTGTTAAAAGTTTAATCAAAAACCTTGGTCAAATTTCGTAATTTTTAGGGATTTTAGAGATTCGTTCGGTTCTTTCTAAACACCCAGTATTTTTTCGTTAATTAGTGTTCTAACAGACACTTGTTAAAAGTTTAATAAAAAATGTTGGTCAAATTTCTTAATTTTTAGGGATTTTAGAGATTGGTTCGGTTTTTCGAAACACCCTGTATTTTTTCGTTAATTAGTGTTCTAACAGATCCTTGTTAAAAGTTTAATCAAAAACCTTGGTCTAATTTCCCAATTTTTAGGGATTTTTGAGATTGGTTCGGTTATTTCTAAACACCCTGTATTTTTTAGTTAATTAGTGTACCAACAGACCCTTGTTAAAAGTTCCATAAAAAAATTTGTTTAAATTCCATAAATTTTTAAGGTAGTTTTTTCGTTAATTTGTCTTGTACTAGACCCCTGTTAGAGGTTTTATCAAAAAATTTCTTTTAATATAGTAATTGAAAAAACATTACTATTTCGTTGTGATTTGCATGACGCTGTACTTGCTGTTATCTCCTCCATAATGTTCAACATCAATAATGATACTTTCTGAATTTTGTATAACAATTTGTGTGTGATTTGCTAGGTACTACTACTACTGATAATAAGCATTAAAAAGCTAGTCCGACCCTGACGGATAAAAAAAATACTGAAGTGCCAATACCCTACAGACCGTAACTAACGGCATCTTTTCGATAGTGTCCCAACTAAAACATGCTGAAATTAATTCACGTCCTTTAATTTTTGGTGAAGAAACGTGCTAGAAAACAAATTTACCTATGCAAAGACCGTGAATTGCACCTTTTAGCCTTGTTGTAATTACTGTGATAAATACTCAATAATTTATATCAGTTCAAGTGTTAATGTCTTTTAAAAAGTATCCTCCCGGTTGTGACAGTGATTATAATACCGCATACGATTTCTTCAGTGCATAATTGCCCTATAAAGTTCTGAAACGTAACAATGAAACATAGGAGGCGAAAACATGGTTTTCTTCCCATTTCCTAATGACTTACCAGCCTATAAAATATGTCACACCCTGGAGAAAACTTGTATGATTGGCACAGTGAAGAGATATTTTTTCTAACTTGCTTAGATTTTTCTTTAACTGCGACAAGAAACACCTATAAATTCGTTGAAAAATGCACACAAAAACGCCCCCCTTAATATAAATTTTCCCGCCTCGCAAGCAGTTGCTGCAGTCTACGTGAGTGCGCCGTTGAGCATTTTAATCCAACCGTGAATCGTCTTGGCATAAGTGCGAAAAGCGTTATTTACACCACATAGAGGGTTCAATCTATTGTTAAAGAACCCTCGTGGGAGAATGTTTCATCCATATAAGTTTCCATTTCATTTAAAGAATATAAATGGAAAATAACTGCGAAATCTATAATTTTTGGTATAATAAAAACAATATTTCTCATTTAAGGATGTACGTTTTTGAATAAATTTGCGAAGCAGGATTTTTTGAAATCTATTTCAACATTAATTCCTGGGAAATCAAGAGAGCGATATGAAAATACATACAATATTTTCAAGAAATGATGTGAGACCAAAAAATCAACATATTACCAAGAAAAATAATGGTGTCTAAAGAAACGACAAATTTAAATCTCCTGGAAGCTTATGGGCAGAGTATTAACTGTCAAAAAGTACAATTTTTGTGACTCGCTTGACATTTCCAAATTTTCGACATTAATTGGCTACCTTAGACGGAAAAGTGTTGGTTATAGACCAAAAAAGACCCATGGTGTTAACTGTACAATCTACGCATTTAATTTCAACATCAATAAATATATTTAAAATACATTCTTTTAAATCAATTAAATTTTAAACTGACTTCTAGAAAACCGATTCCAAATCAATGCGATGTTAAAAATGTCTATTTTGACAGTTATGTATTTACCGTCTTAGAACGGTAAGAGAATTCCCTACCGTTTTGTTAACCTTTACAACCAGTAAGCGCATCCTACTGTCTTAGAAACAAACATGGTTAGTGAACTAAAAAAGCTTGATCGTGCAAAAAAGTCTTTTAAGCACTAAGAATGCAACAGTCGAGCAAACACTTGCCGAGAAATAATTAAGCACTCTTTTGTGTACTAAGCATCATTTAATGTTTTTCAAATGTACTTCAAGCATTTGAATAGTACTCAGTTTTTAATTATGATCATCCATATAGTGTGGTTAAAAAGGTCTTGAAGATCCTGCACCTGTGCTTGACCTCAAACACTTGCAAATACTGTCAAGCTTTCTAATTGAAATAATTAGTCTTTAGCAATAGCAACTGAGGTACAAAACACAAAAATGTTCTTCTGGTACTTTAAGCATAGTTCGTCAGGCCTTAACAAGACTTCAAGCACGCATAGAACGCAACATCGTCTTGAGCAAGCATTTCATTGTACTCAAAAATTAAATAAAAATAGTTACTCTTAGATATTAACTTAAAAATAGCTCATCATACAGAACCTAACCATTGTTTCGATCGGTTGGGCACGAATAAAAAATTTAAACGCGAACTTGAATTTGTATCTTTATATTCTCGAGAGACGACGTAATAATCTTGTTTTAGAAGTCTTTTTTGTGCTGAAAATTCAATTCACACGGAACCACTCCTTTGACAACTTTGTTGGGTTAAGAATGAATGAAAGGGAAGGGGCCCTTTTAATTGTTTGAAATGTTTTAAATTTCTCAGATGTGGGAAGAGCTTAATTGTTTGGTAATTAGTATTCGACGTTTTTGTTATTAGGTACGATTCTTGTGTATCTGAATGTAATTTGTACAAGAAATTTCTCAAGTTTGCCGTAACCTCAATAGGTTTGACTACCGATGATTTTATTTAGAAGGACTTAAACCAATGGTTTATTGTCACCGATTTATATCCATTTCCAATAAGCAACCATTACTCTAAAGTTCCATGTATCTCAGAGAATAAATCGGGAATTATTACACAAAATTTGTTCAATGAACTAATCTAGGTCGCTAGTTCGTTCAGTTCTTTATAATTTTAGCGACATTATACACACGTAATCTTGGCGATTGCAGTTTGATTTACGTTGTCTTATTTAAGAATATTTAATTGTCGTTAAAAACTAATGACCTTGTTTATTGAAAGGGAGCAACGTCAACTTTACTTTTATCAACCTTCAGTACGGTAAGGTTGATAGAAAGAGTTTTCTGGTTGAGAAATATTATTACATGGACAAAACATGGCTCAATGAGAGACATATTATTTACAAAGTGTGGCAAGTAATGTGACAAATGCTCGACAAGCAGCAATAGAATTTTGGTCCACTGGTTTAAGAATGCCATCTAGAAAGAGTCGTCGTTTGATAGTGACACATATAGGAAGTGATAGCGGATTTCTGGAGGATGGGGAACTGATCTTTCAATCAAAAAAGACCGGAGATTACCACGAAGAGGTGAATGCAGACGTTTTTCTTGAAAATTTGGAACCCCAGACTGTCGTCGTTATGTACAATGCTCCATACCACAGTCGAAGATGTGAAGAAATGATGGAGGAAAGAGAACTCCAAGAATGGTTACTTAAAAATTTAATATTTATTCAGTGCTCCTTTTTTCTCGGGATATATCAATCCTAAATACACAACGTATTTGACTTTTGTTACATTTCCTAATTTTTTATATTAGGTTAAAACTTACGGATAGACTTCTTTTCGGCTTCCTCAGAGACTTAACGGACTTGGGGCGCTATACGAGCAAATATGATCGATAAAATATCACATTAGGTCAACGTTCTGAATAAAGAATAGCTATCATTTGTCAGGAGTGCAGCTGTTATCCCGGGAGATGCCGTAGAGTACATAATAATGTTATTAAGGTCTTTTAATTTCCTGCTCGTGTCTAATTTAATTTCAATTTCGTTCGTTTCCTGACGTTCTCTCCCGCTATGTCTCTAAATAGGAAGGAAGGCCGCTGAAGCCTACGGAAGTTCAGCTTTGGAACGAGTCAGTTAGGTTAATACGGCGAAAATATAGAATTCCTTCGAGTTCATGAAACACCAGAGGAGGCTTTTGGGCTGGAAGAATATATGAAACAGATAAATTTGAATTTATTACGTATAATATTAACATTGCGCGATGTGTGGAGTCTTCGATTTAGGAAGCGGCGGTCGGGGCTATAAAATAATATTTTCTATACGACCATTAGTGAATGTAATAATTCCGAAATCACTTTTATTAATAGAATGTAAAAATTCTCACTCTTGAGTATTCTCGGTATTTTTAGATACTTTGTGTATTTTTGGGTACTATCAAGGTAATAATGGGATGCGATCTGCCGATGGCACAGTTTAAATATAGGTAAACAACTGACCGACGCAATGGCAAATATAAAAATTATTAAAAAAAATACTAAAATATTTTCTGTAAAATTTTTCAGAGGCACTGTTAAACCACTATGTGGCCGTTTATTGTCTTCGTAAGCCTTTAGTTTAGAAAATAATATAGGGTGATTTGAATTAGATAGATTCTATTGCAAAAATAATGACACTTCCTCAAATCAGTTTTTTGACTACTGGATGTTCTGTGTAGAAATTTCAATAGATTTCTGTGGGTGAGTGGAACAACTAAGAACTAATGCATAGAATTGAAAGTAGATTTCATTATGAATATGTCAGTAGTTCGATATAAATAGCCAAATTCAACTAAACAGTGTCATTATTATTGCAACAGATTGTACAGTACAGTACCATATAAACAAGTATCATATGAATGTTTTATTCATATGATACACTCACATACCATTCCCCTCTTCTGTTAACAAATTTTAGTATGGTATAATTTTTTAAACTTTATCTTTAAATCAATATATTACATGTTATTCGATACGACGTGTTAACGATAAGTTTGGTCAAACTTCTCCGACATATACTGTTGATGAAAAATATGTAATAAAAAGTGAGTGAAAGTCGATAATAAAAATTTAAATATTGCTTAATTAAATAATAATTTTAGGGACACCCTGTATAGATCGAATATTATGATTTCATAGACGAGGAAGAAGTTTGTTTTTAGTTAGCTTGAAGGAGGCATAGTGTAGATATTGGCACCCTTCTTGGGTGCGCCAATGAGTTTATGATACATTTTATGTAATCCAAAATGTTCTTTCCAGATGTATTCAGACCGAGTCAAAGGAGTCCTTAAAAAAATCTATATTATTTACGTAGATCTGTAACTGGAATGATTTCTAAGAAAATGAAAGACGTATTTAGATATCTGGGTATTTGAGGGTATTTTGGGTAATTAACGGGATTTTTAGGTACTTAAGGATATTATTGGGTAATAGTCATAGGTATTCTTTGAGCACTTGAGGGTAATTCGTGGTTTTTTGGGTATTTTTGAGGTATTTGCTTATTTGATGAGGTATTTTTTTGGGAAAATAAGGTATTTACGGGTAATATTTTTAAAAAACGGTATTTCATTGTACAAATTTCAAGCAGTGGTTTATCCGTCGATATTTATTGTGAAATACTTGCTTCTTATGTGCTTGACATGTATTTTCAAATCTACAGGGCGATTCAGAACTTATCTAAAATTTGGGAATGGATGCGTCATGAAAAATGGGGTCAATAAATATCGTATTTTTTTTTATAAAATCAGTTTCCGAGAAAGAAATTATTGAAGTTTGAATAGTTTCAACCCTTACATCGCTGGGCTAGTGTAGTCTCTAGCCAGGCGATTTCAAATATCCGATTAATACTTATCGTATCGTACCTTTTTTGTGATGCAAGTATTTGCATTAGTTTTTCAAATATCAAAAATGGCTTACGTCTATAGCAACTCGCAGTTGAGGTATATCTTTTAATTTATGGTGAAGTGAAAATACGATAACTGAGGGGTAAACCACTGCTTGAAATTTGTACAATGAAATACCATTTTTTAAAAATATTACCCGTAAATACCCAAAAAAATAAGCAAATACCTCAAAACTACCCAAAAGTCACGAATTACCTCCAAATGCTCAAAGAATACCTATGACTATTACCCAATAATATCCTAAACATATCGTTAAATACTCAGAAATACCGAAAAGTACCCAAAAACACCCTTAAATACCGAGATATCTAAGAAACGAAAAATACATTAAATGACCCACGAGTTCACTTAATATACCTTTAATTTTCCAAAACTGTCTCATAGTTCTTTAGAAATTATTACATCTACAGATCTACGTAAATAATATATAATTTTTTAAGGGTAAATTAGTTTCTAATCCTTATTCAGTATAAGTAAACATATCTAAACTCGTGTCCAAATTGGTAGGATATTGTGGATTATCATATTGCGACTGATCGTGGAATTGATACTTAGATCAATCCCTCCACTCGATCTGAATATATCTGAAAATAACATTTTGGATTACATAAACTGTATCATAAACCCATTGGCGCACTCAAGAAGGATGCCAATACCTGCCCTATGCCCACTTCAAGCTAACTAAAAACAAACTTCATCCTTACCTATGAAATCATAATATTCGGTCTAAATTGGGTGTCTCTAAAATTATTGTCCGGATCCCAAATACTCATCGGGTAAAACAAAATTCTTTTATGGACAAGTATAAATGGATGGTATAGACGGAGAGTTCAATTTTAGCCCTAGCTTTTTTTTCGTCATCTATCACTAGAATTAGATAATTGTTGTTTACATAAAAAGGCTTCTTTTTTATTAAATAGAATATGAATATGACAGGAAAACCTAATTTAGCAATATTTTAGTTTTTATTATAGGCTCATTCACTTTTTATCACATATTTTTCATCAATAGAACATGTCGGTGAAGTTTGACCAAACGTATCGTTAACACGTCGTATCGTACCTATAATATGTAGTATATTAATTTAAAGATAAATAAGTTTAACAAACTATACCATATTAAAATTTATTAACAGAAGAGATGAATGTGCTAGTATGTCAGTGAATATTTTTTACGCCTTATAAAACATTCATAGAGGGGATAGGGAAAAATAAGAATTAACGGAATCACTCTTCAAAAAAATTCCAAACTTATTTATAAAGCCAAAAAAAATTGTTTTTGATATTATTTTAAATCCTTATTTAACGCCGCCAATGTAGAGTAAGCAACAAACAAGCAAGTTGGTTGCCTACTCTACAAGCATTCAACAGTCGCTCAGTCGGTATCGCTGTCATAATTCAATTCCTGTGTTTACGTTGTAATTTTGTGTTCTTCTTCAGTTTTTAGTGCCTTTTTAATTTTAATTTTTAAACGTTTTATAGTTATTAACACATTTGTGTTGGGTGCAGATACTTTCCCACAATATAGTTCGCCGATTTGGTTTTCTAGGTTATGGGACAAGACTGCCGCGGTTACATTAAATCTTGTCTATTATCTATTCCTTTCGTTCGATTTTGTTATAATAAATAGGCATTTTATCTAATTGTACCTACGGAAAGTGTTTTTTATCGGTAGTGAGTGGTTGTAATGAGCGAATATGTAGTTTTACCAGTTTATAACGAAATAATGAAAAACGAATACAAAATACTGGAGCTAACTGGATTAACTGTTACCTATCTATCAGGTATTATTACTAATAAGAATGTTAATTTTTGTCGTTTCTACATTTAGAAACGCTACAAAAAGACGACCGCATAGTAATTGACATTGTTGACAGATGTAAGCTTTATCTATGAATCTAAGCCATCTCATTCGATTCTTATCATAGGCTACGATGTTCCGTAGGGAAAAAGAGTTTTGCCCCATTTTTTAAATATTAAGCTAAAATTCTGGAATAATTTTTATATTGTCTTTTAGGCCTCCCTGAGCATGTGGTTAAATTTTTTGTACTTAGTCATAGTTAACCCTGTATAGAGTACTGTACTGTACAATCTATTGCAATAATAATTGCACTGTTTAATTGCGAATTGGCGATTTATTTCGAACTGAATTCGTAATTAAATCTACTTTCAATTTTAAACATTAGTTCTTAGTTGTTCCACTCACCCACAAAAATCTATTGAAATTTCGACACAGAACATCCAGTAGTCAAAAAACTGATTTGAGGAAGTGGCATTACTTTTGCAATAGATTGTATCTAATTCGAATCATCCTATATTATTTTCTAAACTAATGGCTTACGAAGACAGTAAAGTGCCAGATAGTGGTTTAACAGTGCCTCAGAAAAAACTTACAGACTATTTAATATCTAGAAGATATTTCTGTATATATTTTTAATAATTTTTATATTTGCCATTGGTCAGTTATATTCAAACTGTACCATCGTCATAACGCATGCGCGATTGCCATTGTATTTAAAAATTGGCGGGAAAATGCTAATTTTCTCTGAAAATATCCATTAATTACCTACGTAATACCCAGTAAATACCCATTATTGCCTTGATAGTACCCAAAAATACACAGAGTACCTAAAAATACTGGAAAAATACCTATAAATACGCACAAATACCCAAAAAATTCTAAAAGTACCTTTACTTACCTACAGCTTGTACAGTAAAATACCCCAGTGGTTTCCCCCTCGGATAACGGTAAACATGTTGGGAAAACGGTGTGCAATGAGTGCAAGTGTAGTGCAAACACTGGAAATTTGCAAACGAATCGTGAAAGAGATGGAGGTTCAGGACCTCTACGACGCATTGCAGCAGTGTGTCATACATACACAGTTCTATCCGTACCATATAGACGATGAGGACCGGCATCATATCCACCACGATCTCCTGACTTTAAATCATTTGGACTTTTGGATTTTTGTGAAGTATGTTGCACCCAAGTGGACACTATTAATGATTTACGCAGACGTATGAAAGCTGCTGCCAATACATTATAAGTTCAAAACGGACAAGAAGCAGGAACATGTGTGTTAGTTTGTAGAAACTAGGTAAGACGGGCCCAAAATGTTGTTGTAGCATCAAGTATGTCAAACTGTTTTAGTAATTAAAACCACAAAATAATTCTGTTAATAATTAATAATAATACGGCAAAAGCAGTTGAATTCACTGTATAGAAATAGGTGTTGTAAAATGTAATTTATTTCTTTCCCTGATTTATCGAAAGGAAGCATACTATTATTTGCCACCTATACGTGGGAGCTTCGAAATGTTGTAGTGATAATATGAAATCCATCATTGGCTTTACTATCACTCAACAGACAACATTGTTGTGAAAAAGGAAACACCACATCTTTAATGTAGGTTTTGTAATAATTAATAAAGTAATAACAAAATAATAAAATAAATTCAACGTATTCCATTAACAAATTTGAATGATTTTACAAATCTGTAATTTATACTTGATAACTTTATCATCAAAACTCAGAGAGTAGCGAATTAAAGAACGACATTTGGAAATTACTATTCAATTTAATTAACTTAATTTTATCTACCCGATGCTAAACCATCTGAAGTCTCAAATGTCTTGAGAAACTTACTTCACCTTCATACCTACTTCGACCTCGCCTTCTTAATCTCAGGGGCTCTATATGTCTCAATGACTTTCATTTTTAAGGCAGAGAGAGGGTGGTCTCATCCCCCTGTGCTTCGAGTACACAATTTTCAGACAGATTGAACAGATTCTCCTGTAACTCTGTAGTAGCTTTGATTTTCACAATTCACTGTCAATGGTAGGACATCAAGTGTCTTGACATTGCGAGAAACAAATCTGTTCTTCAGAAGAAAATTGAAAACTGTAGATCTAGTAACTGTGTAATAGCTTTTAAATAATACTTTTATTTGCCGATACTGTTACATTTTTAGGATTCTACAATAGAAATTAAATTAACCACACGGTACTTTTAGCAGTCTGAAAACGTTTAATAACGCTAAATAATCCGAATATCTCGGAGACTTACCACTGATTATTTCCCCTAGATTGAATTTTGGCGTAACGACCAGGACATTGCTGCGAGAATTCAAATAGCCCCGCTGTCGCTAATGTCCCTTGTAGTGTATTTTCACCCTGAGCTTTATCCGTTTCACTGTTATAGTGTTAGCGGGGATTATTGTAATTATGGAAGGGTCGTGGTGCATTTACTTTTCAAAGTATTTATCTGTGTTTGCCAAAATAACGGGACCTTGCATAAGAAATTTTGTATAGAGTCAAGAGTGCTAATTTTTTTGTCACTTCTTCGGCTGTTTAAAATTAAATAAATATATAATTCTGCGAGGTCACAACCATAAACATTAATTGTTGTCTTTTCTCTTAGCTAGAATCGTCTATACAGGGTCATTCTGAACGCGGAGTAGTAATTTTAGTATACGCCTACACTGAGAAAAGACAACCGCAATAGTTTCCTTCATCATTTTAATTGCTGCCGCAAGAATATTTTTCTTGAAATGAAACAAAGATGATTAAATTAAAATTACGCTATTTAAACTAAGAAAGAAAAGTGTAGCTGCTTAATTCATCGATTTATTTTCTATTAAGATTTTATTTTATTTGATCACAACTTCTAATAATTTAATTCAATGATTTTGCTTTATTGTTTTTATTTTCATATTTATTTTACATAAAATTACACTTATATTAAATGAACTACTATTTTGTTTGACTAAATTATTAAATTAACCAATTTTAATTAATTTTCCAACCAAAAAAAATACTTTAATTTCAAAGCGTAAATTATTTTAGTTTAACACTATGAAATGTCGATTCAAGTATTTAACGTTTTAATTGAAAAGTTCGCCGTATTTCTTGTAAAATGATCAAATTTATGATGTTTTTAGGTATAGAAATCTCGAAAAATAAAACACGTGGAACAAAAGTAATATCAAAAATAAAAATCTTGATGTTTTGTTATCCACTTTTACTATTTAAAGTCTCGTAAAATAAAATAATAACTTTTAAAAAGCGTTTGTAAGCCACACATTATTTTGCTATTCTAACCCCACATTTTAATAATTATTTTCACATAAATACTTATAAACAAAAGTGAATATTCTTATACAGTATGCGCCAAAAGTATGGAATAAATTCAATAAAAAAGAAACAATTATTTTTTGTGAAAAATCCTCGAACAGGTCGATTTTCAATTTAAAAAATACATATTTTAGCGTAAAATGCGATTTTCAAATATCATTTGTTTTCGAGTAATGACGTCATCGATTTTTTTTTAAATGGCAACACCATATTTTTTTCCTTGATTCTGAAAGATCGTTTAATTCTCTATCAGACAGTACTAAAATTTTGCCCTCTTACATAGGAAAGTTTTCGAGTAAATGACGATTGAATGTTAGAAAACGTAAATCAATTAAAATAAAGCAAAAACGTTATCAAGTTTAGTTTTTCGAATTCCATAGTTCTTTTATGGATCACGTAGGTGAAAATCTTTGCAAAGTGTCATTGTCACACCGACTTTCTAATAAGTATTGTAAGCGACATAGAAATTATTATTCAATTTAAAGTATTATGCACATTTAACTATTACTCAAAGAATTGAAATTTTAATTCTTATCGGATGCGGGAATATGACTAGAACTCAGCAGGAAGTTTGCGATTTATTTAATGAAAAATATCCAGATCGCTTTATCAGCCAATCAACAGTCAGTAAGGTAGAGTCTAAATTTAGAGAAACTGGCAATGTTGTAAATATTCGAAAACCTGGACGTCCAAGCATTAATGAAAATCAGAAACAGAACATTTTGATAAGTATGGTGGATAATCCTCATAATTCTTCACGATTGGTTGCATTAAACAATGACACTAGTCAGAGCACAGTGCTACGTATCTTGAGGAAGGAAAAATATCATCTCTACAAAATTCAACTTGTGCAGGAACTCAATGAAGATGATCCCGATCGCCGCTTACACTTTTGCGAAATTCTAATGGATTTATGTCAAGGAAATAGAAATTTACACCGGCAAAGACTTTTTTCAGATGAGGCCACATTTTGTCTGAATGGTACAGTAAACCGTCAAACTTGCAGATATTGGAGTCGGGAAAATCCTCATTGGATGGCAGAGGCACATACCCAACACCCTCAGAAATTAAATGTGTGGGCTGGAATAGTTGACGACAGAATAGTAGGGCCTTTCTTCTTTGAAGGAACCCTTACAGGACAAAGATATTTAGAGTTTCTAGAAAATGACCTTGTTCCAGCCCTTGCAGTAATGTTTCCTAACGATAATGACCCTGACATTCCTGACGATACCATATGGTTTCAGCAAGACGGTGCACCTCCGCACTATGCGCGCCCTGTACGAGATTTGTTGGACAACTGTTTTCCTGGGAGGTGGATCGGCAGACGCGGACCGATAGAATGGCCTGCAAGATCGCCAGATCTTACACCTCTTGACTATTTTTTATGTGGATACTTGAAGCCAAAAGTGTACATTAATAAACCACGTAATTTAGAAGAACTTCAAAATCGCATTCGGGACGAAATACGCAGAGTTACCCCAGAAATCATTCATAATGTGCAAGAAGAATTTCTTCACAGACTTGCGCATTGTCAAGAAGTTGGTGGATGGTAATTCGAACATTTAATTTAAGTATAAAATTTAATCAATTGTATTTTATTTTACATACCTCAGAATTGTTACTTTTTTATGGATAAAATTTACGTTTTCTAACATCCAATCGTCATTTACTCGAAAACTTTCCTATGTAAGAGGGCAAAATTTTAGTACTGTTTGATAGAGAATTAAACAATTTTTCAGAATCAAGGAAAAAAATATGGTGTTGCCAAATGACATTTGAAAATCGCATTTTACGCTAAAATATGTATTTTTTAAATTAAAAATCGACCTGTTCGAGGATTTTTCCCAAAAAATAATTGTTTCGTTTTTATTGAATTTATTCCATAGTTTTGGGGCATACTGTATGTAGAACTATGTAAGTTTGTCAATGTTTAACCTAAGGAGTAGCTTATGACATTATCGATAAATTTTCATATTATTTTTTGTTTTTTATTTTTTATTATTTGTTTGTTTTCAAATGTTAATCAATTAAAGACATTTACAAATTATTTAATTGGCTAATATAATTATCTACCTACAATTATTTTTTGAATTATTAAGGAGAAAGTTATTTTCAAAATTATTAAAATGAATTAATTTATGAATCAGTTTTCTATAATTATACAAGATGTTAATTAAGTATGTGCACAAACTTTAAGGAGTTAATCTATTCCGCAACGGCTTTGTTTTACAGATACAGGGTGTAAAATTTGAAAAATAAATCAAATTTTTTGATCTATTTTCTGAGTAGTAAGAGCTAGTTAGTTGAATCTTAGCACACCCTAATATATAATATATAATGCATTTATTAATAACTTTAATTGGAGATTTCTGTTATCAACATTTGCGACCTGTGAAAATTAAAAAAATATTTCAATTTTGTTCCGTTGTAGATCGAACAAGAAATTTCACTAATGGATGTTTGCCCGAATAAACGAAAATGTAATTCTTATAAAACGCCTGGGATAAGCTTAATAAGTAACGTTTTTCATTAATTATAGTAGAGAAATGTGTACCAAGACCTCATAACGGAGTAAAAATGATTTATTGTTCACTTGCGACTACGCCGTGGCAGTTTCTCGGAAAGATTTGCCAGTGAACGCGAGAGAGACCTGTACAAGTACATTGAAAGCCTTGACAGAGTCACTGATGAGGGCGCTTGTCCCTCAAGTGGCCAAATGAAAAGTAAAAATTTGATTATAAAAAATGATGCGGGAATTCACGGAGTATTTTGTCGCGTTCTTTGAGAAATAAATCACGCTACTTCGTGAAAATGTCATTTCTGTACGCTTGATAAATGATAGGGATCTTCCACGTTGCTCATTATTTGGTATGTTCAGGATCACAAGTTCATAAAAATGTACATACTGTTTGTTTGTTAGGAAAAACATACACTGCGTTTCAAAGAATTTTGCATGTTACAACAAAATTAAGACTAAACGAAAAAAATTATGACTTTTCCTAATGTAATCTATTATATTCAAATTATGTGCCCTCCTTGAAAATAAAAAAATAAAATATGGGATGTTCCTTAATAACGTGCTAATAATATTCAGGTCATTTTATAAAGAAAAGTTCACGTGAATATATGTCCGCATCGGCTTACTTTTTTTTGCTACAGCGTGTTGAATTTTTTTAATCGTTATTTTTTAATATCTCCAAAAGTTATTGTCTGAAGCTATTTATTTGTGGCATAATTTTAGTATTTTTTTTAGTTTTATTGGGTTTTTGCCACAGTTGTATTAAGAAAAAGTAAGTAACAATAAAATAAAAATCATTTAACATCTCTATAAGCAAGCAGATAAACAAATTTTAAACTGTCAAACTTGACATATACTCGCGACAAGAATTCAGACGACTTACGTCATACGAACAAATGAATAATTCATTATATTTTCATCAAAATATTTAAGAAACTGCAACTGATAGTAATAAAACTATATACTACACTAAAAGATTGCATTATATATTGCACTAAATTGCAACAAATTATTATTTTTAACACGACCAAATATCGAAAATTACGTTGACAGTAAAAACAAATGTGTAACGTCAGCCGTGACGTAAGACGTCTGAATTCTTGACGCGAGTATACGTTTAATATTTTTATTACTATTTTGAAAACGAAAACAGAGAGATTTTCGAAACGTCAAAAATACGGAAGTGCGCGATAGTGATGTGATTTTTGTTATTTTTAACTTATCTGATTTTTTCAGCGTGAGATTTTTTGGTTAGGCAAATTGAGTTTCAAAAATAACCTTTGACTGATCCGTTTGGCGCAAGGGCTTATTTAATTAATCTTTATTTTTTTCAGAAGTGTGGCAAAAACCCAATAAAACTAAAGAAAAATCTCCAAAAGTATTAGATATTTTAAATTTTGGTATGTATTAACAGCATTATTTCAAAACGCACGCAATAGTGTACTACTTCTTGAGAATCAGTTGACTGTGATATTTTCATATAGTTGCGGTAAGAATTCAGACTTTCCGATTCTTAGTATTCCAGAACTGCATCACTAATATATTGATCAAATATTGCCAATAAAGAATATTGACAATATTATTGAACATCTCATTTTGATTAAATGGCCAATAATTGTTGTCATATCGTCAACATCACAAATATTGATCCCCCGAGAGCCGATTTACAGTCCCTGCTAGATTCAACCGCTACCTAGAAATCTACTCGCCGCGCCCTTTGAGAAAACCCGGAATTATTCATCGACTAGCGCCATCCATTCGGCCGCCCTTATTACGGTATTCATGAAACCTTTCGATTTAATATCGGAGATTACGCGTATACACTCGACGGCCCTTCGTGTCACCGAAAAGCCGTAGCTTCGCGCCTCTACTTTATACGAGCCATGAACTATCCGCTACCCGCAATCAATTTTCTGCGATGCCCTTGCGGCTTCCGGCGGAAATCACTTATTTCCATTCGCGTGGATGCAGTCCCGCGTTAATTTTCCCCTTAAATTAGGTGGAGGGCGCCAGGGCGTGTTTTGATGGGCGACGGATGTCCTGTATTCGAGTAAAAAGGGTTCAGTTGCGAAGAAATGCGCCGCAGTGGAGAGAGGATAATGATTCAAACTACTTGATTCAACCTATTAGTTGTTGGAACGTAGTTGCAACTATTGTACGTACTTTAAAGTGTTTTGCCACTAGCCATAGGCATATAATTGAAACCTTCCCATTGCGTGGAACGGCGTGGAAACCGCATGTTTTAAGGAACTTCAACACTCTCCCATCACTCTTTCATATTAGTATATTTTTTTGCTCTCTCTGGCAGCTAATATTGTCTGTGCTAATATCTTTTTCTTATTCTGAATACGACATATAATTTGTTAACAACTTCAATAATAAGAAATCGATTAAGTAAATATACGGAAGACAGTTTAGGAAAATACCAACAATGATTTAGAAAAGGAGGATCTACAATTGACACAATACATGTTCTAATACACATTCTAGAAACATGTCAAGAACGCGACATAATGTTACATATTCTTTTTTTGGATTTCCAACAAGTTTTTGACAGCATAAATAGATACCACCTAGTAAAAGAAATGCAAAGCATGAATATACCAGCAAAACTTATTAGACTAATTAAAATGACAATGGAGAAATCAACAGGGAAAATTTAGACATAGTTTGAAGATACAGAAACTATTAATATAGAGACAGGTGTCAGGCAAGGAGATAGTTTATCAACAACTCTTCAGTATCGCCTTAGAAGGAGTGATTAAAGATGCGGATCTAAAAAAAGTTATTACATTACCCAAACCTCAGATTATGCAGACGGTCTAGTACTGATAGTGCGAGATAAGCAAAGGAATTTACTAAGGTTGACAAAGGAAGCAGAAATAAGAGGTCTAAAAATAAACCAAAATAAAACAAAATATTTGATAAGTTCGAGGAAACAGATAATAGAACTAATTTCAACGCTTTAAATACCTGGGGTAATGATAAACGGAAAAAATGATAGAACCATGGAAGTGGGTGAAAGAGTCAAAGCAGGAAATAAATTATATTGGAAATTTAAAAGATTGTTACAAGACAGAAACATGGCAAGGAAATTAAATTAAAAATACATAAAGCAGCTATTAGACCAGTAATAACATATAGTGATAAAACTTCCAAATCCAGCACGCACCTTAAAATGTATATGGTTTAATATAAATGTTGTCTAAAATATGTTATAACATCAAGTGTAAATGTGATACTCTAGATTGCGAAAGCTATTTTTTATTGTTAGTTGAAAATTACATTAATTTTTATGTATACATGTATTAAATTTGATGCAGAAATAACGACAAAAGCTTTATTTGTGAAGTTGAGGTTAATATTTTGTATTAATGACAACCTAAGTCTTGCTTATCAAAATGCCGCATTTTGCCAGTCTTACTTTGAAGTCGTTTGCCATAAGAAACGCAAGAAAAGCAATTGATACTTCAGCACGCGTAACGTAAACTGCCAATATGTAACTTTCAGGTAATATCAACTACAAAGTATCGAACGAGCCTGTAGCGTTATTTTAAAGTAGCAGTATGACTACCACACATTGTCTGTTCAAGGTACCCACTGCCACTATTTAGTAACATTTATCGTTTATTCATTCTGAACGTGGTACGTCCCACGTTTACACTTTACAGCGATTCGGCGATAACGTTATGTTGCTAACACGACGCGTTCTACTGCGATGTAGAACGTTTCGCGTCTGTGGCTTGTTAGTCCGACATGAAGCAGCTTTGCTACTTCGCGTTACGTATAGTCCCTACTGTTTGGTTAGACAGACTTAAAACAGTTAAAGTCGTCAGTTACCTCACCTACGGTATACTGACGAGAACTAATAAGCTCGAAACCGGTATATGTCTGGTGGGCTGTTGACGAGTAACTTTAGCTAGGTTTTCCATGTGTAATTCAATGCTGGGCATTGAGTGGTTTCCTGTAATTCCGTGTTTGCATATTCGACATTGCCATTGTCTTAGAATGCAGGTTGTTTAGTAAAAATTATGTACTCTCATGTTTTCTGTTACCTCTTTTTCATTTCAAAACACGTTAATCAAAAAGTTAGTATTAGAATGGTTGAAAATTTTAAGAAAATGAATGTAAAAATAAATAAATAAAATATTGTTGCTAACTAAAATAAGGTTCTTGTCGTTTTTTTCTCAAAAATATTGCAGTATTTCTGACAAAGTTTTGTTGCACCGTGATATCTTTACATTTTTCCTCTCTTTTAATAAATAACACTTGAAAATTAAAGTACCTTCCGACTGTACGAAAGACTATGTAGCTACATAAAATATACGCTTAAGTTCATCTATTACATTGATTAAATATATAGCCATTATTCATTATCAAGTAACTCAAATAACCGTGTCGGATCCTATCAGTGTTTATAGAATAACTTTTCAACAAGCTTCACGTAATTCTGCCGTGCTGAGGTTATTTTCCGTGGAAACAGAATATTTCCATAATCGTGCGGATTACCACTATCTTGTTTTATTTCAAAGCGAAGGTATTTAAAACTGTACAATAAACTTAAATATAGTTTTTTATATGGGGGTAGAAATGTTTTTATTTTAATAATATCGAATTAAAAAAAAATAGTATTATTTTCTAGAAAATGGCGGATGCGCCAGTTTTTCAGTTATAGTATCAATATCATTGGCGTGAGCACGGCTGAGCTTCACGATCAATGCAAAGTAAACAAACACTTTCTGTGCTATCTACAGCCGCATGCTGTTACGATTAATTATGTATAAACTTGCCAATATATCTACGTTTCAACCCTATTGACTGACACATTGATGTTTAATTTGAAGTGAAAATTTCGAAAATGAGAGTTATACGTCTAATGATGTAATATTATACACAAACGTAATTAAAACCAGCTGATTGTTTACCACAGAGCGATAGTGCATTTCTCAGTAATACGAAATTTTAGGCCATTTGTCAATGATAAGGCAAAATAACGTTTCTGCAGTTGATCAATTGTGCTCCACAACAATCGATAATTTTGGAGAATACTAACTAAATCTCTTGTTTACCGACAAATTACTGCTGACTGTCTTTAATACTTGTAGAACCTACGCTTTTAGGGCTGATGTTTGAAATTACAAATTTGATATCAGGACAAAAAGCGCCTGTAGTTATATGTCACAATTTTTTTACTTGTTAATACCTGAATGCTCGTAGCTAATTGAATTAATTAGGCTACTAAATGGAATGAACAACGGCCTTACATATTGAAGGAAATTACCATTTTTTAATGTTTGTGAATGCATTATGACCTCTTCTATAAGATATATTTTAGTTGTTCTTTAAATCGTGACGTTAGTAACCTTTAGTAATAGTCATAGCTCCTATTTTTTATAATGTACCGACACTGGGATCGGGATTGAACGTTAATTGGTAATTTTACATCAACAACCATTTGACATATGGTAATGGTAAATATTATTTGTTCAACTTTATGAATTATGTCATAGGCTTTATAATAAAACATACAATTCTTGCAGCAATGCCGGGACTAAAAATAATTTTGCATTTTGTAGTTGCTTTAAATTTTACGTCGATACAACGAAAGTGGTAGGTATGTGTAATAACAAAAACCGTCACATTATAAGTTTATGTCCTTTTCATATAGCAATCCTTGCTACAATTTAGATGAGTTACTTAATTATAGTTGCTATAGTAATACTGCTAACGTTATGCAATTGTTTTCTTGTCAACATAATTTTCGATATTTGGTTACGTTAAAAACAATATTTTTTTTTGCAATTTAGTCCTATATATAATGCAAAAACATAAATATTTTGATGAAAACATAACGAATTATTCATTTGTTCGTATGATTTAAGTCGTTTGAATTCTTGCCGCGTCTATATGAAAAAAATTCTTCCATTACTAAAAAACTAGAAGAGGCAGATATAGGGAGTTTTATTTACCGATTGAAAAATAATAATAAAATTCTCGATTCGACAGTAAAAAGATAATACCTATTGTTTTTTTTATAATTTTTTTATTAGGTATTAATAATATTGCGTGAAACTATCTACTCTACGAACTATTACGAGCCCCTTCCCATTTCAGTTGGCCCACCATAGGATTTGGCAGAAATTTTGTTTTTATGAAGCAAAAATAAAAGTACAACATTAACCTGTAAATTTATTTATCTCTTAAACAGTATTTTAAACATAATAAATAAATATGAAGCAACGAAAACCAATATCTAACAGAAAATAAAGACAAATAGAGAAAATAAGAACAAGTAGCGTAAAACTAACAAAACAATTTTAAAATTCACCACTGGGTAACATCGCCTTTATTTTTTATTACAGCCGCAATTCGTTGGGGCATATAGTATTAACCAAGCCTTGACATAATTCCGGTGTAAAAGAATCCCATATTTCCTGAAGTCTTTGCTTCAGCTCAGGGATATTTCTAGGAGGATGTTTTCGTAGCACCTTTTTCATCTCATGCCACAAAGTTTCTATTGGTGATAGATCCGGACTGCTAGAAACCCATTCTAAAAGTGCAATACCATTATCCTTTATCCACTTTAATGCTTTCTTTGAGGTGTGACATGCTGCACCATCTTGCTGAAACACAAATTCTTGGCGGGATGTCAAGCATTCTTCCATTATCGGTAAGAGCGATTCTTCCAAAATGGCTAAATATTTGTCCGTATTCACAATGCCGTCAATAAAATGAAGTTTTCCCACTCCTTTAGCTGACATGCTACCCCAGATCATGACTGATGCAGGAAATTTCACCTTTCGTTTGAGACAGACGGATGAAACGCCTCATTTTTTTTTCGAATAACTCGACTGCGACTGTCTCCAACACACACTTCAAATCTGGCCTCATCACTCCATTGTATTGCACGCCATTGCTGAGTTGTCCAATCCTTATGTTGTCTTGCCCACCTTACTCTATTTTTCTTCTGCTGCAGTGTTAAAAGCGGCTTTTCTTTGGCCTAAAGCAAAATATTGTCATTTCTTATTTTCCTACCGCAATTTTGCTTATTAAAAAATTTACCTTATAAGTGCCAAAACCCATTTTATGAGCCTCACTGTGCGTTGTGGATCTCGAAATTCGTCTCCCAACAGCGTCACTCCATAGAGCACTTAGCTCTAAGTAATTAGCTCGCCTATTTTTCTGGATAATCCTCTTCAACGAACGTCTATCCACATTTGTAATTTTGCTTTTTTTAATATATTGGGGCCTTGCAGCAACTGAGCCGGTATTTTTATACAGTCTAACTATGTTTCTTACACTATACCGCGATAACTCTAATAAATTTGCAATTTCCGAATTTGATTTGCCGGAATTGAAAAATTTAATAATAAGTGAACGAATTTTCTCATCAATAACCTTTCCTCTACCCATTTTAAAAAAACACAACTACTTAAGTACTTGAAGCTATACTAAATGCGTACTGACAGCTATATGAATATTAGCAACTGTCACGGTGTCAGTTTTCCACAGCAATCTTTGAATTATAGGCATCCTTTGTACCAGAACAAACATAGGTTGATTTGCTGTATTTACAAAATGTTTGCTTTTCCTTGCAAATTTAAATAGAGAGCAAGGACTTTGGTATTTTTTACTGGACATTATTTAATATACTCTGCTAATTACTTTGGGGCCTGAAAACAACCTGTAGTATTTGTTATGTTTTGGTACTGGCCAAAAAACTAATATTTCAGTAGGTGGGCCAACTGAAATGGGAAGGGGCTCGTACCTTATCTTCATTAATAGGAAAATTAGGAAAATTGATTAATATTAGGTAGCTTTAATATATCTTTATTACAATATCATTAAAAAACATATAATGGTGAAAAAAGGTTTATATATTTGAATTTAGGATAGACAAAAGAAAATGTGAACACCCTGTATGTAATTAAGATCCGCTCTAAATATTTTCGATTAGCTTATGAGCTTGACTAGTTATCTTTCAAAAATATTATTTGTAACTTTAATATCATTAAAATTAGCAAAATGATTTTTTTATTTTTTTTAATGTCGAAAACGATTATAGGTTTAGAGCTTCGACTGTTTTAAACACTTTGTATAAATAATTAAATATTCTCTGTCTCTAGCAAGGAATACAATATACATATATTTAAAACAAGAATTCTAATTATGTATTCCAGTTTTATTTTTCTTAATGCAATGTTATTATTTTAATTATTCAAAATTATGTAATTTAATCTTTCGATAAAGTACTTGAGGAATACTGAAATCAAGGTAGTGTTGGAATAAGTGTGTAATCTTGGCATTAATACGACTTTTTTCCATATACCTAATATAAAACCAAAACTGTGTCTGTACTCTACATTTTGTAACGTTTTCGATACATTTTACTCACTCGGTATACGATGCATTAAAGAACATCAATCTTCAGTTGAGAGAACTCAGAACCTCTGTCCGCGCCTACATAAACATTACCTTTTATCTTTTTGCTTACTGACTACCGAACGGTAGATATCGAACGGCGATTCCTTCTTCGGGATTTTCACGTATAAATCATTCGGATTCTGGGTTTTTAATATTGGCTGACTGAGGGTATAAAAGGAAACAAGTTTTCTGAATACATTAATTAAATTTTGCATAACTTGAAAAGTTGAGGGTATTAAAAATGCTAAACCGAATGGCACGGAGCGCTATAATCCGGGCGTTGATATTTTCTCATAAAGAGATGAAGGGAATAATCTTGAGGAATTATTCCCTCAATTTTATTTCGTATATTCTTTCTTAACCTATTTGCTACAGAGAATGCTTATGAAATTATGCGCTCTTGTACATATACGATCCATCTTTCCATCCTTTCAAATTGGAGCTAACTGAACTCGATATTATCCAAAATAATACAATTCATAGTTCTATTTGTGTCCCGAAATAAATGCAATATAGAGTTAGAGTAGATCCCTGATGACGACAAAATAATGGGATGTTGCCAAACTTACCTTATATAAAATATTTTCTGGGATTTAGGCATAATAAAAAAACCATAGTTTAAAATCATAGAAATTTATTACGATCGTTTCGGGTTAACACTCATCTTCAGATAATAGAAATTTTTCTCAAAATATTTTTGTTTACATGTTTGTATTAATCTAAAAGTAATTATTAACAATTTAATAAAATGCAAAAATATCAAAAAAATTACGAAACAATTTAGTCCAATTGGTTAAAAGACATCACTTGACGAGATATATAAAATTTGTATGTTTACATTTTTGTTAAAATCAGAACCGGTTGTTACCAACAAGGTCAGAGGCAGAATGACATGAAATATTATTTTTAATCGAACCAAAGCAAAAGAATGTTTGAAAAGAAATCGAGCGGTATTGTTTTTTTCCAAATTTTTTCCTAATACAAAAATAGTAACCTACACTACGTTAGGGAAGAAGTAAAAATTTGCAACATTAATATGTTTATTTAATAAGATCAAAATAGATACGTGATAAACCTTCAATGTCACTATAATTATTAATATAATTTTCATTTATTTTAATTTGGATCATTTTATTTTATGAAAGTTACTTTCGTTATTAAGAATTTTAAAAAACTTACCTTAGTCAAAAGTTGATGCCTAAAAAGATGCAGGGTGTCAAAGGGAAACTTTTATTTTCGATATTTGTAAATAACTTTAAAAAAAAATCCAAATATTTGCATATTTTTTGGAGATCGGGAGTTTTTGGGGGCGAGAAATTCAAATTTGTTTCTAATTTTGACGGTAGGAGAATGGACTGTTTCAATAGTCAGATGGAAACACTAAGCCGCAAAAAAGTTCTGTCATTTAAAAGAAGTATGTTATGCCATAAGTGGCTTCCTCTACTAATATCGTAAAAATTAGAAACAAATTTGAATTTCTCGTCCCTAAAAACCTCTGACCTCCAAAATGTATGCAAATATTTGGATTTTTTAAAAAGTTATTTACAAATATTGAAAATTAAATTTTAACTTTGACTAAGGTAATTTTGGCAACATCGCATTATTTTATCGTCAGGGATCTACTCTTTCCGGATACCCTGTATATATATGGCCCATCTTTTCCAAATTGGAGCTCATCGAACTCATAATTATCCAAATTAATACAGTTCACAGTTCTATTTAAGTGTATTAATATTTATTTATGTACTAAGGGTATTAAGTAGATGTTTATGCATGAAGGCCATGATATAAACACGAGGGCTTCTGGATCGATGGTTTGTAAGACGCCCGTGTCGTTATTGCATCCACAATATAAATATTGAGAAATAATTCTATTTGACTTTAATAAAATTTTCGTTTGATGATATTATACACTGTCGGTGGTAGGGCAATAAGGTACAGGGTGATTCAGTCATAGTGTTATTAATGTATATTGACGCCGAATAAAAAATTTTAAATCATTATTTAAACCCCCTTTTCAGACTCTTACTGGTCGCTGCTGGCCTCGGTTCATTCGCAGCTCCTAGTTCAACTCGGTGTCGGTCAGGTGCGACGTTGCCAAATTTAAATATTTTCCTAGTAATTCAATATTGTAAGAAACGGTTGTATTGACTATTTTACAAACTCTTTTTTTATTGTTCATTTGAACGCGTTATTAAATTGAGTTTCTTCTAGTTCAAATATTCAGTGGTAAAGAAGACTTTATTGGTAAATAATATTATCATTGCTAACTACGTATTAAGTAAATATTTAAATCAAAGATCAAAAGGCCAAAGCCAAAAAGTTTAGGTTCTGTCCAGAGGTGTTTTAAAATTTATATGAGATGTCTCCAATGAGACGTTTTTAATGAACGAAGAAGCATTAATATTTGGTGGATGTTGACGACAACAACTTGTGAATACGTTGGGTACTCACGTAGAAGATATAAAATCGTGGTAAATGTACTAGAAAATTCGCGTAGAAGAAGACGAAATGAACAGTTTGAAGTTGATAATGTATTTTTAATACCCGTATAAGGTTGAAAATGCATTGCTTTAATTGGAATGCGCATGCACCTGATAATTGGAAACCTGATTCTGGTGTTGTGCGAACAAGGCATTACCTCAGATAATAGAAACAAAATTTTAGTTAATTATAAAGCTAGTCCAAATAGGCAATGATACGTTTCTTTATTCCTTTCTTTGTTTCTTTTATTTCTGAAGTTATCACGTCGATTATGTTTTGTGTCTAAGTACTCAACTAGTAGTTGTTTTATTGTATATTTTTAAGTGAAACAATAAACTTGTATATTTCAAATATTTCGTTATTTGAATATTTTCAACATTTTGTGCATATTTTAACTAAATTCTGTGCATATTTAGTGGAAATATTAAAAATATGCGCATTTCCACTTATATATTTGGGTACTCCTATATTAATAAATTAACCCAAAACTGTTTTTTTATGTTTTGTGGATATAAGTACACTTTATGCAGGTACAGGACATACAATTCACTATTATGTAGTAACTGAGCAAGAAAAACACAATAATGAACTAGTATGACTCAAAAATAATAATGAACGAATAAATTGCAGCAGCTTTGGAACTCCATATGTTTTTTTCTTTTTTTGGCACGATTTCTGAACGAAATGTCCCTGCCATTTCCCTCCGTCTCCCTGAGTGGAATATAATATGGTAAAAAGTAAGATACAAAGAACGCGTGTGAGAGGGAATGCCGATTGTCGATATATCCTCGTTGACATCGTCGCGCGTGGCTATGCGTTTTTTGATAAAGGGGCGGGACGTTTTTGTTTTAAACGGAATCGGGTTTATATCCAATATAACACGTAAAATGTTAGATCGTAGCTTTGTTCGCATATTTTATTCGAATTTGTCAACGAGCATATAATGATGGCTCTAATGCATAAGGGTGAAAGTTACGGCATGGACCGTAGGCGAGTGCTGTAAATCACCCGAGTGAATTGTAGCTATTATACATACGTACACAAAAACGTAGATATTGACAGAAGAGGTTACCCAACAAGCAATTAAAGTTAAAATTATGTTAACTTGACCTCTGAATTGGTGAAAAACTTTTCTATGAAGAACAAAATTTGTTTGCAATCCTTTATAATTGAAGAAGCTAGTTGCCAATAAACTAATATGATTCCTTAGACCAGGTGTAAATATAATCTTTGTATTTGAGATCTAATGTATCATTTTAATATGTTCTGTCTAAATGTAAAAATCGTAATTATTAAGTACATTGTAAGCTCTGGGGTGATTGTTATCTTTACCTAAGTCAACATCCTCACGAATAAAAGAAGTTCCTTAGTATATATTATTAATGTTCGTCCCAGAAGTAGATGTAGATGGTATGGAGAACTCGAGTACACCGTAAAAATAACCCCAAGATTTATGTTTTGCAGTAAATATAAGTAGACTTTAAAATAAATTGGATATTACAGTTGTCGTAATGTTGTTTTCCTGAGAAATTTATTTGTTTTCCAAGGAATTTATTCACACTCGTTAGTCATTTCAGCCTGATAGAGTAGAACTATCCGAATCCAACTTCACACAGGATAATGCGCAGCGAAATATACGTAGTCGTATTCGCGATAATAAAGTTTTATGCTGCATTTTATTAAATTAGCATTAATGAAATAGAACGCGTCCTTTGTCAAATCCTTTGTTGTGTAATGTAAATGCAACTAAGATAGCGAAGTAATTAAAGTATTTCTCAGGATGTAGAACATACTGCATCCCTAATTATTCGTTAAAATTAATTTAATTCAGGCTTATTCTATTCCTAT
The DNA here is from genome assembly GCA_037114965.1 of Monochamus alternatus. Classification (NCBI taxonomy): domain Eukaryota; kingdom Metazoa; phylum Arthropoda; class Insecta; order Coleoptera; family Cerambycidae; genus Monochamus; species Monochamus alternatus. Next base: position 11,163,826 of record CM073434.1, on the reverse strand, counting down.
AGTAGTGTCATTTGGATTTCATAGCGTCCTGGTTGTTCTATTCTTTGTTTTCCATACAAAACCTGCTTTAAATTTTAGTTTTACACTCTAATATATGACGCGTGCCTTCTGTAGGACAGATTTATACCATCTGTCAGAAGAGGTCGCATTTAATAGATGCTAATATGGCGATATGGTCCCTTAATCTGAATATTAGGCAAACCGCTCACGTCCCAGCGCAGAACGATTGTCTTGAATAGAACTGACATAAGTTTATCGAAAATTGGATAAGTGAGCCAGACTAACGTTTGGAATTAACCTTACTCATGGACGTGGCAGGTGAAAAGTCGTTTGGTAGTTTCTTTGGTGCACAGTATACTAAGCAATCAGTACGGAATCTTAGACAATTTATGAATGAAATACGTCTGGCAGTTTTTAAATACCTCCACTCTAGAAAAAGTCGCCAAGAATATGGCGGATCCCAGAGAACATACGAAAAATAGCTAATAATTTGGCGTAAACATAACCAAAGTTGTTCGTAGTATTAATACTTTTGCATTAATTCTTAATTAACTGTTGTAATCCAGTGCAGTTTCATGTAAATTGAGGTTTTGGTCACATTTTGTCTTAATTTAGGTTTCTAGCAGATATAATTTGAATTTGATTATAAAACCAGTATGAATTTAAATTTATTTTAAAAATTTGCGAAAACATGGAAACTAGGTCAACTAGTAGTGTAGTTTTATTTATATTTTGTAGTACTTTTGCCTTTATGTCAAGATGTATACGTTTACCTTATTTTGTTAGCAGATTATCAAATTTAAGCCCAGTGTAATTTTTATATTTTTACTAATTTTTTTTAGGAAAGTACGAAATGAAATTAAAACGTGAATATTAGGTACAATTTATTTTGAGGTTTACAAAATATATATATAGGTAACATAATCAATTAGGTGTATGGAGTGGTTTCTTTCATTCATGTATGAAATCAGTCTCTTTCCTATTTCGAGTTAAATCCTTTGCCCCCTTTCATGTTTTAATTCTTCTTTAGGATTTTCTCAATTAAGCTATCACGTCTAACTTGGTCTCCCATATATAAAACTGTTTACAGGCCTTTTACGCCCAAAGCTGCGTTATGCGTTAGTTTTTTACAACACATTTATTTCCTCCCATAGTTTATTTATTATTTACTGTATAGTTCCACTAATAAATAATCACTAACATAAAAACACAAATAACTAAACACTCAACGCGACATACAAAGCAGGAATATAAGTACAATAACAATAACGAGTGGATAACCATGTAATAATATCAAAAATTCAAAAAACCTAACTGACACACAGAAATTATAGTAATAACTGTCAGTCGCCAACAAGATGGCGGATTTTTGGAAGACGCGGGAAAGCTGAGTTTAACATTTTGATATATTACTTTATAATATACAGGGTGTTCCGCATAAGAACCGATACAGGTGCATGTTGGGGTCTCGAAATATTGCAGAGTTACAGGTCTTCAAAGTGGGGCCAAATAATACGAAAAAAAATAATATCTCTGACTTACGATAGAATAACCAAATTTGCTACATGATTTAGGTTTATTATTGGTCTTCTTTGACTATGAGTTCAAGTAACTTGAAACACTACAAGGTGTTCGTTGAGGGTGAGTCGCCCCTAAAGTTATAACAAACTTTTCCCATCGATCGAGTTCAAAAAGAACGATAATATCCCGCGCAGAATTTAATTAAATAGTTATTTATGATGTGAGTGTTAAAAGTGCATTTTTAAGGCACGCATGTAAAAGTTTGCAGAATATTATCCATTAAAAGTAAAAAAAAAACATATATTTGAGTTTTTGTCACACTTTCATTAGCATTGAATACAAAAATTCTAATTTTGGTAACACATTTTTTTAAAATGCATTGATATCCCAGGTGATGTAAAGTTTGCTACATTACTATCATTTCCGGTTTCGCCGGAAATGTCCTCAACTGTAAAATTTTAAATACGACACCCCGTATATTTTTACGTTTTTTGCCTCTGGAACTAATTTCAGGTGCTACTGCACTTTGAGAAATATTTTAGCCGACTTAATTTTTTTTAGACCTATTCTTATGTGTGCATTTGTAGTCAGTTTTCCAAAAAAGCAGAAAACAAGAACTGTAAATAAAAATATTTAAAAAACGTTTTTTTTGTGTAGGTGTACACTTAATAACCTGTTTAGTAGATACTATAGTCAGTACAATTATTGTCATATTTTATTTTTAATTTAGTTGTCAATTCATTTTTTATTTTTTGTCATTATGATTTAATTTTTAACACTTAATTATTTTGCTATTTGCTAACAAGTTCATTCAATACCTACTGCTGCATTCAAAATTCTGTGAAATATTAATAAACGTAAACTTATTTCAAATTGCGACTTGTGTTTGATCAGCTGTACTCATATTTCAACCAGCAGTCCACCTACACCCAATCAGACTCTTCGGTTATTAAAGGGCAGTCAAGCCGAATCAACCCTAAATTCATATCCGCATTTAATATATCTTATAATTCTTGGTCTAACATATAAATTTCCTAAATATTCCTGTCATCTGCCTCCTTTTCGCTGGTTTTCGACGAGGATCTTTCGCCGTGATTTCTCTCGAAATTATCATGTTCTTTTCCTACTTATCATTTATTTATGCTTGTGATAGGCGTTTATCGTATAAACATCCCGTAGTCAGAAAGTTTTGCCCAGATTCGCACATAAAGTAAAATACCGTGCAGTTGGTCATTGTTACTAGAAATTGTTGAATCCATTTTGTTTATGTACACTCACAAGTATTAAGCAAGCACTAGAAAAAAAAAAACGGAACGCACTAGCCACAATACTACTATGACTACAATGTTGTCTTACGTTACAGTTTTAGGGACTTTCTGAAAAACTCCAATTGTTTACTTCATTAATGCTGATACAAAAAAACAAATTACGTTACGGACACTTTTACTTAGTACTTACTTAGTAGTTTTACTACACGGTCACCACCGGCATCACTAAGAATAGTCGCTGACGACCGTTGAAGGAATTTATTTATATCAGTGCATTGTTTGGTGCATTTTCTATTGACATAATTTAGAAAAAAGGTAAATTTGTAGTATTCTTTGTTGTAGACGTTTTTTAACTGTGGGGAAAAATATTCTCACAACAAAAGAACGTTGTATCTTAGTTTTGGAGTCAGGGATAATAATAATCAAAGATTTCCCTGTATCTCATATGTTCAGGATTTATGTTTCGTAATTCCAGCTTTCTACATTCTCCACCTATGTCAATTATAAGAACAACCTAAAATGACAAATATATATAAATTCCTAGGTATTTCTGTATAAAAATTAATATATCTTACCTTCCTAAACATATATTGCTTATCAGATGCATTTTTTAGAAAATCATTGATGTTTTCAGTTGTCAAAACCTTTTAAAACCGTCCGATTTTCCTTTTAGCAGAGCAAATAATTTAGAATAACATGCAATGTTCACATTGTGATTTAAGTTAATTGTTGTTCTTAACAGTGTCACGGGCTTTCCAACCCGACTTTTTACATACAACGCAACTAAACACTATTTCACTTTGAAACTCCAGGAAATTTCCAACGAATATTCCAGGTATTTTCTAGCAGCTCTAGATTAATTTCTCGAACGATTCTCGTCGATTCTCAATATTCCAGTCGCGCCTCGATACACTTTCATCATACATAACAAAACTACAACAGCGCATCAGTACCTGCTCGTATACCCAACCTTGTTTCCCTCTTTCCACTTACTAAACAATGTGTAATATCTACAACGGTTGGTGTTATTTTTACACAGTATGTTCTCACTCACACATATTTTGGTTTCTCTAACCAAATATTGTGTAGATAAGCTCATTTATTTGTTAAAATGTTAAATTTCATAAATGAGTTTGAAGTTACTCAAATGTTATTTTTTACTGTGTAATACTAGCTTTTGGAAAGTGTTTGTACAACGCCACATTTTTTTCTTTCCACTCTTCCTGATTTGAATCAACGATTAAATCAAATAAGCCCTCCCAACAAACAAATTTAGTCGGGGAAATTTATATGTAAAGTTCGGCTACTAATACCGTCGTCTGTGAAGCTCGAATTAGATGAGGATTCTTTTAATTCTTTAGCAAAATCGATAGCGTCCTGAGGGAACGAAATGTCGTATTACTGTTCCTGCTGCCGTTTTCTTATCTTGATTTCCCTTCCTGATTTTTTTAGACGCTCCTCTTCAGCGAAATTTCATTTGTTGAAAGTCTGGAAAAGCACCGATTCACTTGTACATTAAGAATTAATGCGTTAATGAAAAAAATGGAAAGTATGTGATTTTGCAAAAATCTTTAAAATATGTAGAAGGGTCTATTTTTTACGAAGTTTTAGCTTCGATATTATTAATTTTTCTAATTACTATTCTCTTCCATGTTTGGACGCATTGAATGCCTCATGCACATTAGTCGTAGTAGTTTTACATAAATAAGTATTATTTTTTCTTTAGTTTAATTGAGTATTTTATCATACTTCTGAAAAAATAGAGACTAATTGAATAAACCCTTGCGCGAAAAGGTTCAGTCAAGGGTTATTTTTTTGCCTGACCAAAAAATCTCACACTGAAAAATCAGATAACAAAAAAAAATAACAAAATTCACATCACAATCGTGCACTTCCGCATTTTTTGACATTCGAAAAACTATATGTTTTATTTGACAGTTTCAAAATTTGTTTATCTGCTTCCATAGAGATGTTAATAGTTATTTATGCAACAAGTACAAGTATTGCACGCGACGTGAAATTATACATATTTTTTTTACGTTCATGCAAAAACCAAAAAATGTTTTATTTAGATGACGCTAAGTCTAGGAAAATATGACGTCGATTTGAACGTTTATGTTTGTCATGATGACAAAACGCTGTAGTAGAATGACATATGAATGCAATAAACATTTTATTGCGCTAGTGCAATAAAGAACCAGGTTTTTCAATAAATATAGTTCAATACAGATTTGCTTTTTGCGTAAAAAACTTTATTGGACTATATTTTTGTACTTGTTGCATAAATAACTATTATTGTTACTTACTTCTTATTGATACAACTGTAGCCACTGTTTTCTTTTTGTCGCATTATCCTCCTCTATGATTTTTGGCGAACCCCATTGAATCAAATAACCGTTTTCTTAAGCATATTCTCAAATGTTTGATTTTTCAAATTCCCGCCTTTTTATATAATTTTTATATTTCTCAACTCTAACATTCATAGGCCGAGACGTTTTTCCAACATAATATTTATTGCATTCACTAGGTATATACTGTAGATGCGATTTTTTGAATTTTGTGTATCATTTCTTGGACGTGTTTTTGACAAAAAGGATCGTAAAGTATTAGTTGTCATAAAAACTGTTCTAATAATAATAATATAATAATATCTCTACCCCTCATACTAATCACAGGGATTAGCCCAGAAGTCGGAGACTTGTGCGGGAGAGAGGGCGGCATATTATTATTAAGCAGGCCGCATTTGTGCCCAGGAACGACTTACGTTGGTAGGCCCTAACCACTATTCAGTGCAGGAATGTGGGGAAACCTGGAAAACCTCATTAATTAGGGGGGTAGTCAAATATCAACCGGTATCAATCTCTCACATTGACCCAAGCCAACATTCTTCCACCCTACCATACCCGCAGAGAGGGCGCCAAACCTCTCCACGAATATAGCTTATATACGGTCTACCGGCAGCTGGGCTCGAACCAACACCGATCTAGTCACCTCGATTCAAGTACTGACGCCTTGAGCCGCGCGACCCCTGACCGACCCAATATCAAATTTGTTACCGATTCTTCTTAATCTTTCTGATAATATAGGAACGTATGAAATTTTTAATGTGTCATGAGTCTTATTTGTTTATTAAGTGGTCATTTTTTTTTTTAAAGTGTGGCAAAATAAACAATTATACTAAAGAAAAACTAGAATTATGCCACAAATAAATACCTTCAAAGAATATAAATCACTATTACCTGTCAATGATTATATATTGAATTTAATATTTTGACGTTCAAAAATATCTAATGTAACATTTTCAGCACTCAGATATGTCTGGCTTGCCTCTGGAAGTTGTTTTTAATCTGAACAGTTACAGAACTTCCTCCAAAAAGGAGATAACCTTGTGCAGAGTTGCTGAAGTTTCTGCTCCAACGTTTCTTATTTCATTGTTATGAGAGAGCTGGTTGATGTCAAAGATATGTAACCTGTGATATTTTCAACAAACTTTTTTATTGCATTACCGCCACTTCTATGTATTATGAAGAGGCAATACGTCTTCATAAAGATACGTTTTTATAATAACTGAAATTTACTAAGAAACACACATTAAACTTGGAAGGGCAGAAAAATATGCCATAAATTCCTATAACCTGCTTAAGAGTATTTTATTAAATTTATTTAATTTGACTGGTTTGAAGAAATGGAACAATAATTATTAGACTAGATTTTTTTAAATTGATTTTCCGGATCTGAATAATGTAATAGTTATTTATGTATCAAGAGATTTATGAGGTTGTTAATTATCGAGAGCATCAACAGATTATTTATTATTGCGCGAGATTACTAACATCCAGTAACTCAAGTGATAGATAAAGATTTTTATTTCATGCTAGCGAAATATGAAAACCAAATTTTGTTGGTTTTCAAAATATAACGAACGTATGTATAATATAATAATTAAGTAGGCATAATTACCATGGATACCATGGATATCAACTGACAAATTTACTTTACAAATAATTTTGTGTGTGTGTGTTTAGGTTTCTATGGCACTGGACAGAGCCAACTAGCCAGTCTTCTTTGTTATATAACTAATTAGGTTACATTTTGTACATATATTATATATTCATACATTTTGTATGTGTATTACAATTTCAACCCCTAAAATGTATTTACCAGCTTCATGTTTGATGTTGTACCAATTTTTTTTTTTTTTCAATTTATTATTATTTTTTTTTTAATTTTTTATTTATTTATTTATTATTTACTTTTTCTTTTTTTTTCTCTTATTTTTTTTTTTACATTTTTTTTTTTCTGAACTATACTATATACTAGATACATTGTTCTCTAGACCTCGTTGGCCTAGTCAACTTCGGTCTCCCTATAGTGGGTTACAAATGGAATAGAATGAATAATATTTATAATTACATAATAACATGCATGCAATATTAGTTTTCGGTTAATCTTAAGCTCTAGAGTTTTATATTGATATTTTTAAGGTATTTACATATAAAAGTTTATCAAATTTATTAATTTGTGAAAATGAATGAAAACCTGGAGAGAGGGATTTCAGGCGATTTGTTACAAAAGGCTGAGAAAGCTTGTGCCGCACTACTACCAACAAAGTCGGAGCCAAAGTGTAAAAAAGGTATACAAATTCCTGCAGTGGCTGAAATTTAACTGTATTAAAAACAAGAATATAAATGAAACTGTAATATTGGCTTATTTTCAAGACACGGTATATATTTATTCTTCCACGTTCTAGTATAAGTGATATTGATTTATTTTTATTGTCTGAATCGTACAGTCCTAATTCCCTATGGCCTAAGTGGCCAATGTGAAAATCAATGGTAACACTTTATAATAATGCAGATGGGAGAATGTTTCATGAACTGGAAGCGTTTCTCAAATGAAGAAGCAAAGGCTATGAGTCAAAAAAGTCTAAAGTGTTTAGTTGGGATAACATTATCAAATTTTTGAAGGATGCTTCTGATGAAGAATATTTACTACATAATGTAATGCATTAAACATTTATTGCACAGGTGGTTCTCATTATGGATTATTTCGGGGACTGTAGATGTCAAGAACTTTTAAATATGAGGATTAATCATATTGAAGACAGAGACTCGGTTATGGTGGTTGACATTTCGGAAAGTAAAACAAACATGCGTAAGAAATTTACAATTGCCATCTAGCGGTAAAATTTGAAAGTGGAAAATGATTTTAATAAACTTCTCGTTTTTAAGAGGTGTCACATGCTTTATGATCCTGTACTGCAATTTATGATAAAAGTTGTAATTTATTTGCCAAAACGATGAACTTCAAGCACTGTCGGGAGCAAGAAAACAGTTTCGGCATAAAAACTTTCGTCCCTTAAGTTTAAATTTAGTCGCAGCTGCTGCATGGGGCACTTTGTTGGTTTTATCTACGTTGCAGTGTGCTCTAATTAGCATTGTACACTACTTCCGGTATGAGGAGCGGAGTTACAAAAGTTCTTGAGCCTACAAAGAAGGAAGGTAACATTTTCAGTTAGGTAGCTAGATGCTGTGACGTTAGTAACTAACCTACAAATGGAAAAAATTATTTCTTTTGTCTTTTCATTCAGGAGAGCTAATAGTTCTATTTTACTGGATTCCTTTCCGTTTCATTAAAAGGAAATTTTCAGTTTTAAAAGTATGCCAAGGAGGTCACTCAAGGGGTTGCTTTTATACAGAGTGTTCGCAGCTTTCATCGACAACGTTTAGCTTATATTCACGACGATAAATACATTTGTTTTTGAGTTATATGCCTACACTGGCATTGTATTATATTTCATGGCATCTATTAAGGTATAAATTAATGAGTGAAAATAAAATAGTGAGCAAAAGTTTATAATTTTTGAATAATTTTCACAATTAGTAGTAGTTGGAGGGTTTTAAATAATAATAATAAAACTACTGGAATTCGTAGTCGGCTGAAGATCGCCATCGAAAATTTGGTGCCTTTAAAAAAATTTAGTTTCATGGAAATAAATTATTTGTTTGCATCACCATCTTTAGATGAGTTTTTAATGGAAAAGATTGCTCCTAAAGATTTCCTTCCCAAATGGCATACACCGTGGCATAAAATGCTGAAGCGATTTAAAAGGATGTTAATTTTCACTTGTGGCGCCCTCTTGGTGATACAGCCAATTGTGCATAAAATTTGAATTTCCCGTCCCAAGAAACCTCTGCATACAAAATTTCATGAATTTCTACTCAAAGTAGCAGAGAGTTATTAAAGAAAATGTAATTAACTTTTTTAAATTTGACGTCCTGTATATCCTAAACGAATCGTTTCCAGACCAGAAGAATCGTTTCCAGAAGTTCATAAGAAATTTTTTGCTTAAAATTGTACGTAGAATAACATACTGAAGTATGTACATCTCCTCCTGAAACAGCCTGTATACTGTTGGTATTATTTATAAATAATACCTAAAACATATATTGGAACACAGAGAAAACAAAAATGCATGGATCACATGCTTTTTACATCACTCTGTATAATTCAAAATAATCTTAAAACATAATTTTCACTTTTACTTGAACATTTTTGTTGTACATAAAGCACTAGTGAATCACTCTTTATTTTGAAACAGTTTTAACGTTTTTCTTGCTGTATTCAATATAGATCGAATTGAATGAAACGGCATTAAACCCTCGTAATACCTGTTTAAAGAGCATTTCCCAGGAGAGAACATAATAATAAAATTTGAATACACGGAAGTGTCGCCGCAAAAAAGCCGTGCTCAAGTGGCTTAAAACATCTATTTAAATGAAAAGCACGTTTATTCTTAAGTAAAATCAATGTTCTCTATAGAAGAGGTAGCGATGCGTTTCCGTAAAGCTTTTAGTTTCCTCCTTCAATTATCATTCCCGTTATTTCATTTTGGATTTTTCCTTTGAATGAAGCTCGTTCCCCTTTCACGCGAAAGCAATTGTACAATTAAGATATTTCTGTCGGTAATATTACATTTACGTCGTTTATTTATTACAAGAAAGATATTTTGTAGCTGTTACTCGACATTATATCTGTTATCTGCGTAATTTATTGGATGCAATAAGGTTTTTCGTGTTTGAATTATTAACTTGTGCTGTAAAAATCCAACTTTAGAGCCCCTCGCATTTGCCTACTCGCGAAAAAGTATCACTTTACTCGCTTGATATGATGTGTTCCAATTTTGTTGTACCGCAACAGTACGTGAACAATTATTTATTTGAACGTTGAATAATATAGAACTGTTTTTGGATGCGTAAAGCACCTCCAAACAGGGTTAACTATGACTAAGTACAAAAATTTTAACCACGTGCTCAGGAAAGCCTAAAAGACAATAAAAAATTTATTTCGGAATTCTAGCTCGATGTTTAAAAAATGGGGCAAAACCCTCTTTCCCTACGGAAAGTCGGCGCCTATGTCATCAATCATCGTCCAAGATGGCTACATATGTCAACTAGGCATATGTTCTGTGCAACTAGGTACCACGCGGTCGTTTCTCACAACGTTCTAACGTTGCCGAATGTAGAAGCAACGAAAGTAAACATTTTTATTAAAAATAATACCTAAGTACCTGATAGATAACAGTTAATCCGGTCAGCTACAGTATTTTGCATTCGTTTTTCGTTCCTTCGTTCCAAACTGCCAAAACTTCATTTTCACTCATTACAGGTCCGTCAGAATTACTCGCCACAAAATACACACTTCGCGTACATGCAGTTGCCCATTTATTTTAAGAAAATTGATCGAAAGAAATACTAACAGAAAACTTCGAATACACCCGTGGCAGTTTTTAATTTATAAAATTTTGTCCGATAACGGTCACTCCAGTACATTGCTCTCAACTCTAGGAAATATCTTGACGTACGTTTAAAGAAAATTGTGGAAAACTACACATGTCCCAATATATCGCAACCATCCATTATTTAATGAATAAAACGTTTAAAACTGAAACTGTCACTAAAAACGGAAAACTAAAATTACAATGTCAACGCCACCGTTCAGTCTTCGGTCCGCCTACACCGAGAACTTAATATTCTTCAGATAAATATTCTTATGGCAATCAATATAATCAATATTATCGTCTTTTATGTACGATCGTGGGTTTCTTCATTCTAATATTGTTTTGACACTTCCTCCGTGACATGGGGTTACACGCACATAGCACTTGTCAGTCGATATAAACCTATACTGTGTTGTTGGTTGCATTGTTTCTAATACTCTACAAATATCAAACAGTAGTTAGTAGTGGTCAGAAAAGTAATATTACAGAGCACTGTAAACGCCTCGGGAAATTTAAAATAATATTACTACAATATTATTATATGCAAACATGGTCGATTATTGTGTGGACAATTATTTTGTTAATAAAAATATCTTAGTTTAAACTGTAGTAAAGTAGGCATAAATATATGTTTTGTAAAATGTAGATCAGAAAGAATGTGAGAAGAAGAAGAAGAGGTGTGTCAGAGATGAGTTGTTGTAAAAATAGAAAGTGCGAAATAAAGAAAGTAGTAAAACGTTATTGGGTATTTATTTAATTAACAAAGAAAATATTACCATAACAATTGTTAATATCGTTACTATTATTAGTTTTCAGTATTTGCTTTTCGCACATTTAAATTCGTGTAATCGCGGAAATTACGGATATGGTACTAATTTATGGGAAGTGCGACGAAAGTGCATATCGTGCAGCAGCAGAATATCAAATACGTTTTCCAAATAGACAGAATATGTCAAATCCTCGTGCATTTGTACGAATTGTACAACGTCCACGAATGTTGTTTTACACGTGCTGGAGTTTTAAATAGGTATGTACCTACCTAACTTGCAAATAAAAAAGAACCAAATTCATACTTTTTAAAATTCTTTGAAACTTCTTTTTTACTTAGTGACAAAAATAAAGCATTTTTAAATTACAATAGATATACTTACAGAAAAAAAGTATTTTTTTATTTATGAAATGGTCGAGGGAAACCAAGAGGTCCCTAGCAAGTACAACAATGTTTACAACGACAAGTTATAATTTAAAGAAGTTAGAAAACAGAAAATAATTTAACTTTCTTGAAATCTCCAAATATCAGTTCTGGAAGTATCAGTAAGGTAGGTTTTACTCTCAGTGCTACCATATCGTGTTTCTCATTACATAATCTAATATTTTATAAACAAAAATTTTTCTTTAAAAGAGCCGTAAATCGTTACAAGTGGCAACGCGGTGCTCTGTCACTACCATTGACAACTTTGACTTTGACAGAATATACCTAACCTCGCAGCTGACAGGCGGCATAGTCGCCGAGAAATTAGGGGTTAATAAGGTTTTGAAAACATTTTTTTTGCGCTTTATGAATAAGTTTGGAATTTTTTTGAAGGGTGATTCCGTTAATTCTGAATTTTCCCTATCCCCTCTTAAAATATTTGTACTAAGTCATAGTTAACCCTGTATATTAGCACTCATGTGTTAAGTACCTTTCATTCATAGTACTGTCATAATTTTTTCACTCGTAAAAATACACACACTTGTGAAAAGAAACAGATACTTTAGTTTCTACAAAACATTAATGAACACTTATTAATGTTATAGAAAATCTTAGTTCCTACTTGAGCGTAAAGTACTTTTCTAACTCATGGGATTGTCACACATTTCTACTTATGCATAAAGTACCTTCTTCTCATGAGAAATATGACATATTCTCATTCTAAATAAAAACTGATTCAATCCTCGTTTGTAAAATATCCTTTTACAGAGTACTGTCGCACCCTACCACGTGCCTGTAAAGTTACTAAATTTCACTTATGGACAACCGAACATGCCTGTTCATGCGTTAAGTACTTCTTTCCATTCCTCACATATCACACATTCTGTGTTCCAGTTCTATTGTAACAGTACATAAACAAATAGTTCTTTGCTATGTTGAATAATATTATAGAACTTTTGGATCAACATGGTATACAATGTGTGTAAAGTACATTTTTCTTTCCGAACTTTCATGTTTTTCTATTCGTAAAAAAATATTGTTATTTCACACACTTGTGGGGAGATGATCTTTTGCTCTTTATAAAAAATTAATGAAAATTTATTAATGTTATAGAAAAATGTCCGCCGCTAATGTGTAAAGTACATCTGTGCCGTTTTACATAAAGCACTTTTACTGATTCAAGTGATTGTCGCACATTGATACTTATGTGTTTAAAGGACTTTTCTAACTCATGGGACTTTACCACATTTCCACTTGTGTGTAAAGTACCTTTTCTCACCAAAGATATGACGCACATTTCGTCTAAATCTAAAACATTAATTCCACTCGCCTGTAAAGTGTCTTTTTTTACTCATGGGACTGTCGCCACTTCCCACTTTTCGTGTGTAAAGTACCTTTTTTCACTACTGGCATATCGCATTCCCATTCGTGAAAAGATTGCTGCTTTATACACCTGTGGTAAAAATAACTGTGTTAACTTTCTTTTACTCCTGTGTACTTTATACAAATTACTTTCACTTATTCATAAAATTATCAATCATTCTCACTTGGGTGTAAAGTTCTTTTTTTCGATTTACGCACAGCCACACATTTGTGCACTTCTTTCCATTCATAGCATTTCACGCATTTCACGCATTTCCACTTATAAAAAAAGTTACTTTACACACATGTTGCAAAAGTAACTGTATCAATTTTCCTGAAAGAAGTCGCATACAAGTTTTGTTGTAACAGTACAGAAGTCGTTCTTCTTTATTTGCGATGGTCATTAGTGTTATCTACCTCGTGATATAAATCTGGGATCCCAGAAACAGTAAAAGTCCCATAACTCACCCAACAACTTCATCAGCTCGGTGGTTACTGCAAAATAACACTTAGGAAGTGTTCCTCGACTATTACTCCGAGGAAGTTATGTGAAACAAATGATAACCGATAATCGATACCTGGCACACTTGGTATTTCTTGTGTGTCGTCGATATGAACTCGAGCATCTTGATTATGTCCGTATTTCATTAAAACGGGTCGTATGAAAGTATATTTCTTGCCCTAATCACGTTCCTGGGGTTCGTCACGTAAGTTCTGGTGACTATATCGAATATATTCGGCACGACGAAATTGATGGGTATTTACTTTTATTTATTTTCTCTTTCGGAGTAGACGGAGGATGATGTCAACTTTGACAAATAGTAAGTTAGGCTTAATTTAATAACACTATAGTTTGATGTAGTAGACATGTTTCATACCTATAACTTGTTCGAAAAATTCTAAAATATAAATTAATCTAGTATGATTTTATTAAATAAGAATTGTAGGAAGTTGGTTTTAATTAGCTTAAATACCTTTTTTAATAGGAAAAAAGGAAACAAAATTCCCACACGGAAAAATAGATATAATTCTTGAATTAACTATTTATTTATTGTCAACTTATTTCATTAATTTCTCTTATCATTACTATAAATTGTAACTATAACTTTTTTTACAATTTATTATGGAATGCCCTGCGTATGTATTTGATAAAGTAGAGGCCAGCAATTTCAAAAATTATCCAATTTTTTTTAGGAAAACCCTCTACAGAATTTATACCAACGCATTGTCTTATACGTTTTCCATTTCTATATCATAGGAAGAATCTTGAATTCTCAATTGGTGACGGATGAAGAGAGAAATATTTTCGAAACATTTCTACAAGATTGACAATATCCTAATAAACAAACTCGCTTCTATATCAACATTCTTAATTCACATTTTCGAAATATATATACAGGGTGTTAAAAAAAGAGTGTACAATATTTCAGGAGGTAATAGTATGAATTAAAATAAGCAGAAAAGTCTTAATAAACATTGGTCTGCAAAGTAACGGTTGCGGAGATATGGACCACTATTCGTTTTTCAAACATTTTATTTTATTAGGAATAAACCGACAAAGGAAGCTTTTAACAAACAAAAAACAAAGTTACAGAAGATGTTCAAAGTGCTCTTCGTCCATTTCCAAGCAGGCACGGCATCTTTGTCTCAACGATATTCGGACTCTTTCGAAAACACCCTCCTTGGTTTTGATTTCTTGACACTTTTGATTAATCCGTAGCTGCAGCTCTTCCAGGCTATTTACAGGAGTACCATACACTAATGTTTTCAAATATTCGCAAACAAAGAAATGTAGAGGGTTCAGATCAGGCGATCTTGGAGGCCATAAAACAGGTCCGGCCATCTATGTGGAAAGTTTGGTGTAAATGCTCTCTAACGGCCATGGAAAAATGAGCTGGAACCACATCTGTTGCCTCTGATTCAAAGGAATGTCTTCCAAAAACTTATACAGTGTGTTCTGCAGAAAGTTGAGGTAAGCAGCGCCTGTTAATCGGTTTGGTAAAACAACAGGACCTAGAAACCTGTCACCTACAATACCCCTCCAAATGTTTAATGAAAAACGTGCCTGATGTCCAGATTCTATTAGAGCATGAGGATTGTCGTCGGCCCAAATATGCGTATTGTGAAAATTAAACACTCCATTTCTTGTGAACCAGGCCTCATCAGTAAAAAGAATGATGCTTGATGATCATTTAATAGATTTAAGGCCTGTACTTGTTGCACATGGTATGGATAAAGCAGTTGCTCGTGAATGATTCTCCAAACAAGAGGACCACTAATTCCTACCTCGGCTGATATTCTTCGCACACTCGTACCTGGATTCTGCTTTACCAGTGTTAGAATTTCTTCTTCTGCTCTAGAAGTGGATGCCGACCTTGGTCTTCCGGATAAATGGCACTGTTTGCTCAAGGAACCGGTTTCATGCAATCTTTGGTGAATTCTTCCAAATATGCGTTGTGAAGGAATCTGGCGATTTGAATAAGCGTCAACATAAAGACGTCGCGCTTCGGTGGCGTTCCCATTAACACGACCATACATGAAATGCATGTCTGTTAATTCTGCGTTAGAGTAACCAGCCATAGCGAAAGAAAACTTGTGCACTGAGAACAACTGTCAAATACGTACTGTTTATTTCACTAAACATCAACTAGCTATTATAAGAAAATACACAACATTTTTGCAAAATAAAAAAAGGGGCTAAAAAACATAAAACATTCCATATCTCCGCATCCGTTACTTTGCGGACCCATGTTTATTGAGACTTTTCTGCTTATTTTGGTTCATACTATTACCTCCTTAAATATTTTACACTCTTTTTTTAACACCCTGTATACTATAGTTATTTGAGTTATTTTCAAAACACTATTTAAAAAATATATATGCATAACTCGTAGGAAAAGTGTCTTATTATATTAAAAATTCAAATCTCGGCATCGATACATCACAGTAGATAAGAGTTTCGACCATTAACACCGGTTACTAAAATCACCTCCATTTGTGGACTTCAAGAAAGCATATGATTCGATCAAAATGAATAAACTAAGTAAAATTTTGAAACAATTTGGGATACCAACTAAACTATTTAGGCTATTGAAAATGACCTTAGAAAATACTGAATCCAAAGTACGAATAAAAGGTGAATGTTCGGAAGGCTTTACTATTGACACAGGACTGAGACAAGGAGACCCACTCTCAACGCTTCTTTTTAATTTAGTACTAGAAAAGGTCATAAGAGATAGTCAGTTGAACAGAGAAGGACATATATTGTTTAAAAGTCATCAAATTGTAAGTTATGCAGATGACGTGGCTATTATTGATAGAGATAGTAGGGAATTAGAAGAAGTAACGAGAAAACTTGTGGAGCAAGCACGTAAAGTGGGATTGCAGATAAATCAAGAGAAAAGTAAGCTTTTGAGAATAGGAGAACAAAAAAAGGATACCAATTTTAAATTGAGAACAGAGCATGGAGAGATGGAGTTTGAGGAAGTTCACGAATATGTGTATTTGGGGGCGCTAATAACAGCTAACTGTGATGAGGAACAAGAAATAAATAGGAGAATAATAAAAGCAAACAGAAGTTCGGCAGCAGTCAACCACTTATTGAAATCAAAAAATTTGTCCAGAGGAGTAAAACCTTTTAAGGTGGGAAAGAAAAATCTTAAGGAGAATTCTAGGGGGTAAGAAGACGGCGAAAGGCTATGTAAGGAGAAACAATGAGGAGATATATGCAATGTACCAGGCACCTACAATAGACGAATTTGTAAAAGCCAGAAGAGTGCAGTGGCTAGGGCATCTAGAACGTATGGAAGATGAAAGGGCAGTTAAGAAAATAGTAGGGAGTAAACCTAACTACAAGAAAAAAAGAGGTAGACCGAGGAAGCAATGGAGAGAGGCAGTGGCAATGGATCTAAGGGAGAAAATGTAACGGATTGGAAAAGAAAGGCGAAGGACAGAATGGAATGGAGGAGAATAACACAGCTCTGGACCTAAAAGGCCTGTAAACAGCTTTATATATACTAAAATCACAGTTTAAAAAATTCCGAATTTCTTACTCCTTTAGTTTTTTTTTTTTTGAAAAAATTATAATGTACAACTTATCGCAAATATTGTGTCCGGATCTTGTCTGAAAAAAAAAAAACAAATGCGTAACGATTCCGTTATTCGCAAGTATCTCATCTTACACTCTATTTAGTTTAGTCAGGACGAAGAAGACGAAGTTCGAAGACTTAATCACTAATGATAGGGCATTCCTGTGGTTTTCGACTAATAAATTAAACCTTAATCCTGATAAAAGAGATCCATTAATTGTGTCAAATGGAGCCAGTACTAGAGATACTTCGGTACATACCCAAGGAGTAGATTTTGATGAATGATAAGATGAAAGCCGATGTCGGATCAAAGTTCTTTCCGTTCTTTTTAAAGACTGGCAGTGCTCTTAGATTCCTTTTTTATTAAATTCCTTTAGGACGTAGCGTAAGATTTTTCTAATTCTGATTCGTTTACCTACATTAAATATGGTGGTCGGACTCCATTATGGGAAACATATACAGGGTGTCCCAATATTGCATGTACAACACTTGACCACAGACTCATGATGATATATTCTATGGCATATTGTGAAAAAAAACATCGAATGGAAAGAATTTATAATTACATAGTCTTTGGCAGGCTTCTGTTCTTTTAATTTTGGAATAGATCGGTCCACCTAGAATATATGAATAAATTTTATGGTCGTTGACCAGTTGGAAACGTCAGACGCACGAACAATGATTTTTTAATGCCTCGGTAAGGTTGAAAATGCATTGTTTTAGTTGGAATGCTCATATACTTAACAATTCCGGTGTAGTGCGAAAAAATCTATTATCTCATGTAATAATAACAAAGTCTTGGTAAATCATAATGTGAAAGGTAGTCCAAGTAGACAAATAATGATTGTACTTTTGAAGTTAACGTCGATTGTGTTCTGAAGCTGTATTTTTATTTGGCAGTAAAGTGTTGAAAGGTAGTAGTGTTTCAGTGGAAGCAATAAATCTGTATTTTTATAATACTATTGCCAATTTCAATATTTTATGCATATTTTGACCAAATTCGGTGCATATATATTTATGCGCATATTTTTAATATTTCCATTTCCATATTTAAGTGCTCCTAGTAGTTTGTCTTTAGTTTGATTGGGTTTTTACCACGCTTCTGAAAAAAATAAAGATTAATTAAATAAGCTCTTGCGTCAAGAGAATCAGTCAATGGTTATTTTTGAAACTAAGTTTGCCTAACCAAAAAATCTCACACTAAAAAAGCAGATATGTAAAAAATAACAAAAATTACATCACTATCGCGCACTTCCGTATTTTTGACGTTTCGAAAAACTCTTTGTTTTCGGTCTCAAAAATAGCAAATGTATTAAAATTTGTTTATCAGCTTCCATAGAGATGCTAAATGATTTTTATTTTATTGTTACTTCTTCTTGATACAACTGTAGCCAACAATGATCAATGTTTACTGAACAGTTTGACACACACTTATCTCCGTTCAACAAAATAATCTCCGTCTCTTTTAATTTTATTTTTGTTGGATTATCTTCCTTCTCTAAAATTTTTGCCAAACCTCATTGAATCAAATGCATATTCGTACATTTTTTATTTTCCAAATGTCCGTCTTTATATAATTTTTATGTTCCTCAACTCTAACATTCATAGGCCGAGACGTTTCTCCAACATAATGTTTATTGCATTCACAAGATATACTGTAGATGCAATTTTTTGAATTTTATATATCATTTTTTTGACGTGTTTTAGACAAAAATGATCGTAAAGTATTAGGTGTCTGAAAAACTGTTCAAATATCAAATTTATTACCGATTCTTCTTAATCTTTCTGATAATATAGGATTGTATGGATTTTTATTGTATTATTAGTTTCTTTTATTTGTCTTTAAGACAAAGAGACCGCGATTATTTTTTTGAACGGAGGTAAGTGTGTGTCAAACTGTTCAGTAAACATTGATCATTGTTAGCTAGTTGTATCAAGAAGAAGTAAGTAAGAATAAAATAAAAATCATTTAAAATCTCTATGAAAGCAAATGAACAAATTTTAAACTGTCAAACTAGACATACTTTTAATATATGTATTTGCAAAGCAGAGTTTTTCGAAAAATCAAAAATACTGAAGTGCATGATAGTGATGTGATTTTTGTTATTTTTTACTTATCTGCTTCGTCAGCGTGAGATTTTTGGGTTAGTTAAACTTGGTTTCAAAAATAACCCTTGACTGATCCGTTTCGCGCAAGAGCTTATTTAATTATTCTTTATTTTTTTCAAAAGTGTGGCAAAGACCCAATCAAACTAAAGAAAAACTAAAATTATGCCACAAATAAATAGATTCGGAGAATATGCTCCTAGTAGTATATAAAAAAAGGATTTATATAATAGTACATACTATAAGGGAGAGAAATGCGTTATTTTGGCAGAGGTGCAATTTGAAGCCCGAGGGCTACAATTCTCCGAGGACAAAATAGCATCTCTCCCGAATGGTATATACTATTTTTTCCACGGTCTCATTAACTTAGAAACACATATTTTGTCATTATGAAGTAAGTAGCACCAGAATTATTGTATTTGAGCATTTATTTAGTAGTCGTTGAGTTATTGTCATAACTACAAAATAAACAAACAAAAAGAATTGTCAAATTAAGGTGCTAGTTTGGTTTAGTTTAAAGTTTGTTTAGTGCACAATGAATAATTATGAGTCAGAAGAGATTGTAGAGGCTGCAAATATTGCAATAAGCAATTTGCTGCCTACGAAGTCAAGATCTTTATACGATATAACCTACAATCGGTTCAAAAAGTGGTGCGCCGAGAAAAATGTTCAAGTATACAGCGAGAATGTTTTGTTGGCATACTTCAGTGAAAATGCAAGTCTTCCACATTATGGGCGCAATATTCTATGGTTAAGTCATGCTTGATAATTTACGACAACATAGATATAAGCAAATTCCCCAGGTGATCGCATTTTTGAAAAGAACCGGTGACGGATATCAAGCAAAAAAATCGAAAATATTGACAAAGGGCGAAATCGACCGTTTTCTATCAAGTGCAGATGACAAAGAATTCTTAATGATTAAGGTAAGATTACTTTTGTTGTTAGGTATTTCAATTATTAAGTATTTTGGTTTTTTATAGGTTGGATTAATTCTGGGGATTGCCGGAGCTTGTCGAACTGATGAACTAGTCAATTTAACTGTAGATGATATTGAGGATGTAGGCTCTTTCTTGATTGTAAAAATTCCAAACACTAAGACAACGGTTCCACGAATCTTTCTGGTTACCGATGTGGGAAATATGCTTGAATTGTTTCGAAAATACCTGTCCATTCGTCCTCTCCACGTCAAGCATAAGCGCCTTTTTTTGTACTACAAAGCAGGAAAATGTAGTTCGCAGCCAGTTGGCAAGAATACCATGGGAACAATTCCGAGTGTAGTAGCTTCGTATTTAAAATTACCTGATGCTGCATGTTATACTGGTCACTGCTTACGAAGATCTTCAACGACATTACTGGCAGATGCTGGTGTGGATATCACGACAATAAAGCATCATGCTGGTTGGAAATCAACGACAGTCGCTGAGGGTTATGTGGAGAACTCCATTGAAAATAAGACCAAAATTGCTAATCAGGTTTTAGTAGGTACCACTACTAGCGCAATCACAAAAACTGTAAATCTAAGCGAAAGTAATATTCCTTCTAATATTAATTTTGAAAATTGTACAAATGTAACATTTAATTTAAATGTCAATAAATAATTTCATTGCTATCTTTTTTTTTGCATGAAAAACGTTCTCCATAATGTAAACTCCCTTGGGAGCATTATACTCCCTTGGGAATAATCGACTACTTCTGTTTTAATTTTGATGTCATAGAAACTGATTTCTACTCCCGATCGTGGAAAAAATATATTATTTAACTATGTGTTATTACTATAGATTGCTATTTAGATCCAAAGAAAGTGACGTTACTGAAAAATCTAATATTAATTAGACTGGCAAATATATCAAAATCAACTTACAGCGTCTGTGCAATGTAAAGTTTTTTTAAAGTATCAAAGCATAAATATTTTATTACCAATTAAATGTAAATTACGTAACTATTATATTATTTATAAAATAATATCGCTGTGGACAGATCGCATTTCGCAGAAGAACCAATAAGAAAAAAAGAGACGAAGTAGGCTACGAAACGATATTACCTTTGAAGAGGGCTCCAGGGCTAACTTTTAATTTAATTTATTCTTCCTAATTTGTGCTAGGGGAAGTTTTCTACACATGATGCCACGCGTTGTACTTGACGTGGAACGTCGATAAATAATAAAGTGAACAAGTTTTAACAAGTGAGGGAAGGAAAAGATTTCTTTGATTGATCCCATCAACATCAAGTAATTGGTCGTATGTTTAATGGGATGTATTTGTCAGAGAAAAATACAGACAAAATAAGGAAATAGCTTATATATAAAACGAATAAAAAAATACAAATCCGAATAATACACCGATATAAGATGTTACATCGCTTATGCCATTCTCAGTTGAATGATTTTTTTCCTCAAAAACCACAAGTAACTTTTTCGGAAATTGAAATTAAAAAAATATATACAAAGGCGACCATTTTTGATGGCAAACCTTGTACTTAAAACTAAAATAAATAAATTTTGTGCAATTTGAAATCAGTAATTATTAAGATTCAAACCAAACTTTGCCCGTTTTTTAATAGAAAACTCTGTAGAAAGATATGAAGAGAGAAATAGAGAGGGGAGATATTAGAAAGAATCTATCAACTGCTACTTTAATCCAATCAATTATAAAATGATGATATACCTTTGGTAGATATCTGCGATATGTAACATTCAATTGTTTTTCTATGTCCTGTTTTCCAGTTACGAAGAAGTTACAACTACGACTCTTGCCATCTACGAACCTAAAAGTTGTAGTTCCATATTAATTAAATAGAATTATCCTTGTGCATAAACTGAATACAACTTTCGCGAAAATCCTTACAAAGGCTGACTACGGCGAAGTATATTTTAGGACTTATCATCTTTCTTACTGTGTTGCCACCTTGAGCTGAGACAGGATACATTAGATGTTCATAAAGCATCACGTTCATGTAATAAGGATACGTCCTCTAAACAATAATTTTATCCTTGAAGTCTAAGAGCTTGGTATATACAGGGTCCGCCTCTTAAAACTCACCAGGCCTACATCTCTGTCATTTTTAAGGTACCTTAGCGATCAAATTATCATTTTGTAGGTCTGTGCCTTTGAAAATTTATTTTCCCGGACGGATTTTGCTTTAATTATTATGCTAGAGGCCATGAAAATAGCTATAGTATATAGTTCTGAATATAAGAATATTCACTTTTGTCTATATATAATAGCAAAATAATGTGTGTCTTACAAATCCTATTATTTTAAACAGAAATAGTCTTGATGTTAGGAGAACAGGAAGTGTAACATTTTCTATGTTTAAGAGCAGTTGGCTAAACTCAAGGGGTGTACAGTCGTTTTCCGTTGTGCTCTGTATGCAGAGCTCTGCGGGTAAACTTTCTCCATTTCTCGTTATTCTACTCATCGCAAGTTTCCCCTTTACCACAATGACAGTTACACAATTGCAGCAGTGCTTGGGTGGTTTTCTTTCCATGGGATGTAGTTTAATTTGAACCAAGCCAAAATAAGCCTACAAGACACATTATTTAATATTGAATTGCCGTAAGGTTGCCGTATTTCTCGCCGTAAAATGATCAAATCGGCGAGGTTTGATTTTGAAACCATTTTTCAACAAAGCACAAAGATTTGATCAAAGCAGACCGACCTTTTTAAAATATTGCACGTCTCCATAATTTACCGTTATGAACAACAATATTTTGCTGTATTTTCAGTAGAAAAGGCACTTTACCTGAAACGATAACAGTTTTCAATAGGTACACTGAATATTTCAAATGGGATTATTTCAAAAATGGTTACTCCTAACGACTTCAGCAGCTTTGTCAGATATAACAGGTAGGAGAATCGATTGTTTCAATAGACAGATCGATACAATCAGCAAAAAAGTTCTGCCATTTAGAAGAAACATGCTGTGCCATAAGTGGCGCCCTCTACTAGTGACGTCAAAATTAGTTAAAAATTCTTATTTGCCGTGCCAAAAAACATAATTGTGCCAGTTTTTTTTTTTTAACACTCTGACAGGTTTCAAAGTAAGGTATAAGGCATATTTGGCTCGATCAACTTTTTTTGGTCACCAGTATCTCCAGCTCCGAGATTTCCCAACTTTTCACAGACACCCTGTATATCCTTCCACGACTGTTGCAGATCTCCAGCTCCCATGTCGTTGTAATGTGTGCCCCCTGCATTTGCCAATAACGTAAATGATTTTCTCATACAGTGATTGGTGTATAACTCAGGGTATAGACCCAAGCAAAAGGCAATTTTTTATTGGTTATAGTTTTTTCCAAACGCATTGTGTTGTACTTTGCCATTTTTATTTAAAAAAACATATGGGGGGTATATTTTGGTCTTAAGGATATAATTTTTTTGCATAATTTTACAGGATTGCATGAAAATTCTTTTTACATTGTTGTGAAACTACGAGATTTATTGGTTTTTGTATCAGTTATAATAGGAATACAAATAGGAATTTTTGTCTTGAATATTTTCCACACTCAAATTAGTCAGTTCACCATATCTGCAAGCTCCTGCATTTCCCATAAATAAAACTGTTTTTATGAGAACATATTCTCCATCAGCTTCTTTTAAAAGCTTGTTAATATCTTTGGGTTCAATAGTTTTTGATTATTTTGGTTTGTGATCTTTTGATATCAATGTTTTTGTAAAGCTGGAAAGTTCACTTAAGTATGGAATACTTGGTGTAGTACATTTTCATTTATATCTTTCCACGAGATTTATGTTTATAACTGGAACGATTTTTTTAAATTAGATGAATTTGTTACTTTTATAGAGATGCAGTTTTGTAAAATATAAATTGCAGCTCCGTAAAAGATGGATTGAGCACATGCGTAGTGAACTTTTTTTGTCTTTAATTTTATTGAAATTTCGAAGGCATTTGATACTCTTGCTTGAAGACGAAAAAACCAACCGTTTACAAAGAAATACTGGTGAATCTCATTTCTTTTACGATGTAAGCAAAGTGTTCTTTGAAAACAATTGAATGATAGCTGTCATGGTATTGCTTTGACGGCAATTTCAAACCTTGTGCTTCGTTTATACAAGGTAAAAGCAGAAACCTAAGCTTTTATGAGAAAATAGGTATTTAACTAATTTATTTCAATTTTGGCACAACAATTTCCTGATTGGTCGCCACGCCGTTGGTTTAGCTTCGTTGACAGGACACTGTTCCCGAAGATCCTTTGCTTTCCTGCTTGCTGATGCTGGTGCCGATATGTATGTATACTTTAAAAAAACACTGGCTTAACAAATTGCCAAGGAATGTCCGAAAATAGTTTAGTTTTTTCAGTTTCAACGTCCTATGTGTTGAAAACAACAACATTAGTGACGTTTCGTCGGTTACTAACTGAACACTGTGTGTGTGTTAACATCCTGTAAGAATTTTTAATGGACTACATTGTTTCAGTGGATTATGTAGTACGTAATCCTTGAAATCTCGAAACTCAGGCACCCCTCTATTTGTAACAGAGAACGAATTTCCCCCATGGAAACGTGAGAATCTAACGACATTCTGCAGTATTCCGATTTCTACTTGGTTGTTCTCAACTTGCTTCTGCTTATTCGAAATTCTAATACAAGGTCTGATCGATAATTTCCAGAACTGATTTTTTGCATTGTATATGTATTGAAAAACATTACAAATTAATCAAATGTATCCCTTTCAAAGTCAGAAGAGTTCAAATCAGGCCAGTTCGTCAGTTAAGGAAGAACTGTTGAGTTTTTGTGCACGAAGTTCCTCTGAACCTGTATCATTGTCGTAGTACAACATTCGATCACCACAGCGCAACGTGATCGTCCCAAAACTTCAAGATAATGCAAACTATTGAATTATTTGTCTTTGTGAGCGAAATTTATGATTAACAATTCTCTTATATTCAAAGTATGGAGTCAACACGACTTTTACGACCTTGATAAACACTTTGTTGTATCTTGGAGAACTTCTTCTTTTCTGTTATAATGAATAGATTATATAGTTGTTATTGTTCAATCCAGTATTGTTTTTAATGCCCCGTCATGAATTGGATCAGAATGGTTGCCACTTGCGACTGACTTCCTTGAACCTCTTTAAACAATTCATGATATCTCGACAGACTCAAACCTTTATACCCGTAACCAGTTTGAATCATTTCAAAATATTTTAGAAACGATTTCCCACAAAACTTAATGCTGACAATTCCTTTTCGATCCAACTTATCACAAGGTCATGGAACAATAAAAATGCGTCTACAAAAATCACTTCTATTTAAATACCAGTGACGTCACACATAAGTTTGAGGGCAGAGCGAAGGGAATCAGTTTGTAGGGAACCTCCTCTGTTTAGAGATCTTGAACTTCAAACAGTGCTATCAACCGCTTGACGCTCCTGGACACTTCTGGACACTCCTGGAACTTTTTGATCTGACCTTGAACCCAGTCCACAGATATTTATTTGTAATTCTCCTCATAACCTAGCGCGATAGGAACCACTAAATTTCTTTTACTGCGGAAATAATGCTTCTTCGATAATTATCTTCCTCGCGCGGTTTCGTAGAGACTCCTCATATCTAACAGGTCCTACCCAGCCGCCTTTTTGCTCTCATTTACTGTTAATTTACTGCCGTGGATGTCATCTACGTGGAATTCGTCTTACGGCCACGTAGTGCTGTGTATGCAATTCTACGAACTTCGCCTGGGCTTTTGTTATATGGGTTTCGATTAGCCGGAATGAACGTAAAAAAGTTGGACACTCGAAGTTAGGTAATAAATAATGGATGTCCGGGGTCTAGTTCTTCCTGATACCAGCGAAGGAAAGAAATTGTTTAATTCTGCTGATTTTATTCCAACGGAATAAGAATAGTGGGTGTTTTGAGAATGGCTTCACGAAGTTCTATTAAAAAATATACAGGGTTAACAGGTTACAGGTTTTAATTAAGAATTAAAGGAATCACCCTTCAAAAAAATTCCAAACTTGTTTATAAAGCAAAAAACATTTTTTTCGATATTATATTAAATCCTTATTTTTTACCGCCGCCCATGCGATCCGTCCGCCGCACGTTTGACGTTTATAGAGTCAGAGGAAACAACCAGCAGCACGGTAAAATTCGCTGTCACGTCATAATTTAATTACTATGTTTACATTATAGTTTTGTATTCTTGAGTGTTTAGTGCCTTTTTTAATTTTAAACGTTTTGTAGTTGATATTTTAACACAACATAATTCGGCGGTTTGTTTTTCTAGGTTATGGATAAGACTGCCGCGGGTGCAAAGATTTTTTTATTATCTGTTAGTATCTACCTATAACTTTCGTTATAATAAATTTCTTATAATAAATATGCATTTTACCTACGGGAAGTGTGTTTTATCGATAGTAAGTGGTTGTAATAAGCTAAAATATAGTTTTGCCAGTTTGTAATGAAATAATGAAAAACGAATGAAAAATACTGCAGCAGCTAACTGGATTAACTGTTACCTATTTATCAGCTATTATTAATAATAACAATGTCAATTTTTGTCGTTTCTGCATTTAGAAACGCTGCGAAAGAACGACCCCATGGTAGTTGGCGTTGTTGACAGATGTAAGCTTTATCTATGGATCTAAACCATCTCAGTCAATGCTTATCATAGGCGCCGACTTTCCGCAGGACAAGAGGATTTTGCCCCATTTTTTTAAATATCAAGCTAAAATTCTGGAATAATTTTTTTTATTGTCTTTAAGTCTCCCTGAACACGGGGTTAAAATTTTTATACTTAGTCATAGTTAATCCTGTATATAAAGAAAAAGTCATATAAACGCAGAATCGGGACCTCTTTATGAAATTTAGCTTATGGAAATTGTCTTATGCTTGACATAATATGCCAATATTCTTTTCAAAGATACCCACAAATGAGAGTTCAATGTGTATAAGTAAATTAGGTTAAATAAATCATATTTTGACTGTATTACAAAGGCATTTAAGGTAATTCTAATAAAATTTCCTACAATTCCGGCAAAATTGATTTCACAAAGTGCAGTAATACGCGTAAAGTAATATTAAGTTACTTTATACCTCCTGATACATTTGCGATATAGTTAATGAATAATTTACTCTGATTTTATGTATGATAGTAAAGGTACCAACATAGAGCCCTTATTGTTTAGTTGATTTGTTGCTATTATATAACTATTTTTTAATTGTTTTCAAAAGGCCTTATAAAATCTCAATGGCGACTAAAGTGCTTTATAATGGTGCCAATTTTGGTTGTATAGTTGCTGTATAAACATTCTTACAATGTTTTTGTGACTTACGCTGTTTTATAAGATTTTTTTCGAAAACGTTTTTGTAGCTGTTATAAAATACTAGTTAAGAATGTTATCATTTATACACAGTATAAAAATATGCGAGCGAGAATGGAGCCTTGAGGTACTCCTGATGTATGTCAAATTTAAATTCTAATTTTAATTAGTTCCTCAGAACGTTGTACTTCAATTTTCGAAACATTGTACATGCTCAAATTGTATACATCACGTTAAGTAATTTGAGTGTAAAAAAATTGTTACCGTTTTCCCTTTTAATCCGTAAAATAATGACAAACACATGCCGTTTTACCACATACATTCTACAAGAAGTAACAATGAAATAACAGATTGTGCTTTTCCTGGTTGTTACAGAATTTAATTCTATTATAAAAGCTCATGAGCCCGTTTAAAATTATCACATCAAATAAATTTTTACGACTGAGACGAGTTTTAGGCCCGACTGTCAAGTTATATTTCACAAAGTAACTGAGGATGGTATCCATAATATTTCACGAGGTCTATAATAATCACTTTAAACTGCTAAAATAATGTGCTAAGAATATGCATTACAGTGATTCGTCGAGTTTACTAAAAATATATTAATTCGTACACAGTGTTCTAGTACAACCATTGAAGAATGTTTGAACATTGAGGCGCAACTCTTATGTAAAATATTTGTTATAACAAAATTGTTTAATATGAATCTATAATCTTCAATCTTGATAGCTTAAGAGGTTAGTATGTAAAATACTTTACGCACTAATATGTAAAATGTTTATATTACGCACTAATGTGTAAAATATTTCAAATTACAATATGAGTAAAGTTAGTATTTTAGTAAAGAACAATTACTGAAAATTAGGACACAGCTACACAACTACTGTGTAAAATGTTGACTTTACGCATTAATATGTAAAATTTTGACATTACACAGTGCTTGTAAAGCCTTTACACTTACATGCACAGAATTAGGATTCTACGAACAATAGTATTGCATGGTATTTCACAGTAATTTTGATTATTAACTAGTATGTAAAATCTTTACGCACTTATGTGTCAAAATTTTGACGTTACGCACTGCTTGTATAATGTTTACACTTAAATATACGCAAAATTAGTATTTTACGAAAAGTATAATTGTAAGGTAATAATTAAGTACTGTGTAATATCTTTCTTTTACGCATTAATATGTAAAATTTTACATTACGCACTGACTGTAAAATATTTACACTTATATGTGCAAAATTAGTATTATTGTAAGGTATCTCTCAGTAATTTTGATTATTAACTACTGTGTAAACTGTTTACGCATTAACATGTAAAATGTTTTAGTATTTTACGAAAAGTAGTATTGTAAAGCATCTCACCAAAATTTTGATAATTAACTAGTGTGTAAAATGTTGAAATACCTACTCTACGCAGTAATATGTAAAATGTTGACATTTTGTAACTTGTGTAACCTACAACATGCATTTTATTTGTATTTTACGATCGATAGTATATTAAGATTTTAATATCCCTCTATAATTTTGATAATCTGTAACGTTAATGTGTAAAATATAATATTACATTTAAAATTAGTATTTTACGAACAGTAGTAGAGCAAGTTGTTAATATTCTACTGTAGCTTCGATAATTAGCTAGTGTGTAAAATGTTTACGCATTGACGTGTAAAAATGTTGATATTGCGTAAAACATTTACAGTTACAGCATGCGTAAATTTAGTATTTTACTGCAGCTAGCAGAAAGAATAATTTCTTCGTCCGTTCTATACAGCGCAAGACATTAACCAAAGCGGGTTAAGATTTTGAAACTTCTTGCGAGTATTATTATGTTGCCGCTTGAATCCTTCAGAGAAATATATATCTCGAGTCCTCTTTTTACCCTCTCAACCGTAAAACGGAATCACTTGCGCCTTACGTCTCGACATTAATTTTACAAGGAGCTAAATTTCATGTTTTAGGAAAGCAACGTCTACTCGTTTATTTTGCGCGCAAAGTAAAGACGTACACAGCTTGCCACAGTGCTTTATCTCTCCGAATTTCAGGTGGAGACGGTGCAGGTGCACGACAATTATCAGAAAGTTTACTTTAAAAATTGATGAATTTACTGAACCAATCAATTTCACAGGATTTCGTCAAGTTGAAAGATTCTAAAATAGCCATTTATGTAATAAGTTCGAAAAGCCAAAGCTGTCGATCGTCGATAGTGGTCCATTGGTAGACATCGTAAAGTATGAAAAGTGTTACTTTCCGCACTTGTTAGGAAAATAACTATTTAAATCAATCCCCAAAACAGAATACTATTTCGAAATATCACCAAGATTAGATTTTTGACGCTTCATTCTGTATAAAATTTAAATATTTCTCCAGTACATTAGAATTACTAAGTATAAATTATTACAACAAAGTTGAAACAACCTGTTGTTCATTAGAAAACTTTCCACCACATTTTTAAGGAAGAAGGTGCTAAAACAGATTAAACATCACTGATACGAGTTTTCTTAATTAAAAAAAGCCGTTTCTAAACACATTTAATTAAACGCGTGACAAAGCTTAGCGCCATTTAAAGTTTGCACGTAGGGTTTAGCCCTAAGGGGGTGATAACTACCCCTTTCACATATTGTTCAAAAGATGTCATCAAGGAAAGTTTCAAACGACCGTTTGTATTAAGCGTATACAATTAGCAGGTATCAATTTTTTAACAAGTTTTGTAAATAGGGGGCGGTACATTACTGTTCTAATAGTTCGAAAATCGACATATATTTAAATAAGTATTAAGTTACAAAGGGAACTTATTTTTTTTTTATTTCATTGAATGTTGTTTAATGAAGCTGTTTACAGTATGTTTATTTATATTTGCACATTGACGGGGATGCGTTCTACTCATAAAAATAATGGTACAATTAAAATCATCCTGTATTTTTTGCAGTTTATTTAAGATCACCCTCTAGAAGAAGTAACAGTGTGAGAGGCAATGAAGGCAGTAAAAAAAATTCTTGATTACAGAGGAATATAACCTTTTTGATGATATCTGAGAATGCTCAAAACAATCAACAACATTCGAGTATATAAGGGTTTTTTGTTTTCTAATAACAAAGGCGGAGTATGAAACACCCTGTACACAGAGTGTACAATCTATTGTAATAATAACGGTACTAGGTCAACATAGATTTTAAAATAATGAAAGTTCTCATTTGAAATGTTATTAGATATCTATTGGTGAGTGGGGCAACTAAGAACTAATGTTGAAAGTAGATTAAATTATGAATAAGTCAGCAGATCAAAATAAATCGCCCAATTCGTTTTAAGGAGTGTCATTATTATTGCAATACATTGTACATGCTTCATAATTTTTTATTTGTTGGTTTACACTGCCACGATCCGTGTTTCCTTTGAGGCGTTATAATATCTTGAAAGCGAAGCAATGCACGAATTCATTCCTAAAATTAAAAACGCCCTTGCACATTTTTGCTTTACGATATCAAACAATATTAAAATGCAAACTGTCGCCTTCGCTGACCCGAAAAGGATCTGCTTTTAGATTGAAATAGTTCACGTCAAAGGAGGCTAGATATTTCCTACGAAATACCATCCCCACTCACATTGTGTATGTTTTAAATGAAATTGCCTCAGAATTGTCCTCAAATAATACTTGTAAGCATTTATATTTTGAATTTTAGACAGGGCGATTCAGAAATACTACGAAAAAAATTGGGCTATGTAATTTGCATAAGAAATTATTTCACCCGTATTTTTTGTTTATATGAATTCTAATTTTTGGGGACTTTGCGGCCTTTTGAAATTGGGCTTACAATGTTGTTTTTGGGTTGTAGATAGTCTATCGATCTCAATATTACTAAGAAAGTAGTTTTGCCACAGAGGATGATAGTTATGTGTAATGCCACTTTTGTTTCCATATTTTTAATAAATTATTTGCCAGTGCATTAGACATACCGATTCTACATAAAAAGGTTGCTGTCCTACTACCATTGACGAACTTGATAAATTATGAATGCATAGAATGAAAAAGTTGGCTGAGTAGATAATTCAAACAGATTGAGTGACAGATGTTGATTTGTGACTACGCTGTCACTTTATTTTTTATTAAGGGAAAAATTACGCAATTTTCAATTTTTTACCATAAACCTGAGATTTTTTTATAGAATGAAAGAAACATTCGTTCTAGCAGTTATAAAAATATTTGTTTTGTTTACGGATTTTTCAGTTGCATTCGTGAATGGCACACTGCAGCTTTAGTTACTTTTCCTGGAAAAGTAATATTCAAATGAAAAAAGTAAAGAATACTTTTTTGTGTACAATAAAACGCTGCTTCGAATTCAATGCCAAATAATTAAAAAAAAAAATGGAAGCAAAGTGTTTGGAAAAAAAAAACTGACAACCCACACCAAATTTCATTAAAATTGGCTTAGGGGTTCTGAAGATAAAAAATAAAATTTTAAGACCTTCAAAAATGAGAAATTAGAAAAACAAAAAATTAAAAACGGGTCAATTAATTTCTCGCGTAGATTCTGTAATTAATTATTTTCCTAGTATTTCTAATGTCATATTAATAATGTCATTCTCTGAAAGAAGACCATTTCAAATTTAAAATGCAGAATATATTAATTTTTGGATTGCAAAATTTAATTTTCCTACTCCTACTTTGATTTTTTGCTTGATTTTGGAATGTTCGCGTTAGTAACACCGTTCTCTGTTGGATATTGCAAAATTTTATTTAAAAAAGTTTCTTATAATGAAAAATTGAATGTAAATGCAAATGTTTGTCCTAGATCTACTTTGAGAAAGAATTAATAGGCCTAAAAGTAGCCTAAAACTTTTCCTCAACAAAATTTTTCTCTGTAACTTTTGTCATATTTCATACAGAAATGGAGCTTAAAACTATAACATTTCAAAACAGAGTAGGCCTGGAACATTGAAATTTTGCATGCTTACTAAATTTGTTATTCTGATAAACTTTTCTTATTCATATTTTTAGTATCATGGTGTGGCATCAAGTTCTGTGTTTCAAAATATTTAAAACCTATTACAATGAATTCACCCCTTTTTCTCTCTTTACGGTCTAACAAAATCAAATATGGTTTCTATAAGAAAATCAAAAGTTGACTATGAAAACTTCGTCATACAATTAAGTGGTTATTTCAAAAACTATAATGCATTTCTTTTTAGAAAATTTGACGCAGGCTTACTAAGAAAAGAAATAGCAATATCAGCGCCTGAAAGAAAATCACCACAAAATACATTAAAAGTTTTAAATGCAAATAACTAAGAAACCGATAAAGTTAGGCGACCTAAACAAGAGTACCATTTTTATGTAGAATTGAACGTTTTTTTAGATTTCTAACTTTTCATAGCATAGCTCAACAGATTAAAAATAATGTTTTCGTTTACCTAAATAATACTGTGAAATTAGCGTCCTCTAGAAGTAACGTCAAAATAAGCTTCAAATTCGTAATTATCACACCAAAAAACCCAACATTACCAAATTTCAGAGCCATGCTATCAAAACTTTCTCAATCATTGAGAAATTTAAGAATAAAATTTAAACCTTGAACACCCTGTATTTCTCAAATCAGCGACATTCGTATAAGGCATTATGAGCTCGAACATAATATTTTGGTGTCTAGCTTAGTGTTGACCCATTCTTTCTGACTCGCCCTGTATATGACCGTTTCCAAGATCCCTGTACCGAGCGTCATAAATGTGATCACCCTGTATATATACAATTATTTAAATCATTTGCTGATATTTTTTAATTAATTCTACAGAGAACGTCCCTTATTAAAAAAATGCAAGTTTATACAGAGTGATTGCAAACATGGAATAATTATTTATTAAATTGTCTAGTTTTTTTGAAAAACTGCAACTTAAATCTTAAAGTTAAAAAAAAATTTTATATGAAAGAAGTTATGCCAACATATTAATTTAAAAAAATACACTGTAAAGTGCTTCTTAAAATTAAAAAAAAATGTCTTAAGTAAAAGACCTAGAATTATTAATATTGTTTTAGAAGGGAAGCCTTAAATTAAGTGAAAAAAATCACCACCTAGATGAAGTAAAGTGTGAATAGTGTCACTAATTTGTTAATTATACATATTCTAAATATAATAAATAAGAAGTAAAAAATACCTATATCTACCAATCAAAAATCTAATTCTCAAAGTTTAGCAAATACAAAATGTTTTCAAGCATATTTGAAAGTTGAACTGAAATTTAGTACCTAACACGTGTTTAGCAACTTATTACTTATTACATCTGATCGTCATCTTTAAATTCATATGATAATTGAAAAATCGTTAGAATTAATAAAATGTTAACTATTAATTTGTCATTAATTGCAGGTAAATCTAAGCAACATGGGTCAAGATATAGATTTTACATGTTGCGCTTTGGATATGTCTACAAATTTGGTAAGTAATTTCTTAAAACCAAAAACAATTTTAAATTACAACAGTTACCTATTATAATTTATTATTTACTTACCTATAAAACATTATTCTACCGGATATACCTCAAATTTTCTAACTGTGACACATTTTTAAAGCTAAAGATTACGGGCAAAAATTTTTTTAAACGTCTAAACTTCGGCTGCAACACCGACTATATTTTACTTGTAATTAAAAACTGCAGTTAGTCTTAATTTTTTCCAGTTCCTTTAAATCACTAATTGTTCCCACTAGAAAATCATTTTTTGGGAAAAATTACCTAGTTTCGACACTTTTTCCGGTCACTGTATCTGGACGATTTTAAAAAAAATTGTCATCGTACCCAACTTTTGAAATTGCCGGACAAAATTTTACGTAGGAGTCAGCGATGTTTTTTGAAAACCATGTCTGCGAAAAATGCATTACACTCGCCCGCGAAATCTGGAAAGCCACTGAAATATTGAGGACCCGGGAAAAGGCGATGCTTATCGAGCGGGACCGGAAATAGTCGAGAGGGAAACACTATTACAGTGTAATGGCTTTTCAGGAGAGTTTTCAGGAACATTTTCATGAATTATTACGTACGTTTTTATTCCAATTTAACCGTATGTGATATACGACCCGAATTGTGTTTTAAATTGGACAAAGGTAAGGCCCTATGGGAACTAAGTGCAGAATAAAAGAAGTTATATAGATCACGGTTTTCTCTAAGGAAGAAAAAAGCAGTTCATCTTACTTGGAAATTAATTTGTTTGGTCATTAATTACAGCGGAATAATGAACGCAAGTAGCGCAAATTGGTTTGAATATTTTATGCAACGTTTAATGGTGTAACGTGTAAGGTTGGTTGCATAAGGTTAGATTATATTTTATAAAGTAATTTTTCCACGGTCGGGAGTAGAAATCAGTTTCTATGACATCAAAATTAAAATATAAGTAGTCGATTATTCCCAAGGGAGTTACATTATGGAGAACGTTTTTCATGCAAAAAAAATATAACATTGAAATTATTTATTGACACTTAAATTAAATGTTACATTTGTACAATTTTCAAAATTAATATTAGAAGGAATATTACTTTCGCTTACATTTATAGTTTTTGTGATTGCGTTAGTAGTGGTACCTACTAAAACCTGATTAGCAATTTTGGTCTTATTTTCAATGGAGTTCTCGACATAACCCTCAGCGACTGTCGTTGATTTCCAACCAGCATGACGCTTTATTGTCGTGATATCCTCACCAGCATCTGCCAGTAATGTTGCTGAAGATCTTCGTAAGCAGTGACCAGTATAACATGCAGCATCAGGTAATTTTAAATAC
Source organism: Monochamus alternatus (assembly GCA_037114965.1). NCBI lineage: Eukaryota > Metazoa > Arthropoda > Insecta > Coleoptera > Cerambycidae > Monochamus > Monochamus alternatus. The sequence goes on along the minus strand of CM073434.1, from coordinate 11,128,459 downwards.
GAAGCTACTACACTCGGAATTTTTTCCATGGTATTCTTGCCAACTGGCTGCGAACTACATTTTCCTGCTTTGTAGTACAAAAAAGGCGCTTATGCTTGACGTGGGGAGGACGAAGGGACAGGTATTTTCGAAACAATTCAAGCATATTTCCCACATCGGTAACCAGAAAGGTTCGTGAAATCTTTGTCTTAGTGTTTGGAATTGTTACAATCAAGGAAGACCCTACATCCTCAATATCATCTACAGTTAAATTGACTAGTTCATCAGTTCGACAAGCTCCGGCAATCCCTAGAATTAATCCAACCTATAAAAAATCAAAATACTTAATAATTGAAATACTTAACAACAAAAGTAATCTTACCTTAATCATTAAGAATTCTTTGCCATCTGCACTTGATAGAAAACGGTCGATTTCACCCTTTGTCAATATATTCGATTTTTTCGCTTGATATCCGTCACCGATTCTTTTCAAAAATGCGATCAGCTTAGGGAATTTGCTTATATTTATGTTGTCGTAAATTATCAAGCATGACTTAACCATAGAATATTGCGCCCATAATGTGGAAGACTTGTAATTCTTTGCATTTTCACTGAAGTATGCCAACAAAACATTCTCGCTGTATACTTGAACATTTTTCTCGGCGCACCACTTTTTGAACCGATTGTAGGTTATATCGATCTTGACTTCGTAGGCAGCAAATTGCTTATTGCAATATTTGCAGCCTCCACAATCTCTTCCGACTCACAATTATTCATTGTGCACTAAACAAACTTTAAACTAAACCAAACTAGCACCTTAATTTGACAATTCTTTTTGTTTGTTTATTTTGTAGTTATGACAATAACTCAACGACTACTAAATAAAATAAAACCTCAATGATAAATGCTCAAATCCGAATACAATAATTCTGGTGCTACTTACTTCATAATGAAAATATGACCGTGGAAAAAATAGTATATACCATTCGGGAGAGATGCTATTTTGTCCTTGGTGCAAATAACGCATATCTCTCCCTTATAGTATAATGTACTATTTTTCATAATGTAAACAGAGAAAGGCATTATTGGAATGACTTTTTCGAGTATTTACGTATATCACTATATTTTCTCTATAATTTCCCTCCTATATTTTAAAGCTGTAAACTTATGATGTCGTTTTTTGCCACATTTGTTTGGTTTCTGTTCTGGAATTACGCAGATAATTTTAGACTCTTTTTAAGTATAAAAAATTGGTATTGTAATGGTATTTCCCAGAGTCATACAATAGAAACATTTTGATGAATTCGTATATTTAATATGGAGAATATAATAAGGTTTTTCCAAATTATTTAAAAAATTATGTATCATTTTTGAGTTTTGGTTTATGGTAATCTATTATAGCTTCTTGTATTCCATCTTGAATTTCTAAAATAGTTGTTTATCTATTTCTATAGGCACTATGCTTTAAATAACCTCACAAAAATGTGTCAGGTGGTGTCAAGTCTGGACTATTCATCGGCCATCGTATGGTGCCACCAGCAGAATTTAAACGGCAATGTTATACATATCTTTTGGGTCGTGAAATAAATGATTTTATTATCCAATTTGACAGGTCGACAGGATGACATGACAGCAAGATGAAGCTCCACCGCATAATGTAAGATGAGTTATAGAATATTAGAATAAAATTTATATAGACTGGAAAATATGACACCATACGATGACCGGCGAATAGTCCAGACTTGATACCACTTTATAAATTTCTGTAGGTCTATTTAAAGAATAGTTTTTATAACAGACCAACCCCTATTTTAAAAATGTAAATATATAATTCAATAGGCTATAGATTACATAAACTTAGACCCAGAAATGATGCATAATTGTTTAAATAATTTGGAAAAACGATATAGATTTTACAAGAAAAGCAAGCAAATGAGTTTAAACAATTTTTGTAAACTTTATTATTTAAATTGCTCCATAAAATGACTTTAAATACAGTAAATGATACTGCAGGAAGCAACTACTTCGCGGACTAATGCCCCGACCGGCATTGAATTACTCCTACAGTATCTGTGTGAACAAACAAGAACCCTTGCCGGACACACCACCAGACATAGACCAGTTTCGGTCTTGTTAGCTCTCATCAGTATGCCATAGGTGAGATGACCAGCAATTGAACTGGCTGTTCCTTCATATGTATGTTCACATATAAACTCAGTGCAGATGAGATATAAGTGGTCTGCTTACTTCCTGCTCGGTCTAAGCGGTTAAGCAATTTAAATACTTTGCATTGTTTATAATAAAAAAATAAAATTTTAATTATGGAATTACTTAATTATCAATATCTCACGAACAGTAAAATATAACCCATTACATGTTTATATCATTGCAATCAGGAAAAAGTGGAGATTCTAAAGATATAATAATATACAGGGTGTACAAGTTAATTTTTTTCAGCGTGTTTTCGAATGTCTTAATTAGTCTTATAAGCCACATTTGTTCAAATATGCTTACTGAAGATGTTCGACTGAAATTGAAGAAACGTAATTTAATAATGTAATTTTTAATTAATAATTTTAATTAATAATTTTGAACTTGTATTTCGGATTCTATAAATTTATTTATAAAAAATAAAATAAAAAAAAAATATTTTATATCTATCCACATTAAATTAAAACTTTAAAAAATAGTAATATAAAATATGATTATTCTTCAAATGAAGAAATCATTGGAAATTAATTGCACTTATTTAATTTCTAAAGTGACTTCACGACTTAGGGACGATTACAGATAGTGGTCCAGTATCTCCGCCGACACTGGCTAATAAGTTGTTAATTTGTGAATTTTTAACCTTACGATAACATATATTATGAGTGAATGTTCCAATGAACGTGATATCTATCAGTTTTTAACACCACCCTGTATTTTAAGTTTAAATCCTTGATACATTAAGGTTTTTCATAAAATACCGAAGGAACAACCTTTAGAAGTTATGACAGACTTAGAAAACACCTTGCACGCCTGGTATAATATTGTATAAACAAATTTTGATTATTGGTTAGATTTTTGTTCCAGATAATTTAAAATATCAATAAAACGAAGGGTTTATGAAGTTCAGTATTTCAAATTAAATTGTTCCCTTCACCATAGTTTACTGAACATTCAATACACCAAGCTGTATTGATGGTTGCATAACCTAAGGTGGGTGAAAGTAATATCTTCAATCAGAAATACAAATATTTGAAAGAGTATAGCATATACATATACATTTATATACCAATTAAAGTACAAGACAATATTTCTGAACAAATTTCTTGAAGCTAACTAATTCTATAATGAATTGCTAAATTATTCTAGACATTGTTCTTTTCATTATTCATTCTTATCGCGCGTAATCAAAAATTGAAAGTTATTTTTTTTTCTATTTTTCAGTTGTTTTTCATTTGGAATTGTGCCCGCCTTACTATTGGTCATAATAACTGATTTTTGTACATGTAGTTAAATATGCAGGTCTTTTCCTCGAATTATTTTCTTTTTTAGTGTTTAGTAAATATTGAATTATTTTATAACATTTGTTATCATTTATTCATTCATTTATTTATTACTATGAAAATGATTTCATTTGGATATACCAAATGTAAAAAAAGTTTAAGACTTACTTTCATAAGGGATTGTATAATTTTTACGAAGAGAAAAACCAATAAACATGGCATGATATAGATTTATGAATTATCATTTCTCTTTGTTGGCGCAGCGTATATCTTTATATGTTTCGATTAAATTAATTTGGTTGTTAGTTTCTTGAGGAGAAATGAATTTTTTACGGAATAAGTCATCATAAATTCCTTGCTTTCTATTGTTTAATGTTTTATATTTATGCAATGTTAAGTAAATGAATACCTACTTAACGTGAGAATAAAAAGAATACCTCCTCAAACACAAGAATTTAAACAGTAACTTCGCCTTTATTTCTATTAAGCATCCCTAGCTTTAGCTACGGCTGACACCCTTAAAGCTGTTTTTTGCCGTTTCCTTACCTCCGCGTCCTTTTTTTACGGCCTTCATTGCCAAAATCGCAGCTGTGTTTGTTCGTAAAGGGTTTAAAATCGTGGATAGTATTACCTTGCATTTTTTAAACCTTTTTCTACGGAATAAAGGGTGATACTAAACACAAGCAGGGGTGAATTTTTTCAAATGAGGAAACCTATTACAGGGTAAAAAATTGAGTTTCCGTACGTGTTTATTTTCGAATTTCTCATGGTTCGTGCGACTTAGGAAAGAGGTAAAGGGTTTTACAATAAGTCATGGGAATATGAGATCTCTAAGGGAGTCCCGTTTTATAAAGAACTTCTTAAATTATTGTTTGATTTCGTCATTTGTGGTACAGTATTAACTTTTGTTTATATGAGTATCAAAAACGTAATGAATATTTTTTACAACTATTAAACAAATTCGGTGTGCATATTTAGTATGATAGTAGGTATGAAAAAAAATTACCAGCTTTAGAAACTTACCACTGATGATGATCATCATTATTTGCCATTAAAATATGCTTGGTACAATATTATAACTCAAATAATGCGCCATTGTATTGTGTCACCCTTTGTTTCTTTACACTTTTTATATTCCAAACCGATTAACAACATAATTGAATTATTTGATGACGTGCTTAAAATAATTATTAACAAAATAATGAATTAACAATTTCTTTACTATGATTTAACATAACATGTTGGAAACGGCCACCTTCAGCCGAAATACATACTTCAGATCTTCTTGAAATTGCAATTGTAAACTAATGGCTTGCGATGTCCGCAAACAAAAAACCAATGGAGTTCATATCGGGTGATCTAGGTGGCCAAGGTTGATCTGGTTCTAGAGTGCCTCGTCTAATCACTTTATTGCCGAATCTTTCACGAGCAGTCAAACTAAAATATGGGGAAGCTCCGTCGTGCACAATCCACATTGTCTTAGAACATAAGGAACATCGTCAAGTAGTTCAGGTAAAACGTTTTCTAGAAAATGTTTGTAGGAGGTAGGAGGTATTGGTAAAAAGTAAGGCCCAACAAGAAAATTTCCAATAATACCCACCCATACATTCAAAGAAAGCCGATGTTGAGATCTACATTTCATTATGGCATTAGGGTTTTCATCAGACCAAACGTATTTATTGTGGAAGATCATCATACAAGGTTCCCTATCACCTGGAAAACCTTGAAAACCTGGAAAAGTCGGATAATTCGTTTTAAACAGTTAGGGAATTGAAAAATATGGCGTAAAAGTCAGGAAATTTTAAAATCAATTGAAATTGACAAATATATTTTTTTAATTTACTTCGGTTTTATATATTTTACAACATGTTACACACATATACATACACATATGTTTTATAAATACAATATTTTGAGTTATTTTTTTATAATGTGTCAGGGAAAACCTGGAAAAGTCAGGGAATTTGACATGAATTTAAAAGAAAGAACCCTTTTATAGCATCTCTGGAAAAATTAGCTTCGTCGGTAAACAATATGCCAGCGGTAGTCAACTTTTTTTTTTCAATTTTTTGCTAAATCCAGTGGTAAAATTGTAGACTAGAAGGATAATCTTGCGACAGTAAGGCTTGAACACTTTGTGTGTGATACGGGTATAACTGCTGAGCGGACCAAACTAATTTATCATTCACATTAAGGTTTGTAGCGATATCCCTAATAGGTACATATTACTATTTGGTTCTTCTTCTCTAACACCCTTTCTGAAATGAGCGTTGAATATTTCTGAATATTCTTGGATTTGGAGTTGGATGAGTTGGAAATCATATAAATTCGGTTAACTTTAATACCATTTCCATCTGCAAGGTCATAAATGTAACCATATTGGCTATTTCTTTAAAATTGTGTCAAACTTTTTTTTCTATTGTTCGAATTTAGAAATAATGATATTATCCTTGGCAGAATTTAATTTAATTGTTTTATTGTTGTTAAATTAAAAAAAAATAAGATTTTCAAGAAAAACTGCATTAACTGAAACAAAATTGTAAGTATTCTTTAAAAAATAGTCTCTAAAAGTCAGTAGTTGGCTTTATCTTTCAAATTTGACAACTGGCCAAATACATTTTACTTCGTTTGTCTCCTAACTCTGAAAAAAGTACGTAGGTTTTAAATAAGCAAATATCATATTACAAAAAAAAATCCACAACTAATTAATAATGAAAAACATCGAAAAACCACAACTATTTTAGAGAATAGGGCAATCCAACGAACTATCAAATCACTTTAAAAATGACGGCTGTAGGACAAACAACTCGACATATGACAAGCAGAAATTTGTGGTTTTGTGTAGAACTGTGTGTTTGGCTCATTATATTTTATACCTATTTCGAAATACCAAGAATAATTCAGACTATCATAATGGTTTTGTTTTGTTGTGCGAGTCTGCCATGTATCTATGCATAAATAATTGTTAAAATCTAATTACGTACGTCTGTAATAGTTTACTGATTAATTATATATAATTGCCAGTATTGTTATCAATATATTTTTTTATTAATATTATATATAGTATTCTCCAGGACCCTGAATTGCTAGGGCTGGCGGGGGTGTAATTATACTACTAGTTGGAGAGAAAAAAGAACTTAGGTACCTATTTATAAATAATATATTTAAAACTTGTACACTGTATTTAATTTTTTCTTGAGTTAGGTCTTGCTGTTTTATTGCACTAAGCCACTTTTGCCGTCTTATATGAGAGTTCATTGAGATCAGTTCTGTCTATAATTCAATGCAGCAGGAATCCTAAAAAATCTAACTTGATCTTCTCGCTGTCCTCTACTCCAACAATTCATAACACAACAAAACAAAACCATTATGATAGTCTGAATCTTGGTATTCCGAAATAGGTATAAAATATAATGAGCAAAACACACAGTTCTTCACACAGACCAATAACTAAAAGTTCTACACAAAAGCACAAATTTCTGCTTGTCATATGTCGAGTTGTTTGTCCTACAGCCGCCATTTTAAAAGTGATTTGACAGTTCGTTGGATTGCCCTATGTACAATGTTGTGCGATGTGAGAAAATACATAACTTTTTGATTATTAACGACGTGCGATTATTTTATAATGAGTACTGTTAAAATATTGTTGCAATTAATACAAGTTTTCTTGAAAAGAGTGAAAAAAAAAATAAATCCTACAGATATTATCGAATTCAGTCAAGATGAAAAAAAAGGTCCGTTTTAATTTTAGGGGTGGACACCGCTACATATGTACTTGCGCTGTATCGGTTAGTATGCTAGACACCCTGTATAAATTTATAGTTTCCAAAGACTTTGTATTTTCCTTTTCAAACAAGTATGTTTTTTCGGAAATTATGAACTGTTACAATTTATAATAATACGTTTATCTAACACATTTTTATAGATAAATGAGTTGTCAGGTAATACTTCCGTTAGTTAACAAAATAATAGAACGTCTTGGTATCCGCTTTGTATTATTTTCTTCGTCTTGATTAATTTTTAAATTCTTTCACAGGCGGCAAGTATCCAAATAAACACACAAAGAACTTAAAATTTAATAGGCTCGAAGGCTCTCGTAGTAAATGGAAATTTTTATTAATTTAGTATTATCCGATGAGTTTGTTTGAAAAACCAGGCACTGTTCGGTATTGAATAGAATTAATAAATTATATGTATAGCCCGAGGATACACATAGATATTTTAATGTCAGTATATATTAACAGAGTTAAATACTCAGAGGTCACGAATAAGGCTATGAATCAATTAGTGAGGCCTAGAAGAACACGTGCTAGTGAATTATAGCATTTCGGGTACCCGTATAAAAAATAATGCAATTTGAAGTTATTAATTTGTATACTTCACTCTATACGAATTTCGAATAGTTGTTTCTTATTCGTCGGCACGATTTCCACGAATATTGAAACTTATAAGGTGTTCATTCACAGTTAATCGATACAACTTTATGGACCATAAACAGAAAATGACATAAATTATAAAGGAATTATGTTGCCCGCGAAATATCTCAGATTCCCACCAAGTTAAAAAAAACAAATTTTCCAGTTCTGGGTTAATGACATTAAATTTAAACAGTAAATAAGAATCGCGCGAATATACAGGGTGTGACGAATTAGTAGGCCAAGCCGTTAACCACACATTGCTTGGAAGAAATACTCGTAATAGAACTTTCTGTAGTTGACTTCCAAAATTGTAGAGAGTGACTCATGTTATAGACCTGCTCACAATTTATAGCAGTCAACACAAAGAAATACACATGCAGCCCGTATATTTTTCCTACAAAATCGTGTGCCGCATATTACTAGAGAGCATACCCGATTACACAATTTCTGTTGCATTAAGTACGCATGCGCTGGAACTTTGGCTGCGGGGAATTGTCGAATCCAACTGTTTCATTTCCAGCGCTATCATGGGGGGCAAAATTGCGGGTATATCCTTTTCGCTAATTTCATTATGAATGTAATTAATTTTATTAGTGATTTTGTGTTCTTAAGAATGGAGAATAAGTCAAGCTTTACAACGTATTCTCAAAATCGTCCTAATTTAACATGTGAGGAATATCGGATGATGATGAAGAATTTAGAGCGCAAGGTCAAAATATGAGTGTAAGTGATGTTGAAATATGTATTTCATTAACAAAATTGTACGTGAATAGCATATGTGTGCAAATAAAAAAATTGGTAAAGAAGTACAAGCGATGGAAACTCGCGGAAGGAAGATTTGTATTTTTAAAATGAATTTTCGAAAAAGAAAATCGATTGCTATATCTTATAAGATGAAACTTAGTCCGTATAAATGAAATCGAAAAGAGTATACTGATAGAAAGGACAAAATAGTGGCATGGCGAAGAAACTGTTTAAAACAAATATTAAAAAATAAATATCTGGATCGAAGAATATATTAAATTTTGACAAAACATGTATGAAGGTCATACGGAAAGCGGTACGATATGATATAAGTGTTAATGTGTGACCGTTATAGTGACAGTGCTAGTAACCAATAGTAAATAGTGTGTATGTATTCTAAAACCTTTTGTCCTTTTGAATGCGGAATTCGCAAATATTTGCGCGATTTATTTAATGGTGGAAAAATCTCTATTTGTAACAAATTTTGTCACCGCATAATAATGAAAGGGGCACTAATATGTGCAGTGTTTGACAGTTTAGCAAACTGCAATTGTCAAAAGTTTAGATTTTCCCGTCATAAATAATTAAAACAGAAGTTGCAAAATTCGTGCAAAAATCCGTGAATTTCGCGTCCATGAAGACAAGGCTTAAGTGTGATATCCGCGGAGTGCGCATCAGGTAGGTGTAAGTGGATGGTAGTGGGCAATCTATTATATCACTGTTTTTACTCTAAAAATAATGGATGTTATGTAATGCAATTATTTTTGTCATTTTTTGAATATTTTTTATATCTGATCATCTTCAAATTTAGTACGCCTATGAAATGTTGCTCCTCGCATCCTTCGCCCGTCGCGCTTGTCTACAAGCTAGCCATTAGTCACTCTACAATTTTGGAAGTCAACTATAGTTTAAAGTGTACTGCCAAAATCATTACCACATGATAGAAACGGTTCTATTACGTGGAGGTGACTTAAATGGGGCACAATTTTTTGGAGGCAACTACGTTCCTACGACGTTCTTGCACCTTATGCAAATACGTAGTGATTACCTGACGACAACGGGAGGATGTGGTTATCGCCTCTAAAGGAAAAACAGAGAAAGTTTAAAGTTTACAAGATATAAACTTGTCTTTTTTGTCTAAATATTCGTATGTAACTCGGCCTCTTTCCTACAACCTATTTTTGTCTTTATCTTTGCTTTTTCTGTTATATTTAGGAAAATAATAGTTATTATAATAGTGCACATATAAACATGTACCTAAAACAAAATTATAATAATCCCAAGGTATAAGATTAGAATGATTGACAATTATGGATGTTACAGACCGAAATATAAACAAGCTCTGCTGAAAAATTCAATATTAAAAAACAAATAATTCCGCAAAATTCACAGACGAGAAAATTATGTATGTAGGTAGGTATACTTCAATTATGTTTTATTAATTTTTTATCTGAAACCAATAATTATGTATAGACTTACGAAATTTCATACTGATCAGTAATAATATTTTTAAATATCTATTATAAAATGTCAACCTTAAGCATACCTACCCTATCTGTAAATATGTCTGCTTTCTAAAATAGAGCCTTGAAGGTGGTAGCAGCGCTACAATGACGTTGTTTCGCCACTACCTTAATTCGCCATAACCTCAAAATTGCAATATATATAGTTCATGTCAAGATATCACATCTCATGCATTTTTATATCTAGTGATTCTTGACCAACTAATTTGCTCATTTTTTAAAATGCGGAAACCAAGAAACTATTAATCTAAAGCACACATGCAAAACTGTCAAAAACCATCTAAGACAGATTTTATTATTAATATTACTCAAAAAGTTTCCTTTCATTAATATTACTTTTTAGTAATTTTAGTTATTTTGTTTATTATCTCATATTTGCAACAGTTACGATGTGTTGATTTCTTACTATGTATTTTTAACATTTTCTTTGATAATCACTAATGCCCGTTTGCCCTTAGATTGAGATGGGACCACTAAATACAATTCTAAAACTATGCACTTGCCGAGTTGAAGACTAATTCCCTTAACGATGAGTATATTAAAATATGTTTCTTGGAAAACTCGTTAGGCTTTTTTAATGATCGTATTCATCATCTGTATGCCTTCGGGTTTTTTGTTTTCATCTATTTTGCTACAAATTTGAACAACAAATAGTCAACGCGATATTTATTTTTTCGAATTAGTAATAGTTGTGTGAAAATCAGTTAATTAAATTAAATGTTGTTGATTTTGTTTTCACGCAAGCATACACAGGGTGTTCTGCAAGCTCTATGACAAACTTTAGCAGATGGTAGCTGGGTTAAACATTTTTTCTTATATGAACGTAGGTCAGATTCGTTTTTTTTTTCTTAGTGCATTTGTGCATTTTGTTGAAGTAATCCGTGACAAAATTTTAATCACTGAGAAGCATCTCCACCATGTAACGCTTGTAAATTTTGGCGATGAAATGGATACCATTTCTCTGTTCAACACATACCATACAAAATTAGGTGATAAATGAAGATTACTTGCTACACGCAGAACACGAATTGAAAAGTGGCTAATCGCAGCATTTATTATATCTTTTTAATTGTGTATAAATTGTTTAAGCGTGTGGCAGTGCATTAGTTGAAATAAGACCCAATTTGCGATGAGGACCATCAACGGCAGTTGTGTGCATGGCAGAAAGTATGATTTCAACTCAAAAAAATTCCACTGTAGCAGACATCCCAAGCCGTTAAAATAACATGTCCTTCATCCAATGTACATTTAACAACTGTACTTTTGACATTAAAGAAATGTAAGTTTTGTATAATAAAAATTTCCTGAAACTAAATATTTTCGTGTGATATTTTGTTACCTGTCAAGAGATGCAGAATGTCAATTTTTTCACAGAATTTCTTGTTTTTCATTGTGATACTATCGACAATTGTATGTATTTATTATTTATTTCTGAACCCACTGCGTGTACGACCAGAAAAATCCGTATCTGAGATATAGTTGTGGAACCAACGTGCTCATCTACATAAATAATTTTAAATTTTAATTTTCGGAAGCCGTATTATCATAACATATGTCTAAGCAATAAAAGACGAGTTTGTTTTATGGCCGTGGTGATGTATTAATACCACGTTAAGACAATAATTATACGGTATGGACCTTTTAAATTAAAATTAAAATATTCTCCCGATAAGCCGCTACGCGTTCGACACGCTCGTGTTAATTGATAATAAAAGAGAAACTCCTTTATTTCATAGGAGCGAATTAAGTCACTTGCACAGGAATTGTATATAAAATTCTTAATCCAACCTTATACGGAGTGGTGCAACAGGTCGACTATAAATTTGTACTGGGTGTTCGGTTATTAATTTGCTAATCAAGATGATCGGCACTATATTTTTTCGACAAATCTTCATGAGTCTTAGAATTGATTGCGCAATGCTGTTTAGGTGTTTTTTATCAGGTATTAATAATAGCTTTGTTCGCGGTAGCAATCCCGAACTAATTTAGACATTAGATTCATGCGCAATTTTAAGTTGGGCGTTCGCGGTGCACCTAGTGCACGTTCGGAATTATAAATTCTGCGTTCCCGGAACCCAGATTTATAAATTTGAACGTGTTCTGAATCGGTCCCATCCATCCCCGGACCTGATACAGAATTTTTAATCCCACGCATGCGTATTTTACTATTTTAGTACCTAGTTGTTGCATGAACTGGATCTAGATGTCTTACATATTCGGACTACTTTCAAAAATATTTGTATGTAGAAACATAATACAGTATGCGCCAAAAGTATGGAATAAATTCAATAAAAACGAAACAATTATTTTTTGGGAAAAATCCTCGAACAGGTCGATTTTTAATTTAAAAAATACATATTTTAGCGTAAAATGCGATTTTCAAATGTCATTTGTTTTCGAGTAATGACGTCAATGATTTTTTTTTAAATGGCAACACCATATTTTTTTCCTTGATTCTGAAAGATCGTTTAATTCTCTATCAGACAGTACTAAAATTTTGCCCTCTTACATAGGAAAGTTTTCGAGTAAATGACGATTGAATGTTAGAAAACGTAAATCAATTAAAATAAAGCAAAAACGTTATCAAGTTTAGTTTTTCGAATTTCATAGTTCTTTTATGGATCACGTAGGTGAAAATCTTTGCAAAGTATCATTGGCACACCGACTTTCTAATAAGTATTGTAAGCGACATAGAAATTATTATTCAATTTAAAGTATTATGGCACATTTAACTGTTACTCAAAGAATTGAAATTTTAATTCTTATCGGATGCGGGAATATGACTAGAACTCAGCAGGAAGTTTGCGATTTATTTAATGAAAAATATCCAAATCGCCCTATCAGCCAATCAACAGTCAGTAAGGTATCACAATATTTCCAATCTTTAAATAATAGCTATTTATGATATACGTGTTAAAAGTAAGATTTTATTTTGTGAGCGAAGATGATTAAAAAACGAGCGTAGCGAGTTTTTTTAACTTCACGAACAAAATAAAATCACTTTTAACACGTATGTCATACACTATTTTTTCTACAAAACAATCGGAAGAACTTTAAACTCAATAAAAATAAGAAATCAAAAAATACCACACAGATCGCAATGTTTATGAACCAAAATTTTCGTAGCAACCAGTGCTGTTGTTAGTTACGGTAAAAACGCAAAAATATTGACAGCATTTTCTAGTAATATTATAAGTATAATGAATAATCTCGATAATGAGCGTAACGAATCCATCCCTGCTGAAATCGAAGAAGCCGCCAGTCGAGCAACATTGGAATTATTGCCGGCGAAATCAAAGGAACAGTACGAAATCGCTTATAGACGTTTTTCGGAATGGTGCAACATTAAAAAGGTCCCTGGGAAATGTAAAGAAAGTGTTTTACTGGCATATTTTGAGGAAGCCAAGATATGGAAATCGTCAACGCTGTGGTCAAATTATTCCATGATCAAAACTATGTTAAAATTAAAGCAAGATCAAGATATAAGCAAACATTATAAACTTATTGCTTTTTTAAAACGGAAGGGTGAAGAATATCAAGCAAAAAGTCAAAAGTTTTGACGAAGACGCATATCGACAAATTTCTCACAGAAGCAGAAGACGAAAAGTATCTAATGATGAAAGTCGCAGCAATAGTGGGTGTCTTCGGGGCGTGTCGCCGGGAGGAATTGTGTCAGATGACCATCGACAATATCGAATATTTGGGCACTTCGGTTGTTGTGACCATACCAGATACTAAAACGAAAGTGCCTCGGACTTTCAGTGTTGTTGGTGAATTCTATTTAAACTTTTACTAAAGTATATGGCACTCCGGCCACCCAACGCTGACCATAGACGACTTTTTCTTAAATATATGAAGAATAAATGTGTGAAGAATCCAGTCGGAATTAACATGTTTAGTAAAATGCCTGCCGACATTGTAGAGTTCTTGAATCTACCAAATCCTCAACTCTACACCGGACACTGTTTTCGTCGTTCATTGGCGACATTGTTAGCAGATTCTGGTGCAAATCTTACTACCATCAAGAAACATGGAGGATGGAAATCTTCGACGGTAGCTGAAGGCTACATTGAAAATTCACTGGAACAGAAGAAGGAAATTGCGTACCAAATACTTCCTACTGCTGCAACCACTACCAAGACCACACCACCAGTACTACCAGTATTTCTACAGAAAATAGATGTGTCACACATGTTGACAGTAAAACCAACTTAAGTATGATGACTCCGCAGGGAATTACAATTTCAAATTGTTCTAATTTTACTATAAATGTTAATAGTAATAACTAGTTAAAATATTGGTTTGTACTTATTTAAAATAAAAAGTTGTTCATGTGTTTGTTAAAACGTTTTATTAATTTTCAAAACAAAATTTAAATAAACTTTGATTTATTTTTAACACGCGTGAGAAAAATGACATTTTTAACATCAAAAATGACAATTAAAAAGCCCACTTTTAACAGTTTTGTAGAAAAACAATTTTCTTTCAAACAGTTTTTTATTAACAGACATTACTATATTAGTAAAGTGACATGTGGATGTGGTAAAGTGCCACTTTATTATACGACTTTGAATTTAGTAAAATAGCATAGCTATCAGTCAAAATGCGAAAAAGGTGTTTTAGCTAATATAGATCAATTTTTCTACAGTTTCCATTAATTAAACTTTATGTATTTTCTTTGATGTCAAATAGTTTGTTATGCTAAGGAAAAATTCTATAGATAAGGTTGTATTCTGTAAATATCTAAAAAAACTGATTCAATTTCAGTATTATAGTTTAAACGAATTTACGCTAATAAGAACATCCATTTCTTGGGTCGATTTTCTGCATGCTTTAATGCGATTCTCTGTACCACTCTTGAAATATTTCAGTTATTTAAAATATGCATGTGTCTACAAATGTGTAGGTATTGCTATATATCTTTGAAGGTTTAAGCTATAAACTTGGATTTTGTTGTGGTGCCTGTTTATAACTTAAGAATTTGCAGTACCCCACAACTTCTCGAACCAAGCCCCAAATATTATTTTTGTGAATATTAAATGAATTCTTATGCAAAAGCGCTATTTTTTTACATCACACATTGTTATTAATAGTTATGCTATGTGTATGTATAATACGTGACCTAAACAACTATTCGTTGTGCAAAATAATAGAACTAGGTCAAAATCACGGGTTCCGCTGTTAATAAGAACATAAGCATAACTTTCTCGGTAGCTAAGATTTCTACTAGGTAGAATACCGATAAATGTTTGCCTTAAGAAGTCAATAATCTTCTACAAAGAAAGGTGATCGACCACGATATATTTTCCCGGACCCATAGGTTTCCAGAATTATTTTAATTAAAACAAAAATAACAGCTATTAAACTGATAATTTATGTTTAACAACTGTCTTGACAAATTTTTAATTCTTCACAAATATAGTAATAAAAAAACAGTTCATCGGTTATAAATAAAATTTATTTGAATTCCTTATTATTATAAAATTTATGTGATTTGGCATGACACATTATTTAAATAAATTCAAATCATGTGTAGTACCGACCTTAAAATAAATAGAGACAAATTTGAATATAATTGCTATATGTATGGCTAATTCTTTCATTTAATTAAGTTATAAAAATGTCTGAGATGGTTTTTATTACCTTTTGTTGTTTTTATTTTCTACGGAATAGGCAGTTTCCCTTGATGTTTATGGCTTCCGATGGATAAAAATGTCGTTAAATCATACAAGGGTTAGCCAGAATGTTGTACTCGTTTATGAAAAGACGCCCATAGGACATGCAACAATGAAAACTGTCAACATTTGTAGTTGTCACAATTTTCTTTTTTTAATAGTGTTTTGAAAAGTTGTTCATTTAGTAACGAACTTGAGTTAGGAAAAGTTTGATTAATTGCTTATAGTTTTCGTTTAGGAGCAAATTCGATACTAGATTGTGGATGACCCTGGTATATTAAATAAACTGCTCCACAAAAATTAAGGAAGTTCACAAATTTAGAATTTCTTTTAAAAGTTGACAACTTTTGTTAAAAAATATTTTTGATATACTGTCTTGAATATTTACTTTTTTATTATACGAGTGGCTTTTTTTTAAAGCATTTTCAATTTTTGGCAAAGTTTTATTTTTGGTGATTTTAATACAAAATTCAAATTATTAAAAGAATTACAATAAAAAGTTTAATACAGGATATGTTCCTCGCACTTCAATGACTGCCTGGCAACGCCGTTGTATACTGTATATCAGGTTGTTGAAGTAGTCTTGATCAATTTTCGTGCAATCAGTGCCAATTGCGGAATACCATGAAATTCCAGAGCATTGACAACAATTTTCGCACGATGAGGTCGCTCATTATCGTCGAGAAATTTGACTCAATTGCAGCATGAAGCAAAAGGACAACATTGTTGATGATTTGTTCGACGTAGATATGTCCATTCATGTTTCCATCAAGCACCAACAAATCTGTATGCCCATTAAAATAAATGCGTCCCCAAACAGCAACTGTACCACCTCTGAATGGATGAACTTCCTGGATGGTTTTCTCAAAAGTCGTCGTGAACGTAAATTAACATCTCGCAGGGTAGTAGATCTTGGGCGTCCACTTCTGGGTCTTTCAATGACATTGCTTGTTTCTCTATATCGATGCACAAGTCTTTTACACTTTCACTGACCTGAAAGAAGTTAGCTACTTCTCTTTGAGGGCATCCAGCCTCGGTCATTCCAATTGCCCTATTGGCTTCAGCTGTACTCAATTTAAAAGACCAAAGATAAGAAACTTGCCGAAAACTGAAAAGTTAACCAATGATGAACAAAAAAGCTACTTAGATAAGTAAGTAAACATAATCGTCTCTTCCTGTGAAGATATTAAAAAGTCTTTTTATATTATTTTCGTACCGCTTTTTTAATGCTGCCCCATTACGATATTATATCTTCAGTATGGCGTTGTTTTGGTTTCGTCTTAGAAGCTTTTTATTTTTAATTCAACCCTCTCCCACAAAACGAAAATAAGGAACAGGAGTTCGTCAAACCCTCAACCCTTTAAAAAAATACGGAACTATAATTTACCGCGAGATACGGCACAAACAAAAAAAAACCGTTCCCCTAAAACTATTAATTATGTACGGCACTATAGCTTATATACCTTATACTTTTCATATGCACAGTTCGGCGGGCTCATTTTAATTTTAGTTTCAAGAAATTTATTAATGTGTCTTGGGGGAGCGCCTGTTGCGACTGAGACCCTGCTTTCTCACGGCGTTTTTATGGGGCGATTGTTTTTGTTTTAACGTTTTCGTATTTTTAAAACACTACCTTGTTTTCCGTGTTTGACATAAAGGGGGAATCTTAAATTGGTGTAAAATCTGCGGAAAATAAACAACGAGATTTATGTGTGAAGTTTCTTGCGTTTTTAGGGAATCCTTGGAAAGCTGCAACTAATGCGATCTTGATAGATAATGGGATTTTGTAAGTAATTATTTTTCTAAATTAAATAAGTGTAATTGTTTTAATCTGCGACGGTGTCATTATATGACACATTTGGCATCCTCATTTGGAAGCCATTATGACCTTCATAATAACGCAACTCACTTCAGATTTCAAAGTAAAAAAATAAACAGAAACGAAATTAGTCACCACTTTTACTTGTTATTATTAACTAAGTATAAGAAATTCAACAACATTTATTTATTGTAAACATTAATTACAATTTCTGAACAATTTATTAAATTAATCCCAGCAGATGATAAGTAGACTGTATTTTAGAAAGTAAATATTACCGATTGCTTAAGCTTGCTGAAGGGCCATAAATGCCTGAAATATTACTCAAAATATTAGAAACTATTTTCTTCTTATTTTCTTTAGGATCTGTCTGGTGGCTTTCTGCCACTATATTAGAGCTCCAACCACCATCCCTCTTGTCCACTATATTGTTGATAATTTGGAAAACCCAGAACAATACTATATTACATGGCATTTTCCCAAAAGTGTTAATGGCAACTGACAGCTTGATGCATTTTCCATTTCTGTACTCCACAAAAAATCTAGTATGATCTGAATTGCTTGGCTTTATCGTTATATATCTTCAAATCATTTCCACCATATTTATTGCTTCAATGTTTCCGTTTGTGATAAAAAATCTCGCGATATCTTTATAAACGGAACAATAATATGAGTGCATTGTCTTTATAATTTTGTAGATGCAGATTTGTCAATTCAGTATTCCTGCAAGCACCTGAAAGCCACTAATCAATGAAACTTTTATCATAAAATGAGTTCTATCGTCGGCTTCCAGCAAAAATTGAATTGTTTTGTTTTGTTAAATCTTAGATCTTTGGGACCAAAATCACTTATACTATTATTTCCAAGAAATATGTTTTATCATCTTTTACCCCATCATGTAAATATTTGTATCAAACATTATTGTTGTTATTCCATTATACTTGTTCTTGCACTATATAACTCAAACTGTTAAATATCTTTTTTTTTAATTTCAGTCCCTTTCATAGTCATAAACCATACTGTGATTTGTGTTTTCTAGTCGTACATATTTTTGCTTTTAAATGTATTAGATTTAAATAGTAATTCACATATTGTAAGATTTTTTTTTAAATAATTTATTTCTTAGCAATACCGGCTAGACGATTTTATGAAAAAAGTTTGTTCTCCTTGAGTGTTAAAATTAATTTGTTAACTAACAAAGCAGCAAATTTCTTTTATTTAAAAAGTTGTTGGCCAGTGGACCACACCTTTCGCTTAAAAATGCTATTCTTTTCTCTTATACCTAACAAATTGGACGAAAAATTTGATATTAGATGACTTTGGGAAATACGTCTCAGACATTATACAGAGCATTCCAAACAACCCAACATAAAAAAAGATTCCATAAACACGAGACAAAGATAAAAGTTATCTTTATTTATTTTCCCAGATACAGGGTGTCCAAATTAATATTTTTTAAATATAAAATACTTTCCATTTCGTCATATTTTTTTTATTAAATTACTCTTTTTAGTTATTTAAACAACATATTGGTTTTAAACTCAAATCATGAATTTAAATTCAATAAGTATGTATTTGTAATACTAATTTGGAGTGGAGTGTCTACTATTAATTTAATTAAAATATACAGGGTGACCGGAAAAGATGAGCAAAACATTCAGGGGATAATTCTAAACCGAAAATAAATGCTACCTCTGTTTATATCATTTTTTGCAAAACTGAGTTACAGGGTGTTAAAGTTAAAATTTTATTTTCGATATTTGTAAATAACTTAAGAAATCCAAATATTTACATAAAATTTGTAAATCGGTTTTTTTTTGCAGACGAGAAATTCAAATATGTTTCTAATTTTGACGTCACTAGTAGAGGGCGCCACTTGTGGCACACCATGTTTCTTTTAAATGGCAGAACTTTTTTACATCTTAATGTATCCATCTGAGTATCGAAACAATCTATTATCCTACCTGTTTTATTTGAAAAGGTATACTCTGCTGAAGACATTTTGACAGATAATATTTATGTGAATTATTTTGTTGTGATCATTTGTGTGTAATAAGTATTGTGATTAAAACTGGTAAAATGAATAATAATAATAATAATAACAATAATTATTATAATAAATATGAGGAGCTGTGCGAGATGCATTTTTATTATGGCTTAGCTGCGGGGAATGCATCAAGAGCAAAACGTTTGTATCGAGATGTATTTCCAAATAGAAGAATTCCATGACTGCCGTTGTTAAGTAATGTCTATCAAAGATTAGGTGAGTTTGGCTCTTTTAAGACGAGGCGGTATGATGTCAGTCGCCCACGACAGACTCGAACTCCTGGGGCTGAAGTTCGTGTTTTGGATGTGGTTGAAAATATTCCCAAACGCTTAGTCCATGAAATTTTGCAGGAATAAACTCCTGCATCCATTCCACCATCAAAATGTCCAAGCCCTACTCCCTAAAGATACGATTGCACGACTGAATTTTTGCGGGACAATTATAAATCTCCATGCCAAATCTCCAGAAATTTCATCAATTCAACATTATTGGTTGGAGAATCCTCATTTAGTGGTAGAGCGTGGGTTCCAGAATAAATTTTCTGTGAATGTATAGGCTGGCATCGTGGACGACCATTTAGTTGGGCCACATTTCTTTCCTCAAAGGCTTGGTGGTGAAGTTTACCTACACTTTCTACAAAATGATCTGCCAGTTTTGTTGGAAAACGTTCCTTAGCGGTGACGGAGCACCTCAATGACATTTTCCCTGAGAGGTGGATAGGGCGCGGTGGATTCATAGAGTGGGCTGCCAGATCGCCCGACTTGAACCTGATCGACTTTTCCCTTTGGAGCTATGTGAAGTCACTGATATACAGAAAACCTTTGAATACCGTGGAAGAGCTGAGGCTACGATTATTTACAGTTTCTCAATAATAAGAGCAGAATAGAATATATTCTTCAGGGTTCGTCGCAACTTTCTGAGAAGAATAAAGGACAATGTTAAAAATAGCCGATTTTTGGCTTATCCGGGGGAACGCATAAATCATAAAAAAATAAATTGACTATTGTTAAATAACATTAGAAATGGCCCAATTTTTACAGTTATTTATTACTTTTTATATTGACATACTGTCTGTTCAAATCATTTTCAAGCATTTTTTTCATTTTACACGAATTTTATAACAATAATCAATGATTATCCATTTAAAGCTATTTAAGGGTAGTTTATA
This sequence comes from Monochamus alternatus, assembly GCA_037114965.1. NCBI lineage: Eukaryota > Metazoa > Arthropoda > Insecta > Coleoptera > Cerambycidae > Monochamus > Monochamus alternatus. The sequence goes on along the minus strand of CM073434.1, from coordinate 11,107,595 downwards.
TAGGTTTAGGGGTAGTAGCGACATTTCCCCAGCTATCTGACGTATTTCTAATGTTAATTAACAATAATAAATTGATTTTTTTATGATTTATGCGTTCCCCCCGATAAGCCAAAAATCGGCTATTTTTAACATTGTCCTTTGTGTGTCGAAATGGAAAGAAGCAGAACATATTATAAGAGCATAGATTAAATAAAAATGTTACTTAATAATGTAGTTAGTGAATAAATTTTGTATTGATTAGTTGAAACTGTGAATATCAGTTTAAAGCAGCGTCAACGCATGAAAATGTTTGAAGTCGTTTTTCTCAGAAACGGTTCATTTTATTGTATCGCAACAAGAGATACTTCTTTAATTAATTTTTGATACTCTTTAACATGGTGTTCAAATTCATAAAGCGGTGGACACAAAAAAGTTGTGGGCCATAGATCTAAGATTAAGGTCAGGTTAAGTCCTTTGGCACTACAGTATTTGGAACATAAACCTACAAGGGCTCTAGTAATACATAAGAAAGATTTGGAAAAAAAATCTTTTGACATGCTGTATCTCCGTTAATATTGAGTTTTCGAAAAATTGTTATAGAACTTTGCGACCCTAATTTCTTGTGAGGAATCACCTCCTGAAGTCTTGATGCATAATTTCCGGACACCCTGCATATCCGGCCGCTGGGGAATGAATTTTGACTCACCCTGTATTTAAAAAACCATATTCAAATATTTCAATTTGAACACTTGACCTTATTTAAGGGAGCGTTTTGCTTATTGTGAAGATCTATCAACAGGTGGCGTGGATACCCTCTGAAATATCTTAAAAACTGTTCGTTGACCCCTTCGGTGACCCGTGCGACCTCCGCGCTACTGTTCTCTATCCCGCCTTAATTATGAAATGGACCAGCTACTAATTACACGTATTCAGCCCGTCGAGTATGAGATGCCGATATGCGCCAGCCAGCAAATCGCACTCCACGAAAAGGAATGTTAAAAATAACCCTTTTATTTTTGATGGAGTGCATTTCCCCCGTCCCGAATGCGATGTAAAGAGAGCATATGGCATATTTTATATAATTTTTTTGATAAGTTTTTGTAGTGCGCGTCCCAGATGGATCCGCGCTTAAAGGGTTACAAAACCGGAAACCGTACAGACTCGTTTTAAATTAAGAAAGGAGCGGATTTGGGGTTTTAAGTAATGAGAAATCACATATTTTTATGGGTATTTTTAAACACGGCCATATTTAATATTCAAAGCCCTCGCTTAAGGCTTGGATTCATAGAGGAAGAATCGCACTTTGAGGAAGATAATTGTGTATAAAGAAAATCTATCCAGAAGGTGGCGTTGTTAATAGCGTAAAACCAAACTGTAATGTTGAAACTGAATCATTTTCTTTAACTCTTGGAAGAAAAATGCATTAAGAGGACGTGCTTCTCTACTGAAGGTGAATTGTAGCTTTTTACTTCGTACCTTGCACCGTGAAAAATACTTAATATTTAAATCAGTTCAAGTCTTACTACTCTTAGAAAAGACAAACTCTTGGAATAACAGTTTTCTTGATGTCAACTTTTTGATTGCTGCCCCAAGAATATTTTTCTTGAAATAAAACAAAGATGATTAAAATAAAATTATCACTGACTACTTAAGTCTTAAACTAACGAAAATAAGTTGTGGACGACTTGCTGTTTAATTCAACGGTTTCTCATGTTTGATATTAAATCAGCTTTATAATTTGATCCATCTACGTGTTATCCTTTTATATTTAGTTTTTTTTTTATTTAGTCACATCTTTTGATGATTTAATTCAGTGATTTTTTATTATTCTTTTTATTTTCGTTATTGTTTGACGTAAAATTATACCAATATTAAATAAACTGTTATTTTCTTTGACTTAACAGCGTCTTTTATCCTGCCAAGAATATTGGCGCGCACTATTTCATTTAAAAACTGTTAAGACAAACAATAAAATTTAACCTTTTCGGACATTACATCAACAATATGATGTTTATATGAAACAGTTTCGTTACTATTGTTTTTCAATTAATAAAATCAACATAGTGGATTGAATAAATACATTTTAGGTTTTTTACTGTATTAGAAAGATATTTTAAGCTAATATAAATGAAATATCCTACAATTCCTATCAATGAAGTCATATGTATGCTCTCTGATATCAAACATCTAGGTATGCTAATGAACAATTCCACAGACAAAGCTCTATTCAATAATTATCTAAAAAATTAATCTAGCTAAATTTACTAACCTGGTTCAATGAAATCATTCTATAAATATCTAAGTTCACTTTTGAAACTGTGGGAACTCGAAAATTCAACCACAATAGATGAGATCTGATCTATTTCTGCATTTTTAGGATTGCTTCTTCAGGTGGCCTCCTTTAAGTTGAGTCAAATATCTAACTATAAAAATTATACCAATAAATTAAAATTATTTGAAATTAAATATATGTGGAATTGTTCATTTTTTTTTAAGATTTCTGTGTAGTGTGAGAGTAGTTTACAATTTTTTTAGTGCGCAGTTGGTGTATGTAAAATTCAGGAAGCATTATAATAAGACAACAATAATAGGTGAAGTATAAGGATAAATAATATGTCTATTCTTCGCAACGAATTTGTTATTTTATAATAAAAAAAGTTAATAATAAATCCATTTACTTTTTAAATATAAGGTGTCCATGACGTAGTAAATAATGCTGCACTTATAAGTTCATTTAAAATACTGGACCGCACAATATAACCGTATGACTTCCTTTACATCTTCCATCTTTACCTGCCTCGTATCTCTCATCGCCTGATTTTATTTAAACGTAAGCGGTTACTCAGCATTTTTTTTAGTTATTAGTAAAAATTTGATTGCATAAATCCCCTAATTTAATAAGTGAGGAATATTGGATGATAAAAACGTATAGAAAAGAGTGCAATAAAGTAGTAGTAGTAAAGGAAAAGATACAACTGCGAAACAGAAAATAGTGGAAGCTCGCGGCAGAAAGTAGATTGATGACGGCACAAAATATGCGATTTGTAGAACATCTATTCATGGATGGTGTTTTATAATGGCTTTCGACATTAAAAAAATAAGTTGCTATTTCACTTTGTCTAGAGACTAGAATATCTAGAGACAAAAATTTTCGTTTTATAAAACGAAATCGAAAAAATATACTGATAGAAAAAGACGAAATAGTGATATGGCGAAGACAAATATTAGTAGGTCGAAATCTGAATCGAAGAATATATTACAAGGACGAAGCAGGGGCCCTGCAAACGACAGCAGCTCGTGAGGAATATGACAGTGATAGTGACTAGTATGTATGTGTATGTATAAGTGTAACGTATATGTATAATACGTGTAGTGTGTGTGTACTTTTAATGTGTGACCGACCGTTTTAGTGGCAGTGCAAGTAACGTATAGTGTATACATACACACTATGCAGTGTCTTATAAGTGTGATATCCGCGGAGTGCACATCAGGCAGGTGTAAGTGTGTGGAGGTGGGCCATCGCATTGTAAGTAAACTATTAAAGTAGCATAATACTAGCATAGTAAAACTAAATTTAACAGTGTTCCATAGATGGGTATATTTTGTTGCATCCTATATTATTAAACGTTTCTGAGTATACTTAATCCATATCCATTATTTATAGTTTTTGTCATTTTTCCACCTGTATGAAAACATTCTAAACACTATTATAAATATTCTGTCTCTTACAGAAAGGCTTAGATATTACGATAAAAGAAATAGACGCTTGTCGTCTCTGGACGTTTCCATAAATAGAGAATACACAAATGATTAATTTGACATATCGCTGGTTGGATATTTGAAAACAAGAGTTCCTTAACCCTATAGGAAACATACTTTTTCCATTTCCTATTTTTTTATAGGCACATCTCTCGGTCCCTAAATAATCCGCTCTAAGCCAACGTCTCCATCCGTCTCTGTCTAATCCGTGCGTCTGGCCAGGACGACCGTCTCAACTTTTTACCTGGGTAAAAATACTAAATGATGTAAGAGGTACTATTTTTTATACCTGATCTTTATTATGTGTGTGGTTTAATATTTCAGAAAAACGAAACTCTAGACGTGTAGGTACCTTGCCAGACGGCTATTAAAGGGGTTTTTACATTTTTTAAGTATAAAAAATGATATTCGATGTCAAATAACGTGTTTTCACTTTTTAACCCCTTTTTACAACTCTAGATGTGTGAGAAAGTAAACATAATACCTGAAACGGGCATTTAAAATACGACGTCGCCTTAGCCCTTGGATTTACTCATTTTAAAAAAAATTGTTATAAAACTGTAAAATAGTAATCATGGTTCAATTTAGGTCAGAAGGAAAAATTATGTTACCTAGAAGGTTATTGCATTTTAAATTCTCAAATTACGTAAATGTATTGCTTATTGAAGCAGTGGTACTTTTCTCTCTACAGGGTGATAATGTTTATGACACCCAATATATGGATCTCGGAAACGAGCGTGGCTTAAATTAAGAAAAAGTTGCGCATTTTTATACCTTTCTTTTCTGCTTTTCTGTAAACTACCCTTTATACTTTTGGCTGTGGAAGTTTAATTTTCGAAATACATACGTATACGTACAATTGCAATAAATTCACTAATATCACTAATATTTCTAATCGCATACAACTCTGCAGACTATGCGAAATAAATAGACACACACTTCTTTTTTACATTCTATTGTGTAGAATTAGTTATGCATTCATATTGTATGCAATCTTATTAAACCATATATATATGTTGTTTTTATGTAGAAATTATCTATAATTTGTATTATTTAACAAATTCTGCAGTTTCTTTTTTAAATGTCAAAATAAAATTATTCGTATTTTAGTCTTTGTATACAGTTTTGTTTATTTCTTTATAAAATCTCTGTGTTTGCTTTATTTATAATTAAAATATAGCAAACACACGGTGATCAATATGACTGTTGTTTAAAAATATGTATAATAAATGATTTTACAAATCTGCAAAAGGATATATTGTATTGTTACTTTAATTGTGTGACATAACGAAATCTCAGAAAACAAAAAAAAAAACATTAAGTCAATGTCTCAAGTCATATGGTTCGATTTATAAAAAAGAGCATATTAAAAATTACCCAGCCCGAGTACAACAGATGTTAATGTTTGATTGAAGATAATAGGGAACGTTACCAGCTACTATTAAAAATATAAATGATTTGCAAATCAGAAAAAAATTAATCATTAAACATATCCTTATAAAAACATTGATTATGTTCATGACAGTCTAACTGTTGTTTAATTTAAAAAATGCCTCGGAATGTTTTGTACACTCATAAACAAGACTGGATCAAACGTTTTTCTTTATTAAATATCTTAGGAAATAATTTTTAACTGAAATTTTATTAATTAGTGGTGTTAAAACATCCATACGATTAGCAGTTTATTTTATATCATTGTCTGGGGTTCCGCAAGGTTGCAACTTAGGTCCCCTTCTAATCTATATTTATATAAATATTATTTGTGACTTAAACTGAAAATATTTGTTATAACGATGGTTTACAACTATACTGTGTTAATCATACAGTTGAGGAATGCTTTAAGTTCCAAGATTTTGACTTGCCTTAAAATATCTGAAAGTGCAATCAATTTTCAAATATTATTTGCTACAATTATCTATTCTAACAACAATCTTTAAGTTATCAGGCTAACAACATCTCGAAATTTAGATGTTATTGACAACAAACAACTTTCTGATCTAATTGATGGCCTTAATATTTAGAAAATGTTGAATTTATATCTTTTCAGGATAACTGCCTCAAAGCAAACTTTTAAGGTTAACATGCTCTCTACAAATATTGACATAGCAACTGTTAAGGTGTGACCGTTTTAGTGACAGTGCAAGTGTCGAGTAAAGTATAGTGTGTATGTATAATACGGTGTATTATAAGTGTTAAAGTGTGATCCGCAGAGTGCGCATGAGGTAGCTGTAAGTAGGTCGTGGTAGTCCATCGCTGTCCAAACGGACGGCATTCTATAATAATTGTGGAGAGGATGACACGGGTGTGAAATAATAAACTTAGTGAACTATTATTATTATTACATAGGCTTACTCAACGTCGACTTATTTTTGATAATTTTGTATTCTTTGAACCCTTATCAAGTGGCACGCTTATGGAATCGTCTCCTCTACAACACTTACCTCTCGTACTCATCTCAGTGCTGTGAATTAGTAACTCTCTACTATGTATGTGTGTGTGTGTGTGTGTGTGGAAAATCTCTAATTACAATTTACTCTGAATATGAGTACCTAAACCCAATTATTTAGTCGCTTTACCTACTAGGTGTGGCAATTAAGTTTCGAGAATTTATCAATGAAAAAAACAAGCAAATTAAATTACGCAAAAAAATTTTATTTTTGACCTTCACAATAGTCTTCCTCTAACTCTACACAACGATTCCAACGTTGCTACACGATTGGAAGCACCCTTGGTAATCCTCCGCAGTTAACCCTTTCAGCACCACGGTTACAGCTTCTTTCATCTCCTGTACGCCGCCATGATGAGTTCCCTTGAGGTGCGACTTTATCTTGGGGAATAAAAAACAATCGCACGGGGCAATATCGGGGCTATAGGGTGGGTGCGGCAACGTTGAAATGCCTTTTTTTACCAAAAACTCTTGCACAATGAATGAGGAATGGGTTGGTGCATTGTCGTGTTGCATGATCCAGCCGTCTCGGCGAGTTCGGGTCGCAGGCAGCCCGCGGCCGTTCCAGGACGCCAACATAGAACTGCCCAGTCACTGTCTGGCCGGCAGGAACATATTCACGATGAATGATGCCGTGGATATCGAAAAAAACGATCAACATTGAGTGATGTCCAGTCGTGACTTGGACATCCTCGCTTTCGTTAGCCGCTCTCCACCCTTTTCCACCTACTGCTGAGTTTGTTTACGGGTTTCGGGGTCATACTCAAATATCCAGGTCTCATATCCAGGGACTACCCGACTCATCCAGTCTCTACCGTCGCTCCGAATGCGGAACAACAAATCCTCGCAGATGAATTTTCGCATGTCTTTCTGTTCACGGCTGAGAACTTTTGGCACTATCTTTGCGTAAATCTTTTGCATATTCAAATTTTCGTGTAATATCTTGCAAATGGTTTCCTTGTTGACGTTTAACTCGTCAGACAACGCACGAATGATTAGGCGCCGGTCAGACGTGATCAGTGCAGGCAATCGGTCAACATTCGCGTCAGTACGAGAGGTGAAGGAATCTCTTTCACGTGGATCATCTTCTACCGATTCACGCCCCTCCTTGAACCGTTTGCCCATTCAAACACGCGTTTTCGACATGCACTCGTCTCCATGCACCACCTGAAATTTTCGAAGGATTTCTGAGGGATTTTCGCCAGAATTGATTTAAAATTGAATCACAACACGTTGCTTGTAATTTGAGTCACACATTTTCACGACGCAACTTATGGCCGGTTTCTCAACATTTGGCGCTATCCATTCGATAACTATCGAGTACATAAATTTATCAGACCGATAACTTTATATTGGTTTCTCAACGCATGCCTTCCAAATTTTGTTGAATACATAACAGTTGAATGGATATCTTAATATCTGCAATAATCATAGAGGGAACTAGCAAATGCACAACTGTTTGCAGATGCCATTTATGGAAGTAAGACACTTTCAAGAAATAATTGTAGATGGCGCCACTATCGGCTACCTAAGGATATCACATCACATTAACTAAATAAAATATATATATAAACCTGCTGCATAAAAACGAAGTTATTAAAACCTTTTCTAATACTGATAGTAAATTTGTTCTAGTACTAGAGACTTGAATACTATCTCCTATTAAATCTATCAGTAAATTTACAGTTTCTTTCGTTAAGGTCGCCGTATTCTCGCCGTAAAATGATCAAATTTGTGGTTTTTTAGGTATTGAAATTTTAAAAAATAAAACGCGTAGAACAAAAGTAATATCAAAAATAAAATTACTGATGTTTTGTTTATACACTTTTACTATTTAAACTCTCTTCAAATAATATAATAACTCTTAAAATGCATTTGTATGACACACATTATTTCGCTATTCTAACTCCACATTTTAACAATTATTTTCACATACTTATAAACAAAAGTGAACAATGTTATATGCAGAAATATGTAAGTTTATGTTATAACAATGTTTACATCTATAGCTGAATTTTAAAAAAAATACGTATTTTGAAAGTTTTCAGTACCTAAAAATTTGCTAGATAAATCGCTTTCTGACGTTATACATTGATTTTATTTCGGTACCTTTGAATATTCGCTGGTGGCATGAGATAACATTGTTTTTATTTGCTAAACTCTATATTATTCAGTTCTTAAATGTCTAAAATTACTTGTATTTGTAGAAAACACTATTTCAAGAATACGGCGCCCGTAAACCTCTCTCGAAATTCTGTCGCTGTATTTTTCATATTGGTTTTCTCTTTCACGATAACGTCTTGGCTGTTCAAGATATCTGACTATATTTAAATATTCTTGATCTGAAGAGGCAGACGAATCAAAATTTTCCATTGCACAAAGTAATCGTCACGAAAATATAAAAAAAAGTTGGGTTAAGCCTTACAATAAAGATGTAAACAAGCAACAGCTAAATCGCTGCGCGCATGCGTTAATGTTTATTGGGCAGATATCTTGCCATTTTTCTTTGGATATCTGTTCGATAACTTATGCAATAGATAAGCATTATCGAATGGTTCAGAAACCGAATTCATGGGATATCTCCAGTTTATGGAATCGATAAAAGAGTTACTTACAAAAAATACACATAAAACACAAATCAAACGTGCTATCGACTTCAGCCTTGGACTGAAACTAAAAAGAAGATGCAGTGTTGCTAGTTTCCCAGTTATAACTAAATTCCCGGAACTTCATTGCTATACCTCGTATTATACACATATAACGTGGCTTCAATATTCAGTAAAATTTTGCCAAAGTAAATAATACCTACTTCGTAAACAACTTTAATTGTAGTAGAAACAACTTTACGCGCACCAAATCAATTGCCTGGGTTTTTTCACTCGTAGGCCAAATTTCGTTTTAATGGTTCCCCAAGAAATTCCACATTCTTAAAAAATCAAACAAACACACACACACACCCGTCCCTCTCCACGCATTTTAAGAACATTTTCAAGGCTGTCAGGGCCGAAATGATTAATCTTATTTAAGAATTTTTAACCGGCTTTTTTACGTTTTCTGTATAAGTTTTTTAACGAATGATAAATGATTTGGAATAATAAAATATTCCCCATTGACGTACAACAATTCATTTATTATATTTCTTACGTTCTGTTTCTTTTTAGTTTACTATTTAACTGGAAAAATAACCATATAGGATACGGGTCCGGACAGAGACGGAAACATAATTATTTTTATTAATGATTTAGTTCGGGTCTATACACGAGAAAGGTTTTTAGAAAAGGGTTAAGCTAATGGTCTCCCGAAAATTAGACACACTCGGCGATTTGAATATTAGGAGGGCCGTTGATTTTGGTAGATTTACCCTTTCGATTTACATTTTATTTCGATAAATCACTTATCGAAAGCTTGTGCGTACCTGTGGGAATTCTGGAAATAATTACAATTACAATGCGGAAGGGTTGTTGGACACGTCGGCGTCGGTTGGAAATCCGTTACAACAATTATACGTCAAGGACACTTCAGTGATTCAGTTAATTGTATGTGTTATGGAATATTAAATGCCGACATCGTTATCATCTGCAAGCTTGTTTGGTATTAACCAACGAGTTTGGAAGGGATAGAGGTGACAAAGACTAAATTTTACTTGCGCAAGGCTGCCTGTTTTCCGGAGACTGGGTGACTTAGGTGGGGGAGACATCAGGGCTGTATTTAAAAATTTTAGTCACTAATGATTACCCATTTTCAATAATAATGATTTAAAACAGGCATATGTACGTATATGCCTGTATACATTAATATTATTTATTTTTACTTAAACCTAAGCGTTTTATCACCATGGGAAATGTGAAGTATATACATATTTTCTCATATGTAGTTTTATTTTTAAGTCTATAAAATTATAATTAAGAAAACAGTAGGTGACCTTTAAATAAGTAGTTTATTATATACTGTTCTTAAGCTTCCACTTTTATCAATCACATTTTTATTGTAATATAGTGTCCTCTGATAGATAATAATAATAATATATAGATAAAATTAGTTTAATTAGATTTGAATAGTGACAAGTAAATAGATTTTATTCTTTAAAATGAATATTTAAATTTTGGTAAAGGATTATCCTTAATATTTTGATATTTATTTCGTCTATATGAAGTAACACACATTAGAATATTGAAAAATACTTTCCTCAAATTTAGTGCAGTTATCCAAAAGTCCTTTCTTCTTTGGTTTGGCTGTTTCATTGTCGGTTTAAACTCTTAAGAGTGGCTAACAGCCCGGAAGCAGCCAAACCATTGACGGAAGCCTACAAACCAATCCTTTCTTCTTTCATCTTTAGAAAATCCAATATTATAATTTTAAATAAAACTTCAGCAGGCAAGCTGCAAATTCTAGTAAATAATATCACATTTTATTTAATTAATTAATTTCATTAAATAGCAATATGTCAAAGAAAATCAAATACTTATACATTGATCCTCATTTGAAATGGAATTATCATATTGATCATGTTGTTAATAAGCTACGATGTTTCTTAAGTAAATTCAAATTTTTCAGATATAGTAGATAATAAGCAAATAAAAATTTTATATTCTGCTTTGGTCCAACCGCATCTTTCGTGTGGTATATTAGCTTGGGGAGGGGTAATGAGTAATTATTTAAGTAGATTGGAGGTGACGCAAAAGTGGCTTCTGTGAACGGCATTTAAGAAAGAATATACTTACCCAACGGCTTTATTATTTGAGGAGATTATTCTTTTTAAGTATATCCACATATTTGTATAAACATCCAGAAAATATATGTCTTTTTGATCATGACATTTCTACTAGGTCCAAGACTGGTTTGCAACCCAAAATTCCTAAAATGAATAAAACTCTCCGTCAAATATGTTTTATGTTTTTAATGCCTTTCATATACAAACATATTCCCTCTAATATAAAATTGATAAATTATATGTCTGTATAAACAAAAAATAAACCTTTTACTCCTGGAAACATCTAGGACAAACATTTGAGAAATTATCGATAGAAAGATTTACAAAATTATTAGGTACAATTTTATTTGTACCAAAAGTAGCAGTAAACAACAACATTATATTAAATACGGCCCTGGTACGGAGACGTATGTTATGGAAGCTCAACCAAACCAACCAGTAATGTCAGTAAAGTATCAAACAAGTGATAGTATGGTATTATCCAAACTGATGTCTGTCATAGGTGTGTGAGAGGTGTGGGAAATTGGCAGGATGCACAATAGTATTTGGTTTATCTCCCTCTTCCTAAATTATGGGATTAAATCAGGAGATCTTGGAGTCCGCCAAATCTTACGTGTTGCAATGCTTTGTTTCAATGTGTATTGACTGTGATTTTGGAATAGATTTTAAATATTCCCAGTAAAATATCTGCATTAAATGAATCTATAAGTATAAAAAACATTTTTTAAAGAAATCTGCTTGTAGTTAACAAGTTTTTTTTTTTACTTTTAATTTATTGCTGCAATCTTACCTTATTATTTTAGTAGCTTTTATACTTTTTCAACCTAGCAAAAATTTGTATTGAGGCTACTAGACTTTCATCTTCGGATGGTTAGTTTTATAGCAGTACCAGCAATGTTTCTTTTTATTTCAAATAAATGACTATTAAATGATTTTGTTGCCATTACTATGTTAACTTAAATTGGTTCAGATATCCAATTTTGTAATTAGATTTTAATAAGTTATAAATACATGTAATGCAAAATATTTACAATTTAGATAGAATCAACCATCCCTTGCTTTTTACGTTTAAATTTTTGAATTGACACTAAAAGCACTAACACTACACGCATTCAAGACAGGCAACTCATCCTTCCTGTTTCAATATTGAGCACAACATGGCAATGTAACTCGTGGGTTTGGTATATTAACCAAACAAAATATACTACGTGACAGAAATAGGTAAACACATTAAATACAATTTTTATTTTGATAATTTTTGCACGTTTACTAGTCTCGGTGAAAGCAAAAAATGATTAAATTTTCAAAGATTTTTGGAGTTTACATAGGTCGCACTATGATAACGTAACATGATTTGCTGAATACTCTGTATATCAAAGTATAATTTTGTCTATGGTAATGTGATTATTTTATTTATTTATTTTAAATACAACATCCCACGGGACTAACCCAGTTACGGTATGAGGACACAATACAGTAGATGTAGATAACAAAATTATAGTAAGGTTTAGAATATAAAACAAAATTTATTCAAAAAAATATAAAATTAAAAAGAGAACATATTAAAAACAAAATATCTACGTGTATATAGAGGCAAAACTATAACAGGGAAAAAGCAAAAAAGTAGTAGTAGCAAAAGCAGTAAAATGACTATACAACAAAAATACATACTTGTACAACAAACATTTCTATAAAAAATACATAAAAATACACCTAAGAATAAATGTTTTTCATTTGCTGAATAGAATAAACAAATACATTGACATTATGGTAATGTTTAATTATTGGTATAATAGTGGCGTTTGCTTAATACGCTATTATGACAAGCAAACATTTTATGAAAACTAATTTTTCTGACAGTGAAGAAATTAATTTTCCCATGTTCTCCAACACTGAATGAATTTTCTTAGTTACTGTTACATTATTTTTCGATTTAACATATTAAAATTAGTACATTAAATAGTGTGAAATGTAAAATAGAGAATCCAAGAATATACTGTTGCGATGTTATAAATTACCCCGCAAATGCTGGATCGAAAAAAGTTGCTAAATGATTTTCGGAAAGAAAGATTTTAAAGTCCATTACTCTGCGCGGATTCGGTCGGAAGTTGGCGATTTAAAGATAGGGGGCTGGTATGGAGGACTGTAGACATGACTCAAATCATTTAAATGAAATATGGAATAACTGAAACACATGCTGAAAGCAGATTTTTTTCGTTTTGTAGTTCCTTATACTTTCTCACGAACTCTCTGGGGATACGGGCTTAATCGCGAAGGCTTGTATGCTAATAAAACGCGGGATTTAGCAAATATCACGATTCGGTTTTCAAGTTCTACTCATTTTTATATTGAACCCTGGATTAATTCTGATTCAGAATTATTCAAACTGACACTAAGATCTAAATATGATAAATCAAAGGTAGATTTTTGCGTCATCTGTTTTATAAGTTTGATTGTTTTTTCATGTTTGACGAAATATATTTTCTTGGTAAATCTCGCACATTTCTTTGAAAATGACAAAATTCAAATACGTCATTAATTCTACCATTCTCTGTTCAAATATAAAATTGCAAAACAGTTGCCTAAACTAAATTCATTAATTTTCGCAATAGTTGTTTATATTTAGATTTTTTGTCACCACTAAAAAACAAACTGGCGCATGGTAGGCAACACACAAACCTCTCACTTGGCACAACGCGTTCACACTGTTGCCACATTGTGATAAAATTCCTTATTATAATAACTTATTTTAAGAACGGCTTAAGTTATGCAGTTAAACCTCTAAAACCCCGTAGAAAGCCTCAAATAGTGTCAAGCTCTTCATTTATACGTCTTTTAGCGTTTAAAAGTCATAGTACTATAATTTTTTATTTACATTTATTTTTTAGGTTTAAAATTTGTTTACCGATAACAAATTGTGCGACATAAACAATATTATTTACTTTCTTGATATATTTGAATAAAATGTAAATGAACGAGACACGTCTCACATGAAAATCGTCCATTATATTTGCATTTACATCGATTCCAATTGACAAGAATCAATTTGTCTGGGAGATTATAACATTTTAATACAACTATAGGTTTGAATTTAAATGTTAATTCCGAGTGCATCCTAATGGCCGTCCTGCCTCGTTCACACAGGTGTAGACAAATAGGTCCCGATCATATAATTAACTGATATCTATCTGAAAGCTATAAATTTTAATTTCACCAGGATTATTTTTTCAAATAAAATTATTTAGCTGTATAATTTAAACATTTCTAGCTACCGTGCTGGAGTTAAATTAATTTCGTCGTAAAAAATTAATTTTATGGGATATTATGACAGCATTAATTACAATTAGTATTATTTATATACTTCGGATTCTTGATCGAAATGAGCTGGTCGGTGGAAAGAAACACATGTAGGTATTTACCTTTATTTATTTATTTAATTACAGGTCCCAACAGACAAAGTCTAATAATAGGACTGAATGATAACAACAAGTAACAAAAAGAAACAAAATTATATACCTATAAAATCAGAGTGATACAAATATGTGATAAAATATAACAAGGTAGAATGAAAAACAAACATAAGTAATAATACAAGAGATACAAATTAATAAAAGTATCAACAGGATCCAGATGCAAGTATTACTATATATTAAGAGATAATGTTAATAAAGGTACATTTTGATAAATCGTACCAACATATGAATTCTGTGAAACATAAAACATACCATTTTTTTTGCTTCGGGGATATTGTTAATAAATTCATGTAATTTTCTGGGTAAATTTGTTTAGCAAGAATATTAACTCTAATATACGTATTGTATGGATATGAAAATTTTAGTTAATATACAAAAGGTGGCACAATTAACTTATTTTTTGCCAAAATCTGTACTTAACACGTTTGTGCGTTAAGCCAGCGATATGATAAAATATAGGTATTCTGTACTTTTAACTTTTGAGCAGAAAGTTCGGAACGTGTACGCTTAAAGTCATTAGAAGGTTGTTCACTAAACGAGAACGGGACTGGATGGGTCGCTGTGGACAAAATATACGACTGTTATTTCAGTGTATACAGTATTAATTTAGCACTGAATTTTATTACGATGTGCCTTCTTTTTGGGAAACACGTGAATATTCTTAAAATCGGCAAAATTATCACACTGTGTACATTTGTTAGAAACACACTATGAATAATAAGTATTATTAAATTTTGTTGTTTGGTACTCCTATTATAATTAAATTTACGATAACGCTTACAATTTTAAACATATTTGGATTTAGATAAGCCTTATTTTCGTAACCTTTGAAAAAGCAATATATTTTTCGGCAAGAAAATATAATTTTGACCAAAATTTACAATAAAACGAAGATTAGATAATACACTAAATATTTTTTAAATAATGAAACTCAAAACATTTAAGGCGTTTATCGCTATTTTGTTATTTTTACATATTTCGTGAAATTTCTTGATAACAATTATCAATTGAAAATGTATATTATGCAATTGTTTCACTTGTTAAGAGGTCTTGTTTTTGTTCCAGTTGAAAAAAAATTGTGTACAGGTTTCAAGTGTGTAGTTGAACCTTTTGTGTCATATAGCTAGGTAAATGTTCTTAATTAAAATTGTTTATTTTTAATAATACTATTAGTAGGTATTAGTTCCGGAGAAAATAATTAACATCTTGTAAATCAGTGTTTAGTATTAACTTCACATCTTCAGTGAGTCATGCGCGTAGTGGGTAACAATGATATTGAGAAATCAAAAATTATGATCTATATTTAACTCTCGACCATTATCTCTAAAATACCTGCTTCAAAACTCTTACATTAACAAAAAATTTCATAGAAAATTAGTGAGGGTCATCATCATTAATTAAATACATCGATGTCCACCCCTTCTAAAGTGCTTTTAAGACATTTTAGGTCAGCGGGTTGAAAAAATAAAGTCTTCGATTAAATCGATAATTTTTTTTAAATTCGAAATTGCTGCTTTGTCATCGAACTCGTTAAAGGGGTTTTAGTAATTATGTGGAAAGTCAGAAGACTCGAAGGGTTTTTAGGCAAGGTGTCATGATTGTTTAATTAATAAACTTTAAAAATAATATTCCTACTAAGTTTTATGTCCTACAGCTTTTATTAATTTTAATCGATGAAGAAACAGTAAAAAAGAGAAAAGGACTTTACTTCTAAATACTTGTAATCCCCAAGCAGGGAAATATATCATTTTATGGTGACTGAGGTCGCTAAGTGGCGAGCTTTTGTTATGTCACCACTGAGGATGCCTACAGTGAGACATGGCAAAACGCGGGATGCGTAGCAGAGGCTGCTACGAGGTATCTCAGACCACTGTTGTCTGAAGAACGCTTCGTAGTACCAACAATAGCAGTCAACATATGTGTGGGTCCAAGCATACTTATATGATTTGTCCGTCCCATAGAGAGAGATAATAGCAAGGGCAGATCAAAGATTCGCGGCTAAGGCTATGGAATCACATTAATTACGTGACTGGCGGACCTCTTACCTAGCTCACAAGTCTTAAAACTACTACTACTACTATGTTTACCTTAGAACTGTTCTAGTGCTTATATTTACAGTAAGCATTTATTGCACCTTAAGGAAATTTTAAAATATTTTTTTTAGAGACTGATATGTATATGGTGCATATCTTCTTTTAGTTTCTAACCTTCCACATCCCCAAAAAACAAATCCTCCACACTTTATTTTCACTAATTTCTATAACTGAATTAACTTTACACATATAATGTTTCTCTTAGCATATGCTTAGAGGTTTTAGAATATATTTAGATATTTATAAATATATAACTATAAAAAAAATAAAAATGTATATACTTAAGATTAAAGTACCTATAATGTTTGTTAAAATATTCAAAAAATTGTAGTTATAAGAAATCCTTCGTATAAATAACCCACTAATCCGTGGTTTGGTTATGTTTGTGAATTGTGTTCTCCTTTTAGAAATTTCAAAAAAGAAATTGGAAAAAAACAAATAAAAAATGTAATAAACAAATTAAAAAAGGAAAACTGAAAGAAGTTAATAAAGCAAATAATGTAAGAAAAAAATATAACAGAAAAAAATTGAAATTAAAATAATAAATACCAAAAAGTTAAGTGTTAAAAATAATTAATTGTTATGTTTTTTTCCTCTTGCCTTTAATTTTGATATGTTTGTTTTTTAGAAAAGCTATTGGGTCTTCTTAAAAAATATGGAGGGAGAAATTAATACTGACATCAACATGTTACTGTGCAAATAGCCTTAGCCATTTCTAAAGTTACTTAGAAATTTGCAAATAAAACTGAATAATACCTTATCATGGTTTCAGTTACACCGTGTAAATTATTAGTATTAGTATCACCTACTTTGCAATTTATAGATGACCTCCGTTCTCCTATGAGTAAATATTTTATGGTCCTTTTGAATCGGAATGCTTTAGTAAAGTGTAATCTAAAACAATTACTTTTTTATATCGCAAAATATTGTTGTTTAATAACTCTTATACACAATAGATATTGTAATCGTCTGGTATATATCTTTTGGTACGTGTAAGAACATAGTAAGAGCATGACTTTAGGCTTAACAAGGTTCAATCATACATCATTAAAAAATGGATTAATCACTCTATTAGTTACAGTTAAATAAAAACTAATTTATTTTTTACTGCTCCCGATTAACAAGAATAAAAAATGTTTACTTATCGATTATGTAAAGTGGTTTACTATCACATATTTTGGCAAAGACGAAATAATAGTATAATAAACAAGTTTAGAAAAACAAAGTTTTACTAAACGAACATAGCTTTTTGAATTTTCTGTCAAACTGATGATCTAACTAACTTAAAAAAGATGATCCCACTAAGTTTACTTCTGCAGGGTGTTGAAAAAAGAGTGTAAAATATTTAAGGAGGTAATGGTATGAACCAAAATAAGCCGAAAAGTCTCAATAAACATGGGTCCGCAAAGTAACGGTTGCGGAGATATGGAATGTTTTATGTTTTTTCGTCTCTTTTTTTATTTTGCAAAAACGTGTATTTTCTTATAATAGTTGGTTGATGTTTAGTGAAATAAACAGTACGTATTTGACAGTTGTTCTCAGTGCACAAGTTTTCTTTCCCTATGGCTGGTTACTCTAACACAGAATTAACAGACATGCATTTCATATATGGTCGTGCTAATGGGAACTCCGCTTATCCAAATCGCCAGATTCCTTCACAACGCATGTTTGGAAGAATTCACCAAAGATTGCGTGATACCAGTTCCTTTTCAGTGCCATTTATCCGGAAGACCAAGGTCGGTATCCACTCCTAGAGCAGAAGAAAAAATTCTAGCACTGATAGAACAGAATCCAGGTACGAGTATGCGGAGAATATCAGCCGAGGTAGGAATTAGTGGTCCTCTTGTTTGGAGAATCCTTCACGAGCAACTGCTTTATCCATACCATGTGCAACGAGTACAGGCCTTAAATGCAATAAATGATCATCAAGCACGTTTGTTTTTTTGCCGCTGGTTTCTACGTCATGATGTTGAAGACCCTTGTTTTCTTGCAAACATTCTTTTTACTGATAAGGCCAGGTTCGCAAGAAATGGAGTGTTTAATTTTCACAATACGCATATTTGGGCCGACGAAAATCCTCATGCTCTAATAGAATCTGGATATCAGGCACGTTTTCCATTAAACATTTGGATGGGTATTGTAGGTGACAGGTTTCTAGGTCCTGTTGTTTTACCAAACCGATTAACAGGCGCTGCTTACCTCAACTTTCTGCAGAACACACTGTATAAGTTTTTGGAAGACAGTCCTTTGAATCAGAGGCAACAAATGTGGTTCCAGCATGATGGTGCTCCAGCTCATTTTTCCATGGCCGTTAGAGAGCATTTACACCAAACTTTTCCACATAGATGGGTAGGAAGAGCCGGACCTGTTTTATGGCCTCCAAGATCGCCTGATTTGAACCCTCTAGATTTCTTTGTTTGGGGATATTTGAAGACATTAGTGTATTGTACTCCTGTAAATTGCCTGGAAGAGCTGCAGCTACGGATTAATCAAAAGTGTCAAGAAATTTAAATCAAGGAGGGTGTTTTCGAAAGGGTTCGAATATCGTTGAGACGAATATGTCGTGCCTACTTGGAAATAGGCGGAGGGCACTTTGAACATCTTCTGTAACTTTGTTTTTTGTCTGTTAAAAGCTTCCTTTGTCAGTTTATTCCTAATAAAATAAAATGTTTGATAAACGAATAGTGGTCCATATCTCCGCAACCGTTACTTTGCGGACCCATGTTTATTAAGACTTTTCTGCTTATTTTGGTTCATACTATTACCTCCTGAATACTTTACACTCTTTTGTTAACACCCTGTATTGGAAGATTATAAATAATTTTAGTTACTGGGACACCGTGTACCTATTAAATATTTGTTTACAATTATTATTGTACTGTAACTTGATTTTTCTTCCACTATCTTAGAGACTTGACGCTATAAAACATGAGAGTATGCTAAGTGTTATTTTTATGTATACTTAGAATTTTATTGTCCAATTATTCATCGTTATCTTTACATAAAAAAATATGAATTTCAACCTATTTGAACTCTGCCGTAATAGATAAATGTACAAATATTATTATTTTTAGACGGCAACTTACCGCAATACAGTTAATATACGGTATAATGTACAGTTGTTTGAAATGTGTCAATATTTGCACAATGAAATTAATTAATATTTGAAAATCTTCAGAATGTGCCATTTGTATCCGTACGGATGGATTTTTTTGCGGTGATGGATGACGGCAACCGGAGCGATAGAATACAGGGTGCCCGGATTTTAACGCACATAAAATCATGGTTTGGTTTAATAAGTTCAAAATATCGTAGGATATAACTCGAAGTGCAAAAATACCCTGATACAAGTTCAACTTATTTAGTTTTTAAATAATTTTTTTTTTCATTTCGTTCCAGATTTGAATAATTTTTAAATTAAAATTGATTATTTCATGTGTCTTTTACAACATCTTTAAATGAACACCCTCATTTTGGAAACACCTTGTATAAATAACAAATGTCAGGGACTTTTCTGTGAATATATAATACAGGGTGGTTCGGTTTCATGGTCCACCATTGGTGTCTCGAAAACCGTAAAATATACAGGGTGGCTGAAATTAGAAAAAAGTGGCATCTTTTGATGGCCGTTAAGATAAACTAAACAGATCGAAGATATCTGTTGCCGTTGCTGAAATATTATGAAAAAACTGAAAATTTTGGAAAATTCCATCTAGCGTCATTATTTCTCAACAGAAAGAGCAGAAATTGGTATAGAAATTATCTTATGGGCGCCATATTGGATTTTGATAGCAACAGATGTAGAATAAAATTACGATCATGTCAATATGTAATACTACTATTTTATTTGAGAAATAACCCATAAAATATCAAAATGCTATAATTTGAATAAAAAAAATAGTTCTTGACGTAATGTATTTCATGAAAATTATTATATGATTAGTATGAGCTGGATGAGGCTATGTAGGAGTACTTATAATTTATAATAGGAAATATAATTGTACCAGTAATAACCAAAGTTCGTTGAAGTTCCTCAATACTTTCAACTTTTTCGTTTGATATCCTTCGCCTTTTTTCGATTTCTTTGGGAGAAGATTCTCTCAAAGAAATCTCGAGAAATATGTGAATGTGTCTACCAACGTTTTATGGATTGGTGCAAAGAAAAAAACGTTAAGTTGTATTCAGAAGATGTGTTAATAGCGTATCAACGCTTTGGTCACAATATTCATGTTAAAGTCAACGTCAAATAACAAAGGGGATTGATATAAGCAAATATTCAAAGATTGATTGCTTTTTGAATAGTGCACCTGATAATTTATATTTGATGATGACGGCAAACGCTTTAAAAATAAACGAACAAATTTTTTAAAAGGTTCTTTATAGCTCGTCTTCAGGCGTATGTTGAATATATGAAATCAGCCTTAATTATAAAAACTCCCAATACCAAACCCAAGAGACTACTTTCTTTTAATGTGCTGAGAGACAATTATTTAAGTTTTTATTGAAAATATGTTGCTTTACATCCACCCAGATTGGTAGAACGTCGGTTATTTCTCAGATATGTTAGTGAAAAGTGTCAACTGGAAAGAATACAGTGGACGCGCATTACGACGAACGTCTGCTACCCTTTTAGTTGACAATGGTGGTGATCTCTTTTGTGTTAAAAGGCACGGAGGATGGAGATCGAGCACTGTAGCGGAAGGCTACATTGAAGACTCGCTTTTAAATAAAGAAAATATTGCGGAAAGAATACTGAAAGTTGATAGTGACGATGATAAACCAAGTACCGTTGTCATTTCTGATTTCACAACATCTGAAAATAATATAACTATTAACGAACACGTATTGGACTGCTTTGAGAATTGCTCCAAGACTGAGAGTAGTGGTTTATTTAATTAAAATACTTGTTCAACTGGGTACTTGATATCAAAGGTGGATAAACAAAAATGTAGATAAATTAAAAATGAATGCATTTGCTAAGATACCATTTCTTTTCTTAATAACGAAAATGTCAACCTTAGAGACTCCTGACAATCAAAAATTGTCATAGTTTTGTGACGGTGAGTTACAATTGGGACACCCGGTACTGCATTTATAATAGGAGTATCTCAGTAATAAACTACCGCTTTCAAAATTTGTATAACCATCCTTAAGAACAACATTGCATTGTTAAATAGTAAAAAGAAATTTTCCACCAATTTGACGAGGAAGAAAAATTCCAGCTAATGAAACCCGATGCCTATCACTATATTATGACTATTTTGTTGGCCCGTCAAATTACGACGTCGACTGCTAAGTTTCGTTTCATTCAGCCAATTTATTAGCTTAAATTTCGGTTATTCTACTCCGTATCGCCTCATATCAAAAAGGTATTGTAACAATCCGTACAATGAAGTGGTATTTGCTTTGAAACTAATGACCAGATGACTAGCGTCGGTCTCCATTGCCTTATTTTTTAGTCCGTGCAGCGAGGTTAATGCTCAGTGCAACAATGGGTCTGTTATTTTGTTGAGGGGAATCTTGAAATTAAAATTTTTGGTGTACGATCCGAGAGGTGGCGCCCCGAGCGGTCGGTATTTGGTGTTCTCAGTACGCGAACATGCTGATTTTTACATAACAATGCCCCGTGGGTAGCACTTAAAAATGTTACAAATTTAAGCAATCGAGGAAAGTATAAAAATATCTGTAGCGATTGAGGACATTGTTTATTGCTTTACAACCAACTAAACGTATTTTAAACGTGTTGATAAATCGTGTTATGGTAGACATTTGATGGGCTGTTTTTAGTGTAAAAAGACACCATTATCTATTCATTTTTTTATTTGATTTACACCGTTCTACAGGTTTTCACCCAACTACAGAATAAGAGGATGTAGAAATTAAAAATAACTAAATCTATGTTAAGAAACACAATAGTAAATCTAATAAAATTATGTAACAAAAATTATTTAAATTGTTTAAAGTATGATTTAGGATTACACATACTAGAATTAAAATCATCTATGTTACTGCAGTTCTTATTATAGATAATAATAATATCTCTACCCCTCATTATAATCACAGGGATTAGCCCAGAAGTCGGAGACTTGTGCGGGAGAGGGGGCGGCATATTATTATTACGCAGGCTGCATTTGCGCCCAGGAACGACTTACGTTGGTAGGCCATAACCACTATTCAGTGCAGAAATGAGGGAAACCTGGAAAACCTCATTAATTAGGGGGGTAGTTAAATATCAACCGGTATCAATCTCTCACATTGACCCAAGCCAACATTCTTCCACCCTACCATACCCGCAGAGAGGGTGCGAAACCTCTGCACGAATATAGCTTATATACGTTCTACCGGCAGCTGGGCTCGAACCAACACCGATCTAGTCACCTCGATTCAAGTACTGACGCCTTAAACCGCGCAACCACCGACCGACCCCAAGGCATTCATTTTTGTAAATAAAAAATTGAGGACAATTTTAAAAAATTATGTGATGACGGCATAAAACCTGGAAAAACAAATTTTACCTCAAGCAATCCTTAAAAAAATGGGTTGATATATTTTATAATCTCGAAAAAAAAAAATGTAGAGAGTAAGAATTAATTTTGGTAGGTATTAATTTCGATAAAAAAAAACGTCCTGTAGAACCTTTGCGGTTGAGTTAAGGGTTGCCCTGTATAAGAAAGACTGTAATTAAGAGTTTGTATGATGTAGCAATAAATATTTCAACTTATATTTATGATAGCAAGGGAAAACTTAATTTGTAACGAACGAAATATTAATATGACTAACATGGACAATACGATCTCCGCTTTGAAGCAAAAATAAGTCATCAAAGTACCTTTTGCGGTTGGTGGAAGTAAATGCGATAATAATTATTGTTCCAGACCATTTACGACCGTGACATCTTCAGTCGTGCAGACTATAAGTGAAATAGTTGTAAACGGCTCGTAATTAAACGTGATTTTTTCACAATATTGAAATGAAAACTAATTCAATAATGTTGAACTGTGTTGGAAATAATCGTGACGGAGCATCTGGGGATAAATAAGTGGTCTAGAATGTAATAATGACTGGAGGCAGTTTCAGTACTTCATTGACGTAGTCAGGGGATACTGTTAAACTATAATTAATACGTTCAAGTAACTTTTTCATTGAAATTTGCGCATATATTCAAATCTACTCTACAAATCGTATTGAAATTTGGTAGGTATATGCTTTGGGAGAATTTAATTAGAATCATTTGATTAAAGTTTAAACAAGTTATGCAGGATATGGTAAAAATTTTAGTCACAGTTTTTTTATGAATTATCGTCACCCATAGTTTGTATAACATATCAACATACAACGGGATACCCTGTTTTTTACTACTTCTGAAGATATTAGCAATTCAATTAAAAACAGTATCTAATACTTTAACAAATGTTAAAAGAGGAAGATTCCTTTATTTCTTAAGAGTAAAAGCTTTTTAGTTGCTGCATAACCTTGGCTGACCTTTTTATGATGGGAAACTGTAGCACTCTATAATTTTAAAGAGCTTTTTACTTATTTCAAAATGTAAAATTTTGTCAATTTTGAGGTTATTTTTGAGTTTCTTGACATTTTTTTAACGCCCTGTATTTTAAAAGTTGAACTGGGTCGTCTTTATTTGATGTTGAAAATTGTATCCAAAAATTTTTTAAATTTTATGAATTTTTAGGTTTTTATAGATTGGTTCGGTTTTTTTAATCCCCTGTATTATTTTCAATAATTAGAAGTGTAATAGATCCTTGTTAGAAGTTTCATTAAAAATTTTAACGGTCAACAATTTTTCAACACAGTAATCGGTACGGTCTTTCGCACTCCTCGAATTTGGAATATTTATTTTTTTTTGTTGTCAATGTTTATTTTTATTTATTTATTTTTTTAATGATATAAATTTGACGTTGACTAACGCCGTTAACCACTGTGTATATGAAGTCCTAAAAAACATATGCTCAGTATTTACAAAATTTGTCATAAAAAGTCTTCAATAAATACCTAATGAGATTTGAATGAAATCTTCAATCATTTAACGATTGTACCTCGCCTAATTTTGTTAAACACTGGGTAGTAAAGTATCAAAAAGCATCTAATTGTTAAATACAAAATTTTTCACCAAAAGAGTTCAATAAATAAAGTAAAAAAGTAAAGTCAATTTATTCCGTTCTTTATTCATAGTAATGATCAACCATGTTTTCTAACGCATTTTTCCTCTAATAAATAAAGAAAATGATTCAATCATTATAATTTAGCTTTATGCTAATAAGAACCGCCATATTCTGATTAGATTTCCTTTGTACATAATTATCTTAGTAAAAGTGTGATTCTTGGTCCCAATATTTATAATGGTCTATACAGGGTGAATCTTAAATAAGTACAAATATTTTAACCAGCAGTATAGTTTTGTGTGTAGAACACACAAAACACACATAGTTTTTTTACAAAAATATCAGAAATAAAAAAGTGAAATTTTAAATAAATTTCGTAATTTTTCAGTAGAAAACTTGTTGAGGACCGCTGGCCTAGACCGACCCTTCATACTTTTATGAGTCATAGTGCTGCAGACTGAACGTGTGGTTCACCGTGTTGCCAGTATTACACAAATGTCTTTGCTTCAAGGAAGAAAAAATCTCAACTTTTAGCGAATTTTGTCAAGTGTAACATTTTATATTATTTTTTATTATCAAACTGTCATTGACTGTCATGGCAGATTATCGGAAGCCCAAGTCAAACTTGTTAACCCCACATAATGCATGAAAATAGCAATAAAATTTGCTAAAAGTTGACATTTTTTCCATTTTAAATAAAAAACGCGTGCATAGTTTTTCCTTATTCTTCATAAAATAACTTAAGGAAATTGTGTTTTGTGTCCCTTTCTAACAGTGTACAATGACATTTAACTTGTGAAATGTGGATTACTGATTAAATAGTTAATTTTTTAACAAACAGGTAAGCTTTGTTGCACGTTTATGTATAATTTTTGAACATTGGACATAGTAATATCACGTAATATCTTCCTAAATATTTTACGGTAGTATTGAACTTGCGGAAATTTATTTGTAATCGTTGAAGTATAGTAAGGTTAGTTCAGATGTTAAAATTTATGTTAATATTGCTGCGTATCATACTACATACCCAATTTTACTGTACTTATGCTTAAAACAAGTATTTTTAAAATAGAACTATTACGTTAAAGGAAACGTAATATTTCATCATATGTTTCATTAGGTTGTTGGATGATAAATCAGCAAGCGGTCCTCAAAATGTGGGTATTTTTTTAAAAAATTAATATCTCCGTAAATATTAGAAATTTTTAAAAATGGCTTTCACTAGACTGATCTATATGACGAACTACACCAGCAGTTAAAATATTTGTACTTATTTAAGATTCACCCTGTATATGGCAAAACCACTTTGACAGGTAGTTTGTTGGAGTACCATTTGTAAGCTCACATATTGTATATTTTAAAAGTACACGTGTACATAAAGCAGTAGCAAAAAAGTTGTACAGAAGATGTTATTTAGTTGTAGTGTTAGTTATAAATTTTAAACCGTCAGCAGTTGTCCACCTCTAAGTTCAATGTTGCGCCAACAAATTAATATATTTTTCTAGACTAAGTAGACTTGCCAGTCACTCTAGGAGGTACAGCCTAATTAATTAGCTGTAGGTACGTTCTTCATTGTCTAGTCTAGTACACCTGGCGTTCTATACGATTTATAAACGAAAAATTTTACATATAAGATATATTACACTATCTACAACCTTTCAGAATATGGAGGGAATTAATTAAAAACCATATTTCGAGTTTGTAGGCTATTTTAAGACATCCGCTTTACGGTATTACATATTTTAATTGCAGCTTGAATATTAGTCACAAAGTCAAGAACTGTTGTTTGAAACAACTTACACTAAAGATCTTTGAATGCGTTCTAGATGGCTTGAGGTAATCCAAGATCTAATTCATGAAAGCAGAATAAAGAAACTAATCAACCTCAAATAAATATTGCTCAAATAAATGATAACCTAAATGTTTGACTGTTCTCACGGATGACTGAAAATTTGCTGTATGGGTGCTACATTGCTTTAAGTGATAAGAACTAAACTCGGTACGTCAACTTGTGTGTTTTTCCCGATTTATGTCGTTTAGCACGTCTGTCCTATAATCTTGGGCCATGAGATTTCCACTTCTGTTATTTATCGAAAAACCTTCGAGGAATCTCCTCCAATGACCTAATTTCCTTCTCAGTCATCATTATTTAGTCATACGTATAATAGGCAAACTGCCACATCAGTCATGTATTATATTTGTTAAGAGAAAATACGCTTTTAATTCAATAAAATCGCTAAACATATGCATTAATCCAATACATACAGTCATAATATTATTAATTTTAAGTGAGGGAGGGAGGTAAAAATGATACGGATGTGCAATTAAAAAATGTTTTTTCCACGGTCGGGAGTAGAAATCAGTTTCTATGACATCAAAATTAAAACAGAAGTAGTCGATTATTCCCAAGGGAGTTTACATTATGGAGAACGTTTTTCATGTAAAACAAAAGATAACATTGAAATTATTTATTGACATTTAAATTAAATGTTACATTTGTGCAATTTTCAAAATTAATATTAGAAGGAATATTACTTTCGCTTACATTTACAGTTTTTTGTAATTGTGCTAGTAGTGGTAGCTATTAAAACCTGATTAGCAATTTTGGTCTTATTTTCAATGGAGTTCTCGACATAACCCTCAGCGACTGTCGTTGATTTTCAACCAGCATGACGCTTTATTGTCGTGATATCCACACCAGCATCTGCCAGTAATGTCGCTGAAGATCTTCGTAAGCAGTGACCAGTATAACATGCAGCATCAGGTAGTTTTAAATACGAAGCTACTACACTCGGAATTTTTCACATAGTATTCTTGCCAACTGGCTGCGAACTACATTTTCCTGCTTTGTAGTACAAAAAAGGCGCTTATGCTTGACGTGGGTAGGACGAAGGGACAGGTATTTTCGAAACAATTCAAGCATATTTCCCACATCGGTAACCAGAGAGGTTCGTGGAATCTTTGTCTTAGCGTTTGGAATTTTTACAATCAAGGAAGAGCCTACATCCTCAATATCATCTACAGTTAAATTGGCTAGTTCATCAGTTCGACAAGCTTCGGCAATCTCCAGAATTAATCCATTCTATAAAAAATCAAAATACTTAATAATTGAAATACCTAACAACAAAAGTAATCTTACCTTAATCATTAAGAATTCTTTGTCATCTGCACTTGATAGAAAACGGTCGATTTCACCCTTTATCAATATTTTCGATTTTTTCGCTTGATATTACCGGTTCTTTTCAAAAATGCGATCAGCTTGGGGAATTTGCTTATATCTATATTGTCGTAAATTATCGAGCATGACTTAACCATAGAATATTGCGCCCATAATGTGGAAGACTTGTAATTCTTTGCATTTTCACTGAAGTATGCCTACAAAACATTATCGCTGTATACTTGAACATTTTTCTCGGCGCACCACTTTTTGAACCGATTGTAGGCTATATCGTATAAAGATCTTGATTTCGTAGGCAGCAAATTGCTTATTGCAATATTTGCAGCCTCCACAATCTCTTCCGACTCGCAATTATTCATTGTGTACTAAACAAACTTTAAACTAAACCAAACTAGCACCTTAATTTGACAATTCTTTTTGTTTGTTTATTTTGTAGTTATGACAATAACTCGACGACTACTAAATAAATGCTCAAATCCGAATACAATAATTCTGGTGCTACTTACTTCATAATGACAAAATATGCGTTTTTAAGTTAATGAGACCGTGGAAAAAATAGTATATACCATTCGGGAGAGATGCTATTTTGTCCTCGGTGCATTGTAGCCCTCGGGATTCGCCCTCGGGCTTCCAATTGCACCTCTGCCAAAATAACGTATTTCTCTCCCTTATAGTATAATGTACTATTAAATCAAATTTACGCTGAAAATAAAATCAAATCAATATTTAAATCTCTTTTCGGACTTATACTGACCGCTGACGGACTCGATTTATCCGCAGCTCTCAAATCAACTTGGTGTCGGCCTGATGCGACGTTGCCAAACTTAAATATTTTCCTAGTATTGGACATCATAAATATATGGTTGTATTGACTGTTCTACAATTTTGATATATGTTTTTTATTTGTTCACCGTAGTCAATAACCAAAATAAAATATCAAAATATGTAATAAATATCACAAATTATTTTTTAAAAGTATGCAATTAACATTAAATTGCTATTGTTGCCCAAGAAGGACTTCGAGGAGGTATGAGAATGCTTGCCAAAAAAACAGTTTTTATCTTTCTTTGTTAATTTTCCAAGCAGTGGCAAACTGATTGTTGCGGGTTGCATTGCATTGTTATTTGCCACACGTATACCCCTCCATATGTATGCAATAATCTTAAAAAATGCTAGAAATTTGATTGACGGTGGTAGATTTGGTAGCTGAGATTAACTTACTTCTCTTTTAAAATGTCGATTTTTTTTCGATTTTCTGTCTTTGTTAAGCTGTCCGAATACGTGGTTAAAATTAATTTCATTTTAACCTAATCACCCTGTATAACTGAAGTACTATTTATCAACTGTAAATTAAAACTGATTACCTACATTAAAATACAATTGACGCTTTTTGAAATAAACATAGACAATGTGTTGAACTAATATTAGTGGATAACTTTTTATATATCCACGAGTCTACCTTTGACATCATTTAAGTCAATAAACTTGACACTTCTTTTAATTATTGTTTTTTTTTGTAATTCAATAAACCATAAATTCCAAGGATTTTCTAGACCAATAACCTCAAGTATCAAAAAAAAATACATTGTCCGTTCACTTTTTGTTTTAGTGGCACCATCCACGTGAACCTGGAACAAAAAAAAAACATTACACTCAGTTACTCGCACAAAAATATTCTCCTATTGCTATGATAAATGAAAGAAATGTATCTACAATGAAAAAAAAAAATGGTAAATCGATTATGAAAAGATACGAAACCTTCCCATGATTATCATCCTTTTTATGCATAACTACATTAAAAACCTGCGCTGTCAAATAATTTTGATATAGGTTTTTTAACATCTTTCGATTATTCGACTCGTTTTTCAAATGAATCCCTCTTATCTGATTTAAAAGATAATTAGTATGTATTGAAATTTCCAAGTCATCCAAAGATATTTATCGAGCTGGAATTCATAGCTTGCTACGATTTACTACACGTAGAGATGTTCTTTTGTTTTTCCATGGCCGTGCTCGCTGCTCGTGGGAGTCTGCTCGGTTTCTGTGAGGGAACACCTAAGCGGGATAGGCCAGCTTCGATTTATAGGTATATTTTCTCAAAATGGACCAATCACGTATTATAATTGTTAATATTAACTCTTTTTGTGTATATCTCCGACTACGAGGAGTTTTTTTTTTCATAGCCATGTCATTCATCTCCCATTGTTTTGTATCAAGATGTGTTTTTTCTTCTTCTTTCGGCCTTAATAGAGGCGGGCTCACGAAACGAATGGAATAAATCATAGCTAAACGGTTACAAGTTAAAACGACAATTTTGCTGGATTATTTAAACATTTTTTATATACAGTCCGTCCGGTTTCTTAAAAAAACGTGTATGCCTCAATACGATTCCATGTATGAGTTTTTTACAACGGTGTATTCGCTAATTATGATAGTACAAGTTTAGTAGTTATAAATGTAGGTAATTAATTTTATACATGTATGCGATGAATAACAGAATACCTAGAATTTTAATATAAACCTAACTTGTACGCTTAAATGTATGTGTTTGGTGTATGAAAAAAAATCGATAGTTTAGAAGATGCATTAGTATCATCAAATTTATTTTTAAATATTTATTTATTTATTTATTTATTTATTTATTTACTCTTAAAATATCCAACGGGTATAACCCACTTAAAGGATAAGTAGTTAAACTAACAAAGTTACAGTAAGAGAAAAAAAAATACTTAAAAAGATACCTACATATTAAAAATCGATTGTATAAAATCAAATATAAGTAGTATAAAAGTCTAGACAAATAAAAACAGATTAAAATCTAGTCAAAATAAAAAGTAATATACCTGAAAGTTAAATTGTTAGATAATATAAAAATAACATAAGAATTAAAAAACAAATAAAAATTACTAAACAAGATAAAAATGAATAAAAAGAAACAAGAATATACACACGCACCTATTGAAAATACTTTTTAATATCATGTACACCACAAAAGTTAATGTCAAAACCCTCCATATTATTGCTATTGTTGAGCATTTGATACAAAGGCGACTTCAACAACATATTTCTACGGGCAAAGGGTAACATAAACAAATCACAATTCCTAGAGTTCAATCTGGGGACTCTAAATAATAAATCTTTGGTAATGCATTCACATCTAATTTGAAAATGGATTATTTTATATAATAAAATAATACCATGCATGGTACGTCTACTGGCAAGACTTTGTAGATTAAAACGAGCACAAAATAATTCCTGTGGAGTATCTTGAGTAGGATAAACTCCATCTAACAAATATGTGGCAGATTTAAAAAATCTTCCCATTCTGATGATGTATATGTAATATAAATTGGATTCCTTATAACTGAACCGTATTCAAGTTTGGATCTCCCAAAAGTTGTATACAATAATCGCAAAGTAGACTGATTCCTGAAATCTTTAGAGTTTCGTAAAATAAATCCCAAACTCCTGTATGCATTGGATAAGGAACTGTGGATGTGCTGTAAGAAACTCAACTGAGAGTCAAAAATAAAACCTAAGTCTTTAATGCTATCAGGCCTCTTGAGAATGCTGTCTTGCAACATGTAATCAAACATGATAGGTACTTTTTTTCGATGGAACGACATAACATTACACTTGCTGATATTAAGAGGCAACATATTTCTGCTACACCAGTCGTTAAGTGAAACAAGGTTATTCTGAAGATTCTCACAGTCCAAAACAGAGTTAATTTCACAAAATAATTTTACGTCATCAGCGTATAATAGGTATTGTATATTAAGATCCTCCGCAATATCATTAATAAATATATCAAATAGAAGAGGTCCAAGTATGGACCCTTGAGGAACACCTGATGTTTGGAGAAACGTGTCAGATTTGAATCCACGATATTGCACATATTGGGATCGATTACAGAGGTATGACTGAAATAATTTTAATAAACCAGTACAGAGGCCTACGTTGTTAAGTTTATTTAACAACTTAGAGTGGTCGAGCCTGTCAAACGCTTTAGAGAAGTCTGTATATATGACATCAACTTGACTTTATATTTTTTATAAGCTTTATCTTTTAATTTCTATTCCGCAATTACGTCTTTAGTAAACCACTTAGGAAATTGCCTATTAAAGATGACTTTATTTCTAGGAGGAACATGTTTGGACAAAATTTTCTTTAGAATATCATAAAACATCTCTACAGCAACATTAACATTTGGAGCAATAGATATACAGGACCAATCAGTCGACAACAATTCGTCATAAAGAGCTGGAAAATTAGCTTTCTTATAATTAAGATTATCATAGGAACTACTTGGACTTAACGGAAACTTATTACTTGTGTTATCAGGTATGGACAACTCAACATTAACTGCAGGATGATGAAGGTCCTCGGACAGAAAAACATCAACAGCGCGAGATACAGTACAAGGCTCAGTACACATAACCAAATCCAGTACTCTATTGTTACTATTGAGGACATAATTGTATTGCTTTATATCAAAATAATTCATAAAGCTTAATAAGGAACTAACACTTCGGCTGTAAACTGCATTTGACGTTACTTCAATATAATCTGGAATATTAAAATCACCAAATATCAGCAATCCAGAACCGTAAATAGGATATAAAGATTCAATTGCATCAAACAATATATCGTAATCATTAGAACTAATATTTGGGGGCACATAAATATTAAAAACATAAAAGCAAAACTCACCCAACTTCAGTTTCACACCAATAATATCAATAAAGTTAATGTCTGAGAATGTATTAACAGAAGCACTTACATCAAAGAAACAGGAATCATATTTCTTATCTACTGCTAATAGGACACCACCATCTCTCTTTTTGTTAACTGCATTAAAGTCACGATCTTTACGATATACTTCATATATATTACTATCAAAAATTTCAGAACTCTGTATACTTTCATGCAACCAAGTTCGATTTAGGAATATCGAATAATTGCTATTGGATACCCAAGATATTGTTTTTAAATCTTTCCAGAGCTAATTTGTACTTATAACAATTTTTATCCCAAGAGGCATGATTAACATCAATATCAGCATTACAGTCCTTACTTTTTCTATAATTGTGGCAATTAATACAATGCAAAACCTCAGATCTGCAAAATATACAGGGTGTTCCGCATAGAATCGACACGGAGAAGGTGAGTGTAGGGGGTCTCAAATATTGCAGTTTAACCAAACAAAGTTGTACATAGGTGGAGTTACGAGTCTTCAAAGACGGGCCAACTATTTCGAAAAAAATAATCTGAATTACTTTAACTTGGAATAATAATAGTGTTTCTTAGAGGAAATCAGAAAGTCAGAAGTAGGCTTTGTCTTTAAAATTTGATAGTAATAAAACTATAAAATAAAACAAATATAAAAAAAATTATTAAAACTTAAGGAAATTTTCAAAATGGGACCATTTTCCCTGGAATGTAAATTTACTCTGTCTAATAAATGATGATCGTTTCTTATACCGTTACATTTATGCGCAATACGATTCGACAAATCTTCTCGGGATTCCCTTGGCGAGGAATAAACAAAATCCTTCAATGTTCCCCAAAGAAAATAAAAGTTGAGGTCTAGCGATCGTGGTGGCCAATTTTGAGGAGAATTATTTCCTCGACCTTCCTTATTTGGAAACTTAAAATTTAAAAAGTCTCTAACAGTAGCACTAAAATGAAGCGGTGCTCGATCGTGCATAAACTAAAACTCTAGTCTAAGTTGCAACGGTAACTCTTTAGCCATTTAATCGACTTGGCAAAACCTGCCTAAACATTCATGTTAAACTTGCGTTGAAAATGTCTAAGAGTTATTGCATAGGGGTTTACATCGGAATATTCATGACAGTTGTGAACATTATTTTACGAGTAAAACCAGCCTCATCAGTGAAAACAATTTTCTTGTGAAAATTAATATCCTGATGCAAGATAAACTCGCAAAATGTCACTCGTCGATCAAAATATTGCACTTTTTGAATGTGATATGGATGTAATAGATTACGTTTAAGAATTGTCAAGGATAAAGCAGAAGTCTTTCATTTGAAATCAGTTCTATTGGTTTCAGGTGAGGTCTTTTAGGACGTCATGCTCGTATAGTGTTTGTGCATATTCTGTCGCATTATAAAATCTTGAATATTATACAGTTATTTTGAATTTGGAGATTCTAAAGCCATTTCTATGTTTTTCTACAAATTGAAAAACTTCATATTAAAAATCAGAAAAAAATTCACATACTTACATACGTGTTTCTTTAAATACTATTTTTGACAGTCTCTCTTTGGTTTATTTTATATTAAAAGATGTAAAATATGGAATTTTTATCATTGTTTTCTTTTTCAGGACACTGGCTGAAGCTGTATTTCATAGAAGAGTGCTGTAGCATTCTAAAGGTGAGTCTTTACTAAATTGGGTTTAAATCAAAATAACCAATTTCGACCAATACCTAATACAATTTTGTTTCCTTAAAGTTACATAGTTTTAGACACATTTGTTTATTCATTTCATTAGTATAATTTCAGTATTTTTTGAGATATTTCAGTGTTACTTAATACACGAAAATTTTTGTGTAGTTAAATATGACTATAAGTGTATTTTTACTCAATACATACACTAAGAATACTTAACATCAACTCCTTGTTCATTCTGTCGATTTTCAGGTATACTCGCGACAAGAATTCAGACGAGTTACGTCAAACGAACAAATGAATAATTCATTATGTTTTCATCAAAATATTTAAGAAACTGCAACTGATAGTAATAAAACTATATACTACACTAAACGTTTGCATTATATATTGCACTAAAGTGCAAAAAATGATTGTTTCTAACGCGACCAAATATCGAAAATTACGTTGACAATAAAAACAAATGTGTAACGTCAGCCGTGACGTAAGACGTCTGACTTCTTGATGCGAGTATAGCAACACTGTTTGGCTTTAGAAAGTCGTTAAAATATTTAAGAAATGTTAACTTCATGTTTTATTTTGTTCGTGTACAACTTTTAACATCTTTATTTTAAACCAATTGAAAGATAATTAACAAAAAAAATCCTCTTCAAAACAACAAGTTTAATACCCCAGTTTATATTGATAGAACTAATAATCGTATCAGTAACTCTTTTTGTCGATTTTATCCAGGTCTATTTATACAGTATGCGCCAAAAGTATGGAATAAATTCAATAAAAACGAAACAATTATTTTTTGGGAAAAATCCTCGAACAGGTCGATTTTTAATTTAAAAAATACATATTTTAGCGTAAAATGCGATTTGCAAATGTCATTTGTTTTCGAGTAATGACGTCATCGTTTTTTTTTTAAATGGCAACACCATATTTTTTCCTTGATTCTGAAAGATCGTTTAATTTTCTATCAGACAGTACTAAAATTTTGCCCTCTTACATAGGAAAGTTTTCGAGTAAATGACGATTGAATGTTAGAAAACGTAAATTTTATCCATAAAAAAGTAACAATTCTGAGGTATGTAAAATAAAATACAATTGATTAAATTTTATACTTAAATTAAATGTTCGAATTGCCATCCACCAACTTCTTGACAATGCGCAAGTCTGTGAACAAATTCTTCTTGCACATTATGAATGATTTCTAGGGTAACTCTGTGTATTTCGTCCCGAATGCGATTTTGAAGTTCTTCTAAATTACGTGGTTTATTAATGTACACTTTTGACTTCAAGTATCCCCATAAAAAATAGTCAAGAGGTGTAAGATCTGGCGATCTTGCAAGCCATTCTATCGGTCCGCGTCTGCCGATCCACCTCCCAGGAAAACAGTTGTCCAAAAAGAACTATGTAATTCGAAAAACTAAACTTGATAACGTTTTTGCTTTATTTTAATTGATTTACGTTTTCTAACATTCAATCGTCATTTACTCGAAAACTTTCCTATGTAAGAGGGCAAAATTTTAGTACTGTCTGATAGAGAAATAAACGATCTTTCAGAATCAAGGAAAAAAATATGGTGTTGCCATTTAAAAAAAAATCGATGACGTCATTACTCGAAAACAAATGACTTTTGAAAACCGTATTTTACGCTAAAATATGTATTTTTTAAATTAAAAATCGACCTGTTCGAGGATTTTTCCCAAAAAATAATTGTTTCGTTTTTATTGAATTTATTCCATACTTTTGGCGCATACTCTATAGTTAAGCCTCACGTTAGAAATAGCCACGGTTGAATAATTCATATTTCTAACAGACGAACCACAGTTTTACTACACTTTCGAATTATAAGACGTCCAATATAACTTGGAAAGAACAGACCATGCGCGGAATAAAAAAATCAAAAAGTAATTTAAAATGTAAATTTCTCGGGGCTATAAAGATATACTCAAAAGTCCACTTAAATTGTAAAGTAAATTATCAAGTTTCCGTGAAAATAAAAATAGCCATTAACGGTCGGCCCATAAAACAAGCAGGAGGTATTTTAAAAATTCCTTAAAAGATCACAAATCGTGCTCTTAACCCGCGGCTTAAGTTATGTTTAAGGCCGATTAAAAAACTTTTTTATTCCCAATAAAGTCATTCCGGAATCGAGAAAATGTCTCACATTCCCCGGTTTATTTTTTATTTTGGAATGCTCGCGAGGTGCGTGTTCAGCTTCGAGTGGAACCGTTACCAAAATCCAGATACCTACTTGCTGTACTGTATAATAATTCAAAGTTCTATATCAACATTGTACTAAAAATACTTTACCAATAAAATCAATTAAATTGTAGTTTTCACTTACCAACGGTGATAATTCACACTTATCCATTATAAAAATTATTGTTTATGTTCTTCTACATCTTTAAATATGAAATCAAGTAACAGAAGTCTTCTCTTCAATGGCATATCATGTTTTAAACATGGTCCTTATGCATGTCTTCATATATTGATAAAGTTGCTTAACTGACAATAATGAGTTTTAAGCTGGTAAGGTTTATAGAAAATCGATGGTCACTGTAACGGACACTATGACTGAAAGAGTTAATACATTTTTCCCATTGGATTGGTTTTTTAATTCCATTGCAGGAAAATTAAGTTGGTCGCGTATT
This sequence comes from Monochamus alternatus, assembly GCA_037114965.1. Lineage (NCBI taxonomy): Eukaryota > Metazoa > Arthropoda > Insecta > Coleoptera > Cerambycidae > Monochamus > Monochamus alternatus. The sequence goes on along the minus strand of CM073434.1, from coordinate 11,070,781 downwards.
TAACCTATTACTTGCAGACGCTTTCACACTTTGATTATCTTCAAAACGTTAATCTCCCAATTCTTCCTTGAGTAGTCTAAACATATAATAGTCACATTGTGACAAATTTGGACTATAAGATGGATGTTGGCATTGGATTTCTTCCAGTTTTTCTTGGGTTGAAGCAGCATTGGTTTGAATAAGACGCTTTAGGCACATCTCTCCTTTTTTGTCAAAAATTTAGTTTTGCTTGATCAAAGAACTGGCAGTAGTACATAGTATCGGTGGCAGTTTATTCAATAATGTTATCATGGGAATTGAATAAAATGTTTATATTATCGGAAAATGATGAAGATAACCTACGATGTGAAGTAGTGTTGGGCAATCTTGTCTTACATTTTCTTGGACTTGTAAGAGTAGACCAAGATAAGACTTAACAGGTCAAATTTTACAAGATTTAAAAGAGAGCTGTCTTTTGAAACACGACAAGAAATGTTGCTACATTATTTAAAGGACATCATTAAAATTATTTTTTAAATCAAAGTTTGTTGAGTCTACGTTAGTTATTGACGATGGTCCAAGTCCTTTAAGTGTATGAATATCCGCTCCAATGTCATCGAGGAAGGTGGCAGACGTTCTTCTCAAGCAATGACATTGGATTTTGAAAGAAGTCAGTTCGAAGATGGTTATCGAGCGGCATTTGAAATATCTTCAAATCAGTTTTCTATAGTCTGTTTGGAAATGAAAGAGAGTAATAAAACCCTGAGATAAGAACCGGCCATGGGCGTGATAATATTTCGTTTCAGGTAACACTAATGCTAACAGGTAATGGGTGTACATTAGTATATTTTACTGGATACATCATAGGGCAGGAGCCAGTGTATTGTGACAGTTCAATCCAGTCTTAGAGCTGAATATACGAAGACGTGCTAGTGCAGTAGAGTAAAATTCGACTTATGTTTAGTGACTATTGTGCCAGTGGATATAATATTGTTTGGGCAAAATGTCGAGCTTATCAGATTACGTACCTGCTAAACGAGTAAAAAGATATGTGCTGTCTCAGAATGAGAAGATTATTATATAAATGTATTTAATGCATTGAAACACCAAAATCCTACCAACAGTGTTGACGACATCGTGGAAAAGTGTTCCAAAATGACAGGGATTGGAAAATCGTCTATCTACAGACTTTTAAAGGAAACAAAAAATGAACAAGATTCTGTAAATTCCCCAAAATCATCTACAGGGAGGTCAAACGTCGTTATAGATGATTTCTTCAAAAATGTCATTCGCAGAAAAGTACACTCATTTTATTTTAAAAAAGAAATACCAACGCTAAACAAAATTTTAAGTGAACTTTCAGAGAACAACGATTTGCCAAAAATCAGTAGAAGCAAATTATGAGCCGTTTTACGAGAGTTGAATTTTTGCTGGTAAAACCAGAACAGGAAGTCAGTTCTTATCGATAAAGATGAAATTATTTGTTGGCGAAGATCCTACTTAAGATCAATTAGAAAATTCCGTGACGAAGGGAGGAATATTTATTATTTAGACGAAACTTGGGTCAACTGTAACAAAAGTATGACAAGATAAAAATGTAAAAAGTTTTCGACAAGTATTTTTGGATGGACTTTCAACAGGGTTCAAGGCACCTTCAGGTAAAGGGCGAAGATTAATAGTGACACATATAGGTAGTGCCAGTGGTTTTGTAGATGGCAGTTTACTTTTATTTGAATCTAAAGATACAGGTGACTATCACGAAGCCATGAACGCAGATGTTTTCGAAGTATTTTACACAGATGTTGGATCTTATTCCTCCGGGGTCTGTAATTGTCATGGATAATGCCAGTTACCATTCACGGCAGACCGAGCGGACGCCTACGACTGCTTGGAGGAAAGCCGATATAATTCAATGGTTATCCGGAAAAAACATTTCTTTTGAAACAAATATGGTGAAAAAGGAACTTTTGACACTTGTCAATCTTAATAAAGATCAGAAAAAATATGTTATCGATGAAATGGCAACAAATCGCCAAATAACGGTACTACGGTTACCACCTTATTATTGTGAACTTAACCCAATCGAATTAGTCTGGGCGCAGGTAAAAGGAGATGTAGCGCGAAATAATACGACGTTTAAATTAAGTGACGAAATGGACCGAGAAATTGAAGCAGCATAAATAAAAACGGATTGTCGGGGATTAAATTTTAGCTACCTGTTACAATTTAGTACAACCCAGTCACACAAAGTTTTTTTAAACGTACACCTCATCTATACCGATAATACATAATATAAAAATATTGAATATAAGCACCAGTACTACATTTATTTACGATTTGCATACATAATAAGCTTTTATTACTCTCTTTCATTTCTAAACAGACTATAAATCGTTTTCAGTAGCAAGACTCATTTTAATAATTAATATATAACAAAAATGAAACTTAACTGTTATTATATATAAATAAAGCCGTGTCAGGTTACGGAAATCCTACACAAGTACAAGAAATTTTTTAAATTTCTAACTGTAATGCTTATATTCGCTTATAATTATTACCTAGTAACAGTGCGAAAAAATAGTGTAAACAGATCTCCTAAGAAAAGCAGTTTTACTAAACTCATATAGCTTTTAAGTTACTCGCTAGTATATTCGTTTTGTAAATCCAAAGATTACATAATATATTTATTCTGTAAATTTTGGTAAAACTTTGCTTTTCTAAACTTGTTGTTTGACATACTATGATTGGCTCAGTTGCGGCCAGCGACCTGTGCTGTTTGTTATGGAAATTCCTGTATAAGTCAGCGGATAAAAATGATATTGTAACATAATGTAATCAATTAATTAGACAAAGTCAGCAAGCCATTCCGCGTATTTCGCCCGCCCGGTATCTCGTGCCCACATTAAGTGTTTCTATTAGGCCTGAGCCATACTGAAAATATGCATCTCAGAACCAGTATTGAGTGAGATAAGGTCGGGGAAAATAAAAAATAACCTCTTTGTAACACTGTTCTAGTAAATAGTTTATAGACTTATAAAATATTTTTCTGTAACAATAGTCAGTTTGAGAACCGGTCTATTATCTTTTACACAACCTGAATATGGATTATTAACAACCACATAATGTCTGGACTGAAATAATTTACTTGATACAGGGAGGACGTCGGAAACTCATTGTTTCTATGCGTTTGTTCCAATCAGGGTTTTGTACAGCTCTTACGTATGATAATGATGTTCATATCAAAATAAAAATCTGTTGTTAACGGAAGATATCTGTTAGCCTCATTTTTAAAAGGGATCAGTTAAGGAGCAGGCATGCAAAACGCATTTTGCCCATATTTAAGATAAAGGCGCTGCATTAATAATAATATCTCTACCTCTCATTCTAATCACGAGGATTACCCCAGAAGTCGGAGACTTGTGCGGGGGAGGGAGTGACATATTATTATTAGCATGCCGCCTTTACGCCCATAAATGACTTACGTCCTGGAAAACCTCATTAATTAGGGAAGTGGTCAAACATCGACTGGTATCTCTCACATTGACCTCAGCCAACATTCTTCCAGCCTACCATACCTGCAGAGACGGTGCAAATCCTCTCCACGAATATAGATGATATACGGTCTATCCATCGCGAGGATCGAACCCACAGCGGTCTGGCTACATCGATTTAAGTATTGCCAAGGCTTTTTCTGAGCACTTGGTCAGCACGACAAATTGTCCTATTATTAAAAGGAAAAGAAGACCTAGTCAAACATACATACATATAGTCTAGCCCCACTGGAGTAAATTTTGTCCAAAAACGGATAAAATGCAATCGAGACGTTTTACTGTATTGTGGGTATATTTATTAAGAACATACGTTGTTTTTTGTTTGAAATGGAAAATCTGGAAGTTTAAAATAATATAAAGCTTCCATGGACCACATCATTAAGAAATGTAATGAAAGAACAACAAATTTAGTTGTAGGTTACAAAAACTTGCAGACAGTGAATATAGCGGAATCTGATTATAAATTCCAGAATATAAAAGATCTGTTTGCGTTTCTAATAGGCGATCAAATACAATATGCCAGAAAATAAAAATTAAATATCGACTTATTGAAAAAAGATAAAACTACAACTGCTACTAGAATTTTATGAAATACTAAAAAACTAAATGCCTAAAAGTAACTCAAAACAAGTTGAGAAATTCTTACAAATCTCGTTAATTGGGTATACTACATGTTTTAGACTGAATATTTCATATCCTTTAATAAAATGCAAAAATGTATTAATAAGGTATGTTCTGTTCGTCAACCTCAGAAATACGAAATACTACTCGGATACTCGATGCAAAGCTAACATGGAATCTTGATTTGGAGAGAAGACTAAAAAAAGTGTTTATATCTTACCAGCAGTGGCGCAGGATTGTTGGTAAAACCTGAAGAATGAAGCCGAAAGTGGTTTTGTGGATATACTCTGTCATTGTTAGCTATGTTAGCCTAAAGGGTTGTCATTTGGTGGTCGAAATCCCAGCAGACCACAGCTATGCAAAATGTCGGGTGCAAAGGATTGTCTGCCTGAGCATAACTGAAGCTATGCGAACGACTTCCACCATAAAAATGGAGATAATACTATGTCTGGTATCTTTAGATATCTATCCAAAAGAAATGGCCTCCACAACTATATTTTACCTTTTAAACGTCGATTTTAAATCAGATGTATGGTGAGGAGAAGTTAGGAGTCGCCGGAGGACTGGGGTCATCAGAAAAATGCCCCTTCTGCAAGTAGACACTGACAGTATCTTTCCCAGTTTGTGTTTGAAAGACCGTACAGACCGTGAGTTAGATGTAAACAACGTGGTGAAGGATATAAGATCTATTCCAGATCCCCACATATCTAATATTAGTGGACAATAGACAGGCATGCTACAGTGGGACAAATGAAATTAGCAGGTATAACTATAGCCGCCAAAGAAATTGCCAAACAGTGAACAATCACTACTTATCTTACGTAATCATAAGACAATAACTAGATTAGCATGAGAATGTCACTATGCACTGACGTAGCCTCAGTCACCAACAGCATCTTTGTCTGCTGGGTTAATGAACGCGAGCGGTGCAATAAAGAAGCTGACGAGCTAGCTAGGAGTCGAGTTCCAATATCTTTGGACCTGATCCTTCCAGTGTGCTTCTGTTATCAGGATTTGTTGAAACTAGGAGAACACCCACAAATTGTTTAGGAAACGCTATGAAACGAGATGAAACAATTTTTTCAGGAGTTCTAGAGTAAACGTGGAAGGATACAACCGAATAGTATATAGCCATGTCTAGGACAAACCTTCGTCTGAGGTATTCAAACGTCAACAAAAAAAATCATGTTGGGAGAGCGATGATCTTTTATAGCCTGTCTTAGAGATTCCCCTGAACAACATCAACAACTTTTTCTCTCTAATAGGTTGGTTAATAGCTCAGGTGAATTGATGTTCTAATGAGGGAGATACAAGCAGCTAAGTGCTGTAGCTCATCAAGCTACCCTCCCCACAATTCATTATAGGGTGTTCCTCTTGAAATATGAAAGTTGTCGACCACTTTTGGTGCTTCTGGAAGTAGCGTAAACATTTAAATTATTTACTTTAAAACGCCAGCATATAAAATACCCTGTAGAGTAATTTTCAAATCTATATCTCACTTACTTCTCTCGATGCAATTAGTTTAAAGTCGTTGTGAATGATCCTGTATGGGTTATCTCATCGATATAAGGAAATACAAAAAAAAAATAATAAGAATCGTGATGTTTACATTGTTTTGTGAGATGTTACAACGTTGCATTCAAATAGCGGCTTGTAGCCGTCGTTCCGATATAAGGTTTTATATTCGGGGAGCGGGTTCGATTGAGGTAAATTAATACTAATTTGACGAGGAAACATAAAATATTTTCTTAATAACTTTGGGTATAAATCCACATATTCTAATGATTTTTAGGTAATTTACTTGAAATTATATTGCACTACTATATCCAACGAATTAGTTTCGGCGTCCTTTGAAATTTGTTATATTCCCTTGAATACAATATAGATATTATGTTACTTTACGCGGAATACAAGAACTAATGTATTCCACTCCATAAAAGTCGGTTCGTCCCTGCCGATGAAATCAGAAACAATAGCAATAAATAATGCCCACATTATCATAATTTAATCTCCAACTAATTAATCGGCAGTAATTAAAATTACGAATAACAATAGGGGAAACGTTGAAATATAAAGATGATATTAAAGTTATTCACATTTTAATATGATCGGTATATTTCTCGTATCCGAACAATGGGCCCGAGCCGTCATGTACGTCTGCTCGTCCTGAGTGACTCGGCTATTTTCGAACGCCTATCATACTTTAAAAAATATGAAATCATTGTTATAATCTTTTTGAGGGACCGAAACAGCATTCAGGCGTCTTATGTGTTCGGATATCGACGAGTTGATCAGTGATCGATATTTATTAACAAGCCGGAGTACCGATCCGGTGGTGGTGCTTTGTGCACCAGGATACGCGTACGAAGATGGAACAGGCGGTTTAAGTAATGGAACGGCTTTAATTTTTTCGCTGACGGTGTCGTCACGTGCTAAAATGTAGCCGTCGAAAATGACCGGCAAACTTAATAGTATATTTATAACAGAATCGTTTTCGGAAGGTGAAGAAAACGTTGGTGAAACCCGACATATACCTCTGTGTCCTTTCCACTTGTTTGTAATATACCTACCTAAGTCATGCTCAGGTACGCCCCTTAATATGCGACTAACGTTACAGAGAAATTACTTCTTGTCAAAAACAGACGGTTTAACAGAGTCGAACTTGGTATAATTGAAATATGTTGATCATTGTATTGCGTTGTGTTGATTCTTCCGTTGTGGTGTGTTTGTGAATTTTGGAAATACCTGGAAAAATTCCCGGGCGACCCTGGCAATTTACATCTAGAGATAATTGAGCACCGACATACCTGCACTTCTCTAATCTTTCCACTGCACATGCATTTCTAAATAAGTGTCCTTCCTAGAATAATTTGGGTTGGCCCGCCAGCTACCACCCAGTTATAAGCAGGTATAAGTTGAAATGAAATAAATGTATACATTTCGTCTCACCAACGTTTTATTATCCACTTCGCCTTCCGAAAACGATTGTACTATATACAGGGTTAACTATGACTTACAAATATTTTAAAAGGGGATAGGGAAAAATAAGAATTAATGGAATCACCCTTCAAAAAAAATCCAAACTTATTTATAAAGTTAAAAAAAATGTTTTTCAAAACTATATTAAATCCCTATTTATCGCCGTCACTGACCTTCTGTCAGCTGCGAGGTTAGGTATATTCTGCCAGTAAAAGGTGTCAAATATAGTGACAGGTCCATTGACACGTGTATCAGTTTAATCCGTTTTGAAAGAAAAAAAAATCTTTACAAAATGTAGATTATTATTTAATGACTTAATGAGAATAATAATTAATACGGTATGGTAGCACAGAGATGCAGCACCTACTTTATTAATAATTATTTCCAGGATTGATACTTGGAGAGATATTAAGAATGTTGAATCATCTTCTGTGTTCTTACTTGTTTAAATTAAAACCTGCAAAGATTTTTGTACTTCCTGTGGACCTCTCCCTCGATCGTTCTTTTTGTGTAAAGAGGGGTATCTACTTGGTTTGGCGGTCTTGATCAAGTCGATTAATTACGTCGGGAAAAAGCACAAAGGATAACAACAAAATACACGTAAATGTACACAAATACATAAAAACACTGCCACACGTTTACCGCCACGGCATAAAACAGCTGTTCGATGTGGCTCAAAAAGTATTCAGCAAAATATTTGGTATACTCGGGAAACATCGGCTGCCGCACGATAATATGCACTTGTCACACTCTCATAAAGCAGCACCTTGTCCGTCATCTAAACATTTGAATACGACATGTTTGTAAATACACATAAAATACGCGAAAAATTAAATTTGCGAAAAACAAGTACTGAAAAATTATTTCAAGCTAATCAGAGTACTGGAACCGTATATTTACGTTATTTGACATCTACAGACGACATCTGACGACATATGTAGGCCACTAATGCAAGGTGCACTCGCCGATAAATTTTTAAACTTCATGAGTTGTTGTGTAATTAAATTATGTTAATACTAATAATAGCAACAATATTAACAGTAATCGACGATGTTTGCATAAAATAATTAGTAATATTTTAAACTAACATCCCAAGATGTTTACATTTTTCTGTAAAAATGACCTGTAGATTGTAACTAACTTCGCATTCTGGATGGTTTGGAGCATGGAGGGTATGCAATTAGCAATGCATGTCCCCTGGACGAAGGCCATAAAAAGAAGAAGAAGAAATAAGAAGATAACCTAGAACTTACTGTTACTTTAAATCAGCTAAGTGACTAATTTTAAACGTGTTATAGTAATTAAATAAAGTATTTTATGTCGGATATGTTAGTGGATAATTATGATGAATCTGCAACGAGTGAAAATGTAGTTTGGGCAGTGTGCAACGAAAGAACGAATACAAAATACTGCAGCTAACCGGATTAGCTGTTATCTACCAGGTAATTTAGACATTATTATTATTAATACAAATGTTTCGTTTCGTAGTTTCTACACTTGACAATGTTGAAAAAACGACCAGTAGTTGACATACCTAGCCATGACGGATGATGATTGATTGTCATAGGCGCCGACTTTCCGTGGGAAAAGAGGGTTTTGCCCCATTTTTTAAACATCGAGCTAGAATTCCGAAATAAATTTTTTATTGTCTTTTGAACCTTCCTGAGCACGTGGTTAAAATTTTTGTACTTAGTCATAGTTAACCCTGTATACATAGCTAAAAAGTGTTTTGTAAGGTGATGCGAGATGTTACAATTATTTTAGTCCTGCACGGAGAGAATTGCATATAAAATGGGCTTGTTCAGCATTTTTTATTTTTTTTTATAAATCGTATAAGTATAAGTGAAAAATAATGGATCTGCAAAATATTTGAATTTTATTCGAACGTTTAGTACCTTAAAATAAATTACAAATCTCCAGCGCGCGAGAATGGGGCGTGGCCAGGCGCTACGTCACATTACGCATAAACCCAGCGATTGCGCTTGACTCCATGCTGGAGTGTTCCTGTTGCGTACTGCTTGTTTGATTCAGTATGCAAAATAGAATGTTAAGTATTGCATAGTGTCAGTATGTACAAATGCGTCGGAAAAAATATTTATTTGTTTGCCAATGGATCAAAAGCAGAGAAGAGATGATAACGTGCAATGCAGATATCTGAGAGTCTTAAGACTAGTGCGGGAGAGGGGCGGCATATTATTATTAAGTAGGCCGCGCCCGCCCAGATCAACTTACGTTGGTAGGCCCTAACCACCATTCAGTGCAGGGATGAGGGAAATCTGGATAGCCTTAGCCTTAATTAGGAAGGCAGTCAAATGTCGACCGGTATCGATCTTTCCCATTGACCCATGCCAACATTCTTCCACCCTACCATACCCGCAGAGACGGCGCCAAACCTCTCCACGAATATAGCTGATATACGGTCTACCGGTTGCGGGGCTCCAACCCACATCGGTCTAGCCACATCGATTCAAGTCTGACGCCTTAAACTGACCGACCAAAACAAATCGAAAGTACAAGAGAAAAATAATGGGTCTGCAAAATATTAGAACTTTGTTCGAAAGATTAGTACCTTAAAATTAATTAATTACAAATCCCCAGTGCGCGAGAATGGAGCGTGGCCAGGCGAGTGCTTGTAAAAAACTATTTTTATTTAAAACCCATGGAATGTGGAAGAATACAATTGAAATCATAAACGATTCGTATCACGCACTTTTACGTCTTGATTGTTAACACAGAAAAAGGAAAAAGTCGTTATAGAAGAATTATTGCGTGGAATTTTTGGAAGTCCATTTGGAATAGTGGTTTTGAACTTCTACGGCTGCGCTGTTAGTTTTCGGAGTTGTCAAGTTCCAGTCCAGTTAAAAACTAAAATAACCCATTTTATTTTTTAAAATGTTTCATATCTATTTCCGATTAATATAAATTAATCAAATATAAGTTTTTAATAAAAAAATAAGCAATATAATATTTTCATTTTGGAAAAAAACAATTTTAACTGTAATTTTATACCATTACTTTTTTGCGCAATTAATCAATTATAAGTAAAATATAGAGTAGTAGTAATAATATATTCACCTATAACTTCATTTTATACATCCTAACCTAAATGGATGGACACGAGAAAAGAGAATAAGTAGAAAAAATATTTAATATGTTAATAATAATAACTGTGTACTTCATTCTCTTCATTTTTGTAATATATAGCCTTTATTAAAGTAGTTCGTTATGGACATGTCAACTTTAGCTAGATTTTCAGAATCAGCTTACTAAATTCAACTTCAGTTGAACATATTATACTAAAATATTTACAACACAATAACGAAACAACATAGCACATTTTAATATGATCAGGTATTAGCGTGTTCACAGTAGATCTTCTAGTTTAGAGTAATAGTTGCGTGTAGTGAGGGCACTAGTCACTAGGTCACTAATGATGTAAAATGTTTTTTGAAAGCGTATAATGAATAAATGAATATAATAGTGTACTTAATAAGAAACTAAAGCATTTCTTTAAAACCAGATTTATCACCAAACCAGATTAAAATCAAGTGTAATTTAGTGATATACAGGGTGAGTCAGTCATAATGTCATTAATTTTAGGAGGAGATAGGGAATAATGAAAATAATGCGAATACGCGATTATAAAAAAATCTAAATGCATATTTACGCTGAAAAAAAAATATTTTTAATTCATTATTTAAACCTTCTTTTCAGACTGTCACTGATCGCTCACAGCCTTGGTCGTTTACAGCTCACAGTTCAACTCGATGTCGACCTGATGCAATGTGGCCAAGTTGAAATATTTATCTAGTACCTACCTACCTAGGTTTTAGACATCACAAATAAACAGTTGTACTGACTATTTTAGAATATCATTTTTTCTTGCTCAGTTCAACTTCAGCCAATAATAATTTAAAATGTTAATATCCAATGAAATCAAATAATAATAATAATCAAATACTTCTGTTAAAAATTGCAAGTAACGCGGTCCACTCCTGCTCATACGTTGACAACAAATCGCCTCTGAAAGATAAACCGACAAGTAGCGTGTGGATTTTCCTCTGAGCAAATGTAGCTGTTATGACTGCAAAGAAATTAGCTTAGTTACATTGAAATCACAAAACTCCAACGTATCTAATAATAAATCGAATAATAAACCATTTACGTACATTACGTAAAAAACCTATACCCAACCGGTAAATTATTAAGAGAAGCTGAAAAGTGTTTCGTCTTTAAATACTAAGTAATAAAAAACCATCGTGTTGTCGACAGAAAACTATCCAAGACCGAAATGGCACGCCTCTGATCTGATGCTCAAAAAAAGTTATCGAGAGTTAATCTTGACCTACCGTATTATTAGGTCAATAACCTAGTTACTTAGTTTTTGTACTGTTATTTAACGACAAGGAGTAAAACTATTTTCTTTAATCTAGATACATGACTGAATTTTCCTTAAATATTGATTTATTTGTTAATAATAACAAATGTAGATAATAAATAAATGTTTTGGAATGTTAGGTTATTACAGTTTAATAATTTTGATATTACGTTTTCACTACGTTTTACAAATAAATATGAATTTTTAGTATTACTCGTAAGTACAATTAATTATTCAGTTTGTAGTTACGTACATCTTGCCTAGAAATTTATTGTTTTTTAAGTAGTACCTGTTTAAAATGCCAATTCGAATAAAACTGCACTCATCCGCCCAAAGCACTTAATTAATAAAATTAGGGTGAGCCGCAATTTGATTTTGATGCCAATAATTGCAAATTTCAAGACGACTGGAGAAATCAGCAGGTTCTAAAGTATCTAAAGCTTGAACTTTCTGAAAATGATGCGGGTTCAGTGAGTTTTCTCGTAATATTCTGCAAACCTTGCTTTGGGATATCTCCAATCTCCTTGAAATGGTTCTTGTAGACATAATAGGCTGCTCTCAAAACAGTTTTACCCGACGCAGTTTCACAGAACCCGTATCGCGAAGGCACTTAGATACATAAAGTTCGCCCATCTGGTAGGTAGGCATCTCCAATATTCCGTAACAGCGGCATTCGCATTTCGTAAACATTCTCCGTATAACATTACTATTGCCGCACATTCAGCAAATTTGTAAAATTATGCATTATGCATGTGAATTTATGACGAATACGCGAGACCGAAATAAACAAACTACTGCTTACTGCTCGTATTCTCTCCATCCCGTCTCCAAATGTGCGGCGTGATTTATAAATTTCGGGGGAAAGAAATGCGGGATATCCAGAAAGTGCTAAATGAGGGTAAATTTGAATAACACGTTGAAGTGTTAGACGATGTTATGTTTGTAAACATGATGTGGCAACGATGTTTAATCCGGCATTCAATTGTCGTATGGGTGCGTCATCAGAAAGTTCGTAGCGCACCAGGAGCGTCGTGTTACCGATTTTTATAGGGTTATTTGTTTATTTTTTTAAAGGTCGAGTAAAACTTTTTTTTCGATTTTCTGCTTTTATTAGGCCTCCCGAATACGTGACAAAAATTAATGACATTATGACTGACTCACCCTGTATAATGATCTGAAGAAAAAGTTAAAATGCAGACATTTGATGTGAGTTATACCAGGAGTGAATATTTCTAATAACGGTGTTAACAGTAACATGTATTTTCTTTTACTTTTCTCGAGATTAAAATATGCAATTACGTATAAATATTGTAATGTCACTCCTTAAATGGGCATGTAAATCTCAATTTGTTGTTGCCTGGTCTTTGAACTCTTTTAAGGATTTATCATTATATTGATCGTGTAATATAAATGCTTGCTCATTATTTTTGTTCGTTACCGAATGAGATTTTGGGATTTCCAACGGTTACATTGTAGCTAGAGCTTAACAATGTGTCGGATGTGCATAGTTCTACATCTGGATTGAAATTTTTTCTATCTTTATTAGTCATAAAAACAAGTTATTCTTCTCAAGTGAGATTAAAGTAATAATAAAAAGCAATATTTTAGTTTTTCAGGGAGAAAAATATCACTAGTAACTAAATGAGATTAAAAAACTATATTGTATTGTACCCTTTATGTATTCGGTTTTTTTTTCATATATTTTTAGGTATAAACAATATTGTCTATGGAATTGTTCATGTTTGGCATCAAAGAGCATACATATGACTTCATTGGTAGAAATTGTAAGAGAATTCATTTAAATTAGCTTAAGATACGTTTGCAATATAGTAAAAAATGTACAAAAGCTAATAATAGAGAGTATATAGGTAGATATTGTGGGTGTAATTCAACGCTGATCGGGGCTTTAGTCCGCAGAGTAGTTAGTTTCACACAATATTGTTAATACATAAAATTATATGACAAAGCTCTTGCATTCTGTTTGTTGCCTTGCCTAAATTCTAACAGAAGTGCAGATAATAATACATCCTCTAGTCTTCGAGGAAAGTCATCATAATTACGGATGCATGGTAGAACTTCAAAAAAACACGTTTTTTAATGCCTTAATTACAAAGGCAGAGCAGTGAACTATGTAAAGATGTAAAGTTATTCCGACACCTGTTTCATTAATTTCTATTGTAAACAAATACACAACAGTAAATTTCTCGTCACACTCACAAGTGCATACACATCTAATCACTAAGTATGTACCAAGCTATTAGGGAAGATGTATACTCAGTCCTATTCGTAAATAATATATTTATAATTAACACAGAAATTAAGTGACATACCAAAATAAGGTTTTATTGATATCTAGGTATGAAAGGTATAACTCCACAGATAAGCTAGCTAATAATTATTTAAAATAAAAACATATATATCTCTTCAAATACCTAATAATAACGGGAAACTTACCTGACATTGAAATAAGCGAATAATGTTGCATACCTTCCATTATAGTAGGTTTGCTACGCAACTTGCCAATAAGGTACTAAGCGCACTTTAACCGTATGACTTCCCTTACATCTTCCATTTTTGTCAGCATTGTATTTCTTATCGCCTGATTCTGAACGCAAGCGGATATGTTATCAGGCTTTAACTTAAAATGCATTTTCTTAGTTCTAAATTTACGAAGTTATTATCAATTATTTTCACAAACAGAGTGTATATTAGAGTTAACGTTTTCTATATTATCGATTTTGATTAGGGTATTAAGGTAATCCTCAAAGTGAGTGTTTTAATGGGATAGAGCTAAATAAATTGAAAGGACACTATATTTAATTCACTGCCTACGTTTCGGTATTATTTTTCTCATGATCAAAATTTAATGGATCTTTTGTTCAAATCTGTATTCTTAAATATGAAGATGATAACTATAAAGAGATGTAAAGTATAAAATGTATACGCTATTAAAAAAAAATTAAATGCATATTTACACCAAAAAAAAATATATTTTCATATCATTATTCAAACCCTCTTTTCAGACTGTCACTGACTCAGCTCCCAATTCATCTCGATGTCGACTATCCCAGTATGTTCTTGTAATATTAAAATATGTAATGAATGCTATATAAATTATTTTTTAACAGTATGCAACTAAAACTAAAACTCGAGTTAAACTTGGACTTGGAGTTAAAACTTCAACAGATCAAATAATAAACCATTTACATCTCACTACATAAATAGTGAAAGGCTGAAAAGTTTTTCGTATTTAAATACTGATAGTAATACAAAAAACAGTCCGAGACATATTCAGTGATCAACAATCCGGCAATCCTAGTCTTGGCCTACTGTATTTAAGTCAATAACCTTGTTTTCTATGCCTACTCAATGATAAACTCTCCAGAACCGCCAAATAATAACACAAACAAACAATTAAACTCTCACACACTTGGCACAGCTAAAAATTTGGCAGTTCAGATTCATTAAACGAAAATTCTCCCATCAGTTACCATATTCGTGTAGGATGGTGCGTCTCATGTTTGTTGTTTTTTCGTTTGTGTCTCCAGTGAAGTTTATAATTATTAATTAAACTATTACTATTTACCTAAATAAAAATGCAACCTACTAGCAACAATAATTAATAGGTAGTGAAAGTGCCGCGTCGTAACAATAAAGATATGGTATCCGTGTGTGGTGTTATTTGGTTCTGTTCACGACGCGAAAGTCTCGATGGAAACGGAAATAAGGGATCTGATTCTGATGCACTTAAGTGAGAAAATAAAAAAACATGAAAATGTCATATTCATAATCAAATGCGATTTGCATTGTTTTGGAAAATCAACGTACAAGCTCAACTGGATTCCGCTTTCAAAAACATAATGAAGAGGTGGCAAAGAATAGGTGTGTTTTATTTAAAATTTCTCAAAATCCTGGTATTTTTCGCGCATTAATGAGTTTTACATCAGAACAAATTAATGAATACCTTAAAAATGCGACAATTTTTAAAGACAGTTTGTCATTAGAAAAAAATATATTCAGTCAGTACTGAAAGTTCAGTACTTTAATGAATATGCTGTTTAAAATGTATATGGTTCTGACGATATGGCAACATGGTTTTATCGGTTATCTTTTGAAAGGTGTATATAATAAATAATGCATTTATTGCCCAACAGAATCATTTCCAATAATAGGACAGTACAAGATAATGTTTAGTAGAACTAAAATAATAATAATGTATCTAAGAAAAATATAAAAATAATCAAGAAATAACAAGGAGTAGGAAATAATAATAATACATGATAAGTACACTAATTGGTTACAAGCATGTATTAAAAAGACAGAGTTCCAAAGTTAACAAGTCATTCAAGCTGCAAACGTTAATATCAATGTGTTCAGTAATGTAGTTGAAGTTATTGGACATTACATTCACACGTCACGTTATTTTAAATAGGTTAAGCAACTGCTGACTTCCGCGACACCCGGTGAATTTATTCAGTTATACGCGTCCCTGTTGTCATATCGTCGTAAGTAATGCTAATAAACTACAGCGGATTTTGACTGAAGCCAATTCCGCGGCACTTCCCATTGTTTTAAA
The DNA here is from genome assembly GCA_037114965.1 of Monochamus alternatus. NCBI lineage: Eukaryota > Metazoa > Arthropoda > Insecta > Coleoptera > Cerambycidae > Monochamus > Monochamus alternatus. Next base: position 11,054,697 of record CM073434.1, on the reverse strand, counting down.
TAGGTGAAGCAACTGCTGACTTCCGCGAAACCCGGTAAATTTATTCAGTTATACGCGTTCCTGTTGTCACATCGTAAGTAAGGCTTATAAACTACAGCGGATTTTGACTGAAGCCAATTCCGCGGCACTTCACATTGTTTTAAATAGGTGATGCAACTGTTGACTTCCGCGACACCCGGTAAATTTATTTACTTACATAATATGACAACAGGGACGCGTATAACTGAATAAATTTACCGGGTGTCGCGGTAGTCAGCAGTTGCTTCACCTATTTAAAACAACGTGAAGTGCCGCGGAATTGGCTTCAATCAAAATCCGCTGTAGTTTACTAGCCCTACTTACGACGATATGACAACAAGGACGCGTATAACTGACTAAATTTACCGGGTGTCGCGGAAGTCAGCAGTTGCTTCACCTATTAGAAAACGTGACGTGCAGCGTAATAGGCTTCAGTCAAAATCCGCTGTAATTTATCATACTTACTTACGACGGTATGACAACAGGGACGCGTATAACTGACTAAATTTATTCTAATATTATGACAATAAAATAAATCATTACTTCGAGAACCAGAACGCGGAACTCGAATAGCGAACAAACTTAACAAAGCAGAGGAGTCAACATTGCCTTGAAATAATTTATGTAGAAATGATAAACTTGCTAGTGCTCTTCTAGTGCTAAGTGATTGAATGTTAAATCTTTGCAAAAGTAAATTATAATCGTGTCCCCTAATTGGATAAAAATGGTCAATTCGAAAAGACAAGAATTTTAAAAATCGACGTTGAATTTTTTCTACCTCTTGGATACGTAAATTATAGTGAGGATACCAAAGAAGACTACAATATTCAAGCTTAGAGCGCACCAACGAAAAGTAAAGACGTTTAAGGGCTTTTATATCATCAAAAGATTTTGTGTTTATAATGAGAAAACCTAGCGCTTTATATGCACTATTAGCTACCTGAATAATATGCTCAGAAAAAGATAGTTTATTGTCAAGAAGTACACCCAGATCTTTGACATTACTACAACGCGCTAACGGTTCTGAATTAACTGTATAATCAAATATGAACGGCTGTAATTTAAGAGTAAAGAAACATACCTTACATTTACTTATATTTAAAAGAAGGTTATTGTCCACACACTACTCCTCCACAACATTCAGAATACCCTGAAGTACAATCTTCAATGCATGAAATGCTATGAAACAACTTAAAGTCGTCAGCAAAAAAAAAATATGGCAGGATTTCAGACTCAAATATAGATCATTCACAAATAAAATAAGCAGAAGCGGTCCTAAATTTGACCCTTGTGGGACTCCGGAAGTTGCTAAAAATGTATTTGAGTTAAAGCCATTATAATACATAAATTACATTGATATAAATAAGACTTCATAAGACAAAGCAAATTACTACTAAAACCATAGTAGTTTTTGGAGAAGTAAATTATGATTAACTTTATCGAAGGCCTTTGAGAAGTCGGTATATATCAAGCTTTATTTCATACAAACTGGGAATTCTTAAGCAACTTTAACGATATTGACTCTGCCTGTACTGCTTTTTACGAAGTTATTTATAGCATTTTAGATCAATATGTACCTGTATATAAAATGTATAAACGTAGATATCCATCTTGGTACACTGCTGAGATCATTAGTAACATTAAACTAAAAGCTTATTATTATAATAAATATAAAAAATCGCAGAATAATTTATTTTTTCAAGAATACAAGAGACTAAGATCTTATATCAAAAATCAATTATCTAATGCATATAAAAATTATTTGAATTCGATACAAAACAATTTTGTAATTGATCCAAAGAGTTTCTGGTCTTTTATTCAGAATAAAAGACGTACTACACGTATACCATCTAACATGTTCCTAGATGAACAGAATTTTGATAATCCTATTCAGATAGTAAATAATTTTGCTACTTATTTTTCTAGTGTATACTCTACTGATCTAGCTAGTGACTTTGATGTACCGTATAATAACATTCAAGTTTTTAATGTGGTAAAATTTACTGAGATGGATATTCGAAATTCTATTAAGAGATTGAAAAATAAAATGACTTGCGGCAATGATCTGATCCCTAGTTTTTTAATTAAGGACTGTTCTGGCGTATTTTGTACTCCACTTCTTATTTTATTTAATCTCATGTTGTCAACAGCCACTTTTCCTGCCATGTGGAAAGTGACAAGAGTTTGCCCTGTTTTAAAAAGTGGTAACCCTTCTAACATCAAGAACTATCGACCTATAGCCATTTTGTCAAATTTTGCTAAGGTTTTTGAAATGACATTATATGCATATATCTATAACAATGTTAGCACCTGCATTTCTTCTAATCAACATGGGTTCGTTGCACGGCGTTCTACTGTGACTAATCTAGTTGAATTTACTCAGTTTGTTTCAGACCATATTGATAGAAAAGGCCAAGTAGATGTAATATATACAGATTTTGAGAAGGCTTTTGACAAGGTAAATCACTCCATATTAATACAGAAATTGATATCATTTGGTTTTGATGATTCTTTGCTACTACTCACAAAATCTTATCTTGACCGTCGTGAGTTGTATGTGTCATATAATGGATACCGTTCTCATATTTTTTTTAGCTCCTTCTGGGGTACCTCAAGGGTCTAACTTGGGACCACTTCTGTTTATTCTTTATATAAATGATTTATCGTCATCTTTGCAGTGTAATCACCTTTTTTTGCAGATGATCTAAAGCTTTATCGTAACATTAACTGTTATGATGATTGTCGTGCATTGCAAGAATTTTTGAATGCAATACAGGTGTGGTGTATAGAAAACATGGTTTCCTTTAATATTGATAAATGTAAAGTTTGCTCTTTCAGTTTAAAGAAAAATATAATTTTATTTGATTACAGTCTTGATTCAAAGCCATTGACACGCAGCAGTAATATTAAAGACTTATGGATAATATTTGATGCTAAACTCTCATTTTCTGAACATATTAATACAATCTCAAGCACCGCCTTTAAAACTCTGGGCTTTATTGTCCGTAATTCCACATAGTTCAACAATATTAGTGCTTTGAAATGTTTATACTATTCTTTAGTCCGTTCTAGATTAGAATATGCTAGCCTTGTTTGGTACCCATGCTATCAAGTTAATATTCATCATCTTGAAGGTGTTCAACGTCGCTTTTTAAAATTCATGGCATATCGCGTTGATAATATTTATCCTGCTAGAGGATTTGATCATGGCCTCCTGTTGCAGAGATTCGATATTAAATCGTTGCAGTTGAGGAGAGTTCTCACAAGTCTATCTTTCTTGTTTAAATTATTTCATAACCTCATTGATTCACCAGAAATTTTAAAAATGTTCTACTTACGTGTACCTAGGCCTGAATCTCGTGATGATTACATGTTTTACTGTCGTAATGCTAGAACAAATGTCCTTACGAAATCCCCTGTATACACCATGTCAATTAATTTTGATCAAATTTCTCATTTATGTGACCTAAATTTTGATACACTCAAACAATTATTATCAGTTAGTTCTCAATTTTTTGGAAGCGTTTAACTGGCCTCATCTATATTATGATATAGCTTTCAGACTGATTTAGTTTAGTAAATGTTAAATATTATTAGTAATTAAAATTAAGTGCACTGTTACTTCATTACTTTGTTATAACATGTTTTGTCCTGTAATTGGAATGTCTATTCTGTTGGGCAATAAATGCATTATTATTATTATTATTATTATTATTATTATTATTATTATTATTATTGTTATTATATCTATCTAACTAAGTAAACTCTGTTAGATTAGAAACAGTTAAACGTTTAGGCACAAAACCATGCTGATTTGGAGAAATATAGAGTTTGATGTTATTATAAATGAAAATATACAACGACAGCTCAAAAACCTTTGCAAAATTTAGCAAAATACTCATGTTTGTACTCATAATTCATTATCTCAATCAATACGTTTTTCTCTCACAGTGAGGTTAATATTCTTAAATGCTTAAATACAGTTATCCTGCTATAATATTTAAAATTGTCCACTTAACTTATACGGCGGAACTACACTATACCTACTTCAATTGTTTTTGGATAACTGATTTAAAGTGTGTTCCACACCGCATGTGGCGAGCGTGACACGCGATCACGTCCATTCTGGAAGGATTTGCACCAATCAAATACTGTTATGAATGATAAAATACCTCTACAAATTGTCTTTTCAGTCGATGAGTTGTGTATCGAATTTCAAATATCGTTAGGCTGACATTATTCGCACAAACGATTTACAATTATTTATGACATCATGCAGCTAACAAGGCTGCTTGGGTGAATATAAAAACTCTTTACTCTAGTCGATAACTCGATTAATAAATAAAATACATAGGAAATCCATAGTTTTTCCAGATGCATTTCTTAAAACGTTAGCTGCATTCAGATTAATCATTTTTTGTATTCCAGGCAGTAAAGAAACACCTACTATCTGCTGAAACAATTCTCTTAATATTGAGAGCGCTATATAAGAATTACTTTTCTATATTATTTCAGGAACCTTGGTATATTTAGGTTTTAGAGGGCTCTGGACAACATTGCCAGATTTTTGATAAAAAAGTCGCTAATACAAATTTCCGAAAAATGTCCCGCAAAAAAATTACAGTAGGCTGTGGAGTGGTAAACTAGCCGTCGCGGTAGGTTGTACAGCTTCACCTTAAGGGTTTTTGGTTGCAAACAAATTATTCATCAAAATCGTACAACCCAGTACAATTTTACAGGGGTGTGAAGTGAAACATATTGTATGTAGTATTTGGTAACATTTCTGTTGTAGTAAAATAGTGTTTGGAGATTATTACTACAAAGTTGTAAACATAATAGTATGTAAAATAATACTACAAATTGTGTTTGGATCTATATCAGAATAAATTGTAGTACATCTAGAGTCTAGAATTGTAAAAGCGATTCCTATTATTATTATTTTTTTTCAGTGTGGATGGTAAACTCGTTTTTATACACCGTAAAAAAAACTTGAGTAAAATTTACTCAAAATTAACACAAATGGATGTCAAAACGAGACCACAGCAGATTGTGTTGAAATAATAACACAGTTTATTGAGTAATGTTCACTGAGTTATTTGTTAGCTAAATAAATCTTTTAAGGGTAACAACAAACAATTTTTGAGTCAGCTTTCTAAACACAAAATTCAGTTATATTATCGATCTACGTTATTTTTTCACAATATGTATACAATTTAAATCAGTAATGAGTTACTTTATATAATTTTAATGTAACAAACTAAAAAAATAGTGATGATTTTTCATTAGACTGTGTTGGTTTTTATACAGTTTTTATAAAAACTAGATCTATTGTGTACCTATTAAACGTGTTTAATTTCTTACGGATTGTAAATTATAATTAAATTAATAATAATAATAGATAATAATAAAATTATTATAAATAATTACAGTCTATAAAAAGAAAACCTGTTTAGTTGGTACATAATATAGATTTAATGAAATTGTGGAAACAACAATAATAAAAATAGTAATTATTGTTATTATCATATTATAATATACTACTACTAGTAACTACACACTATTTGAAAAAATGTTTGATATAACAAGTTGAATAAGATAAAGGTTGAGATTATATTTGTAGATAATAACATGACGCCCTATGTAAATATGTGTTATTTTATTATATTATTAAAACAATACATTATTTCTAAATTTAAAAAAATATGTACTTTGGTGTCACAAAATACTACTATATATCAATAATTTCCAGGTTCAATCTATTTTTCAAAATTTTATAGCTAAGTAGTTGAGGATCAAATGAAATGGTAATCATGTAATGACGCACATAGATGGGTTTTCTGAAATAAGAAGCAAATCAACAATGTTTTGTATCGGATGAAGACGGCCATTGTTACTTACCTATTTCTACCACAACTTTATGACACAAATTCTCGCTTTCCAGTTTACACCATACTTTTTTATCGTACCCAACTTTGTTTTCCCCCTTCCACTTGCTAAACAATGTGTAATATTTACAACGGTTGGTGTTATTTTTACACAATTTTTCTCTAGCCAAAAATTGTGATATAAGCTCAGTTCTTTGTTAAAATGTTAAATTTACTCAAGATTCAGCACCAAATTAATTCACTCATAAATGAGTTTCAACTTACTCAATGCTATTTTTTACTGTGCATTGTTCAGTCTTTTACCTTATCAGTAATACTATAAAAACACAGTCACAAGTTATTTCTGTTCCCAGGCACACTAGAAGAAATGACGCCTCATTTGCAGTAACTATTAATAAGTAATAGGTATGGCACAAAGAATTTTTTGTTTCACAAGTAATAAAAATAAAATTTACAAAAAAAGTGTATTTTGAATTAACAAATCTACAGTTACCCGTGCATTTTCTGCAAAGTGTTCCAAGAGTTCAGTAATAGGTATGAGAAGCGTTAAATACCCTTTTCTATTATTGCTACTAATGACAAAATTTAACTGCCAGTGTAATATTTCAAGCACATTTTATTCAATAATGTCCAGGACAATAAATATCTTTAAATACAATGGAAGAGTAGGGTACCAGTTACAAAAGAAGTACACGGGTACTTAAAAATACATTACTTTCTAAAACCATTATGTACACATACACCTGTCTTCCTTAGACATGTTTTTATTTGTAAAAAACTTTTATGTTTACCATTAGTGATTTACATTTATAATGGCTGATTTTAAGTAAATGTAATGAGCCAGGTACGCTGTGTACACAGGGATATTTACTGTCAGCGGAGAATTTCTAATTATTGATGTAAATCAGCAACAAAAAACAAATATGACAGGTTTTTATGTTGACAGCCGTTTATATGAGAGTAGTTAAAGTACACGGAATAATTTATCTTCTTATAATTGCCTCGGTGTTATACTCAACGGAGCGACTATTTTAAATCCTTTATTATTGGAAAATACTTACTAATTTATTACGCAGGTCCTTTGAATCTTTCATTTAAATTTTAATTCAGCCACAAGATTTTTATTAATGTTCCATCACAACAACGCGGTAGAACGAATAAATTGCTTCGACCGTTGTGGTCACATAATGTACAGGATGGTTTCTATAAGTAATGGCCCATGGAGACATATTAGATTTTTCACCTGTTGTCTATTTTGACGTATTCCTTAGAGGGCGCCACATCTGTCATATTTGTGCGTAAATGCGAGCGTACCCTAACGTTATAACGTCTTTTAGAAAATAGCTTTACAACAATCATCTGCATAGTTCATTGTAAAATATTTTAACGTAGTACGCGCACAAATTCCCTTGCAAATTGGATATGTTGAAGGTAGATCGACAAGTAATCAAATTTGCATTGGTTTAAAATACTTCAGATAGTATTTTTCAACATGTCACGCCATGCCTTCCATTTTAAAATGGAAGTCATACTAGTTCTTGCAGTTCTAGATAGTCGTTCTGAGTTAATTTGTGGATAAACCGCAGTGTAAACAAATTTTTCGCCTTTTTTTCTCCAAATTCTTAAACAGATTTTTTTAAATTGTTGATTATCTTATTGACAGACTAAACGTCCGATATGGTTAATAATGTACTACTACTACTACTAGATACTTTCCAGACAGGTTTACCAACACAACAACCAAAATATCGTGGGAATCGAACTAATACAACCTGAGGTATTACAAAATTCCCGTTACTTTTTGAACACACCTCGTATATGTTTATGAATTCATATTTTAATTATTTAATAACTTCCATTTTAGATATCTACTGAATCCAACTTGGTATATGGAAGATATTCTTTAGTATAAATATCTAGATATTTGGTGTCAAAGAACATACATATGACTTTATTAATAGCAGCTGTAGGTTTTTCCTTGAGTTTTGTTGGGTTTTTGCCACACTTCTGAAAAAATAATAAAGATTAATTAAATAAGCCCTTGCGTCAAACGGAACAGTCAAGGGTTATTTTTGAAACTACGTTTGCCTAACCAAAAAATCTCACACTGAAAAAAGCAGACTCTTGACAGTTTAAAATTTGTTTATCTATTTATTTATTTGTCTTACAGTGTTCGTTTCATCTGTAATATTTTTGAATGTTCTATCAACAAAATTTCGAGGGTATTCATTATTTATTAAAACATTTTTAATAAATTTTAGTTGGTTATTTCATCAAGCAATGATATTTTTAATAACAAACTAAAATTTATTAAAAATGTTTTAATAAATAATGAATACCCTCCAAATTTTGTTGATAGAACATTCAATAATATTACAGATAAAACGAACACTGTAAGACAAATAAAAGAAATTAATCATACAATAAAAATTCCATACATTCCTATATTATCAGAAAAGTTAAGAAGAATCGGCAATAAATTTAATATTCGAACAGTTTTTCAGTCAACTAATACTTTACGATTATTTTTGTCTAAAACGCGTCCAAAAAATGATATACAAAATTGAAAAAATTGCATCTACAGTATACCTTGTGAATGCAATAAACATTATGTTGGAGAAACGTCTCGGCCTATGAATGTTAGAGTTGAGGAACATAAAAATTACATAAAAAGACGGGAATTTGAAAAATCCAAAATTTGCGAACACGCTTGGGAAAACGGTCATTTGATTCAATGGGGTTCGGCAAAAATTTTAGAGAAGGAAGATAACGCAACAAAAAGAAAATTAAAAGAGAGCGCGATTATTTTGTTGAACGGAGATATGTGTGTGTCAAACTGTTCAGTAAACATCGATCATTGTTGACTACAATTGATCAAGAAGAAGTAAGTAACAATAAAATAAAAATCATTTAACATCTCTATGGAAGCAGATAAACAAATTTTAAACTGCCAAACTTGACATGCGGTTAATATTTTTACTACGATTTTGAGAACAAAAACAGAGAGTTTTTCGAAACGTCAATAATACGGAAGTGCGCGATAGTGATGTGATATTTGTTATTTTTTACTTATCTGCTTTTATCAGTGTGAGATTTTTTGGTTAGGCAAACGTAGTTTCAAAAATAACCCTTGACTGTTCCGTTTGGCGCAAGAGCTTATTTAATTAATCTTTATTATTTTTTCAGAAGTGTGGCAAAAACCCAATAAAACTAAAGAAAAACTAAAATTATGCCACAAATAAATAGCTTCAGACAATAGCAGCTGTAGGAAAATCGATTTCAATTAGCTTAAAATACATTTACAATAAAGCCTCGTAAAGACATCTTCATACTTCTGTTATTAAATAAATAATCCAAAGGTCAATGTACTACGTCGTATACCTATCTTATTTGGTGGTCAAAAAGAAACCTTTTATTTTCCTCCGATGCTGGAAATAGTGGATACAATCGCGCCGGCCGCAATTTTTTCACGTATAGCCGTAAATATAGCATGGGAATAAATTTAAAAAATCGAAATTCGAAATTATAGACTCCGACAACAATAAAAATTGAATCCTGACAGATACGTATATACGTACCTGGCCAAATCAGATATTTTAAGCTTAAAACTGGTTAGGGCATTATTAATCTTTGATGTTCAATTATTTTTTCAGATGTTTCTCGGGAAAACAAAAGAATATAACCACCTATTATTGCTACAAAACCAAATGGCTGCATTGAATGAAATTAATGGGACTAACCATGGGCGTATCTCAGATTCAAATCTCGGGATAATATAATTTAGGAATTTGTTTTTATTTTACATATACGTGGCTCACATGGCTTTTACACCGGTTCAAAATGTTAATAAAAATAAACAAATTGAATTTCTGCATGCATGTACGAATAGATAATCTGTCAACATATCGTAATAGAAATATATTATTTCTTAAAAATTTTTATTTTTAACTATTCTCTGTAATGTCTGCTTTAAAACTGTTCCAAATATATTTCTTGATATTGCTTAGTGATTTTTCCGGAGGTTATGTGTCAATCAAGAGTTATTTTGGCGAAAACGCATTATTGACGTAACTTGCATTATGTAGATTTGCAATTCTGTAACATTTTACAGATTTTGGCTATTTCTTTAAGTTCCCATAAAAGGCGAACCACTCTGTATAATCAAATGATTTTTGGTAGGGGTACTATTCTTGCTTCTTTCAATCTTCTAACGTCAAAAGTGACACAGAAATGTAGATCTGATGGCATTTTTTTTTATTTTGTTTATTCGCAATAACAACACTCTGTATGTAGGATTTTTTCATGTAAAAACTATAGTCTGTTTAGAAATGAAAGAGAGTAATAAAAGCTTATTATGTATGCAAATCGTAAATAAATGTAGTACTGGTGCTTATAATCAATATTTTTATATTATGTATTATCGGTATAGATAAGGTGCACTTTTAAAAAAAACTTTGTGTAACCGGGTTGTACTAATTTGTAGCAGGTAGCTGAAATTTAATCCCCGACAATCCGTCTATGCCGCTTCAATTTCTCGGTCCATTTCTCTTATAAGTAAACAATATAAAAACAGCATTTCAAAACATGAGGCTTCTTTAAGCATCATAACCGGGTTAAGAGGGTTTTTAGTAATTCAAATAAAATTATTCAATATTATTATCAAAATATTTATTTAAATTTAATGAATAGACTTATTTCACACAAAAATATATGTATTTTGAAAATTCAAATTATGGTGAGTAAATGTAGTGTTGTATAAATGTACAATAAAGAAAATAAAAAAGTAGGTATATTAAAATTCATTCTCTGAATATTTTGATGAATTATCTTCGTCTCCTAGATTGATAACGATAGGTTCCACAGTAACGTCAATTAAATTATCGAGTTCCCACATTTTCTCCTCTTCTTTTTGTACATGATTTATACATTTTTGCCAGTTATCTTCAGTTACTCGTTCCAAGGAATTTTTTAACAAAATTTTCACGTCACTTAATTTAAACGTCGTATTATTTTGCGCCACATCTCCTTTTACCTGTATCCAGACTAATTCGATTGGGTTAAGTTCACAGTGATAAGGTGGTAACCGTAGTACTGTTATTTGGCGATTTGTTGCCATTTCATCGATAACATATTTTTTCTGATCTTAAGATTAAGATTGACAAGTGTCAAAAGTTCCTTTTTCACCATATTTGTTTCAAAAGAAATGTTTTTTCCGGATAACCATTGAATTATATCGGCTTTCCTCCAAGCAGTCGTAGGTGTCCGCTCGGTCTGCCGTGAATGGTAACTGGCATTATCCATGACAATTACAGATCCCGGAGGAACATCTGTGTAAAATATTTTTCGAAAACATCTGCGTTCATGTCTTGGTGATAGTCACCTGTATTTTTAGATTCAAATAACCACTGGCACTACCTATATGTGTCACTATTAATCTTCGCCCTTTACCTGAAGGTGCCTTGAACCCTGTTGAAAGTCCATGCAAAAATGCTTGTCGAAAACTTTTTACATTTTTATCTTGCCATACTTTTATTACAGTATATCCCTCGTTGACCCAAATTTCGTCTAGATAATAAATATTCGTCCCTTCTTCACGGAATTTTCTAATTGATCTTAAGTAGGATCTTCGCCAACAAATAATTTTATCTTTATCGATAAGAACTGACTTCCTGTTCTGCTTTTCCCAGCAAAAATTCAACTCTCGTAAGACGGGCCATAATTTGCTTCTACTGATTTTTGGCAAATCGTTGTCCTCTGAAAGTTCACTTAAAATTTTGTTTAGCGTTGATATTTCTTTTTTAAAATAAAATGAGTGTACTTTTCTGCGTATAACATTTTTGAAGAAATCATCTATAACGACTTTTGGCGTCCCTGTAGATGATTTTGGGGGATTTACATTATCTTGTTCATTTTTTGTTTCCTTTAAAAGTCTGTAGATAGTCGATTTTCCAATCCCTGTCATTTTGGAACACTTTTCCACGATGTCGTCAACACTGTTGGTAAGATTTTGGTGTTTCAATGCATTAAATACATTTAATATAATAATCTTCGCATTCTGAGACAGCGCACATCTTTTCACGCGTTTAGCAGGTACGTAATCTGATAAGCTCGACATTTTACCCAAACAACATTATATCCTCTGGGACAATAGTCACTAAACACAAGTCGAATTTTACTCTACTGCACTAGCACGTCTCCGTATAATGAGCTCTAAGACTGGATTGATCTGTCACAATACACTGGCTCCTGCCCCATGATGTATCCAGTAAAATATACTAATGTACACCCATTACCTGTTAGCATTAGCCGATAATTATCTGAAACGAAATATTACCACGCCCATGGCCGGTTCTTATCTCGGGGTTTTATTACTCTCTTTCATTTCCAAACAGACCATAGTAAACCTACTTTTATTATCAAATTCACAATTAATTCTTCTTTTATACTTAAGACTATCTTTCCATTTGGGGGAAAACCCATTTTCTACTATGACAAAACAAGTGTGAATTTTCTGGCATTTACTGCAGGATTCAATCAATATTCAAAGCTTTATTTCATATACTTTCGATTTCATAGTCATAATAATAATCAACAGGAGTAATATCTGGTGGCTTGAAGGCCACTAACGGGACTACCGTATCTACGGGTAGTCCACGGATCTATGCATATGTTCGTTCAAAATGGGTTTTTCCCCCCAATTCACCATAAACTACTATTTCTGCTCTACTCAAATGCATGAACAGATTTTTTAAAATTCTACATACAGGGTGTTTTTGTGAATAAACAAATTAAAAATGTTGTATGCCACCAGACCTGTATTTCTGTTTCGTTTATAACTTCAGTTGATTGAATGAAGAAAGTAAATTAGCTCTACCGAATTTCACTTGATTATACAGAGTGGTTCGCATGTCATGGCAAGTTAAAGAAATAGTTAAAATCGGTAAAACACCCTGTATTTCGGTAACGACAGTGATTATTAGACCTGTTAGCAACAAGTTATTTGAAGCCTCCTAGATGTCCTATATTCACTGTTAATAATAATAATAACAATAATAATGTTTATTGTTCAAACAAGAAAAGTACAAGTTTACACAAAAGATAAGAGTTTTGGTGCAAGCCACTTTATCTATATCTAAAGTAAAATAACAATGAATGCCCACGTATGTGATTTAACATAATTAATAATATAATCTTTAGGAAAGAAAAAATACAAAAATAAATAACAAAACACAATACATACAAAAAACAAATTTTTTTGACAATTCAATTTGTTCGATTAAAACTATCTAAAAGAAGTTGCTTTAGCTCTCTTGTAAAATGCCTAGGTGCTAAATTAAGAAAATTCAGTACTCTATTTAAAAATGTAGGCGCCAAATAATAGAATTACCTAAAAAATTTAGCAGTTGAATGTCGAGGAATGGAGTAAAGATGTAATCTTAAATTAACATCGTGCACATCGGAATTTCTGGACAGTAAATTAAATAAGTAAACAGGCATCTCATTTTAACAAAGACGATATAGAAACATAAATAAATATTCGATTTTTGTAGACATAATTGGTTCCGATAATCTACGTAAGTAAGGAGTAATATGTTGTCTATACGCCACACAAGTAAATCTATGCAAGCGTTCTGAATTCTTTGAATTTTTTGCTTGTGGTAATTTAGCAAAAAAATAATAATAAATCTAACAGCAATAAAATATATTCCAATAAATTATAGCTTTAATTATCTTTAGTTTTGTTTGTTCAACAAGTATATTTATCAGATGATATATTGACTTTAATCTATAAAAACAACTTGAGAAAACCCGATTTACACGTTCATCAAATTTTAAATTATTATCAATTATAATACCAAGATTTTTGGCCGACTTTACCCAGTCAATAGTGACCCCATTTACTACAATATTGTAATTGGCAGATATCACTTCTCCTTGACGCTCCTTGTTTTATTCGGATTGACACGCAAGCCATTATCACTGCACCAATTAAAGAAGCTTGTGGTATCCTCATGTAAGAGAGACATACACACATTGCTGTGAGATGCAGAGAGGGTAACATCGCCGAAATAAAGATGCATCTGTCGATGGTTTATAATTGATGGTAAATCAATGTAAAGATTGAAAATAGTAATGGCCCCAGAATAGTTCCTTGGGAACACCACACTTAGTTGTTTTTAACTGAGAATACTGGTTATTATTAATTCTTACTCTTTGCCTTCGTTCACGAAGATATATACCTCAATCTACGCAAAAGCAAGTCAAAATTTACCAAAAAATTCTATCTATATCATTAATCACTGTTAATAATGCTGATGTTGTACTATATTTCGAGCGAAATCCTGACCGTATATTCGGAAGGATGCTATTGGCATTCAAAAAATCCTTTACCTAATGGCTATTAAATATCAAGAGCGCAGTTTTCATCAAAACATTCATGGCTAATATTTTAGAGCCAACTTCTTGTTACCTACGCCTATGGCTATATCAATTGCTTTGCTATGCTCGGTGATTATATCGATGTCAATGCTATATTTATCCGTCATTATTTTTTCGATTCCAAATCGTGCCATCTGACTTTTTCAAATCGTGGAAGGCCTAGCAGGGTGTCATTAGAAGTAAAATGTACCTAATGTAACCGTACGTCAAACTCATCCATCGACATTAAATATTAAATAATATCCGTTGCCTGTTTAAATTTTAACACTAACATTGTTTTATATGTAAATATAATTTAAATGTCAGCGATTTATAAATACTCGGTTTCGAATATTCACGAAGAATTCTCATGGTTTTTATTTTGATAACATCGAAGAGGAGGTTCGGCCAGTCTTGTTTTGGGTACGTCAGGTTTCTTTTATATTTTTCCGTGAATGTGCAGGTGCTCGATTCTACTTTGATCAAGATTTATAAAATACGAGGGTGTTCAAAAGAAAATAATAAATTAACGGCATTTGAATGTTGCAAGGAGAGATTATACCTTTTTGATGTAAAATTTGATACTGTAGCACGCGAATGAAGTAATCGAAAATCCTTAAAACGGAATTATTGGCAATAAACCTCAACTGGTAGCGATAGTTGTAGCTTCTATCTCTTATGGTGTACCGACATCGGAATGACGGAATAGTTAAGAGCAAAATTAAAACCAAATTATAAAAGTTTGCATAAGTGGCAACTGATTTAACCTAAAAAATAGCTGTCAAATAGAAGTAAAAAGTGACGCTTTCCAACATCAACATCATTTTACCAATGTCAGCGAACTAAATAAATAATTGAAAATTTTACAAATTTATTCAGAACTTTTCTAAAAAAAAGATTTTTTTGGTACAGGGCATCTTACAAATATAATTTTGTAAAAAAAATCAAAAAGGCAGTTTTAAAATTATTTAAATATACATTTCTGCACGACACTGGAAACTGATCCATTGTAAAACCTGATAAGGTAAAGCATGCAATCGGAAAGAAATACCCAGGGAAATAAATAAATAACATTTTATAACACCTATTTTATACAGCAAATTCAACTGCTTTTGCCGCTATTGTTATTAATTATATATTATAGAATTAATTTGTGGTTTTAATTAATAAAATAGTTTGACATACCTGTTGTTACAACAACAAAATTTTGGACCTGTCTTACCCAGTTATCCGCTTCGGTGCGATACACTTCATTTTTTAAATATCCCCGCAAAAAGAAATCTAAAGGATTTAGAATCAGGAGATCGTGACGGCCATGGTACCGGTCCTCTTCGTCCAATTCCTTGGTGTTAAAGCTTGGACACGCCGTACATGGTACGGATATAATTGAGCCCCGTGTATGATATACCGCACTATTGCAATACGCCGTGAACGCCCTGCATTCCATCTCTTCCACGATTTGGTTGCAAACCTGTGTGACGCCCGCGTTATACTACATTTACACTTACTGCACACCGCGGTAAAAGTAGCTGCATTTGGCACATGTTTACCTGGAAATCGTTCTGCTAAAGTATTTTCACCATACATTAAAACTCTATTTAGCCATTTTTGATAGTTGAAAAACTAATGTAAACACTCAAAAACGTTAATACTATAAGTAATCGGATTTCTATATTCGGAATTGCCTGGCTACATTAGCCCAGCGACGTAAATGTTGAAAATACTACAACTTCAATAATTTTATTCTCGGAAACAATTTTTTTTACGATATTGACTACGTTTTCCATGACGCATCTATTCCCTTTTTTTGTGAGTCACCCTGTATATCGAATATACCGTATGCGCAAAATTAATTTATTAGAAAGAAAATGATATACTTAATGTTAATTAAGTTATTCAAATTCAAAATCTGGTAAAAAAAATTCTTTCAAAGTTAAAAATCATTTCAACTATAAAGGTACCTGAATATTTCGGCGTTAGTTTCACAATGACATAATTTAACTTTTCCCAGTGTACGCCGCGATCGCTTACTAGACGCTTTAATGCATAATGGACTGGATTTAGATACTAAGACGTTTTTGAATATCTCAAATACAATAAACAGATAAAAAATAAAAAGCTACCTGTCCATCAATCCACTTCATTTGAAGAATAAGAAACCTCCCAAATGATAAATCTCTTTCCACATTCCTAAATCAAATCTTATATTCACATATACATATTCTAGATACCGGCTTATTTACTTTTTTTTAATGTAATAAAGTTTCAAATAATCTATGCTCACAATAGAAGCCAATCTCAATCGAAAAGGAACTTTAAGAACGAAGTAAATAGGCAACTTAGGGTTTATCTCGAATATTGTGCTCGACGGGGCTCCCTATTGTTTAAAATAATTATTATTATTTTCTATGAGGCATGAGAATGGGACCCAACGGCGCCGCCTCGGACGCGAACGGCACATTCTAAGCTCGAGGCGGCTTAAAAAATGAGTCAAGTCATTCGTCTTGATTTTGAAAAATCATCGTTAAATCTCTGCGTCGCGATCTAAGACAAGCCCGCGCGGCAGCCGCTCAGGGAGGACGAAGGAGGAGAGCAAGGACGTCCGTCGTAGATAGACCGGCGGGGGCAACACTCCGATGATATTTCATTTTTTAGGTGTTCCGTTCGAATCGGAATTTCGTGTTTTTATTAAACCCGTTCCTTATTATTTAAGTAAACATTTCGAGATGGACCGGCCGATAAGGCGGCCATGGCTGCATTAATGCGTGCGTACATATCTTACGGCCGGTAGGAATGACTAGTAGCCGAGGAATGTAAAATATTCTGTCCGGCCATTTGTACTAATTTAGAATCGGATAATAAATTATATTTCGTGAACTGTCAGGTAATTAATTTATCATAAATTGAAAAGCGCGCTGCGAGTATAGCTGAAAAGTTTTCTACCAGGTGCCTATTATACAATACCACTAAGGTCTGTTGTCTTTGAAAGTTCCGTATTTCTGAAATACAGGGCGTGAAATATGCACAAGTGAATCGCCCTAGATTCTTAAGGTCAAAATATGACGAATGTTGTTAATTTATCTATATGCTGAAATGCACTGTTAAGATCAGCGCATACTATTGACACCGCACGGAACGAACGGAACTGATTTTATTTGGCAATATCATATATGCGGTCCGTTCGATGCGGATAATATGCGATACCTTATTTCCCAAGTAGCATTATAGTAACGAAACCTGATACCGCAATTTTACTAAATCTATTACCATATAGCAAAAATAACTAAGCACAAGTACTTTAAAGTTGCCCAAACTTTAAAGTGAATATTAAAGATAACGGTAACCAAGCCATATCACTTACATATTACCTAGTGACAGTAGTTTTAAAGTGTTGCCAATAGTTTTAGCAACGTATTGGTGACGTAATGTGGCGACCTTTAAAACCGGGTCGTCTATGTGTACTGGCTGTCAAGGAAGAACAGCTGATAGAAAAAATCCTTGGTGCAGTTAGCAACTGGGGCTTCCCCATGACGCACCAAGATATTCGCCTAGTTGTGGCAAAGTTTGTGACGAAGCAAGGCAGGGACATTTCCAGGATGGAAGGACAACAACCCAGGTTTCATAAACAAATTTGCTGAAAGAAACAACCTGACAACCCGTTTGACTTCCAATATTAAACGTCAGCCAGCTGCCGTGGGTAAACCGTAAATAAAAGAAATTTTCGACAACACTAAAGACAACTTGGAAAATGCGTTATCTGAACAGGTCTACAATTACGACGAGACTAACGGCACCGATGATTCTGGTGCAAAAAAAAGTATTGGTGCCCAGAGGAACTACGATAGTCGAGGGAGTTCAAGAGCACTCTAGGACATGGGTCAGTGTAATGGTTTGCGAAACAGCTAAAAGCATCCTGCTTCCACCCATGGTGGTGTAAAAAGTCCAACACTTACACGAAAATTGGACGGCAGGAGGTCCTGCTGGCACAGTTAATGAGGTCACGCCAAGTGGTTGGTTTGATATGACAACATTTGAAAAATGGTTCGTCGATATTTTGATCCCTCACATAAACGCCAATAGCACCCCAGAACTAACAAAAGTTGTGATTGGAGATAACCTTGCGTCACATTTCTCTCCTGGTGTCGTCGAAGCAGCAATAGCGAATAATATTTATATGACGCCTCTGCCGGTAAATTCGATACATCTGATGCAGCCTTTAGATGTGACTTTTTTTGCGCACATGAAGCGAAAATAGCGAGAAGTCTTAGATTCGTGGAGAAAGGAGTGTCGTCGGAAAGGAAGCATCCCAAAAGAACAATTCCCCAACATGCTGAATCTATTTTGGTCTCATATAGCAGAAAACGCTTCCACAAACCTGCAATCTAGCTTTAGGGCAGCAGGACTAAGCCCATTTGATCCAGAAAGAGTTTTGGCAAACATTCCTGGCAACGAATCGAGTTCCGAGAGGGTGCTAGATTCTAGTTTACTAGAATTTCTAAAGGAATCTAGAGGATGTTCTAATGAACAAGGTCTCGCAAAAGGGGAAGAAAATAGCAACACGGCCAAGCCAACAAATGCAGATGCCAGCTGCAACAAGCACTCCATTTCACTCGGAAGCACCAATGGTTTTTGCGTGATGGAAGTTGATGTTGAGACAACTTCTATCACGCAAAAACCAAAGAAAAATTCGAAGGCAAGTCGCCCTAAGTGACGGAAAATGAAAATTGTTGAACGTGGACCATCGAGAGCTCCGCAAAAAAGTTGCCGACACTGATTCTGATTCCCTTTGCTCTGTATGCAAATGCCTTACGCACACTATACTGTAGACAAAGACTGGATTTGTTGCGTTTCGTGTTTTAAGTGGGTGTGCGGTATTAGGTTTGGTCTTGGCTCCAAGGACCCTCAATATGAATATTCTGCATGCAATTGCTGTTCCATTTGTCTAATAGAATTGTTCGAATACACGATCCAAAAGCTTGGATTAAGTGTGTGACTTGTGGAAAATGGGTGTGTGGACATTGCAACGGAGGGATTGGGTTAAAAATATGTTCCTAACTTGTTCCTATATTCTTAGCATATTGTGAATCTTTTCTACTTTTGTTACCTACTTTTTTTAATGAGTTTCTGTTTAGTTAAAAGGATGTTGTTTTAGTTTAGATTTATATGCCAAATATGCCTTACCAAAGTTGCTAAATATATAAATGAGTTTCTGCAAGTATTGTTTATATTAACCCATTCGTCTAATTTAGGCCTCTAAGACTGTGGGTTATAACCTACTTTTGATTGATTATTTATATTTTATTATATTTTTTTCGGTGTCGAAGTTAACCTGGGGAAAGCTAACTTCGATTTTATGCATAATTCTGCATGGTGTCGAAGTTACCCCGGGTTGGGGGTTGGGGGTAAAGAAACAAAAAAAGGTGAAGGGAGGGTGGGTCCAAAATATTGTTTTAAATGAATAGAACCAAGACTTCAATTGTTACAATGGCATAGAAGCCAACGTTCTCAAGCGTATAGTTTCCTTTTCAGAGCAATGAATATGCCAAAAACTTGTCGAAGTAACCCCATTTTACGGTATTTTCTCATTTTACATGGGATCAAAATTACTACAATGTTACTACTACCTTCACAATTTTCTATGGGGTAGCGTTTACCCAATAGTGATCTGCTTCCTACATGATCTTCTAACGCTAGAGAAAATACATTAGTTTATTAAAAGCTTTGTCCTGTGTAAGATGGGTAGCATCAAAAAACCTCGTAGAAATAAGACATTCCGGCGTTGTACTACGTATTATAGAAAACTAAAACAACAAAGAGAAAGTGCTACAAAATTATTGTTTTTCGAATTGAAGAGCATCTTAATTTTCTAATTCTGAGAATTTTAAGATGCACCTAAACGAAGACCAAGTGTCTTCGGGAACACTTGTTGAGATGTTGACATGAACTTCATATATTGCAATTTTGAAGCTATGGCGAATTAAGGTAAAATGGAGAAACAATGTTATTGTAGCATTACTACCACCTTTAAGTGGCCGGAAAGTTAATGGCCAGTTCCATTGGCCAATTATTTGACGAATGTAACTAAAGAGTTCGATATTTTTAGTTTATGCCACTTTAAATATTCATTTTAGGTGTATGTCACTTTAAAGTTCTATTTTTCAAAAGCATATGTTTGAGGTCGCCAGTTTATATTAAGAATTTAAAAATATTACTCATCGGTACTGCATGAAATTTCGTAGGTCTATACATAATTATTTTTTTCAGGTAAAAAAAAGAAACAATTTTTTAAGACATAATTTTTGGGTTAACGAAATTTACAGCCGAAGCCGTAACATCCATATTTGACAGTGAATTTTATATCTTGGGATTATTCTAATTCTATATTACATGTTTATATGTTACACTATTATAGTAACTATTACTCCCTAAACATAACCGGAGAAGTAGAAATAAAGGCAGAAATAGTGTGTAGGAAAGAGACCGAGCTACATACGAATATTTAACCAACTCTTATGTTCATATAAGAAAAAAATTTTGAAATTTACGTAGAATGCCCTGTGGAGCGTCGTATAATTAAGGCGAATTTCCGAAAATACGGCCATGAAAATACTGGGCAAGAAAGAATTTTAATATCAGAAATATAAATTATACCTTTTAATTAATACTTCCAAGATGCTTAATTTTTTTTAATAAAGTGGAAGACGCCTTTTTTAATTTCCAAAACAAACAGTTGAAGTCATTTTGAAGATATCAATGAAGTGCCTCCCTTTACCTCCACCACTGATCGATACATTTGAATATCAATTCACTGAATCTTTGCCTTTGATTAGTTATAGAATTAGCTCAAGTTTGTTCAATCTATAAGCCAAAATGTTCGGATATATTCAAGGAAATGTGACATTTTTTAAATGTCAATATCTCGTATATAGATGTGTCGATCTATCGTCCTTTCTCTCCAAATTCTACGAGCAATCGCCCATTACACTTTTTCAAGCGAATTTAGAAACAATGTATATTTAGATTTAATGTCTGAAAAATGAGAAATGATTTATTTGAACTGACAATTGGCTGATATATCCGTTTATTTTATATTTTTTAGTGTGAATGTAACACGTTAAAATAAAAGTGTCGTGTAAAAATATTTGGCACATGGTTCCGTGTATGGATATTAATATTTTATGGTTAATCAGAGAACAATTATATTTGTATTAAAAAAGTACTTCATAGCTTGCTAACAAGTTTTTTTGGCCATGTTTACATATTTCAATTTAGTTATAAACAAAAGAAGTTAAAGCGGTAATAGTATATTACATACCTAGCGAGAAGTAGATCATTACGGCCCAGGCTTTGTTAGAGCTAAAAGCCGTGGCTGGAATGATCCTTCCCGCGTGGTATGTTTACTATTTTATTCACAATCGCTTAGTTACAAACTTTTAAAAACATTAATTTTAAGAAAATTTGTTATTACAATTTAATATTTTTTTCGACAGAGAACTCCATGAAACTGTTGCTGGGCAATATTACTAATTTATTAGTTTTGACAATTAAATCAAAAAATATTCTTTCTGTTACGAAATTTTAATTTTTTTGCTTAAACAAGCACATAATGTCTTATTTTGAATTAACCTGTACTCCTCCGGAAGTCCGAGAAGCTGCAGACACTGCGCTTGACGGAATAATTCCGGAGAAAACCAAAGAAGGGTACGAGAACATTACATTACATTAAACGGTGCGCAATTAAGGGTGTGCAACATACTTCAGAAACGATACTGCTTGCATATTTTATTGAAATGAGTAAAGAAAGTAAAGCTTCAACATTAGGGTCTCGATATTCGATGTGAGCTGTACTTAATATCAAGCAAAATATAAACTTAAAAAATCCAATGTTCTCATAAGAAAACATCAGTTTTATAAGGCTCCAGAGGAATATCTTGTTCAAAAGGTAATATTTCTACTACACTCAGTTCCAAAAAAAGTGACGCACTTGATTTTTGACCTAACTTTGTTTTCTTTTTACTTATAAACCAGTCGGCCGATTTTTATTTTTTTTATGTGTTGGTAGGTAATTCCTTTGCCTTTCAAAAAAAATTAAAGACGTCGAATTTTTTTCAATGCCTCCTGGATGGTAGTGGAAAAACTCGAGTCATGTTATTTTACTCATTTTTGACTTACCCTGTGTGTTAATCAAGTAATGTTATAGTAGGTGATTACACTCTATATGAAAGATGCTTCTCTTGCGAGCATATT
This sequence comes from Monochamus alternatus, assembly GCA_037114965.1. Lineage (NCBI taxonomy): Eukaryota > Metazoa > Arthropoda > Insecta > Coleoptera > Cerambycidae > Monochamus > Monochamus alternatus. The sequence goes on along the minus strand of CM073434.1, from coordinate 11,032,129 downwards.
GTTTTTTTATTCATTGATTTATCTCTAAAATTGTCCAAATTACAGCTTAAGTTTTGTATATACCAACTTTCTTAATTTATCACTTACGTTTATCCCATATTTCTCTGTAGAATCATATTGCCTTTGAAAAACAACTGCCACTTGCAATTTGACGTTGTGTCATTTAACGCATTTGACATTTTGTCATTAAGTAAGTAGCATTAAACAAGTTTTAGTGACAAAAATTATATAAAATGCCTCAAATAATGGAGAGGATAAGAAACCTAATTTCCAGTATGCCGCGTAGATTAGAAACCCTTAGAGTTGCTAGGGGAGGCAATACACGGTATTAATCAGTTACTCCAGGTTATAATATTGCGTTTAATAAAAGTGTTTCGTGAAAATCGTATGTTTATTTCACTAGAAAATGTTCTCGATAAATTAAGAAAGTTGCAAAACTTGAGCAAAAAAGCTGTAACTTGGACAATTTTAGAGATAAATCAATGAATAAAAAAACAAAATGTTCACAAAAGACGCATCTTTCATATAGAGTACCATTACTTGATTAACACACAGGGTGAGTCAAAAATTAGTAAAAAAAACATGACTCGAGTTTTTCCACTACCATCCAGGAGGCTTTGAAAAAATTTCGGCGTCTTTAATTTTTTTGGAAAGACAAAGGAATTACCTACCAACAAATAAAAAAAAATTAAAAATTGGCCGACTGGTTTAGAAGTAAAAAGAAAACAAAGTTAGGTCAAAAATCAAGTGCGTCACTTTTTTTGGAACTGAGTGTATTTAATTCATATCAATTATGTGTTTAATGGTATATTTTACGTTAAGGTTGCTTTAATTATTGGCATATTTGGCGCCTGCAGATGCGATGAACTCCTAAATATGAAAATAGGTAATCTGAAATATCCCATTTTATAAAAGACATAATGATAGTTACTCCTGTAACAAAAACCCACACTTCCCGACCATTTGCAATTACAAAATCGGAATGGATGAAAATAATAAAGCAATACTATGATCTTCACAAGACCATTGGTTCTGATCGTTTTTTTTGCAAATAAGGAATGGCAAGATTACAAATCACCTTTGTGACCACATTGCTATTGGAGGTTTTCCCAAAAAATAGGGACTTTTTTAAAATTAGTTGTTTACGGGACATTGTTTTAGACGTACTTCGGTTACATTGCTAGCAATTACAGGTGGAGACATCCTACAGTTAAAAAAATTAGGAAGATGGAAATCCAGCACCGTAGCCGAAGGATACGTGGAGAACTCGTTACATGGCCAAGTAAAAATTGCAAGTATGTTATCCATACAGAAAATCCGGGAACGTCGGCCTCTTTGTCAACTTCCGAAACCCAATACAATGTTAAGCAACAACATGGGCTTACATTAACGATTCACAGTAATGAGAATTTAAATGTTACAATTAATATTTACAATAATTCAAATTAATTTTGGTTCTTAATATCTTTCTTTAAAACACGCTGTATTTTATTGGCTTTTTTGCACTGCAATTTTACAACTTCCTTTCTGTTATCTGTGCCAATTATTACTTTTTTATATAAAACAATTAAGAGCCAATTAAGTAACACATAGTATGTTATAAAAGTGCTAAGATATCCCACCTAGTAACCTACTAGGTAATGAAACTTGCTTCTTTGACCTTAGTGGTAATTAAAAAAAAACTTGATTGAAGACACACTCTATTAGAAATTGCTGTTAGCAATAGAACCATCAGCATTTGTTGCTTAAATATAATAATTCAAACGGACGGTAAAAGGCACCGAATATATGATTACGTTTATGTTTGGTTTGTATAAAAAGTTACCCATTCTTAGTGAAAATATTTATATTTATTTCTTACGAAAGAAACAACCGAACCACCAAACCGCCAAATTACTTGCATTTAGTCGAGACAACTTATTTTTAAATTATAAAACTGAACATGTACAAAAAATAACGTACCTCTACAGTTAATTTGATCGTTAACTTCGACCTTAATGTTAACAGAAAATATTAACTTTAGTACATTAGTGTACAGGGCGTCCGGAAACTAAAACAATGAAGACAGCAAATTCTAGAGGTAATTTCATATCGATTATCGAGGTAAAGCTCTTTGAAGATGGTTCTCACCTGACCTGACTCGAAATAGCTAAAAAAATATAATAAAAGTCTCATAGATTTCGCGTAAAATATGTTTAAAAATCAAACACATAGGAGTACGTAATTAGCAAGTATTACTCCAACGGCATCTGATCTGAAAAAAATAAATAAGTTTTTGCGCCTGGAGCTCATGTCAACACTACTGCGTGACGAATAGGGTTGGAGTGGGGATATCATGAAACTTTTACGGCAGTGGTGCAACGTGGACGTGCTACTAGTGATTTATGTGCAAATCGTGGACGAGATGGTAGCCTCGGGCTACTACAACGTATTTTAGTAGTTGAAGAAGTGTTTAATGTGGTCCGTGAAAATTTGCAAATTATTACATTTGATGAAACTTTATGCATTCGAAACGAATGACAGAATATTTAAAATACACACGTTTGGAAACTCTAAAATCTTTACGCAATTGAACGGGAGCTCTTCCAACATTGTGTTTCACTGAATGTTTGGGCAGGAATTGTAGATTGGACCGTTCACATTGCCCAATCGTATGGATGCTTCACAATATCTCGAATTTCTTCGCAATGATCTGCCCGTCCTTCTTGAAAATGTACCCCTAGCTGTTCGACAACGCCTGTGGTTTTTACATATTTTTCTTTAGTTTTATTGGGTTTTTGCCACACTTCTGAAAAAATAATAAAGATTAATTAAATAAGCCCTTGCGCCAAACGGAACAGTCAAGGGTTATTTTTGAAACTACGTTAGCCTAACCAAAAAATCTCACACTGAAAAAAGCAGATAAGCAAAAAATAACAAAAATCACATCACTATCGCGCACTTCCGTATTATTGACGTTTCGAAAAACTCTCTGTTTTCGTTCTCAAAATCGCAGTAAAAATATTAAACGTATGTCAAGTTTGACAGTTTAAAATTTGTTTATCTGCTTCCATAGAGATGTTAAATGATTTTTATTTTATTGTTACTTCTTCTTGATCAACTGTAGCCAACAATGATCGATGTTTACTGAACAGTTTGACACACACTTATCTCCGTTCAACAATAATCGCGGTCTCTTTTAATTTTCTTTTTGTTGCGTTATCTTCCTTATCTAAAATTTTTGCCGAACCCCATTGAATCAAATGACCGTTTTCCCAAGCGTGTTCGCAAATTTTGGATTTTTCAAATTCCCGTCTTTTTATGTAATTTTTATGTTCCTCAACTCTAACATTCATAGGCCGAGACGTTTCTCCAACATAATGTTTATTGCATTCACAAGGTATACTGTAGATGCAATTTTTTGAATTTTGTATATCATTTTTTGGACGCGTTTTAGACAAAAATGATCGTAAAGTATTAGTTGTCTGAAAAACTGTTCGAATATTAAATTTATTGCCGATTCTTCTTAACTTTTCTGATAATATAGGAATGTATGGAATTTTTATTGTATGATTAATTTCTTTTATTTGTCTTACAGTGTTACAGCGTTTTATCTGTAATATTTTGGAATGTTCTATCAACAAAATTTGGAGGGTATTCATTATTTATTAAAACATTTTTAATAAATTTTAGTTCGTTATTAAAAATATCATTGTTTGATGACATTCATTTTGCTCTATCATATAAACATTTAACAACACCTTTCTTAATATCGATGTGATGGTTAGATCTAAAATTTAAATATCTATTGGTGTGAGTTTGTTTTCTATAAACACTTGTTTCTACAGAATTATCGTGTTTTTTAATTAAAACATCTAAAAATGGTAGCATATTATTATTTTCTATTTCCAAAGTGAATTTTATTGTTGGTTCCTTATTGTTAATATCATTTAAAAATTCATTTAATTCTGTAACAGTAAAAGGCCAAATTGCAAAAATGTCATCTACATATATCCACCAGATAGTTGGTTTTTTATTCATATTTTGAATATAATTTTCTACAAAAAAATCCATAAAAATATTGCTTAAAATTGGTGATAATGATGAGCCCATTGCCATTCCGAAATTTTGTTGATAAAATTCATTGTTTAGTTGAAAATATGTTGTTTTTATACATAGACTTAGTAATTCCATTATACATCCTACATTTAATTTCGTTCTGTTTGCCAAATTGATATCATTTTTCAGTTTATTTTTAATGATATTCAGTGTTTTGTCTACTGGTACGTTAATGAATAAACTAACTACGTCAAAACTCACCATTAAATGATTATTATTAAAATTACTTGAGGAAGAAATCTTTTCTAAAAGATGTTTGCTATTTTTAATATAAGAATCGGATTGTCCAAATAAAGGTTTAACAATTTGTAACAAATATTTTGCTAATTTGTTGCAAGGCGATTTTATAGAACTAACTATTGGTCTTAGAGGTGCATCACGTTTGAATCTTGGTAAACCATAAAAATATGGTGGTTTACTACAATGTGGGTTTAAAATTTTTCTTTCGATATCTGAAAATTCTCGTTTGTTTTTATATAATGTTCTATAAATTTTGTTTTCAATAGATTTAGTTGGGTCTTTTTTAATTTTGTATAAATGCCGTCATTAATTAAATTATTTATTTTTTCATCATAAGTTGTTGTATCTAATTATACTATACTATTAATATTTTTAAGTGATGATATAGATTTCCTCTCCTCTAATGATAAATTACTTTTAATTACATATTTTTTCTCAATTTCAATTTTTGAACGCATCCTATATTCATTAGAAATATTTAATGGTAATTTTTGAGCAATTTGTTCTATTGATGGTATTACATGATGAGACACCTCCTCACCTTCAGTCGATGTTCGATATTCGGGATGGATCGGTAGTATAGTATCTACGGTTTCCCGATTTATACCCTATTGACTTCTTTTTGTTGGTCTATTTAAAAAATGAGGTGTACCGTACCGAAGTGGAGGATTTGAGCGAGCGTATCACAGCTGTTGTGAAGAATTTCCATTTACAAGAACAGCAACATGAAGGAACATTCGCTTTAGTACGGCAAAATTGGATAGGGCATGCTCAAACGTGTGTACAAGTCGAGCAAATTTTTAAACAGTTTTTATAATAAGTTATGCACTAATTTTTTATGAATTTAATGTTTCTAATAGTGATGAAGTACCGCAATTCTTCAAAATTAGTGTAACAAAATTTTATTCATTCTAAAGACACGTCACTTTCGTCAGATCTATCTTTAGGTTTATTTTAAAATAAAAACGCTGTAAATCTTTTTTGCGCCTGTATTGGTTTAATCACAGAGTTTCGGAGTTTTTTTCGTGCGATATGTGACATCGCCAGTTTGCGCTGCCACTCCATTACAGTAGACCAGATCCCAGTGGCGTGCAATTAAATATTTCGAAATAGTTTTCAGAATGCCTATATTAATTTTTTATTTTTTACATTACCATATGTCTACATGTATGTTGAACATTCCCCAATTTTCTTTTCGGATACAGGGCATACAGGGTGAATCACCCTGTATGCCCTGCCTTGGCTAACGTGTTGTACTACTTGTTGATATTCCTCCGTAACACGCCTGTCAAAAAACCGCGGCATCTTTGACCACATAAAGAATGTAATCCAAATCTATTTAGAATAGAAACTGTGACAGTCATAGTCTTGTTGTGTACTATTTTTTAAATGGTCGATACCACTTTCGCAGTTTCTACTATTCCTTTACCTTCATAATTAATTACTTGTTACAAATGGCATATTAAAGCGAAATCTCGCATCTCCCACAGATGAAGGCATTTAAAATTATTATGTAGACTGAAAGGCAGACAGCGTACACCCTAGATCTGATCCAACGCCGAAGACAGAGAGGGAGAACAGATTACTGACCACCTAGGTCGAAACGCCGTGATATCGGATTCACAGCGAAATGCATTACTGGATGCAGTTCAGCAAATGGACATTTAAATTCGTTCTCTAATGAACAACATGCTAACTAGCAAAATTTAATACCTCTGATTCCCCTTCTCGACTAAATTCATTTAAATATCGGGTCTGTGCCGTACGAATTTTTCTTTGAACCAATTTTACTTACCTTCGTCGCTCATAATTAGTTTTGTTTTAATTAATAGCATTTGATATCTCGTAAAGTCGTCCAATAATATCTTTAAACTTTGGTATTAGTACAAAAACATGAGAACATTTTACAAAAGTAATTTAGTTTTATTAGACTAAAGAGTACAAATATACAAAGAAAGAAAGCTATACTAATATCAAGATTAATACACTTACTCCAACACTAGCTCAGTTTAAGTATTCCTCAAGTATTTATACAGTATGCGCCAAAAGTATGGAATAAATTCAATAAAAACGAAACAATTATTTTTTGGGAAAAATCCTCGAACAGGTCGATTTTTAATTTAAAAAATACATATTTTAGCGTAAAATGCGATTTTCAAATCTCATTTGTTTTCGAGTAATGACGTCATCGATTTTTTTTTAAATGGCAACACCATATTTTTTTTCTTGATTCTGAAGGATCGTTTAATTCTCTATCAGACAGTACTAAAATTTTGCTCTCTTACATAGGAAAGTTTTCGAGTAAATGACGATTGAATGTTAGAAAACGTAAATTTTATCCATAAAAAAGTAACAATTCTAAGGTATGTAAAATAAAATACAATTGATTAAATTTTATACTTAAATTAAATGTTCGAATTGCCATCCACCAACTTGTTGACAATGCGCAAGTCTGTGAAGAAATTCTTCTTGCACATTGTGAATGATTTCTGGGGTAACTCTGCGTATTTCGTCCCGAATGCGATTTTGAAGTACTTCTAAATTACGTGGTTTATTAACGTACACTTTTGACTTCAAGTATCCCCATAAAAAATAGTCAAGGGGTGTAAGATCTGGCGATCTTGCAGGCCATTCTATTGGTCCGCGTCTGCCGATCCACCTCCCAGGAAAACAGTTGTCCAAAAAATGTCGTACAGGGCGCGCATAATGCGGAGGTGCACCGTCTTGCTGAAACCATATGGTATCGTCAGGAATGTCAGGGTCATTATCGTTAGGAAAAATTACTGCAAGGGCTGGAACAAGGTCATTTTCTAGAAACTCTAAATATCTTTGTCCTGTAAGGGTTCCTTCAAAGAAGAAAGGCCCTACTATTCTGTCGTCAACTATTCCAGCCCACACATTTAATTTCTGAGGGTGCCTCTGCCATCCAATGAGGATTTTCCCTACTCCAATATCTGCAAGTTTGACGGTTTACTGTACCATTCAGACAAAATGTGGCCTCATCTGAAAAAAGTATTTGCCGGTGTAAATTTCTATTTCCTTGACATAAATCCATTAGAATTTCGCAAAAGTGTAAACGGCGATCGGGATCATCTTCATTGAGTTCCTGCACAAGTTGATACGTAGGTAGCACTGTGCTCTGACTAGTGTCATTGTTTAATACAACCAATCGTGAAGAATTATGAGGATTATCCACCATACTTATCAAAATGTTCTGTTTCTGATTTTCATTAATGCTTGGACGTCCAGGTTTTGGAATATTTACAACATTGCCAGTTTCTCTAAATTTAGACTCTACCTTACTGACTGTTGATTCGCTAATAGGGCGATCTGGATATTTTTCATTAAATAAATCGCAAACTTCCTGCTGAGTTCTAGTCATATTCCCGCATCCGATAAGAATTAAAATTTCAATTCTTTGAGTAACAGTTAAATGTGCCATAATACTTTAAATTGAATAATAATTTCTATGTCGCTTACAATACTTATTAGAAAGTCGGTGTGACAATGACACTTTGCAAAGATTTTCACCTACGTGATCCATAAAAGAACTATAGAATTCGAAAAAGTTGCTATAAGTCGATAACGCTTTTGCTTTATTTTAATTGATTTACGTTTTCTAACATTCAATCGTCATTTACTTACTCGAAAACTTTCCTATGTAAGAGGGCAAAATTTTAGTACTGTCTGATAGAGAATTAAACGATCTTTCAGAATCAAGGAAAAAAATATGGTGTTGCCATTTAAAAAAAATCGATGACGTCATTACTCGAAAACAAATGACATTTGAAAATCGCATTTTACGCTAAAATATGTATTTTTTAAATTAAAAATCGACCTGTTCGAGGATTTTTTCCAAAAAATAATTGTTTCGTTTTTATTGAATTTATTCCATACTTTTGGCGCATACTGTATATTTGAAGGTTTTTTTTGACGTTGCTCCCAGATGGTGCTAGATTCGCCGTATTATTTAGGTAAATCAAAACATATATTTTTTATCTGTTGAGCTATGGTTAAGAAAAGTTAAAAATCTAAAAGAACGTTCAATTTTACATAAAAAAAATGTACTCTTGTTTAGGTCTCTTAACTTTATCGGTTTCTACACATATGTGTAAGTCAAAGGTCGTTGTAATGAAAGTCGAGGCACTTAACATTAGTAGTATTTTTTTAATAGATGTGGTTAATGCAATTAAATAATGAAGATCTACTGTTAAATTAGTTTCTAATATCTTGATTTGGTGCCTGTGATATTTCCAAAGTGACTATTAATAACTTTAATAGAAATCCGTTATATTGGTAGAGAAGTTGTGCTCTTGCTAAAGACGTACACAGAGTGTGCAACGAAAATATATTATTTCTTTGGTAGTCTTAAAAATTATGTTAAAGAAAATCGAGTTTTGGGTACACCGTGTACATTGCATGAATGTTTTGGCTTACAAATTAGAATTAATTAACACGTTAATTAAGGTATTTTTGATTCTACGGTGATGTATATCTTTCACGTTCCAGTAGGTCATAGAAATAATTAATCATTATATTCCTTCTACTATAAATACAAATTTAGTTTTGCATTTCTATAACCCAACAGTATTTGATAATTTTGATATACGAAGATATTTGTTATTGATGTGATGTCAAGTGAAGAAAACTATTTCTACATTGCTACAGCATTCTGTAATAAATGAATTAGACAAGTTTCGTGGAATGGCCACCTTATCATCCAGACTTGATACTTTTCTCTTTGGGATTACGGTAAAATATACATTTCAACAATGTATGTGCTACCTATCTAGCTAAAATGCTTTGATTAGAGTTTAGCACATGCAATAGTATAACAAAAAATAGTATTATTATTTTCAAATGTTAGCAGTTTGATCTAATAGGGAACGATGAAGCTTAATATGCACATATACAGAGTGTTTCTTAAACAAGTGTCTTCATTCAAATAGGTAATAGAGAACAGGAAAATAAAAAATACAGTTTTGCAAACAGTGGTCTAAAATGTTTATGAAGATAGAAGAATAAGAAACAATTACTGTCTCATTGTCAGATAGTGTATAAAGATTATTATAATGGTTACTCGATCATTATTTATTCTTTTTTATATAAAGCTATCAGCACCATATGTATCCACAAAAAGACTAAGAACAAATTTAGTTTCTTGCCTAATATATTAATCATCCGACCATATGTTACTCAAGTTTGAATAAAATGTACTCAAACTGGCTACATCGAAGTTAAATTCATCTCTCAGTACATACGAAATTGTATATATTACAAATATTACATAATCAGCTAGATTTAACTATTAATCATCTAAATAAATAAATCATCTTAGGAGTACACCTGACAATACAGATTTCAAATACTGTGCCATCATTCTTCTTATTGGGGTTAACTGAATAATAAGCGACAAATAAATTCTTTGAGTACAATGTCAAACTGATTTATTTGTAATATAAGCCAAAATATTAAGAATATAGATGTTTATATTTTGAAGATTAATGTTAGTTAATACTAACAGAGATATAGGGTGTTGAAATAAAATATTTTTTATGAAAATTTCTGACTTGTACAGTTGTTGACATATAGATTTTAAATTCGGTGTCGGCGAGTTTTTGACGGTGTCAAATTTAAATACCATGTCGTTACATGATGTAAAAAAATGGTATAACTTTTTTTTACCTAACACTAGAGTAAAAATATAGGTAATAATTTGGTCCATATTTAACCGATTTCGAAATATTTGCTTTTAAAAAGTTCAGCACGCAAACCAGTTTATTACATTTAATACAATACAATTACATACAATTTACAAATTACAATGCACAACTTTAGTACAAAACAAGTAAAAGCACCATAATCAAAGGACACTTATAAACCATTGATTTAATGTACCATCAGAAACAGAAATCAAGAGTATTTAAATCAGGCGAACGTGGTGGCCAACCCATTTTCCACTTCCTCTACCTATCCAACGATTTGGAAATGTGTGCTCATGTAGTTACGATCATTTGCAAAATAATGAGGAGTCTTATATATTATAAATATCGTACCATGTCTTGCTTCCAACATAATTTTAATAATATTTGTAATGTAATAAGTTGTATGTTAGAGGACAACTCTATATTCTATGTACTTACTAGCTTATCTCCGTCTATTAACACAGAACAACATTTTCGTGAATAAAAGAATGTTGTAAAGCATATTAGTACAAAACTAATTGTGAAACTACAATGACAATGATACTACTTGACACAAACTGATATATTTTATTTCATTAATAATTGTTTAATTTTTAACCTACTTGTTCGAATAAGGTATTTTGTATTTTTATACATTTTTAATAAGATATTAATAATATTGTGTGAAACTAACTACCCTGCAGACTAATACCCCGACCAACATTGAATTACAGCCACAATATTTACCTATATATGTTTTGTTATTAGTTGTTGTAGATCATCATAAGTTTTGCTGTAAAGTTTTTTTGATTTTACCGGTAACAAGCTTCCTTTTGCTCTGCTGCTTTAAAAATTTTAAGAGTTTACGCGGAATGTCTTCTCTACTATTATCGCTATTGAAATCCATATTTTACCAATTATATATGTAAAAATCTATCATTTTGCTAGAGATTCTTCGCGTACTAAATATGGCATACATGAAAATTGCGTTTGTTGATATTATTGCTAGGTATCCGTCATTCCGTCATAACTGTCAATTCGGAGGTCATATAGAAGGTGCAGAAATCTCGAAAAATTAAACACATAGAGCAAAAGTAATATTGGAAATAAAATAATTGATGTTTTGTTTATCCACTTTTACTATTTAAATTCTCTGTATGACATACATTATTTTGCTATTCTAACCCCACATTTTAACAATTATTTTCATATAATAATAATAATAATAATAATATATCTACCCCTCATTCTAATCACGAGGATTAGCCCAGAACTCGAACTTATACCGAACTGACTTGTGCGGTAAAGGGGCCCGCATATTATTGTTCAGTAGGCCGCATTTGCGCCCAGGAACGGCTTACGTTGGTAGCCCTAACCACCATTCAGTGCAGGAATGAGGGAAACCTAGAAAACCTCATTAATTAGGGGGGTAGTCAAACAAATTCCTGCGGGAAGCCCCCGATGAAACCTATATTATGATGAAAGCAGTGATGATAATGGGAGTCGCTGGGGCTCTTAGGCATGATGAAGATGACAGTTCATGACATTACGGATGAAGGTTCAGTTGTCATTGTTAAAGTGCCTGATACCAAAACACATATTAGTCGAATTTTCACAATCAAGGCCAATGAAAAAGTCCTTTTTTTGATGATTTTGCGAAAATATACAGGCTTAAGACCTAAGGAGACTAACTATCGTCGATTTTTTTACTCAGTTCGTCAGGGAAAATGTGTAAATCACTTGTGGGTATAAATACATTGGGACAAATACCACAAAAAATGGCCAAATATTTAAAACTGCAAGATCCAAAATCCTAAACTGGACATGCTTTTAGAAGGACGTCGGCGACTTTGTTAGCAAATATTGGAGTTGATGTTATGGCACTCAAACGTCATGGGGGCTGGAGGTTTTAGTGATAACATTAATGTATTATTTGACTAACAGAAAATGTAATTTTAGGTCTTCTGGTGTCGCTGAAGGATATATTGTCTTTAACAAAGAAAATAGAGTTTGCTGATAAGATTTTACATACCAACAGCGGCAGTGGCAATGAATTTGACTCCATTCCAGTGTTTGAAGACAGAACTACTGAAGTTTATTCTAATCCTAACATATCTAACTCAATAAGTAATACATAAAATTCAAAAACTGTAAAAGCAATAGATAAAAACGAGGGAAAAACTATTACGTTTAAGAATTGTACAAATTGTACCTTTAATTTTTACAATAAATGAGCCCAGCATTTGTTGGTGAAAAGAATTACCGCATTAATGCTGTTATGAACTCAAACAACACTATTATTTTTTTGATTTCTATGGAAACAAGCCACAGTGTTGTATATTCAACTTACAGAATGTGTCAACAATGACATATTTCAGAACGATTGTGTTAAAAATGCTATATGCAGAACCATATAAGGTTATGTTATAACAATATTTATATCTACAGATGAATTTTAAAAAATACTTATTTTGAAAGGTTTCTGTACCTAAAAATTTATTGGTTAGACCGCTTTCAGCCGTTATGCGTTTGTAGCTGACAAGATAACATTGCTGTTATTTGCTAAACACTATATTATTCAGTTCTTAAATGTCTAAAATTACTTGTATTTGTAAAACACATTTCATGAATACGGCGCCCTTAAACTATTACCAGATGGTCCGTGACCCATTACTTATGCAACACCCTGTATCTACTCGCTTGTTGTTGTTTAAATATAATTGTTTGAAGCATATATCGCAAAAGAGCGCGTGATTAGAATGGGATATTCGAAATCCAAATACCTTATATGTAAGTGCTAGCGAGCATGATGTGTATACTTTTTTTGAATTTATTATTTGGTATAATGCTATTATTAATCTAAACATGGAATCCGCTGTCGATTGTTGTTTGGAAAAGGTGTGGTATTAAATTTTAACTGTTCATAGTTACGTCACTTCCTCCACGAAATGCGATGCCAGATTTTAATGTTCAATTAGAGAAATATTAGTTTTGCGTTTGCTTAAAATAATTGCCTCGACGCAAGTGTAAGTCGACACCTTGATTTTTTTTCGGTTTCTATGGAATTTGCGTTGCGTAACTCGCTACGTTTTTGCCCTTGATTGCTGTAACAATATATACATACACAAAGGAAACCTATAATTTCCATTGTCTTATTCAAATTAAATTTGTATTACTGTAATTTATCTTTAAATTTCAGATCTGTAATTTGTTACTCGTTATTGTAAGCGATATCCTTTCATTCCGTTATTGTATTAAATTAAGAAAGAACTGATCTAGGAGTAGTTTTTTGTTTCTGTTTCTGTTCAAAGGCTGTAATTTTTAAAGTGTTACGTTTGATGAAAACGGTGAAGTGACTGTGGAGGTCAAATTCTTTACTTGAAAGATATAGTTCTCAAGTAAATTAGATGAGAGTGTATATTTTTTAGGTAGTAAAATGTTCATCTGCAAAAGTAACAAATATATTTTAGGTTGAGGTCTATACTGTAATATTTATTTATACACGGTGTAACAAAAAAGCAGGTCATCCAGTTAACTGCACATTTTTGGCCATTTAACACCTACCTAACTAAATAAATGTTTTTCATCAATGTAAATTCGTTTATTAAGAAAAAACCAAGGATGTAAAAAACACGTTTGTTATTAAACAGATGAATAGCTGCACGTAGTCTATCAACAAGTTTATATATCGCGACATTCCTAACCTTTCTGCAAAATGATTTTTTTACTTTGCTCGACAATTTACCACTTTCTTATACTGGATTAAATGTTAAACAATATTTAATTTTTCTAAATCGATGGATTGGATGTGGAAGGGACGCAACTATTCAGTGGCCACCACGCTCCCCCGATTTTAGTCCATTGGACTTCAATGTTTGGGTATTTATGAAGGCCGACGTTTATTCCGAATTAATTGAAAATATTGCATTCTGTGCATTAGAAACATTTTGAAAAAAAAAAACATAAATTAAGTGGTTTGCGTATTGAATTTTGTAAAAGCAAATATCTCGACAACGGTTAAATCTGTGCGTTCCCACAAGGTTTGGGAACTTATGGAGGACGACGTTTATTTCGAATCAATTTAGAATATTGCACCTGGAATAGATGCATATGAAGTCGAAGGCGGGCTCGCCTGCATAGGAAAACGGACCCGAACGATGTTCGACTTATTTCGCCGGTAACGTAATAAACGGGAATGAACTGCCAACTTTTTAGCTGTGCCAAGTGTGCCGATTACAACCTATCCAATGTCGACGCTGATTACTGCGGTTGAGCATTTATTATAAAATTCTCATGATTTCTTATTCATTACACCGGGTGTTTATAAAAATGCAAATTTAATTATTGTTTGTTTCTGTTATTAATTAGTGGTTCTGCAGCTGTGCAGTGCTTGTCATTGAATAATCATTAAAAACAAAGTTATTGACCTAAATACGGTAGGTCAAGTCTCGGATGGTCTAATTGTTTATCAGTGAATAGGTATGTCTCGGCCGGTTTTTGTTGACAACACAAGGGTTTTTTTATTAATGTCTGTATTTAAATAAGCCTCAGCCTCTCTAGTGAGTATTGGATTTTATTTCACTATTTATGTAATGAAATAATAATAATATCTCTACCCCTCATTCTAATCACAGGGATTAGCCCAGAAGTTGGAGACTTGTGTGGGAGATGGGGCGGCAACGACTTACGTTGGTAGGCCCTAACCACTATTCAGTGCAGGAATGAGGGAAACCTGGAAAACCTCATTAATTAGGGGGGTAGTCAAATATCAACCGGTATCAATCTCTCACACCGATCTAGTCACCTCGATTCAAGTACTGACGCCTTAAACCGCGCGACCACTGACCGAAATAATAAATGTGAATGGTTTATTGTAATATTATAAAAATTGTAATGGTTTTTATCTGGTAGAGTTTTGCAATTTCAATATTAAATGATTATGTTCAAACTTTTATTATTATGGTAATTGCATACTTTTAAAAAATAATTTATGGCATTAATTTCATATTACAATCGGTAGGTACTATAGGAAAATATTTAAATTTGGCAGCGTCGCGTCAGGCCGACACCGAGCTGAACTGCCTGTCTGAAAGGGGATTTAAATAATGGTTTAAAAATATTTTTTTCGGCGTAAATATGCATTTAAAATTTATGCATTAACGATATTATGACTGAATCACCCTGTGTATTGTAAGTAACCCACAAATGTAGATCTTGAACAACAAATAATGCGTGATGTGTAAATCAGATGGTCTTAGGCAACGAAATACTTAGATATTATTAAAACTGGCGCACTCTGAAACCGACTTTTAAACGTTTTCGAGAAAAAAATGCCTTGGCAGGCCATCAGAATCATTAATCATGTCGAATCAGATGGAACAGCCACGCTACCATACATCTTCAACGTTCGAGACTTCACTTGCTAGATTTAATGTTTGATATATAATTATATTAAAATATTCCAGATCCCAAACAATATAAAATGTGTTGGTCGAGTAACGAACAAATTATAATTTAAATAATATAGTTACTTGAATTGAGTAACTTTTATTAATGGTTTTAATGTAAATGGATAATTTATATTTTCAGTTAATGGTATTCTGGTGCAGTGAAATGTGTTAACTATTTCTTTTTAACTATTACGATGAAAAAGTGTATTACTTATTTCTTTCTCAGTACTGTTACTTTCTAACTATAAAATTAACTCTAAATTTAGATTCTACGTATAATCTTCAACTTTAGTTCAAATTAATATGATTAATATGATCTATAAGATTACAACTCAAAAACTGCGTTAAATATATTTTTCCACGGTCGGGAGTAGAAATCAGTTTCTATGACATCAAAATTAAAACAGAAGTAGTCGATTATTCCCAAGGGAGTATAATGCTCCCAAGGGAGTTTACATTATGGAGAACGTTTTTCATGCAAAAAAAGAGATAACATTGAAATTATTTATTGACATTTAAATTAAATGTTACATTTGTACAATTTTCAAAATTAATATTAGAAGGAATATTATTTTCGCTTACATTTACAGTTTTTGCATATTTCCCACATCGGTAACCAGAAAGGTTCGTGGAATCTTTGTCTTAGTGTTTGGAATTTTTACAATCAAGTAAGAGCCTACATCCTCAATATCATCTACAGTTAAATTGACTAGTTCATCAGTTCGACAAGCTCCGGCAATCCCCAGAATTAATCCAACCTATAAAAAATCAAAATACTTAATAATTGAAATACCTAACAACAAAAGTAATCTTACCTTAATCATTAAGAATTCTTTGCCATCTGCACTTGATAGAAAACGGTCGATTTCACCCTTTGTCAATATTTTCGATTTTTTCGCTTGATATCCGTCACCGGTTCTTTTCAAAAATGCGATCAGCTTGGGGAATTTGCTTATATCTATATTGTCGTAAATTATCGAGCATGACTTAACCATAGAATATTGCGCCCATAATGTGGAAAACTTGTAATTCTTTGCATTTTCACTGAAGTATGCCAACAAAACATTCTCGCTGTATACTTACATACATTTTTCTCGGCGCACCACTTTTTGAACCGATTGTAGGCTATATCGTATAAAGATCTTGACTTCGTAGGCAGAAAATTGCTTATTGCAATATTTGCAGCCTCCACAATCTCTTCCGACTCACAATTATTCATTGTGCACTAAACAAACTTTAAACTAAACCAAACTAGCACCTTAATTTGACAATTCTTTTTGTTTGTTTATTTTGTAGTTATGACAATAACTCGACGACTACTAAATAAATGCTCAAATCCGAATACAATAATTCTGGTGCTACTTACTTCATAATGACAAAATATGCGTTTTTAAGTTAATGAGACCGTGGAAAAAATAGTATATACCATTCGGGAGAGATGCTATTTTGTCCTCGGTGCATTGTAGCCCTCGGGCTTCAAATTGCACCTCTGCCAAAATAACGCATTTCTCTCCCTTATAGTATAATGTACTATTTTTATACTCCCTACATGGAAAATATTACTTTACTCCCTTATTTCAGGAAGGAAAATAGTACATTTTCTCCCTCGGGAGGAAAATACTTTGGCTCCCCGCGGAGGTAAACAAGTAGAAACTTCAAATAGCTGTAAGAGTTAGTGTATAGACTTCTTTTATTGATACACAAACTTCATAAAAATGTATAATAATGCTTTTCTTTCAAGCAGATTTTTTATTACTTATTTTTATTTATAAACATTGAAAACAGTTTAAATTGAGGTTTAAATTCACATCAATAACCAAATATTGTTAAAATTTATGATACAATTACTAATGGAAATTCCCCGTGAAGAAATATTGGCTCTGCTGGTGGAGATGTCCTGTTTGTTATTTTCCAATTTTGCCAATTACCTGGTTTGTGCATTTCCCTTTAGCATAAGTTATAAAAAATCTAGAATGGCATGTTTTAGGGGACCTACAATCCATATATTTTCTATACATGTCCAAGACAGATACTCCGCTTACAATCTTATTTGTTATTGTAAATGTCCTTTTGATATTAGTTTTTGAGTCAGGTATTTGCACCACCAAAATATCGCCTTTATCACTGATATCCTCAAGTACCATATTAACTAATTCATCGCTACGGCATGCCCCAGCAATTCCAAACATAAGCACTGCCTGAAAATGGAAAAATGCACTTATGACAACACCCTAAAATGTCACTTAATTGTCATTTTTTATATATTTTCTAATAAAAAATGCTGCGTTACGTTTTTATTTATTATTCAACAATAACGATCAATCTTACCTTCATATGTAAGTAAGATTCATCTGGATCTTCTGCAGATTTCCTTGTTAAAAAAGCTACTAATTTAATTACAAACATTTATGGTTGCAATTGGATGGTGCATCTAGTCATAGTTCTATAATTGTAAGAAATTATTTGAACCAGCAGTTTCCAAATCGTTGGATCTAATGGTTCAATACAGTGGCCACCCAAATCGCCGGACTTAACCCCTATGGATTATTTACGATGGGGCCGTTGCCTATAAGCAAAGGTCAGATAATATCGACCAGTTGAAACAGAATATAAGAGTAGAGTGTGTAAGACATTGACAGGAGATGTAATACAAAACGCCACAAAACGTAATCTTTTTAAAAGGTTTAATTGCTTATAATAATGGAAGACAAATCGAAAGTTGCCTGTAATTATTCTTAAGGATGTGTTTGCTGTTACAATTACATATATCTACGTTGCGGCGATAAAGTTTTGCCCCCACTAAAGGCATTATCGCCACAGTGTATATTCGTCTTACTTAATATTCCTATTATTTGCTAAACTCTATATTATTCAGTTCTTAATTGTCTAAGAGTACTTGTATTTGTAGAAAACACTATTTCAAGAATACTGCCCCCTTAAAATACCACAATTCCAAATTGCACCGCTATTGGCGGTACGACTTGGAAATATCCTTTTCTAACCCGTTCTCCTGTAGAGTACCATCGCTTTTACCGCGTTTATCTCTGAAATTTATCTAAATTTTATCGCCTTCAATGTGAATTTGAATGTTTATTTTTATGACGATATTACCACCGGCGACTACCTGGTCATCGTTATTATTTTCACTCGACACGATGTAAACAGCCTTTGCGTACCTCGTTGTGTGCGTCGTATACGTATCTTTTTATCGCTTCATTTACGTAACTAGTGGCCCAGCGAGCCCACGTCCGAGCAATAGTTTTCAACGACCATGTCTTATCGATATTATGAAACAGTTTTGTGGATAATTTATTTCTATTATTAATATTAATGTTGTAATTAGTAGATGTTGGACGTGATAAATATTAGGCACTCCGATTCCCCACTAATAAAACCATTAGGAGGCATAATCCTGAAGTTATTAGTGTTATTACATGTTTCAGTATCTTAGAAAATGATCGGAAGCAGAATGTGAATAAGAAGCAGCTAAAATATTGGATACATGCTTATCGTTATTATATAGTATGCGCCAAAAGTATGGATTAAATTCAATTAAAACGAAACAATTATTTTTTGGGAAAAATCCTCGAACAGGTCGATTTTTAATTTAAAAAATACATATTTTAGCGTAAAATACGATTTTCAAATGTCATTTGTTTTCGAGTAATGACGTCATTGATTTTTTTTAAATGGCAACACCATATTTTTTCCTTGATTCTGAAAGATCGTTTAATTCTCTATCAGACAGTACTAAAATTTTGCCCTCTTACATAGGAAAGTTTTCGAGTAAATGACGATTGAATGTTAGAAAACGTAAATCAATTAAAATAAAGCAAAAACGTTATCAAGTTTAGTTTTTCGAATTCCATAGTTCTTTTATGGATCACGTAGGTGAAGATCTTTGCAAAGTGTCATTGTCACACTGACTTTCTAATAAGTATTGTAAGCGACAGAAATTATTATTCAATTTAAAGTATTATGGCACATTTAACTGTTACTCAAAGGATTGAAATTTTATTTCTTATCGGATGCGGGAATATGACTAGAACTCAGCAGGTAGTTTGTGATTTATTCAATGAAAAATATCCAGATCGTCCTATCAGCCAATCAACAGTCAGTAAGGTAGAGTCTAAATTTAGAGAAACTGGCAATGTTGTAAATATTCCAAAACCTGGACGTCCAAGCATTAATTAAAATCAGAAACAGAACATTTTGATAAGTATGGTGGATAATCCTCATAATTCTTCACGATTGGTTGCATTAAACAATGACATTAGTCAGAGCACAGTGGAAAAATATCATCCCTACAATATTGAACTTGTTCAGGAACTCAATGAAGATGATCCCGATCGCCGCTTACACTTTTGCGAAATTCTAATGGATTTATATCAAGGAAATAGAAATTTACACCGGCAAATACTTTTTCAGATGAGGCCACATTTTGTCTGAATGGTACAGTAAACCGTCAAACTTGCAGATATTGGAGTCGGGAAAATCCTCATTGGATGGCAGAGGCACATACCCAACACCCTCAGAAATTAAATGTGTGGGCTGGAATAGTTGACGACAGAATAGTAGGGCCTTTCTTCTTTGAAGGAACCCTTACAGGACAAAGATATTTAGAGTTTCTGGAAAATGACCTTGTTCCAGCCCTTGCAGTAATTTTTCCTAACGATAATGACCCTGACATTCCTGACGATACCATATGGTTTCAGCAAGACGGTGCACCTCCGCACTATGCGCGCCCTGTACGAGATTTTTTGAACAACTGTTTTCCTGGGAGGTGGATCGGCAGATGCGGACCGATAGAATAGCCTGCAAGATCGCCAGATCTTACACCTCTTGACTATTTTTTATGGGGATACTTGAAGTCAAAAGTGTACATTAATAAACCACGTAATTTAGAAGAACTTCAAAATCGCATTCAGGATGAAATACGCAGAGTTACCCCAGAAATCATTAATAATGTGCAAGAAGAATTTCTTCACAGACTTGCGCATTGTCAAGAAGTTGGTGGATGGCAATTTTATTTTACATACCTCAGAATTGTTACTTTTTGATGGATAAAATTTACGTTTTCTAGCATTCAATCGTCATTTACTCGAAAACTTTCCTATGTAAGAGGGCAAAATTTTAGTACTGTCTGATAGAGAATTAAACGATCTTTCAGAATCAAGGAAAAAAATATGGTGCTGTCATCTAAAAAAAATCGATGACGTGTTTACTCTTAAACAAATGACATTTGAAAATATGTATTTTTTAAATTAAAAATCGACCTGTTCGAGGATTTTTCCCAAAAAAATATTGTTTCGTTTTAATTGAATTTATTCCATACTTTTGGCGCATACTGTATTTGGTAGTTATTGTGCTGGAGTGATTGATAGAGATCGTCTGCTAAAAATTTTAGAAGTCACATCATTACCTTTAAAATGATAAATGTTCATTATTCTTAGAATTGTTAAGTACTTCTGTGTTTTCTGTAATATGTTATATTACCTATCTTATTCCCCATTTTATATATTTGCATTTTACAAGAAAAAAATGTTCGTGTACTGAAGATGGCGTAAATACAACCGAAACGTAGACTTGCCAACAAATTTATTATCTTTAACTTTAGAATTTAAATTCTGAAGTTAAATAAGTTTCTAAATTTGAATTTGGAAAAAATCTGGGTTCCTAATAGGTTCCTATTCTTGTTTTGAAGATTGGCCATGGTTTTTCATGGCCTTTCTGGCGCATGCTTATCTAAAGCAATAATTCCTTATTTGGTAATTAAGATCCATGACAGTCCACTGCACTTAATTGAAATTTGTAAAATTTAAGTTATGAATTCTGAAGTTCCAAGGTTTGTAAAAGTAGATTTGGAAAAATCCAGGCATTCAATACATAGATAAGTCCAATTTTATTTGAGCATCTACCATGCTATTTTTTTTTACCCCTCTGGTGCTCTGGTGTTGTTTTCTAAAGTAATGAATTCTGAAGTTAAATATTTGAAAATGGATTTGGAGGAAAATCCAGGTTTCCAATACATACCTAAATCCAATCTTGTTTGAAGATTGGCCTTGGTATTTTGATTACCCCTCGGATACATTCTTTTCTAAAGCAGTAGCTTCATATTGGATAATTCAGAGCCATGGCAGTCCTCCGCACTTAATACTGTATGAATATAGTAAAAACCATCCCTAATATCAGAATAGTCCAGGTTAGAATTTTCCAACTTCTGAAATAAGATTTATTGAAATAAAATTTATGATGAATTCTGAAGTTAAAAGGTTTCTTAAAATGAATTCGGAAGAAAATCCAGGTTTCCAATAAATGCCTAAATTTAATCTTGTTTGAAAAGCGGCCGCGGTATTTTAGTTTACCCCTTCTCTAACGTCAGAATAATAGAGGTAATATTAGCTGTAATTGAAGCCTGGGAATATAAAAAAATAATGTGCCATCTTGCAAATCTGTCCAAAATGATATAAATAATCCAGATAGTGTCAAGTTCCTTGGCGTTTATTTGGATCCAAAATTATCCTGGAATCGACATACCAGTTACGTTTGCAAAAAAATTTCTAAGCATCTATATCTACTGAGAAGTTTGGTACATAAAGTGTCTCTATCTACTATAAAAACCGCCTATCATTCTTTGATTCATTCAATTATATCATATGCGATTTTGCTTTGGGGACATGCTCCCACAAGTATTCATGTATTTTCACTACAAAGGAAAGCCATACGGATTATTTCAGGTTTGGGATTCAGGGATGACTGTAGATATTATTTTACACTTTTAAATATTCTTACTGTGCCTTCAACTTACATATTCTGCTGCCTTCTTTTCATAAAAGATAACTTGCATAAATTTCAAAACATAAGTGAGTATCACCACTATAATATTAGAAATAAAAATGACCTCAAAAATAGTTACTCTAGACTTCTACGGACCAGAAAAGGGACCGATTATATTGGAATTCAGTTTTTTAATAAGTTACCGCAAAATGTACGCACTTTGCACTCAAGGTTATTTAAAACAAGAGTTAAAAATTTTTTATGCAAACGTGCTTTTTATAGTTTTGACGAATATTTTAATAGTAATTTTGACGATTTTTACTAAATGTTTAGATTTAATATTTTATTATTATTTTATTATCTGTTATCTTGAATTTTTATATTTTTCTTTTATTCTACATCTTTGTACTTTTACACATTTTAATTAATTTAATTACCGACCATATTTGTTATGTATGTAATATTTTGCTTTATGTTTTTAGTGTGTCTAGATTTATTGTATTTTTTTTCTCATTTGTATTAGCTCTTAAAGCAAGAATTAAATTTTTTTTATGCAAATATGGTTTTTATAGTTTTGATGAATATTTTAATAGTAATTTTGACGATTTTTGAAAAATGTTTGGCTTTAATATTTTATTATTGATTTTATTATCTGTTATACTGAATTTTTAAATTTTTCTTTTATTCTATATTTTATACTTTTCACATATTTTAATTAAATTAATTACTGACCATATCTGTTATGTATGTAATATTTTGTATGTCTAGATTTATTGTATTTTTTTTCTCATTTGTATTAGCTCCTATTTATTTTGTTCCTGGTTTTTGACGTGTGTAAACACCTTGGTGTATGTGGCACGAAAATGAAATAAATAAAAATAAATAAATAAATAAATAGTTTTGACATATTGGGTATAGCCAATGCTGAATTTTTGTTTAAGAAAATGGGCATACGAGCACATTGAACAGCTTCAATCAATAATCAATTATACGCATATACCATCATTAAATAGTACCCATTTTTCAATACGCTGTTTTCTATGTGTTATGAAATTTTTATCTGTATGTATATATCGGCAAAAATCTGCATTGTTGACAGTATAAGAAACTTGGGTGTGGGAGTTAATCTAGATCTTTTAAGAGAATGGATTATTTATTAGTTAATATGTTGCTTGATTGCTTTTTAATATTTCTATTTTTTGCGATTTCGCAATATTTAAATAGTGAATGTCCTTGGCATTGAAATTTAGGTAGTTTGGGGAGGCGACTAGCTAGAAACGATAGTGTCTGCTACAAAAAAAATCACAAGATCATTCAAATATCGTGATTCTCTCAGAAATATATATAATGCAAATTGATGTTATACGTCATTTACACTGGGAGTAGTTCTGGTGCATTGGTCAAAATTTGGAGTCATTTGAATTTATATAATAATAATATTTAACAAAATTGTAAAGTAAAAACTTCTGAATACAAAATTTAAGTGGTTTGGTGCTTCTTAAAATTAAAAGATACTGGATGGATTCAAATATTCTTTCCTTCGTAGTTTAAGCTGTATAATTTGTCGTATTTTATACATATTTTCTTCGGTGACAATATAAGAAATTGGCGTATAGTCACCGTCAAGTAACAGCAATTCCATAGTTTGACTTATGATCCAGAACTAATACAAATTTAACTTTAAAAGTATTTTCCACTTTTTTTTAAATTTATAAACTAAACACTTCCTTTCAAAAAGAGGCGCCTCAATATGAATTTACGTTGGAATAAATAGTTTTTTTTAAGAAATCGGTGTAAACAACTACATTCAAGGTTGCGCATTTTGTATATTTTTGTTGCGATTATTTTTAGAAATCAAATCCGATTATACTACAGATTGAGTGAATATATACAGGGTGAATCTTAAATAAGTACAAATATTTTAACTGCTGGTGTAGTTCGTCATTTAAATCAGTCTAGTGAAAGCCATTTTTAAAAATTTCTAATATTTACGGAGATATTAATTTTTTAAAAAAATACCCACATTTTGAGGACCGCTGGCTGATTTTTCATCCAACAACGTAATGAAACATATGATTTGTTGCGAGGTTGCCATATCTTCTCCAATATAAATATTACGTTTCCTTTAACGTAATAGTTCTATTTTAAAAATACTTGTTTTAAGCATAAGTACAGTAAAATTGGGTATGTAGTATGATACGCAGCAATATTAACATAAATTTTAACATCTGAACTAACCTTACTATACTTCAACGATTAAAAATGAATTTCCGCAAGTTCAATACTACCGTAAAATATTTAGGAAGATATTACGTGATATTACTATGTCCAATGTTCAAAAATTATACATAAACGTGCACACAAGCTTACCTGTTTGTTAAAAAATTAACTATTTAATCAGTAATCCACATTTCACAAGTTAAATGTCATTGTACACTGTTAGAAAGGGACACAAACACAATTTCCTTAAGTTATTTTATGAAGAATAGCGAAAAACTATGCACGCGTTTTTTATTTAAAATGGAAAAAATGTCAACTTTTAGCAAATTTTATTGCTATTTTTATGCATTATGTGGGGTTAACAAGTTTGACTTGGGCTTCCGATAATCTGTCATGACAGTCAATGGCAGTTTGATAATAAAAAATAATATAAAATGTTACACTTGACAAAATTCGCTAAAAGTTGAGATTTTTTCTTCCTTGAAGCAAAGACATTTGTGTAATTCTGGCAACACTGTGAACCACACGTTCAGTCTGCAGCACTATGACTCATAAAAGTATGAAGGGTCTGTCCTCAACAAGTTTTCTGCTGAAAAATTACGAAATTTATTTAAAATTTCACTTTTTTATTTCTGATTTTTTTGTAAAAAAAAACTATTAATTATGTGTTCTACACACAAAACTATACTGCTGGTTAAAATATTTGTACTTATTTAACATTCACCCTGTATAATATTAATAAATACAAAATCCATTGTTATAATTCGACCTTAAAAAACCCGTTTGCGTTCTTTCTTGGAGCTCGTTTGTTCCAGTAAATACATAAATATATACAGGGTATGTCAAATCATTCGTCAAACAAAATTAAAAGTAATGACTGACCAGAAATGTATTTTTAAAATATGGCTGTGTCCTTCCATCGTGGCATTTAAGGCCAATCTACATTTTAGGGTGGACAATGTAAAAGTTTTGCTTAAATTGGTCAAGTAAAAATATGATGTTTCATTTAAAAATAGTACTTTTATGTGCGACACATTTTTTGCCACATTGACATTTACCATATGAGACATTTTCTGGGCATGGGTAGAGACAAAAACTTTAAATAGTTACATTATATCTTGGATTAACTTAGGGAGATCCTTTGTTTATTGCGCCTTATGAAGACAAAATAATATAGTAACAAATTTCTAGTAATGCTATAAACTTTCAATTTTTTTCTTCAATATGTAATCTTAACTCAAATATGAATTATTAAAATAAGTATATTTTATTAACTTAAATTCCAAAGTACCTGTCTTCTATTTAACATTGACTATGAACAGGAAATGGATTAATTTGAGTAATTTATGATTGTAGTTGTAATAGTTCTTTCTTTAATATTGTTAATCATTTTTCTGAGAAAATAGTAAAAAATCAAATTTAATTTATTTACTTATTAACATTTACATTTATAGTAATAGGCATTTCGATTTTTGTTTTATCACATTTAACTTCCTTTCCGCTAATAACAAACCCTTGTAGCATTGTTGCCATCATCTTCGAAACGCATCTGTCGAAGTTTGTGAAGAATTCACAAGTTACGGATGTCTCTTCTTATAAAGAACAGCTATATTTTCCTTGGATTTTCCTTGCAGTATCAAGTTTGTTAGATATGGACTCCACAACATAACTTTCTGCACTTCCATTCATCATGCCGTTTAATGGTTGTAATTATTGGCAAATAAAGTTGTTGAAGTGCGCCTCATACCAGTGTATGCTTCTGGATATTCAGGAATGATTTGTATTATTGAGGGTACCTTCACCAAAGTGTTGATTCCACCAGAGTAATTGACATTTTTGATTGATGTCTTAAAAAGAATCTATCTTGTGATAAGCGAATTGGGCGCATAGAAATATATTGTCTGCATATTTCAACAGCATTCACGCAACATCCTTCTTCTGTAATTGTAAAATTACTTGAAATGACCGTCTTGGTGTCAGGTATTGAAACAAATAGGTAGGTACGTCAGTAATATTATTCAAATTTGTCAATTCGCAGCATTGACAGGCACCAGAACCTCCCATTATTAGTGCAACCTAATATAATTCAAAGTTCACTATATATATATACCTAATAACATGTAAAAGGTAAAGAGATATTCCCTTACCTCCAATATATATATACAGGGTGAATCTTAAATAAGTACAAATATTTTAACCAGCAGTATAGTTTTGTGTGTAGAACACATAATTAATAGTTTCTTTACAAAAAAATCAGAAATAAAAAAGTGAAATTTTAAATAAATTTCGTAATTTTTCAGTAGAAAACTTGTTGAGGACCGCTGGCCTAGACCGACCTTTCATACTTTTATGAGTCATAGTGCTGCAGACTGAACGTGTGGTTCACAGTGTTGCCAGTATTACACAAATGTCTTTGCTTCAAGGAAGAAAAAAATCTCAACTTTAGCGAATTTTGTCAAGTGTAACATTTTATATTATTTTTTATTATCAAACTGTCATTGACTGTCATGACAGATTATCGGAAGCCCAAGTCAAACTTGTTAACCCCACATAATGCATGAAAATAGCAATAAAATTTGCTAAAAGTTTACATTTTTTCCATTTTAAATAAAAAACGCGTGCATAGTTTTTCGTTATTCTTCATAAAATAACTTAAGGAAATTGTGTTTTGTGTCCCTTTCTAACAGTGTACAATGACATTTAACTTGTGAAATGTGGATTACTGATTAAATAGTTAATTTTTTAACAAACAGGTAAGCTTGTGTGCACGTTTATGTATAATTTTTGAACATTGGACATAGTAATATCACGTAATATCTTCCTAAATATTTTACGGTAGTATTGAACTTGCGGAAATTCATTTTTAATCGTTGTAGTAAGGTTAGTTCAGATGTTAAAATTTATGTTAATATTGCTGCGTATCATACTACATACTCAATTTTACTGTACTTATGCTTAAAACAAGTATTTTTAAAATAGAACTATTACGTTAAAGGAAACGTAATATTTATATTGGAGGAGATATGGCAACCTCGCAACAAATCATATGTTTCATTACGTTGTTGGATGAACAATCAGCCAGCGGTCCTCAAAATGGCTTTCACTAGACTGATTTAAATGACGAACTACAACAGCAGTTAAAATATTTGTACTTATTTAAGATTCACCCTGTATACCTTTATAGTAGGCTTCAACATTCCGACCACATAGATGAAGTTGCATATTTTTTCTTCAAATTTAAAAAATATGACAGCATAACTTTATTTATTGTCATTACTCCGTTCTTTCCTCCAATCGTTAAATTCATCGAATACATTTTGGTATAGTCGAGGCAATGAACTAAAAAAGATCTAAAACTAGTTGTGGTGGACGGATCGGAATGCGGTTTTTTGCATTCTTTTCCAAAAATTATTTGCAAAAAATGTGGCGACATGGAATTTCTGACAAATCGGAAATTGAATTGCTGCAGCCAAAAATGCATAAAAAAACTGCATTACTTGAGAGGTCTCTTGGAAGATGTCAAAACTTGGTAAATAAGTGTCAGAACTAGCCCAGATCGGGTACTCGGGGGTTTTCGAGGTCGCTGATCACGAACATGATGTTCAAATTGACCCCCCGAACACCTGGAGCTCAGGAACGCCGATGAACGTCATCTCCGTGGGATTCTCCCACAAATCACGCGGGAAAGAAGAGAAACTCGGCGCCCGGGGGGGAATTCTCAGAGATGACGTCCGCGTCCAGGTTCCGGCGCACCAGGTGCCCGTGGGGTGTTCGATGCCAGATTTGGATTCAGCGACCCAATTCAGACTAACATAAAAAATTGGTAGAACTTTATTATTCGATACGTAGTATAGTATAATTCGATTCCACTTTTAAAATGTTCCCATATCAGTACTTCATAAATTTCAAACAACAAAAAAATTAGGAAATATATTGCTCCCTTCAAACAATAGAGAATGCTGACTTTTGGTACCTTTGTTTTTAATTTACTGTATAACAGAAAGTTTTTCTATTACAATTTTCCATGATCGTTCCAATATTATTGCACTAAACAATGTAGTCGCTATAAAGGCAAATTCTGTAAACATTTGAAGAAAATCTATTACCTTCTGCGTTAATAACATTATGTTATCAGTAAGGTCTTTTCCTGTAAAACGTTATTGATGTTACTGTAAACACGGCAAACAGTAATAAAATATAAATGTTAAACAACAAACGTTTTCGTGTAGTATTCTTTTTCCACAAAGGTGAAGTTACACCCAAAAGAAATCCAAGTTTGAGATATGCCATTAAGAGCGATGTATCTTCAGATAGAACTGTTTATTAAATAATTAATAATAAACAACGTAGCATAACAAAACCTACCACGTTTCTTTGAGTACTAAGAAATATCAAGTCGTGTGAATATGTTTTTATTAAATTCCAATAATTCTGACTCCACAAACATGATTGTGATGTGATTGTGGATAAAACGTTGTCGTGTTTTAATTCCCTTCTATCCACTTAAGAATGTTAAACGCTCGAAATACATTCTCGCGTTAAAACATTCTTGCGTGGATAAAATGCTACTTAATACACTTATACAATAAATAACTATCAAGGCGGAGCGATAATGTGTGTTTAATAGGAAGGCAACTATATAAACTTCTGTATATAATGTAATGATTTATATTGCCCGTGAACTTGTGAAAACAGAATATTTAAATGTTAATTCGGTGCTAGGTGACATAATAAATCTAAATAATTTGTATGGCTCCGGGCGACCTGATATCGGTGTTGAGATAGAACGAGATTAAATTTAACAGGTTTATCCCAAATTCTCCGGTGACGGAAATCGATAAATCTAACTTGTCAATAACTGGATCCGTTTCTGAGAAATACAGGTCGCTGAGACAGTTTCGGGACCAGGATATGTAATTATATAAATTATTAATTCGCGTTTTTTGCCAAACCGGTGTTTGGTGACAAAAGCAAAACGCAGAATACCTAGATCGTGTCTAGTAATCGGATTCGACTTCTCCACATATTTAGTAAAAAAAATTGAATGATGTTTATGTGGGTCAAGTAATGCAATCCAGATAGTAATAAAGTAGGGTCAAACGGGACAAAAGTGAAACCTCAAAATTATTTCAGTAAAAATGAAACAGGACCAGTAGCTCTACTTATCGTAAATATTCCCAATATTCGAAAGCACTAGTGTTTCTACAGCATCGTAATAAATTTCTAAGGGTTTGTATAATAAAATCAGTTAATTACATAAAAAGGTAAACCATATAGTGAGGATGATGTAACCTGGAACATTAAAAAAGAATTATTTTCGGTAAATACAATGCAGATTTGTCTTATGCGATTCTAATAAAATCGAAATAAGGAGTTTAAAATGTTATAGCTCGGATAAAAATCAATGATAAAAGTTTCATAAGATATATTTCCTTCATTACAGAAGATGAGAAACGAGATTTAGTTTTTCTGCACTTATCGATATATACAAGCAAAAAGTTACTGCTGATTACATTTTCCATTACCTATATAAACTGCATACTAACATTATTAGAATATTTAAATTTACTCTGAGAAAATATGTATGCATTAAAACTTTATATAATAGCAACATATCAATTTTACTTAAAATACAATATTGAGCTTAACAGAAAAATAGAAGACATTTGTCATTTTTTCCCGAAGGATTTAATTTTACCCTAGCAGTAACAACCTCTTTAAAAAATAAGCAAATAAACAAGTGTTTCTTATTTTCCCATTGACGGGTTAAGAGTGCCACAGAATTTTCATTTTTTTTATTAAACCACTTACAATTTTACCATTTTTTAAAAACCACTGAACAGTGAATGCAATGTTGCATCTATTCTCTGGAATAAGTAATACTACACGTTTTTGATAAAGAAACTTCAAAAGTTTCAGCAACTGTTTTATTTTTACCCCAACCGACCCTACCTACTCATTGAATATATCATGGGCTCAAACATTTTCTTCCTGGGAGCTATTTACATATAGGTACTCGAATTCAAGTAATTGGATTCAGATCTAGGAAACTGGTGGTCAATTCCAATCTGAAATATGACATCAAGCTATTATAAATCTATTGTAGGCCTCATGGTCATCTAACTTTAACCTTTTGAATGGGTTCCATAGTTTTGATGGTACTTTGTCTTCCAAAGGGTAGAGCTGTCTCCTCTTCCTTCTGATCTACTGATGCTGTCTAGGCTGCTGCTACTAGATCAATAATACAGAAATGTTTCTTGCAATAAGTTAGCAATTCAACTATGGTTATCCTTGCTGATCTGAAATGGGATTGATTGATTTAGTAGGCTCATCATCAGCACCTTCGACATTAAGAACTTCTTGGCTTATCTCCAGATTTTTTGCCCATATTTTTAAGTCGTATGATTCACCTATTTCTGAATTAATATTTTATCTAGCAGTGTCCTTGTTGACTTGCTCTTATGCCCAAGCGAGGTTACAGCTCAATTTTTTTTAACAAATTTGGTAAAAACTAATTAGATATCACGCCAGGTACTAAATTTACAGTCTTTGTCATATTGTCAAATTGAAACAGCAGATAGGAAATGTTAACTTATGCACACTAAAAGTTTTTCTTGTTGGCTGACTTAAAAAAAATATTTTCAATGATAGAGTTTTAATAACTTTACCCTAGTATTAAATTCCAGAATGAAAATTAAATTTCCAAGGCCTTTTTCGAATTTTTTTCAAACGGAGAATTCCAAAAAAAAAATTAGCGATTTTTTGTTTCTAATCTCAGTGCCCACTGAATTTAGAATAGTTTCAAATGGGTACTATTCAAATTAAAAATATATATATTAGTTTCTAATAGAATTATAGAATATTGGGGCTACCATTATGTTATCAATTGAATAGTTATCATCATGTAAATTAATATCTTGCAAAAAATATTTTTTAATTTACGAAAACAATAAATACTGTCACGGATTTCCCATTCCGAATTTTCTATTACTTCCAGAAAAACACAATCCGTTAATTAATTACTTCTTTATTAACTATACTCAGTACACTACTGAACACTAATTAGAACTCAACTAAACACTTATTTAATTAATCGCTATCTAAATCACTTTGTATCTCCAACTAAACACTTCAATTCAAACTGTAATACAAGACTTATACAAGACTAACTCAATCGGCCGTTTATTTTTCTTTTATAGACCCAACGAATATTCCAGGTATATTCTAGCATCTTTAGATCTATTTTCTAGCATCTCTCGAACGCTTCTCGTCGTTTCTCAAATTTTCTAGTCCCGTCTCGATCCACGGCATTTTGTTTGTTTAACAGAATCGTGTAGGGGCGGTCGGGGCAATTTTAGTAATTCGCGGTACCACAGCCGTCGATTTGGGTGTGAGTGGGGCAAATTCCGTGACAATACAAAATAACTTGAAATAAGAATCATACATTTAAATATAATAAATAAACTGCACACTTTTATTACATTAAAAACAAATAATTAGTACATTCCAGCATGAAAACATATTATTGATACGATAGTGCTAAGTTCCTTAAATTTTGTATTTTTCAATTAAATCCCTACTTAGTACATTTATTGTATCATCTTTTAAACGTTTATCATAACTTTAGATAATTGGTTTGGTGCAATTTCTGTTCAAGTCTGTGTTATCCTTTCATCTAGTTTTCTCTGTTGGTTCGACATATAGTGATACTTTTTCTTTAACAAACTCTCATAGAATAGAATTTAGAGGGTTTAAGTCGGAAGACTTGTGATTGCCCTATTTGTGAAGTTTTCTTCCATCCAAGTCATCACTCATATTCCTAGCATTATAGAGCCATCTAATTGAAATAGTAAATGGACCTATTAATTAATTTTAGAAAGGATAATATGTTCAGATTACTACAAGTCAATTTTCGTTAGCTTCTATTATTATTATTTAGTCAAGTTAGCAGTGCCAACATTGGCCCGTAGTAATAGTTAACTAACTAATAGTGCATAGAAAATTTGCACTATACTAGATTGATTATTTATTTTATTTGATTTAATTTTATTTTGTTTTATTTTAAATTAAATTGTACTCACCGTATTAGCAAATCGTTAGCCGAAGTTGGCAGAATCACAGCTATTGCAATAGAAAACTATTCTCTTTGATACATTCTGACCATTTTAGGATATTCAACAATTTTAATCCTATTGGACGTGAACTTGTAGAATCCACTGCTCCCGAAGTCAACAACACCGGTCCAAACCTGACTAAATTTGTTTGTACAAATTTAAACTTTTAACTTCCTCGGTTGATTAACTTATCTAATCCCCAATGCTGGGATTATAATGCTGATTAATACAGTTCTGTACTTGAAAGAACGTGAACAGTCAAGGTCGGTTTTTTTATACTGCTTAATTACTTTAAATATTTAACACCTGAAATTATTAACTCTGATAAAATCAGACTTGGTTTTAAAGAGCTTAACGCTGAATGAATTAGGTGTCGTTCAGAGCACACGGCATAATAAATTTTAATAATCGCAAATGATTTATGTGCGTATGATACACTTATAACGTAATTATAAACATTATTATAATATGTAATCACTTTCATCAAAACAAAAAATATCTTTTATTATAGTCTGTTTGGAAATGAAAGAGAGTAATAAAACCCCGAGATAAGAACCGGCCATGGGCGTGATAATATTTCGTTTCAGGTAATTATCGGGTAACACTAATGCTAACAGGTAATGGGTGTACATTAGTATATTTTACTGGATACATCATAGGGCAGGAGCCAGTATATTGTGACAGATCAATCCAGTCTTAGAGCTGAATGTACGAAGACGTGCTAATGCAGTAGAGTAAAACTCGACTTGTGTTTACTGACTATTGTGCCAGTGGATATAATATTGTTTGGATAAAATATCGAGCTTATCAGATTACGTACTGCTAAACGCGTGAAAAGATGTGCGCTGTCTCAGAATGAGAAGATTATTATATTAAATGTATTGAATGCATTGAAACACCAAAATCCTACCAACAGTGTTGATGACATCGTGGAAAAGTGTTCCAAAATGACAGGGATTGGAAAATCGAATATCTACAGACTTTTAAAGGAAACAAAAAATGAACAAGATACTGTAAATCCCCCAAAATCATCTACAGGGAGGTCAAAAGTCGTTATAGATGATTTCTTCAAAAATGTCATTGTCAGAAAAGTACACTAATTTTATTTTAAAAAAGAAATACCAACGCTAAACAAAATTTTAAGTGAACTTTCAGAGGACAAAGATTTGCCTAAAAATCAGTAGAAGCAAATTATGAGCCGTCTTACGAGAGTTGAATTTTTGCTGGGAAAAGCAGACCAGGAAGTCAGTTGTTACCGATATATATGAAATTATTTGTTGGCGAAGATCCTACTTAAGATCAATTAGAAAATTCGGTGACGAAAGGAGTAATATTTATTATCTAGACGAAACTTGGGTCAACGAGGGATATACTGTAACAAAAGATAAAAATGTAAAAAGTTTTCGACAAGCATTTTTGGATGGACTTTCAACAGGGTTCAAGGCACCTTCAGGTAAAGGGCGAAGATTAATAGTGACACATATAGGTAGTGCCAGTGGTTTTGTAGATGGCAGTTTACTTTTATTTGAATCTAAAAATACAGGTGATTATCACGAAGACATGAGCGCAGATGTTTTCGAAGAGTATTTTACACAGATGTTGGATCTTATTCCTCCGGGGTCTGTAATTGTCATATATAATGCCAGTTACCATTCACGGCAGACCGAGCGGACACCTACGACTGCTTGGAGGAAAGCCGATATAATTCAATGGTTATCCGGAAAAAACATTTCTTTGGAAACAAATATGGTGAAAAAGGAACTTTCGACACTTGTCAATCTTAATAAAGATCAGAAAAAATATGTTATCGATGAAATGGCAACAAATCGCCAAATAACGGTACTACGGTTACCACCTTATCACTGCGAACTTAACCCAATCGAATTAGTCTGGGCGCAGGTAAAAGGAGATGTAGCGCGAAATAATACGACATTTAAATTAAGTGACGTTAAAATTTTGTTAAAAAATTCCTTGGAACGAATAACTGCAGATAACTGGCAAAGATGTATACATCATGTACAAAAAGAAGAGTATAAAATGTGGGAACTCGATAATTTAATTGACGTTACTGTGGAACCTATCGTTGTCAATCTAGGAGACCATAATAATTCATCAGAATATTCAGAGGATGAATTTTTATATACCTACTTTTTTATTTTCTTTATTCTACATTTATACAACACTATATTTACCATAATTTGAATTTTCAAAATACATATATTTTTGTGTGGAATAAAAGTCTATTCATTAAATTTAAATAAATATTTTGATAATAATATTGAATAATTTTATTTGAATTACTGAAAACCCTCTTAACCCGGTTATGATGCTTAAAGTAGCCTCATGTTTTGAAATGCTGTTTTTATATTGTTTACTTATAAGAGAAATGGACCGAGAAATTTAGGCGGCATAGACAAAGACGGATAGTCGGGGATTAAATTTTAGCTACCTGCTACAATGTAGTACAACCCGGTCACACAAAGTTTTTTTAAAAGTACACCTCATCTATAGCGAAAATACATAACATAAAAATATTGAATATAAGCACCAGGACTACATTTATTTACGATTTCCATACAGTCAAAACAGACTATACAAGAAAATTCGATAATGGAAGCTTGAAATGAATTTCTATCAATTTTGATATACACTGATAATAATTATATCTTATATTACACAGTGGTCTGTTATTTGTTACCTAGGTCAGTAGTGTGAAATAAAACACCAGAATGTAATGTTACAACTCCAATGGAAGTAGTTTTTTTAAATACTACACCTAGTTTTACTACTTTTATCCCTCTTGTAATTTTGTCATACAACCAATAGTTTGCGCGGAAAAAATAAAAATAGTTTTTTTACGCTAAACATCTTTTCGTCACCGGTTACTGATAACCGCAGTAGGCGGTTCCTATGTTGATGTTTCTCTGTTGTCTTGTCAAACAAATCGCCATTAGGTCTATAATTGACAGTTTTTGCAAATATTTCTAAACAAAAGTATTTTATAACTGTTGCCAATCCTGCCATATGTATATTCCGTCAATTTATTCGCTAATATTTGTACGGAAGAGTCAGTTGTTTACAAATGTTTGCAAAAGCTGTCAAGACTGATTTGAAAAAGTTCATATGAAGATCCCCCCCCTGAAATGGCTTGTGGAATACAGTGGTAAAATATTTGACCATCATTCTGGAACACCCTGCATAAGATTCCAAAACTCATACTCTGAGATGTTTTGTGATTTCAACTCAGTCCAAATGAAGATATACCGCAAATACTGTGCTTTACGTCCGATAATTACTATAAGTCGAAGATTTTTTGTAAAGTATTTCACGGAAAAATGTATTAATCAAGTGGTTGGTATTGCCAAAATAAGGAATGTGCCAAAAAGAATAGTAACTTATCTCAATTTGCCTCATCCGGAAACTTACCCAGGATACTGCTTTAGACTCTGTTAACCGACGCAGGGGTCAATATTACCACCATTAAACGTCATGGGGGTGGCGTTCTAGTACGGTAGCGGAGATATATATAGAAGACAAAATAAAATTTTATTCGCAAATAAATTGTTACCATCTTCAGTAGAGCCTGCGGAACTTGCCAATTACAACGTGCACAGTAAACTTAAATAATGACAGCAGCAACCTCATTGAACACCCAGAATTAAAAGCTACGATAACTGACAGTACTGGATCTCGCATAAATTTAACTCACTGCAATATCGGTACATGTAGTGCAAAATAAATTGAAATAGTCTTGTTTACAATAATACTATTTTGTATTGAAATGTTATATTACTTAAAATGTATATTGTTTCATTAATAAAATCATAAATAAATTTCGAAATTATTTTGACAGCATACGTAACAGTATAAAAGCGATCACAAATATGCTTCCTTGAGAATAAGGTATACATAAATAAAACTCCTCACTTCACCCTCACGTTACCATGTGTTTGTTATGGTGCATAAATTTTGTTTGCAAATTTGCAATACATGCACTTGTGAATATTTATTTTTTTCATAGTATAGCCGTATTTTAGTGCACATGAAATGCAATTTTATAGAGCATCGTCGTATTTTTTATAAAATTTATGTAATTTGGCAAGGAAAATGTAATTCTACTGTATTTACCTATACTGTTTACTACATGTCATTTTTATCAGTGTATAGTTGTCAGTTACATTTTATTCAGTAATATTATGATATAAGTAACAGCTTCTTTATTTTTGAAAATATGTATTTTGATATTCTGAATAATTGTAAAATGTGTTTCTTAAAACAATGAAAATATTAGAGAAGCTTTCTAACTCCATTAGTTAAAATTAGACAAAAAAATCTACATCGAGTTTCCCTATTTTGAATTAACACACGTTTTTATAATGCTGTTCGCATTTATAATTTTTATAACATAAACAAGCCCTTTTTGACCATTTTTAACATTGAAATGACTAATTAACTGATGACGTAACACACTATGAAGCAATTTGCAAATAAAGATATCCTTGTTATTATAGGAACGTCTCTAAACTATATTTGGGCAAAGCTAACACCATAATGTCATGTAAAATTATTACTTAGCCTTTTTTCGGAATCTCAAATTATTCATCTAATCTGACGTCTCATTGAAACTGCTGACGAAACCTTGTATGAAAAATACAATTTGCTATTAGTCGCTACTTTATTTTGTCCAGTATTTCATCAGAAACTTCGCACTGTCAATATTTCACCGATATTGTAATCTACATAAATTTAAATATAAAAATGGCGTTGTGTCCCAAATAAAATGATTCATGTTGGACAAACAAGACGCAAAAAACGGAAAAGTATTCTGGATAATCTGAAAAATGATATGTGATGGCGTTAATTTTTTTCATCGTATAATAAATAAAAAAACTCATATTCAGAAGGCCTAAGACAGAAAATCGAAAAAAAAATTACTCGACCTTTTAAATTGAAATAAATCAACCTAAAACCCCGATAATACGGTGCTCCGTGTTGATAATTTTTTAGTAACATCACAGAGTGTCCAACCATGAAAGGAGCAACGTTACACTTGCGTTGCCACATCACAGCTAAATGTTTGTGTTCTTTCATAAACAATCCTCTAATACGTGTATGTACGAAACCAATAAAGTCCAAGGAAGTAAATGAGCATGCTGAATTATTTATAATTTATTTTAATAATATTGCCATACAAAATGTTTTAGCTAAGTACAAGTTTAAATTAAAAGGAAGCAGTGGTATTTACCTGGTTGAATTTGCATTTCCAAATTTATAATCAAATCAGCACCCCATATGTTATCAAATAATAAGGTCAGAACACTAAATCACGTTGGAATATACAAAATATAACCTCAAATACACACACACACAAAGTTAGAAAGCCACTTCTTCGGCAAGAACAATTTCAAGGGAAGGTCTGCGATACGTATGAAAGCGAAACTATTACTATTAGGAAAAACGTACGTCGTACGTGTGGTAGGCAAAAGTTTACAGATTTATTTTAACTTTGGGATTGAGATTGTACTTCTGCTTGCATATTTACTCTTCATCTCTTCATCGAGATACAGCCGTTATTATTGCAATAGTTGTGATACTCCCTCTAAACAATTTTTGGTGATCTGTTCTTTAAATCTTTATTGGTAAGGGGAACAATTAAGGGCTTATGCCAAAAGTTGAAAGTAGATGTCATTACAATTACATCACAAGTTGTAAAGAGTCTATTACTAGCCAAAATTTTTAAATTTGGCAACGTTGCACCGAGGCGGTCACCAACTTGGTCTCGGAGCTGTATGATCCGGTCAGTGGTAGTCCGAAAAAAGGTTTAAATAATGACTGATTGATTTTTTTTTCAGCATAAATATGCATTATTTTTTTTTAATAGCGTCATCGAATTATACCTACTTATTTTTGCCTTTCTCCTCTTAAATGATATTGTGACTGAATCACCCTGTATATTAATTTAGGGTACAAGTATCGAAAACCTTCATATTACGATACATGATGAAAAATTTTAAAAAATTATTCGCCTTATTTTGCAAAAGAAGGTTTCAGGATCTGGTAAATCTTATAAATTCCACGTAAAAATATGCTACGTGTGTAATTAATAAATATAGATGTATGTTTGTTTCTCAAGATATCGTCCTAAAAAACATGTAAATTCTAGTCCAACGAAACCAAGAAGTTGTCGAAAAATTCCCAAAAAGAAAGTTTACATATACGCAACAGAGCTTTAAACAATAGACAATACAAATTAGAATACATCTCGGTGAAACTAATTCTTACCGTTTAGTAGCTTTCCAACTAATTTGTGCCCACTTAAAAAAATAATCAATGATTCCTAGAATGTTATTCCACATTGTTTTTATGCAAAGTTCTAATAGGACATGAATGAATTCATCGACAAACAATTTCAAGATTTGAATTATTAATAAGTAATAATATAATGAATAGCTCGTACATTTCCACGTAGAGCGTGGCCTTAAAATGTGTACATTGATATAGTATTAATGGGCCATACAGGTTATAGAAAGATCTTTTAGGAACACAATAAAATTTATTGCTAAATCGAAATCACTGTTATGGGATGATTTCAAAATATAATTGAACAGGTGATAATTTTAGTTATCGAAGAACTAAATTTCTGATTAACTGGAGTTTACCATGCCAAATAAGGAATAAACACAATAAAAGATAAAAACTAATTGTAAACTAATGTCTTGAGTCCCCCAAACAAAAATATCAATAGGGTTCATATCGGGTGATCTGGGTGGCCAAGGGTGACCTGGTTCTTGAGTGCCTCGTCCGATCACTTCATTACCGAATCATTCATTTAAAAACTCACGAGCAGTCAAACTAAAATGTGGGGCAGCGCCGTCATGCATAAACGACTTTTTTATCTTTCATAGCGAACATTATCAAGTACTTTGGGTAAAACGTTTTCAAAAAAATGTCTGTAGGGGATGCTACTGAAAGTTCTTGGTAAAAAGTAAGGCCCAATAAGGAAATTTCCAATAATACCCATCCATACAGTCAAAGAGAACTGATGTTGAAATCGAGATTCCATTATAGCATTAGGGTTTTCATCAGATCAAACGTGTTTATTGTGAAAGTTCATTATAGCATGTCTGAAAAAATTAGCCTCGTCAGTAAACAATATGCCAACGTCAACATTTTGTTAGATTTTTTGCAAAATCCGGTGGCAAAATTGTAGGTGACCAGAATAGTCTTGCGGCAGTAAGGCTTGAACCTAACCGTATGTGGTACGGTTATAACTGCTGATGAACGAACAAAACTAATTTATGATTTACTTTAAGATTTGCAGCAATCTTCTTGGTATTAGTATTTGGTCTTCGATTTCGTGTAGAAGGTCTTCCAGGAATTGGACCTTTCTGAAATGAGTCTGACGCCGAAAGACGTTGAAAAACATTCCTGAACATTATTGGATTTGGAGATGGATGATTTGGTAATCTTTCCATATAAATTCGCCTAGTTATCATTTCCATCTGCAAGGCCATAAATGTAAACCATATTGGCCATTTCAGCATTTGAATATGCATAAGCTATTATTTTTAAATACGCTTAATTTGACAATACACAATATTAAATAGGATGACGCCTTATTATTATTATTATTATTATGCATGACTTATGGCCACCCTAAGATATGTTTAAGTAATTGATCAAATAAATCAGTTTTGTTGTTAATCGGTTTGGAATACAAAAAAGTGTAAAGAAACAAACAAGATAATAGAATGACGCATATGATTATCTATTTTATTTGTAATATTATCCATTTAAAAGAGTCTGTAGCTTTTTAGGGGAGGCTCGGATGGAAAATTTTAATAAAACATCCACATCAAAAGAATAAAGATCACCATTTAATTTTGTCCAACGATTTTCAGTACAGCCTTATTTGATTTTTCATTTTTAGACATGTATAAGGCAACAACAAATTTTTAAGTGACTGTATGAGTTGAATGACCATTTTTTATTTTTTGAAAAAAAAAACCTGAAAATACTCAAAGAGCAACAACATATTCAAACTTATTTTTGGTGGCCGTATTTGATATTTCATTTTTAGACAAACGTATAAGGCAGTAAGAAGTTTTTAACTGACTATAAGTTAAATGGTCATTTTTTTAGTTTTTGAAAAAAATCTTTTCACCTTCTGAAAGTATTCAAAGAGCAATAACAAATTCAGACTTGTTTTTGGCGGTCTTATTTGATTTTTCGTTTTCAGACAAACGCATAAAGCAGCAACAAATTTTTAACTAACTATGAGTTGAATGGCCATTTTTTTTTTAATTAATATACCTGTAATATGGCGCAAAAATCGCTTTACTATCGTTCTTCGTTGAGTTCTATGATATACTAACGCAATATTACACTAGCAGCCACCATTTTTTCCGAAAACTGCAAAATTGAAAATGGTGTTACAAATTAGCACCAAAATATCCAGACTTGTTTTTGGCGGTCTTATTTGATTTTCCGATTTTAGATGTAGGTATAAGGCAGCAATAAATTTTTAACAGAGCTGAAGGGCCAATTTTTTTATTTTTATTTAAAAAAAAACTATGCACCTTCTGTGTTCTAAACTACTAAACGTCTGCTTCTGGAATCTTCGCGATTATTATTTTTGATGTTTTGTTCCTTATAAATGACAGTATGATATAAGGACCCACATGGACTGCTTTCACTTTCATCAAGTAGGTTAAACAGCGTGCACGCTAGAAGTTCGAATCCGATTTCATTATTTCCACGGTGGTCCATATCGGCACATCAGATATCTATGTTAAAAGGCCATTTAAAGCTAAGTTTCTGCAATTGTCGTTTCCAGGAACGGTCTCCGCAGCTATAGTGTTAAAATTTACATTGGGAGATAAAACCAAAAGTGGCTGAAACATAGCGGATATATTTTTTTAATTAGTTTAGAGCTAGTTTATTCACAGCTGGGACATCGGTATCGATCAACGATTTATTTAAAATACGCCAAATATCTAAAATCTCGCTCTGCCGAGCTGAAAATCCTGTTAATTAGAGCTAAAAGCAAAATCATGATCAATACAAGTTAATGTTTCTGAGAGGCTATGAATACATTGGGCTGTAATCTAAGTTGGAGGGTACTTGAAATGGGAGCTTTAATGTGTTTTTGTTATCGCTCTATTTATTGCCTTCCAATGCTTTAGATGTCTTGTGTGAAAACGGTGACAAAATGTTTCGTTTAAATTAATTTATTTCAAACGTGTTGAAGATAAAAAGGTGGTTGGCTTTATTAGTTCAATTTATCTCAATTGCATTTGTAATTGTAAATGTATGACATTAAATATCCTGATAAATGATAGTTTTTACTTTGTGAGTAAGTTATTTTATGAACTAAGTCAGTAAAGTGATTCTTTACTGACGTGGTGCATGCAAAATTTTATCCCCAATCGTAAAATTTCATAATTTAAAGAAATTG
The DNA here is from genome assembly GCA_037114965.1 of Monochamus alternatus. Lineage (NCBI taxonomy): Eukaryota > Metazoa > Arthropoda > Insecta > Coleoptera > Cerambycidae > Monochamus > Monochamus alternatus. The sequence continues at coordinate 10,990,089 of CM073434.1, read as the reverse complement.
AGATATTATAACTTATTTTATTATGACAAATTAAACAGAAAAATAACAAACACAAATCAAATCAACTTATTTTTTGCTATATAGGTATTAAACGTGAACGTACACACTGATGAATTCCAGAAATCGGAGTTTCAATTGAAAATGTTTGATTTCATTTTTTAAATATCCTCTCAAAAAAAAAGGTCAAATGATTTAAAGTCAGGAGATCGTGACGGCTATGGTAACGGTCGTCTAATCTCTTGGTATTAATGCTTGGCCACTATGGTACGGATATAATTGAGCCTCGTGCATGATACGCCACACTGCTGCAGTACGCCGTGGACATCTGGCACCTCCATCTCTTCCATGTTTCGGTTTCAAATTTCTCTCGCGTTGCCCTACACTTGCACTCACTGTGCATTTACCATTTTTAAGGTGGGAAAATCGGTCGTGGGGCGTTTGCAGATCTAAATATTTTAAATAATAATAATAATATCTCTACCCCTCATTCTAATCACAGGGATTAGCCCAGAAGTCGGAGACTTGTGCGGGAGAGGGGGCGGCATATTATTATTAAGCAGGCCGCATTTGCGCCCAGGAACGACTTACGTTGGTAGACCCTAACCACTATTTAGTGCAGGAATGAGGAAAACCTGGAAAACCTCATTAGTTAGGGGGGTAGTCAAATATCAACCGGTATCAATCTTTCACATTGACCCAAGCCAACATTCTTCCACCCTACGATACCCACAGAGAGAGCGCCAAACCTCTCCACGAATATAGCTTATATACGGTCTACCGGCAGCTGGGCTCGAACCAACACCGATCTAGTCACCTCGATTCAAGTACTGACGCCTTAAACCGCGCGACCACTGACCGACTAATTCGAAATTCTAATTCGACCGAAATAATTCTACAAGTTTTACTTTTTCTTCAAACTCTGAAGTAATCACAAATATTCGAGGCCTGTTGGTCTTTGTTTTACCTGCATGAACAACCAAAATTGTTTTTTTTATGATGTATGTCACTTACTTTTAAATTCAAAAGTTATTTATTGCGTAAAGCCCCAGCAGTGCCAAACACAAAAGAAATCTAACATAATTACTACGTTTATATCAAATTATTTTTGAGAAGTTAGCATAAATTATCTTCATCATCGGGTAGATTTCATCTGGGGAATTTAGTAAAAATTTAAGTATTTTTTCTTGTGAAAGAGTTTTGGATTTTTTTTGGAATATGATTTATTTCTTTTTGTTTTAAAAAAGCCATAAGTTTTTTTTATATTTACTAATGTCAAGGCCATTTTTTGCTGAAAGTGTTGCTCTCACCATGGAATAATACGACCAATTGAATTAGAATACTGTTTCGATTATATTTTTCCCGTGTTTCTTGCACCATTCCATGAATGTGTTATACTGGCAATTGTATTTTTCGACTGATTTTTGTGGTACAACTTTGAAACACGTTTCTAACGACTGCGGCGTGCACTGACGTCACGTCTTCTTCCATCATTTTCTATAAATAATTGACGTCAATACTTTTACTTTTGCCGCTGTGACAGCGACAACCGTTTTCTGTTTAATGTCATACAGTAATGACTATGTTGTACGTCAAACACCTCAGAAATATTTGACGTCGTTAATATTATGATGCCGAATACCCTGTATATTCCGATGTAAATTCCAAAACGGATTTTTTTCCATAAATATAATAAAATTTATGCATATTAAGAGTGATCCTTGAACCACATTATACCTTTATGGCTATAATAAATCTATTTTTCCCCTATAAAACCACACCCATAAAGACTGCGGACCATAAACACTATATATATTTTACAAAGTCGTGTAGGTTTCGTTGTTTACCATATCCATATTTTTAATATTAATAATTGTATATCACAACAGTAATTAATTGAATTATTTATTGTTAAATCCTTATACATAAAGCTGGTCGGTGCTTAAAAAATTAATCATATTTTTAAATAGACAGAAGCGTATAAATTGTAAAAGCAGCGTGCGCTGTCTATACTCTTGATGTATGTGTGGCATTGTTGGGAATATACATACGTTTTAGGATACGACTCACTTATTTAATCTAAAGCTTCTACTAATTTGAATATTTTAACATAGCAAACAGACAGCAATAGAAAAAATCCATTAGAAATATTAGAATTATTATCTCTTTTTCATAATGCCGATACACTTGGAAATATTCCCGAGGTATGAAATGAGAAATATTAATTTATTCGGTTGTATATCGTCCCGAGATATCTGTTTCAACAGTTCAGAGTATGGAATTCAAATAATCAATTTTTCGTTTTATTATTCTTTCATCATTCAAAATGTCATGTCCTTTTTTAATCGATCTGGAATCTGGAAACTCATAAATTGCCCCGACGAGACAATGGCAATTCAGAACATACTTGGCCTCGTATTTCGCTAAGAAAAACGTTGGATATACATTTTTGTTTTATACAGAGTGTCCGGTGCCTTTATATTGCTGCATCATTTTGTATTCCACCAAACAAAACGTAATAATTGTTTCAACATATTTTTTGCCAGACCCCTTATTTTTAATATGTCTCATATCTTATGTGTAATACGTTCCTATTTCTCATATTATATCGTTAGGCATTATTCATTATGAAAATGGACACAGGGTTAACTGTGTAGGTTTGAAGGTAAAATATGACGATTTAACCCTACTTATTTATATACAAAAATGTCTCCCTTAAAAGATACAGGGTGTTAAAGTTGAACTTTGTTTAGAATATTTTATTATTAATTTTTCTGTTAACATTTTTAAATTTCAAATTACAAAGGAACAATTTGTAATGTTCTAACTTGCTCTAAAGTGGTCTATCTATCTTATTTTATGCAGAGTGTGTCTGAACATAGGGCTAGCTAGATATATCATGTTTACACAAATAAAGGTTCATGGTCAGTGTAAATTTGTTTATTAAGGAACAACAAGGATTTAAGAAACATATTAGTTATTAAACAGAAGATTTAAACTAAAATTTAATTGAAAAGCGTAATTTTAACACTTTAATTTACTAATTCAACATTTGAATTACTCCACTTGTCCACCTGCCACCAACCAATAAAGAATATTTGATATGAAAAATTTGTTATTATTGCCTAATTTTTTTCAGCCATATTTGTAAGACGTCTTTTCAGTTAATCCATATTCTCAATTGAATCGAAATAAACGTCGTCCTTCATAAATCTGACGTCCAATAGACTAAAATCGGGGGAGAGTGGTGGCCACTGTCAACAATAGTTGCGTCTCTTCCACATCCAATTTATCGATTTGGAAAAACTAAACTTTAATATTGGCTATTGTGGTTTAATTTTTCAAAATCGATGAATTGGATGTAGACGAAATGTAACTATTCAGTGGCCACCATACTCCCCCGATTTTAGTCCATTAGACTTCAATGTTTGAGGATTTATGAATAATGACGTTTATTCCGAAACATTGAGAATATTCATCAACTGAAAAGACGTATTACAAATTCGGTTAAGAAACTTAAGCAATAACCACAGTTTTTCAAATTATCTGATATTTATGTAAAAGTCATATGAACCAATTAAAATTGGTGAACTATAATGTTAAAGTTATAGTTTTAAATTAAATTTTAGTAACTCGTATGTTTCTTGAATCCCTGTTTTTCCTTATTAAACAAATTTGCATTGGCAAAAAACAATTATTTGTGTAAAATTGTACATCTGGCTAGCCCTTTGTTGAGACACTCTGTAACAAAATAGGTTAGAACACTTTAGAGGAAGTTAGAACATTACAAATTGTTCCTGTGTAATTTGAAAATTAAAAATGTTATTGAGGGCAACTCATTTTATTGCGACGTTGCATACTCAAAAATTAACAGTTTTACGAAAAATTATCAAGAATAATAAAATATTCTAAACAAAATTCTACATTACATTATAAAAAAATTGTCTGTAGGCGTATGTCAGAAAAAAAATAGGGGATAAAATTACCCCTTCCTCCCGTCTTTACGTTTATTTTTTAGGCATCATTTACAATAATACCCTTGAAGATTTGGTTAGAAGTGAGAAGAAGTAGCTCTATAAAATTTTATAGCAATTCGAGAAAACCTGAATAAATTTTAGCAAAAAAGAAAACAAAAAAAAAACAATTTTAAAAGTTCAACTTTAACACCTTATATATTTTAAGGGAGGCATTTTTGTATGTAGGTAAGTAGGGTTAAATCGCCATATTCTGTAACACCTTGTACAAATATAAAAAGCAATTATGTAATAAAGTAGCAAATCATTCCCAGAAAACAATCCCATTGAGTGATACTATTGTTAAGTTTAATTTTGTTGTGTCTTGAATAGTTATTATTATCTAATAATTTATCAAAATTAATATGCAGGTACTTCGAAAACTTATGATTCATTTTTAAATTGAACTAATAGTGACATCTACTTCGATGTTATTGAAAAATTTTACGATGTTATTATATTTAAATTTATTGATTGGTTTTACCATTAACAGAATAAACCGCAGTTGACGCCAGTTGTATATTTGTAAACACTGGAATGTAAATTATTTTTTATATACCAATAGAATTATTCCGGTCACAAAATAGTTTTCCATTTCTACAATTTGAAATGACGTTCTAAGTGTTTTCCTAAGAAAATATGTGAAAATATTTTAAATTTAGACATAATTGTGAAAGGTTCTTACAAATTCACATACTGTGTGCGTGGTGTTCTAGGGAATTTTTTATATACATTATAAGGTATTCTTTTAACTCTTTAATTATTAAAGGAACGCTAAAATTGATTGTTTTTTCTAACACTTTGTGGTGCAGGTGACAGTTTTTCAAATTTTGAAACAATTGAACTGTTCAAGTTTCGCTTTCTATCAACAATAATGCCAACGTTAAACCGTCAAAATATTTAAGCACGTTTGGCTGTCAATACTTCTGAAACTTTTTCTTATACCAAAAAAAAATCTCAATAAACTAAGACTCAAAATATGCAAAACGATATACTGGGGTGTTGAAATCCAAAAAATCTGTCAGAAGAGAAAAGAGCATATATAGATTTAGAATTTATATCAATAATCGCATTATGACCGTAAACATGTTTTGAATATGTGACAACGTTGCACAACTAGTATGTCAGGTGTTTCAACATAATAATCACAACTACCCCTAAATATACTTACCGTGAATGCTTTTTTAGACATTTTCTCATAACGGAGAATAAAGTTCGAGTAATTATAATAAGTGTTCAAAACAACTGATGTTGCTTGCGGAACATGTTCATCATACAAACGTCGTCTCATAGCCATATATTTTTGTCGTGTAAAACAGTATATAATTACTAAATGTCCCATTTTTGTTTATGTACGTTCACAGACATCAAGTAAACATGAAGGACAAATATACGAAACACACTAGTCATAATACGAAAGAAGAACGTATGTGTACTCGCCTAATCAGTACCGTTTTTTACTGTATTAGAAAGGTATTTTAAGCTAATATAAATCAAATATCCTACAATTCCTATCAATGAAGTCATATGTATGTTCTCTGATACCAAACATCTAGGCATGCTAATGAACAATTCCACAGACAAAGCTCTATTCAATAATTATCTAAAGAAATTAATCTAATTTACTAACCTGCTTTAATGAAACACTCTATAAATATCTAACTTCACTTTTTGGGAGTGGGAACACGACAATTCAACAACAATAGATGAGATCTGACCTATTTCTGCATTTTTAGGATTGCTTCTTCAGGTGGCCTCCTTTAAATTGAATCAAATATCTAACTATAAAAATTAAAATTATTTGAAGTTAAATATCGACAATGACAAAACGTGACAGCCTGTCAATGAATTAAATATGACAATACCTACTTGAATAATGTTCACCTTTTATGTAAAAGTTTTTATATATTTTTAGGTATTAATAACATTGTGTGAAACTAACTACTCAGTGGACAAAAGCCCCAACCTGCGTTGAATTACACCCACAATATCTACCCATATATTCCTTATTATTAGCTTTTGTAACATTTTTTACTGTATTAGAAAGGTATTTTAAGCTAATATAAATCAAATATCCTACAATTTCTATCAATGAAGTCATATGTATGTTCTCTGATACCAAACATCTAGGTATGCTAATGAACAATTCCGCAGACAAAGCACTATTCAGTAATTATCTAAAGAAATTAATCTAATTTACTAACCTGCTTTAATGAAACACTCTATAAATATCTAACTTCACTTTTTGCATAATAGTTACTCTTTTGAAGGTACCAGTCTCAGTTATTGTAACTTTGGTGCTAGTTGGGATTAGTATGGAAACATATTTACGATACAAAGCAAGTAACAGCTTACAATGTTGTCACATGTTACAAAATGTTTACAGTTTGAAGGATTTTTTACGAATCATTGTATTGTTTACGTCATTAATTCTGATATAAAAAACAAATTACATTAAAAGGGCTTTTCTCAACCATAATTGTCCCTTAATTGGTAATTTCGAAGCACAGTTTTGTGTTTTATACTATATATTTGAAACATATTTATAGAAAAACTGTTTTTTGTTACTGTAAATCAAAGTGTACCAAAATAACTATCTTAATAAGTTCATACAAATACTTGACTACATCCATTCAAATTTCCCCGTAGATATAATAGAGATAATGAGTCTAGACCTCTCATAAATTCTTCCTCCGTTTACTTTATTTTGAAATAACGAACAAAGCGAAACGGGCAATTAACGTTCTTTTACCACAAAAAATAAATGACACGGGCAATTTACCAACGTCCAGAGGTACATTATACACCATCAGCAATGAATAATATTAATAGTGACCTGTCTATAGTGTCTATACCCCGTATCTTTCCTCTTTCTCGGCGTATTGTGTTTTAAGAAATAAGAATACAAGATACGTTTGGTATGGTGCATACCATCTCTCGATCTCACCATACATTCCATATTAATTTAAATATTATTTCAGTTGAGGCTAGAGGCCGAGACGGGGTTTTTATCTTCGATTTGAATAAATTGAATTTGAACGGCTATCTAGTTGCAATTTATCATCAATAGAGTTCGATGTGGGTAATTTATGAGGAAACTGATGCGTAAAAAAGCTGTTATGACTAATCTGAAAGTGTGCTCACAAATCTCGGAAGGCTATCGAACTTTTAGGAGTATTTGTTCGGGTCCGGCGTGTGATCTTTATCAATATGGAGCAAATCTGGGACGATTTGCGTCCAAGACAAAGCACTTGGAATGATAAATGGTCGAGGACACACGCAAAAAATGGTACATTAAATATAGGCAACAAGTTTTAGATGCAATGGTGGGAACTGCCATAAATCATACAGAATGTCTTGAATATAAGTGCCTTTCTTTCGTTGTATGACCAAACAACATATAATTGACTAAGCAACAGTGTTAGAGTTATGACAGCAAACATATGAATATCTGACAACGTCGCGGACCAATCATGTCAGATGTTTCTATATAATAATTATAAGTACCCCAAAACATTCTTTCTATCAATGGTTTTCTTAAAACTTTTCTCACAAAGCATAAAGTTTGGAATAGTTATAAATATTCAAAATTATTCCACCAGATTTTTTAGGAAGACTTCAATTATTTGTTTCATTAATACTGAAAGAAAAAACAAATTACAACAAATTAAGTAGGTACATTAATAGTATATTGTTATATTAGGATTAAAAGTGTCACTTTTGTGGCGAGCAAATTGCGAAACAAAAATAATATAATAATAATCGGACTAAAACATGATATTTTTTCTTCAACCGAAATCCCCCATTCAATTATTAATTTGTGCTTTGAAATTATTCAAACTAAATTTGGATACCTAATAAATAAAGGCAAGTAAGGAAGTAGCATATATCGATCGTAGTCATGGATATTTTGTCAAACATTAGTCGCCATATTGCTAATTGAGTTTATTTGTGATTGTTTATGGTTCAATTTGTTGAAAAGTCTGTAAAAATGGAATTTAGGTGTACCTGAGGAGATACTGGAGTGTGCGTTAAGAGGGTTCTTTGAATCTTCTTCCAAAGAAATCTCGCGACATTCAAGAATGTGTCTACCAACGTTTTATGGATTGGGGCAAAGAAAAAAATATTAAGTCCTAATATTGGGGATTGCAGGCGCATGCCGTTCTGATGAATTAATCGATTTAACCATTGACAATGTTGAAGTTTTTATATATTTTTAGGTATTAATAATATTGTGTGAAATTATCTACTCAGTGGACAAAAGCCCCAACCTGCGTTGAATTACACCCACAATATCTATCCATATATTCCTTATTATTAGCTTTTGTAACATTTTTTACTGTATTAGAAAGGTATTTTAAGCTAATATAAATCAAATATCCTACAATTCCTATCAATGAAATCATATGTATGTTCTCTGATACCAAACATCTAGGTATGCTAATGAACAATTGCACAGACAACGCTCTATTCAAAAATTATCTAAAGAAATTAATTTAATTTACTAACCTGCTTTAATGAAACAAACGCTCTATAAATATCTAACTTCACTTTTTGGCAGTGGGAACACTACAATTCAACCACAATAGATGAGATCTGACCTATTTCTGCATTTTTTAGGATTGCTTCTTTAGGTGGCCTCCTTTAAATTGAATCAAATATCTAACTATAAAAATTATTATAAAAATTAAAATTATTTGAAGTTAAATATCGACAATGACAAAAAGTGTGTTGCTTTATATTCACTTAGATTGGTAGAATGTCCATTATTTCTCAAATATGTTAGTGGAAAGTGTCATGGAATGGTGGTCGGTATTAAGAAAATCAGTGGCAAAATTTTTGAAGCTGTACAACTGAGAAGAGTACAGTGGACATGCATTACGACGAACCTTTGCTACCTTTTTAGTTAACGGCAGTGGTGAACTCATTTTTCTTAAAAGACACGGCGGATGAAGATCGCGCAATGTGGCGGAAGGCTACATTGACGATTCACTTTTGAATAAAGAAAATATTGCGAAAAAAATACTGAAAGTTGATAGTTGATGATAAACCAAGCACCGATGTCATTTCTGATTTCACAACATCCAAAAATAATATAACTGTTAATGAAAACGTGTTGGACTGCTTTGAGAACTGCTCCAAGAATGAGGGTAGTGACAGTTTCAGTGGTTTATTTAATACTTGTTCAACTTGATTCACCTTTTTAATCTAATTATTAAAATTGTCAACTTTAGCTTCTAAGATTAAACGTGAATACTTTTGTTGATAAGATACCATTTTTTTCTCAGTAAGGAAAATGTCATAGTTTTGTGACGATTAGAGCGGTTGCTTAGTTTCGTATTCTATATTTGTAGTTGTATTTTGATCTTTGAATTGTATTTGTAGTAAAATTATTCGTTTTAGAAATTTTTTTCATAAGAGCCTTATGTCCCTCTTGATTAGATATCGAGTAAAAAATAGGTTTGACAACCCTACATGCACGTAGTTTTCTTTACAATATCTGATTTATACATTGATATCTAGTAGGTTTCAATCATTTTGCATTTGATAACAATTCATGGTTGTTAATATTATCACTGGTCTAAATGTCCTACCAAAATAAAAATAATATTTTCCACATTTTTGCGTTCTGTTTAATGGACGCAATATTATGTATCTAGATGATAAAAAAATATAGTTCTTGCCGCCTTATCCATATAAATTAATTGCTTGTAATGGATCATTTTCATGGCCTCCTACAATTCCAAAATTATATCCGTTGAATTTCCATTTATGGGGACATATTATGAGGTAATTGGTGCGCAGGGTGTTTCAGTTTTAAATTAACAAACTTTAGTAAGGATTTTCCTCTATGTGGACACGATATTTGTTGCGAGTTGTAAACTAAAATGGGTTCAGTATCCTTTTGTGAGACACGTGATCTTAAGTTAAGAGAGAATGAAATAGAAAACGTGCGGCAAAGACAAAAAGATGTCTTATTCTTTGTTGTAACTAATTTGTTCTATAAACGTATTTCAATATTCATATTTAACTTTGCATTTTTTTTATTCACAAACTTTTTAGTTCAATGTATATTTTAGTCTAGATCATTACCTAACTATTAAAATTATTATAAATAACCACAAGGCGCAATTTTGCAGATAAATTATACATGCGGATTTTTTTTATTCTGTGGTAAACCAATGCAAGCATGCGCAGATATCAACAAACTGTCAATGATGGGTGAATATAGGTAAGTCTCTACATAATCATTTATAATTGTATGCAAGGTTGTGATACCATGAGAAATTGTTGTTAGCATTATGTCGCTCATGATTCGCAACCACACCTTTCCCACGCCAATGATGTGTCTCGCAACGATCCAGACATACATATAAACGCAGATGGCACAGCTCTAGCTTTTATGCCTGTGAAATTTTTACATTTTTAAGCAACCTGTACAAAAAAACGTCCAATATTCCATTTGCTTTGCAGGATCTTTTAGGAATAAATTTCATTGCGACCCATGCGTAGTAAATTAATGTTCTAACAAGAGTTAAAAATGCCTGTCAGAAACCAATCACCTTAATGCTCTCCGAGGACTCTTGACCTTGAGAAATTAAAATTCAAATTTTTTGATATATAAAGGATAGGAACTCGTTTTGTAAATTAGTAATATGTAAAGTCCCTCTTGTTAGACAAATTCCAATGGAATCTTGATGAAGTTATTAATCTTTAAAGACACATATTCTCTCATACCACTCGATATGATGCGTTTTAAAATTGATATAAAACCATTTGATTACACGGAAAATGATCTAATCTGTGTTTAGGTATAATAATAATATACTTCAAATTTTAAACTTCATTCAAGTGTATGTGTACTAATTCAGTAATAAAGTATATTTGACACAAATCTTTACATATTCTGACACTTAATTCAACACTTTTCCTTCTTAAAATTACACTAAATTTAAGATTTACTTAAAAGAATGATTTTAAATTATAGAATAGGTTATTATTGCTTAAATTATAGGTTTATAAATTAGAACAAATGAAATTATTAATATTTTGTAATAAATGTCATACTGTAAAACTTAAAATGCTTGCAAAATGATAATATTTAGAGATTATATTTAATACAACACTTGCGGTGATCATTACCAAAACCATAGAGACACAATTGTAGTATTATTTACTATAAATAGTATTAAATTTGTGTGTGGAGGTGGACCGTCAGGTTTAGCATATGGCCCAAAGATGGGGCCATGTTACATAACGTCTACTTAGGTTTCCTTCTGTCGGATAAGTTGTCGGTTGCCTCGCCTCCCATGGCATACTGATTAGAGCCAACAAGTTCAAATGTGGTAAAAGTCTGGTGTACCGCTAATGGATAACTTTGACAGTTTGCTGTAAGTCTTTTCTTATATAAATAATTAAATACTACTGAGTGAGTAATATGTAATTATTTATATTGGGTGGATATAGTAGAAACTACTATAGAATGGAATATAGTTATAGCAAGAATACTGAAATACTAATTATGTACAGTTTAATTTTTGCTTAATGCCATGTTATTATTTACTTTCTTCACAATTATTTAATATCATTTCAAATATTTGCAGTAATTCTTTCAAGTCACTTAAAACTTTATTATGAGAACAATAACTGTTGATATTTTAAGCTAATATAAATCAAATCTCCTACAATTCCTATCAATGAAGTCATATGTATGTTCTCTGATACCAAACATCTAGGTATGCTAATGAACAATTCCACAGACAAAGCTCTATTCAATAATTATCTAAAGAAAATAAACTAATTTACTAACCTTCTAATGAAGCACTCTATAAATATCTAACTTCACTTTTTGGCAGTGGGAACACGACAAATTCAACCACAATAGATGAGATCTGACCTATTTCTGCATTTTTAGGATTGCTTCTTCAGGTGGTCTCCTTTAAGTTGAATCAAATATCTAACTATAAATATTATTATAAAAATTAAAATTATTTGAAGTTAAATATCGACAATGACAAAAAGTGACATCCTGTCAATGAATTAAATATGACAATACTACTTGAAAAATGTTCACCTTTTATGTAAAAGTTTTTATATATTTTTAGCTATTAATAATATTGTGTGAAACTAACTACTCAGTGGACAAAAGCCCCAACCTGCATTGAATTACACCCACAATATCTACCCATATATTCCTTATTATTAGCTTTTGTAACATTTTTTTACTGTTTTATAGTTAGATGTTTGATTCAACTTACCACCTGAAGAAGCAATCCTAAAAATGCAGAAATAGGTCAGATCTCATCTATTGTGGTTGAATTTGTCGTGTTCCCACTCCCAAAAAGTGAAGTTAGATATTTATAGAGTGTTTCATTAGAAGGTTAGTAAATTAGTTTATTTTCTTTAGATAATTATTGAATAGAGCTTTGTCTGTGGAATTGTTTATTAGCATACCTAGATGTTTGGTATCAGAGAACATACATATGACTTCATTGATAGGAATTGTAGGAGATTTGATTTATATTAGCTTAAAATACTTTTCTAAAACAGTAAAAAAATGTTACAAAAGCTAATAATAAGGAATGTATGGGTAGATATTGTGGATGTAATTCAACGCAGGTTGGGGCTTTTATCCACTGAGTAGTTAGTTTCACACAATATTATTAATACCTAAAAATATATAAAATAACTGTTGACTCGAGTACTTCATATTTTCTAAATAAAACAATTCTTCAAACAAACATAACTTTATCTCATATTAAGTATAGTAGTTTTCTTAAATGAAGAATATATAATCTTATTATACAAGAATAATTTAATCTTTCAATAAATTATTACTATAGTTGAGAAATAGTGAAACTAAGCTAGCGTTGAAATAAGTGTATTATCTTGATATTATGTTTGCAGATGATCTTAAAATCTATTGTGGGATAAATTCAGTGTCAGATTGTTTAATGCCACTTCAGTTGTCGAGTGATGCGCAAAGAATCATTTACAAGTTAATATTTCAAAGTGTAGTATGATTACCTACTGTAGGAGAAAAGAATTAATATTGTTTCATTATATGATTGATTCGAAGAAGATTATGAGGTGTTATGAGATTAAAGGAGTTTTATATGTAAATTTTCAACGAATTTCATAGCTGTTTGTTGAGACAGTCTAAAAAAAATCTGAGTAAGTTAGAAAGAATATCTCCAGGCAGACAAGTCATTTAGAATAAGATAAAATAGCATAATTTTCACTCATTAAGTTTTATCATAAAATCTCCTGAATTTTACAAGTTGCACATTGAGAAAATTGTTTACGACATTATAAACGTTATCACATCCCGCAGAATCAAGGTACAAATTCACGGTTTTTCATGTGGTCTAGTACATTTTCCCTTCAAAAGTTAAATGAAATGATTCATTTTCAGCATTATATTTTAGTATTACGCTAATAAGAACCTCTACCTATCGGGTGTATTTTTTTGTGCATTTTAGATACGATTATTTGTCCTTGAAACGCCAGGGCATTTATTTTGATTCACGGTTATCATATTAACAAGACTGTATCAGACGCTTATAAAATGTTAGGTTTTCTTCTCAGAAACTGTAGATTTTCGAAATTGTGCTACTTTAAAATTATTGTATTTTAGTTATGTCCAATCTGTTCAACGGAGGTTTTTAAAGTACCTTTTTTGTAAGTTGGATAGTGTTTACCCCATGAGGGGCATTAATAATTCTTTACTTACTAACCGTTTTAATATTCTATCTTTGGAGAACAGGCGAATGATAAATTCGATAAAATTTTTGTATAATTTGCTACAAAATATAATTAATTAATTATATAACAAAATGTATTTACTTGTCACTGTTCAAATCTAAATTAAGCTGCCTTTATCTATATATTACATAATTGGCACTATATTACAATAAAAATGTAATTGATAAAAGTAGAAGCCTAAGAACAGTGTATAATAAACTAATTTACATTTATTTAAGTGTCACTGACATTCATGTTTTACATGATTTTAAAATGTTTAATCGGTACCTACTGTTTTCTTAATTATAATTTTATAGACTATACTACATACATACATTATACATACACATTATACATACTACATTATATACTACATATGAGAAAATATGTTTGTACTTCACATTAATCATGATGACAAAAGGATTAGCCTTAAGTAAAAATAAATGATGTTCAACAAATAATTTAATCCAAATTAACACAAATCAGTAATCATAATCGTTGAGATTTTGATTTGTCTTATTAATTCTTAAAAATTTAAGACGAATCTAAATTTTATAATGATGTATTTGTGCTCTCAGTATTTGTAAAACTAATTGCTTATTAAATTTGTAAAAAGCAATATAGGATATTTATTATCATATTTCCGCCTATTAATTAATTAATAGACCTCTAATATATGTTTTCCTTTTCAATCTTAAAATTAAATTGTAATGACCTTCGTATTTATATTTATTTAATTTGCAAATCGAGAGAAAATAACAATTCACGGAAACATTCTTCTAGGATAGTCCTTTTTTTTATAAAATACGTAAAACTGATTAAATTGCAAATCATTATACTCAGAGCTCATGAAGACTGAATTAAAGTGATAATAAAATTTTCATAAAATACACTGAGAGAAATATCTTTTAACATTTAGTAGATACTGATTATTCCCAGGAAAATGTCTGAATTAAATAGGCTAGAAAAACAATTTTGCTGAAGGAATCTACTAAGAGTTAAAAAGTTTTTTTTATAACTTTTGATTTATTTCGACAATTTCACCTTATTAGAGGTAGATTTTGTAATTTTTCATCATAGCATAAATTTATATTGAGGCTGGTAGGATTTCATACGTATTAAGTAGATATATATTATTTGAAACTTGAGTATTAAAAGTTTTAAGTTGGTAATAAATTTAAAATCGCATTTTTGAAGCTGCTACTAACTCTGGTGGTGTCCCGATCACCTAAACATCAGCATCACTGTCAATTTTGAATTATTTTTGAAATATATTTTGGCATTTATAGGTACTAAAAGGAATTTGGCTTTTATCACAACAATAAAGAAACAGTAATTGTTAAAGAAACGATTTAATAAGCAATTAGGTTGAAATGAAGAAATGTTAGGTATGCATTAATACAAATTTCGTAGTACAGTTGTAGTTGTTGAACAGTTCTTCCCGTTATATTACGTTATTCAGCTGGCAGTACCAACATAGGCCTATAATAGCAACTAAAATTCACGAATTCTGTGTTAAATCAAGCAAATACTTGCATATGTTAAAAATGCTGTCGGATTAGCGATCAACCATCGTCGTACAAAACATCAGAATTCAATTTTACATTTGCAAATAGCTCTCAAGACTTCACCATTACTTGCACAAACGTAGTTGATGCTGAAAGTTTTAAAAACGCGGACGTAAGTAAGGTGGGACGTGGTGTGTTACAAATTTCAACTAGTTACATAAATTCATATACATGTTGACCTAATATTTAGCCAAGACTATTAACTTAATGTATAATTATTATAAATATCACATGTGGTCGGTCAACGACTCACTCAGTGGCATTTCAGATCGGTTGCCATAAAAATTAAAAACGTGTGAATTTATGGAAACAAGACACTAACACATACTCACTCGAATCAGGAAATGCCCTCCCACTGTTTTATAGCTTTGCCTCTAGGCTCAATTTTTTAATAAACGCGTTTAATGAACATACAACTAAGTTCTGCTGGTAGCTTTGGTTGAAACTTCGTTTGTTATATCCTCTAGCCGGCCATGAAATGTTCAAACACCGAATTATTTTCATACAAATTGATGTGTGTTTTTTTTTTTTTTCAAAAACATCGTATATTATCTTTCACAACAAGGTAAAAATAAAAGTGTCTCGCCAAAAAAATCATAAAACGAATAATTTTTCTACATATACATTACAAATATAAAAATACAAATTCAATATGACCTATTAAGGATTGGGACACTCTTTTAAAAAAAATTTTAGACGCGTGATTTTAATATTTTTTTTATATACAGGGTGAACCTTAAATAAGTACGAAAAATATTTTAAGCAGCAGTTCACTGTGTAGTTTTTTTTACATTAAAGTCAAATTTTAAATAAATTTCGTGATTTTTCAATAGAAGACTTGTTGAGGATCACTAATCCGACTCGTATATTAAGATTTTTAAGAGTTATGGTGTATGTGTATTCCACAACGTTGCCAATGATACACTAATATCTTAGAATATACTTCAAGAACTTATAACTAGAATTTTTAGACATCTCAAAGAATAATTGAATATTTTTATTTGTAACAATATTAATGACCACCTTCCTCCCTTTTCCATTCCTATATCTCACCAATAAAATATGTCCTTGTATCTAAGAACATTAAATTGAAAGCATATACCAAATTGTCTACTCACAGTTATCCAAACTTTGGCCATTATCCATTTTTACTAGACTCCAACTGGTCACAATACGTTATCGTTATCACTGATTATCACTACTTAACAAATAAGTATGCTTTTTAGCATGTCAACATTTTCACTGTTTGAATTATGCGCCATATTTTATTTAATTACTGTTTTCATCAAAGAGATTAATTAAATATACAAAACATTTAAGAGAACAACGGCTCGTGAAAATAATAAAACGATTTAAATACGTTTTATACCTTAGTGCCTCAACAGATGCATCAAGCAGTACATTACTTAAAGAAACCATTAACTTTGTTCGGTTTTAGAAGATGCAAAAGTATCTCATATTAACTTTCAATTTACGTGTATTGAAATTATCGAACCCCTTTCCACAAATATTACATGTTTTGTTTCCACTTGTATCTTGCCTTTGCCACATCTTATTCCTTTGCCCTGGACCAGACAGACCAGTATAATAACCTCTTCGTCGACCTCGACTATCAATCCTAGAAGATGAGGTTGGTGCCGGACATTTCGCCTACTGTCCGTGACACCTACCTGTTACCTGTGCCTGTCACACCAGCTTCTTTTTAGAAAAACATAGAGAAACGTCAACGATCGTAGGAAATTTTATTGTTCGCTAATAAAACCTGTGGACACATAAACCTAAATTAAATTTTCAAATTGTTGACCATTTACTGCCAAACAATGGGCCAGACGAGAAAAAATTCTTGTTGTACATTTTCAATAAGATTATTCGGCTTAGTGACATATACTTTGCTTTTTACATATCCCCAAAGGAGAAAATCTAGTGTGTTAAATCTGGCGATCTGGCGGGCCATTCCTAATGTCCTCTTCTGCCAATCCACCGATGAGGAAACACGTCATCTAACTAGCGAACAACGATGGCATAGTGCGGCGGTGCACCGTCTTGCTGTAACCAAATTGTGTCATTGGGCAAATCTGGTTCTTCTTCATTGGGGAACAGGACAACCAAGGAAGGAACTATATCAAATTGAAGAGAATCAAAATATCTTGCGCCATCTAAATCTCCTTCAAAGTAATACGGCTCCAAAATTCAATTATCAACAATTCCAATGTCCTTTTACTCACACCTAAATCACCTGCTAAGACTCTCATAGTGGAATGCGGGTTTTCATGAAGGGGCAAAAGGTCTTGTAACCGCACATCTTCATCTAGTATACTTGGTCGACTAGATCTGGGCAGATCTTTAACGTGACCATGGTTTCGAAACTTTGCTTTAGTTCAGCTTACAGTGGATCGATTTATTGGTGGACGATTCGGATGTGTTTCATTAAACAAAACGCGAATTTCCTCATGAGTTCGAATTCTATCACTATACCCGATTATTATGAGAATTTCAATCCGTTCCGTTGCACTTAGATTCATGTTTTTACAAAACGAAAACAAGTTAATTAATTAAAAAATACTTAATACTTTAAGAAAGAACCAGTTAAAATGGTTTCACTCGTACAATCTTAGCAAACTGTTTAAAATTGATTGCCTGTAAAAAATGCACGAGCACGTCTATCAGACAGATAAAATTAAAAAAGCATCAAAGAAATTATCACAAAAATTTTGGTATTTGTAAAAAATGTGAGTATTGCTGCCCACCCTGTAACAATTCGGAGCAACTTGAGATACCTTTTTTGAAATCCGGAAATTGGAAAAAAAATGTGGTGTTTCATTTAAAAAAAATGTGACGACGTCATTACTCGAAGGTGGGTCACCCTGAATATTAAATTATTATTTGAAAAAAAATAAAAATAAAAAATCGACCTGCATCGGGAATTTTCAATAATGTTTATTTAGCTAATAATGAATTTGTGCGTGGCTTTAGGGACGCCCTGTATAAAAAGAGAACCTGCCCCTAAAAAAGAGGACGTCTGGTCACCCTATCCCTAATGATTATTTTTAATGAACCCAAGTTTACGATGCATAACGTACATTTCGCACAAGAACGCAAAAAATAAAAATCGAGAAAATGGATTTGCAACTAATTAATAATCGGGATGATAAAAGTTCCCATAGCCCCATATTAATACCGAGCTTCATTATAATGAGTTTTTATACACCGGAGCTGGCTACATTAATACAAATCATACGAAACACAGTTTCTATATAAATAAAATACCAAACCCAGCCTACGCCGTCTTCCATCTGGTTCTATCCCGCTCGAGGACGAGGTCGTCCTTCTCTTTCTGGCCGCCTATATATCATAACTGACACAACCAGACTAGTAATTATACAGTCTGCCCAATATTTCTTTAATAATTCTTCTATTTGAAATTTTGAATTATGTTTAAAATTCTGAGGAAAAAACCAGTTTAGGCAGCGGGTACAGCTTTGTCCAAAACGTACCGCGGAGCAACAAACCAGCATAAATTTCTTATATTCGATAATTAATAATTCGTGAGGTTGTTTTATCTGACCGTTGAATCTATATTAGTATTTAAAAGTCTGGAAATCGAGTTTTAATGGTAATGAGGTGGAAAAAATCTTAGACTACTTACAGTTCATAAACGTTATAAATTATCTCGGGTTGGTTTGAATATTTATTAAAAAAGAACTGCTACTGACTGGAAGATAACGCTGATATTTTACTATTTTTAATACGTCAGGCACGGTCCTAAGTTTCATCCGTCATGTCCAAATTTGTAACTATTTCTGACTGTTAGGCATGTTCGTTGTGACTGTCTCAGACGTGCACGTTTTTCTGAAAAATTGATTCTAGTTTTAGTCACTCCGAGCAGTCATATTTTCTCCTAATACACTTTAATATTTGTCTTTGGTAAAGGTTTGCGCAATTTCTCACTAATAATTTATTGTATTGCAGTCATCATATAATTAAGTATTAGAAGCAAACATTTTCATTCCAAATATTATGAAATAATAAATAACTTGAATTGTTTCTGAAATATCCTGAAAAAATGTACTTATGAATGAGTTTCCGATCTTACGAGGTCTTTTGCAAGGAAAATAAAGAAATGGTACTGGAATTTTTAAATAAAGTCTTTAAAATAACTCGATTTAAATAAATAAATTTAGTACAAATGTGAAACTTACCTTAGTACATATATGAAGCTTACCTTAATACAAGAGCTAAACTTACTTTAATATAAATGTGAAAGTTACTTTAGTAGAAATGTGAAACTTTAGTACAAATGTGCTTTCGTTTTTTATCCAATATTTCATCCCTACTTCATATGTAAAGCATACCTACATCTTGATCTTTACATCGGCATACTTCAGCTGAGTTAGGCCAACAGATCTAAATGCTCTAGATCTATCTTTCTCTCCTGTTATCTCATGAAATTGAAAAAGGAAAAAACACATTTAGAGCATCCAGATCTATTTCCCGAACTTGCCTGGAGAGTATTCCTGGCCTAAAGGCCTTTACTAACAACTGTAATAACTTTTTGAATTAATAATTTGTTAGAATTCATGTATTGATTTCCAAGCTTAACAAATACGTTAAACGCATTTTTCTCTAAAATGGTGGATTTTGGCGACACGCAATAAATATACCTATTTTAAAACCAGTTGAAGGCCGTTTCAGAATAACTAATCTTTTCCAGACATCTATTTAATATATAAAATTCTCGTGTCACAGTTTTAGACGCCACACTCCTCGGAAACGGCTTGACCGATTTTTATGAAATTTTATATGTATATTCGGTAGGTCTGAGAATCGGTCGTAATCTATTTATTATACCCCTAAGTGATGGGGGTGGTCCACCCCAAACAATTTTTTTTATTTTTTAGACAAAATTTTTTATTTTTATATTTTTATGGTGTTAAAAAATACATACAACCCTTAATTTTCATCCTTCTATCATAAGCCCCTATTTTTTAATAACCATTTTAGTAATTTAATCATTTTTAACCCTAGTTGATAACTGATCGATTATCACTAGATCAGTTATCCCCGCCAGGCAACTACCGGTGTCACTTCTCACCCAGTAAACAGCACGGAGTAGGGATGAGAACGAAGCCGGTCTCCTGTCTCTCTCACAATAAGCCTTCTCTCACTCCCTACCGTTTATCATTTTATCTTCTAAGTGTAATTCTCAAGTAAATTTATTATTAATTTGCTGGGCCATAATTATTTATTTCCTATTTTATCAATAATTAATACAATTATTAATTTTTATTACATTATTAGTTAATTAAGTGATCTACATAACCTCAAAAGTACGCAACACGTGTCACGAGCTCCCGTCAACAACGGCTATTATTTTACTATATGGCTATTTTTTTGTACAGTGAACAATGCCAACAAGACGTAAAGGGGCTAATTTGGGTCGTCAAACAAGTAAAATTGCAGGCACGCGATATAATTCAAAAAATGAATGTTTCGTGTTTTGTTATTCTTATAGGCCGTCATCGTTCACAGTGCTCCATTCCTCTTTTAGTCATATACCACATCTCCACACACTTACAATAAGTTAGATATTTTTTATTTAACTGCCAAAGTATTCACTAAAAATAATTCATATGGCAAAACAACGTTTGCCGGGTCACCTAGTATCGTTATAAAAATCTGAAAGGAATAATATAGTGGCACAGGCACTCAGAACACCCTGTACATTTAACTTAAAAATCAATTAGATATTCGTGTTTATCTCGCAAAAAATTTTATTTTCCAAAATTTAGATACAATTATCCAACCAATAATAAAATTATTGTAAAAAATTAAATAAAAAAACTACTTTCTCAGGTCTATTATTTATAAAGGCAGCAAAATTATTTTAAGGTAAATTGATTTAATTCACATTATTTTTATTCAAGGATGCTAGCCTTGTATATTTAATTTTCTCCTTTTATTCCATTATTTAGTGGCATACAGGATGTCCCGAATTGTAGAGACCAAAGTTTAACAGGTGCTAGAACTGAATGAATCGTGAGTTACTTAGTTAATAAAAAAAGAACTTTTATGTCTTTTGCATTTTTTAATTTAAAGCTCAATTTTCTTAGACGTGATAAGTGATTTGTTGTGCTGAATTAGAACAGTCTTGTACTAATTTATAACAGATGTTATTGACATTGACTAAGACTAAAAAACTGAGCTTTAAATAAAAAAATGACAAGATACGAAGTTTTCGAACCAATTGAGTTTTAAGACCATAGGCGTACGTTGAAAAATATTTGGAGATAACCCTCCAATTATAGAACTCTAAATCTACTTTTTTTGTAAAAAGGAAGCAAAAGTTTAAAAAATATATGTCTGCACTGTAAACTTAAACAATTACAGCAGCAGCCTCATTGAACACCCAGAACTAAAATCTCCTATTACTGACAGCACTGGATCTGGCATAAATTTAACTCGGCAATATCGGCACATTCAATTCACATGTAGTGCAAAATAAATTGTCATCGTCTATTCTGTATTGAACTGTTATAATATTACCTAAAATGTATATTGTTTAATTAATAAAATCATAAATAAGTGTCGAAAAAGTAACAAATTATTTTGACATTTGTTCTATGTATTCACTTTGTCAACTGAAAATTTAACGAAAATGTCGACTTTTTATGACAGATTTCCAAAAGAAATCATTTCGTTTTCAACATTTTTGAAAACTAAGCATTTCCTAACATATATTTTCATATGAACTTATTTTAAATAGTTTTAAAAAATCTTTCGCCATTCTAGAGACACCCCGTATAATGCGTTCCTTTTCCCATCCTGCTTTTATCTGAAGTAAGCCGTTTCAAATACACCGTTCGCTTCAATAAAATGACACACAAGAGTAAAATCTTGACATCCTCTAAGTAATAAATATAAATTGGAGCCCGTATGCTCGAAAATAGATCTTTTGTTTCTAACGACTTCAATTGTTACTTTTTAGTGGCGACTTCCTGCAATCAGTTGAAACCATTAGTCCAACAACAGAAATCTTAAAATGTTGACTAAAAATTATTTCCTCTAATTCCCCGACCATTTAACAAATGGCTGGGCAATGGGTGTCGCGCACTGCTTGCTGAGCGACTCCGAACAATAGAACCTATCATTGCGGGTGATTTCGATTTTCCAAAGGGGTTTATTAAAAACAGAAATCATAAAGTTGCGCGGACGCTCCCATATCCTGTTATTATGATATTACGGGGATATTACCGACGAAAATGCTTTCATACTTCAGTAAATAAGGTGATTTTCATGATAATTTATTGGCCATTGTATTAATCGAGTCGCTTGAAGTGACTCGGTTTTATGGCAATTACGTTCAATGTCAGTAAATCGTCAAAAAGCAGCGCGGCACACCCTCGATTTACACCAGCAAACGTATAAGAATAAGAATAACTTCTTGGCAGAACAATACGTAGTTTTTATAAGAAATTGGCATGTAATTAGCTATTTGCGGGATAAGTTAGGAAAAGTGAGCTGAGTTAAAAAAATATACGCCATAGTTGAGAAATTTTTGAAAGTAAATGATAAAATCTACTTGATGTAGGTAAAATGTAATTCTCACACTTCTCTCCAAATATTGAAATTGTTTCTTCACCAATTGACCATTCAACATCCCTACTAGGATATAGAAATGGAAATAAAAGATAATGCGTTGGTATACATTCTATAGAGGGTTTCCGGAGAACATCTGAGACAGGAACAGACATCACCACTTTTAAAAGTCATGGTCATGGTGAATGGAAAGCAAAACATGGCAGAGGGAGGGTTCCGTTCAACAAAAACTTCAAGTAGTCTACAAAATATTGGGTCAAAGAGAGATCGATATAAGTACAAACTCGTCCTCTAAATAGTCTAAAATTAATAGTTTCTTCAAGAATGACGATGTGTTTTTTGCGTGCGGGAAGAAAACGAACTTTTCTTAACTCAAATTAGTTACTAAATATACAACTTACAGCAGTATTGAAAAAGTATATTAAGCAAAGTTTGAAAAAGTAAGATTTGTTTATACTATGTTTTTTACTTGTATTTATAGAGTGTTTTCATTAAAGCAGGTTAGTAAATTTAGAGAGATTAATTTCTTTAGATAATTATTGAATAGAGCTTTGTCTGTGGAATTGTTCATTAGCATACCTAGATATTTGGCATCAGAGAACATACATATGACTTCATTGATGGGAACTGTAGTAGATTTGATTTATATTAGCTTAAAATACCTTTCTAATACAGTAAAAAAAGCTATAATAGGAGGCAAGTATCAATTTTTTAATTAACGCCTTAAACTGAGTGGTACTCATTATTTTATAGTTGTTACGTAATTTATTATAAAATTATGAACCTTGATCATTAACGGACAGTTCAAATTTTCCCGTTTTATGTGTAGGGAGACAAAATATGTCACAGTTTCTAGTAGAATAGCTATGAAGGTTGGAGTATTTTGTAAAGATATAAAAAATCTCTTTGATATACAATAGTGACTTAAAGATATAAATACATGGGGAGGTTAGAATTACGTTCTCAATAAATATATTCCGCCATGTATCCTGAGAATTTATGTTAAAAATATTTCTAATTATGCGTGTCTGCGCAAGGAAAATTCTATAACTGCTAGCAGCGTGTCTCCATAGAATCACATTGTACGATAGATGACAGTATACTAAACTGTAATAAATATTTAGTAAAGCCCATAAAGGGATTGTACTTTTTATTCACGATATAACATAATTTGATCTATTTAGTGTCCCACACAGCATATTTATGTGACTTGTCCATTTTAGTTGACACAAATGAGAAACATGGAACTTTATTGTGAATTTGATAACAGTGGTGGTTACTCTCGGTTGTCTGCGGTCCCGCTCGCAGCTCACACCTGACTATTGATATGGTCGTCGATTGGTAGACGTTATTTAGTATACAAACGGGCAGTTTTAATAAGTAATACCTAAGTAATGAACAATAGTAATAGGCAAAACAGAATCGGGCAAATGGCAGTGAATAATTAGTCCTAGTTGAACAATACTGGACCTAATCTCAATATACTTTGATTTTAAAAATCATTTTATATGCTACGTCTTTTATATAAAGTATATATCTACAATAAAAATGCAATATTTATTTTTAAAAGTAATATTTACTTGGACATTATCTCTTATTTTTGCAAGACTTCTTGCCCTATGAGTATTTCTTCTCGTCTCGCAAAACTTTTTTTTAATCTTAAATCAACCATCGACTAGTTATACCAATGTGTCGTCGACCATCGTTTCTAATTTCTTTTAGTAGGGTCTTAGTCATAGACTGGAGAATTAGGTCTTTGTAAATATTACTTTATAAAATCATAAAATTCCTCCTGTATCATTTTTGATCATTACTTCTTTTAACATCTTAATATTTACATTACTTGTTCTGAATCTGGTCCTGTGTGAAGCGGATTCCTGATCTGGAAATGTCACGTCAGATATTTACTTTTTAATTATTCTTTTATTTTGTTTTGAGAAAATAGAATGGTAACTGAATATACTTTCAGGTGAAAATTGAGCATGAAATAGTAACATTTAATGCAATACTTACCATTTCATATTTCGCCGATAATTTAATAGCTAAGACATAAAATAAAAAAAGCCGGGGGCTCGGCAACGTATCGAACAAAATCCGAGCACGCCCGTTTTAAAATATGCCGGCAATTACGTCCGAAACTCCGTTATAAAAATAGCCCGTACATGAAGAGGAAACAGTTCTTCATAGTATCCCTAATGGAAAATATCCGATAACGCGTTATTAGAATAAAACTTATAAAAATAAAAAAATGAAAGCAAACAAAACACGTGGCCGGAGAGGCGGAGGATTTATTGATAAAATGTTATTTTGGTGCGCACTGTTAGTAAATCAACTTAAAATAAGCCTCAAGTATTGTGCGTCCTTTTCCAATAAATGCTTCAAATCACGCATGGGGGCAAGTGGAGATGTCTAATAGAGATGGGCAGTTCCCGAGTGAACTGGTTTAAAAGAACGGGTTTCGACACTGAACTGCGAGAATCAGTTCTCGAGAAGTTGACAAATCAGTTCTTTGCGAACTGATTTGTATCGATTGATGTAGAGTGCGAGAGATATTTTCAAGTTTAGACGTCAGAAGGAACTGTTCAGTGAATAGTGAACGAGTGTTCACAGCCTATGTGAGCTTCAAAATCATACGGGCGATCTGAATTCTGAATAACTGATTGGTGATCCGATTGCGGAGCGTTAATATCATTCTTAGTTAAATATAATATCCAAGAACTGCATACCAGCACACATACATTAATAAAAACGATATAGGTATGTGCCATTAATTATAATTATATGATGTATAAGAATTAAGAACTGAATTTTATTAACAAGTAAAATACAACTTTACAAAAATATAAATTAAATTCTGTAATAAAAAATAAATAAAAATCAGTATCTAAATGATTCGAGATATTTTGGAAAAAAAGGCTTCAAATATTTTGATTAAGAATTCTTATTTTAAAGTCTAAACGCTAATAAACGTGTCGCAATCATAAAACGCGGAAGAAACCGACCGTCTGCGATTGACGGAGATGCTGGATTTGGAGGGAAGCGTATATATATCTGTGCAGTATTTGACGAAAAATCATTTCTTAAAGAGCTGGTTTTAAGAATCAGTTCTTTTTAGTGATTCAGTTCTCGAGAACTGAATCATTAAAATGAACTGCTAAGCCCATCTCTAATGTCTAAGGCAAGGAGCGCACTGAAGTAGTGTGGTAGTGGTGAGGTATTGGAATGGTGCATGGTATGGGGATGGTGAACATTTGGCGTGGCGATGGAATAGCAGCGAAGTGGTATGAAGTGAGCGCCGCCACTGCCACGACACTTGCTGACCACTTCAGTGCGCGCCTTGCCTTATGCTTACTACAAACTATGCGTGAACTCCCGATTTGCATATATTGACCATTATGAAGAAGATCTCATACATATACAGTATGCGCCAAAAGTATGGAATAAATTCAATAAAAACGAAACAATTATTTTTTGGGTAAAATCCTCGAACAGGTCGATTTTTAATTTAAAAAATACATATTTTAGCGTAAAATGCGATTTTCATATGTCATTTGTTTTCGAGTAATGATGTCATCGATTTTTTTTAAATGGCAACACCATATTTTTTTCCTTGATTCTGAAAGATCGTTTAATTCTCTATCAGACAATACTAAAATTTTGCCCTCTTACATAGGAAAGTTTTCGAGTAAATGACGATTGAATGTTAGAAAACGTAAATCAATTAAAATAAAGCAAAAACGTTATCAAGTTTAGTTTTTCGAATTCCATAGTTCTTTTATGGATCACGTAGGTGAAAATCTTTGCAAAGTGTCATTGTCACACCGACTTTCTAATAAGTATTGTAAGCGACATAGAAATTATTATTCAATTTAAAGTATTATGGCACAAACTGTTACTCAAAGAATTGAAATTTTAATTCTTATCGGATGCGGGAATATGACTAGAACTCAGCAGGAAGTTTGAGATTTATTTAATGAAAAATATTCAGATCGCCCTATCAGTCAATCAACAGTCAGTAAGGTACAGTCTAAATTTAGAGAAACTGGCAATGTTGTAAATATTCCAAAATCTGGACGTCCAAGCATTAATGAAAATCAGAAACAGAACATTTTGATAAGTATGGTGGATAATCCTCATAATTCTTCACGATTGGTTGCATTAAACAATGACACTAGTCAGAGCACAGTGCTACGTATCTTGAGGAAGGAAAAATATCATCCCTACAAAATTCAACTTGTGCAGGAACTCAATGAAGATGATCCCGATCGCCGCTTACACTTTTGCGAAATTCTAATGGATTTATGTCAAGGAAATAGAAATTTACACCGGCAAATACTTTTTTCAGATGAGGCCACATTTTGTCTGAATGGTACAGTAAACCGTTAAACTTGCCGATATTGGAGTCGGGAAAATCCTCATTGGATGGCAGAGGCACATACCCAACACCCTCAGAAATAAAATGTGTGGGCTGGAATAGTTGATGCCAGAATAGTAGGGCCTTTCTTCTTTGAAGGAATCCTTACAGGACAAAGATATTTAGAGTTTCCAGAAAATGACATTGTTCCAGCCCTTGCAGTTATTACTGTTTTCCTGAGAGGGGGATCGGCAGACGCGGACCGATAGAATGGCCTACAAGATCGCCAGATCTTACACTTGACTATTTTTTATGGGGATACTTGAATCATTCATAATGTGCAAGAAGAATTTCTTTAAAGAAGACTTGCGCATTGTCAAGAAGTTGGTGGATGGCAATTCGAACATTTAATTAAATATAAAATTTAATCAATTGTATTTTATTTTACATACCTCAGAATTGTTACTTTTTTATGGATAAAATTTACGTTTTCTAACATTCAATCGTCATTTACTCGAACACTTTCCTATGTAAGAGGGCAAAATTTTAGTACTGTCTGATAGAGAGTTAAACCATCTTTCAGAATCAAGGAAAAAATATGGTGTTGCCATTTAAAAAAAAATCGATGACGTCATTACTCGAAAGCAAATGACATTTGAAAATTGCATTTTACGCTAAAATATATAATTTTTAAATTAAAAATCGACCTGTTCGAGGATTTTTCCCAAAAAATAATTGTTTCGTTTTTATTGAATTTATTCCATACTTTTGGCGCATACTGTATACCAATAATGTATTTTCTGAAATAGACAGTGTTATCACAGTATAGGGAGACCAGTAGAAACACTTGGGCCGAAATAATAAGTCGCGCATAGCAGCTCGCGCATCCATTTCAAGCTGCAGAGACCTCAGTTTACATCCAACTCTGGGAGTGCGAACATCGGTTATACAGAGCCGTATTAAAGCAATATTTTGAGTCCGAATCGAGTCGCTGCGCAGCAGTTAGATGTTTAACATCTAGTTTCTTTAAATTTCCTAAAGACATAAATAAGTAATGTATAATATATAAAAACCGTAAATTATATTTTACGGCTATTGCTTTACCTATTAACTTATTTCTTAGATATAACATTGTAATATAAAAATAAGTCAAGTTTAAAATATACATATTTATATTTTTGACAAATACAAATTTTTATTTTAGAACATTTAGTTCAGTGGTTTCTAATAGAGAAGATTTATTAGAAAATCTGCTCAGGATTAGTAATAGTTCAGACAAACTATGTCAAACTATATACTTACTATAATGAAAGTAAGTCTCAAAACAAAATAATATATAAATATTTAGGTACTATTTTTTTTTCCAAATTTACATTTTACTGCACTCTCTCTTTATCTCCAATTTAACATTGTTCAGTTAAAATACGTTATCATATGAGTGAAGAAAATGGAGTACCCCACCTGGAAGCACATTCATTTGCAAGGGGTGTATTTTAGCCTTAAATTAAAAATAAATTTAAAAAACCTTATTATATGAGTGAAGAAAATGGAATATTATCTTAAAATTGTCAGGGTAGCTGTAGAATAGGGCAATAAAATCCCACCTGGAAGCATATTCATTTGCAAGGCTCTCAATGTTTGTATTTTAGCCTTAAATTAAAAATAAATTTAAAAAAACCTTATCATATGAGTGAAGAAAATGGAATATTATCTTAAAATTGTCAGGGTATTTGTAGAATAGGCAATAAAATCTCACCTGGAAGCAAATTCATTTGCAAGGCTCTCAAGGGGTGTATGTTAGCCTTAAATTAAAAATACATTTAAAAAACGTTTTCGTGTGAATGAAGAAAATGGAGTATCATCTTAAAATTGTCAGGGTAGGTAGTTGTAGAATAAAGC
Source organism: Monochamus alternatus (assembly GCA_037114965.1). Lineage (NCBI taxonomy): Eukaryota > Metazoa > Arthropoda > Insecta > Coleoptera > Cerambycidae > Monochamus > Monochamus alternatus. Next base: position 10,960,918 of record CM073434.1, on the reverse strand, counting down.
AATAAAATCCCACCTGGAAGCACATTCATTCGCAAGGCTCTCAAGGGGTGTATTTTAGTCTTAAATTAAAAATAAATTGAAAAAACGTTATCATATGAGCGACGAAAATGGAGCATCATCTTAAAATTTTCAGGGTAGTTGTAAAATAGAGCAATAAAGTCCCACCTGGAAGCACATTCATTTGCATGGCTCCAAAGGGGCGAATTTTGACTTGAGATTAAAAATAAATTTAAGTAAACATAATTTTTCTGTTCTAAAAATTACTTGTCTTCTGGCTTACATAGATCATTTAAGACAAAAAAAATCATAATAAATTATTTTTCCATTAAACTTCAAACGTCAAAATTTAAATTAAAAAAAATCCCCAAAAACATGTAATTATCACTAATAACAAAAAAGTAAGTAAATAAATAAAAATATTTGTTGGTGCAATATATATTTTAAACTTTCCAGTCCAGATAAATCGATACATTTTCACAGTGTATGTTAGTAGCAGTAAATGATAGTATATAATACATGTTGAATTACCTATTCATAACTGTATAATTAATTATTACATAATGTGGATAGATATAACGTAAACTTTCATGTGTAATAAATAACTACGCTTTGCGCACAAATAAAAAATTCTTATTCCGGTCCTGATTACCGATTCTGTAAATTCCATCGGATACGCTATCGCACTCACATTTCGAGATGACGGCAGAAAACTGAAGGCAGTTCAAAGTGCCGACAACGGAGTGAAATTGCTGGTCTACCTATGCTGTGGTGTTATTCTCAGCCCAGTAATCAATAATTTTTTATATGTTTGCCGATATATCTTCTTCGATTTTAATAAATCCAGTTAATGTGAATTTTAATAGGAACAATATGGCGATTACTGTATAACTACATAAGTTATTGGTTCTGATAGCAACCATAGACAAGCTGATAAGATTATTATTTTCCATAAAAGAAGTATCATACAATTTTAACAATATAAAATAAATAGCTTTGTTTGCTATTATAATAAAATTAACATTGATCGGTGAAAAAATTATGTTTAACTTGACAGTAAAGTAGATTTAATGCCTTGGCTGGTTTAATTTTCTCGGCTGCGCATCGTCCGTCAAGTACCAACTGCGGAATTAGATTTTTACTGCCTAGTTAAACAAATAACTATTTTGTATTTTAACATAAATAAATAGGCTCGATGCAAGGGTAAATATTTTTACATCAAACGTAATTAATATTGAGATATACACGTCGACACAAATGACATTGGACTGTTCAATAAATTTTAATGTGGTAATTTAATAAAAAAGTTCATATGTAGCACATAATTTACTTATTAAATTCGAAACAATAATTGTTAATTGTTTCGGACTTACCTCAGCGGGTTGCAAACGACTTTGCATATTTAATGAAAATAAATTAACTCCAAATTAATGGTGTATTTGGTAAAGGTGAAAGTAAAACTTGCAGTAACTGCATAATAACATTTTCAATCGTTCGGTTTCTATTATTTTTTTATATATTTTGACATATCAAATTAACATGTTGGTTGAAAATATTACTATCGAGACTAATTAAATGTATATGTGGATATTATTTATTGACTAACCGTCAACTCATCTTTGTATTGGACAATGAGAACGATGTATAATCTTCATTATAAACAAAATCAATTAAAAATTAGTTACCTAACTTTCGGTTAATGTACCAGGAACATCTTATGTGCTCTAAATGGCTTTTATGTAATACGCCTAACAAAATCATTAAATGTGGATATATTTTGCTTTACCTAATAATTTTATGAGAATGAAAAAACGCTGAGTAAGATTTTGTAAGTGAAATTCTATACAATCACGCTTTACAAGACAATTCAATTTTGGTATATCGCATATACAGGGTGAGTCAGTCATAATGTCATTAATTTTAAGAGGAGATAGTAAATAATGAGTATAATGCGAACACGCGATTAAAAATGCATATTTACGCCGAAAAAAAATATTTTCAAATCGTTATTTAAACCCCCTTTTCAGACTGTCACTGACCGCTCACAGCATTGGTTGTTTACAGCTCACAGGTCAACTCGATGTCGATCTGATGCAATGTTGTCAAGTTGAAATATTTTTCTCGTACCTACCTACCTAGGTTTTAGACATCACAAATAAACGGTTGTACTGACTATTTTAGAATATCATTTTTTCTTGCTCAGTTCAACTTCAGCCAATAATAATTTAAAATGTTAATATCCAATGAAATCAAATAATAATAATCAAATAAATCTATTAAAAATTGCAAGTAACGCCACTCAGGTTTTCCGGTAGAAAATACGGGCCCAATCAAACGATACCCGTACACTCCTGCCCATACGTTGACAACAAATCTCCTCTGAAGTTTAGCTTTCAGCGACAGCCGACAAGTAGCGTGTGGATTTTTCTCTGAGCAAATGTAGCTGTTATGACTGCAACAAAACTCCAACGTGTCTAATAAAATAAAACTATTTACGTACATTACATAAAAAACCTATACCCAGTGGGTAAATTATTAAGAGAAGCTGAAAAATGTTTCGTGTTTAAATATTAAATAATAAAAAACCATCGTTTTGTCGACAGACAACTGTCCAAGACCGAAATGGCACGCCGCTAATCTAAGTTATCGAGAGTGAACTTTGACCTACCGTATTATTAGGTCAATAACCTAGTTACCTAGTTTTTGTACTGTTATTTAACGATAAGGAGAAAAACTATTTTTATAAAATCTCGATACATGAAAGAATTTTCCTTAAATATGGATTTATTTGTTAATAAAAATAAATGTAGATAATAAATACATGTTTTCGAATGTTAAGTTATTACTAATTGCTAAAAATAAGTATTTAACAGCACGTATGCTAATGATGTTTATGTATTGTAAGAGAAATTTATACGACATCATATATCTTGCGAACGACTTCTTTGTTGGCGTTTAACTCGTCAGACAACGCACGAATGCTTATTCGCCGGTCAGACGTGATCGGTGCACGCAATCGGTCAACATTCGCGTCAGTACGAGAGGTAACGGGAGTTCCTTCACGTGGATCGTCTTCTACCGATTCACGCCCCTCCTTGGACCGTTTTACCTATTCAAACACGCGTGTTTTCTACATGCACTCGTCTCCATACACCATCTGCAATTTTCGAAGAATTTCCGAGAGTTTTCCTCCAGATTTCACTAAAAATTGAATCACAACACGTTGTTTGTAATTTGAGTCAGTCATTTTCACGACGCCACTAAAAAACTTACTTCCATCGACTTCAACCTTAGACTGAAAACTAAAAGGAAAGTCCTCTAGAAAAACGTTGACGAACGATGCAGTGTTGCCAGTGTCCGAGTTATAACTAAATTCCCGCAACTTAATGGCCACAGCTCGTATATGTTGTAACATACTTTACTGGACACCCTGTATACTTGTAGTAACAATAAGGACCATTTTTTTCATTCATAATTTCACATTTAGTTTTATTCGAAAAATGTGAATGTTGAACTGATTCCTATAATGCATTAATTACGAATACTCTTAGAAAACTGTTCTTAAATGTTTCATCACTATAAATGCGTCACTCTGTATAGTAACTAATGTTGAACCTAGACAAAGAATCGCTCCTCTTCCCCCTACTTGTTTCTATTACGAACGCTGAGAGTGAATTCCTCGAGACATTAGTAGTAAATAAAAGTCTTCAATTGCGGGAATGATGGCAACACGACGTTTTAAAATAAACAAAACGTCAATACGAGAGCCTCGAACAAATAAACATTTCCCGTTTTCTGTGCGCGACTTAATTTTAGGGAAAGATGAAGTTGAAATGCGTTGGATTTATTGATATTTGGCGTTAAGAAATCCCCACGACAGGTTTATAGGAAAATGTTTAGTTAATAAATGGTTTTCTGTATTCCACAAACGTTTTTGAAGCTGTAATGCAACTACATATCAATCAGTGTGTCTATTTATGAGTTTATTAGTGCGTTTAGTAAGGTTGGGATATAAATAATAACTTTAGATATAGTAATCCACCAGGTCTCATCTTATCTCAAAAAAAAGTGGTATCTTTTGAATATAAACGACAGTCAATCCAAATTTCGACAAGAATCCAATTTGAAATTGCATAACAATTTGATTGATTTATCAGTTACATTTTATCTAATTTCGTTTTGAAACAGCAATCCATTTTTTCGGACTAAGATTTATCCCTACTTTTTTTGTTCAATTGAATTATTCTGCCACTGAAATATAAAAATATTAACAAAAAAAACCCGTCCGCCTAATGGATCCGACCAACATTGAATTACACTTGAAAAATCTATAGCAAATCAACATATACCGGTTTCGAGCTTATTAGTTCTCATCAGTATGCCACAGGTGAGTGGTGAGTTAACTGACGACTAACCCTGGCTGGCATGTCTTTCAGAACCGACATTCCTGAGTACGCGAAGTATAGCACAGCTACATCTAGCGGTCACCTATTGACAATTATAATTCGTTTATAGGAAACAATTCGAATTTTTCCTCAAACAAGTACTTTTTTCGACGATATGACTATATTAGGAAATTGAGTTTTTTTAATTATATAATCTAATAAAACTTAATTTAAAAACATTACAAAGTGAATTAAACGATTATATATTTTCCATTTCTACATCCTTCAATTAAAAATATGCATTTTTTAATTAAATAAACGCATTTTTTTATGGGAAATGCATATTCATTTTAGTCAAAAAAACATTTGTTTATTTCAAAACATGTTTATACATATTTGAAGAAATTCTTTAGGGAAATGAAAAAAAATATTTATTTGAATATAATTTGTTAAAATTCAGTTTTCATAAGATATTCAAATGGAATAACTATTTGTTTCATTTACACATTTACTTGTCAAAAAAAAATTAAATATTCTTACCAAATAAATCAGTTTATTTTTGACAAAAAAAGTGATAATTATACCAGAAAAAAATTGTTTCCCGAGAAAAAAATTCGGTGCAGCTACCTAAATCTGGATAATTATTATAATCCAATTTGATCAAATCGTACAAAGTTGAAAGTAGGTTTAATTAAGAATACGTCAGCAGTTCAAAATAAGTCGCCAAATTTGTTTTAAAGTCATTATTATTGCAATAGGTTGTTCTAAATTTCTATACCTAGCAATATTTATTTAATTTATTATAATTATTTTAGATTGTTATGCCGTGGCCTAGGTAACTAGTCGCCACCACTCACAGAATTAATATGCATTATCTTATCTTAGTCAAGGTTCTTTGATCTGCGCTTGTTATTCTAGGCCTATATGTGTTCTTATTGTTGGTAGTGAACTTTACGGTTAAAACCACTCCTCAGACGACGGTGGTATTCTGAGACGTTCTATAGTAGCTTCTGTCACTGGTCGTACCAACATTTCACTGTCGGCATCTTCATTGGCGATTCTATATAAAAGCTTCCCTGCAGTTGAGGCGATGGTTTCTATCATGAAAATTCCACCTTCAATTCGTATTCTTGTTTAAAATTGCCGAAATGTGTCAAATAATACCTTACTCGATAAATTAATAAATATTTCGAAAGATGTTGTGGAATTAAGCTGAATGTTTAGTGGGCAATAAGTGTTTCCTTGGGTAATTAAATTAAAATTTTGGTTTGTAAAACAAAAGCAAAATTTGCATGAAAAAATCCAACCACTGAATAATTAGTAATTTTGTTTAGATGGACACAATTGGTGATGTAAGTACCTATTAGACAATAGTACTCAATTTCAGTTTCCTGTTTCTAGTAATTCAAGGTTATATAAGTAGTTATACACATAACTTTAAAGAAAAATTGCACAGAAACTTTATAACTTGGAAGAACTTTCGCAGTAAGCCTATATGTGTTGAGAATAAAGAAGAAACAATAGCACAGTCACATTTTTTCTGAAATCGAATCACAAAGTTCTTCGACCCATCAATAATAGGATTCTTCTTATCCATTTAGGTATTCAAAATTCATTGCAAACAGATTTCAATCATGGCACAGAATAGTTTCATCATTGGCAAAACTGTAGGTATCTGATATAACATTAACACTGGTAAAAGTTATTTCCAACCAAGGTCTATTGCTCTATTAGTCCTAAGACGTAATGGTCTGTTGCACTTGGTACATGCTGTAGTTGTGTAATTTAGTGTTAAATGAAAATTTTAAACGACACGGAAAATGTTCCGAAGAATATTTTGGTAACATGTTAAAGCTGTTAACAGTAAAATCTAGCTGAAGTTATTGAATAGAAATGCATATAACCTAAAAACATCTGTTTGCAATGTTTCCTGTCCTAAATATTTTGAGATGAAGCCGCCAATGCGAGGATATATAGTCCAAAGTTTTTTAGATTGGAAATATCTAAAAGACGGGAATACCATCACCAGGTCCATTCGAAAAATGTAGAAATGGAACCACTCCACAGAATTCCGATGAAGATGAACAGGATATTACGCTAGGAAAAGCTATTGTAAAAAGGGAGAACATCAAAAAATATAAACTAAGCAACCAAAGGTACAAATTTGAAGAACACAAGAAACCTTGTTACTTATTAGAAAACATCAAACCATGTAGATGTGATTCCTCTTCCTCAGAGTCGAATTTTATGGTCTTGAATGATTAACCCAACGGAGATGACTATTTTAATCATTTAGAGATTGCTTGCATTGGATGTAATGAAGGCTAACCAGAGGAAAGGAGAAGATGACTGGATTCAGTGTCTATTATGTTCAAGATGGTTAGGTTAGGTCGAGATGGTTACATGAAATCTGCACATTATAATAATGTTTATCAACTGTATGATACACGATACAACGAAAAAAAAGTAATAGAATATCGAAAATCATCTATCCTTACCTTGGTCTGTCTGGCCTGGTTCAGGTGCGACAGATGGATCAATTTAGAAGTTTAGGTTTTTTTGCTCATTTTTGAAGGAATATATTTCTGGTTTCAAACTTTATGAAAGTACAGAGTTTGTTCTGCATCATTCGTGTCACGTCATACGCCATTCAGCAATTTGTTTGTTTCCGTAGATACCTACAGTGCAGGTTACAGTCTTGATGATATAAATAGGCGTTTGATTCTTGTATTTTTGCATTTTTGTGGCATTTTTGAGACATAGACAGTGTAAATACTGTGATTCTACATCTCGTAAATGGTTGGAGCAAATACAGAACATGTATTTGGAATCGGTGTATGAAGCATTGAATACAATAAATGAAAAAAAAATGTAAGTTTGCTTTACCATTGATTGTCTAAACGCCCTGTGTACCTATATTGTGGTAGCTTAACAGACAAAAATTAATTAATTGTTTACAATTTTTTTGGTGAACTTAAACCTACCTACTTATGTATTTCCAGTTAAATTTAAAATGGTCTTCACAAACAATGTTGCAATGTTGGCGAACTTAACGTTTTCCTTTCGTCGCGCTTCATCGCCCTGCAGCACATTTTTATTTTCAGTTTTTGGCACGGCGAAATATTTTTTATTAAGCGATGTATTCTGTATTCGTACATAATGGTATATTGCAATATTTCTTCCATTTGCCCGGTGAGACACACTTTCTGTGTGTGTAATACATCTAATAATGTCACAAAAAACAAATTAACTTTTTTAAACGTACGTACTGCGTTGTCCGAAATTTTGTGTTTATATTTATGTTAAGATGAACTTTTCTTCAAGCTTAGTACAGTATTTCTGTTAGGATCTTGCAATATGCAATTATTGCTAGCCTTAAAGAAAATTCTTTACAAAGTTGGAAATTATTCATCGCTTTGTTCCTTAAATTAAAATAATTTACACACAAAATGGAATTCTGAAGAGTTCTATCACAATATAGGTATACATTGTAAGGAATAGAGGATAAGAAATCGACCGTACCATTTCATACCACGACATACCTCGCGGAACACCCAACGACTCCCAATCAGCACGGGCCGAATTAAAATTTCCAATACATATCGAACCAAATTCCGCAAATTCCACAAATCCCATTTACAAAAACTTTCTACGCGACGTGTACCTCATAACAATGTATTGTGCGTCCCGAAGCTCTCTTGGCTTCGAGCCAATGGGAGTGACTTTGCTCCGCATGGGCGGGTACATTCTTAACCACAACCAATCCGGCTGTGGCTGCGGTACAATCCGCGCGGCAAGCAGGAATAAATTATCCATTAACTTACATTAGAGACGGTGTGTGTATTGTAACATACCCGTTGGTATTGTAATGAACGATTAGATCACTCGGATAAGGCTGGCATACGAGCATGACTGGAACCAGTCGGAAGAAAATATGAATATGGTGCGGGAAGGGGAGCGATGTCGAACTTTTTGTAGTCTGTAAGATTATCAGTGTTATTACTGGAGATTAGATATCTCTGGGGCCAGCACGGAGCAGATTCATAATCGAATGGGACCGTTTCTCGCTCTGTGGTTACAGTTACAGTATGTCAAGGCCAGCGGGAAGATTGATCTGTTTATTATATGCCAGTTGCTGAGTGGCCAAGAGTATATTATAACATGTATAAACGAGGATGATGTTCAGTACGCAGCGTTTCCTAATTTTATTAAGATTATTCCCTTCAAGGATATCAAGAGCGTACACTGATAAAAATTTGTTTGTAATTTAACAAACTTTACGTTAGCAATGCCTGGCCAGCGTAAAATTACATAATAATTTTGTAAATGATATAAGTACACGGTAATATTACAGAAATAAACATGGATAAAATTCCATATCATGTTATGTGAATTTACAATTATTATGATAAATTCCATTGTAAAGCGTCACTATATTTGTATTGATTTATACATTGTAGTTTTTAGGATGGAACTGTGAATTATAGATATGTAACTTTACTTAGTAAATAATTTAATTCTTTTTATATTTTATATATATTTAGGTACCTGTATAACTATCATTTGAGAATATGCGTAGAGAAACTTTTTCAGTAACTACTATTATTTCACATATATGACTGAATATCAATGTGTAAAAAATTTAACAATATGCACGTGTTAAAAAAGTAGCCACCCTTAGTATATCTTTTAAAATTATCCTTTGGTTGCAAATTGCCAAGACATGTCAACAAAGATAACAAAGGGGACATATTTTTAAATAAAATCCGAATTTCAGCCATCAACCCCTTAGCCGTCAAAGCCACCCGCTCTAAATTTTCAAATTGTACCATACCATATGTGACACATCGTTGCAAAGGTTATTTCATAGGGAATGTCTTCTACTATTCTTTTTCAGACATACAAAAATTAAAAAATGTTCAAAATGGCCTCCGTTAACTTCAATACAGTAATACAGATGATTTTGAAAGAATTCACGAATATTTGCTGAAGTAAATATTGTACAACAAGTTCCCGTTATTCAATAGATTATTAGACATAATTTCACAAAACTGTACATCGTCTTCGTTTAGTTCTTGAACAAGTTTTGTCTTGTATGGGTGAAATGTGTGCCTTTTTAAAATTCTGCAGACACTACTTGTTGAAACCCCTGATGCCACGGAAAGTTGATTTAAAGACTAATTGTTATCCATTGCAACGTGTCTCAAAACAGCAACTTCAACAGGTTCATTAATAATTCGTCTTTCTGGTTGATGTTTTTTGTTTGCCACTGATCCAGTTTCCATGAATTTTTGCATCAACTTTGAAACATATTGATAACCGATGAATTTGTCGGGATACATTTCATTGAAAGCACGCCCTGCAGCTCGTGCGCAGTCGTTATTTTTCAAATAGAAATGCATAATCTCAATTCTTTCGGCTTTTGAATTATCCATCCTTCTCTGTAAAAGTGTATTGTTGATCCATCATCTAAAAATGTATTCGGTCAGTGGTCGCGCGTCAGTACTTGAATCGAGGTGACTAGATCGGAGTTGGTTCGAGCCCAGCTGCCGGTAGACCGTATATAAGCTATATTGGTGTAGAGGATTGGCACCCTCTCTGCGGGTATGGTAGGGTGGAATAATGTTAGTTTGGGTCAATGTGAGAGATTGATACCGGTTGATATTTGACTACCCCCCTAATTAATGAGGTTTTCCAGGTTTCCCTCATTCCTGCACTGAATATTGGTTAGGGCCTACCAACGTAAGTCGTTCCTGGGCGAAAATGCGGCCTGCTTAATAATAATATGCCGCCTCCTCTCCCGTACAAGTCTCCAACTTCTGGGCTAATCCCTGTGATTAGAATGAGGGGTAGAGATATTATTATTATTATTGATATTAATAGATATAGGTATTTCATTCGCATTAGAAAATATGTTGAATATTTTCTAATACTCATCTACATAATTATTCTTCAAACATCAGTATATATTTCTTGGTTTTTGCAAATATTTGTAGATACGAATATGTGTGTGAAAATAAATATTTTTTTGCTCGAATTTTACAGTAAATTTATAATTAACGTAACTACAACTAATGTTAATGTATGTTATAAGCAATTACTTATTTTTACTATCATAAAGATAAATATGTTATTTGAAATTAATGTTGTAAGGTCTGTGTGTTGGCATATACCTACTGCAGAGCAGCACATTAGTGCAAGTTAACATACCTATAGAACGCGATGTGTGTTAACACACATGACAATTCTGTGTTAAGTCAACACAGAACGGGGTGCTCATAACACATTATTGGTACATATTACACAGATTTATTAAATTTTATTATGTTCCTACTTAGCAATTTTAAAATATTTTACATACTGCTATATTTACCCACAAAATTATATATATTATGCCACTGTATCAAATAGTTGGCACCACTATATTTATTACATTTTTCAATATATCCTAAAATCTATTATACAACTCTTCTTTGGTAAATATAACTTAAGTTACCCATAACAGAAATAGCTTCGTCAATTTGAAAAAAAAACAGACCTTTAGTAACTTAATAAATAAAATTACACATATTATACAACAAAAATAGAAGACATAAGTAGATGATAATATTTTCGAATCATCTGTCTTACTTATACAAGTTGTTTCAGGAGGAGATGTACATACTTCAGTATGTTATTCTATGTTCAATTTTAAGCAAAAACGGCTGCTCCTAGGGACTTCAATAAAGTGTACATTTCTTAAGTAGAAAAGGTAGGGGGAAATGTTTTTCTATTCCAAAATGACATATACTGTGGCACAAAAAAGTTGAAGCGATTTAAAAGGATCCTAATTGTTGCTTTTGGCGCCCTCTTGGATATACAGCCAATTGTGCATAAAATTTGAATTTCCCGTCCCAAGAAACCTCCCCATACAAAATTTTATGAATTTAACTCGAAGCAGTCGAGAGTTATTAAAGAAAATGTATATATATATTTTTTTTAATTTGACATCCTGTATGTCCTAAACGAAGCATTTCGATACCTATGTTCATAGGAAATTTCTTGCTTGAACGTAGAATAACACTGAAGTATGTACATGTCCTCCTGAAAAATTCTGTATATATGTAGCTATATTGCAACACCGAAAACTGCACTGCTTGTAGCTACTTATACCTAATATCAAGTGTCTTTGGTTTTATTTTATTCATTTTTCGTAATACAGTGAGCGTGTAGGTATAGGTAGCGTGCTTATTACTAGTGGGTATGACTTGTTATATTACGGTTTCCGCTGAGCGTATTGATTATGTAAGAAAAATGAGTGGCTACTGTTCAGTGAGTTACATACCTTTCTTCCATTCTAATGACCTGAGTCTGACGACGTCACGATCTCGGTATAAAGATGGTAGGATATGGGGCGCATTTTGTTGTGTTCACCGTTGGTCTACTTTGTTGCAATACCAATGGTACGAAAACGACGGTATATTTGTGAATAACGGGACTGAAAAAAGTCCCATTCATAGTATAGATAGAAAAATAAATAATTTTTCTTAATTCGTAAGAATTTTTTATACTCGCACAATGTCATACTTAAGTGTCTTTTCAATAATAGTTACTGTATCCTAAGTCAATAATTATTTAGAATAGTTATGTTTAAAAATTATTGTTTTTAATAGTGTTTTGAAAAACTCTACATTTAATAACTAATTTAAGTTAGGAAAGGTTAGGAAAAACGTTCTCGCACGCAAAAATACATCATAATTCTTGAATTAACCGTTCATTGTCGACCTAAATCATTTCTTATCATTATTACAAATTTTAACTGTAACTTTTTCGCAATTGGTTATGGAAAGCTCTAGCAGAGGCCAAGTTTGTTTTTATATTTATCTCTATTTGACGCAATATTTTTGAGGCTACTTGAGTTTTTGTCCGCTACTTCTAATTTAAGTAGTTTCACCGTGTAAAACATTGGATAACTGCTTAAGTTCGTAACGTTTTTATTGAATTCAAAATTTGTAATTTTAATAAATACATGTTTCCTCGAATTATGATGGACCAAGATCAGGAGAATAAAGTGGATGTAGAATAACCTCTCAACTAAGGTTGTACAGGACTGCCTTTGTGATGTTTTATTCCTCTATTGAACAAAATGTTGTGTTGGAAATAATCCTTTTTTTCCACATGATACTCCATCTACTCTCTTACTTTGACAATGTCTACAATGATTTACGATTAGTCACTTAGCTAAAGCGCAAGCTCTACACACATTGTTCACTTTTCCAATATGTATGTATCTCCAAAAGAGTAACATATCTATTATTTTTTATTTCAGGAGCAGCATCTAAGAAGTATTTTGAATATCCACCATGGTCTATGGATAACAGTAAGTAATACATACTGTACAGTACAGTTAACACTATTATATTACAATAATAACACGGAGTAGTAAAATTATATCCTGGTACGAATAAAACGGGAAATATTGTCACAAGAAAGCAACATGTTTACTTTTATCTAACGATCCTTAGTGATTATCGTTTTTGTTATATCTGCTATAAGAACTGACTAATTTTTTAATTAACCTATTTTAGCGAAATTTTTAATAACTAAAAAAGAAAAAATGAATTGTGTTCATAGTTTTCTGAAACCATACGTAAAGGACATATTTTCAAACTGAAAAAAAAAAAAATTCATTTTGAATTTATCACATTGTATGACGTATACAGGGTGTGCCAATAGTGTGTGGACGGAAGATTGTGGTGATACTGATATATATTTTTAAAATCTGCTGTTGGTGGGGGATGGAGGGTAGTAAGAGCTACAAACTAAAAATATTTTTACTGGAATTCCTAGACATATACAGGGCGATTCATAGTAAAGTTATATATTTTTAAATGGAACCCCCTATATATTATTGCATATTTGGATTCCTCGGTCAATTCTAGTGTGACTTCATATACCATACTTAGTGCCTAATACGTACCGTTTGGACGTTATTAAATATTTTATCAAAAAGTTGATGTCTAGAAACAGTTGAATGTCAGAGAAGGCCGGCAACATAGGAGGCTGTGATTGGGGGAAATTATTGACCACCCTCCATACTACCTAGAGCTAGATTGTCAATTATGAACTCTGTTTGTTATGGCTGATATCGCCGCTCTAATTTTGAAAACTTCAATCATGGATAATTTGATTTTTTTAAATGGAACCCACATGTTTTTTTCAGGTCACCAGATAACACACTAACAAATAACATTACTCAATGAATTGTGTTATTATTTCAACACAATCGGCTGTGGACTCGTCTTGACAACCATTTGTGTTGATTTTGAGTCAAATTCTTTTCAAATTTTTTTATAGTTTATACAACTTCGCATAAACAGAAAATACAAATCTTGGTGGTTTCTTAGGTATATTATTTCCCTAATTTGTATTTTTAGAGAAGAGATAATTCATATTTTACAACAGCGACAGCGTATTGCTACTGAGTAATAAATCGGTCAATTTGGGTCAGGCCATATCCATATCGTTTGTACTTGATTTTTTTTTATGAACATAATATACTAATAAAGCAACTGACAGTGCCCGATTCTAATTATGGACATAACACGAAAGAGCACTTGGCCGTTTATAAGAAATATACCACCTACATTCCATTACAATTTATCTTTTAGGCATAATAGCAGATCGAATACGCCGCTCGTACCGTATTCTCTGTAGCCTCGACATTCCTTCAGTTTGATCGGTTTTACCAAAATTTTGTGGCCGATTTATTTCCGAAACACGCGTCATTAATCACTGTCTTGCCTACCTCCTACACTATTTTAGCAGCGAGGCAAAAATGTCGTTTCTAATTTATATTCGAAGGTCTATTTGCTAATATCGATTTAAAATATTCTTTTTATAAACTAATCAATGCATAAATTGCTGCTACTGTATTAAGAAGGTCGCACGGCTAATGCCGATGCAAAAAGCTCCTGTAAAGCCTCGAAGCTCCCAAATGGGTAAGATCATGAAATAAATTATTCAAATAGTATTGGCTTATGAGTTGGAAGTCGAGGAATTCTCGATTATTCAAGTACGTGGTCTATTTGAAACAGTTCACGATTCGTGTACTTTTCGTGTTGCCATTCGTCATGTTAAATTAATTTTTTTACAGTCGTGTCTAAAATATTAAGTTAACGCATGCAGTGTTACAGTAGATTCATAAAATTTTACGTGGTAATGCTAGATGCTACTGCTGGCAACCGAAATCGGTTTTTTGGATAGATCGGTTAACCGGTTTCGGATAATTCGGTTTTTTACAAAACCCGAGAACCGGTTATTCGATTCTTCAAATAACCGATTTTAGTGCTGACAACTGAAATCGGTGTTTTGGATAGTCCGGTTAATCGGTTTCGGACAATTCGGATTTTTACAAAACCAGAAAGTCGATTATTCGATTCTTCAAATAACCGATTATTCAATAATCTGAGTGTAAATCTGTTCATTCGAACCAAACATCCGAATAATCGGATAATCGATTATTCAGTGGTTTCTTTCTACGAAAAAAGAAATCTCGTTTCTCTCCACTCCCCATTCCTCGTCATTATTTCACATAGTAGATGTACTCGAGTAGAGAATGTACAGGGTTATTCATGCAACTAGAAGGATTGGCAGATAGCGTAAACATTTTTTTCTGAAAATTTGATTCCTTGGGTAATTCAGTACAAACTTTTCAATAAAAATATTTTCATTTTTCAACGCTATACCACTTCCGGTTATACCGGAAGTATAGGAGTGGTATATCCGATAGTAGGTACCAATTTTGTTATTTTAAATGGAACGCCCTGTATATTTTTGCATTTTTGAATTCTATAGTGATTTCTACAAATACAAGTAATTTTAGACATTTAAGAACTGAAGAATATAGAGTTGAGAAAATAGCATGCATGTCTCATGTACGAATATTCAAAAGTACCGAAGTAAAACAAATAAGGCCAAGCTCCTAATAAAACCACTGTCACTTTTTGAGAAAACTATGTATTTAACCAAAAAAAAGTTTACAGTAATTTTAGTTTTCATAACATGTCTACATTAGCATATAGTTTATAGTTTCTAAATTGTATCATGGGTACGCCACCCATCATCATTTTACCGGTTGTGTGATGTTATTTTTGATGTGAATACAAATATATATTTTTGTCTGAAGAAGGCTTTGTTTTAAAGATATGTACTGACAATACTGACATTAGTAACAACTTAGTATACAGCAAAGAGTGACAGAATATATGTACATGCTTAGTTTTCGTAGTTGGTCTATAATACAATTTTTATAATTTAGGTTAGGTGTGCCTAATAAAGTTACATGTCAACAGGACAAAATTAAAATCATGCAAATATTATTTGTCTAAAATACGTTCACAGAGAATGCGCAGGATTATGTAATTTATTTTTCGATTTCGTTTTAGTTTCAACATTAAATGTCAAGTTAGTTCAACGCTGGTTGGGGATTTAGTCCCCAAAGTAGTTAGTTTCACACAATATTGTTAATACCTAAAAATATATAAAAAAAACGATTACATAAAGGGTAAACATTTTTTATTAATTAAGTAGGTCGTTGTCATGTTTAAATTCATTGACAGGTTAATTACTTTTGTCATTGTCGATATTTAATTTCAAATAATTTTAATTTATTGGTATAATAATTTTTATAGTTAGATATTTGACTCAACTTAAAGAAGGCCACCTGAAGAAGCAATCCTAAAAATACAGTAGGTCAGATCTCATCTATTGTGGTTGAATTTTCGAGTTCCCACATTTTCAAATGTGAACTTAGATATTTATAGAATGTTTTCATTAAACCAGGTTAGTAAATTTAGCTAGATTATTTTTTTTAGATAATTATTGAATAGAGCTTTGTCTGTGGAATTGTTCATTAGCATACCTAGATGCTTGGTATCAGAGAACATACATATGACTTCATTGATAGGAATTGTAGGAGATTTGATATATATTAGCTTAAAATACCTTTCTAATACAGTAAAAAATCCATCACTTTTGTTATCTTTCTTTAGTTGTCTTCCCACAATTTTCATTTCTTCCAAATCATTAATTTTTCTTGCAAGCCTCGTTCGCCAAGTATGTTTTCGTTTCTTATTTTACAACTTTTTCTGCTACCTAATGGTAAATATTCCGTCCTGTGTACTCCTACCTTTCCGAAAATTGCTATGAAATATACGATCAATACTTTACCTCAATAGCTTCTCTAATATCTCGCGTCAATCCCGAATTCAAAATTTATTTATTTTTAACAAACAATATACATGTTGTTTATGACTGCATCTCAGCGATCTGGTTTTTGTTCTATTTGATCCATAAAAAAATTTAGTGGTATGGAAATCAAATTTGAACCACAACCTCCTCATTGATTCACTCACTTCAGTCACATGCAATATAATAATAGTAAAAGGAAACATGATTATTTTTCGTCATATCGAGTTAAATAGTCTTCCTTATTTGGCAATTTAAATTATACCGACGGTTCCACCTTCTTGTCGGTACGTAAATGGTAAATTTATGTATGTGAAGTGGTGGTACAAAATGGGCGAATTAATTTATGGGGCATAACTTCCCAAGACTCGAAAAAGCAACTAAAATAACAATTTAAACACATTGTATATTACCAGGTGAGCGTTTGAAGTTTTAAACAAGCCGTGATATTATCATTATTTATACCTTTATTACATCCGCCGTATAAAAGGCAAAACATAAAATTTAGAATTAAAATGTTATTTTAATTGCCGCCACAACACCGTTTATTGCGTATCTGCTTGGTATTCTGTATTAGTATAATAACTGCGAGGTTCAGATATGGGCTCTTCAATGGATAATTTATGTACTTCCCTTTACACTTTGATAGCTCGATGATGAGGGGCCGCTATGGACGGGAGAACTAGAACGTGGCGATCAATCGACATTGTAATATTTAAGTTGTTTGAGTTTGAGTTCGTGGTGGCCTCAAGCGTGTGCCCGATATGTTAAAAGGGACAAGAATTCGCTTAACAGAAGGTTACACAAAATAGGACAGAATGACAAATTTGATAACATTACAGATATATTTTTTTGCTGTTTTAGAAAGGTATTTTAAGCTAATATAATTCAAATCTCCTACAATTCCTATCAATGAAGTCATATGTATGTTCTCTGATACC
The DNA here is from genome assembly GCA_037114965.1 of Monochamus alternatus. Taxonomy (NCBI): domain Eukaryota; kingdom Metazoa; phylum Arthropoda; class Insecta; order Coleoptera; family Cerambycidae; genus Monochamus; species Monochamus alternatus. The sequence continues at coordinate 10,943,367 of CM073434.1, read as the reverse complement.
AAACATCTAGGTATGCTAATGAACAATTCCACAGACAAAGCTCTATTCAATAATTATCTAAAGAAAATAATCTAATTTACTCACTCTATAAAAATCTAACTTCACTTTTTTGGCAGTGGGAACACGACAAGTTCAACCACAATAGATGAGATCTGACCTATTTCTGCATTTTTAGGATTGCTTCTTCAGGTGGTCTCCTTTAAGTTGAATTAAATATCTAACTATAAAAATTATTATAAAAATTAAAATTATTTGAAGTGAAATATCGACAATGACAAAAAAGTGAAGTTAGATTTTTATAGAGTGAGTAAATTAGATTATTTTCTTTAGATAATTATTGAATAGAGCTTTGTCTGTGGAATTGTTCATTAGCATACCTAGATGTTTGGTATCAGAGAACATACATATGACTTCATTGATAGGAATTGTAGGAGATTTGAATTATATTAGCTTAAAATACCTTTCTAAAACAGCAAAAAAATGTTACAAAAGCTAATAATAAGGAATATATGGGTAGATATTGTGGGTGTAATTCAACGCAGGTTGGGGCTTTTGTCCACTGAGTAGTTAGTTTCACACAGTATTATTAATACCTAAAAATATTACAGATATACCTAACGAAAAGTTCCAAAATGGTAGAAATTTACCAATATTTCCAAAAGTAGCAATCGCAATCCTAAATGTATGGATTGCAAGAACTTTTACACACGATTACAATCTTAATTAAATTTTTGTATACCTACACCGAAAAAAAATTGTCTATAATTTCACATAACTTTACGTTGACAATTTGTGAATGAAATAAGTATTCTGTAATATTTCAGAAATAAACATGGATAAAATTCCATAGTATGTTATGTCATTTTACGACAATTATGCTAAATATTGATTGTAATTTTTAGGTTGGAATTGTAAATTATAAATATGTAATTTTACTGAGAAGATAATTTAATTTTTTATATAAAATGATTTGGTTAAATCTAGTGGTTTTTCTTAATGTGGTAAACATGTACCACATGTACATGTACTTCGAGAACAAAAAAGACAATAAAAAATTGCAGACGACGAACCTTTACTTTATTACCAATGTTTTTACAAATTTGGTCAGTTTGGCAGTGTATTCAGCCAAGTGTTACTTAAATTTTTGTACATTATAATGCCAGGACGTGAAATTTCTGCGTTTACCCGAGCAATGACTGCTTTACATGATGCAGAACATTCTAATCATCAGATATCGAACATGTTGGGCATTCCTAGATCATCTGTTGTACGAATAGTACATATATATGAAGAATTTGATACAGTGGAAAACAGACCATGTGGTGGTCGAGTATCTAATAAAAGGGAGGATCGGTATTTGGTGCAATATGCCCGTAGACACCGCACATCCACTTCCACATCCAGGGTCCACTTTCAAGGTAAGTTTCGCCGTGTTATATCGACACCTACTATTCGAAGACGAAAATTTACGTGCTAGAAGACCATTACGGGTCCCCACTCTACTTCCAAGGCATCGTGCTGCCCGTCTCCAGTGGGCGCGAGAGCATAGGGGTTGGTTTTATTTACAGACCAAACCAGAATTGGGCTGGTTACTGAAGATAATCGACAAAGAGTCTGGAGAGAACCAAGTCGTCAACAGCGACTTCATTTTCCCCGTGAAGTTGCTCCGTATGAAGGTTGTACCGTTTTTGTCCAGCCATCCTCTAAATGTGAATTATCCATTCTTCTCTGTAAAAGGGTATTGTTCATCCATCATCTAATAATGTAGGTATTTCATTCGCGTTAGAAAACATGTTGAATATATATATATATTCCTTGGTCTTTGCATATATTTGTATAGACATATGTATGTCTGTGTGAAAATAAATATTTTTAGTTCGAATTTTAGTTGCAGTAGATGTATAATTAAAGCAACTACAACTAGTATTAATATGTTGAAGCAATTACTATTTTTACTGTTATAAAGATAAATCTTTTGTTTGAAATGTATTTTATATGGTTTAGAGACATAAGTAATAGCGTAGTTTTGATGCAAACATCGAAAACAACGTACATAGCTTCAGTTTGTATGAAGTTTATGAATTGTATAATATTTAAATTTGGCACAAGCTGTAAGTGCACACGTAAGAAAATATGGAAATTTTCACGCGTTTGTATCAGTGTAGGAAATAAATAACCAACAATCTACCGTGAAATATTGCAAATAATTGTTATCAGTGTAGAATTTCCCGTGGCTGCAATCTTTGAAACATTAACGAAAACACTATTTCTCGGTTAGATCCGACGAAGTGCGAGTTTCGCACGGCCCCGATGAGAAAATGATTTTTGCGTCCGCTTCCCTCGTAAATTGCATCCCAGCCTACATCGTGTTACACTACAAAAGGTCTTCAAACTGCGAACAAGCTCCGAAATTAGCAATAAATTATGTCAGTATTAAAAATAAAACCGATCAAGACCATATTATATTCCAAGATGTAAATTTGAATATGAATGTACGGCTTGTTAGCATATTTGCATATTGGAAATGGTTTTCGGGTTACCCCTTCATGCGATTTGGCTATTACGGATCGATTTTAATGCATTTGCATATCGGTTATTGGTGAAATGCGAACCTTTTGTTGATTATTCGGTGAGAAACATAAATTATAAGTGTCTATCCGGAGAACGGGTGTGCGCTCCTGCAAAGGTGATAGCGTTTAATTATTGCTATTCGCGGCTCATTTTTTTCGCATTGTTACGCTACTGTGGGTTTCCGGTGTCAGTTCCACAGCCGTGGCGGGCTGGCAACTGTCGCTAAATCAGGGATTCGTCTAGTACAAAAGAACTGGTAATATATATTCTATCATGATCATAATATATTATTATTTTTGATTTTACAGGGTGTCGGGAAATTACGCGCAGGAAAATTAGGGGGTGATACTCGAGTCGACTACGTAGCGTCAAAGTTATCGTTTTAAACAGAATAATTTTATGAAAAGCTAGGGATAAGTTCTATGTTTAAAAAATAAAAAAATGGGTCTGGAAATGTCTCGCTTTCGATATACAGGTTGCAAATTTTCTGTCTTAAATACTATAGCCTTCATTTCTCGTAAACCGATCGAGATATTGAGATAAGATTTGATACACAACAGAGCATAGTGCATTAGATAATAAAAATAATAAGAATATTTAAAAATTTTAAGTTTTTATCTTGTATATCGGTGTTAATTTAGAAACTTCATCAAGACAAACTGAAAAGATTCTTACCAATATTGTAAATATATCCTATAAAACGATGCCCTATTGGGCATCGAAGACCCACCACCACCCGGCTCATGCCGCCATAAGATGTTGACTATTTATACATTTCATATAGGTAATTGTTTTACACGAATATTATCATTATCACTAAATTAGTACGCATTACGTCAGAATCATAACAAACTTCACTATCACTGTATGTTCACTATTTATTAAAATAACTATAACTTTTCGTCTCTTCTGCTATGATAACTTGCTTTATCCATCACAACAGCTACTCCTGGTTCTACATATGATAAAATAGATTCTAACCATTTTTCAAATACTTCACTGTTCATATCTTCATAGTAATCTCCCATCCTACGTGATTTAAAAACATGCAAACCATTTTCTAAAAATTCCGAATCGCTTCCAATATGTGTTATTATTAACATACGTCCTTTACAAGAAGGCGATTTAATCCTGTAGAAAATCCATCTAAAAATACTTCTCTTTTACTTCGAACATTACCATCCTGCCAAACTTTTGATACCGTATAACCTTCGTTTACCCATGTTTCATCCATGTAATATATATTTTTGCCCGATGCACGAAATTTTCTTAGTTTTTCTAAATATTCTCTTCGCCATACTACAATTTCATCTTTCTCAACGAGCATACTTTTACGATTTCGTTTTAAAAACCGAAAAATCATGTCATGCATTGTTCTTCTAAGAACTTTATCAGATAATTGAGGCATGCCCTCATCTTCAGCTATCGTAGCTTGAATTTTTTTTATCGTCGGTATTTCATTTCTGAAGAATCCATGAATTTTCCTCCGAATGACTTATTTTACGTCATCATCGACTTCTGTTTTTTTTTCCTTCCTCGTGTTTCTATTTTTCTTCTTCTTTATATTTACTTCCACACTCTTTTTTATAGCACGATATACACTAGAAACTGACACCTGTGTTAACGAACTACACATATCAACAGCTTCACTAACACTTATGTTAGAGTTTCGCGCTCGAATTCCTTCGTGTACGTTTTTTATTATTATCAATTGTCCGTTACACAGGTATTATGTCGATTACTAACAGACCTTTTACTAGAATTGGCACTGATTCATTTTTAACTGTTATTTGTTAACTTCACGGTTGCATAATTTATTTTTATAATTTAATATGACTATAGAAATAACACCCCTCGAATAGCAGCAAATCCTCCAATGTACGCATATTCTAATGGCGTTCTAACCTCGGCAAAGCCATGTACTAACGCTCACGGTTTACACACACCAAAATATTGTTTTCCACAATGCAATAAACAGAGATAGAGAATACATCGGGCTTCAGTTTGAGTCTTTATCGTGGTGCCGTAAATGTGAGTATAGTATCGTTGTGCATAGAAAGCGGCACAGTAATAATGAGGTAAATAATGAGTAATCTCTTATAAAAATATTATACGCTTAATAGTAATAGTGTTTTTATATTATCTATTAGTCACTGTCCACAATTTGGGCCGCTGCCTATAGCATCAGTGGCATTCGTACCATTAAATACCTAATTTTTGATAAAAAAAATTGTACACCTCTGATTTTTGGACAAATTGGTATCGCTGTCTTAAGGCCAAGTTAATTCTGCTTAAAAAGTGTCTCTTGTACTTTTTCCTCCTGACGTAAAGTTTTCGAGATAAAAATTAATTTATTAATCATTACAGTAGACGAACTTTAGAATGCTAATTAAAAGACAATAATCTAGGTGGCATGTGTCAGTTTGTCAGAAATTCCATGTCAGACTAATACACAGTATCGAGTGACTTGCTTTTGAAGTGTTGAAGTTAGTTTTAATACATGTTATTTTATAACTAAATATAGTGAATTATGCCTTTGTAGAGTTGGCCTACAGACATGTTATGTATGGAAAAGCAAACGGAAATTCGAATGAAGCAAGGCGTTTCTATGTAGATGCATTTCCTGACCGCCATTTGCCTTATGCAAACACTCCGAATGTTCATAGACGTTTGAGCGAAACGGGAAAAGTAACAGGGAATATTGTAGATTATGGGGCACAGAATTGCACGAACAGTGAAAAAATCAGGAAAATGTTTTACAAGCGGTTGAACGAAATCCTACAATAATTACAAGGCGTCTGGCTAATGAATTAGAGAATGTGAACCATGTTAATGTATTGTGTATCTTCTAAGAGCATCAGCTATATCCTCATCATCTGCAGAGAGTTCAAGCTCTCTCTGAAGCTGATTTTCCAGTCAGACTACAATATTGTCAATGGCTGAGCCGAAAAAATGTATTCAATTTATTTCTTTCATTCAGAAAAGGTATTTTTGTCACAATGAACATTTTATATTATAATAATACAATAATATCCCTCATTCTAATCACGAGGATTAGCGTAGAAGTCAAATACTTGTACGGGAGAGGGGGCGGCATATTATTAAGGAGGCCGTATTTGCGCCCAGGAATAACTTACGTTGGTAGACCCTAACCACCATTCAGTGTAGGAATGAGAGAAACCTGGAAAACCTCATTAATTTGGGGGATAGTCAAATTGTCAACCGGTATTAATCTCTTACATTGAGCCAAGCTAACATTCTTCCGCTCTGCCACACCCGCAGAGAAGATGCCAATCCTCTCCATGAATATAGCTGATAAACGGTCTACCGTCTGTGAAGCTCGAACCCTAGCCACATCAAGTCCACCCATACATTATTGATGAATCGCGACACCAGCAACAGTTTTCAGCCAATGTGGGAGTAGGAATTATTGAAAACTGTTTGGTTGGATCTTTTATTTTGCCAAGAAGATTAGATGGACTAACATATTTGTATTTTTTACAGGAAAATCTACCTATCCCATTTTAGTCGTAATGTAAGAGACTATTCAAATCTTACGTTCCAAGGAAATTGAATAAGTCGGGGCGGGCCTTGGCCACCCCGATCACCCGACTTAAATCCGTGCGATTTCTACCCTTAGGGATCTAAAACAACTGGTGTATTCTACTCACATAACGAATGAAGCTGCTTTAGTTGAACGTATCGCCAATACCTGTGAAACGATACGCCAAACACCTGTGATATTCCGCAGAGTTAGAAAACTGAGTATCAAATTTCTAGATAAATTTTTAGTCTTTAAAGGCATACCATCGAAATCTTAACAAAAGCAAAAAAGTTAAGACGATTTCTTCACATACCACGTGCCTTTTCTGATTTTTCGAGAAAATGTTACATGAACTAGAGACATTATGTTTTCGAGTTGTACCACCCCCTAAACTGCATACATTCTGTGGGGTGTCTACTCTTGTTTGACGTCAAAAAGAACCAACCGTTTGCGAGGAAATCGGCAGTTAAGTTTTTTGGACATACTGGAGAATCTCATTTCTCATTGACGTTGATGGTAATTTCAAATCTTTTATGCTTTGTTTATACAAATTAAAAGCAGAAACGCATCTTTTTATGAGAAAGATTAACAAGAACACGAAATGGTACAGGTTACTTACTCTAAAATTTTTTAATTCTCTCCCTGGCTGTATAAAGCTTTTAAATATAAGTACGTTTAAAAAAGAATTAAAACTTATTTATTGAAGAATGCATTTTATGATTTTAATCAGTTTTTTTTCCAGTGATTCCATAATATTTAATTTATTTATTTTCATTGTTCCTTCTTGTTGTCTGTATTAGTTGTGTGTTAATGTTTTTAAATAATTTACTCTGTATTTTTTATGTTAGTTTTATCTGTATATTTGTGTATTCCTTAGTATTTCTTCAAGAACCTACCTATGAAGCCGATGTTTCTAATTTATTACGTTTCATGCTCTTTTTTTGTTTTTTTTGACGTGCGTAAACACGAATTTGATTAAATGAAAATAAACCTTGACATTTCCAGAAGCATTTTGCAGCACTAAGAGATATGGCAACCATTAAACACGACTATAGTTATATAAAAAAACAGTTGATGGTCGCTGGTTGACAAATTATTATTCCAATCGAGTTGTGGCCACGTTTGTACAGCAAATAATCGCCTCTATTCGCGCTCTATATTTTTCGCATTGTTCCTCCTGTCATCGTTCTAAACAAATTAACATGGCGACAACTAGGGCGGGCGGATTTCGGCGCAAACAGTAATTTATACGCGATCTAAAGGTAGATACCGAGGTTGCGCACCGAACATTAGTCTTGCGACAGAGAAATGGCGGTTATCAATCGAAAGATTTTCAATTTTGACCGGTTTTGCGTAACCCATTATTGACACGACTAGTTTCTAATTTATCGATTCATCAATAATATTCGTGAGAGGCCTTGAATCTATCGAATTAATCCATTAACTAATTTTCTGTTCGATGCATACATTAAGCGCTGTGGAAGTCCTGATAATAGTCTAATTTATAACTGTAAAATATTAACATATTTCTCATGGTTCGAAATATTTCTGACGACAAAGAAAGAACATGTTAATAACTAATAAGGTTAAGTCGTACAAGAGTTTATACACTTTGATGTTTATGATTTATGATGATTTTATTTGAAAATGTAGATATATATTTTTAGAAGTGTTGTGTTCTCAAAAAGTTTGCAAATTATCGAAACGTATATAATAGTACATTATACTATAAGGGAGAGAAATGCGTTATTTTGGCAGAGGTGCAATTTGAAGCCCGAGGGCTACAATGCACCGAGGACAAAATAGCATCTCTCCCGAATGGTATATACTATTTTTTCCACGGTCTCATTAACTTAAAAACACATATTTTGTCATTATGAAGTAAGTAGCACCAGAATTATTGTATTCGGATTTGAGCATTTATTTAGTAGTCGTTGAGTTATTGTCATAACTACAAAATAAACAAACAAAAAGAATTGTCAAATTAAGGTGCTAGTTTGGTTTAGTTTAAAGTTTGTTTAGTGCACAATGAATAATTGTGAGTCGGAAGAGATTGTGGAGGCTGCAAATATTGCAATAAGCAATTTGCTGCCTACGAAGTCAAGATCTTTATACGATATAGCCTACAATCGGTTCAAAAAGTGATGCGCCGAGAAAAATGTTCAAGTATACAGCGAGAATGTTTTGTTGGCATACTTCAGTGAAAATGCAAAGAATTACAAGTCTTCCACATTATGGGCGCAATATTCTATGGTTAAGTCATGCTTAATAATTTACGACAACATATATATAAGCAAATTCCCCAAGCTGATCGCATTTTTGAAAAGAACCGGTGACGGATATCAAGCGAAAAAATCGAAAATATTGACAAAGGGTGAAATCAACCGTTTTCTATCAAGTGCAGATGACAAAGAATTCTTAATGATTAAGGTAAGATTACTTTTGTTGTTAGATATTTCAATTATTAAGTATTTTGATTTTTTATAGGTTGGATTAATTCTGGGGATTGCCGGAGCTTGTCGAACTGATGAACTAGTCAATTTAACTGTAGATGATATTGAGGATGTAGGCTCTTCCTTGATTGTAAAAATTCCAAACACTAAGACAAAGATTCCACGAACCTTTCTGGTTACCGATGTGGGAAATATGCTTGAATTGTTTCGAAAATACCTGTCCCTTCGTCCTCCCCACGTCAAGCACAAGCGCCTTTTTTACTACAAAGCAGGAAAACGTAGTTCGCAGCCAGTTGGCAAGAATACCATGGGAAAAATTCCAAGTGTAGTAGCTTCGTATTTAAAATTACCTGATGCTGCATGTTATACTGGTCACTGCTTACGAAGATCTTCAGCGACATTACTGGCAGATGCTGGTGTGGATATCACGACAATAAAGCGTCATGCTGGTTGGAAATCAACGACAGTCGTTGAGGGTTATGTCGAGAACTCCATTGAAAATAAGACCAAAATTGCTAATCAGGTTTTAGTAGGTACCACTACTAACGCAATCACAAAAACTGTAAATGTAAGCGAAAGTAATATTTCTTCTAATACTAATTTTGAAAATTGTACAAATGTAACATTTAATTTAAATGTCAATAAATAAATTCAATGTTATCTTTTTTTTTGCATGAAAACGTTCTCCATAATGTAAACTCCCTTGGGAGCATTATACTCCCTTGGGAATAATCGACTACTTCTGTTTTAATTTTTATGTCATAGAAACTGATTTCTACTCCCGACCGTGGAAAAAAATATATTTTTCTCCAGTCGTCACAAAACTATGACATTTTTTAACTGTCAGGAGTCTCTAAGGTTGACATTTTCCTTACTGAGAAAAAAATAGTATCTTAGCAACAAAAGTATTCACTTTTATTCCCATAAGCTAAAGTTGACAGGTTTTAATTTATAAAACTTTATTCAACAATATTTACAATAATTTTTTTGTTTATCCACATTGATACATTGTTGGAACAAGTATAAAAATTAAATAAACCACTGAAATAGCCACTACCCTCATTCTTGAAGCAATTCTCAAAGCAGTCCAACACGTTTTTATTAATAGTAAGCTATATCATTTTCAGATGTTGTGCAATCAGAAATCACAACGGTGCTTGGTTTATCATTACCACTATCAATTTTCAGTATTCTTTGCGCAATATTTTCTTTATTCAAAAGTGAGTTTTCAATGTAGCCTTCCGCTACAAAGCTCGACCTCCATCCTCCGTGTCTTTTAAGACAAGTTCGATCACCACGGCCGTCAACTAAAAGGGTACCAGACGTTTGTCGCAATTCCTGTCCACTGTACTCTTTCTAGTTGTCCAGCTTCAAAAATGTTTCTATTTCTTGCGAGACTGCACTGATTTTATGAATACCGGCTACCATTCGATGACACTCTCCACTAACATATTTGATCTACCACTGGACGTAAAGCAACATATTTTCCATAACAACTTAAATAATTGTCTCCTAGCACAGTAAAAGAACGTGGTCTCTTGGTTTTGGAATTGGTAAAATTTTTATAATTAAGACGGATTTCATATCTTCAACATTATCAATTGTTAAATTGACTAATTTATCAGAACGGCATGCGCCTGCAACCCACCGCATTAAAACGACCTATAAAGAAGCTTTTTAAAAGGTCTGTTCTTTTATTTTTAAATCGTTTACCTTCAAATATAAATTATCAGGTGTACTATTTAAAAAGCAATCAATTTGCTCCTTTGCCCTCACGATTTTTTCGGTTCATGTCCCTCATTTTGGCTTGAGAAAAGCCCTTCTTTATATCCAACAGTTTTATTCGCTATGATCTATCCAATGAATGTAATACTAGTAATGTGGTTACTCTGAAAATACAGTAATAAACTTTCAGATTTCAATTTAAATTGATTTTGGGGTTATATCTAACGAGCTCTAGCCGTGACATACGCTCATAGATATATGTGTAAAATTTCAGCTACTAGTTTTTATGTTTATAACACTTTTTGCATAATATTCAGACATCAGACCTAACCTACTGTGATATATTGTTCAGGTTCTCGCCACGTTGCTTTGCTATTAACCTCTATTTCATTTTTTTATAAATGTCAGATCAATTAATTTCATATAACTCATGCTGCAGTAGTTGCAAAAGTTAATTAAGAAACGCGCCCTTGCTTTACAAAACGGATTTCTATCGTCGACGTATATGAAATAATTACAAATACGCTTGTGTACCATCATATGGATGGAATAAAAACTTAATTAATTTTAAATTCCTGACATTGTTCTTGATATGCATTTCAAGAATAAGTATTAGCACTTGATTTTTGTTACCAAAGTATACAGCGTGAGGCGTACATCATTGTACAAATAGAAATCGAGCGGATTTAAATGCGGACATTTGGTAGGTCATGAAATTGTTTGGATATGAACAAGAATTTTTTGTCAAGCAAATTTAATTAGTGATATTTTAAAAAGTGACAACACTAGTCATAAATAATTAGTCATCTAAAGTGATGCAAAAAACAAATTACGTAACAACTGAAACTTTATTAATTAAACAATATACATAACAATAAAATAATATAACATGTCAATGCTGAACATTAATTATTATAAACAGGACGATTACAATTTATTTTGCACTACATGTAAAGTGAAAGTGCCGATATTACAGTGAGTTAAATTTATGCCAGATCCAGTGCTGTTAGTTATTTATCTATCATAGCTTTTAGTCCTGGGTGTTCAATGAGGCTGTGGCTGTAATTGTCTGCTGTGTTTACTGTGCACTTTGTACTATCCGTAGGCTCTGTTGAAGATGGTAACAATTTATTTGCGATTGAAATTTTATTTTCTATAGAATCTTCTATACAGGGTGGGCCAATAGTGTGTGGACGGAAGATTATTATTTAAAATCTGCTGTTGGTGGAGGGTGGGGGGTAGTAAGAGCTGCAAACTAAAAATATTTTTACTGGAATTCCTAGACATATACAGGGTGATTCATAGTAAAGTTACATTTTTTTAAATGGAACCCTCTATATTATTGCATATTTGGATTCCTCGGTCAATTCTAGTGTGACTTCATGTACCATACTTGGTGCCTAAAACGTACCGTTTGGACGTTATTCGATATTTTGTCAAAAAGTTGATGTCTAGAAACAGTTGAATATCAGAGGAGGGCGGCAACATAAGAGACTGTGATTGGGGGAAATTATTGACCAGCCTCCATACTACCAAGAGCTAGAAAGTCTTATGAACTATGTTTGTTGCGGCTGATATCGTCGCTCTAATTTTGAAAACTTCAATCTTGGATAACTTGATTTTTTTAAATGGAACCCACATATTTTTTTCACGTCACCAGATAACACATTTCATTACCTTTCACCCGATATAAAGTTATCTGTATTTATCTCTAATACTTTTCTTCTAATCCACAATTACTTTTTACTATGTTGGATTTATCCAAACCAATTAATTTAAACTAAATTAAAAAATAAATAAATAAATAAATATTATGGCAGCATTTATTCATACGAATTAATAATTAGAATGATTTTTTATTAAAAATGACTTTGTTTATTTAGTTTAATTCAATTGGTCTCCATAATTTCACATTTAGTTTTTGCAAACAATCGGGAATAAAGTTGGCCATGGAAAACAAACAGTAGGTTTCATTCTCCAAGGATAAAAACCATATCGATCATTTCATTTGATATCGAATAATGTCCAAACGGTACGTTTTAGGCACCAAGTATGGTACATGAAGTCACACTAGAATTGACCGAGTAATCCAAATATGCAATAATATACAGGGAGTTCCATTAAAAAAAATGTTACTTTACTATGAATCACCCTGTATATGTCTAGGAATTCCAGTAATAACATTTTAGTTTGTAGCTCTTACTACCCACCAACTGCAGAATTTAAAAATATACATCAGTATAACCACAATCTTCCATCCACACACTATTGGCCCACCCTGTATATGTATCCGCTACCGTACTAGAACGCCGCTCCCCATGTTGGTTATTGGTGGTAACATCGGCCTCTGCGTCAACTAACAGAGTCTAAAGCAGTTCCCTACATAAGTTGCCGGATCAGGCAAACTGGGATAAGTTGCTATTTCTTTTGGCACATTCCTTATTTTCTTAACTCCAACCACTTGGTTAACATATTTTCCCTGACATGCTTCAAAATATTCGACTTGTAGTAACTGCTGGACGTAAAGCATAGTATTTGCGGTATATCTGCGTTTGACCCGGACTTGAAATCACAAAACATCTCACAGTATGAGTTTTGAAATAATAATATGTAATTGAATCTTTGCCTTTTATATCATCGATCGTTATCTTTAGTAGCATGAGTTTTGAAATAGGGAATTCTTATCATAATAATTAAATCTGTTTCTTACCACCAACACCAATTGAAGATTATAAATTCTAAAGGGTGTAAGTGCCAAGATTTTTCAATCGAGAAAACCCTATTAAAGATACAAATACAAAATATGTATTTGTTTGCTTTATAATTTTTTATGTTGTTATGTTGTTTTCTATAGTTGAAAAAAATATTAAAATAGCATTTTTTTAATTTATGTTAGGTAGTGCCAAGTTTGTCACTCAAAAAGGGTCTAAGTAAGAACTGTAGATTTTTTATTAGGTCTTATTGGAGTTACGTCCGAGCCAAAACCTTGTTTTGATTTCTCAATGAGATTTTGATAAAACCTACTGATTTATAGTGAGTATAACATTGGCTAGATAGTTTAATTTATTTATTGCCTTTATAATGCTCTTAGTTTTTCGTTCGCATTTTCTCTGTATAACATCGTTATTATTTTGAACACAGAACTGTATAAAACTCTATAAACATATACTCGTGAATTTATCTATGACATAAATGGTACTTACACCTTTTTTAACATAGATAAAATACGCCACTTAGATCCAGTCCTTGGTATTTTGCGTGTGTAACTTTTTCATCTTTAACTTTTTAACAAATTGGACAGCAAATTCCGTTTTCCCGAACTGTTTTACGTTGAAAAGGTACTCTTGTTTCAAATCGTTATCTTTAACGGTTTCTGAGAAAATCGCTCTTGAACTAATCCCACTTTGGTCAATTTCATAGTAATTTAATAGTATATTATGCAACGATCATGTAATGATGGCTATTAATACACGAGCATCAACCGGGATACGAAACGAGCCGAAGGCGAGTTTCGTATGGTTTATGCGAATGTATTAATAACCATTACATGAGAGTTGCATACGCTATTTTTTCTACACCCGATAAATAATCAAAAACCATAAATTTTATATTTTCATTGAACACAATAGGTAACAGTAATTATTCGTATGAATTGCATTTTCTGCTTTCTCCGATATGTGTGGAGGAGTCGATGGTAATTCTTCTATATCGCTGATATCAGACATTTTGATAAATTATCGAAGTTTAGCTAGGTATCTACGAAAATTTAATACGTACTGATTTTGACATCTAAAATAATTATATAGGAACCTAGGATAAACGTCAAATGCACAGCATGCTTGATTGAAAAATTATGGGTTTCTATTGATTAAAAATCTGTATCGTAATGGGTATCATTATAAAACGGATTATGGGCATATAAGTGCATTGTTATAATACGGATGTAGAAAAACTAAATTATCAAGGTATTCTTATGTCAAAGTATTGTCAGCCCGATTGCCAATTTAATAGTTATAAGGGAAAAAAATGGAAAAGTTTACGAGACAAGAGTTAGTTGATATGATATTTATTTATGGCTTTTGCGATGGTATTGCTGCAGCAGCAGAACGCGAGTACGGGAGCAAATTCCGTTTTCCCGAACTGTTTTACGTTAAAAAGGTACTCTTGTTTCAAATTATTATCTTCAACGGTTTTTGAGAAAATCGCTCTTGAATTAATCCCACTTTGGTTAATTTCATAGTAACGATTTCAAATATAAATTAATTTTTTTTACTGTTTTAGAAAGGTATTTTAAGCTAATATAAATCAAATCTCCTACAATTCCTATCAATGAAGTCATATGTATGTTCTCTGATACCAAACATCTGGGTATGCTAATGAATAATTCCACAGAGAAAGCTCTATTCAATAATTATCTAAAGAAAATAAACTAATTTACTAACCTTCTAATGAAACACTCTATAAATATCTAACTTCACTTTTTGGCAGTGGGAACACGACAAATTCAACCACAATAGATGAGATCTGACCTATTTCTGCATTTTTAGGATTGCTTCTTCAGGTTCTTTAAATTGAATCAAATATCTAACTATAAAAATTATTATAAAAATTAAAATTATTTGAAGTTAAATATCGACAATGAGAAAAAGTGACATCCTGTCAATGAATTAAATATGACAATACCTACTTGAAAAATATTCACCTTTTATGTAAAAGTTTTTATATATTTTTAGGTATTAATAATATTGTGTGAATCTAACTACTCAGTGGACAAAAGCCCCAACCTGCGTTGAATTACACCCACAATATCTACCCATATATTCCTTATTATTAGCTTTTGTAACATTTTTTTACTGTTTTATAGTTAGATATTTGATTCAACTTAAAGGAGACCACCTGAAGAAGCAATCCTAAAAATGCAGAAATAGGTCAGATCTCATCTATTGTGGTTGAATTTGCCGTGTTCCCACTGCCAAAAAGTGAAGTTTGATATTTATAGAGTGTTTCATTAGAAGGTTAGTAAATTAGTTTATTTTCTTTAGATAATTATTGAATAGAGCTTTGTCTGTGGAATTGTTCATTAGCATACCTAGATGTTTGGTATCAGAGAACATACATATGACTTCATTGATAGGAATTGTAGGAGATTTAATTTATATTAGCTTAAAATACCTTTCTAAAACAGTAAAAAAATGTTACAAAAGCTAATAATAAGGAATATATGGGTAGATATTGTGGGTGTAATTCAACGCAGGTTGGGGCTTTTGTCCACTGAGTAGTTAGTTTCACACAATATTATTAATACCTAAAAATATATAAAAATAAATTAAATTGTTGCACATAACACAATAATTGTCTTATTTTATTGCAGTTTTCGAAAAAATATTGTCTATATCTCGAACACGAAATGCTTTTACGTTCTCGAATGGATATTTTGCCTCGCTAAGCTGGGCATTCTTGAACGCAAAATTACCATTTCGCGTTCTATTTCCACTCTTGAAACTGCCGTATTTGTAAGATAAAAACATTTATGAGTCCATTATACAAAATCCTAACTAAAAATCGGACAAATTAAGAGCGCAAGTTGCCTGGAAGCTTCGCGGGAAGCGTTAAAAACTGGCTGCGAAGTGACGGGCCGGATGAAACGACGACGCGGAGTAACAGGCTCGTGCCCGGACCGCAAAGGCAAGAAAAAAATTCTTTAATTATTGTCACGTCAGTCGAGAAATGATAATTTGCGATGAGCCGTTACACGCTTCCAATACGGCTTATTCTAGCTGACATCCTCGAAGTAATGTGCCTTAAGTGCCTAATAAACGTTGGAATATGAAAACGCGTATACGTGATGTTTTAATTTTAGGCTTAGCGGTACAGGGGACTAACGTAAGTTCCCAAACTGGAAAATTGTTTAAAAATAACTGCAGATCTTTTTGTTTAATTTTATTTCATATATAGGGTGTTTTTAAATGAAGTAGCAAAAGTGACACTGTTGTGGAAATAAATCGATTTATCATATCTACATCACAAGTCGCATAATAAAAAAGACATGATGTTAAAGTTAAAATATTTTCGATACTTGTAAATAACTTCTTAAGAAATCCAAATATTTTACATAAAATTTGTAAATTGGGAGTTTTTGCGGGCGAGAAATTCAAATATGTTTCTAATTTTGACGTCACCATGTTCCTTTTAAATAATAGAACTTTTTTGCAGCTTAGTGTATCCATCTGACTATCGATACAATCGATTCTCCTTTATTTGAAAAAGGTATGCCTTGCTGAAGTAGGTAGGAGTAAATTTTTTAAATAATCTTGTTTGAAATGCTCAGTGCGCCGAATAAAAACTGTTTTGGTTTCACGTAAAGTGCCTTTTCTGCTGAAAATACAGCGAAATTTTACTTGAAAAAGTTGTTCGGAATGATAAATTATGGAGACGTGCAATTTCAAGAAGATCGACGAGGTTTGATGAAACCATTTTTCAACAAAGCACAAAGATTTTATCAACGCAGGCCGATCTTTTTGAAGTTTTGCACGTCTCTATAATTTCCCGTTCTGGACAACTTTTTCAAGTAAAATTTTGCTGTATTTTCGGTAAAAAAGACACGACCTGAAACGATAACAGTTTTCAATGGGTGCACTGAATATTTCAAATAGGATTATTTCGAAAACTGTTACTCCTAATGACTCCAACAGGGTATACCTTTTTCAAATATAGGTAGGACAATCGATTGTTTCAATATAAATATTTGGATTTTTATCTAGAAATATTGAAAATAAAATTTTAACTTTGACACCCTGTATCCTTTTTATTATGCGACTTGAGATATACCTAGATATGTTAGGTTAAATCTATTTATTTTCTGTTGTCTCATCAGTTTTAAATAATAAGTAATATGTAATGGATGAAATAGACCAAACAGAATTAGCTTTCTTTCAGTTAAGTGGTAATGAAATTATAATTAGTTCTAGTTCAACAGAGCTGGACCTAGACCTAGTATATAATTTCATTTTAAAGATATTTTTTTGAAAACTGTCATCAATAGTCGACATGTTCGTAAAAGTCAGTCGTTCTTGTCACCTAGCTAAGAAATATTGTTATGTTAAAAAACATAAAACAAATGTCAAAATAATTTGTCATTTTTTCGAAACTTATTTATGATTTTACTAATTAAACAATATACATTTTAAGTAATATAACATTTCAATATAAAACAGTAATTATTATATACAGGACGATTACAATTTATTTTGCACTATGTGAATTGAAAGTGCCGATATTGCAGTGAGTTAAATTATTTTATTTGACATTTAGTGAATTGTTTAACATGAAATATACTGTATTAGAAAGGTATTTTAAGCTAGTATAAATCAAACCTCCTACAATTCCTATCAATGAAGTCATATGTATGTTCTCTGATACCAAACATCTAGGTATGCTAATGAACAATTCCACAGACAAAGCTCTATTCAATAATTATCTAAAGAAATTGATCTATCTAAATTTACTAACTTTGCTTTAATGAAAACACTCTATAAATATCTAACTTCACTTTTGGCAGTTGGAACAAGACAATTCAACCACAATAGATGAGATCTGACCTATTTATGCATTTTTAGGATTGTTTCTTCAGGTGGCCTCCTTTAAGTGGAGTCAAATATCTAACTATAAAAATTATTATAAAAATTAAAATTATTTGAAGTTAAATATCGACAATGACAAAAGTGACAGCCTGTCAATGAATTAAATATGACATTACCTACTTGAATAATGTTTAGATACCCTTTATGTAAAAGTTTTTACTGTATTAGAAAGGTATTTTAAACTAATATAAATCAAATCTCCTACAATTCCTATCAATGAAGTAATATGTATGTTCTCTGATACCAAACATCTAGGTATGCTGACCATAACGTCGAAGGTTTAATTTTATGTTCGAAATATGCCAGTAATACCGCTTCGAACACTTTTTGAATTTTCTTCGAACTACACCACCCGTTGAAATCGTTGAAGGCAATCTCGTACTGTATGATTATTTAGGGATTAATTGTGAAACAGCACTTTTTGCCTCTTCCAATATTTTCCCTGGTAAATGCTCGTCTTCACTTTACGAGCTCATTTTGAATTAAACACTCTTAGATAATAAATTACAATATATAATTCTGACACTACTTTTTCAAACAACTTATTATTGTTGTTTATTAGGTTATCGTTATGATAGTCACCGCGGTTCGAACAATTTCAAATATAAATTAAGTTGTTGTACATAACACAATTGTCTTATTTTTATTGCAGTTTTAAAAAATATTATTTGTATCTCGAACGCTAAATGCGTTTGCGTTCTCGAATTAATATTTTGCCTCGCTAGATACAAAAATAACTATATATGTTGGATATTCTTTAAATGAAGTACCTATATACGTACAATAGGATTGAAATATTTATTTTTTCAGCTGATATTCATTTAAATACTACTCCTTATATTTGCACGATTTCTTACCGTAGCAATGCTTCTTGTTTTGCAATTTGAGCTGTCAAGTTCTACATTGTCATGTGAGACCAAGGCAAGATTAATAACAAACAAGGCAAAGCGCCAACACCAGTTGAAACTACTTAATCCAATACGCCCTATGTGAACATGTTTCTCTAAAACAGTATCTATTTTTTTAATAAACTGTACCTTAATTCCTCTGGTAGATATTAATCAAGATTTGAGTTATTTGAAGGACAAATGAAGCCCAAATACCCCAAATTTCAAACTTTTTGGATGGTGCTTTTGGTTTGTTGTTGGCTGTAATGGGCAATTGTATGATTTCGAGTAAGAATTGAAAATATTTAGGTATATCTTAAACATCGTTTCACATGTTTTCACCATAAATAGTTATATTGTCGCCTAAATGCATAACAATAGGAAACTTTTTTCACGATTCGTTGTTGACAAGGTACATGCAATTAAGAAATGGTGATTAGCTGTTAGAAAGATATGATCGAATAAGTCCACGCAGCTGCCCACTTTGACGAATCGATTGAATATTTATAAATCAAATATGGATTCAACATATAGGTCTCTTAAAAAGTGAAAAATATATTTATATTTTATTTTATTGAATACACTATTCATGAAGTAATACCAAATTCATGAACAGAATTAAAACGACAACAATTACTAATATAAATTTTAAAAAGGACATAATATCAAATGGGAAAAAAGTCTAACGGTGACAAATATGGTGAACGTGTGGGCAATTCAGTAGATCCTTTTCTTTTAATCCATTCTAGTCTACTCTGCATTGCTTAACGTGGAAGAGCCCAATTTAGTTGAAACATTAAGTGAATCTGTATTTGTGTATTTTGTAAACTCGGTAAAAAACAAATAAATTCCAAAATTTTAACAAGTTGTTCCGTAAAACATGAAGAAATTAGGCCTTTTCTTGCGTTAACGAAGAAACAACTTAGAAAAAACAGTCAGAAATATTTAACAAGCACTCCTTATGAGGATTTTCTAGGTGACAAGCAAAGGATGATGGAAAGTAATATTAAAAACAAAATATAAGGAAAAAATACGAAAAGAAAAGAACCAATTCAACCAAATATAGTAAATTCGTTCAGAGAATTGAAGATGTTTTTTTGTTTTGGTTGTGGAGAATAGTTTGTGGATCTTCCAAACTTTATTGAACTATATTTAGTGGAAAAAGTTTATTGCATTCATCTGTCATTCTACTACAGCGTTTTGTCATCATGACAAACATAAACGTTCAAATCTACGTCATATTTTTCCTACATTTAGTGTCATCTAAATAAAACATTTTTTGGTTTTTGCATGAACGTAGAAAAAATATTGTATGCAACTCGTACAAAGTGTTTATTGCACGCGACGTGAAAACTTTTTTTACTTGTTGCATAAATAACTATTGAATTAACTTAATACCTTTATAATAAATTAATATATAAATTGGTAGCCTTATTTTTTTAGTATGGTTGTATAGGTATTTGTTTTTATTCTTATTTCAATTAGTGTGAATAAACACACATTTTTTGCAACGTCTTCCCAATTGAAAATGTTCCTCAACATCCAAGTGGTGAGAATACGTAAACACTGTAAGAAATGATTATTGACAATATCAACCCGTTCATCTGTAACGATGTTTTTATGAAGATCTCCGTTTTTACAAACCGTTCTTTAATGGACTGTAAAATCGTGAATTTAGGACGGATGTTTTCTAGCGGTAACTGCTGAAATTCGAAAGAGGACGGAAAGAAAGCGATTTCTAACGAATTACAATTCATACACGCGGTTAATTAAAAGGCCGCGCCGGGCCCTGGAATTTCGCCTATCAAAAACGAAAACCATGTGAAGTAATCGCATGACGAATAAAAAAACTATGATTGAATGTTAAACAAAAACTGCTACAAAGAGGTTGGACTCGAAATAATTCAGCTGTGTTACAAACTCCAACGTCAAATTGTTTTCTGTAGATACGCTGTATGTTAAATTTTAATACAAAACGAATTTCCTTTTTTAAAATCGACAACAATATGGAAATTTGAATGCCAGTTTCATATTTTATTGTATGCAAATTCCCTGAATATATTAACCAAGCTCGGTAACGAATTTCTAAACTCGAATTAACATATTTTATATATTATAAATCGCATATAACGCTGTAAAAATAAAATATATTACTTGCCCAACTCCATATAATCCTTTTTTCGCCAGATAGAATTATATAGAATGGGTATTCAAATTTTTATGCCCTCATAGTTCTATGATTGATTGGATATTTAAATAGGGGTTGAAATTTAGAAACCCAATTGAGTTCGGAAGGGTGGCTCGCCCTCATTTACATAATTTCTGTTGGAGCCCCTTAATTTTTTTATTTTTCGTACAATGAAATCTTGTATTTACTTTAAAGTTCAAACAAAAAAGGGAAAGCTAACAATACTTTATGCCTTAATACCGATTATTACAGGAATCGATCCAGCAGGCTTTGTGTGAAAAATTAAATGCGAAATTATAACAGGATCTAAAATGTCCGTATGAACTGCATTTTTTAATTCGTAATCTAAATAATCATTTCAATAACGAACAGTTGTACAAAATATTAGAGAAAACATGCTTACTGCTTGCCTTTCTAGTAGCTGTTACACTAGCTTCATGTTGAAAGTGCTTTTATTTTTTTTAGTATACTTTACTATACTTGCTATATTTAGATATAAGTCATAATTAAAAGCCATAAATTTAAGAAATGTATACAGGGTGATTCGAAATTAAATGAAGAAAATTATATAATCGGTCAGTGGTCGCGGAGTTTAAGGCGTCAGTACTTGACTCGATCCGGCTAGACCGCTGTGGGTTCGATCCCTGCGGTAGATAGACCGTATATCAGCTATATTCGTGGAGAGCATTGGCACCCTCTCTGCGGGTATAGTAGGGTGGAAGAATGTTAGCTTGGGTGAATGTGAGATATTGATTCCGGTTGACGTTTGACTACCACTCTAATTAATGAGGTTTTCCAGGTTTTTCTCATTCCTAACTACGGAAGTCGTTCCTGGGCGAAAATGTGGCCTGCTTAATAATAATATGCCGCCTACTCTTCCGCACAAGTCTTGGACTTCTGGGCTAATCTCGTGATTAGAATGAGGGGTAGAGATATTATTATATTATAAAAAGTAAAGATTTTCGACATAGAACACTGGAGAAATATTGGCTCTTAATAACGGGACACCCTGTATAAAAATACAGATTGTTCCATCTCAGAAATATACCTAACTTAGATATAAAAAGGATATTTGAAGATTCCAATCAACCAGATATTTATGAGACATATTTTTTTCCTAAGTCAAAAATAATTAAATAAGAGTGATCGTTTTCGTTTGATAACCCTATATATGTATTTATTTGAATTATTTTATAACCATTTTTACTGATTTACTGATTGCTTATTACACTTTTACAGGGTGTAAATGAACAGAGAAAAAATTTAAAGAATTTCCCAAGGAAAGCAGTAAATAAAATTTTATAACACCTATTTTATATCAGCTTTAACTGTTTTGCCGCTATTGTTATTATTAATTATTAATGCAATTTATTTGTGGTTTTAAAATAATTTCACATACCTGTAAACATATTTAGGCCGTTTGGAACTCGAAGTTATTGGCGGCAGCCAACGATACGTTGGCGTAAATCATCAATAGTGTCTAATTGGTCCTCCTCGTCCAATCCCTTGATATTAATACTTGGACACGCTGTACGTGGTGCGGATATAATTGAGCTTCGTGTATGATATACCACACTGCTGCAATACGCCGTGATCGCCTTGGACCTCTATCTCTTCCACGATTCGGTTGCAAATTTCTAGGTGGAGCACCATCGTGCAAGAACCACGTTCGGAGTCGGACAACTAAGGCCACAGAAGTCCAGGACGATTTTTGACACTTCAAAACGAATGTAAATGCTATCGCGAAAACGTTAATACTAAAATCGGATTGGACAAACTACATCTTAGTACACTAGTAGGTTTTCATTGAGTTTCATCGACATTATGCACATATAATGAATCCGAAACAAGTCTGTGTGTAACCCATAAGCTAATGGCTAATAAAATAAAATTATACGTAAGTAGATTCTTAAGGTGCATCAAACTCGTATTAGGAATTCAGCGTGTGATGGCCTGATGATTGTACTAGCGATCATAGCTCATAGCTGGAGGCGATATGTTATTGACATTTTGCGCTATTGTACCATCAGGCAGTCCTAGCACGCGGATCTTTTTATTGAATAGTGCGATATGGAATTCTAAGTGTGGCGATGGTACCAATTACATTTAGGCACTCAGCGAAAATGAAATGGGATATGGCTTTCAAAAGAATATTATTATCTCATTCAGGACGGCCAGATCTTTTAAAGAAGAATAATATTGTTAAAATTATCATAGTTTTTTTTTTCAATAGAAACATGCAATTTTTATAATTTGTTAGTCGTAAGCTGTTTTTGCAATACCATTTGTAGTATCTAGAATATAGGTTATTACACTATGCCCTAGGTAACTGGTCACAGCCAGTAACAGAATTAATGTGCACACTCCTAGTCTTAGCTGAGATTTTTTGACTTGCCCATGTTATCCTCGAGCTGGGCTCTGTTAGGGCGAAGCTTTCAGTACCCTGGGCCCGCCCATATACAGGGTGTTCAAAATATGAATGTCTTTATTTTGCTGTGTGATAAATTGTACCAAACTAAACTTATTTTTTCTGACCAGCGGTAACAGTGTTATGACAGGAAACAGATGTTGAATATGTAACATGTTTCTCACATTCCATGTTCCGATTGTCAGGTTTTATAGATAGTAATTATAAACACACCTAAACATACTTACTGTAAGTGGTTTTCTTAGAGCTCTTTTTACAGCTGAAATAATTACAATTGTTCAAAATTAATTATGTTGTCTCGTAGGCATAGAGTTTTTCCCAGATTTGTTATAAATTAACATGTCATGTAGCTGATCATGGTTACTATAAATTGTTCCATTTTTGTTTATACACACACACACACACTTACCAAGTAAGCTATGTAAACAACGAAACTCACTAGCCACAATACTGCTATGATTACAACGTTGTCGTACGTTACAGTACATATGTTGTTACAGTGTTACAAATTTTCTGGGAATTGTTTACTTCATTAATACTGATTCAAAAAAACATATTCAAAAACAAAATTTCAGTTTTCTATCGTCAAAATGATTTATTGTTGAAGTAAATAAATTATATATTAATTACAACTATCTGCGTAGTTATGGGTAATAAATTGATGCTAACCACAAATATAACTTGTTTTGAAATGATGATCAAATATATATTAGATCATAGACTATTTGTGCAATAGGGACATAAAACAGTCTTCTGTGATATAACTGACATTCATTGGTCTACGATTAAAACATACTACTGATTTTTTAATTATAACCAAATACAAAGTTGTGGGTCAAAAATTAATATTGCACACTAATATTTGTTCTGATATGACGATTAAATAAAAAATATTTACATTTATATATATTATCATAGTCTATTCAAATGGGTGGAGAGGATTAAATTCTTATCTTGATTAGTCTAGTTTTCTAGGATTTCTCTATTGTTAAAATATTTAAAAGGTTTATTAATTATAACTAGATATATAGTTGCCCGTAATAAATCGATACTAGTCATTAATATAACTTGTTTTAAGTGATAATCAAATATAAATATGATAGCATTGTGTCAGTCAGTGAGGACTAAGAGAATTATACAAGGACGTTTATTCTATAACAAGTTGTAATTACTGGTATTTGATTCTTTCTTCCATTGATTTTTTTATTGATACATAAGAAACGCAAAAAATAATTTTCATTTTATTTAAATAAAGTAGTTTATTGTTGAATTAATAAATCGTTTATTAATTGTAAATAAATAAGTTGTGGATAGTGAATTAATACTAGCCTACTCGTAAACTTTCATTTGAAATGATAGTTAAAATAGTACGAATTCTAACTGTTATAACTTTATGCAGAATTCTGTACGGCCATAACTTCTAGACGTTTTTATTAAACTGGAATTTTCTTTCTTTACAAATATAATTATTGCAGTGTTAAAGACAAGTTCTTCGTTACTTTAGCAGACGTACATATATTAATATACGTTTTGCCACAGTTAATTCTCCAAGTTTTTATCTACTCTAATTCCTGATTCCCGACATCTAACTAAGTACCATATTACTCGTCGTTCAAGATATCTTCGAACCAGTACGGCGCACGGCAACTTACCAAAGAGGAGCCTACTTCTGTACAGAAAACAACTGAACATTCCAACACAAGCCCAGCACACTTGATACACGTGCTATGGAGATACGTGACTGTTTTTTGCCTCCTTACCTTGCCTACTCCGTGAACTCTGTTTTCATTCTCTTTCTACGAGCTTAGTGTGGCACTGATTTTAGATTTAACCGTCAATGACATGCCTGGACACGGATTGATTTACTTGGGTTAGTTGTTATGCCTACTCGGGCTCTTTACTTGAATACCATAGTCTCCTGGCGTTTTACCTAGAAAGACACGCAATATTACGTTTGCTGAATTATCTAAATAGAGGAATTCGATTCCAGCACTGTCCCCAATACTAAAATTGTTTCCTTTATTACGCGACGACGCACGATGAATTTAATATTTTTAAACTTTCGTAGGAAAACTATATGTACCTATACAGTTTTTCAACGAAAAGTAGCCACACTTAGTATCTTTTAAAATTATCTTTTGATTGAAAATTACCAAGACATGTCAACAAAGATAACAAAGGAGACATATTTTTAAATAAAATCCGAATTTCTGCCATCAACCCCTTAGCCGTCACAGCCACCCCCTCTAAACTTTCAAATGGTACCGTACCATATGTGGCACATCGTTGCAAAGGTTATTTCATAGGGAATGCATTCTACTATTCATTTTGTATATGCTCATCAAATTGAGTCATAAAAAAATTAAAAACTTTTTTCTGTTTATTTTGGTTAAACTACTGATAACAATACTTTTTTCCACCTTCTGTTTTTACCGCCGAAGTGACTACCGAAAGAATCGAGATTGTGCGTTTTTATTTAAAAAATAACGACTGCGCAAAGGGGTTGATGGCAGAAATCCGGATATGTCTTTGGCAATTTTCAACCAAAAGATAGTTTTAAAAGATACAAAGGGTGGCTACTTTTCGTATGTAATCGTATGAATTGTAATGCAAATGATAATAAATTTTATTTTTTTTGTTAATAAACGGTTAGTATTAAAGCAAAAAAGTAAGAGAGATAAAAGTTTTAAAATAAACCAACGTATTTTTGAACATTCAACTTTTGTCAAATAAATAAATTGTAGCAAAAAATAACTTATGGGGCATTATTACAACCCCTTCTAAGGAGTAGATATTTTCTAAACGTTATTGAGAAATTACACATATATTAGTAGAAAATTTGTATAAAATTTGACTATTATACTCTTTTTATATATTTATTTTTGTTTAAACTTGAAGGGCTGTATCTCCTAAGGGATGAACATTTTACTAAGGTCATTCTTATGCAAATGTATTTTTCTTAGCTGTAGATTCACCAGTACTCTTTGTGCTACTTTTTTTGAAAACACCCTGTATAGGGTGCCCCACAGGGAACTGCATCGATTATTATTAGATAAAGTACTGATCTGAAAAATTTGAAAATTTGGCAACATGGCGAAATCTCTGAGGCGAAAGCAACTTACACTTCCGGTTATACCGAAAGTCGATATCAACTTCGTTATTTTAAATGATTACTGACTACTGATTAACATACTTGATAAGTGAAATTTGACTTTATCTAAGATAATAATAATAATAATATGGTCTTTATTGCATTACAACAACAGTACTCAAATAATTATATCAAAATGAGTGGCGGTATCCAACAGTGTTGCTCAGTACAACCACCTTAATGCAAAAATATAATTTAAATATTAGCAATATACAAATAAATACAAAAATTGTCACCTGAAACAGGTAACAGAACATAAAGTATATACAATAATTAAATATACTAAAACACTATGTATGACCTCGGCTAAACACAAGAAAATCTTTGATCCTTTTTCTGAATACCACGATACTAGAAGATGATTTAATATTTAGTGGTATCAAATTAAATACATTTGCAGAGTTGTAGGTGAAGCCACGATGGAATAAAGTTAGCTTATGTTTGGGTACATTTAAATTATCACGATGTCTAGTAATATAATCATGTATGTCGGAGTTTTTTATCAACTTTTCATATAAATACTGAGGCTGTTTAATAGTTAAGACCTTATATACAAGACAGGTCAGATGAATTACAAAACGTTCATGTAAATTAAACCAACGAGAGTCACAGAAAACTGTAGAAATATGATCATACTTTCTAATATTATAACAAAACCTAAGGCAAGCATTTTGAATTTTTTGTAAAGAATGTTTGTCTTTTTCTAATAACGCGGGCCAGTACACGACATCACAATATGTTACTCGAGAGAGAATGATTGAATCACATATTCGCAACTTAACATCAGTAGATAGAATATCTTTATATATATAAAAAAGTTTTAATTTGCCAAAAGACATTTTAACTAAATTAGATACATGAGAACTGAATCTAAGATTATATTATTTAATTCAATAGTAAAGGATTGATTTGAGAGAATAAGATTTCGATGATTACCAAACACTAAAATTTTTGTCTTACTTTCATTAATAATTAATTCATGAGCATTAGAATATCTACTGATGGCAGCAAGATCTGAATTAATATGTTCAACAGCCTTATCAAGGTCACAATAACTAAAAGAATAATAAATTTGAGTATCATCAGCATACTGATGTGATCGACAATATTTTAGATGACTAGGCAAATCTGACGTATATATGGAGAACAGCAAGGGACCTAAAATACTACCTTGAGGTACTCCTTTATTTAAACAAATATATTCAGAAAACTTATTATCTAAAAGAACTCTTTGTTGTCTATTACTTAAATAATTTTTAAAAAAATTTATGGATAAATCACTAACACCAAAGTATCTGAGTTTAGTTGCAAGAATAGCATGATTCAAAGTATCAAATGCTTTGCTATAATCCAGTAAAATTAAACAAGTATCTCTACCAGGGATCTAAGGGATATTAAATGGTTGCCTACATCTAAAAATTTTGTCAATAGTTCATGACGAGTGTTTATCGTAGACCTGTAAACTACCGCTTTAAGAGAAATCATACATATTTAAATATGGAGAACGTGGTGGCCATCTTACAGGTGTATCATTGCCTCTTCCGATCCATTGGTTGGCATATTGGCCATGGAAATATTGAAAAATTGGGTCCAAGAGTCCAAAAAAATATAAATAAGCATTCTCGTCTAAACAGTTTGCATGTTGCACACATCATTGACGGGGTTTTCATCTGTAAACATGTTCGTTATGCAGGTTGGTGATTTCAGATGTTGTAAAACACCCGTTAGAA
Organism: Monochamus alternatus; assembly: GCA_037114965.1. Lineage (NCBI taxonomy): Eukaryota > Metazoa > Arthropoda > Insecta > Coleoptera > Cerambycidae > Monochamus > Monochamus alternatus. The sequence goes on along the minus strand of CM073434.1, from coordinate 10,915,050 downwards.
AACGAAATTTGTCTGCTATTACAAATCATGGATTCTTCTGTTGCTACAATGTAAGACGCTTGTGGTAATTAATCAGTAATAGTTTCTGAATTTTTTTGGACATGATATGGTTGTAACAATCGTTCTTGTAAAAATAGAGTAGTGCAGTAGTTTTAGGATCTTCCAACTCAAGTTGTAAGATGAGGGTACTAATATTTGGTTTTTCTTCAACTTTTTCCAGAATTTTCTCTTTCGTTAAATGGTCCAAACTGTTCCCATACTACCCCTACTTTCAAATCTTTTCTCAAACCTACTCGTTTCCAGAAAATGCCGCTCAATATTGGCAAATATTTGGTGGTTTAAACAGTATTATGAATAATATAGTGTTGTGAGTACTCAGTGTTGAGTTGCTGTGTGTAAATAAACGAGTGTTTGTTTTAATTTATCTAGTACTAAGTGCCTCTACAATATCTATTCATTTTTTCGCCTTAAAAATATACTGCAGATATAATAACATACGCAGCGAATATTCAGACCTTGGAAGCATTTCTCCGAAGAATCACAACTTGATACAAATAAAGATCAAACGAATAGTGATGGAGAAGGTGCGAAGGTTAGCACGGACGATATGAAAAATAGAAATTCTCGACATATTTGTAAATAAGCTCAGTTAATTAGATATAATGTATATAAAACACAGTGAGGGAGAACAGCCCAGCTAACAATTTCCTGTTCTATAAAAATCGTAAGAACGTTTCCAGAGCAAATTTTATAGAGCAATGTTTGTTCCAAGAACATTTTCAAAACGTTCTTTGAACACTTATACCATAAAAATGGGCACCGTTCTATAGAAGCTTTTAGTTCTTTAAGCGGTTCTGTAGGGTTTGCAGGAAATACTTATAGAATTGTTTTCACAGGTCTTAATGAATTTTTATAACACAAAGCAATCTCATAAAAATTCTATAGCACGTCGTTATACAATTTTTGTGTTAAATAGTGTTCTATTTAGAGAACTTTAAAATCGTTTAATTGTATCTTCTAAAAACAAAATGTTTCTGTATCGCATTCATGTTAGAAATATGGATGAGCCAATAAGAACCAATAAGATGGATCTAATCAGCCTGCATATGAGTACTCACATTACTAATCGCTTAGTTGGTTTGTCCATCAGGGAGCAGTACATTTTAATGCGGAAAAAGTTTTATCATGAAATATGTAGTACATAACGGTAATTTTTTGACGTGCCCTCAGTTAACCTTATATTTCCTATACCTGCTGGAAATTTTATAAACAAAAATTGTTTCTGTATTGATGAATTTAACAACCAACTGTATATAAAATTGTCGGAAAGTAAGTATATCCATATTATTCTTATCATTTCTCCTATTTATATTGTATATATTTTTAATTAAGATTTTTTTTTGCTCTTCACAATATGGCGACAGAAGGAAAGGCATTATCTTATACTTCCAATGGATTCTCACTAATATGACATTTTTGTGTCGATTGCAATGATTATTGAGCAAATATGTTTGGTAAGCAACTACTATAACAGATCTATGCCACTTAATATCCATGTGGTTTTCAATCTTAATTAATAAATCTAACAAAATGCTTTAACTACAACATCTAGAAGTGCAAATGGATAAGGTTTGGAATGGTCTAAATTAAATATGTTACTAAATTTTTATAAGAAAATCAGTTTCTATTAGCAATCAAATACATCTTATCTATCGTAATGAAATTTTCTTTCTGCAAGCAGATAATAATTTTTACAAGTCACGACTATGTTATACAAATTTCCCCATTACACTTTGATCAAAATATTTCGTACTTTTACAGGCAGTTCTCGTCAGATGGGGGTATGGGAAACCTACATATATAAATGATAGTTCTATAGCCTTTCTTTATGGAACAAAAAGGCTTTTGTTACTTATTTACTCTATAATGATTTTGTGAGAACTGTATTATTATTCTCTATAACTGCTTTAAAGAGCTTTTTCTCTTAAGTTCGATAGCAGCTTCCATATTTGTAATTTGTTTTCCGCAGCAGAATTGTAACTTAACAACGCCTTATACAATAGTTCTATAATTAAACTATAAGCGACATTACGGAATAATTTGATAAGAGTGTCACAGGAGATGGTATACGAGCCCCTTCCCATTTCAGTTGGCCCACCATAGGATTTGGCAGAAATTTTGTTTTTATGAAGCAAAAATAAAAGTACAACATTAACCTGTAAATTTATTTATCTCTTAAACAGTATTTTAAACATAATAAATAAATATGAAGCAAGAACCAATATCTAACAGAAAATAAAGACAAATAGAGAAAATAAGAACAAGTAGCGTAAAACTAACAAAACAATTTTAAAATTCACCACTGGGTAACATCGCCTTTATTTTTTATTACAGCCGCAATTCGTTGGGGCATAGTATTAACCAAGCCTTGACATAATTCCGGTGTAAAAGAATCCCATATTTCCTGAAGTCTTTGCTTCAGCTCAGGGATATTTCTAGCAGGATGTTTTCGTAGCACCTTTTTCATCTCATGCCACAAAGTTTCTATTGGTGATAGATCCGGACTGCTATAAACCCATTCTAAAAGTGCAATACCATTATCCTTTATCCACTTTAATGCTTTCTTTGAGGTGTGACATGCTGCACCATCTTGCTGAAACACAAATTCTTGGCGGGATGTCAAGCATTCTTCCATGATCGGTAAGAGCGATTCTTCCAAAATGGCTAAATATTTGTCCGTATTCACAATGCCGTCAATAAAATGAAGTTTTCCCACTCCTTTAGCTGACATGCTACCCCAGATCATGACTGATGCAGGAAATTTCACCTTTCGTTTGAGACAGTCCGGATGAAACGCCTCATTTTTTTTTCGAATAACTCGACTGCGACTGTCTCCAACACACACTTCAAATCTGGCCTCATCACTCCATTGTATTGCACGCCATTGCTGAGTTGTCCAATCCTTATGTTGTCTTGCCCACCTTACTCTATTTTTCTTCTGCTGCAGTGTTAAAAGCGGCTTTTCTTTGGCCTAAAGCAAAATATTGTCATTTCTTATTTTCCTACCGCAATTTTGCTTATTAAAAAATTTACCTTATAAGTGCCAAAACCCATTTTATGAGCCTCCCTGTGCGTTGTGGATCTCGAAATTCGTCTCCCAACAGCGTCACTCCATAGAGCACTTAGCTCTAAGTAATTAGCTCGCCTATTTTTCTGGATAATCCTCTTCAACGAACGTCTATCCACATTTGTAATTTTACTTTTTTTAATATATTGGGGCCTTGCAGCAACTGAGCCGGTATTTTTATACAGTCTAACTATGTTTCTTACACTATACCGCGATAACTCTAATAAATTTGCAATTTCCGAATTTGATTTGCCGGAATTGAAAAATTTAATAATAAGTGAACGAATTTTCTCATCAATAACCTTTCCTCTACCCATTTTAAAAAAACACAACTACTTAAGTACTTGAAGCTATACTAAATGCGTACTGACAGCTATATGAATATTAGCAACTGTCACGGTGTCAGTTTTCCACAGCAATCTTTGAATTATAGGCATCCTTTGTACCAGAACAAACATAGGTTGATTTGCTGTATTTACAAAATTTTTGCTTTTCCTTGCAAATTTAGAGAGCAAGGACTTTGGTATTTTTTACTGGACATTATTTAATATACTCTGCTAATTACTTTGGGGCCTGAAAACAACCTGTAGTATTTGTTATGTTTTGGTGCTGGCCAAAAAACTAATATTTCAGTAGGTGGGCCAACTGAAATGGGAAGGGGCTCGTAATTCTATAAAGCAGTATTTTGCATCGGTTTTACAGTAATTTGATTCTGTAAGCACCGTTGCTGTAAAATTGTGTTATTGTACACACTTATAGTGTATATGTACACTACATTAGCAGTTATGTTATAAATGCTCTATAAATTATGCTCTAAGAACGTTCTTGCAACAAATTTAAAAAACAATTCAATTTCTGAAGGCAAAATAGTCTCATCTGCCACATTAATGCAAGAATTTAGTATTCTAAATACAACTATAAAATATTAACAGAATATAAAACTCCTATTACTTTAAATTTATAGAACTACTTTGCTAGCTGAGAGAGGACATTAGAAATAATGGCTTATTTAATAATAGTGTTATTGCATTAGACAATACTCCATACCATTCAAGGCAAGAAAGAATTGCAGATACTGACATACAAAAGGATATTCCAAAATTTTTAAAATCCATAATATTGCGTACGATGCTAGTTTAAAGAAAGATGAGTTGCTGCATATAATCAAGAGCAATAATTTTGCAAAGAAATACGTTATTGATGAGATAGCCGCGCGACAGGGACCAAGCGTCTCTGTAATTCTAAATTCTTTCAATTCTGTTAAACTATTTTTTAAGAATATATGCAAATATGCGCTTTGCGTATTTGGATTATCCTAATAATTACACATGACGGCACTTTTATAAAAGTTCCACATTTCTTTACAGCCAATCTAAATTATATTAAACTCGACCGCACTCGTTAATAAGAGCAAGCAAGACTTAACTAGCAGCTCCAAATTATTTATAAAATTCGCTCTGCAAATGGCCTAGACGCGAGGATATTGACCCTAATCTTGAAACCATTACAAAAATATGCAAGAACTATCTCAAACCGGCGAACTGGGTCACATGTAGATTTTTTAACGCCGTCGAAATAGACTTAATCGTTCTGTCCGGCTATTACTGCTACTCGGCTAAACCTATTATAGTTTTTGGCAAAATCATTGTCCTATGATGAGGATTCTTGGCCGACTACCGAGGTCCGCAAATACCTGCGATCTGGGTTACTCCTCTACGGTCAATTTAATCTTACACGTCTTCATAATTGTCTGTGATAATAGTAGACCTGCGGCATCGCCCTGTCTAATGTGATCGTTACTTTCACAGGCATGCTTTATATGTTTCGCGTTGGTTAATTACTATAAAACGAAGTAAGTGTCTCGTATTGTTTTAAAGTTGGTATACAAAATTGAAACTGGAAATATCCCAGAAAACACGCGTACGTATTTTATTGTCATTGGATGGTAAACGACGCACGGTTCGTTTATGCTGTAAAATAGTATATTGTTATATTAGGATTAAAAGTGTCACTTTTGTGGCGAGACAAAAAAGACACTTTTAATTCGCATGAAACATGTTATCTTTTCTCCAACAGAAATCCCCTATTTAATTATTAATTTGTACTTTGAAATTAAACCAAATTTAGATATTAAAAAAAAGTAAGTTGGATACGATGTGTGGCAATTAAGTTCCGGAAATTTAGTTATAACTCGGAAACACCGCATCGTTCGTCAACGTTTTTCTAGAGAGGAGAGACCTTCTTTTTAGTTTCAGTCCAAGGTTGAAGTCTATAGCACGTTTGGTTTATGTTTTATGGTTACTTCTTGAGTGATTCAAATTACAAGTAACGTGTTGTGATTCAACTTTTAGTGAAAACTGGCGAAAAACCCTCGGCATGTCGAAAACACACGTGTTTGAACAGGCAAAACCGTTCAAGGAGAGGCGTGAATCGGTAGAAGACGATTCATATGAAGGGACTCCCGTCACCTCTCGTACTGACGCAGGCAATGAAAAGTACTACCAAAAGTTGTCTTGATTGTTAGTATATTTGGAGCCTGTAAGAGAGAAGAATTAACTTATTTACGTACAGAGAACATTGAAGATGTTATGTGGTTCATTAAAGTAACTATTCCCAATACTAAAGCTAATGTTCCTAGATTATTTAAAATACCAGAGGGAGATATAGGAGTGAATTTTTTGAAAATTTTCCGGAAGGCGATACCAAGGAAAATTCTCGGGGAGAAAGGAAATACCACTTTCATTCCAAAAACTCAGTGCACCAACAGCACCGGGATGCAAGTGTTATCTTCTTCCAATACTGAAGTTATACGAAGTGAAAAAAAAATATATATTCACCTAATCTCCAATAATCCTATTTGAAAGATTGTGTTATTAATAATAAATATATAATCTGCGTAATCGTTCGTCAACCTTTTTCTAGAGAGACGAGACCTTCCTTTTAGTTTCAGTCCAAGGTTAAAGTCGATAGCTCGTTTGGTTTGTGTTTTATGTGTATTTTTTGGAAGTAACTTTTTTAGTGGGTTCAATTTTTAGTGAAATCTGGCGAAAAACCCTCGGAAATTCCTTCGAAAATTGCAGGTGGTGTATGGAGACGAGTGTATGTCGAAAACACGCCTATTTGAATGAGCAAAACGGTTCAAGGAGAGGCGTGAATCGGTAGAAGACGATCCACGTGAAGGAACTCCCGTCACCTCTCGTACTCGTTTACGTGCACTGATCACGTCTGACCGGCGCCTAAGCATTCGTGCGTTGTCTGACGAGTTAAACGTCAACAAAGAAACCGTTCGCAAGATGTTACACGCAAATTTGAATATGCAAAAGATTTGCGCAAAGATGGTGCCAAAAGTTCTCACCCGTGAACAGAAAGACATGCGAAAATCGATCTGCGAGGACTTGTTGTCCCGCATTCGAAGCGACGATAGAGACTGGATTAGTCGGGTAGGCACTAGAGATGATACCTGGACATTTGAGTATGACCCCGAGACCCGTAAACAAAGTCAGCAGTGGGTGGAAAAAGGTGGAGAGCGGCCAACGAAAGCGAGGATGTCCAAGTCACGACTGAAGGCAATGTTGATCGTTTTTTTCGATATCCACGACATCATTCATCGTACATATGTTCCTGTCGGCCAGACAATGACTGGGCAGTTCTATGTTGGCGTCCTGGAACGGCTGCGGGCCCGCATTTTCCGTGTGTGACCCGAACTCGCCGAGAACGGCTGGATCTTGCACCACGACAACGCGCCAGCCCATTCCTCGTTCATTGTGCAAGAGTTTTTAGCAAAAAAGGCATTCCAACCAACGTTGTCGCGCCCATCCTATAGCCCCGATATTTCCCCCTGTGATTTTTTTTATTCCCCAAGATGAAGTCGCACGTCCACTCATCATGGCGGCGTACAGGATGTCAAAGAAGCTGTAATCGTGGTGCTGAACTTGTTAACTACGGAGGATTACCAAGGGTGCTTCCAATCGTGAGAGCAACGTTGGAATCATGGTGTAGAGTTAGAGGGAGACTATTGTGAAGGTCGATAATAAAATTTTGGCGAAATTTAATTTGCTTGTTTTTTCATTGACAAATTCCCGGAACTTAATTGCCATACCTCGTATATCGATGTAGTTATGGATACTCATTGAGTTCATTTGTGGTTAAATTTGCTGAAAACTTTGTAAAAATGGAATCTTATGAAGATTAAGGTGTACCTGAGGAGATACTGGAGTGTGCTAAAGAGTTTTCTTTGAATTTTGTGAATGTGTCTACCAACGTATTATGGATTGATGCAAAAAAAAAAAAGTTGTATTCAGAAGATGTATTGGTGGTGTATTTCCCAAACTTATCAAATAAAATAAAGCCGTCATCGCTTCGGTCAAAATATTCAATGTTACGATGAACGTCATATATAAAAAAGGGGATTGATATAAGCATATATTCAAAGTTACGTACTTTTCTCAAGAGACAAAATTTGCGAGTATTTACAAAGGAGCAACCGACCAACATAGCAACCTTCATCAGTAAATAGGTTTCATCATTTGCAGTACTTAGAAACTCATATCTTTCTTTGTAAATATACTGGACTTTTTGGCCTTGTAACCCTCTGAACTTCTTTTCAGAAATGCGATAACTTGAGAAAATCTGCTTATATCTTGATTTTTTGTATGGCAAACTGATACGAGCTAATAAACTAGCAACTGCTATATGTCTGGTGGGCTGCTGATGAGTAACTTTAGCTGCTTGTTGTAGATTTTTCAGGTGCAATTCAATGCTGGTCGGGGCATTAGCCCGCAGAGTAGTTATTTCCTCGAATTACGTGTTTGAAAATAATCGCGACAGAAGTCGATAACTTTCAATCATGCCTATGCTATGCTATGTAGAACGCTTTGTGTGTGTAACTTTTCAGTCCGGCATGGAGTAGCAAATGATCGCTAGATGTAGCTTTGCTACACCGTGCACTGACTTCAATAAACAATTTGATTGATAGAAAAAAGTAGAATTAAACTATTTCCCCATTTTATTTCAGTTTAGCAAAGAAATAAATCTACAATTTAGTGCTATTTATACATTGAAAATTATTTTAAATTGATGGTAATGCATTCTGTCAGTGTTACTGTTATTATTAGATCTTTGTCAATTCGAAAATTATAGATTCAGGTGAATCATTGTTCTCATGAAATTTAAATGTTGCGTTACAGCATTTTGCTAGTCTATTCAAAAATAGATGATTTGTTTGTTATAATAAAATAAGTACTTTTGCACATATCTGTTTATGGAGAGTAGATTTAATACAATTCGCTGTGTTCAGCAAAAAAGGCACTTTACCTGAAACCAAAACAATTTTTACTCGGTGCACTGAGCATTTCAAATAGGACTATTTCAAAAATGGTTATTCCTAGCGACTTCAGCAAGTATACCTTTTTCAAATAAAACAGGTAGGAGAATCGATTGTTTCGATAGTCAGATGGATACCTACACTAAGCTGCAAAAAAGTTCTGCTATCTAAAAGAAACATGGTGTGCCACAAGTGGCGCCCTCTACTAGTGACGACAAAATTAAAACAAATTTGAATTTCTCGCCCGCAAAAACCCCGAATTTACACATTCTATGTAAATATTTGGATTTCTTAAGACGTTATTTACAAATACCGAAAATAAAATTTTGACACCCTGTATCTTTTTTGCGACTTGGGATATAGGTATGTCAGGTTAAATCGATTTATTTTCATCTAAGAAATCTGTGGTCTCATTTTTGGTACTTAATTTAAAAACACCTTGTAGAACCCACATAAATCGTATAATTAACAAGCCTTGCTCCATAAAACCCGTAAAACTAATCGTCCACCGTCGACTGTATTGATTCGGTTGGCGTTTTATAAGCGTTATACCGTTAATTCCGGTAATTCTACGTTATGGTAGCGTCGCGGAGGCAACCAACTAGTTAACTTGGTGTTAAATAAGACATTTGTGTCATCGCCGGCGAGCGTAATGTGACGTGAGGGGCCCTGACCGCCGCCGCGTCCGCGTGCTAGGCTGCATCCAGTAGGCTGCGCTCAACCTCCGGCCGGCGAGAGATAAACGGACACGGTAGTCCGGGCCGTTGATAGTCGGTTGTTTGTTGTTGGTATTCTTTGTTGCCCCCCAGACTCTGCCCACCGACTGGTATTACTAGAGGACCTCGATTAGACTGTTTTAAACTATTAATCCGGACTTCTAAATATCTTGTCGTAACTCGACGTGAACTTCGTTGGCCTTAAGTCTCGTACGCATTAGCAGAAAGTCACAATAGGTAGAAGAAATTTTTATCTGTATTTAAAGAGTTGAAATAAAAGCCGGGCTAAGTGCCAAAAATTCCAAAATTGCGTTTATACATAAAAACAGGTTAAAGTGCTACCTCCAATAACCCATAAAAAGTGGCTATGTGCCAGACGTATTACATTTTGTTTAAATAAGATCTCAAAGATGTAGCGAGTGACAAGTCCAGTCGATGGAATTGTTTCAACCGTGCTAAATGATCTCATCGTTGTTCGTTGTCGTTTTACGTTACATCGTTTCTTGTGGTATTGTTTGTTTACAGTGGGAGTTATTCGCAAAACCAAGAATAAAAATAGAAAATCTGGTGCAGGACTTCGCGCAGATCGAAAAAAAAGGATAGAAAAAGTGAAGTGCCATTTGACCTAGTTAAAGCAACTGCAACTCCAAAAAAATTCGTTTATCGCCACCGTGATGCGAGCTGAGGACTTTTTTGATTTCAAGTTTGCCGCTGATATGACTTTGAATGCAGCAAAGACTCACATTTCAACAGCTAAATTGATTCAGCTGAAAATCTCACACAAATTAAAACTAGAATGACATTGAATGAATTAGAAAACTGGAAAAACGTCAATATTGTTAAGAAAAATGTTAATGAGCAAACTATCAAAGACATGGTTATACCTCAACTGAATTGCCAAATGAAATAAAAATGCCGTTGTATGATTTCATTGTAAATTATGATAATATTGTGCACGAGGTCTAGGTGCCAACATTGTCTGACAGGTATTGGAACTTTTCACCGTTTGGAACCGTTTTCAAATTTTGATGATGGTACTTAACACATTTTTCTCAACATCAAGTTTATATTTTTTGCAGGCTGTTCGACAATTGTTTTAAAAAAATTAAATAAACAGAGTCAAATCTTTTCTTTTATTAGACTCATAGAATTTTTTGTGAATTTCTATAGGCAGAAATACACTTCGATCCTCGAATATTGGATTTTGGCACATGGCCCGGATTTTAATTCAATTCTTCATTTGTTATACAGGATGAGTCAGAAAGAATGGGTCAACACTAATCTGGAGATACTAGACAGCAAAATATTATACATCATGCCTTATACGAATGTCGCGCTAATATTTATTGACATGAAAATTTGACACAAGCCTACTAAGAAAAGAAATAGCAATATCAGCGCCTTAAAGAAAATCGCCACAAAATACTTTGAAAGTTTAAATACAAATATCTCGGAAACCGATAAAGTTAGGCCACCTAAACAAAAGTACAATTTTTATGTAGAATTTAACGTTCTTTTAGATTTTTTTTTCAAGCGTAGCTCAACAGATAAAAAAAAATATTTGGTTTACCTAAATAAGACGTTAAAACTAGCGCCCTCTAAGAGCAACGTCTAAATAACATTCAAATTCGTAATTCTCTTATTGTCAAATCACTTTCGCAACCATCTGATTTGTATAGGTTAAATATTCCTTTGTTTTTGATGAAGTATTTAAAATTATATGCTATTATGTTATATTATTATATTGCTCTCTGAAACTATGAATTGTGAGACGTTTAGTGTTAAGGATTTAAAATTATTCTGGTAACTTTTTAAGATATTAGTAGTATATTCGTATATAAGTAGGTATATAAACAGACTGAAGTGTACCTTTTAATCCCAAGGGATTGAAATGTATGCTTTGTCAAATTATCTTTGCAACCACCTAAATTGTATTGATTCTTTCCTTTGTTCCTTTGTTTTTGATAAATTATTTAAGATTAAATTTAATCCCTTGGGTTATAAGGTAACACTTTGGTCTCCGAAGCTATTAATTGTTAGACGTTTAGTGCTAAGGATGTAAAATTATTCTGATCACTATTTAACGTAGTAGTATATGGAAGTATACGAATGGACATAAGTGTACCTTTTAATCCCGAGGGATTGAAATGCTTTGTCAAACTACCTTTGCAACCACCTGAATTATATTAACTTAAAATTAAATTTAATCTCTTGGGTAATAATCGTAGGTATTGATTTGTTCTAATTCAATCGATGTATTAAAAATCGGTGAATTGAAAACAATCCTGTGTCTCTTTTCCATATTAAATACACCTACCTATAAATTAAGTTACCTTCCTTGTCTGCATCTTTGTAGTAATTCGATTCCCAACAACAACGAATGCCTCCATGCATGTTATTACTCCAAACAAAATAAATATTAAAGCAATATTTTCTCTCCTTGATGTATCAGCATTACCATAAATCATTACTATTATTATTGTTGTTGCCCGGACTGTACTAGGTCGCGAGTGGGTTGACAATGTATGGATTGTTCGTATGAACGTGGACACACCTTTCACAGGTGACAATTCAGTTTATGAATATAGGGATATATCTGCTTCGCTCAGCCATTGATTCCGAGTAAACTGGATGGAGGGCAATTATCGCAGGCCCAGATGTAATTTGAATAATTTTACATCAAAATACGGTTTCGCCTCTTTTCCCCTAGAATCTATTAAAGAATACGTTCCCGTGTAACTGATGTCGATGCTCGACAGTTCTTATTACCATGGATATATAGAGTGCATCGTCTATGTAAATAATCTAACTATTTGCTGAATACATATTCGGTAATCAATATTCGCAAAATTAAAATATTCGTAGAGATTATGAATCCTGAATATGATGTATTACTCTCTAATGAATGCGAATACCGAATATCATTCAAAATTTATATTTATAATTACCGTGTATTCGGAATCGTTATTCTGCGAATGTAAAAGAGGAATATTAATATACTGTTCAGTTTATTGATTTTATTCAACATGAAGCAAGTAATCGAATACTGAATATATATTCAGTATTCAATATTCGCAAAATAAATGTATTGGAATGGAATTTGTATTTATGTTTATAGTGTATTTGCAGACGTTATTCTGTGAAACTGGAAATATAAAAGGAATATTATTATACTGTTCAATTTTTTAATTTTTCTTTTTCAAGCCCTAAATGAAAATTATAGGTGTAACTAGTCTAAGTAGTCGAATACTATTTACTGAATACGTACTCAGTAATCGATATTCGCAAAATAAAAGTATTTGTAGAAAGTTTTTGAAGACTAAATATGTTGTATTACTGTCGAATAAGTATTTCCAGTATCATTCGGTATTTGTATTCATGGTTACTGTGTATTCGCAATTGTTATTCTGTAAAATTTAATATGAGGAATTAATATATTGTTTAATTTTTTAGTTTTCCTTTTCAAACAGTAAATGAAAATTGTAGGTGCAACTTGTCTAAGTAGTCTAATACGATTTACTGAATACATATTCAGTAATCGATATTCGCAAAATGAAAGTATTTGTAGAAAGTTTATATCATTCGGCATTTGTATTCATGATTGTTATTATGTGAAACTGAATATAAAAGAAATTTTAAGTATTCATAAAAAAATCAGCAGCCATATTCGCAACATGAAAGTAGTTGTAGAAAGATTATGAATATTGAATATGTTTTATTGCTGTAGAATATAAATATCATATACGATATTCATAATTACGATGTATTCGCAATCGTCGTTGTACTCATATTTTGTGAATATAAGAAAAATTGATATAGTAATTTTTTTCAAGTTTTAAATAGAAATAGAACATGTCTAAGTAACTGAATATTTTTTACTGAATATTTGGTATGAGTATATGTGACAAATATGAGACATGAGAATATGAGACAAATTAATATATTTCCAATGTTGTGGTTTTTGTAGTTCAAGCTTTAAATAGAAAGATAACGTACTAAGTAAACTTCTACTTTCTGAATACATATTCCGTACCTAATCAATAATATTTGCAAAATGAAAATATTTTGTGAATAGTGAATAATATGTTGTAGCTGTTCTGAAATTCTATCACCTTTATCTCGATAACAAAGCATTTTTGGACACCTTACATAACTAGCAATAATGAAAACTAATTAGAAATTATTGTTATCGTAAAATCGCTTCTCCGAAATACCGCAAACTCGTTCTTAAGCAAGTCGTTGAGGCATTTTCAAAGAATCTACCATTATTTTTTCAGATAATACGTTTCATGACTCTTAAAAAATTTAATCATGGATATTAAATTTGAATATAATAAAGTCCCTTACATTGTGACATTTATTTGTCAAGTGAAAAAACTTTACGACTTTGTTTAATAAAAATGTTGAAACACCTATTTCAGGATTACCTTTTTATTTCTAAATTCACCTAATCCATTTTTTTAAGTACGCGGTGCAGCTAGACTCAAACGTGGGTTAGGAGTAAAAAATCCTCTGATCTTATTAAAAAATTCCCAGGTACTATTTACAAACAAACTGCCCACCTGTTGTGAATAACTGACAACAATCTAATACTCTGAGCCCGCTCCTTAAATTGTCTGCCAAATAATAATAGCATTCTTTACGATATAAGTAAAATAAATTCAGGATGATATTACACAATTTGAGCGTGACATCCCACAACGAGGTTATTTTTTTTCTTCTAATAATGTATATAATAATTATTTCTGCCTTAGTGTTATGTACATACGATCGCGATTCCAGCCCACCTTATCTATAATTTAGTTGATTATTTCGTAAAAAATGCATCATCATAACAATATATAAACAAATATGTTCCTATTTTTTATTGTTTGTAGTCATATGTATAGATGCAACAGTAATTATATTTTGCCAGTCAAATGTTTCGGACTGATGTTAATTAAGAAACTTGACTAAATCTACAAAATATGGACGAAATTTCCTTCATAAATATGTTTCTAAGGGGCGGTGAAAATTTCTCACGCACATGAGACATTTGCTTGACTTACACAATGTATTTTGTAATCAGATGTAGGAGTACACTTCATATGTTATATTGAAATATATATCTAATTTAATATTGTATCTACATTTTCTTTGTTTTTATATTACAAATCAAACAAACTCCATACACTGCAAAAAATGTTGCTGTTAAATAATATTCTCCCGTTATTCCAATAATATTCCAAGATGAGTAATATTTGTTTGTTAATATTTTAATACACTTTGGCTTCCTTATACGTTTTACACAAAATGAGTTAAAATTACTAATACTTATTATAGATCTAACTTATTGAGTTTTAGTTGTGTTAAGATGTGGTAGAGAAACATGTACGGTTTATTAATAAGGACTTACTGTGGGATATTCGAATTATGCCTATTTAAATGCTATACATACATATAATAGAAACTGAAAATTTTAAAGAAATTCCGTTAAAGAATTTTCCTACACAAATCTTTCTGCTCCTGGTAAGGCTTTCTTCACTATTTATAAGTATAAATGTATGTATATATAAGTATAATAATAAAATCTAATAATTTGTTAGTAAGAGACATTCTACATATTATATTAACTCACTGTAACCTGCATTTTTGTTGATTTTAACAAGCAGAATTTTTTTACCCGAGTAACTTTTTTCTATGATTAAAAGTGAAAAGTTTTCCCTTGTTTCAACTTTATCTGCCGACTCTTAATTGGCTTCTGTTACATTATTCAGGTTAAATAAAATAAGAATATTTGAACTGATTGATTAACTTTTTGGCATATACATTTTTTTAGTCACATATGTGCAATAATGTTACTTATTGAGTTTTCTTTATGCCTATTTTTCAAATCAATACAACATAGTTTTGGAAATTTACGATAGAATCTAGCATAATAGTTGTAAATGCACATAATGATTACGAAATTATTATATAATTTTACATTAGTGCAACTACACACAAATTTTTATCAGTGTATCACCTCTATGTTATGCCTATATCTCTACTCCTGATTGTTTTTGGGTGATAAAACGACATTGTTCCGCTCTCTCTTTCCTATAGTTGCCTGGTCCCTATAATAATGTCGATAAATTTCCTTATGACCTCTTCAACATTTTAATTGCATACTCGACCATTTTTACAATTATGCACATATTATTAAGTACCACAAACGTTGTAAGAAAATGTAAATTTTATTAACACTCTAAAAAATACCTGTACTTTATTTCAATCAAGGCGCTTAGACCACTTCCGTTTTTAATAACTGCCGGTAATTTGCATAAAGAGGGAAGCAAATTAATGATATGCCTATATTATCGCCTAGCTATTTCTAACCATTCAGCAATATCATTAATTATAGCGCAAACATGAATTAGGGGATTATATTATGACAAAACTTAACTGATAATAATCGAAAGTGTGTGAAAACAGTTCTAATCGATTTAACAAATTTCAGCAATCTAGATTTTGTAGATAAAGGCATTTTATAGATCAAATCTTAATTACATACAAGTAAGATTATTAAAATATATGCAGAAATGTTTAATTAATTTTAATATTTTCAAAGTGTAGTTCCATAGTTGGTTTTAAAGTGCATTTTGTTATACTTTAGGTCCACGCCTTTCCCAATTACTCTATATATTTTTGAGTTTGTGTAAATTTAATGGCTTATACCTATAGTATGACGAACTTGGACGTTTGAACTAAGCCAAATATGGAATTATGGAGTCATTTTTAGTTGAATTAAAAAATATATTACTGCACAAGTAGAACGATTTATTATTGTGTACTAAATGGCTTTGAAAACAAAACTAATTCCATACGCAGCACAAGAAGAAGCTACCGTTCTTGCATATAACTAAAACTGCTTTTTAAAAGTAAATCTGACGATAGGGAAAAAAGAAAGACAAAATAGGAAAGAGAAATACAAGAGAATACAGCAAAAAGAGGAACGATATGAAATACTGTTTGACATAAAAAATGTAACAATAGTTCTATTATAAGAAACAATGTGTAATGTCGAAAGCACGCAAGTATAATTTTACTATCATTACCTTATCCTTTCTTACTCTACTACTCTTTTGAATAAAGCAATAAGTATCCATAATAGAATACTGGATTTCTCAATGAAGAACTGATCAGTTAATCAGAGCATCAATCAGCAGAGAAGAGGTTAAGATATCAAGCAACTACTTCTGACTATAGTCATGATGGCGAAAGGAGAACTAGAGCATCTGAAGATAGAGCTCTGTTAGCAAGAACCTCAAAAGAAAAACCATAAATGCCACCACAATCCGACGCCTGCCGATCCAATACAAATAGACTTATTGAAACAGATCTCAGTGCAGACTGACGTCCAACTAGATAATACTGAAAAAATAATTTCAAATTATGTGTCATCAAAATTTTGACACCAATAGAATCTAGAATCAATAGGATGATATAGTGAGCTCTATCCCCGTACTTAAAACCTATTGATCATGTTTGAGATGGACTGGAAAAATGTATATTTTAGTTGAAATTACAGAT
Organism: Monochamus alternatus; assembly: GCA_037114965.1. Classification (NCBI taxonomy): domain Eukaryota; kingdom Metazoa; phylum Arthropoda; class Insecta; order Coleoptera; family Cerambycidae; genus Monochamus; species Monochamus alternatus. The sequence continues at coordinate 10,898,333 of CM073434.1, read as the reverse complement.
GCAGCGCGGATAATGGTCTAACAGGTCAGAGGGAAAAGAATGTGTCATAGGCTTTCTTCCTTAGGCAAAAATAATATGATTTAAGTCAACTTACCTTAAAGACCTGCAAGCCTGCACACTTGTCAAGCATGTTTTATGCAGGTTATGTGTGTGGCAGACGTTTTTAAGTAATAGTTGAGTGTAGCTCGGAAGAAGAAATTTTTATTTTAACGATGTTATATGAAATAGAGGGGGAGAGGAAAGAAGCCAGGAAAATCAAAAAGTTTTGGATTCACCCAATCCATAAAAAGAAAAAGCTGTATGGTAATTTCATCATTCATTTTCTGAACTGGAGGGACATCATCGAATTTTTTTTCAGTATTTCCGAATGTCACAGAATTTTTGAATGAACGTGATTATAATAATAATAATAATAAATTTATTCATTATTACTGCCAAATAATTACAATTGGATAGAATAAGTCAAAAAAGGTCAAAATAGGTAATAACCAGATATGCTAAAAGTATAAAAACACAATATAAGTACGATACAAAAACAACAACAAAGTAAAATCAAAGCGTATAATATTCATTTAGGGAATAAAAGCTATGACTACATAAAAAATCTCTCAGAGATGCCTTGAACGTCCTTAAGGAGACAATATTTCTAAGTTTAATAGGTAATTTATTAAACAATTGACTACCAGCACAGATCGGCGACTTGGTGTAAAAAAATTATATTTATCAATGTAAATATTGTTCCTACCGCGAGTTAGGTGCGTATGTTTATTGGCATGAAGATGAAGTGTGTCCTTAATGGAGTGTATATAAACAAGTAATTTGTATAAGTATGTGGAACATACTGTCAAAATTTTTTTATTTTTAAAGACTGTTCTACATGATTCCAAGGGTTTCATATTAAAAATAGTTCTTATAATTCTTTTTTGTAGAACAAAAATTCGCTCTACAAACGAACATTGACCCCAAACAATAATATTATAGGCCATCTTTGAGTAAAATAGTGCATAATAAACATTTACAAGCGAAAGCGTGTCTAGGCTATTTTTTAACATACGCACGGCAAAACAAGTTTTTTTTAAATCATTACAAAGCGAGTCAATATGAGATGCCCAGTTTAAGTTCACATCGAGCTGAGTGCCTAAAAATTTAATTTCACTCTGAATCACCAATTTATGATTATTAATAGTTAAATTGACATCTTCATAATTTACTTTTTTCTGAGCAGTATTAAAGAACGTGCATACTGTTTTATCATAATTGACAATAAGACGGTTTCTATTACACCATGTACTAAACTCATCAATGGCCAAATTGGCCTTATGTATCAGCTCGCTCATGGATTTATTCCACACTATGATGGATGTGTCATCCGCGTACATAAACACCTGACCACAACTAATATGTTCCGGCAGATCATTCACATACAGCAAAAAAATAAGTGGACCCAGTACACTACCCTGTGGAGTGCCGATGGTAAGCTTTTGTTCATCTGAATACACACGACTGACCTTAACTCGCAGGGTTCGTCCAGTTAGAAAAGAAGTTATCCAACTGTTGACAGCCCCACGTATACCAAGTTTTTCCAATTTAACACCAACGAAAGGAATATGTAGGCTGTCAAAAGCAGAGGAAAGATCAAAGAATATTCCCATAACATACTCTTTGTTATCAATTTTGTTTTGATTAGACGAGGCACTCAAGAACCAGGCCAACCTTGGCCACCCAGATCACCCGATATGAACTATATTGTTTTTTTGTTTGGGGACAGTCAAGATTAGTTTACAAGGTTCGCATTAAATTTGAGGAGTACTGACGTCGACAAATTATAGTTGGTTGTGATGTGATAAGAGCTACTCCTTGAATTTTTGCACGTGTTCGTGCTGTAATTTCAAGAAGATTGGTGGCTATTTGCAACATTTGTTATAATAAATCATAGAAAAGTAATTCTATTGTTAATTAATTAGTTTGTTATTATTTTAAGTAATGAGTATCGTTTTAATTTTTGACAACATGTAGCTGGATATTGGCTGTAATAACACCCCACATTTACATAACAAAGACCACTTATTTTTGGCCACAGAATACGCTCCTGGATTTTTGACCTCTACTTAATAAGTGCCCTGTATAATACAATAAAAAAAGTCGTTGCTGATCTTTATCAGTAATACTCGCTATATAGTTAGAGGAAGAAATACGTCGCCCCCTGTTGATGACCAATATGACAATTAAGCCCACAGAAGCTTAAAATAATTTCCATAAGAAGTTGTACAATTATTGAAATATGAAAGTAATCGCATTCCCAGTTCTCTATCTTTATCGATGTATGTGTGGGTACGAGTATTAAGCACCGTTCAAGTATGTTAATGAAAATAATATAATTTTATTAATGGCAAAAATAGCTTTATTGCAGTATTTGCATTGTCCTCGTGCTACATATTTGTACCTCGATGATGATTATTAATTAAATAAATGTGCAATTTATAGCCAAGTTCCATGGAAAACGCGCGAGGGCTTTACTACTAGGCGCAATTAATGCTGCAGCGAAGTTTTCAGGTGAACGATAATTTGGGCTTGGTAGAATTTATAATTGTCATTAAATAAACTGGATTTTAAGAAATATGTAAAGTGAGATTTTTTCATGGAAGAGGTTTTTTACATGAGTAGAAAATGGTGTTTCATACACTAGGTGCGTACACATTTTCGAAAATATACAGGGTGTTCAAAATATGACTGTCTTTATTTTGCTGTATGATATTTTTCACAAACAAAACATATTTGACTTAGGTAAGATTTTTTTCTTCCTTTTTTTTTAAATTTTAATTATACGTAATTTTTATATAGTTATATTCTGCCGAAAGAAGCAATTCTACACTGCAAAAAAATAATTACACATTTTAACACATCAAAAAACACAATCTTGTGTTAATCGAGGTCACACGGGATTGTGTAGATTTTTACACATTTCTTTGTATTAAGCAATGTGTTAATATAATAAAAGTTATGTGTTACTTTTACATATTTGTTATTTCTGTAATTAAAGGTGTGTTCAGTGGTCACCACACTCCCCCGATTTTAGTCCATTGGACTTCAGTATTTAGGAATTTATGAAAGCCGATGTTTAATCAATTTAGACTATGGATCAACTGAGAAGGTGTATTAAAAGTGCGGCTGAAAAAATTAGGCAATAATAATAATAATAATGTTCGACACGTGGAGCAATTAAAATGTTGAATTGGTGAATTAAAATGTTAAAATTACAATTTTCATTTGGCTAGACCGCTGTGGGATCGAATCCCGCGGCCGGTAGACCGTATATCAGCTATATTCGCGGAGAGGATTGGCACTCTCTCTGCGGGTATGGCAGGATGGAAGAATGTTGGCTTGGGTCAATGTGAGAGATTGATACCACTCGACGTTTGACCATTCCCCTAATTAATGTGGTCTTCCAAGATTCTCTCATTCTTGCACTGAGTGGTGATTAGGGCCTACCAACGTAAGTCGTTCTAGGGCGCAAATGCGGCCTGCTTAATAAAAAAAATACCGCCCTCTCTCCCACACCCTCGGATTTCTGGGCTAATCTTCGTGATCTAATCCTCATAAGGGGTAGATATATTATTATTATTATTATTATTATTATTATTATTATTATTATTATATTATTATTCAGTTAAATTCTAATGTAAATCTTGTGTTTAATAACTAATAATATGTTTTTTAAATCCTTGTCTTTTCTATAATAACAAATTTAGTGGTTAAGAGCAAGTTGTGAATTTCATGTACTGTGAATATCACCACAAGGAAAGGTAGTTTCATCCATAAAAAGCATAAATAGAATGGATTCCCTATTAGAACCATCCATCGATTGACAAAAATCCAGTCTTACAACTTCATCTCGTAGTAAGAATTCTTGTATAGTTACATTTGGGGTTGCATATTTTAGAGGACGCAATTTTATTGTTTAGATGTAAGGGGGGGGTCAAAAAAAGCTTAACTTGTGGGGGTCTCTTTAATATCTTTGTTATTTTTGATCTTACAGCAAAAAGTTACTCGACTAAAATTGTAGAGGATTCAATTTGTAATAAAAAATGTTTTTAAAAAAATTTTGTATGACCAATAGTTTACCTGATAAATGCTAAAAACAATTTAACCCCCTTTTTCCAAGATGGCGACCGAAGTTGGAGAGTTGCGACCCCACAAACTTCAAGTTAAGCTTTTTTTGACCCACCCCCCTCACAGCTAAACAATAAAATTGCGTCCTCTAAAAAATGCACGCTAGGCCAAAATAATGTAACATTTCAATGGACTAGCATCTTTTGTAAATGGAATGAATACAATCCATCTTTCCCCAAAGTTCACCAGAGGAACAGCTAAATATCTAGCAACTCTGCGCATTCTTGTACTTGGATATCATTAATGATATTAGTATCAAGTACCTCAATTTCTGATATATTGGAACAGTAGTTATAAAGGAAAGCCTGGCTTGTTTATATTTTGTTAGATATGTGAATTTCTTTTATTTGCTGTGTCAATATTTATGCATACATGTATTTTGGACCACAGTATACTAAGCAATCAGTACGGAATCTTAGACAATTTATGAATGAAATACGTCTGGCAGTTTTTAAATACCCCCACTCTAGAAAAAGTCGCCAAGAATATGGCGGATCCCAGAGAACATACGAAAAATAGCTAATAATTTGGCGTAAACATAACCAAAGTTGTTCGTAGTTTTAATACTTTTGCATTAATTCTTAATTAACTATTGTAATCCAGTGTAGTTTCATGTAAATTGAGGTTTTGGTCACATTTTGTCTTAATTTAGGTTTCTAGCAGATATAATTTGAATTTGATTATAAAACTAGTATGATTTAAATTTATTTAAAAAATTTGCGATAACATAGAAACTAGGTCAACTAGTAGTGTAGTTTTATTTTATATTTTGTAGTACTTTTGCCTTATTTTGTTAGCAGATTATCAAATTTAAGCCCAGTGTAATTTTTATATTTTTACTAATTTTTTTTAGGAAAGTACAAAATGAAATTAAAACGTGAATATTATGTACAATTTATTTTGAGGTACAAAATATATATATATATATATATATAAGTAACATAATCAAAAAACCCCTGCTCTATTAGGTGTATGGAGTGGTTTTTTTCATTCATGTATGAAAGCAGTCTCCTATTTGGAGTTAAATCCTTTGCCCCCCTTCATGTTTTAATTCTTCTTTAGGATTTTCTCAATTAAGCTATCACGTCTAACTTGGTCTCCCATATATAAAGCAGTTTGCAGTCCTTTTACGCCCAGAGCTGCGTTATGCGTTAGTTTTTTACAACACATTTATTTCCTCCCATAGTTTATTTATTATTTGCTGGGTATAGTTCCACTAATAAATAATCACTAATATAAAAACACAAATAACTAAACACTCAACACGACATACAAAGCAGGAATATAAATACAATAACGATAATGAGTGGATAACCATGTAATAATGCCAAAAATTCAAAAACCTAACTGACACACAGAAATTATAGTAATAACTGTCAGTCGCCAACAAGATGGCGGATTTTTGGAAGACGCGGGAAAGCTGAGTTTCCCTACTGATTGCTTAGTATACTGTGTTTTGGACATACGAGTATTCCTGAATGAATATTCGTGCAAAAACGATGAATTTGGATATGTGCTGTCATAAAAAGTTACTCATTTTTAATGCTACGAACGTTGTCACAATGGTGAAGTCGTACGTATACAGAAGACACACACCCGACCATGATGGACGTTTTCTGTTATAATATGCGTAGCAATTTCACTTTATCAGAATACGCTTTAAGTCATTCGCAAACTATTTGAGCAACACCCAGCGGAAGTACCTGACATACGTTACAAGTTACTAATTATATTTAATCAAATAATCCGCTGCCGTATAATTTTCTTTCAGGTTTTCGTTATCGCGTTGTCTTGGTTGTTGTTCGGGAAGTCGACCTTGTTCGTTTACGTCTTGCGAACAGGAAGTTTTCAAATTTTGTACGCTACGATTTCAATAAATAATTTGGAAATTTCGTATCTAACATTCTATACAGGGTGTTTCACTGGGAAATTGCAGAATGTAATGTTACAACTGTAATGGAAAATTCCAAGTTATGAATATACATTTTTCATAACAAAATCGTGCTTTTGTACACATGGAATGTAATTTTACAATGTTATTATGCATTTTTGCAAAAAAACCTTGAAAATTTTACGTGAGAAAGATGTAAATGTACGAGATTCTTGTAATACAGTGTGGATTTGGTATTTTTTCATTAATGTATGATGTAAACATAGTACAGTGACTAATTTACATTACTTAAATGAGTAAGGGGAGTGAGGGTTGTAGGGGAATAGATTCCATAAACGTACCACTTGAGAAGGATTCAAAGGGCACAAAATTACCAAAAATAAGTTGACGTTGAATTGCGGATATTGACAGTCATGTCTATGTATATTCTTGCATGCGTTACATATGTTAAGGTTCATCCTGATGAATTTTCACAATCTGAATTATATCTCACCTGCACTCAGTTTATATGTGAACATCTCACCTATGGCATACTGATGAAGGCTAACAAGCCCAAAACCGGTCTATGTCTGGTGGTGTGGCCGACAAGGGTTCTTGGCTGTTCACACAGATACTGCAGGAGTAATTCAATGCCGGTCGGGGCATTAGTCCGCGGAGTAGTTGTTTCGTGCAGTATCATTTACTAATTTTCACAATTTATAGGCAGACAAATTGGATACAATCTCCGAAATTAAAATATTATTCTTTCCCCTCAACATCAGTAATTTGACTAAATCAGCAAATAGTCCAATCGTTTTGGCTCCAAGGCTATTTAATCATCTGCCAGCAAGGGTAAAAAAAAATTGACTGCATTCCGAATTTTAAAAGAATTGTTAGGCGTATGTTGTTAACCAACTCGTTTTACAATTTGCAAGAATATTTTGAATGTCATCTTTAGTTTAAATATATTTTTTATTGTTTGTGATATTGCATTTTAGTTTGTTCTTTATCATGTATTTGTTGACAATATGATATATTTACTATTATTATCTCTTGTGACTTGTTCTATACACTGTAGTGTGTGATATTATTACTATTATCAATTATAACTACAGCACAAGGTTGTATATGACAAAACAGATTCAACCCATTTTGCAAATACTCCGTTATCCATATCCTCATGATAGTGTCATGTTTGTCGTGATTCAAAAACAAGTTGTCGTTATTCCAATATGCGTTGTTATTTATTAGGCCGTCCTTTTCCAACAGGTGATTTCAATCTAGTTGAAAATCCTTCAAGAAACGCCTGCCATTTGCATTGGCTATTACAATCGTGCCATACTTCTGTCACCGTATGGCTTTCATTTATGCATATTCTTCCATTCAGATTTCAACCTTCTCATATTTATCTTAAATAGTTTCTTCACCATATCACTATTTCGTCTTTTTCTATCACCATACTCTATCGTTTTATTCATATCAAGCATAATTCGTAAGCAAGGTAAGATAGCAACTTTTTTTTTTATTGTCGAAAGCTTATTGTACCATCCTCGAATCGCGTATTTTGTGCCGTCATCAACTTGTCTTCTTCTTGCCATAAGTTTCCAATATTTTCCATTTTACAGTTGTATGTTCTTCTCTGCACGATATACACTACATACGGACACTCTTAAGGTTAAGTTAAGGAACTATATATTTCAACTGCATTACTTATATTCATATTTTGGCCTAGCACCCTATTCCTTTCATACACGTTTTTCTTCACTTATTATATTAAGGCGCTTACAATTTTGAGAACATGCTGTAGAATATATACTTGCACATTTTCCGAGCGTATGTACTGACAGCCGTGCAGATGAATAGCCGGATCCGAATTAACACAGTCAAGTTAACGTCACAGCGTAATTACCAATAGAAATCGAGCATTCTGATAGCATGCATGTATTTGTTGCAGCAGAAGGAAGCTGTGTAGTAGGGTATGCTTTGCGAGGTATGCGGAACGCACAATTTTATACTAAGAATTTAAGCATGTCAAATATAAAAATGATATTCATATTAGTTATGGTAATTCTATAGTTATTTCATGTAATATAACAAATATTAAGACAATTTACAATATTAATTGAAATAATATCTAAAACATGTAGTTGTCCAATTATTTGCAGAATATATTGTAATTCTATTTCACTTTGTAATTTTAGTAGTAAATGGCATAAAATTCTGTAAATTTAATAAAAATTATCAATACTATGTATTTTTACAGAAATAGTTATGGTAAACGTATTTCAGTGCATGCGCCTTCAGGGCCTCGATCCAGTAATGGTCGCCTTGTCTATACAACAATCATATGCAACTGCAGTGCAGTTGAAATTAAAGTGTACAAGATATTTCAAGTATGTGTACGGTTTAATTGTGCTATAAAATATTGTGTTGAGAGGCTCTTTGAATGTGATTTAAGAAGTACAACATAGGAATTTAAATGCACATTGTGTGGTACTGTATTTACAGCTGCTCGAAAACACATCATAAGTACCTACATCATTATTATAACAGTTATACTAAAAATCTAGATTTATCTTTCTTTACTTCTTAGAGATCTTTTTGTTTATAGAAATTTCTTTTCAATAGAATGCAATATACCCAAGAATATACTTTATTTAATTACATTAAATTTACATATTATGTACTTAATTCCTATATAATTATTGTGTTATCTGTTTAATTACATTGGTATTTTACAGAGCTTTATTTATTTATTTAAGAAATAGGGAACCCAACAAGATTAAAAATCCCAATAACAGGGTAACATTAAACAATTAAATAACAAGGTATGAAGTACAATTTAAGCATAACCATACTTATAACATAAACAAAAAAAAGTATATACATACGGAAAAGCTATCAAATAGTACAAAAAGTTTACCAATTAGATATTAGAAATTTCCTCACAGAGCTTTTATATCTAACCAAAGAAACATTAAAAATGTCAACAAGTTGACATAGATTGTTATTAAAATATCTTGGTATCCTATGAAAAGGCGAATTTAAATTATAATTGCTATGTGAATTTTGAATATAAAACAACGAAAATTGGCGGTTGACATACGCCGGAACTAAAAAATTTATAAGAGACAAAATATCAGTATCAACACCCATGAACAATTTTTTATAACAAAACACAGTTAAAAAATGTTCTACGCTCTTCTAAACTCAGTAATTTATGTGAATTTTTGTACGAAACATGCCACAATTCGTGATTAAATCTATAATTAATATTATTAAAAAATTTAATTTGAACAAGCTCTATTCTGTTAATATATTTCAAATATAGAGGTGACCAAATTACAGTATTATATTCTAATTGAGACCTAACTAGGGGAAAAAAGGCAAAACATACTTCTAATATTCTTAAAATCTTTAGTTATTCTCAAAATAAATCCCAACATTCGAAAACCGCGTCTAACTATGTTATCTATATGAATATCAAAAATCAACTTATCATCTAAGAGGACCCCGAGATCCTTAACACTATAAACCCTTTCCACAACACTGGAACCTATAATAAAGTTGTTCTGAAAAGTATGCCTATTTCTAGTAAAAGAAATGTGACTGCACTTCTTAGCATTAACAATTAAATAGTTAGATTTACAAAAACTGTCAAATCTATTAATATCTTCCTGAAAGTCAATGATATCACTATCGCTTGAGATTTGTTTAAACATCTTGAGGTCATCTGCATACATCGTAAAATAACAACACTTAAAGCAGTTATATATATTATTTATATATATCGAAAAAAGTAATGGGCCTATATGACTCCCCTGAGGAACACCCGACGTAACTTTAGTTATATCAGAGCTGCAACTCATAACCACAACATACTGAGAACGGTTGGATAAATATGATTTAATCCATTCCAGAAGGTTGCCATATACACCAACACTTCGAAGCTTATTAAAAAGAGTATCATGGTGAACCTTAAGAAATGCTTTCGAAAAGTCGGTGTATACAGCATCGACCTGAACATTTCTGTCCATACTATCAGAAGTGAACTGTACAAAAGGGGCAAGGTTAGACACAGTAGATCACTAAAAAATCCGTGCTGGTTTTCGTTTAATAAATATTTCATTTGAAAAAATAATTTATCTGTAATAATTGATTCCAAGATTTTGCTAAAAGTGCATAAAATAGAGACTGATCTGTAATTAGTTACTTCATATTTACTACCTGATTTGAAAATAGGTGCAACCTTAGCAATCTTCCACTAATAGACCGCACGGTATGTCTACTTAGATACAGTTATTTATATTTTCTACGAATCATAAATCATCAGGCTCGTCAATATAATCATTACTATTGAATCTGTAAAAACAGTATTCAAATAAAAACACATTTTTGCATATCCAACGGTCCAGAGCGGCAGATGTTATTTGTCAACTTCCTCGTTGTGTATGGAAAAAATAACGTGACATCGTAAAATATTGTTTTATTGTGACATTCTCAAACTGAGATAGCGGGTAAATGTTTAACGTGTTCTCTATTCTTCCTGACATTAAAATATTGAATGGAAAAGAAGATCGTATATAAAAATGTCTTTATTAATGTAATATATGTGCCTCCAAAGTTAAATAAACACTGATTTTGCGTTATTGCGACAAGTATATATTTACCAGAATTAAAAAGTCTTTGCCTAGGTATATATTATCAACGAGAAAATGTCTTTGAATCCAATCATTCTTGTTTCGCTTATTTCTATATGTAAAATTTAGGTACAGATATTGTTATTTAATTGATTGACTGATTCTTTATGTGTATAAATCAACATATGGGACAGTTGGCTATATATTACACTAATGTGTACACGACTCATATCATGAACTTCAGAACTTCTAAGAATATTATCAATTGGGGGAAGATCTGTGGTTTTAGATCGCAATTTCTTATGAATGTAAAGGCGTGTTTTAATTATATCTCATAAAATTAAGGGGGTCATTTTAGGCCCTTCATAAACAAAGGATTTGAGGTGGCCCCATAGGAATAAATCAATCGGATTTAAGTCAGGAAATCGAGCATACCAAGGACAGGGGCCATTTCTTTCGGAAAAAATTTCATCCAACCAGTTATTGGTAACTCTACTGAAACCAGCTAGTGCTGGTATTGTGCATATAATTTTTTTCTGTGTGGTTGCAATTGGATCACCTTCCAGGGGCTCATTCAGCTGATTTTTGCAAGAATTCTCACCAGCATTTTCATTAAGTATCGATGATAGAATAGCGGTACCCACAATGCCTATCCAGACATTTACTGAAACTGGTTCCTGCTTTGAATTGAATCACCAGGAAGAAATACTTACTTGTATACGTTGTATCTGAAAAGGATATAGAAATTGATCTTCCAAATTGTTGTATGACTTTCTTGAAGATCACGCACAATGTTCCTTGTGCAAGTCTGGGGATTATTTTCAATCTCAGCCTCTACAGCCTCCATCAATTCTGGTGTTTTAATATTAATGGTATGCTCCGATTTATGGCATGGACTTTCATGTATTCTGTATATAGAGGGTGTTACAAAATTTTATTAAGAAAATCTAGAGGTAGGTTCTATGTTTAAAAATAACAAAAACAAAACATGGGTCTGGAAATGCTTGGTTTTCGAGATACAGGTTTTTTAAAATTTGCTGTTGTTACTATAGAGACACAGAAAAAGATATTTTGAATCAAGAATGACATTTATTTATATGCTGGCTGAAGCACATGTATTAATAATGATTTATTTGTATTTATATTTATTTATTAATTAAAAAATATATATAAAGTACAAGAAATAATTAAAGTTACAATATATTTACACAAGATGCAAATGAAAATTATGTGGAAATGTTCACGTATATGTAATATCTATTACATTTAAAGTTTATAGTAAATTTACCAGTGTCTGCAAATTGAATGTAATTTTACAGTGTTATCATTATCTAATTGACTAATTAAAATTAAACTTGTATGTGTACTTCTCAGTACATCAGTCACAAAGCTAGTTTTAGGTGACTATAAAAGCCACTATTGTAATTTTACATAAATTTACATAATCATTCTTTTAATAATTATAGTAATTATTTTATATGTTTTTGTGTGTATTTTTTTAAGGTTTGAAGTAATTTTACAAAATAGTTTTGCAATTATTTTACAATATGCATTTTTGAAGTAAATTACTTACATCCATTTTCAATGTTGACTCTTGTTCGTTGTAATATTCCCGTGTAGTGGTAATTTTATAGTAAAATTACCTACATGATTATTTTCATAATTATTTTATACATTTTTAGTTTATCTTAACTATATGAAATTTTATTGAGATCGAAAATAATTTAAAATTTTGTTTTCAAATATGCAATTCATTTGTGAATTTAGACTTGAATTCGAATTTTATAACTACGTTTCGCGTCCGTCTGTCGGTTATGGCAGAACACGAACTACCAAGAGCTAACTGAAAAGAACTAACAAGCTCGAAACCGTTATATGTCTGGTAGAACTGATGACGACTAACCGTGGCTGTTTGCTATAGGATTTTCAGGTGTAATTTAGTGCTGGTCGGAGCATTATTACCCCTAGAGTAGTTGTTTATTCAAATTCTATTATAGCAAATATCGTAATCGCCGATAGTAATACAGATTGAGGTTTTCAATAGTACGCATAATGTAGTGGGTCGCTTTCTGTCGCCGTATGTATGTAGATCCAACATTGCGTAGACAATGACCACTAGATGTAGACACGTGCTATACATCGTGTACTTTCAATCGTATTTTGTGACATTTAAAACATTTCTATGTATTTTGAGCTAAATTATTTGATTAACTTTTGACTCTTGTTCATTTATAATGCATTTGTGAATTTAGATTTCATAATTAGCATCAAGAGTCTGTTGTAATTTTTGGTGTTTGGTTGTCTTGATTTTTCTTGGTCTTGCCTTAGTTTCCCAAGGCAAGGCAATACTAGACCAAGACAAGACTTGACAGCTTGAACTGCATGACCTGCAAGACAAGACATAATTTTAAAAAAGTCTTGCCAAATATTACTACGGGAAGAAGTCTTGCAAATATAAGGGGTAAGATTTAGGTGAGCATTAACAAAAAAAAACACTGCATTTCATTTGTAGGTATATACAATTTGCAAACACGGAATTTCAGAAAACAACTACTCTGCGGGCTAATGCCCCGACCAGCATTGAATTACACCTGAAAAACCTATAGCATACAGCTAGAGTCACTGGTCAGTCAGTCAGCCCACCAGACATATACCGGTTTTGAACTTATCAACTCCCATCAGTATGACATAGGTGAGGTATCTGATGAACAATTCTAGCTGTTTTACTCTGTCCTACGCCTAGTTTCATGTATTTTATTTTTAAACTGTTTTTTCTTTTTGACATATTTGATGATTTGCATGACTGATAATTAACACCAGTCACAAAAATGTATTTAATTTGTATGCGTTTCGAAGACAATTATTTGGTTCCATATCCATGCAAATGTAAGAACGGTCGCATTAAAAAGCCCCATTTTCAACAAAAACTTCATTATTTTTTCCGTCCAAACCACACAGAACGACTCAAAGTAAATTATTTTACAAGAAAATAATTGTACTCCGAGATATAGACCACCTCACATTTTTCCGCGGCGCATCTCCGTCTCTTTCTCGCTGAATTGGCGGTCACAGTCAGAATGTAAAAGTGGAGTACGGCCGTACGGCAAGAATAAGAGAATACATTTAATTTTTTACGCTCCTCTTGTCTGCTGCTTTGAAAAATAACTGCAAATAAAACTTTTAAGTCTACAATAAACGTCAAAAAGGCGGTAAATCATTCGGATTTTATTAGTTCTGTACCAATATGGAAGGGTATACCCGTTCTCTTACATACTTTCATAGATTTTAATGGTATTTCAGATCGAGATACGTACACGGCTTTTTATTCGGGAAATGCCTGTTTTATTATACCGGGTGCGAGTGCTGTACAGGTGGCATTCTCGTCTTACATTGAAATTCGTACGTGTGTCTTCATTAATCGCTAAAATTTATGCCCCGTTTTGACGTTGGAAGTAACCTACATGTAAATAAACCGTTAAAAAAATCAGAGATAATGTTAATGCTTACTTAAAAATAACTTTGTATTTTGTTATGTATGATTAAGCAATTAGTTTTATAACCATAAATACTTGCAACTTAATGTTACAGGGATAAGTTCACAAACATTCATTTTCCTGAATAACATTAACAATAGTTTTGAAAGTGTTGGTCAAAGTGCACCAACATATTATAAAGTAAGCCTTACACCAGGTGTGACTATTATGTCATATGGTTTTGCATAAATAACATTCGCATAAACTATAAAAATTTAAGTCGATGACAATAAATACGGCAACGGTTGCAACTATGTCTTATTATGATTAGCATATAAGTAGAAAAACAATTAATTTAACAAGCAGGAAATATTTCAGGAATGATAAGGTAATATTAACTGCTGTATATGATTTAGATATCTAGTAATTTAAAAATAAATACATTGTAATTATGTAGTTCGTATTTTTTCAAAATTATGATTTTACCTTAATACTTTTACTGTTAATATTGCAAGAAGGAAATTTATATCACGTAAACTACAATGGTAATTGAAAAAAAAACATATACCGTTTTGAATTTTGCAATTTTTTAAATTATATAGAAATGTTTCACTACGTAGTCGTACATTTTTGTTTCAACGTTTCGGTTCCTAGAAACCATCTTTAACTTTATTTTTTATATAGTCACTATCTTAATGCTCTACAAAGATTATTGAAAATCATCTCTTTCCAAATATATCGAAAACTCAAACAGCAACTACCAAATGGGCACAAAAATAAACAATATTTTCTGGAATAAGTAATTGTCTTTCCTATAATTTCAACATAATTTTTCGGATTTTCCATTTACGTAAATTCTGCAAAATTCGATTACCTGTCGTACTCATAAAAGTGCAATTAAACAGAAAAAAAATTACTTTGAATTATTTAATAGCAGTGACAAGCTTGTTTAATTTATTATATATAAAAACAACATAGTTCACCTGAGATTGTTATTATTACCAGTGAATCAACGTCGGTAGATTATTTTTTTAACATTTCTTTGGTTTCATAGTTCACAACGAGCTTTAAATAGAAAATACTTTATTTTCGTGAACATAAGTAAAATTAAAAAAGAGAATCATTAAAATATGTACTCCCTATTCATTAATTTGTTCATGCTTAACGAAGAAATATGCACATACTTTTTCAACATACCTCAAGGGCTGCAGCATTTCTATATACGATTTATTTACCTTTATGTAAACATTAGTAATGTGATAATTATAATGTTCCAGCCTGGTTTCTATAATATATATCACATAGTAATAAAGATACCAGTTAATTAATTACGAATATATAAATACTAATAAGGTTAGAGTTGAGCCTTTCTTCATTCCTTCCATTTCTAACGCATTTCTATAATAGGTAACATCTTCACTGAAATTGTTGATGGCTATATTACATCGACTTTAATGCTGTAATAATTGTATCCTGTTTGCAATCTTAAAGTAACAGAAGCGTCAACATTTGTTTTTAATTTGAAAACATACAAGTTGTAAATTATCCTGAAAAATGAAGAAATTAGCAACAATAGAATTAATTTAGCTATTGTAAATTAACCTGAAAAGTGAAGAAATTAACATTAGATATAATTAATTTAGCTATAATTAAAAGTAATTGCTTTGCTCCCAGAAACACACATATTGGTTTATAACAGGCTCATATAAATTGTATAAAAATTTACAATTATAATTTATGTGCATATGTAGGTATGTTAATATACTGTTCATTTTAACGCCTTAAATATAGTGAAATTTTCTTACGAAGCAAAATTGCATTGAACAATATTGTATTGTAAATTTACCTTTCATCCTTCGTGAAACTTCTTGAAATATTTGTTTTCGTATCCAGAATCAGTACAGGTAACTGCCATTGTCTTGGACATGGGTGATATCCAAAAAGTTTAATTCATTGTATCGACAAGCACTTGCGACTACCATGATCGTTGGACTTCAAAATAAAACCCTCAACGTATAAATTGAAATATTAAAATCTTGTATATTCTACCTTAACTTCTAAATATTCTTCACCCGATGCATTTTTCAAAAATTCTTCGATTTGGATTCTCTCCAGTATATTTGCCTTCTTTGGTTTATAATTTCTTGATTCTGCTTTCGCATATAAAGTAAGTTTACCATACTTCGAAATATCAATACCTTTGTGCATTTTCAACATTGATTTTAACATGGAATATTTTGTTGACATCGAAGGGGCAGCAAACCGTTTCTCCACATTGAAAAAGTAGGATAGTAGCACCTCTTCTGTAACTACTCCTTCTACCACAGTATAGGGAGACCAGTAGAATCACTTGGGCCGAAATAATAAGTCGCGCATAGCAGCTCGCGCATCGATTTCAGGCTGCAGAGACCTCAGTTTGCATCCAACACTGAGAGTGCGAACATCGGTTATACAAAGCCGTATTAAAGCAATATTTTGGGTCTGAATCAAGGAACGAGTCGCTGCGCAGCAGTTAGATGTTTAACATCTAGTTTCTTTAAATTTCCTAAAGACATAAATAAGTAATGTATAATATATAAAAACCGTAAATTATATTTTACGGCTATTGCTTTACCTATTAACTTATTTCTTAAGTATAACATTGTAATATAAAAATAAGTCAAGTTTAAAATATACATATTTATATTTTTGACAAATACAAAATTTTATTTTAACAAAGTTCAGTGGCTTCTAATAGAGAAGATTTATTAGAAAATCTGCTCAGGATTAGTAATAGTTCATACAAAGTATGTCAAATAGTCACTATAATGAAAGTAAGTCTCAAAACAAAATAACATATAAATATTTAGGTACTATTTTTTTTCCAAATTTACGTTTTACTGCACTCTCTCTTTATCTCCAATTTAACATTTTTCAGTTAAAAAACGTTATCATATGAGTGAAGAAAATGCAGTATCATCTTAAAATTGTTAGGGAAGTTGTAGAATAGTGGAATAAAGTCCCACCTGGAAGCACATTCATTTGAAAGGCTCTCAGGGGGTGTATTTAAGTCTTAAATTAAAAATAAATTGAAAAAACGTTATCATATGAGCGACGAAAATGGAGCATCATCTTAAAATTGTCAGGGTAGTTGTAGAATAGAGCAATAAAGTCCCACCTGGAAGCACATTCATTTGCATGGCTCCAAAGGGGCGAATTTTGACTTGAGATTAAAAATAAATTTAAGTAAACATAATTTTTCTGTTCTAAAAATTAGTTGCCTTCTTCATAATAAATTATTATTCCACTAAACTTCAACCGTCAAAATTTAAATTAAAAAAAAATCCCCAATAACAAAAAAAGTAAGTAAATAAATAAAAATGTTTTGTGGTGCAATATATATTTTAAACTCTTTTTTTAAGAGTCCAAATAAATCGATAAATTTTCACAGTGTATGTTAGTAGCAGTAAATGATAGTATATAATACATGTTCAATTATCTATTCATAACTGTATAATTAATTATTACATAATGTGGATAGATATAACGTAAACTTTCCTGTGTAATAAATAACTACGCTTTGCGCACAAATAAAAAATTCTTATTCCGGTCCTGAACATCGATTCTGTAAATTCCATCGGATACGCTATCGCACTCACATTTCGAGGTCACGGCAGAAAACTGAAGGCAGTTCAAAGTGCCGACAACGGAGTGAAATTGCTGATCTACCTATGCTGTACTTCTATCGTGCCCCTTTTTTTCGCCAGTTATCGAATTCCTTGTCGTGCCCACTTTTGCTTTTCGCTGGTAATGCAGACGTAATATGGCTTCTTGGACTTGCTGGATTTCGGCCGCAATGAAGAAATTGTCAGCATTTTAACTCATTTTTTGTGTCTATTTTGTAATTGTTTTCACTATTGTTGACAAATAGGCAAACACATGTCATAGAAACGATTCCAAGACTTTCTAGTATTCAGCTGACAATCAATATTCATGATTAAAATAAATTTGTCAAATATGACGTTCTTCAAAACTATAATTTTTCGCTTACTATCACACGGCTTTCATTCTCCTAATTGACCGGTTTTAGCCGTGGTCGTGGATGAAACGTTGAACTACATTCGGGAAATTAACCAGCCTTTAATCCACGAGAAAAAATGAACTCGTGGCGCAGTCGAGTGTTACATTGTTAATTCCCTTATACAGGGTGTTCCAGAATGATGGTCAAATATTTTACCAGTGTATTCCACAAGCCATTTCAGGGGGGATCATCATATGAAAATTTTCAATTTGGGTTTTTCCTGTTGAAATATTCGAGTTTCAAAATGGCGGAAAAAATAGTTTTTTTATTTTTCCTTAAAAACAGTTACACTTAGAAATTTCAATTTTGGTACACATTATCAACTAGTCAAAAGCTATTTTATGGTGGTGTCTGTTCCTTAGCTCATGTTTCTGGAAGGCGGGAATAAGCAACCCTTAGATTTATTTCTTTCAGAACTTTTTTCTGCAATAGCCGATTTCAACAAAAATGTTTTTTAAATACTACTCCTAATTATACTTTTTTCCCCTCTTGTAATTTTTCTATACAACCATCAGTTTGCGCGGAAAAAATATAAATAGTTTTCCTTACTCTAAACATCTTTACGTAACCGGTTACTGATAACCGCAGTAGGCGGTTGCTATGTTGATGTTTCTCTGTTGTTTTGTCAAACAAATCGCCATTAGGTCTATAATTGACAGTTTTTGCAAATATTTTTAAACAAAGGTATTCCGGTAACTGTTGCCAATCCTATACATATTCCGTCAATTTGTTCGCTAATATTTGTACGGAAGAGTCAGTTGTTTACAAATATTTGCCAAAACTGTCAAGACTGGTTTGTTTGACAAGACAACAGAGAAACATCAACATAGCAAACGCCTACTAGTAACCGGTGACGAAAAGATATTTAGAGTAAGTAAAACTATTTTTATTTTTTCCGCTGGTTGAATGAAAAAATTACAAGATGGAAAACAGTAGTAAAATTATATGTAGTATTTAAAAAAAAAGTTTTCTTGAAATCGGTCATTGCAGGAAAAAGTTCTGAAAGAAATAAATCTAGGGGTTGCTTATTCCTGCCCTCCAGAAATATGAGCTAAGAAATAGACACCACCATAAAATAGCTTTTTACTAGCTGATAATGTGTACCAAAATTGAAATTTCTAAGTGTAACCGTTTTTAAAGAAAAATAAAAAAACTCTTCTTTTCGGCCATTTTGAAACTTGAATATCTCAACAGGGAGGACCCAAATTGAAAAATTTTATATGAAGACCCCCCCCCTAAAATGGCTTGTGGAATACACTGATAAAATATTTGACCATCATTCTGGAACACCCTGTATAATTAATAACTATTGGTAATATCTTTAAGCTGTGGTGATTATTTCATGATTTACAAATTTACTCCATTTAGGAGGAGATAGAATACTTAATTTTGAGTTAATTGAAACAAACATATCGACATACCAAGTGTTACAATATTTATGATAATGAATTTTTTAATATTTTTTAATTTAACCGTGCTTTTCTACAAATTGTAGAAGAAAAACAAACCTTTTTATATGAAATATTTCTATACTTTTTTTATTAGGAATGAATGTATTATTTAAATGATTTAACCAATAAATTCCCGTCTCTTTATATAATATAATAAAAATCCAAAATTTGCGAACATACTTGGGAAAACGGTCATTTAATTCAATGGGGTTCGGCAAAAATTTTAGAGAAGGAAGATAACGCAACAAAAAGAAAATTAAAAGAGACCGCGATTATTTTGTTGAACGGAGATAAGTGTGTGACAAACTGTTCAGTAAACATCGGTCATTGTTTGCTACAGTTGTATCAAGAAGAAATAAGTAACAATAAAATAAAAATCATTTAACATCTTTATGGAAGCAGATAAACAAATTTTAAACTTGACATACGTTTAATATTTTTAATACTATTTTCAAAACGAAAACAGAGATTTTCGAAACGTCAAAAATACGGAAATGCACGATAGTGGTGTGATTTTTGTTATTTTTTACTTATCTGCTTTTTTCAGTGTGAGATTTTTTGGTTAGGCGAACTTAGTTTCAAAAATAACCCTTGACTGATCCGTTTGGCGCATGGACTTATTTAATCTTTATTTTTTTCAGAAGTGTGGCAACAAATTAGCAAAATATTTGTTACAAATTATTAAACCTTTATTTGGACAATCCGATTCTTATATTAAAAATAGCAAATATCTTTTAGAAAAGATTTCTTCCTCAAATAATTTTAATAATAATCATTTAATGGTGAGTTTTGACGTAGTTAGTTTATTCACTAACGTACCAGTAGACAAGACACTGAATATCATTAAAAATAAACTGGAAAATGATATCAATTTGGCAAACAGAACAAAATTAAATGTAGGATGTATAATGGAATTACTAAGTCTATGTATAAAAACAACATATTTTCAAATAAATAATAAATTTTATCAACAAAATTTCGGAATGGCAATGGGCTCATCATTATCACCAATTTTAAGTAATATTTTTATGGATTTTTTTGAAGAAAATTACATTCAAAATATAAATAAAAAACCAACTATCTGGTGCAGTTATGTAGATGACATTTTTGCACTTTGGCCTTTTACTGTTACAGAATTAAATGAATTTTTAAATGATATTAATAATAAAGAACCAACAATAAAATTCACTTTGGAAATACAAAATAATAATATGCTGCCATTTTTAGATGTTTTAATTAAAAAACACGATAATTCTGTAGAAACAAGTGTTTATAGAAAACAAACTCACACCAATAGATATCTAAATTTTCAATCTAACCATCACATCGATATTACGAAAGGTGTTGTTAAATGTTTATATGATAGAGCAAAATTAATTTCATCAAACAATGATATTTTTAACAACGAACTAAAATTTATTAAAAATGTTTTAATAAATAATGAATACCCTCCAAATTTTGTTGATAAAACATTCAAAAATATTACAGATAAAACTAACACTTTAAGACAAATAAAAGAAATTAATCATACAATAAAAATTCCATACATTCCTATATTATCAGAAAAGTTAAGAAGAATCGGTAATAAATTTAATATTCGAACAGTTTTTGAGACAACTAATACCTAACAATCATTTTTGTCAAAAACGCGTCCAAAAAATGATATACAAAATTCAAAAAATTGCATCTACAGTATACCTTGTGAATGCAATAAACATTATGTGGGAGAAACGTCTCGGCCTATGAATGTTAGAGTTGAGGAACATAAAAATTACATAAAAAGACGGAAATTTGACAAATCCAAAATTTGCGAACACGCTTGGGAAACGGTCATTTGATTCAATGGGGTTCGGCAAAAATTTTATAAAAGGAAGATAACGTAACAAAAAGAAAATTAAAAGAGACCGCGATTATTTTGTTGAACGGAGATAAAGTGTGTGTCAAACTGTTCAGTAAACATCGGTCATTGTTGGCTACAGTTGTATCAAGAAGAAGTAAGTAAAAATAAAATAAAAATCATTTAACATCTCTATGGAAGCAGATAAACAAATTTTAAACTGTCAAACTTGACATACGTTTAATATTTTTACTACTATTTTGAAAACGAAAACAGAGAGTTTTTCGAAACGTCAATAATACGGAAGTGCGCGATAGTGATGTGATTTTTGTTATTTTTTACTTATCTGCTTTTTTCAGTGTGAGATTTTTTGGTTAGGCAAACTTAGTTTCAAAAATAACCCTTGACTGTTCCGTTTGGCGCAAGGGCTTATTTAATTAATTTTTATTATTTTTCAGAAGTGTGGCAAAAACCCAATAAAACTAAAGAAAAACTAAAATTATGCCACAAATAAATAGCTTCAGACAATATGGTATATGTTTGTTTCAATCGACCCAAAATCACGTATTCTATCACCTCCTAAAATTATTGTAACGACTTGCAAGACACCCTGTATATCAGTGAATATATTCATGTAAAATTAGTTTCTTCAAATGAAATTGAATGAACTATGTATTTTTACACTCGTATATTTTCCACGGCGTATTTTTAAAAATGATTCAGAAAGTAGAATGCAGAGCCAAATAATAAATATCGTTAATTATTACTAATAACACGTTAAATTTCTCCCCACGTCCCACCGTACCATTATGGGCATCGAATGACTGTAAAATCCATAATTTTTATAATACTAATTTTAATGGCACATCGTTTTGCTGACGTCCTCGCGCATACATTTGTTATTTTTTTATTCGAATCCTTCCGAGTACATCCATAAAAGTGTGTTGTTTATCGTGATAAATAGGAATAATGCGTAATATTTTTTAATTAAAATTATGAGAATGCACGCTGCATATCTATATATCTATATATATAAAATCCATTTTTATTACGTACCGTTTCCTGTATATAATCATGGAGTCTCGGTTCGCATACAAATTAAGAAAATGTAGGGGCTTCCATTCTGTAAATAGTATGGGCCCAAATAAGCGGATCAACAGTTCTTTGTTTTTAGGAAGAATGTAAGGCGTATTTATTTATTGGAAAAAGTCTGGAGTAGATTTATAGCAATATAGTTCATCTAAAGTTTATGTTTGGTCACAATCAAGGGTCAGAACAAAAATATTTTTTCAAAATTCTCCTCTATTGTATGAAGAAAACATTTCTCAATAGTCAAAATCTAAGAAAATAATGAAACTAAATATTTGGAATAGATATTAATACTTTTTATATAAGTACACTGCAAAAAAAGTTATTATGTAAATGAGATTTTTCAGTGTGCAATTCAGGATGTATGAAACTTTCGTGTCAATAATTTGACACACTGACTCTTTACGTTTTACACAATATACATCAAAATTACTAGTAATACAATATGCGCCAAAAGTATGGAATAAATTCAATAAAAACGAAACAATTATTTTTTGGGAAAAATCCTCGAACAGGTCGATTTTTAATTTAAAAAATACATATTTTAGCGTAAAATGCGATTTTCAAATGTCATTTGTTTTCGAGTAATGACGTCATCGATTTTTTTTAAATGGCAACACCATATTTTTTTCCTTGATTCTGAAAGATCGTTTAATTCTCTATCAGACAGTACTAAAATGTTGCCCTCTTACATAGGAAAGTTTTCGAGTAAATGACGATTGAATGTTAGAAAACGTAAATCAATTAAAATAATGCATAAACGTTATCAAGTTTAGTTTTTCGAATTCCATAGTTCTTTTATGGATCACGTAGGTGAGAATCTTTGCAAAGTGTCATTGTCGCACCGACTTTCTAATAAGTATTGTAAGCGACATAGAAATTATTATTCAATTTAAAGTATTATGGCACATTTAACTGTTACTCAAAGAAATGAAATTTTAATTCTTATCGGATGCGGGAATATGACTAGAACTCAGCAGGAAGTTTGCGATTTATTCAATGAAAAATATCCAGATCGCCCTATCAGCCAATCAACAGTGAGTAAGGTAGAGTATAAATTAGAGAAACTGGCAATGTTGCAAATATTCGAAAACCTTGACGTCCAAGCATTAATGAAAATCAGTCTTGCTGAAACCATATGGTTTCAGCAAGACGGTGCACCTCCGCACTATGCGCGCCCTGTACGAGATTTTTTGGACAACTGTTTTCCTGGGAGGTGGATCGACAGACGCGGACCGATAGAATGGCCTGCAAGATCGCCAGATCTTACACCTTTTGACTATTTTTTATGGGGATACTTGAAGTCAAAGTGTACATTAATAAACCACGTAATTTAGAAGAACTTCAAAATCGCATTCGGGACGAAATACGCAGAGTTACCCCAGAAATCATTCATAATGTGCAAGAAGAATTTCTTCACAGACTTCCACATTGTCAAGAAGTTGCTGGATGGCAATTCGAATATTTAATTTAAGTATAAAATTTAATCAATTGTATTTTATTTTACATACCTCAGAATTGTTACTTTTTTATGGATAAAATTTACGTTTTCTAACATTCAATCGTCATTTACTCGAAAACTTTCCTATGTGAGAGGGCAAAATTTTAGTACTGTCTGATAGATCTTTCAGAATCAAGGAAAAAAATATAGTGTTGCCACTTAAAAAAAAATTGATGACGTCATTACTCGAAAACAAATGACATTTGAAAATCGTGTGTTACGCTAAAATATGTATTTTTTAAATTAAAAATCGACTTGTTCGAGGATTTTTCCCAAAAAATAATTGTTTCGTTTTTATTGAATTTATTCCATACTTTTGGCGCATACTGTATGATATTGACCAATAATGTGTTAATTTAACACATTTCTTAGTTTTATATCTCTACTCTTTATTATATAGACTCTGGCTCTTTACGTTTATCACAAAATATGATAAATTACTAGCAATGTGTTAATTTAACACATTTCTGAGTTTTATATCCCTACTCTTTATTACGTAGAATCTACGCCTTCAACGATACATACAGGGTGTCCGGAAATGATGAGCAAAAAATTCCGGGGATAATTCTAGACCGAAAATAAATGTGATATTTATAAATAACTTTTTAAGAAATCCCAATATTTACATAAAATTTGTAAGTCGGGGGTTTTTGCGGACGAGAATTTTGACGTCACTAGTAGAGGGCGCCATTTATGGCACATCATGTTTCTTTTAAATGACAGAACTTTTTTGCTACTTAGTGTATTCATCTGACTATTGAAGCAATCGATTCTCCTACCTGTTATATCTGAAAAAGGTATACCTTGTTGAAGTCGTTAGGAGTAACAGTTTTCGAAATAATCTTATTTGAAATATTCAGTGCAATAATCCTTATGAAATTAATAAATTGCACTGTAATGTTGCACTATCAGAATTCTCATTAAATGGAAAATTTATATAAACATGCATTTTTCTGTAAGTTGAATGTGATTTCTTATTAATTTTACACTGACGATTTCGACGATTGCGGATTGTAGATACCTTTTCTTCTATGAAGCAACAGTTTTTTGTATTTATTCAAATGTTGTTCAGAGACAGTTGCATTTCACAAATTTAAACTTGCCCAGCTGAAATTAATTAATTTGTTCACAGTCTATATTTGTAAAATTGTTCGCAATAAAGAAAAAATTGTTTTATACTAACATGAGCGATAATAAAAGAAATATTTGCATTATAGACATGCTATAACATATAAAATGAAACGAAAATACTGCATTTTTTCATATCATCAGTTTTTATGTACTTTAACATTCATGCCACTCATTACAACATTAACTAGTCACAAATACGGTAATTACACATAGATGTCTGTTATTAACAAGTAATAGACTATTTATTTTAGTGTTAATTTGAAAATATAATTATTTTCTCCTAGGAAAAATCGATCTGGTACTTATAATATCTACATAATTTATCTCCAACAACTCATTTAAATAATAATTGCTGTAGAACTGCACGAGAAGTCCTTCATTTAGCCGTAGAAATTGCAGAAATTAAAAAACAATACGTCCAAATTCCATTTTTGAGACCCACGTTTTTCATTGTGCTGTGCGGCCAAAATTTTATGATGCCCAATACGGCAAACAGAGAATTAAAAGCAAATGGATATTTGAACAGATTTCAATAACCCGAACCGTGGGATAAGTACAGGGTGGATAAATAAAGTCCATGTCTTACTTTTAGCAGGAAGAAATTTTTTATAGAATTCAGTCGTTGTAAGGCTTTAATTTATGCCTCTTGTCATTTTTTTACTTGAAGCTCAATTTTTAGATATTTTAGAATTTGTCAATGCGATGGATTATTTCCCTAAAAAGTGCTTTGTTATGTTGAATTTGAACAAATGTGACTAATTTACGGCAAAAGTTATTGACATCGAAAACGTAAAATATCCAAACAATTGAGCCTTAAATAAAGTTTAGTCCTTGCAGTTCGGGACCCTCTGTATATAATTTCACGGAATTTGCCCCACTCACACCCAAACCGACGACTGTGGTATCGCGAAATGCTAAGATTGTCCCAATCGCCCCTACACGATTCTGTTAAACAAACAAAAAGCCGTGGATCGAGACGGGACTAGAAAATTGGGGAATCGACGAGAAGCATTCGAGTCGTTTGGGAAGATGAATCTAGAGATACTAGAATATACCTGGAATATTCGTTGGGTCTATAAAAGAAAAATAAACGGCCGATTAAGTTAGTCTTGTATAAGTCTTGTATTACAGTCTGAATTGAAGTGTTTAGTTGGAGATATCAAAGTGATTTAGATAGCGATTAATTAAATAAGTGTTTAGTGGAGTTCTAATTAGTGTTCAGTAGTATACTGAGTATAGTTAATAAAGAAGTAATTAATTAACGGATTGTTTTTCTGGCAATAGAAAATTCGGATTAGGAAATCCGTGACAATAATAATAATGAAGTTATAATTCTAATTTTGTCTCGACCAATATATTTATTTAAATGTAAATTTACATTTTAAATCATTTAAGCAAGAAAATGTACATACAATTACATCTTTAATGTAATTTTATTTGTAAACCAATGTTACATTACACATTTACATTGACAAATATTACATATTTTTGTGTAAATTTACAATGTGGAAAATCGTAAATATTTTCCGACCCATATTTATATGAACTTATTTTAAAAAGTTTTAACACTCTGTACGTAATAATAATGAAGTTATAATGAATGAACGGTTTTGTCTTAACCAATCTTTTTATTTAAATGTAAATTTACGTTTTAAATCATTTAAGCAAGAACATGTACATAAAATTACCTGCTTATCTTTATTTTATGTGTAAACCAATCTTACATTAATACGAGTACATGTGGCATGAAAAGAACCGACATATATTACATATTTTCTTATAAATTTACGTTCTAAACGATGTAGAAAAGGAATCCATGCATTTCCCGACCTTTGTTTATATGAACTTATTTTAAATAGTTCTAGCACCTGTTAAAGTTCAATCCTTGCAGTTCGGGACACCCTGTACATAATAATAATAAAGTTATAATGAATGAATGGTTTTGTCTCAACCAATCTTTTTATTTAAATGTAAATTTACATTTTAAATCATTTGAGCAAAAAAATGTACATAAAATTACGTGCCTTAATTTTCATTCATTTTTAACAGTGAAAACTGTAGAAATTGATTTCTTATTAAAAATCAAGTATGTACATATTATAACGTTTTGCTTTATTTTTAAGATACAGGATGTTATATCGGCCAGTCATGTGGAACTGGGTAGTATCATTGATTTGTAAATTTTATAATATTATGCGTCGTTTATGATTTATTGAAGTTTCTGTTTTGATGGTGGCGATCCGTACATTTAAGACGAAATGTCAAAAGTCTTAGTTATTGCAGTATAATTGCTAGGTACTATTATTAAATTTATAGAATACTTCCAACGATTAATTACGCTAGTAAAGTAATTTGATAATTAGAATAAACATAAAACAAACTGGTTATAAAACTAATAAAAAAAACTGCATAATTTGTAGACAACTTAATCATTTATAAGATGTGACATTATTTTAGATAAAAATTAATTTATTATCGATTTTTAATATGTATACGTGATTGTATTACTTTTTGCTCGACTTCCTTATTATCGTTATAACAGAAAATTGTTAATTTAGAGTTAAATAAATAACTCGTTCATTCATTGGTTCGTAATCGTTAGTAGTTTCTTTAATTTTTTTATAAAGGGTTTCAAAAATTAATATATTTTAGTTCTATGTGCAGCATTCTTACACTTAATGATAGAATGTACAGCGTTCTACCAACAGGACAGATATGGCTGTACTGATGAGAACTAAGAAGTTTGAAACCGGTATATGTTGACTATTTGGTCGGTCAGTGGTCGCGCGGTTTAAGGCGTCAGTACTTGAATCGAGGTGACTAGATCGGTGTTGGTTCGAGCTCAGCTGCCGGTAGACCGTATATAAGCTATATTCGTGGAGAGGTTTGGCGCCCTTTCTGCGGGTATGGTAGGGTGGAAGAATGTTGGCTTGGTCAATGTGAGAGATTGATACCGGTTGATATTTGACTACCCCCCTAATTAATGAGGTTTTCCAGGTTTCCCTCATTCCTGCACTGAATAGTGGTTAGGGCCTACCAACGTAAGTCGTTCCTGGGCGCAAATGCGACCTGCTTAATAATAATATGCCGCCCTCTCTCCCGCACGAGTCTCCGACTTCTGGGCTAATCCCTGTGATTAGAATGAGGGGTAGACATATTATTATATTATTATTATTATTTGTTATAGATTTTGCTGGTCTGAGCATTAGCCCGCAGTTGTTTCTTGAAATTCCTAAGTAATAAGCAGATGTTTAATTGGAAAAATATTCTTTGAAATATACAAATATTGTTTTATCATAGAACATAATTAAATCAACACCAGCAGTGTATCAGTGAAAAGAAAATAATGTTTTTTAATTTAAACAAATGCTTTCTTTATACAATGAAATTTTCTTGCCAAATAAACCATTCAAACCATTCTTGACCTCTTATACCTAGATTTAGCTGTACCAGTTTCGCCAAACCGAATTGTCCTTGGATAACATCAATCATCTAAGATAACACGTATTAACCTCAAACCAAGGGGCCATGAAAATTCCATTTTTTTTTCTATTCATAATTCATTTCGCAACTTAGCGATCGCGATATAGAGAAATGTGTTGGTAAATATATAAAAATGAACGTGTGATAAAATCTGCTGCTGGCCGCGGACAACAAACGCACCCACTGCAAGACAGCATTCAGAAATTTCAGGCTACCAGATGACATGTCGTGAGTTGGGCAATTGTAATGTTACAGAGCGTTTAAGTAAGACATTTCGCTGCTATACATTAACACCGCCAGCGTCTAGTGTTTTTTCACGTTGGTCAAAGACTTCGCTTGATTTAGTATGAGTAATGTGTGAAAAAGCGACAGCATGCATCATACGCCGTACCAAATAAGTGTATCAGTCCAAAATGTTTAAGACTTTAAATGTATAAGTTATTGTAGGGGCTGCGGCATTATAAAAATCATAAGGAGATTATCTTCAGTACGGTCCTGGATGTAACGGTTACAAACGCTTTGATATAAGTACTGATTGGTTAATAGTTTCCTTGTCCGTGCTTCAAATCTTGTCACATGGAAAGTGATCAAGAAAATGAATTTCTCCCGGTGGAAATCCAAAAAGCTGCTATAGCCGACTTCCAAAAATCTAGAGAGTGACTAATCGCTAGCTTGCTGGCAAGCGCGACGGGCGAGGCGTGCGAGGAGCAACATTTCATAGGCGTACTAAATTTGAATGCGATATAAAAAATATAAAAAAAATGACAAAAATATTTGCATTACATAACATCCATTATTTTTAGAGTAGAAACAGTTATATAACAGTTGTTACCAATTTCGAGGCGTTAGATAATAAAAATAATAAGAATTATTTGAAAGTTTAAAGTTTTTATCTTGTATTATCAATTACCCAAGGTCGAAAATAATAGAGAGTGACTAATTCATAACACAGTGATGACTACGGAAGAGACGGGTGGGATGATTACCTAAGCGTGCCACTTGAGAAGAATTAAAACACACAAAATTATCAAAAATAAGTTGACGTCGGCTGAACCTAGCACATTAACAATTTACTTTAAATGTGTCACCTGTGTCATCCCCTCTACAAATTAGAATGCCGTCCTTATGGACGGCGATTGCCCACTACCACCCACATACACCTACCTGATGCGCACTCCGCGGACATCACACTTAAGCCTTGTCCTCATGGACGCGAAATTCACGGATTTTTGCACGAATTTTGCAACTTCTGTTTTAATTATTTATGTCGGGAAAATGTCAACTTTTGACAATTGCAATTTGCGAAACTGTCAAATACTACAAATATTATTGCCCCTTTCATTATTATGTGGTGTTAATAAATTTGTTTTGAGCTTCTGATAATATACGATGGCAGTTTCATTATGAAAATGATAGAAAATGTTAGTTGACGAAATTTGTTACAAATAGATTATTTTCTACCATTAAATAAATCGCGCAAATATATGCGAAGTCCGCATTCAAAAGAACAAAAGGCTTTAGAATACATACACTATTTACTATTGGTTACTAGCACTGTCACTATAAAGGTCACACATTAGCACTTATTATATCATATCGTACCGCTTTCCGTATGACCTTCATACGTCCATGTTTCGTCAAAATTTAATATATTCTTCCATCCAGATTCTTATTTTTTAATATTTATTTTAAATAGTTTCTTCGCCATATCACTATTTCGTCCTTTCTATCAGTATACTCTTTTCGATTTCATTTATACGGACTAAGTTTCATCTTGTAAGATATAACAATCGATTTTTTTGTCGAAAACTCATTTTTAAAAGTACAATCGTCCTTCCGCAAGTTTCCATCACTTTCCGCTTCACAGTTGTACTTCTTTACCAATTTTTTTATTTGCACACATATGCTATTCACGTACAATTTTGTTAATGAAATACATATTTCAACATCACTTACACTCATATTTTGACCTCGCGCTCTAAACTCTTCATCATCATCATCCGATATTCCTCACTTGTTAAATTAGGACGATTTTGCGAATACGTTGTAGAGCTTAACTTATTCTCCATTCTTAAGAACACAAAGTCACTAATAAAATTAATTACATTCATAATTAAATTAGCGAAAAGATATACCCGAAATTTTGCCCGCCCACCAGTGCTAACAGTAAATTATTTTAACACTAATGTCTTAAAACTGATCCATAAACATTTGCCTTAAAACTTTACGACTCAAAGATTATTGATCAATCTTTGATGCTTTAATATATACTAATCTAGGGTAACAGTAAAATATCACACCATGTGACATTTGCTTAAGATTTTTATGACTTCGACTTCGACGTTTTTTTTTAACACCTATGACGACTTCTAGATTGATTTATAGTTGTTTTTAAAGAATGCTAAACGCAATAGGCCAAACAAATTAATTGATGAATTAACACAGGATTGACTTTCATATTGTGTTCCAATTTTTTAAACATTTTTCAAAATGTGGCAGTTAATTTACATTAAAATACGTTAAGATCGAACTTCTTCGTCTGTCTTATAATTTTTATAATATAATAAACATCTCACCGTGTATATTCCATTCATTATTAAATAATCTTGTTTTTTTCTTTCGTTATGGAGAAGAAGTAACCCCACATATAATCACTCAAATGTAAGGAGACTTGACAACTGCTTGTATCGACTCATGAAGGTGGTAGCAGGTGATGCTTTTTACAGGTCCATTAAATGGCTGTAATTATGAATTGTTACATTACATTCTCTTCTTATGTACATGCTATATCGTTGACGTATTATATTTTAAAAAAATATATGCAGCGTGTTTCATTAAGAACAAGACATTCTGCTTTAGTGGGACATTTATAAAAAGATTGTCCCAAACATACTTTAAGGCTGGCATTTCAAGGACAAAAAAGTGTATTTAAAGATACAAAGAGAAATGTACCCAGTAGGTGGAAATTCTTATTAGCGTAATAGCCACTAAAATATAACGCTAAAATTGAGTCATTTCTTTTAATTTTTGAGAACAAAAACCGTGAATTGTACCTTATCACTTTGTTCCATACACCGTGAAAAATACTTATCTACATCATCGCTACCAGCCTCAGCTTGGATTCTTTGACTTGCTCTTGTTCCGAACTGAACTCAATTCAATTTTCAATTCATATGCACTGAATTCATCTGAGATGATAACAGTGTTATCATATGGAATAGTTATGATGTGTTTATTGATATATTATCATTAGCATTAAATTTACATAACCTGCAGTGTTGGCTTTGTTTTGATAGACAAAATATGAACATAATAATTATTTTTTATGTGGTAATGCCCATGGGCGAAGTTAGGTCATGAAATATGGTGGGGCTGGCTTTATCTTTTAATTTACCCGTACGACACAAGTTGGTTTTCATTGCAGATCGCCAAAACACAAATGCTTAAAAAAGTAATTGAACAGAAACTAAGTGATAGAAATCATATTTATTTTTTACATACAGATACTTTGCAGCGATCTTCATTGCTTTCCACTCTTTTCTCTTCTAAAAGTTAATTGAAGGTGAGCTTGTTAAAATTTGTGAGTTGCTTTTAAGCTCCATTTTTATTATTTTATGAAATCCTTTGGAATTGGATCCAAGTCTTGAAGATTCACAACTGAGGGGTTACTCAACCTGCCAATGCTGATGTTTTCGCTACTGTACCTACTAATGGTGCTACAGGTCCCATTTCACATTCAATGTGAAAAAGATGTAGTAAATTGTTTTTCACGATTAAAAATTTCTCGTTGCAAAATCATAGACAGTTTTTCTGAATTTAAGGTGAGATTAAGGGGAGTCACTCCATAACAGCTTGGCTAACTTTGAGGTTTTCGTATGTTTGACTAGTTCCTCTTCTTGTAGGGGAGTAAATATGGATTTTCTACCTATTTGTACATCGCTCAGTGGCTCCACATTTATTAATTTATCTCTCAACGTTGATTCCTGGATGTTGGGATTACGCGGTATTACCCCTAGATGCTTCTGTGTACAAAACTGGTTTACAACAAAAAAATAATGGATTAATATTAACGTTCAGGTTTAAATTGATTTACAAATATATGACAAATTTCTACAAAGCATAAACTTAAAATCCAAGTACTGAATTAGGATTTACCTTGCTTTATTAAAGAGAATACAAATATTATAAGATATACAAACACTGCAAACAAAACTTAACTGACGTCACCTATAAAAATTTAACGAATCATTCACTGCTCTACAATTCTTAGGTGATCGACCGCTAGATGTCAGCAATATTTACTTATACAATTATTTGTTACACGGGCAAAACATCACTGCACGGTATTACCACAGTATAGGAAGACCAGTAGGAACACCCGGGCCGAAATAATAAGTCGCGCATAGCAGCTCGCGCATCCATTTCAAACTGCAGAGACCTCAGTTTACATCCAACTCTGGGAGTGTAAACATCGGTTATACAGAGACGTATTAAAGCAATATTTTGAGTCTGATCGAGGAACGAGTCGCTGGGCAGCAGTTAGATGTTTAAATATATCATCTATAAATAGTGATTTAAGTTTCTTTAAATTTCCTAACGACATAAATAAGTAATAAGTAATCTATAATATACTGTACAAACCATAATAGCATATTATGCAACGACGGTTATTAATACACGAGCATACGAAACGAGCCGAAGGCGAGTTTCGTATGGTTTATGCGAGTGTATTAATAACCATTACATGAGAGTTGCATACGCTATTTTTTCTACACCCGATAAATAATCAAAAACCATAAATTTTATATTTTTATTGAGCACAATAGGTAACAGTAATTATTCGTATGAACTGCATTTTCTGCTTTCTCCGATATGTGTGGAACAGCCGATGGTAATTCTTCTATATCGCTGATATCAGACATTTTGATAAATTATCGAAGTTTAGCTAGGTATCTACGAAAATTTAATACGTACTGATTTTGACATCTAAAATAATTACATAGGAACCTAGGATAAACGTCATATGCACAGCATGCTTGATTGAAAAATTATGGGTTTCTATTGATTAAAAATCTGTATCGTAATGGGTATCATTATGAAACGGATTATGGACATATAAGTGCATTGTTATAATACGGGTGTAGAAAAATGATATTTTACTGCTATTGCCTTACCTATTAACTTATTTCTTAAGTATAACATTGGAATATAAATCTTCTCATGAAAGTGAAGTTTAAAATATACATATTTGTATTTTTCACAAATACAAATTTTTATTTTAGAGCAAAGTTCTGTGCAGAGACCTCTAATAGAGAATATTTATTAGAAAAGCTCAGGATTAGTAATACTTCATACACACTATGTCAAATACATTTTTAAAATAATATGTTTTCTAACGATTCGCGCAATAGATTACGCAAAGAGGCCGTTCCGACGTTTCCTGCACAAGACGGCTCATCTTCAAATTATGTAGATGATCATATTTCTTGTAGTATCAAAACAAAATAATAAAAAATAATTTTTTTCTTAATTTACATTTTACTGCACTTTTATTTCCAATTTAACAATTGTCAAAGTTAAGGAAACATAATTTTTCTGTTCTGAAAACTACTTGTCTTCTGGTTTAGGTAGATCATTTAAGACAAAAACAAATCATAATAAATTATTTGTCCACTAAATTTCAAACGTCAAATTTCAAATTTAAAAAAATCCCAAAAAAATGTAATTGTCACTAATAACAAAAAAGTAAGTAAATAAATAAAAATGTTTTGTAGTGCAATAATATATATTTTAAACTCTTTTTTTTTAAAGAGTCCAAAGAAGTAAATCGAATTTTCACACTGTATGTTAGTAGCAGTAAATGATAGTATATAATACATGTTGAATTACCCATTTATAACTGTATAATGAATTATTACATAATGTGGATAGATATAACGTAAACTTTCAAGTGGAATAACTACGCTTTCACGCGTAAATAAAAAATTCATATTCCGGTCCTGATCACCGATTCTGTAAATTCTATCGGATGCGCTATCGCACTCTTATTTCGAGGTCACCGCAGAAAACTGAAAGCAGTTCAAAGTGCCGACAACGGAGTGAAACTGCTGGTCCACCTACGCTGTGGTATTACCCTGTGCGCCATATTCCCCCACTCTCCCCTAAAAGTGGATAAACAAAACATCAGTAATTTTATTTTTGATATTACTTTTGCTCTACTTGTTTCATTTTTCGAGATTTCAGTACCTAAAAGAACACCACAAATTTAATCATTTTACGGCAAGAAGTACGGCGACCTTAAATGGTAGTTAGGGAAGAGCTATATTAATACAGCTATTTATGTACCAACAACAAGAATCAAATTAAGCCTTTTGTTCTTATATTTAGCCTCGCCTCGCTCACTTCGCATTATTATGCAAATCAGGGTAAAAAGCCATGTGACGTCGACGCTACCAAATAATACAATCATACTTCAGAACACAATGGTGCCATTTGTGACCGACTAAATAAATATGCGTTTCACCGATCCACCTTGTAAAGGAGAACCATTTCATATTGCCGAAAATTTAAAACCCAAAAACTAAAAATAAAAGACTTTCCAACGCGAAACAACGTAACAAATGAAGAACGCGTTGTTGAATATTGGTCGAGAGAGACGGAGGATATTTTAATAATGGCCCGACAAAGATATAATACTGGCATAGGCGTAGGTACCCTAATTTCGGCGACCTGATGTTTGAAAATAGTTTTAAACGAAAATGGATCATTTTATAAATTAAATCAAATTTTATATCTCAGCCATAATATTATTTTATTATTATTATTATATATTTTATTATGATATTTTGAAAATGTTGTCTTTTGTTTTTGGTATTATTATATTGCAAATAAATTTTGACGTCTTGAAAAGCAATATTATTATTTTATGGAAATTTGTCAAATGCATTTTTTGTGACTATTATTGACGGCTTGTAAATAGTTTGACTTAATTGTTAAATACGTTATACAGGGCGTTATTATATTGCAAATCAAAAATTCTTCTTTGAAGTTAGTATTTTGAAGTCGCCCAAAATACAGATTTTATAAAAGATTGAAAAGTATATAAAATGCTTTTAAGGACCCCAAAAACTCGAAACTAACAAAATAACACGAAACAAAATTTTAGTTTTCAAGATAATAATAATAATAATAATAATTTATTAGCCCAACAGAAGTAACTCCATTTAGAGAGCTAAATTACACTGGAATAACTAATACAAATAATGATAAATTCCACAACAATAAAAATAATAAAATAAATGAATACTAAAGTACAGTAAAGTGCACTAATTAATTAAAAAACTAATCTAAGATACATAACTTAAAGCGAAAAAAGACTGGACCCAGAGACAGAAAGCAGCGTACATCAACTGTGGACATGGTCCACTATTTTCAGGCATAACGTTTTGACAGAACAATAATTTATATCGCAAGTATTACAAATTGAATTAAAGGTCTTGCACATAAAATAAACTGGAGATTTTAGCAATAAATTTGTGTTAGCCCTTGGTAAATAAAAAGTGGCATGAATTCTCATCTCATTGCGCGGTACTAAGAAACTTAGTTGCTCCAACAAATCTGGGCAATCAATTTTATTGTGTACTAGATTGTACAGGAATTTCACCGATTGACATCGTCTTCTGGCTTCTTCAAGATAATAGACTGCATAATTTATTTGAAACAGGTATCTTGAAAACAAAAGACCATAGACAAAAATTCGATGAGTCGGTGACGTTCATATTCATTTGATATATCGGAAATAACAACATACTAAACAAACTATCGATTTAACATAATAATATTACGATTGTAATTTTACAGAGCTCGTACAGTATATAAAGTAGGTATGTATATCAAAATTTGTCACTTCCCATCAGTAAAATAATGTTGATTAACACTAGGTTTGTTCAGACAGCAATCAGGGACTAGTTTGAAACATTCAGCCAACTATGTGTTGAGTTACATACACCAAAAATATAATCGTCGAATCATTGGTCGAATATTTCTAACAGTTTGAAACCAATTCCTGACTCTTGTGAAAACAGACCTGCTACGTACTAAAGAAAAGATACCACCGCTGGCGTTTTACCTATCGACTGATTCTTCATTTCAGTTATTAAAATAACACGTCACTCCCTAGGGGACTACTCTTGAAGGTCATCTGAAAGAAACAAAATTGCACCCATTTGCTTCTGGACATCCCATACATAAGCCAACAGAAGTTTTCATGTGATTTGTTGCACATGCGCAGGGCACCTAACCTCTCAATCTAACCTCTAACCTAATACGTTTTAGTTGTGTTGTTAACATGTGGTAGAAAAACATCGGTTCATTAAAAAGGACTTTTTGTGGGATATTAGTAAAACAGTAAGTATAAGATTGTATTTTATTACGTGCGCACTTGCAACTTATGCCAATTTAAATGTTATACAATTCATAAATGTAATAGAAACTGAACGGTACGTTGTTTAGATGTTTGCATCAAAACTGCGCCATTATCTATGCCCCTAAACTATACAACATTCATTTCAAACAACAGATATTAACATTAGTTGTAATTGCGAAATAAATTTACTGTAAGCATATATACAGCTGTTTACAAAAAAATATAATATATTTAGTAAAAATATATTTTTTTAATGCAAATGAAATGCCTACATTGCAATATATTCTTAGATGATGAATGAACAATACACTTTTACAGAAAAGGTTGGATAATTCGCATTTAGATGATGGATGGACAAATTCTATTAAAAAAATATTATTTCTGCTCTTAACAAGGCCTTCTTAACTATATAAAAATAAAAATGTGTATTTATTATTGAAGTATAATAATAAAATCTAATTTGTTAGTAAGTATAAGTATTTAATGAGTTGGGTCGCCGGCACTGGCTGGCTGTACGTCCACAGCGTTTCGTATGGGGATTTGCGGCCTCTCGTATAAAAAAGAACAATTTCTGCGAACACGCTCTTTCTTTTTCTAACCCAAAGAGGTTATTGGTTTGAGCAGATTTTATGGCTCGGCATTTTTATTGCGGACAAGTTTAAAAATTCAAAAAACAACCGAAAATCGCAGACAAAATAAATCATAAAGCCTCTCTGGGGAATTTGAAAAATGAACAAAAAATCCACGTAGACGAATTTTAAGGCTGTTTTAATTACATTTTTAAATGAGCCTGCTTTTAGGGCACAATAGCTGAATTTATATAGGTTTATTAAATTTTAATTTGCTCCCAAGGCTAAAAATACTAAAAAACCGCTTATTTTCAGCTGGGCAGCGGCAGTCAGCTTGCCGTATTATGGCATTGTTTAATTTCTTCTTCGTGAAATACCGTGGTGGCGCGCTCTCTTATACGGCAAAATAAATTAAAAACGGTTTTTTTGTTTCCTGATACGCCATCGGAGCATAAAAATGAGCCGTAATATATGTAAATTAATTACGCCAACAGTGTTCCAGCTATTTCTCAGCAAACCGCCGTTCTGATTAATTATACCGAGTGTAATTACGTATGGAACATGAACAGGTCACTTACGTGAAAACGATTTGTTCTAGGGAGGCCAAACGAATTAATGCATACGACTAATTATCCGCATAACCTACCACTACAACAAACTTTCCATTCTGTTATACAAAGGTAAATAAACAACATAATAAAACATATATAAAAAATATCGTGGACTTATCTTTAAATATAAGAACTTATGACACGACACTTTAACTGTAACTGTACTTTAACATATACATTTTCAAATAATTAATAAATCAGAAGGTAAAACGGTAATCACCCAAAGAATAAAAAGAGCTCTTTAGTTCTGAAACTTACACCTGCAATAAATTAGCTCATTAATTAATTAGTAACAGATATCATATAACAAAAGTGCATGTCTTAATTCAGAAGGTAAAACAGTAATCACCCAAAGGATAGAAATAGCACTTCAGTTCTGAAACACACACGTTAATAAATTAACTGATTAATTAATTTAATTAATTAATTAGAGAAACTGATGTGTATGTTTTAATTCCGTAGGTAAAACGATAACCACCCGAGATATAGTAAGGGAACTAACCTTTACATCGACAACAAGGTAAAGATCACTTTAGTTCTGAAGCACATAACTTACTCACGCACACCCTTAACTCATTAAGTAATTAATCAATTAATTAATAACATATATCTACTAAAGTGCGTATGTTAAACCCTGGATTAAGTTTTAACCACACAAAAGACTTGTTTATTTAATTATTTTAATTTAATTAATTAGAGAAGCTGAAGTATATGTTTTAATTCCGTAGGTAAAACTATAACCACCCGAGAAGTAGCATGGACATTTTACTTTAATACATTAACTCATAATTAATTAAGAGTATATATTAAAAAGACTAAAGTTCATGTGACAGACCCTTGGGGTATAGCTTTAACCACTCGGGGGATTGAAGGGAGCTTTAATTCTGAAGCACATACGTTAATAATTAATTAATCAGTAAAATGGACGATAAAACTAGTGCATGTTCTAATTCCGAATGTAAAATTATAGCGTGTTTAATTAATTAATTAATTGCTCACTTAATTGATAACATATACCAAAAGACTCTAAAGTGCATGGTTTAAATTCCTCGAGTAAAACTATAACTAGTCGAGGGAATGAAGTGCGTTTTAGCTCAGAAATACATATGCCTTTAATTAATTAATTAATCAGTACATTGTACGAAACAACTAAAGTACATATTTTCATTCCGAAGTTTAAACTGTAATCATCCTATGAGTAGAAAGGGCATTTTAATCCTGAAACACATGCGTGTTCAATTAATTGCTCAGTTAATTAACAATATATACCAAAAGACTCTAAAGTGTACTTTATATACCCGAGAGAATGAAATATGTTTTAGCTCTGAAATACATACGCCTTTAATTAATTCATTAATTGCTCAGTTAATTAGTAACATATACCAAAAGAGTTAAAGTGCATGGTTTAAATTCCTCGGGAATTCCTCTATGGAATGAAAAATAATAATATTTGTATATTATATTAATGTAACACTTGTGAACATTACCAAACTGTAAAGACACAATTATTATTTAATACAAATTGTATTAAAGTTGTGTGCGCAGCTGGACAGGTCAGATTCAGCATATGGCCAAAAGATGTAGCTATGTGTTGCATCACGTCTACTCAGGTTCTCAACTATAGGGTAAGTCGTCGGTTGCCTCGCTTCCTATGGCATACTGAGGAGAGTTAACAAGCTCAAATGCGGTATATGTCTGGTGTGCCGTTAATGAATACTTTAACAGTTTGCTATAAGTCTTTATTTTCACTGAATAAAACATAATAATTCCTTATAAACACAACTTTATCTCATATTAAGTATAATAGTTTTCTTGATTTCAAGTAATTTTTATTCTTAAATGAAGGATATACATTCTTATTATATAAGAGTAAGTTAATCTTTCATTAAAGCATTACTATCCTTGAGGAATATTATGATTAAGAAAAGTTTCTTAAAAAAGTGAATTGAGTAACGAAAAGTTACAATCTTCTGGACCAAGTTCAATTTTTTGCTTGATTTTCTTCACCAAATACTTTCAGCACCTTTTCATTCTGAGAAACTTTTTTAATATTTTGTTGTATCCAATCAAGGATGCTATTAACAAGCTAAACATAGGGCGCCGAAATTTTCCGTACTGTTTGCATTCTCTCATTCTGTAGTGTCTTATAGACAAGCCACTTTACTAATGAAATAATTTAGATTTTTCGAAATTTAAGGCTGACTTGATTTTACGGTTAGAAATCATAGCACACTCAAGCAGGGCTATTTTATCCCTCCAACAAAAGTTGGCCTATAGTCCAATTTTCTTGTTATACATTCAATAATCTATAGCTTCCATTTATGTAACACCTGTTGCTTCTAATCACTAAAAAATGCATTGATTAGTCCCGTAATAAGACCAGGTACTAAAAACGACCATAAAAAATAATAGTTTTGAACTCGAGAAGATTACTCATAACCCGATCGACTGCATCTAATTCTGAAGCTGAAAGAAATAAAAGCTAGCCAACTACAATTATTGATTGTTTATCCTTTCTCGGTAGCTAAATTGCCATTATCTTTATTCATTAATAATTATTATTAATCGATCGTGTAGTTGCTTTTAATGTTTTTATTGATTTTTTGGATGATTTATGGATCTTTATTTATAAGACATGTAAGGAGAAATCTTATTTATTTCAGAAAAAGGGGATTTTTCACGGTAAATGGTTCGATCTAGTGAAAAACAATTTTTTTTGTGAAGCTGTCTAAAGCTATTAATTTATAGATACGCTTTTATCTAACTAACCTAACCTAAATAGGCCATGTTGTCTCGTTTCTCTGTTGTAAAATATTTGCCCTTTAAATGGATTTTTATCTGTTGGTCAATAAAGATTATTATTATTATCATTTTTTTGGCAAAATTACGAAATATTCACATACAATTTTTTCTCTATACCGTTGTGCTGTTTATATGTATGCTTCTCTTGCGGACCCTGAAATAAGTATCAAAATATTCAGAATTGCGTCAGCTATCAGTGACGTGTGTTTTTAAGCAAAGAAAAATATATTTCTAGCAAACAGGAACAATAGCGACCGTGTTATTTTTTTCCGTGATGTAGGACTTGGGTGAAATATGTCACAGAACTAGTTTGGGCAATTTTGCATACCGAGATACGATTATATTAGATTATTCAGTCATTTCACAAATTAATAAGTGCAAAAAATTGTTTACTGCTCGGCCACTGATAAAATTCAACACATTAAATATTTTTCCAAGGTGTACAGGTAAAACGGACGAAAAAAATATATTCTGCTGCTCCAAATTCGATATCACGATACGATAAGTTCCTCCTACTACGCTTTTTATTCCCGCCGATCTAATTGCGATTTAATTCGTATTGTATGACTCAAGTAATTTTGTAATGATGTTATCTGGTCGATATATTGGTAAAAGTAACCACGCGCCATACGAAATAGTTTTAATATCTGAATATCTAATAATTAAATCTGTTCAGCAGCTGTAAAAATATTTATTCGGTAGGTCAACACCTACATTTTTGTTAGGTCGATATTTTACTAAAAATATAAATTCAGCGCTTTTCCACATTGCGAATAAGTAGGTTTATTTATTTATTTATTTATCATTAAAGGAATACACAACAGGCAAAGTAGCCTAAAGAAGTATTCCATAAAATAGGTTACAAAAAAATAAAGAAACTGATGTACAATGGTAGAAAGAGAAACAATAACAACACTACAAGAATGTATCACTACTATAGTA
Source organism: Monochamus alternatus (assembly GCA_037114965.1). NCBI lineage: Eukaryota > Metazoa > Arthropoda > Insecta > Coleoptera > Cerambycidae > Monochamus > Monochamus alternatus. Next base: position 10,856,279 of record CM073434.1, on the reverse strand, counting down.
CACTTATCAAGTACGAGAAAAAAAAGCTGTATCTAAGATATAGTTTACAAATTTGTAAGAAACAATGTTTTCAATGCCTCAGATGATTTAAAAGATCTGCTCTTTCTTATAATAAAACCCAGCATTCTACTGCCTTTTGAAATAACATAATCAATATGTGTGTTAAATAATGTTTTGCTATTAAACATTATACCTAAATCTTTGGTTACAGAAACTTGTTTCAGATTAATTTTATTAAAATTATAGTCACATGAGTATTTATTAATGTTTCTAGTAAAAGTAATAAACAAGCATGTTTCTATATTAAGGAACAGTTTATTCACATTACAATATTCAAAAAAATCTATCAACATCGGTTTGGCCAAGTAAACAATCAGCTAAACTAATTATTTCAGAGAATATCTTCCTGTCATCAGCGTACATTAAAAACTTACTATAATGAAAACATAAATGTACATCATTAAGATAGATAATAAAAAGCAGTGGCCCCAAGTGGGAACCTTGGGGCCACTGGGGGAATGAAACCCATTTAACGATACAATTTGTGACCTTTTGAACAGATAGGACGAAAACCAACGCAGTGGACTTTCGTGCACATCGATTTTCATTAATTTAGCAATGAATATATTATGATTTAACTTATCAAAATCTTTGCTGAAATCAGTAAATATAGAGTCCACCTGTGTGTTCAGAATAATTTATTAAATTGGACTCTATGGATCTATTAGGTAAAAATCCATGTTGTTGTTCAATCACACTAGGCTTTACTTTACTAAGACGAAAATTATACACTATTTTTTTCAAAGACCTTGGTGAATATATTTATTTTACTAATAGGCCTATAGTTAGTGACATTTTTATTGCCATTTTTGAAAACAGGAATTATATAAGCCTACTTCAATAACGTAGGGAAAACACATTCCTCAAATGATTTATTAATGCCAATGGGACATATAAACTGTTTCCTCAGTAAAATGGCAAATAATCATATTTAACCCTACGTCACAAATATGGGTCGTATGTCAAAAAGTGCCTTTTTAAAAAACAAAATCGACGTGCCAGGGATATTTCTCGAAAACTTTTCAATTTAAAAAAATAATGAATTTATTCGTTACTTTTCGAAAGCACTGTATATTAATGGAAAGAGAAAGAAATAACGATTTCAACTGGCCCATGGTCACCTATGGTTTATATTTTAAAAAGCAAAACTTTAGGTTATAACTCAAAAATTAATAAATAATGTTAAAAAAAAATGCATGTCACTGGACTCTACTCAAAAGGTATCTCACGAACGTATTAATTATGTTTTTCTAACTTTACAAACAACCAAGTTACAGACATGTATCGAAAAGTGGAAAATTTGAAATTTTATGACCATTAATTTTCTCTTAAAACAAGAGATTGAGGGATTCATTTTTTTCTCAACTCTCATCTCCTATAGTTAATGAGATATAAAAAATCTGCACATACATATGTTTATAGAAAACTTTTTTTATGCTGTAGAATACTCCCTCCAAATTTGATGGTGATTTTTTGTTACACCCTGCATATGCAAAATTTTTATTTGTTCAGTTCCATATTTGCTGAAAACGTAAATATTTGCTTGCTTACGATATTATTTTACTCTCTAATCACTTATCTCATTTATACATGATGATTCGACTTTAATGTGACACAATTAACGCATTATAAAAAAAAAAAATTAAAATGTGCTTGATCTCGATGTATTTCATGTCTTGCTTGGTATTCGCTAATTTATTTGGGACAAAAGTTAGTTCTTTCTTCTTATACAATGTTTTTATAAAAAAAAACTATTAAATGACTATAATCACAGGGATACTACCCACTGACACATACACAGGTACCCCGACACGAAAACGGAAAAATTATGTTAGATATTGACATACTAATGGTCAATAGAAACGTTAATATATTGTCCAATAAACCGTCTGTTTGATATTGACATTAATAGTCTATAGAAGTGTTGGTATATTGTTCGGTTGCCGATGGTGTCTATAATTTAATTTCACCGAACGACAAAGTTACTTTGTAAAAAAGTTTACATGGTGCAGGCGTATATGCACATTGGCCGTTGTTGTTTCCGTTAAAAAACTAAAACATTGTGCAAGAAGTCTAGCTTAAATTTTACACATCATTAAGGTTTATTATTTATTTTCTTTTTTCAATATTTTGTTAAAATATGAATAAAATTAAGACAAGAAAACATACAGATATTGGAAGTAAATATAAATGAAGAATGGATAAAGATCGATTTTGTCATACAAACAGAAAGTGAGAAAGTAATACCAAAAAAAGAGTTTGCAGGGAGGAAAAGATGGTGGGATGAGGAGTGTATAAGAGAGGCGGAGAAGAGAAATAAGCTAAGAATTAAAGCACTTCAGTAAATACAAGAGGAAGATAAAGAAAAATACAGGGAACAAAGACGAAAGGCGAAGAAAGTGTTTAGACAAAAGAAGAGAGCAGAACAGGTTAAGAAAATAGATGAAATAGAGCAACATTATAAGAGGAAAGAAATACGTAACTTCTACAGAGAGATAAAAAAGGGAAAAAAGATAAAGAAGGAAGTAATATATGTGAGGGATGAAAGTGGAAATCTAATTGCAGAGGAAACAGAAGTGAGAGAAAGATGGAGGCAATACTTTGCAGATATGTTGAATGAAGAGAGTGTAAGGGAAGGACAGGAGCACGAGGAGATGATACCGGTAAGGGAAGAGGAAGTGGATATAGAAGAACCTACAAAAAAGGAAATAGGTACAATTATAGAAGCTTTAAAGAATAACAAAAGTCCAGGAAAAAACAGAATAACAGCAGAGAACATTAAATACGCGGAGGAGAGGATTTAAGACAAAGAATATACGAAATGATACGAATGATCTGGGGAAGAGAATGTATGCCTGAAGATTGGAGAGATGCTTTGATTATACCAATCTTAAAAAAGGGAGATGCAACAGACTGCAGAAACTGTAGGGGTATATCATTTTTAGATGTAGGGTATAAAATTATGGCAACGTTAATAAAACAGAGAATAGAACCTATAGCAGAACTACAAATAGGGGAGTATCAAGCAGGTTTTAGAAAAGATAGGTCAACAACGGACCAAATCTTCATGGTGAAGGAAATTCTGACTACATGCTATGAGTATGAGATCAAAGCAATGGTTCTATTTGTGAACTTCAAGATAGCATATGATTCGATCAAAAGAAATAAACTAAGTAAAATTTTGAAACAATTTGGGATACCAACCAAACTGATTAGGCTATTGAAAATGACCTTAGAAAATACCAAATCCAAAGTTCGAATAAAAGGTGAATGTTCGGAAGGCTTTACTATTGATACAGGACTGAGACAAAGAGGTCTCCTCCCAACGCTTCTTTTTAATTTAGTACTAGAAAAGGTCATAAGAGATAGTCATTTGAACAGAGAAGGACACATATTGTTTAAAAGTCATCAAATTGTAAATTATGCAGATGACGTAGCTATTATTGCTAGAGATAGTAGGGAATTAGAAGTAGTAACGAGAAAACTTGTGAAGGAAGCACGTAAAGTGGGATTGCAGATAAATCAAGAGAAAAGTAAGCTTTTGAGAATAGGAGAACAAAAAAAAGATACCAATTTTAAATTGAGAACAGAGCATGGAGAGATGGAGTTTGAGGAAGTTCAAGAATATGTATATTTGGGGGCGCTAATAACAGCTAAGTGTGATGAGGAACAAGAAATAAATAGGAGAATAATAAAAGCAAACAGAAGTTCGGCAGCAGTCAACCACTTATTGAAATCAAAAAATTTGTCCAGAGGAGTAAAATTTAGAATGTATAAAACAATTATCGACAGCGCTGTATGGTAGTGAAACCTGGGTTCTCAATAAGAAGTCAAGAAAAAACCTTTTAAGGTGGGAAAGGAAAATCTTAAGGAGAATTCTAGAGGGTAAGAAGACGGACGAATGCTATGTAAGGAGAAATAATGAGGAAATATATGCAATGTACCAGGCACCAAGAATAGACGAAATTGTAAAAGCCAGAAGAATGCAGTGGCTAGGGCATCTAAAACGTAAGGAAGATGAAAGGGCAGTTAAGAAAATAGTAGGGAGTAAACCTAACTACAAGAAAAAAGAGGTAGACCGAGGAAGCGATGGAGAGAGGCAGTAGCAATAGATCTAAGGGAGAAAAGTGTAACGGATTGGAAAAGAGAGGCGAAGGACAGAATGGAATGGAGGAGAATAACACAGCTCTGGGCCTAAAAGGCTTGTAAACAGCTTTATATATGAATAAAATATTGTTAATTCTACAATAGGTTATTCTTCCTTAAATTATAGATTTGCACTAATTAAAATTATTAATATTTTATAATAAATGTTATATCCCCTGTAAAATTTAACATGCGGCTATAGTGCAAAATATAATAATCTAACACTTGTGCTGATCATTACAAAAACTGTAGTACTAATAACTAGGCACAATTGTAGTATTATTTATTACAAGTTATATTAAAATTGTGTGTACACAGGTTCAGCATGTTGCCAAAAGAATCGTCTTCAGCAACGAATATAACACTATGGTTAACAGTATTATGCCATATTTAGTGAATCTCTCATACGCTTTCCACATATCCGAATGGATAATACACTCTTTCTCTACATGTTGTTCCAAAATGAGAATTAACGTGCCTGCATTCCTTTTATTTTCGGGATAAATTACCATTCTTAAGTCTTCTGAGTTATCGGCACTCATTCCGAATGCCCAGGGACCTTCAACTACGCTTCCTCTGTTATATTTTCATTTGCCAAATTTGGATTTTTGTGTTCAGAAATACGTTTAGAATTCAAAAATAAAAATTGGTCACATTTTTCCATATTTCTACATTTTTTCTATATAGGTAATCAAAATGACGCATTACCGCGGGAAAATTTTGGCGTTTCTGTGTTAAGAAAAATGTCTATAATTCACAGCAAAAAATATTTTTTATGTAACTGATTTCCCTTTTTCTAAAGTCCACAAAATTTTCTTTGTAATGGAAATTACGCATTTCCGCGGGAAAGTTTTAATGTTTCTGTGTTCAAAGAGGCCTCTGAATGCTATTTGTTATTTGTTTTTTTTTTCATAGCTGATTTCCCTTAAACGAAACTTGACCCGAAACTTACTCTCCATCGTAGCGTGCGCATCTTACCAAGACGTTTATTGTGACCGTTATGCAACCGTCAATCATCACCGTCCTAAAGATTCTGGACGCGCTGAATATGAAAAGGTTTTAAACTATTTTTGTGAATGACTTCCCATGTCGTAGTTTGATTAATTTGGAGACGGGTTGCAATGCGCCTTGTACTTACACCCGGGCTACATTCTACCATATATAGAATTTCTTCTTCCACTGCTAGAGCAAGCTTGCCTCAGATGTAATTCCCACACTGGGAAACATTCTAGTTTCACGTGCATTGTTGAAGACTGTCTGGAATACATTTCTATCTGGCACTCTTCAGCAACTGCACGATTAGCTGTACCATTGCTATATCCATAAATAAAAATATCAGCATATTCTCGATGACTAAATGTGGCAGGCATTACGAAATTATGTGTGTACAATACCGACTAAACGAACGCACATGTAAAAATAAATACGACAGTTATAAAATAAGCGTTTAAATCACAAACGTCAACATACATGTGGTAGTTAGTAATCACTAATGTGAGTTTGGTTTAGAATGCATGACCTACTCAAAATAAAATATCAAATAATAACAGCTATTGCAAAAATAGCAATAAACATATTTCCATTGCTTTCTCAGTATAATCTTATACAAGAATAAGTTAATCTTTCAATAAAATATTACTATGGTTGAGGAATAGTGAACTAAGCTAGCGTTGGAATAAGCGTACCTATTAATCTTGATATTAATATAGTTTTCTCTCCTTGTAATACATCACACTGCAAAGATGTCGTAATCAATGTTTACAATAAGTAAGGTTTAATTTTTATTCTAATAAATTAATTAATAATCATAATAAATGAATTCTCATTCAGTTCCCACTGAAATTAATGTCTTATCCTAGTATTTCTTACATTTTTTATCGCACTAGTTCGCTAAAGCGACAGACAGTTTACCGAACTAGTGCGATAATGTACGTCATTCTCATTATAATATTCAAGTGATTTTTTATACATTTTCCAGTGATTATTGTATTGTTTGACATTACATATTGATAGCAGTTATATTTTTATAAAATTCTATTTCACCGTTCTGTGTAAATGTCATATTTATTTACGTGTGGTAGGATTTTAATGTGGTGGGTATCGCGGTATTATGCTACGGCCAATTTCGTAATTGTACGTCTGTGGGTCGTAAAACTATTAATTATAGTAGCTTCGAATCTGAACGCGTAACGTATTAAGCTTTGTGTTAATCTGTTGATCATAGCTTAACACTATTTAACGGAATAAAAAAGGAATAAGTTGTCGCCTGGCTTATTGCTCGGTTATTTATATCCGCGTAGAAGGTAATAAACATGTTTTTAAATTAAGTGCCTATATGGAATACGAAAATATTGGAATTGTTAATTGTTAATTATAAGATAATGCGAGGTGGTCCCAAAGCAGGTTTTCCGTGTGCCATGGTTAATAGAAGTATTTATTATAGTAAGATTTGTTAAGAGCCCCTTGAAATAGTGTTTTCTACAAAGACCGATAATGATTTTAAACATTTAATAGCTGAACTTAAAAATCAAGCAGGTTTTGCTTACAATTTTCAGTTTTTCTTTGAATAAAAAATGAATTTAAAACATTATTATTATTTTTTTACTGTTTTAGAAAGGTATTTTAAGCTAATATAAATCAAATCTCCTACAATTCCTATCAATGAAGTCTTATGTATGTTCTCTGATACCAAACATCTAGGTATGCTAATGAACAATTCCACAGACAAAGCTCTATTTAATAATTATCTAAAAAAAATAATCTAATTTACTCACTCTATAAAAATCTAACTTCACTTTTTTGGCAGTGGGAACACGACAAATTCAACCACAATAGATGAGATCTGACCTATTTCTGCATTTTTAGGATTGCTTCTTCAGGTGGTCTCCTTTAAGTTGAATCAAATATCTATTGTGGTTGAATTTGTCGTGTTCCCACTGCCAAAAAAGTGAAGTTAGATTTTTATAGATTGAGTAAATTAGATTATTTTTTTAGATAATTATTAAATAGAGCTTTGTCTGTGGAATTGTTCATTAGCATACCTAGATGTTTGGTATCAGAGAACATACATATGACTTCATTGATAGGAATTGTAGGAGATTTGATTTATATTAGCTTAAAATATCTTTCTAAAACAGTAAAAAAATGTTACAAAAGCTAATAATAAGGAATATATGGGTAGATATTGTGGGTGTAATTCAACGCAGGTTGGGGCTTTTGTCCACTGAGTAGTTAGTTTCACACAATATTATTAATACCTAAAAATATATAAAAACTTTTACATAAAAGGTGAAAATTTTTCAAGTAGGTATTGTTTTATTTAATTCATTGACAGGATGTCACTTTTTTGTCATTGTCGATATTTAACTTCAAATAATTTTAATTTTTATAATAATTTTTATAGTCAGATATTTGATTCAACTTAAAGGAGACCACCTGAAGAAGCAATCCTAAAAATGCAGAAATAGGTCAGATCTCATCTATTGTGGTTGAATTTGTCGTGTTCCCACTGCCAAAAAAGTGAAGTTAGATTTTTATAGAGTGAGTAAATTAGATTATTTTTTTAGATAATTATTAAATAGAGCTTTGTCTGTGGAATTGTTCATTAGCATACCTAGATGTTTGGTATCAGAGAACATACATATGACTTCATTGATAGGAATTGTAGGAGATTTGATTTATATTAGCTTAAAATACCTTTCTAAAACAGTAAAAAAATGTTACAAAAGCTAATAATAAGGAATATATTGTGGGTGTAATTCAACGCAGGTTGGAGCTTTTGTCCACTGAGTAGTTAGTTTCACACAATATTATTAATACCTAAAAATATATAAAAAATTATTATTATTATTAATAAATTGCCTTTATTTTCAGTAAATAGTACAAAAGGGGTAAAATAAACAAAATAATAGGGCGAAGTGTCAGTTTAACTGCTTTTCAACTTAACCTAATTAGAAAACCAAGTCCAAATAACAAGAAACATAATAGTCTGCAAAGTACTATACCGACGCTGGAGGTTCCAAAACTGGACTCGGTTTGTTTCTAGCTCTCGTAGTTTTCGAGATATTAATTTTTTCTCGCCAACGGAGCCTCCTACACAAAAACGGACCACACTAGCGTGATCAGCGCCCCAAATTACGTGGAGAGCCGTCCTTAAATCGCAAATTTATTTTTTAAATTTTTTGTGAAATATTCAAAGGGGGGGGTGTTTTGATTTTTTCAAAAAAATCGAGGTTTCATAAAATTCTGAAATAATTCACCAGTACTATATCCACCCTGGAGATTCCAAAACTGGACTCGGTTTGTTTCTAACTCTCGTGGTTTTCGAGATAATATTTTTTCTCGCCAACGGAGCCTCCTACACAAAAACGGACCACACCGACGTGTTCAGCGCCCCAAAATACGTGGAGAGCCGTCCTTAAATAATTCACCAGTACTATATCGACCCTGGAGATTCCAAAACTGGATTCGGTTTGTTTCTAGCTCTCGTAGTTTTCGAGATATTATTTTTTTCTCGCCAACGGAGCCTCCTACACAAAAACGGACCACACCAGCGTGTTCAGCGGCCCAAAATACGTGGAGAGCCGTCCTTAAATCGCAAATTTTTTAAATTTTTTGTGAAATATTTTTTTCAAAAAAATCGAGGTTTCGGAAAATTCTGAAATAATTCACCAGCAACCACTGTCAGGGTCTGGACTCTCTTCCGCGGCGACTGTTGCTCTTGGCCTCAATACCGAGGCTGTGTGACACTAAACCGCAAATAGAGATAGGCATGCTACTTGTCATTCTCTTGTGTTTGTGTCCTTTGCCCTTCCTTCTTATTCCATCCTGTTTTTAAGCTACGCTGATGAAGGGCAAACACCCAGTAACAACGTTGTCCGCAGTTCCTTCGTTGTTCCCTCCATCTTTTTTTCTCTGGATCCATCAAGCCGTTAAAATCCACCTGTCTCTTATAAGATTATGATCCACTAAGCTCCTTTCCTTCTTGGAAAATATGAACCCAATAATTATTTTTTACAACTCTGAAATATTGTGTGGTGCTTTATCTTTTGATTTACTCGTACGACACAAGTAGGTTTTTATTGCAGATCATCAAAACACAAAACAACTTCAACACCCTATTGCATGAAAATATCTATCTGAATATAACAAGAAGCTTGCTCCCTAAAAGATCCTTTTAAGAAACATTTACGTCGAAGTATTATTAATAAGTAAATTTGTACCATACCTAATATAGAACAATATTTCTATTAGGTTAATTGAAATGATCAAATATTTCTTAGAAGTTATTAACAAAGTTGAATATATTTAATATTGTAATAAAAATAGAACTTATTAAATTGAAGAATTTAATATGGCAAAAATAACTAGTTATTACCTTATTCTTAACCACTATAGTTGAAGACAAAATAAGTTTTACAATTTTGTAATAAATATGTAAATATTTACCTATTATAATTATTTAAAAAATCCTTGGATATTGAAGACAGATTTCAAAGCGAAATTAACTAAATTATAACTTCGTCTTATACGTTATTGGAATGTTAGCATTTAAAAACACAGAAAAGGTAAACAATATGTAATTTCGAACTGTATAAATTGACATATATTTCGTTTTACTTGGAAGTCATTATACAGTATGCGCCAAAAGTATGGAATAATTTCAATAAAAACGAAACAATTATTTTTTGGGAAAAATCCTCGAACAGGTCGATTTTTAATTTAAAAAATACATATTTTAGCGTAAAATGCGATTTTCAAATGTCATTTGTTTTCGAGTAATGACGTCATCGATTTTTTTTTTAAATGGCAACACCATATTTTTTTCCTTGATTCTGAAAGATCGTTTAATTCTCTATCAGACAGTACTAAAATTTTGCCCTCTTACATAGGAAAGTTTTCGAGTAAATGACGATTGAATGTTAGAAAACGTAAATTTTATCCATAAAAAAGTAACAATACTGAGGTATGTAAAATAAAATACAATTGATTAAATTTTATACTTAAATTAAATGTTCGAATTGCCATCCACCAACTTCTTGAGTCTGTGAAGAAATTCTTCTTGCACATTATGAATGATTTTTGGGATAACTCTGCGTATTTCGTCCCGAATGCGATTTTGAAGTTCTTCTAAATTACGTGGTTTATTAATGTACACTTTTGACCTCAAGTATCCCCATAAAAAATAGTTAAGAGGTGTAAGATCTGGCGATCTTGCAGGCCATTCTATCGATCCGCGTCTGCCGATCCACCTCCCAGGAAAACAGTTGTCCAAAAAATCTCGTACAAGGCGCGCATAGTGCGGAGGTGCACCGTCTTGCTGAAACCATATGGTATCGTCAGGAATGTCAGGGTCATTATCGTTAGGAAAAATTACTGCAAGGGCTGGAACAAGGTCATTTTCTAGAAACTCTAAATATCTTTGTCCTGTAAGGGTTCCTTCAAAGAAGAAATGCCCTACTATTCTGTCGTCAACTATTCCAGCCCACACATTTAATTTCTGAGGGTGTTGGGTATGTGCCTCTGCCATCCAATGAGGATTTTCCCGGCTCCAATATCTGCAAGTTTGACGGTTTACTGTACCATTCAGACAAAATGTGGCCCCATCTGAAAAAAGTATTTGCCGGTGTAAATTTCTATTTCCTTGACATAAATCCATTAGAATTTCGCAAAAGTGTAAGCGGCGATCGGGATCATCTTCATTGAGTTCCTGCACAAGTTGAATTTTGTAGTGATGATATTTTTCCTCCCTCAAGATACGTAGCACTGTGCTCTGACTAGTGTCATTGTTTAATGCAACCAATCGTGAGGAATTATGAGGATTATCCACCATACTTATCAAAATGTTCTGTTTCTGATTTTCATTAATGCTTGGACGTCCAGGTTTTGGAATATTTACAACTATGGAATTCGAAAAACTAAACTTGATAACGTTTTTGCTTTATTTTAATTGATTTACGTTTTCTAGCATTCAATCGTCATTTACTCGAAAACTTTTCTATGTAAGAGGGCAAAATTTTAGTACTGTCTGATAGAGAATTAAACGATCTTTCAGAATCAAGGAAAAAAATATGGTGTTGCCATTTAAAAAAAATCGATGACGTCATTACTCGAAAACAAATGACATGTATTTTTTAAATTAAAAATCGACCTGTTCGAGGATTTTTCCCAAAAAATAATTGTTTCGTTTTTATTGAATTTATTCCATACTTTTGGCGCATACTGTATTACTCTTAGTTAACAAATTTCTGACTAAAATTTTGGTATTATAAGATTTTGTAACATTGAAGACTATTTTTATGGCGAAATGTAGTAAATCTCGATCAATTTAGGTTCATTTTTCTTGTGCAGTAGTCTATTATGCTTAAATGTTAGTTGGGAGAAAACTTTTAGGACGTTCTTCATAAGCTACATAAACATAAATCTCGAGATAAATTTAATATTTACTTGTTACACTGGATAGTAAACCAAGTTTAATGTTGACATAAACCATATAGTGGCAGTGGCTATTACTAATAAACATTTAGGTCTTGTAATTACAAATACCAAGGAAATCGTTGACAGCGGTCTTCGATTCCACGTTATTCGCCCACTTGCTAGGTCACAATTACAATATACCTCAGTACCAGTCCACAATTTGATTTAACGAACAAGCACTTACTGTTTATTTATTTGTAATTAATTACGAAAGCACTCTACAAGCGAACGTATTAGACGACATGAAAAGTTCATTTATCGGGAAGAAAATGTGTGCAATTTTAAATTAAATGATATTTTGCCAAGTCAATTTGATCAAATCGGATATGTTCATCATTTTATTTCTCAAAAATTCAAGTTATACAGGGTGTCCGTAATGAATGGCGTTTCAAGGTCAAATAATGGTATCTAAAGATGCAAAAAAAATCCATCCAGTAGGTGGAAGTTCTTATATTAGCTTAGTACTGAAATACAGGGTGTTAATTAAGTATGTGCACAAACTTTAAGGAGTTAATCTGTGACTGATTTTAAGACTAAAAGTTCATATAAACATGGGTCTGGAACGGCTTTATTTTACAGATACAGTGTGTTAGTTTGAAAAAAAAAAACAAATTTTTGGATCTATTTTGTGTGTGAGTATGAGCTACTTATTTGAAACTTGGTACACCCTAATAGGTATTTAGATACTACATTTTTAGGGTATTACATTATGCGCAGATATGGGTAACCTTCACAGAGTTTTTTAAAAAAAAATGACACTCCAACGATTTTTTCAAAGTTCGAAAATAATGAAAAACACGACAGTTAGCAATTATTGTTGTCAATTTATTTAAAAGATTTGTAGTTTTTTTATAAAGTGTTGGCGAATATTTTCCATTCAAAATGATTCAATTCACTAATAGTGAAATTGCAGACATGCTATTTCTGTTATGGATTGGTTCATGGTAATGATCAAGCTGCAAGGCGCACTCAAATATTTTTAATATTGTCATGTTTTTCATTTATTTTCATGACCTACCTCGCAATAATTTTGCGTTGAGTTCTGACCAATTGTAACTTATTGCGTGCATTAAGAATGAAATTAAAAATTTTTCTCGAAAACGTTCATCGTATCAAAAATTACCAAGAGGCATTTTTTGTGTAATTTTAATCGGTTCAATTAATTGGACAGAGCTTTCGAATTTTGAAAAAATCGTTGGAGTGCCATTTCTTTCTTAAAAAACTATGAAGATTAACCATATCTGCGCTCATGGCTAAATTAAAAATAATGTAATACTAGCAAAATGTAGTCTCTAAATACCTATTAGGGTGTGCCAAATTTCAACCAAATAGCTCTTACTTCTCAGAAAATAGAATTAAAAATTTGATTTTTTTTTCAAGCTTTAACACCCTGTATCTATAAAACAAAGTCGTTGCGGACCCATATTTATACGAACTTTATGTCTTAAAATCAATCATAGATTAACCCCTTAAAGATTGTGCATATACTTAATTAACACCCTGTATAATGTTAAAACTGAATCAGATTGTTTAACTTTTGGCGGAAAATGCGCTGGAGAAGAAAAACTGGGACCTTATCATTGTGTTCTATATGCCGTGAAAAATACTTAACAATAAGTGTTACTAGTTTTTTAAAAGAATTCTTCGGAATGTGATAGTGTTTATAATGTCGTATACAATTTTCTCACTGTGCAGTTTCAAGTGGCGTAGCCACGGGGGGGGGGGGTTGAGGGTCAACCAATTAATTAAATTCGAAATAACAAGTTCACAACTATGTTTTAAATTAATGCACGATTTTTCTGATACTAACAGAGACGTATCATCTGCGTAAAGAACAAAGTGTGCTTCATCATTGAGATTAGTAATATTATTAATGTATAAGAGAAAAAGTACAGGGCCCAGAACGGAACTCTGGGGTACTCCTATATTTATGTCGACAGCATCTGACTTGTACGTATGTATGGTGTTCTTACTCTGATACAAGAATACTGAAATACTAATTTTGAACTTCTGTTTTATTTTTTATTATGCATTTTATTCAAAATTATTTAATATTATTTCAAATATTTGCAGTAATTCTTTCACATCACTTAAAACTTCAAATAAAGAAAATCTAACTTTGTTTTGAAAATAACAATTGTTGACTCAAATAATTCGTATTTTCTAAATAAAACAAAATAATTCCACAGCATAGGTAGACCAGCAGTTTCACTCCGTTGTCGGCACTTTGAACTGCTTTCAGTTTTCAGCAGTGACCTCGAAATGTGAGTGCGGCAACGCATCCGATGGAATTTACAGAATCGGTGATCAGGACCGGAATAAGAATTTTTTATTTGCGCGTAAAAGTGTAGTCATTTATTCCACATGAAAGTTTACGTTATATCTATCCACATTATGTAATAATTCATTATACAGTTATAAATGGGTAATTCAACATGTATTATATACTATCATTTACTGCTACTAACATACAGTGTGAAAATTCGATTTACTTCTTTGGACTCTTTAAAAAAAAAGAGTTTAAAATATATATTATTGCACTTAGTGATAATTAAATTTTTTTGGCGATTTTTTTAAATTTAAAATTTGACGTTTGAAGTTTAGTGGACAAATAATTTATTATGATTTTTTTTTGTCTTAAATGACGTAAACCAGAAGACAAGTATTTTTCAAAACAGAGAAATTATGTTTATTTAACTTTGAAAATTGTTAAATTGGAGGTAAAAGTGCAGTAAAATGTAAATTTAAAAAAAATATATTTTTTATTATTTTGTTTTGAGACTTACTCTCATTATAGTGACTACAAGAAATATGATCATCTACATAATTTGAAGATGAGCCGTCTTATGCAGGAAACGTTGGAACGGCCTCTTTGCGTAATCTATTGCGCGAATCGTTAAAAACATATTATTTTAAAAATGTATTTGACATAGTTTGTATGAACTAATCCTAATAAATCTTCTCTATTAGAAGCCACTGCACAGAACTTTGCTTTAAAATAAAAATTTGTATTTGTGAAAAATATAAATATGTATATTTTAAGCTTCACTTTCATGAGAAGTATTTATATTCCGATGTTATACTTAAGAAATAAGTTAATAGGTAAGGCAATAGCAGTAAAATATCATTTATGGTTTGTACAGTATATTATAGATTACTTATTACTTATTTATGTCTTTAAGAAATTTAAAGAAACTTAAATTACTATTTATAGATGATATATTTAAACATCTAACTGCTGCGCAGCGACTCGTTCCTCGATCAGACTCAAAATATTGCTTTAATACGGCTCTGTATAACCGATGTTCGCACTCCCAGAGTTGGATGTAAACTGAGGTCTCTGTGGCTCGAAATGGATGCGCGAGCTGCTATGCGCGACTTACTATTTCGGTCCGAGTGTTTCTACTGGTCTCCCTATGCCGTGATAATTCTTTAAACAAACATCTTTATCTCATATTAAGTATAGAAGTTTTCTTAATTTCAAATAATTTTTATTCTTATAATCTTATTATACAAGAATAAGTTAATCTTTCAATAAAGTATTACATGAAGAATAGTGAAACTAAGCTAATATTGGAATATGTTATCAATCTTGATATTAGTATAGCTTTCTTGCTGTGTATGAGTGAAGTAGTTGATGACAAAATGAATATAAATTATTTTTTCGTTATCCTTATTTATTGCACAGGGTGGGCGAATTTCGATATTTTTATAGGCTCCTGTTAACTATAGGAGATAGAAATAAATGACTCCCCTCCCCCACTCTCGATCTCTAATGGTGGTCAAAACCAAACTGACCTATTGCCTTTTGTTTTCGAGCAATGACCAAAATTTTAAATTTTCCACTTTTCGATACATGTCTGTAACTTGGTTGTTTGTAAAGTTAGAAAAAAATAATTATTATGTTCTTGATACATTTTTTAGAGTAGAGTCCAGTGGCGTGCATATTTTTGTTGTAACTTTATTTGAGATATAACCTTAAGTTGGGTTTTTTAAATACAAATCATAGGTAGCCATGGGCCAGCTGAAATATGCGTTGCATTTTTTTTTCTGGTTTGTACAATTGCAACACTGTATTAATTCGCAGAAAAATTGCAGTTATTCTAGTAATTTTGGAACACCATATTTATATCAACAAGGAATTAAGGGGGCGATTTATTTTGAACTGCTGACAGATTCGCATTGAAATCTACGTTCAACTTTCAACATTAGTTCTTAATCATTGCACTCATTCATCATCTAATGAAATTTCTTTTCAAAATTTTCAGTTGCTCAAATACTATTTTGAGGGAGTACCATTATAATTGCAATGGATTGTGCATTTAAATTACGTGACACCACGAATCACTGCTACCTAAAAATAGTTATTCTTTCAGAGGGTGTCTTGATATTTTACGTAATCGAAACTGAGAGAAATAGGTATATTAAAAGGTATTCGGAAAACTCTCACGGAGTATCATTATGGGTAATGTAATGTTTATCCTTACGGTATGCCCATCTTTATCTTGTATTTTCTAAGTATTTTTTAATCGTTTTTCTTATGGGAACGGATGTCCTTAATATTACTCCACAGATCAATACACCCGGTTGAAAAACAAAAGAGGACGTGGTTCTATATAGCCGTACATTTTTAAGTAATATGTATATTTATGACAAGGAGCGTGCGTACGGAAAACAAATGAAGGTAGAGGTATTGAATTTTCAAATATTTGCGTTTTGGAATGCGTATAAAAGTTGGCATTGCTGTAATGGAACAATCGAAAGACGGAAATGGTCAGCTACGCTGTTATTTCACCATAATATAAATAAAAATTCAAACGGCGCTGTTTGGACTTCCTTCTTTATAGCTAAAGAACGTTTGATATGAATTTTAATTAAATCTATTTAAAGATATTGAGGTTATCCGAGTGGTGCCCGCCGTGAAATTTATTAAGAATTTTGACAACGATCTATTCCTGAAATATTAAAGTACATTTTTGGGGATCGGTCGGATTGGTCATAGGAAATATGATCACGTTCGTCGGAAGAATTACCTATTAGAGAAATCTATTGTTGTTTTTCAAGACACCCGTAGTCTTGCAAGTCGTTACAATAATTTTAGGAGGAGATAGAATACTTGATTTTGAGTCGATTGAAACAAACATATACAGTATGCGCCAAAAGTATGGAATAAATTCGATAAAAACGAAACAATTATTTTTTGGGAAAAATCCTCGAACAGGTCGATTTTTAATTTAAAATATACATATTTTAGCGTAAAATGCGATTTTCAAATGTCATTTGTTTTCGAGTAATGACGTCATCGATTTTTTTTAAATGGCAACACCATATGTTTTCCTTGATTCTGATAGATCGTTTAATTCTCTATCAGACAGTACTAAAATTTTGCCCTCTTACATAGGAAAGTTTTCGAGTAAATGACGATTGAATGTTAGAAAACGTAAATCAATTAAAATAAAGCAAAAACGTTATCAAGTTTAGTTTTTCGAATTCCATAGTTCTTTTATGGATCACGTAGGTGAAAATATTTGCAAAGTGTCATTGTCACGCCGACTTTCTAATAAGTATTGTAAGCGACATATAAATTATTATTCAATTTAAAGTATTATGGCACATTTAACTGTTACTCAAAGAATTGAAATTTTAATTCTTATCGGATGCGGGAATATGACTAGAACTCAGCAGGAAGTTTGCGATTTATTTAATGAAAAATATCCAGATCGCCCTATCAGCCAATCAACAGTCAGTAAGGTAGAGTGTAAATTTAGAGAAACTGGCAATGTTGTAAATATTCCAAAACCTGGACGTCCAAGCATTAATGAAAATCAGAAACAGAACATTTTGATAAGTATGGTATCTTGAGGAAGGAAAAATATCATCCCTACAAAATTCAACTTGTGCAGGAACTCAATGAAGATGATCCCGATCGCCGCTTACACTTTTGCGAAATTCTATTGGATTTATGTCAAGGAAATAGAAAGTTACACCGGCAAATACTTTTTTCAGATGAGGGCACATTTTGTCTGAATGGTACAATAAACCGTCAAACTTGCAGATATTGGAGTCGGGAAAATCCTCATTGGATGGCAGAGGCACATACCCAACATCATCAAAAATTAAATATGTGGGCTGGAATAGTTGACGACAGAATAGTAGGGCCTTTCTTCTTTGAAGGACCCTTACAGGACAAAGATATTTAGAGTTTCTAGAAAATGACCTTGTTTCAGCCCTTGCAGTAATTTTTCCTAACGATAATGACCCTGACATTCCTGACGATACCATATGGTTTCAGCAAGACGGTGCACCTCCGCACTATGCGCGCCCTGTACGAGATTTTTTGGACAACTGTTTTCCTGGGAGGTGGATCGGCAGACGGGGACCGATAGAATGGCCTGCAAGATCGCGAGATCTTACACCTCTTGACTATTTTTTATGGGGATACTTGAAGTCAAAAGTATACATTAATAAACCACGTAAATTAGAAGAACTTCAAAATCGCATTCGGGACGAAATACGCAGAGTTACCCCAGAAATCATTCATAATGTGCAAGAAGAATTTCTTCACAGACTTGCGCATTGTCAAGAAGTTGGTGGATGGCAATTCGAACATTTAATTTAAGTATAAAATTTAATCAATTGTATTTTATTTTATGTACCTCAGAATTATTACTTTTTTATGGATAAAATTTACGTTTTCTAACATTCAATCGTCATTTACCCGAAAACTTTCCTATGTAAGAGGGCAAAATTTTAGTACTGTCTGATAGAGAATTAAACGATCTTTCAGAATCAAGGAAAAAAATATGGTGTTGACATTTAAAAAAAAAAGATGACGTCATTACTCGAAAACAAATGACATTTGAAAATCGCATTTTACGCTAAAATATGTATTATTTAAATTAAAAATCGACCGTTCGAGGATTTTTCCCAAAAAATAATTGTTTCGTTTTTGTTGAATTTATTCCATACTTTTGGAGCATACTGTATATACCAAGTGTTACAATATTTCTGATAATAAATTTTTTAAATTAATGGTGGTTTTCTACAATTATTGAAGTGTAAAAGAAAAACAAAACTTTTCATAACAAATATTTCTATACTTTTTTTATTAGTAGTGAGTGGATTATTTAAATGATTTAACCAAAAAAATCCAAACTAGCTTCATTACTTACTTACTAAACCAGATTAGTAAATTTAGCTAGATTGATTTTTTTTTAGATAATTATTGAATAGTGTGTTGTCTGTGGAATTGTTCATTAGCATACCTTTGGTATCAGAGAGCATATATATGACTTCATTGATAGGAATTGTAGGAGATTATCTGAAACTTCATAAACATGGTTTTTCTTCTTTGTAAAAGCGAAGAGTCAAATTTAAACGTGGAACTGAAAGAGCATTGTTCAAGTAAGTTTTTAATAATATCTGAATAAACCTACACACAAAGGTTTAAATAAAATCCATCTTCAAATTTAACTCTTCGTTTTTACAAAGTAGAAAAACCATGTTCATGAAGTTCTGGGTAAGTAACGAAGCCACTTTGGATTTTTTTGTTAAATCATTTAAATAATCCATTCATTACTAATAAAAAAAGTTAAGAATTATTTTTTATAAAAAGATTTGTTTTTCTTCTACACTTCACTAATTGTAGAAAAGCACTGTAACACTTGCTATATAAGTATGTTTGTTTCAATCGACTCAAAATCAAGTATTCTATCACCTCCTAAAATTATTGTAACGACTTGCAAGACACCCTGTATAATACGGCTGTTCTTCAAACCAGTGAATATTGTTGCTTATACAGGGCGTTAGGTGAGAAAGTACACCAACTTAGAAAGATAGAAATAAATAAAATGCATGTATGTACTTACGTCCGAGCTAATAAGCATGCTCCTAAACGGAGGTGACACGGAATAGTGTCTCAGAGAGACAAAAGTACTGTTTCGCCTTTATTTTGTATTGAATTAAAATTTTTTAAATGAGGAACAGTAACGCTGGAAATGCTACAACGTTCCCGTTCAAGGTTATGTTAGTTTAGGCAAAGTAAAGAACATATATATTTGTTTTCTGTAAGTATATCTGGTTATTTTGAACGTTACCTAGTAGTTTTCTTTATTTAGTTTAGTTAAGTACTTTTAAATTGTATTAATAATTAATGTTCAAAATTAAAAACTAAATGATTTCCTTATGTTTTTTGCAAAAAATAATGCCTAAAAACATTTGTATGAATGAAGAATATCCATGTGAATATCGTACATTTATATCTTTCATGTAAAACTACATGATTTTTTCTAAAAATACGTAATAAAATTGTAAAATTACAAATCATGTGTATAAAATTACGATTTTAATATGTAAAAAATGCATATTCATAAGTAGTAATTTTCCATTACAGTTGTAACATTACATCTGATGTACCATGTAATATCGCTAATAATTTTTATCAGTGTACTATTTTTGTTAGTAATATAATGTAATAGCCTCTTATAGATATTAATTTCACATTACAAAGCAGAGTAAGGCAACTATTACTATAAAATTGAAAAAAATAATGTAATCTTACATGAAAATTACATAGTAAAGTACATATAATAATACAAAAGAAATCGAAAGGTACATCTTACTTTACATACAACTGGTAACAGTACTTTACACTTCAGATAGTAATTTTCCACTAGATTTGCAATATTACATCTAGTGTGTTATTTCACATTATAGAAAATCGACTTGAATTACCTTAAACACCTTTAGAATGAACTGAGAAATTATAATTGTTACATTTTTGTGTAGATATACACTGATAAAAAATATTACATGGTAGATTATTGGTTATTTATTGCTTAGGTAAATACTGTGAAATAAC
Source organism: Monochamus alternatus (assembly GCA_037114965.1). Taxonomy (NCBI): domain Eukaryota; kingdom Metazoa; phylum Arthropoda; class Insecta; order Coleoptera; family Cerambycidae; genus Monochamus; species Monochamus alternatus. The sequence continues at coordinate 10,835,737 of CM073434.1, read as the reverse complement.
GTACCAGAATGTAACGTTTCAAGTGTAATGGAAAATTGCTACTTATGAATATGCATTTTTCTTAGTAAACACCTATTTTTGTACACATGAAATGTAATTTTACAACATTATTATGTATTTTTAGAAAAAAATCATGTAATTTTACATGAAATATGTAAATGTATGGTATTCACATTTTTATCAGTGTACACGTATATAACTATTACTAGATTACTTTTTATAATATAATTTTTATAAGATGACCTTATTTGTAATATTTTTATATCTTATAGACGACAGTTTTAATGTTTGTAGGTACACATTGTAACTTAAACGAAAAATCAAGTGGGCAAATCATAATTTTTGCGAAGAAAAAATTAAATTTCTTGGGTATTTTTATCCGTTGCAGTTCTCATACTTCCGCGTTTCCAGCGTTTCCCACAAAAATTTTAAATTTCACAGTCGAATCATTTTTACAATTATCGGAATCAAAAAATGATCAATCAAATCCATCATCAATCAAACGATATCATTAAGAAAATAACAGGGTGTCGTGTTACCCTCCGCAACCCTTACGCCGTCTAAAAAACCTTTAAAAAACTCACCCAGGAAACGCAATGCACTCACCAGACCTACCTGTTTCGGTACGGGGCCCTCCTTTGTCGGATAAATAAGGAATATTAGGTGAAAATGCATATGAGAGGGACTGATTTCTTTCATTGCATTGTGCGTCTCCTTTTCTTTTTAGGGTTATAAAGTTTTTTACCTACGTGATAGATCGATTTTTACTTTTAATCGTTTTTTTTTTCTGGAAACATTTGCTTTGCAAGGGTTTCGGTACGACTTCTGTGAGAAACTCTAAATTATGTCGAAACGAAAGGTAACTGATTATTTTATTCTTACGGTTGTATATTTACTGATTTTCATACTTTCCGTTACTTCTTTAAAGAAACGCCTTTGCTTTAGACACACCGACAATCTAACTTAATTTGAAGATGGATTTGAAAAGATATGTAAAATTTAAATTAGCTTAATTCCTTACGTTCGTAATCAGCATAATAAAATTCAAGTGATTCCAGCGTATTTATTTTTATGAAATCGGGTACGGGTTTGGTCATTATTGGCGTTAAATATGAGTGTGGGATAGACTAAACAATTTAAGTTTATGCGAAGAAAGATATGCGATATTTAGCACTTTTCTGTATATTTGTTGATAACTTTAAATTGATTTATTTTGAAGCTTGATGTGTGGCCGAGTTTTAGGTCTCTTTAAAAGCACCAACGCGGCTGTTGGAGATCCATTATTTTTCAAAATGTGAGTATGTTGACGTCCAATCGTAAATAAAAATTCTGAGTTAGAATTTGTTGAAAAAGAACATTCAGAATTATTGCAATGTGTGACTTTCTTAATATGTTGTTAATATAACCAATATTGGCCACATGTACTACGCCTTTCTTCTTTAGTTACAGCTCCCTTCAATTTTTCTCAATAAAAATTGAATATAAACAAACGAATTTTGTCGGGAACGTAATACATGGCCTACTAAGAATAAATTGCACAAGAACTCAAAAGTTGATGATATCGTAAGTGTTTTTTTTCCGTTTCAAAATGATATTTTTATAAGAGACAAAAAAGTTTCTAAATAAACAAAGCTGTGTTATAATTTTCACTTATAATAAAAAGGGAAAATGTGCCAGTAAATTGTCATTTTGTAAGTATTACGTTTCTGTCAAAATAAATTTGTTTACAAAACAGATTATAACCCCTTGTTTAAGAGGTTGTAACTTTTTAGAGCAGGCTTTGATTAAAACATTTTATATGAAAGACTGTCTCTAAAATTTGCCAAATAAGCTACCTATTTTCATATTTCAATTCAGCATTCATCGTACGAGGACTCATTAAAATTTACAGTATGTACAGTTCGTCATGAAACACTCCGTATAGAAAAAGCAATGCCTACGTTGTAGGAATGCATTTAATATTAAAACAAGATGAATTTTTTATCCATTGAATTGCCACTTTCGTTTTGTAGATATGTATGTACAAATGCTAGCAGTAGGACTTCCTGGTATTTTAAGTCTACTGAATCTTTATGACTTCTATTAAACGAAAAATAAACACGTTACATGTATGTTTCTATTTCCAGAATTGACATTTTATCGTGTATAAATGTCTTGAATTCGTAAACAAAACGATTTTTACGTATAAAAGAAGGCAATCGTGTAGATAAAAACAATTTTTTTATAATAATTTCTGTTTAACAATAAAGCGATTTTATTATCTGCTGAAACCTGATATTATGGGAGAAATATTTTCTATAAAGTCACATACGTTTTAGTCTGAAGCAGATAAAAATGGAATTTATATTTCCACACTAAAATTATCGTTCTTTTTATTAGGAATATGAAAATAATACTGCTCTGCACCTGCTTTAAATAAACAAATTCTTTTATCTCGTGTTGCATGAACTGGAAAACTATATGTATATGCGCATTATAGTTACTCATGATTTATACGAGTTCGCACCGTTAAAGTACAATTGATTAACAACATATGATTTTATCGCCTAAAACTTTCTAACTGTAATATTTTTATAACAATAAATAACATAATCAAACAAACCAAGCTTATTTTTGGAAGTGTTTGTTGACCATAATTATTTAGTGAGCCATGTATAATAAAAATTAATTATAAACGTAAATTTTGATAATAATATCCTACACTGCTAGTGAACTGCAACCCACAACACTAATACCTATTTCATTTTAACGAAAGAAAATCTAAAATATTTGGTTATTTATTGAAGAACGAAATGAAACATGTTCTTTATACTAAAATAATATAATCGTAAAACAGTATTATACAGGGTGTTACAGAGTGTAAAATATTTAAGGAGGTAGTATGAACCAAAGTAAGCAGAAAAGTCTCAATAAACATGGGTCCGCAAAGTAACGGTGGCGGAGATATGGAATGTTTTATGATTTTTAGCCCCTTTTTTTATTTTGCAAAAACGTTGTGTATTTTCTTATAATAGTTGGTTGATATTCAGTAAAATAAACAGTACGTATTTGACAGTTGTTCTCAGTGCACAAGTTTTCTTTCGCTATGGCTGGTTACTCTAAAGCAGAATTAACAGACATGCATTTCATGTATGGTCGTACTAATGGGAACGCCACCGAAGCGCGTCGTCTTTATGTTGACGCTATCCAAATCGCCAGATTCCTTCACAACGCATGTTTGGAAGAATTCACCAGCGATTACTTGATACAGGTTCCTTGAGCAAACAGTGCCATTTATCCGGAAGACCAAGGTCGGTATCCACTCCTAGAGCAGAAGAAGCACTGGTAGACAGAATCCAGGTACGAGTGTGCGGAGAATATCAGCCGAGGTAGGAATTAGTGGTCCTCTTGTTTGGAGAATCCTTCACGAGCAACTGCTTTATCCATACCATGTGCAACGAGTACAGGCCTTAAATCCAATAAATGATCATCAAGCACGTTTGGTTTTTTGTCGCTGGTTTCTACGTCATGATGCTGAAGACCCTCGTTTTCTTGCAAACATTCTTTTTACTGATGAGGCCGGGTTCACAAGAAATGGAGTGTTTAATTTTCACAATACGCATATTTGGGCCGACGGAAATCCTCATGCTCTAATAGAATCTGTAGGTGACTGTTGTTTTACCAAACCGATTAACAGGCGCTGCTTACCTCAACTTTCTGCAGAACATACTGTATGAGTTTTTGGAAGACATTCCTTTGAATCAGAGGCAACAAATGTGGTTCCAGCATGATGGTGCTCCAGCTAATTTTTCCATGGCCGTTTGAGAGCACTTACACCAAACTTTTCCACATAGATGGGTAGGAAGGGCCGGACCTGTTTTATGGCCTCCAAGATCGCCTGATCTGAACCTTCTAGATTTCTTTGTTTGGGGATATTTGAAGACATTAGTGTATGGTACTCCTGTAAATAGCCTGGAAGATCTGCAGCTACGGATTAATCAAAAGTGTCAAGAAATCCAAACCAAGGAGAACGTTTTCGAAAGAATATCGAATATCGTTGAGACGAAGATGTCGTGCCTGCTTGGAAATTTACGGAGGGCACTTTGAACATCTTCTGTAACTGTGTTTTTTGATTGTTAAAAGCTTCCTTTGTCGGTTTATTCCTAATAAAATAAAATATTTGAAAAACGAATAGTGGTCCATATCTCCGCAACCGTTACTTTGCGGACCCATGTTTATTAAGACTTTTCTGCTTATTTTGGTTCATACTATTACTTCCTGAAATATTTTACACTCTTTTTTTAACACCCTGTATACATTCACCAGTGCACTCCACCCCATAAGTAAACTTTGTAGTGCATACATTAGTGTACACTACTTGCAATTGTGCAAGTCATTCAAATCATGATTTTTGGTGAGTTAAAAGTATGATACGAATTAGAAGCTATAGACATAGATTTAGGAAGAGGGAGATAAGCCAAAGTATTATACTAATTTATACATCCACTTATTCAAATAGTTAATTCAAATTTTAAAATATGTACTTTGATGTATTAACTTTCTAATTTTTCTTATTTTATTTCAATGCAACTTAAAATTAATTACCTTCCACAATATCAGTGGTCCAGATATTTCTGGATATTTCAGAATGAGAAGCAAAACATTTACCTTTACCTTTACTTTACATACAGCTGCATTCGTGACTTATACTTTTTGTTTTTTATCATATATCATAATATTTTTTGTGCTCTTAGGCCAGAAAATGTACCAAGGGTTAACATATGCCAGGTGTGAAGGCATCTCGATATTTACATGGAGATCCTGTTCTTGTACGTATCCGCATTTCTCTTTAGAAGAACAATATGTTTAATTATATATACTATCTTTTATTAATATTTTATGTTCAGTTTGTTTTATTTGACAGTACAGTTACAGGAGACAAAAGGGAAACATTTTTAATTTTACGGATAAACTCATTCTTGACGTTTTAAAAAAAAGGTCGTAATGAGACAAGCAAAAACAAATTGAGTACAAAAGCTGTACTCCAGTCCCATGATATATAATATACTGTTTTATGTAAAGGTATTCTACAACACAATATATAGGATGTTACAATATTTTATCTACCGGAGTTAGCTTAATTATATTTTAAATTGTTATATACCTTCCAAATTTAAAAATTTTAAATATAACCAATTAATATATAGTTCAAATATACCAATTGCTGTTCGAAATAATCTACATATTAGCTATTTGTGCAATACGAGTTTCACATACGATTTTTTTTTAATAAATGTGTGTTTTCAAAATAGCTTATATAACTACTGTTATCATAATTTTCTAATAATTCTGAGGGAATGTTGATGTAGAAACAAGTTTGTTTATTAGGTTTGCGTTGATATTATTGTGTCAATGATTTATGAAAAATGTAAATTTTTCTGCTTACAACGATAATATGGAAAATGATATAGAAGAATCATCAAAAATCGCGATTCAATTATTGTCTACAAAATCCAAAGATAAATATGAAAAAGAGTATCGCTTATTTGAAGACTGAAGTTATCAAAAGGAAGTAACTGTTAACATAAAGGCAGTTCTACTAACTTAGTTTGAGCAAAAATCCAACCAGAGTTCCACGCTGTGGAGTCTTTACTCAATGATAAAAACAACATTGTCAGTGAGAAAGAATGTTGACATAAAAAAATTTCAAAGTTTAATTGCTTTAGTTTAACGTAAATTGCTAAGACATAGATCCAGGAAGTCTAGGATTTGAAGAAAATCAGAAGTTGAGAAATTTTTCAAAGAAGCAGAAGATGATAAATCCGCTCGATGATGGAGGTAAAGTGTAATTTTCACACTTCTCTCCAAATATTGAAATTGTTTCTTATGTTAGATAGTATTAATTATTGGCATTAGTGGAGCATGCCATCGTGAAGTACTAACATTTTTATAGCTTGAACATATCAAAGACATGAGAGAATATATATTGATAGAGATTCCCAACACAAAGACTTACTCGAGAAGAAAATTTACTATTTCTAACAGGAACACCGAAGATGTGTCAATATTGGCGAAATGTTTCGAATATATTTCTTCATCCGTTACCAATTGAGTATTCAAGATTCTTCCTATGACATAGAAATTGAGAATGGACAAGACAATGCGTTGATATAAATTCTATAAAGGGTTTCCTTAATAAAATTGCAGAATTTTTGAAATTGCCTAATGCTGGAAATTACACCGGTCACTGTTTCCGGAGAACGTCTGCTACGATACTGGCTGATGTACGAGCAGACATCACTACTCTTAAAAGGCATGGTGGATGGAAAGCAACGAACGTGGCAGAAAGATATATAGAGGATTCTGTTCAAGAAAAACTTCAAGTAGCCTCAAAAATATTGGGTCAAAGAGAGATCAATATAAATACAAACTCGGCCTTTACTTCAACAAATACATGCAATAACCAATTGTAAAAAAGTTACAGTTAAAATGTATAATAATGATAAGAAATAATTTAACTTGACAATTAATAATAATAATATATAATAATAATATCTCTACCCCTCATTCTAATCACGAGGATTAGGCCAGAAGTCGAGGGCTTGTTCGAGAGAGTGGGCGGCATATTATTATTAAGCAGGCCACATTTGCGCCTAGGAGCGACTTATGTTGGTAGGCCCTAACCACCATTCAGTGCAGGAATTAGGGAAACCTGGAAAACCTCATTAATTAGGGGGGTAGTCAAATGTCGACCGGTATCCATCTCTCACATTGACCCAAACTAACCATACCCGCAGAGAGGGTGCCAATCCTCTCCACGAATATAGCTGAATACGGTCTACCGGTTGCGGGGATCGAACCCATACAGGTCTATAGTCTGTTTGGAAATGAAAGAGAGTAATAAAACCCCGAGATAAGAACCGGCCATGGGTGTGGTAATATTTCGTTTCAGGTAATTATCGGGTAACACTAATGCTAACAGGTAATGGGTGTACATTAGTGTGAATATAATTTTTCCCTATCTGCATCATGCTGTGTTAACAACCAACGACTAAATTGCATCCTAGAAGTAAAATCTTGGGGAAGAATATTTTGCACGCGTTGGATGTGATACGGGTGCAGAGGTTGGGTTTTTAAAGTCCGATGAACATCCATTTTTGTACAATTTTCTATTTGTCGACAAACAACCCTTGTACTTGTGCTTGGTTCTTCTTCTAACAGTGCTAAGATTTGTTCTTCTTGTTCAGGGCTTAATTTTCTATGTCGGCTGCAAATTCTGGACTTCTGATTCATAAACTTTCCGGTTTCACGAAGATATCGATTCAAATTTAAGAAAAACTTCCTTTTAGGATGTGGCCTGTTGGGATAAGTTTGTGCCGAACGTCGTTCTGCTAGGCTCATAAACATAATAAATTATAATTAAAAACATATGTTTTTAATTTATTTTTTAATTTTAAATTATAAACTTTCAAAACTAGCAAAACGTAAAACAGTGTTTTTTTTACTTTTTTGTATGTGGTAAAACTTTTTCGTAAAAGTAATTGATGATGAGATGATCGTTACTGCAGAATTTACCTAACATTAAATGCATGCCTGCCATATCTGCAAAAGTCAAATTAACTACAGACACCCTATTAGCCATGTTGTCTTAAATTAAAAACTTAATAACCATTTACTACTTCTCGATTTTCCGAATCAAAGAATTAATAGTAACTAATTAATACCATTATGTTGACAAGATGGGCATTTGTTTTCAGGGATCACTATTTTTTCCTGACATTCATCGGCCGCTAAAACATTTGTAACCCATCAATACATGTCGTTTTTCTCCAAAACGGAGCATTTAAACAAAAAATTACAAAACTGATGAAATGATCAGAAGAAAATTCCGCGTTTGATATTTCAAGAAAAAAACTGCATAGGCGTGCTTAGAAATAATTGGAGGGGATAAAAGATAGTACAACCCGCAGTTACCTCCAGTCGCCCTTCGATTTTTTTCACCCAAATTACATGATAAATATGCCGGAATTAGATAAAAGTACGTGCAAAATTTCAAGTGTGTTTCTTACATAACAATGGGATTATTAACATAAATAGATTTTTAAAATGTAACTTTAACACTCTGTATATTGAAATAGGGACGCCAAAATAAAAAATGGCATAAGGAAAGGCGCATTATTTTTGTCCAAAGGATATGTGGTTAATGGTATGGCCTTCTATTTTGGGACACCCTGTATATTGGTACACTTTTGGTTTAGGGTTAAATTGTTATATGTGTTGTATGTCATGTATTTTTCCTTCTTTTTCTTTGCAATGTATGGCCGTTGGTTGTATAGTACCTACTACTGCGATATCAATGAATAATATGTATTTGTGTATACATTAGGTATTTCCTATTTAAATAAACTTACTTACTTACTTACTTACTTAAGTAGTTTGTAGAAACTGGGTAAGACCCAAAATATTGTTATAACATCAGGTATGTCAAACTATTTTAGTGATTAAAACAATAAATTAAATCTATCAGTAACTAATAACTGTAGCGACAAATGCAGTTAAATTTGCTGTATAAAATCGGCGTTATAAAATGTCATTTATTTCTTTCCTTGAGCATTTCTTTCCATTTTTTGTCCGCCTTATCAGGTTTTACAGTTGACCAATTTTTAGTGCCGTGCAGACGTGGATTTTGAAATCATTTTCGAACTGACTTTTTTTATTTTTTCTTTACAAAATTGTATTTATGAGGGTCCCCTGTACACTCAGATTTTTTTAGATAATTTCTGAATCACCATGCATACGTAAATTACTCAAATCTGTGTGAGAATGTACTCGTCCATTAAGAATAGGTAAACTTCTTATTTTCTAAACGTACATCCATCTAGATGTTCCCTCTATTATTGATTAATCATAATATCACAGCAGTCCGGTCCATATCTCGAGCACTTTCGTTTTGCTGTTTCGAAATGAATTATTCATGATTCATAGAGAGCGTGTCACATTTTTGACATTAAATTTGTATCTGAATCTGGGGTTTGCCGGTAAAAAACTTGTACTGGTACATGTAACAATGGCTTGATTGAAAAACAGTTCTGGTAAATATGAATACCTACATATTATGCTAAGTAAGAACGTTTCTTTAACGGAGTAAAGAAAAAAATGTCGGCGGTGGGCAAAAAGACTACCCAGAATAGCAGCAGATCGTATTTGCTGCGTTAGTTTGTTCTGGAAATAAATTTGATAATTTGGTATCACTAAAATATTGCAAATTTATATTGTAAGCCAGTTCACTAGTATGTTCACCTTTAGTGGTTTGACGTTACAAAGAAATACAGTTTTTAAATCTGATCGAGATAAAAATAGATGTCTCTTTTATGGAAAAAGAAAGAAACAAATTCTTGTGTTGGAATGCAAATTTTAATAAATCCACTCTTTATTACTCGCCTAGTTTCCCTTCGGCCGGCGCTATTCTCCCTGCCTACCAACTCAATATCGATGGCCGGTTTGCCGTCAATTTGAGTGTCCCGCAGTGGGTGTGTAGATACCTAAAAAAATCTGAATAGCAATTCATTTATAACTAATAGATTAATATGCCTACATGAGAAAAATTGAAATATCATAAGGAATTAACGATTGTTACTTACCTTAAGTAACACATCAGGCTTTTCCGTGAGTTTCTCAATAGCAGCACTGCATCAGAAAGTTATTTCAAAAGAAAAATGTACTCATATTAAGTAATCTAATTAACATGAATGCCAATTGCTTCTAATAATAACAAATACCCTTAATAGTAATACTGAATTTTTGATATGATATCCCCAGTGATGTCAAACATTTTTGAACCAATAGATTCGTTTTCTATATGCTTCTCAGATTTATATACAAAAAATTAAGTACTTTGAAATTTATGACTCATTTAGTTGAAAATAATACTTATTTCCATTATAGCCCCGATGTATACCTTAAAATCAGCAGAATAATCCTTTTTAAATTTATAATTAAAATTTTTGGACAAATTTTGTAAAAAACATTTGTTACAGAAAACCGCACTTTTCCTAACTGATTATATAAATAGCTATTTTGTACTAGGATTACAGCTCAGTTAGCTAATTAGTAGTTACAGCTTTATTAAATCTTCAATATATTAACTGCCCTTTGTTTATTTTTTAGCTTAGAAATACATGTACATACAAATACTGAAGTAATAAAATATTATGGTTTTACGACAATTTTTTATTAAAATTTGGTACCTACACATTTAGGTTATTTGTACAAAATAGAACGCTTAACTTTATACAAGACATATAACAATGTAAAAATATATTCGTAGAACTAAAGTTAACATTTTATAATATACAAACGAAATCTATGATCTTATACTAACTATTACAAAGTAATATTAATTATATCAATGTGCATAGATAGTAAGTAGATACCCAGAACTTAAATCATGCTAATCCTCCCCTGTTCTTCAAATATGTATAAAATATAATTCTAATAGAAAATAATATATTTTTATATATTATGTAAGATGAACAAAACAACAGTGGGGTCCCCGATTTTTGTAGATGCAATGTTTCTTTGTTTCAATAATTATGTATAACTTACATACCTATTACTTCTTAATTGAGGTTATATTTAAACAAGCACTAGACAAAACTATTTATAGTACTAACAACACTCACTTATCACTCTAGATATGTTTATATTGCTAGTCACTACTCACTAAAATAATTATGTAAGTACCTAGGTCCTAGGTACACGCTGCGTTCATCGAAATGAAGCAAGAAATAATGAAGGCGTCACCACCCAACGCTCTAAACGGTTAGGTTATGTTAGCGCGTTTTAAAATTAGTAGTATCTTCACATACACATTAGGCATATTTTTACAGTCAATTATATAGTAAATTTGGTATGTTCAGTAATTTTACAATGTAAAAATGGATTTAACATTGTTAATTGTAAATGTATTACAATATATTCGATAAATGTACAAATTATATTATAATTACATAGAAAGTTTACGGTTTTATTGTATATTGGCAGTTTTCTTGTTAAATTACAAGTGTCAGTGTATTATCATCATTATTTTTAGAATTATTTTAAGGCAATTATAAGGATATTCTTACAAAGTAAATTTGTAAAGTTACTGGCCTTTTTTTCAGTGTACTTAAGAAACACTCTGTATTCGGAAATCCCATTTTGTTAATTTTGTAAAGAGTGAAGCTCTATGAACGTGGAATTCTAGGGATTCAATGAGGATAATCTTTAAATGAATCAGCCTTCCAGTATGCCTCACCTCTTTCATTCAACAACACCCATTTGATATCGCAGAGGCATTGATAAAAATCTTTATATAAAACCAGATTTCGGATATATTCCTTTGTATTTGCCAGACGGCTGGCCGAAATCATTTTAAAAAATATGAAAGGAAGCCTACCTGCCCAAGAAATCTGTTGGCCAAATTCAGTATTGGGCGACGGTGTAGCAAAATTCTACGACAGTTTCGATGGTCCTCTACCTTCGTATATATTTCTATTTAAGAAAAAAACACAAAAAACAGTTTTCTTTAAAATTTTAACACTTTACACAAACATTAAAATCCGGGTATAACGTGTGTTTTGTGTGTTCCTGAAGGGGACGGATTTCTACCTCCGCTTAAAAGAGAATCCTTTTGGCACGACTAATGAGGTTAGGGGTGGACAAAGGGATCAATTTATCATGTAGATCGAAAATGCGTTGCAGTGTGTATCGATAATGTGATGAAAATCTGTAGATCCTGTTAGAACTGTCACAAGTTTTTAAACGGTAACTTGATTTTTTACTATAATAGAAATACATTTTACAATAGTTTTTTATGCAACAAGTACAAAAAGTAAATGTTTATTGCACGCGACGTGAAATTGTCCAACGAGGCCAAATAAGCACTTTTTGTACGAGATGCATACAATATTTGTTCTATGTTCATGCAGAAACTAATAAATGTTTTATTTAGATGGCACTTAGTGTAGGAAAATATGACGTCGATTTGAACGTTTATGTTTGTCATGATGACGAAACGCTGTAGTAGAATGACAGATGAATGCAATTAACATTTTATTGCACTAGTGCAATAAAGAACCACTTTTTCCACTAAATATAGTTCAATAAAGTTTTGTTTTTTGAACATAGAAAAATAAAATTATAACTCGTTATAATTCTGTATTAACTGTCGATCGGTAGCTCTTTACTAACTTCAGAATTGAGCTCATAATTAATACTGACCTGTAGGTAAAAAGGATGAGTTATGAAAAAAAGAATAAGTCATGTATCATCTCTCATAATCTATAGTTAATTATAAATGAATCAAAATCATTGTATTTTATGAAATAACTGTAGTAATGAATTTAATTGTAAACTTCATAATAAACAGTGAAACAATGTTTTAAATTAAAAATGTCATGCACTGTAGCTCTTAAAACACTATTAAATTATACCTGATCGACAGTGAAATATAAGTGAAACAAAGCTGTGTTTTGTAAAAAGACGTCACTGTAAACTGTAGCTCTTAAGGCCACCCTGAACTGTAGCTCATAAATCAATAGTGATTAATAAATAAGTGAAACATGTAGCTCTTAAAACACTTTTGGATTATAGCGTACCTAAGTGTTTTATAAAAATTGTGCACTAGTAGCTCTCCAACAGAATTGTAGGTCATATAAACAGTGAAGCAATTATGTTTCATGGAAAATGTCAAACACTGGTGATCTGTAGCTCTTTCTCTTACTACAGAGTTGTGTGATCGATAACTGAAAAAAAGTGTCTTTAGACACTACTCAATTATAGCATGTGAAACAGAGTTGTATTTTATGAAATACCTGCATAGTTAGTGAACTATAGCTCTTAAGTCACTAGTGGATTATAACGATTGTGTTTTATGAAAAAATTGCATGCACTAGTGACTAAATTGTAAGTGTTAAATAAACTGTAAATAATTGTTTTACAAAAAATGTTATGCTCTGCTGATATGTAGCTCTTAAGATACTAGTGAATTATAGCTCATAATCAGTTAGTGAAACATAATTGTATTTTATGATAAAATTGCGTAGACTAGTAATAAGTGAAATAGACTTGTATTTTGTGAAACAATTGCATGCACTAGGGGCTGTAGTTCTGAACTGAAATGTAGATTATAGTAAACAGTGAAATAATGTTTTATAAAAAATGTCATGTACTGGTGATTTCTATCTCTTAACGCAGTACTGAATTGGAGCTTATGATTACAATGAAATATTAGTGAAAGAATACTGTTTCAAGAAAAAACGTAAACTGTAGGTCTTAAAACACTATTATACCTCATATCAGTAGGGAATTATAAATTTATAAATGAAACAAGAATTGTGTTTTTGAAAAACAATAAATTTGAGCTCATAATTAGTATATGAAACTGGATTTTATGGAAAAACTGTATACACTAGTGAATTGTAGCTCTTCAGACACTAGATAATTGTAGCGTATAATTATTAGTGTTATTGTGTATATAAAATTGTGTTTAATGAAAAACGTGCATACAATAGTGTAATTTAGCTTTACAGTAGTACATTGACGAGTTATATTCAAGACTGCAATAATAGTGCATTAGTTACAATTTTTTTTTTTAATTTTAGAAAACAAAATTATTTGTTGAAATAAGTAGAAGTAACAGTGTAACTTTGAAGTCCATTGTTTAGGAAAAGAAAACAGATTATTTATATTTTAATGTTAATTTTCAGGGAAACCCAATTTTGTATGTGATCCTACAGGTAATTCAATACTTACGTGTGATACCTTGTTTAGGTAACACGACCGTTTTTATTTATTGGAAAATATTTTGTTCTTTTTAATAGAACGAGTGGAAACTACAATCAGCTAAGGGGCATGGATACTTTGCTCTCTTTGTGTCTGTAATGTTATACCCTCGGAGAATTATCAAAAAGAACAAAAGAACTTTAACATTTTTAAGGGTTAAGTTTCACAGAGACCCCCGACTTCTTAAATCATGTAAATTTAATGTGTTATAGTCAGTGACGTGCAACTTGCACTTCCGGACTCCCTTTACGAAAAGCGTTTATTACGCCACTGATTAGTGTTGACTGAGATAAGAAAACTTGCAAAGTGTCATTGAAATTTTTAAAGTCTAGCACCCAGAACTTTGTAGATATAGAATTGAGGTTGAGGAGAGTATAATATATAAAGAAAAATGCAAGTTGTTTGATAATTGTCACGTTTATGTCAACTATGAAATATTAAATGCAATATACCTTGTATATATTTTGATTCTAGAGAGATTTAAGTTGCGACTGTATTTATTATTTGTTTGAGAAATATTTTAACCTATTTGATTATTTAAATCTATTTTTATTTCTGCATCTTAATTTATTAATAATATTTTGAATCTTACTACTTCTTTAATACTTCATAATTAAACCGAGTTAGATTTACTTACCCAACAGCATTGACGCCGTAATTGTCACGAGCGTATCAAAGGAATAAGGTACTTTTACCAATACCATAAGTTCACCACATCACCACTAATAATTATACCATTACCTACACCTATGCATCTATGAGCCACAAATGCCACAAAAACGCAAAAATACAAGAAACAAGCGCCTGTTTACATCACCAACACCGTAAGCTGCACCTATATCCACGGAAACACACCGCGCCGAACGGCGTGTAACGTCACACCAATAATATCGCGTTTTCGGCCATGTGGTTTTGTCTATATTCGACGGCAATACGGCAATATATTAAAGTTAATGTTTTAATTATTATGTGATTATTGCCGCCAGGCACATGTTCTAACCTTTCAATATGTTTGAAAGATTAAAAAAATAATTTCTCTTTGATAGTTACCAAGAGTTTTTTATATATTTTCAGGTATTAACAATATTGTGTGAAACTAACTACTCTGTGGGGTAAAGCCCCAACCAGTGTTGAATTACACCCACAATATCTACCCATATATTCTTTATTATTAGCTTTTGTCATTGATAGGAATTGTAGGAGATTTGATACATATTAGCTTAAAATACCTTTCTTAAACAGCAAGAGATTGAAGCACCCTGTACGGAAGTTTCATTTGCGAAAACGCGGTGCTCCAACAACGCCAGCCTTGCCCGCTAAGCCTCTATGGCAATAAATAGATACCGATCTACTCCGCATTTCAAAAATAAATTAGAATTATTCATGTGATTTTATGATTTATACGCATTACAAATGACCAAATATTCAGCTCCTGACACTAATTAAATGGCCGCGATTTATTTTAATGGTTTCTTTGAGATTTACAACCTTTTAAACCTGTTGGCAAAAGTAAACGTACAATTTAGAAGCTGCGGATTTTATATATATAAAAAAAGAAACATGGGCCGAAAGCTACACAAAAACGCCACTGTGGCTATCTTTGAATATTTTCGAGAGATCGATCGCCTCCATGTAGATCTGTCTTCCACAACCGATCGTTGTTCGGTTAAATTTAAGGTCAACTAATCTCCGGTTATTGTTCTGTGGATCTAGATGGCATCAAAAAAAAATGTCCCGTAACTAATAGTTGTGAGGAACTTACCCATGCCATACGTCGTACACATTTTTAACTTCCACGTCAAGAAAGCTTATTTCAAGTTTGAGTTATAATCACTGTACTGTGCGGTGTGAAGTAAAAAGAGCGTTATTTTCAAAAGAAATTCAAAGAGTGTTAAAAGGATATAAGCATTGTGCTTAATGGTACAGGATGGTTCAAATTGGTATGTTTTTGAAGGCTGCGGGTGGTTCTGTCATAGAATAAATCTGATAGGCCTGGGTCATGGGTTCGTTCTTCTGGAAAATAAAATTGGCGAAAACCGCATTTCTATATCAATTATCGTTTTCGAATAATTTTTTTGTTTCGATCCAAATTTTTGATGTATAAAAGTATATGTTCTATAATTATTGTGAAGAATTATTGTTTTACATACAATTTGTCAGTTATTTAAAAAAAAACTGTTGATATTTGTAAATTTTGTATTGTTTTAGTTAAGAATGTGTTTTTTTGATGATGGGTAAATAAAGAACCCGAAACGTACGTAAAATTGGAAAAAAAATTTTTTATATAATCGACCGACATTCTCAGTATACAGGAATTTTACGCATAAAAACCGCATAGAGCAGGTGGAGATAGAGGGTTCCAAGATATTGCATTTTAACCAAACATAGAAGTTGCACACAGGTGGAGTTATAGACCAAATATTTCGAGAAAAATTAATATCTCTGACTTACTTTAACTTGGAATAACCAAATTTGTTACATGATTTAGATTTATTATTGATCTTCTGTGACTATCAGTTCAAGTTAATTGAAATATTACAAGGCATTCATTGAAAGTGAGTCGTCTCTAAAATTATACCAAACTTTTTTCCCCTTGATGGAACTTAAATAGAAAGATAATATCCCACGCAGTATTCAATTTAAAAAACTGTTTTACCCTTGTTAAATTTTAAAAAACTTTAAGGTTTTCTTGAAAAAAATGCATTAATTAAAAAAGTTTTTAATAGTGTTTATTTGAAGAAATCAAAAAGTCACTAGTAGGCTTTGTCTTTAAATTTGACAGTTAGTAATAGAACTATAAAATAAAAAAAAATAAAATTGAAACTAAAGAAATTGGTCAAAATAAACACTATATTCTCTGAAATATAAATTCACCTTTCGCCGATAATTGAAAGGACCCCGCAGGGTCCTTATGGAAATTGGGTTTCGGTCAAATTTGATGAAACTCTGGACTCTGTTAGTTCTCGACGAGTAGAACAAAAGTTTTCATGGCTACTGAGTCCAAAAGTCTCATGGTTTTGAGATGTAGCTCTCTGAAGTTCGACTTTGGGTGCATTTTGCAGTATTACTAGTTTCACACTTATAATAGTATACTTGTTTGTTCAAGCACGTATGCATGTACACGTATATTCAAACACGTATAAACATACAACTACACACACACACACACACATACAGGGTGTTAGGTAAACATGCGTCAAAAATTCAAGGGGTTAATCCTTGGCCTATTCTAAGAATATTTTGTATGATGATGATTTGTGAAAAACCCCTTTGTTTCGAAGATACAGGGTGAACAATATTTGCGACAACCATATTCGATATTTGTTGAAATCATTAATGTAAATAAAAGTATGGCGTACGCCAATCAGTTTATCAAGTATAAAAAATTAATGAGTTTCCTGATTTTTTAACAGCAACATACGGAGATCGCTGGATTGGTCGAGGTGCGCCACACGCATGGTCTACTCGATCCCCAGACTTAAACCCTCTGGATTATATTTTATGGGGCTATCTGATGTCATTCGTTTACGCTACTCCAGTGGAGAATTTGGACGAATTGCGAAATCGGATAATTGCTGGGTGTAACTCAATTAGAAACAAGCCTGGTGTGTTTGAAAGAGTTCGGTACTCAATGACGAGAATATTGAATGCTTGTATCCAGGCTGGAGGAAGTCATTTCGAACATTTATTGCAGATTGAGCAACTTTACATGTACTTTTTTTGATAATAAAATGTTATTACTGTAGCAAATTTTGTTCACCCTGTATCTTCGAAACAAAGGAGTTTTTCAGAAATCATCATAGGACAAAATATTCTTAGAATAGGCCAAGGAATAACCCCTTGAATTTTTGCCGCATGTTTACCTAACACTCTGTATATATGTGTGTGTGTGTGTGTGTGTGTGTGTGTGTGTGTGTGTGTGTGTGTGTGTGTGTGTGTGTGTGTGTGTGTGTGTGTGTGTGTGTGTGTGTGTGTGTGTGTGTGTGTGTGTGTGTGTGTGTGTGTGTGTGTGTGTGTGTGTGTGTGTGTGTGTGTGTGTGTGTGTGTGTGTGTGTGTGTGTGTGTGTGTGTGTGTGTGTGTGTGTGTGTGTGTGTGTGTGTGTGTGTGTGTGTGTGTGTGTGTGTGTGTGTGTGTGTGTGTGTGTGTGTGTGTGTGTGTGTGTGTGTGTGTAGTTGTATGTTTATACGTGTTTGAAGTTTATATGTGTTTGAATACACGTGTACATGCATACGTGCTTGAACAAACAAGTATATACTATTGTAAGTGTGAAACTAGTAATACTGCAAAATGCACCCAAAGTCGATCTTCAGAAAGCTATATCTCAAAACCATAAGACTTTTGGACTCAGTGGCTATGAGAACTTTTGTTCTACTCGTCGAGAACTAACAAAGTCCAGAGTTTCATCAAATTTGACCGAAACCCAATTTCCATAAGGATCCTGCGGGGTCCTTTACCATATCTAATAAATGATGATCGTTTCTTATAACGTTATATTTTATTCGCAATACGATTTCAGAAATCTTCTTGGAATTAAATTGTCGAGGAATAATCAAAATGTTCCCCAAAGAAAATAATCAAATTTGTTGAGGTGTGGCGATTGTGGTGGCCAATGTTAACGTCAACTCCAAACATTTAAAAAGTCTGTAACAGTAGCACTAAAATGAGGCGGTGCCCCATCATGCATTAACCAAAAATCTAGTCTAAGTTGCAATTGTAAATCTTCGATTAAATCAGTGAAAATATTCTGCAGAAATTCCAAATAGCTTTTGCCATTTAATCGATTTGGCAAATTAACTGATCCAATTAGATAATACCGGGCCAAATATTAAACTTGCGTTGAAAATGTATAGGAGTTATTGCATAAGGATCTACATCGAAATATTCCAAATTCCTCTACGAGTGAAATAAGTATCATCAGTAAAAATAATTTTCTTGTAAAATTAATATCCTGATGCAATATAAACTCGCAAAAGGTCCCTCATCGATCCAAATCTTGAGGCAATAGCTCTAGTACTTTTGGAATGTGATGAATAATAATAATAATTTATTAGCCCAACAGAAGTAACTCCATTTAGAGAGTTAAATTACACTGGAATAACTGATATAAATAGTGATAAATTCCACAACAATAAAAATAATAAAAGAAATGAATACTAAAGTACAGTAAAGTGCACTAATTATTAAAAAAACTAACCTAAGATACATAACTTAAAGCGAAAAAAGACTGGACCCAGAGACACAAAGCAACGTACATCAGCTGTGGACATGGTTCACTATTTTCAGGCATAACGTTTTGACAGAACAATAATTTATATCGCAAGTATTACAAATTGAATTAAATGTCTTGCACATAAAATAAACTGGAGATTTTTAGCAATAAATTTGTGTTAGCCCTTGGTAAATAAAAAGTGGCATGAATTCTCATTTCATTACGCGGTATTAAGAAACTTAGCTGCTCCAACAAATCTGGGCAATCAATTTTATTGTGTACTAGACTGTACAGGAATTTCACCGATTGACATCGTCTGCGGGTTTCTAAAGTTTGGAAATTGAACATATTTAATAATGCATTGTGATCAAAACCTTGTACCGGATATATGCCAGTAGACTTAAAAGATAAAAATTTCAAAAAACGCCTTTGTACATTTTAAAGAGTGTCGGAGTGGATTCCAAATCAACGAGCAACACTCAAGTTTCGATCTAACGAACGCATAGTACAGAATTTCCAAAGCTTTAATATTAGTAAATGAATGACAGTTACGAAAAATAAACCCGAACAATTTCCTGGCATGAGACTGAATGTGATTGATGTGATCGGCAAAACTTAAACTACAATCAAACAAAACTCCTAAATCTTTAATTGTTTCCACAAACTGCAAGTTCTGATTATTAATTTTATAAATATATTTTTCATAATTTGATTTTCTCGTATACGTAACCACGTTACACTTAGAAACATTAAGCTCTAACCGGTTTACCCTACACCATGCTTCAATATTAGTCAAATCATTTTGCAAGCTTAAGCAGTCTGACATACCATCAATATTCCTATAAATTTTCAAATCATCGGCAAACATAAGATTTTCACATTTTAAGATAGAGCAAACATCATTTATAAAAACTAAGAACAGTAAAGGGCCTAAAATGGACCGTTGGGGGATCCCTGATGTTGCAACCAGCTACATGTAGTAGATTACGTTTAAGAATTCGGTGTGAAGTTCTTGATAATTCAGTTTCTGAAGATATAGTAGTTTAGTAGTTATTTGCGATTCATCTTCAATTGTTTGCAAAATATTTTCTTCATCTTGTACCCTTATTGCACTAGGACGTTCTTGGATATTATTGAAAAACTTTCCTGTATCTCAAACCAGTTTTTCAACATTAGAAAATGTTTCATTATGGGGAATCACTCGATTTGGATATCTTCTACGATATTCTTCTTCACACTTCTTCTACAGTTTCCTTCACAGAAATCTAACATGTCAACTTGTTCGCTGAATGTAAATTTTCCAGCCATTTTCAGCAACAAACAGTAGCAGAAATAAAATAGTTTTATTACTAACTGTAAAATTTTAAAGACAAAGCCTACTTATGACTTTTTGATTTCCTCCAATAAATACTATTAAAATCTTGAATTAATTTAATGCATATTTTCTTGAAAACCATAAAATTTTTTAAAATTGAAAAAGAATAAAAAAGTGTTTTAAATTAAATTCTGCGCGGAATATTGTCATTCATTTTAAATTCTGAACACCTTGTAGTGTTTCAATTTACTTGAAGTTATAGTCAAAGAAAACCAACAATAAAACTAAAACATGTACCAAATTTGGTTATTCCAAGTTAATAATGTTGGAACCCCTACAAGCACCTGCTCTGTGTGCTGAACACCCTGTATAATCCCTACAACGCCTTTCCTGTATAATGACCATTATTTACCTATTGTATGCTTCAAGTAATCAACAGTTGTCCGTATATATACAGTTTACAAAAATTCTTCTTACTACGTCTTCTAAAAACCTAAAATCCTCACGAACCGCAAGAAAAACCGTCCTAACGACGTCCCTCCAACTTTTATCTTCCTCTTTTTCGACTGGATAATGATGTTCGAGATCGGCCAACTTTATTAGTGTCAAAAGCAGATTAGAGCGCTCTATTAAAGTTGTTCGAAACACCGTATAATTTCTGCATTATAACAGAACACAGAATAATTTTCATTTGGGGCCGTGCATTTTCGTAAATTCTAAATTATGCAAATCTGTATGTTAATTAGGCTTGTTACACGGTCTAGGAGGACTTTAGCTGTGTTTATGGCGTTTTGCGGGTGACAATGATGGATTCGAGTTTTGGTTACATTTAAATTTCACCAGTTTTTACCCATTTACTTGGTCGCAGCGGCATCATTTAGCAAATATGACACAAACAGTTTGTATTAGTGGGATTACAGCACGGCAATTTGAATTTTACAGATGGTAATGCTGTTTTTGAGCATTCAGCTTCGTGTACGATACAGCGGTGCGGCTGATGAAGGGCCATTAGGTGCTGCACTTCGCACTAAATATGCATGTTTCTGAAATGTAGGAAAAACTGCGCGATATACGAGGCTTATCCAGAATCTAGTGTTTGATTTGCAGCGAAAACTATACTATATTTTTTAAGTAGGAGTAAAAAATCCAGGGCGTATGTCTGGCGATTTTTGTTTGTTATACAGGGTGTCCCGAAATTAATGGGACACAGAGCAAGAGTAGATTCCTTACATCAAAATAATGCGATTAAGTCAAACTTACCTTGGTTCATTTGTATAATAAAAAAGTTACAGGGTGTCAAAGTGTAAAATTTTGACTATTTATGCACGACGGCGCTCCCCCACATTTCAGTTTGGCTACTCGTGAATTTTTAAATGAAAGATTCAGTAATAACGTGATTGAACGAGGCACTCAAGGACCAGGTCAACCTTGGCCACCTAGATCACCCGATATGAGCCCCCTTGTTTTTTTTTGTTTGGGGACATCTAAAGACATTATAGTCTGTTTAGAAATGAAAGAGAGTAATAAAAGCCTATTATGTATGCAAATCGTAAATAAATGTAGTACTGGTGCTTATATTCAATATTTTTATATTATGTATTATCGGTATAGATGAGGTGTACTTTTAAAAAAACTTTGTGTGATCGGACCGGACTAAATTGTAGCAGGTAGCTAAAATTTAATCTCCGACAATCCGTCTTTGTCTGTGCTGCTTCAATTTCTCGGTCCATTTCTCTTATAAGTAAACAATATGTGTGTGTTGTCGGTCAGTGGTCGCGCGGTTTAAGGCGTCAGTACTTGAATCGAGGTGACTAGATCGGAGTTGGTTCGAGCCCAGCTGCCGGTAGACCTTATATAAGCTATATTCGTGGAGAGGTTTGGCGCCCTCTCTGCGGGTATGGCAGGGTGGAAGAATGTTGGCTTGGATCAATGTGAGAGATTGATACCGGTTGATATTTGACTACCCCCCTAATTAATGAGGTTTTCCAGGTTTCCCTCATTCCTGCACTGAATAGTGGTTAGGGCCTACCAACGTAAGTCGTTCCTGGGCGCAAATGCGGCCTGCTTAATAATAATATGCCGCCCCCTCTCCCGCACAAGTCTCCGACTTCTGGGCTAATCCCTGTGATTAGAATGAGGGGTAGAGATATTATTATTATTATATTAATATAAAAACAGCATTTCAAAACATGAGGCTACTTTAAGCATCATAACTGTGTTAAGAGGGTTTTTAGTAATTCAAATAAAATTATACAATATTATTATCAAAATATTTATTTAAATTTAATGAATAGACTTTTATTCCACACAAAAATATATGTTTTGAAAATTCAAATTATGGTGAGTAAATGTAGTATTGTATAAATGTATAATAAAGAAAATAAAAAAGTAGGTATATTAAAATTCATTTTCTGAATATTCTGATGAACTATCTTCGTCTCCTAGATTGATAACGATAGGTTCCACAGTAACGTCAATTAAATTATCGAGTTCCCACATTTTCTCCTCTTCTTTTTGTACATGATGTATACATCTTTGCCAGTTATCTGCAGTTACTCGTTCCAAGGAATTTTTTAACAAAATTTTCACGTCACCTAATTTAAGTGTCATATTATTTCGCGCTACATCTCCTTTTACCTGCGCCCATACAAATTCGATTGGGTTAAGTTCACAGTGATAAAGTGGTAACCGTAGTACCGTTATTTGGCGATTTGTTGCCATTTCATCGGTAACATATTTTTCTGATGTGCCGTGAATGGTAACTGGTATTATCCATGACAATTACAGACCCCGTAGGAGTAAGATTCAACATCTGTGTGAAATACTCTTCGAAAACATCTGCGTTCATGTCTGCGACGTTTTTGGCAAATCGTTTTCCTCTGAAAGTTCACTTAAAATTTTGTTTAGCCTTGGTATTTCCTTTTTTAAAATAAAATGAGTGTACTTTGCTGCGAATGACATTTTTGAAGAAATCATTTATAACGACATTTGACTTTCCTGTAGATGATTTTGGGGGATTTACAGTATCTTGTTCATTTTTGCTTTCCTTTAAAAGTCTGTAGATAATCGATTTTCCAATCCCTGTCATTTTGGAACACTTTTCCACGATGTCGTCAACACTGTTGGTAGGATTTTGGTGTTTCCATGCATTAAATACATTTAATATAATAATCTTTTCATTCTGAGACAGCGCACATCTTTTCACGCGTTTAGCAGGTACGTAATCTGATAAGCTCGACATTTTACCCAAACAATATTATATCCACTGGCACAATAGTCACTAAACACAAGTCGAATTTTACTCTACTGCACTAGCACGTCTTCGCATATTCAACTCTAAGACTGGATTGATCTGTCACAATATTAGTGTTACCCGATAATTACCTGAAACGAAATATTACCACGCCCATGGCCGGTTCTTATCTCGGGGTTTTATTACTCTCATTCATTTCCAAACAGACTATAATTTACAAGGTTTGCTTTGACTCTGAGGAGCACTACGTCAACAAATTATGGCTGGTAGTGATGCGATAAAAGGTACTTCTGGAATTTTTGCACGTGTTTGAGCTGCAATATCAAGAAGATCTGTATGTATTTTGGCTGAAGGTGGCCATTTCCAACATTTGTTATAATAAATCATAGTAAACTAATTCCATTGTCATTTAATTATTTTATTATTTAAAAGACTAAAGAATAAAATACTTACTTAATACGTAGGTATGTTGTTTATTTTTAAAGGTACCTAGGTATATGTACCTAATAATTTAAATTTAAATCAAGAATAAATTCTACATAAGTATACAAGTATTATAAAAATACTTTCAGTTTTTTTTTTCGAAATGCCTTATTTGTCATGGTCTTTTCTCTCAGTATCTATACAATACAGGTACTGGTAAGGGCGTCGTATTCTTGAAATAGGTTTTCTACAAAAACAAATAATTTTAAACATCTTAGAAGTGAATAATATAGAAATTAGAAAATAAGTGGAATGTTATCTAATGTCACCTGCAAATATTCAAAGGTACCGAAGTAAAGCAAATTTATAACGACGAAAGCGGTCTAATCAACAAATTTTTAGGTACCGAAATTTTTGAAAATGCGTATTTTTTAAAAATTTAAAAGTGGCTGCAAATATTATTGTAACATAAACGTTTGTTGTACGTAATAACTGTTAAAATGTGAGGTTAAAATAACAAAATAATGTGTACATACAAACGCTTTTTAAGAGTTATTATTTTATTTGAGGAGAATTTAAATAGTAAAAGTGTATAAATAAAATATCAAGAATTTTATTTGTGATATTACTTTTTTGCTCTATGTGTCTTATTTTTCGAGATTTCTGTACCGAAAAACACCACAAATTTGATCATTTCACGGCGAGAAATACAGCGACCTTAACAAACATTGTTTAAAGTCTCACGTAATTATACCTACCCCTTTTTTTCTTCATTCCCATATCAAAATACGAACCATTGTGTACCCACGGGTACTTCTATTAGCAAGCCGCCACTATTACCGATACCTGATAGCGGCAAAAAAATGGTTTAAACATGTCACACACATTCCACTCCGCTACCTGAATGTTACTTGAGAACTTTTCCATATTTCACCCCTTTTCTTGAAAAAAAATCGGAAGGACATTGTGCAATCACAGGTAAAAAAATGCAAATATTGTTTTTTCAGTCACGCCGTGTAACTCTAAACCAGCTGTTTGGCAGGTAACTGTATCCTGTAGGAATAATCGAAAAGGGGTAAAACCGTATTTTACCTACTTTCGTAATTTTCTTGAGAAAATTTTAGGAATTTCGTTTCGGGCGAAATGTGTTTCTGATTACGTCACTGTGTACCTGGCAAAAAGTGGGATTATATGGGAAAATTTTTACTATTGGATTTGAATCCTGTCCAATGCAAGCGTATTGCATAGGACATGATTGGATATGAACATATTTATTTATTATAAATTTAATATAAGGTACAATTATGTAAATTGTTGAAGTTAATGATAGAGGCATCCAGCTTTTCTTCTCTAATATCAATGCAAGTACTAGTAGTAGTCTGCTTCTGCGTGAACTTCTTTTAATTTCGTATTTGTTATGTATTTGTGACTTATGATTCTTTTTGCTATTTAGTTTTTCTGTTTAATGGAATTTTTGATATAACCCTCGACAAGTGAACTTGATCGCCAACCTTCATGTTGACCGCTCCAGAATCTGCCAACATTGTTGCAGTGCTGCGCCGGAAGCAATGGCCAATGTATTCATTGGCGTTGGAGAGTCCAAGGAGTTTTGCATACCTCCAATTGTACCTATTGATTCCAACTGGCAGGGTACAGCATTTATTACTTCGATAAGTCAAGAAAAATCGTTGATGTGTCGTAATGAGTGGACGAAGTTTTACGTAAATATTTTTGACGGAGCATCGAATATTTACTCCATAAATTTGACGGCCTTAACGTACTGGATAGCTTCAGGAAATAGGCTAATAATACCTTTTCGAGAAAATTCTCAATATGTTTTCCTTGAAGCTTCACTAGGTTGTCCAATATTCAAAGATTTGTCATTATCACTCATTTTTAGCGATTTTTTTCGCAAAAATCTGTAGGAAATATGGCGTTGTTTGAACTTGACAGAACCTTGACATTAAACAATGTCTTAGAAACAGATTGCCTGTCCACTTTTCAAAATTCAAGCAATTTTGTAGTACCCCTGGTATAAATTATGAAATAGATATATTATTTGGAAGCATATTTTCTACAATAAAATATTAAATAATAAAGGTTAAGAAAGGTTAAATTAAAAATAAATACGGTCCCAATGCTTAGATGTAGTTATTTTTTTAACGAAATTCGCTAGATATCTCCTGAACTGGATATAATGCTTGAATAGGAACCATTAATTAGATGAAATGACTCGTATAATCCGCCTCAATGAAATTGTTCGGCTCTAATTTAAATCATTACCGAAAAAAATATACCGATCGGACCGACAACATTTCACGTCAAATTTAAGTGGTGTACCTTACAATTATTTCGCCTTAACTTTGATTATATACAAGGATTTGAACATGACCGCATAGTTGTCCTAAACGTACTATTTTGTTTTCAGAGGCCTCCACGAGAGAAAATCAATGAGACGCAGATCTGGTAACCGAAAGGACCTCCTTTCCTGCTGGTAAGTACATGAAATTCCAGATTGATTTAATTTTATTATATCGTAGCCTGACAACCAAATTATTCTATGTCCATAATGTAACCTCTATGTTGGGTTAGCGTGAAAACACGCCACGTAATCAAACGAACTTTATTGTTACTCTTGATTATTAAATTTCACAACTGTCAACGCTTTACTTTGTCAATCGCCTTCGCCGACTGTTATCAATATAAACTGTCCCTGACGGCGAAACCGATCCGCTTATATAGTTTTTTTTAGGATTCTCGAAGTTTCGGCGACATCGAGAACGTGTCGAGAATCAAATAGAATATAGCCTGGACTATTCTAGAAAACGTCAAAATAAAGGTATTTTAAAAATTATCAATTCTAATGCAAACAGGAACTCCAAGCGCTATGCTCCAATATATTCTAAAAACACATAAGATTAGTAGTCTTGTATAATCAAAAGGACTATTTTATTATATGTATGTCTATGAAAACCGTGTTGAAGGTTGAACCATAGTATTCCAAGTCCAAGCGACCCATCAGGTCACAGTATTATAGCCGTATGTGACATAGAATAAATTGTCTCAAGTAATAATACGATACTAGTATGAATCAATATTTTGCGTTGTGAACAGGACGAATAAAGAGGTTCTCATGTTTTTAGTACTTAAAACATAATAAAAAATGAAAATGTTTATGTTGGTAATATTTAATAGTAAGTTACAGTTTTTAGTACTGGTCCGAGGATTAGTACGAAAGAGATGAATGTTCTTGATTTATGTTTGATGTTATAACCAAGCTAAAGAGTTGAAATAAAAAACTATTAAAAAAATAAAAACTTTAAATTGCTCCAAAGAGTCGGCAACATAATCATAAGGTGGTTTTTGCAAGAAACTGTTTATTTTTTCAATATTCTAGTTTTATTAATAACCCTAGCTTGAAATAAAATTTTGGACATAGAAATAAGACGATTGCTAAAGTTTTTAATCTAATTTATTCTATGTCCAAGACTCTTTTATGTAATTTTTTTTTGCTCGAAGTGTCTTCTGAAAAACATGTGTTATAAGTATATGTTGGTTCAGAATTATCATACTTCTAAGTTTTAAATATACTCTCCTGAAAAATGTAATAAAATGGACATAGAACAATGTTGTCAGACGACGATATGTATAGTATAAAGATACGACTAACATCAATGACATCAAGTATATATCGGCAAAATTGTGTCAGAACAATGAAAATTAAGGGGGATAGATAAAATTTTGTTAAAAATGCTTCGTTCTATATTTATCGCCATCTCATAATGAATTGTACATACAGCATGCGCCAAAAGTATGGAATAAATTCAATAAAAACGAAACAATTATTTTTTGGGAAAAATCCTCGAACAGGTCGATTTTTAATTTAAAAAATGCATATTTTAGCGTAAAATGCGATTTTCAAATGTCATTTGTTTTCGAGTAATGACGTCATAGATTTTTTTAAATGGCAACACCATATTTTTTTCCTTGATTCTGAAAGATCGTTTAATTCTCTATCAGACAGTACTAAAATTTTGCCCTCTTACATAGGAAAGTTATCGAGTAAATGACGATTGAATGTTAGAAAACGTAAATTTTATCCATAAAAAAGTAACAATTCTGAGGTATGTAAAATAAAATACAATTGATTAAACTTTATACTTAAATTAAATGTTCGAATTGCCATCCACCAACTTCTTGACAATGCGCAAGTCTGTGAAGAAATTCTTCTTGCACATTATGAATGATTTCTGGGGTAACTCTGCGTATTTCGTCCCGAATGCGATTTTGAAGTTCTTCTAAATTACGTGGTTTATTAATGTACACTTTTGACTTCAAGTATCCCCATAAAAAATAGTCAAGAGGTGTAAGATATGGCGATCTTGCAGGCCATTCTATCGGTCTGCGTCTGCCGATCCACCTCCCAGGAAAACAGTTGTCCAAAAAGAACTATGGAATTCGAAAAACTAAACTTGATAACGTTTTTGCTTTATTTTAATTGATTTACGTTTTCTAACATTCACTCGTCATTTACTCGAAAACTTTCCTATGTAAGAGGGCAAAATTTTAGTACTGTCTGATAGAGAATTAAACGATCTTTCAGAATCAAGGAAAAAAATATGGTGTTGCCATTTAAAAAAAAATCGATGACGTCATTACTCGAAAACAAATGACATTTGAAAATCGCATTTTACTCTAAAATATGTATTTTTTAAATTAAAAATCGACCTGTTCGAGGATTTTTCCCAAAAAATAATTTTTTCGTTTTTATTGAATTTATTCCATACTTACAGCTTTATCAAACCATCTCCAAACTTCATGTATGTAGATTTATTATGTTTATTTGAAGAGATTTCATACCACCTCATAAAAAATATTCCCATGAACCATGAAATTTGACAAAAACGGACCGTTTGTCACCTAATTGGAGCAATACAGCGGACAATATAGGCCACTTACCGAATCTTAAAGGCGATTTTTTTATCCCGAAATTTTTTATGCCACCGAAAAAAAATCGGACCCAGAAAGGGACACTTATCGTCCTGTCCACCCCATTTAAATATATTTAAATGCCCATTATAAGGTGACAAATAGACATAAACACCTCTCAGCGTGCGGCCAAGAAGATAAAAATAAAGGTAGGGGACAGTGGTGTGTAGGATAGGATCTATTATTGGCGATCTTAGAAGGCCGGCGGGAAGGTCATCGAATGGGCCCACTTAAGAGGACAATAAGTTAATGCGGTCAGAAGGGCCTCGCTACCTGTCACAACATCGCAGGGATCTTGTTATTTATATTAGCAGAAATGCGTAAAAAAGTGTGAAAATTCCCTTAAAACGCGCGAATTCGGGGATGATGGGCCAGACGAGGCCTCTTTGGTTTTTTATGGGGTGCCGATTGCGGGTATAGGTATGGGAAAATGGAAATTAGGGTGCGTATATCATTAATGATATCAAGGAGAAGCGTATGAAAGCATGAGAATCTTTTTTAAATAATAATAATAATAACGTTTATTTTCCTAACGAGTTTATAACAAAGTATGGGAATAGTCAATAAATATACATACTGTTACTACTACTTACTTTCTAAAATAATTCAGTTATGTCATATATACACTTAACTTATATTTTAACCGGGATTTAAATTCAGCAAGATTCTCAATGGTTTTCAATTCTTCAGGCAAATTATTGAACACAAAAGGGGATTTTACAGACATGTCATAATTACTATAATGCACACAAAAAGTATTCCATTGTCTAGTTTTATATATATGCAAAGTATATGCTTTTTGAAAACTATTTTTATTATTAAAAAAGAAAACACATAATTCAGAGATGTAAAGACCCGGAAGCGTTAATATCTGATATTCTTAAAAAAAAATTTTACATGACTCTGCTTGTTACACCTGCTATATACCTAAGAATACGTTTTTGTGCCACAAATACACTTTTAGCAGTGACAGAACTTCTCCAAAATATGATGCCATATCTCAGCCTGGAACTGACTTGTGCATGATACAAGATCATGACTGTCTCCCTCGGTAGTACACACTTCAAATTTCTAAAATGAATGTAATTTAGAAATTAAATTGTTGCATCGTCCAATTGCAATCCTAGAAATTTTACAGTTAGTAATAGTAGCGTTATTAACATTCACATTTAGAGATGTATCGTCAGCATACATTGTTAAACAGGCATCATCAACTATTTTAGCAAAATCATTAACGTAAAGCAAAAACAATATGGGGCCCAGAATGGAACATTGTGGGACCCCCAAATTAAGAAAAGCACACTGAATTTATTCTATTTGTAATTCCATGTTTATAATGTGTATTAATATTAACAAACTGCTCTCTGTTTAATATAAAAGACCTAACCCAATCTAGAGCCGAACCACAAATACCATAGGATGGCAATTTTAATAGTAATATTTTATGATCGACACAGTCGAATGCCCTGCTGAGGTCACAAAATACCCCAACAGGGCATTCGCTGGTTTCAATATATTCCAATAATTTCCTGTAAAGACTTGTCATCACAGTAGTTGTAATATTTGCAGTTTCATTTGAACACTGATAGAAATGTGTCTGTAATTTCACATAACTTTACGTTGGCAATTTGTGCTATACTCGCGACAATAATTCAGACGACTTACGTCATACGAACAAATGAATAATTCATTATATTTTCATCAAAATATTTAAGAAACTGCAACTGATAGTAATAAAACTATATACTACACTAAAAGTTTGCATTATATATTGCACTAAATTGCAAAAAATGATAACGCGACCAAATATCGAAAATTACGTTGACAATAAAAACATGTGTAACGTCAGCCGTGATGTAAGACGTCTGAATTCTTGACGCGAGTATATGTAATAACATAATAATTTTGTAAATTAAATAAGTACACTGTAGGTAATATTACAGAAATACACATGGATAAATTTCCATATTATATTGTCTATCCATTCTCTACATGTGCATTATCCATCCTTTCTATCTATTTTAAACAATTACTATTTTTATTCTCATAAAGATAAATATGTTGTTTATCAATTTTAGATAAATTAAGACTTATGAATCTAGATTATAATTAATCGGGTTTTGCTATTGGCTTCTCGTTAATCAAAAACATACAAATAATTATATAATTTCGTGTTGAAAAAACAGTCAATACAATCAGTAAAGAATTAATATCTAAGAATTAAGAGTTTTAAAAATGGCATGATTTACTCACTCTATACCGCTTGCAATCAATTTGTTCGGTACAAAAAAAAAATAATAACGTACTGTAAAAGAGGTGGATGTTTATATCGAATTTAAGAAATCTAGTTTTTATTACATTAGATTTTTTATTTTACTAGCATTGTTTCTAAAACAAATAGTGGAAATTAAATATTCTAAGGTTAAGTAGTAAATTGTCCATACATATAAGATTAATATTTTGAAAATGAAGAATACTTTTCTGATAACACTATGGAAGTACATATAAGAATTTATTAGAAGCTACTGATATAATCGTCGACACTGTTTTCTTAATATGCCTATGTAAAAAATTAGGTTATTTTATTTATTGGTAGCGTATTTTGTTTGATACAGTTGGCAAACAGACAAATCTGGATTACTATACAGGGTGTCCGAAATATGAGTGTCTTTATTTTGCTGTGTGACAGATTGTACCAAATAAAATATATTTTACTTAACTTTTTATTTCTCTGATCAAAAGATACTAGAATTATGACAGCAAAAGGTTTTTAAACTGAGATAACCTAGAAAAGCGTTTACCGTACAAACGTCTCGTAGCCAGAGAGTTTTACCCAGATTCACCATAAATTAACATATCATGCAGCTGGTCATGGTTACTATAAGTTGTTCAATTTTTGTTAATGTACAAATATCAAGCAAACACTAGAGAAAACAAAACGCACTAGTCGCAATTAATACTTTTAGGTTAACAGCAACAGCTGACAGATTGCAGTGTTGTTAAACGTTACGTTTTTCTGGGAAACTTTAATTGTTTACTTGATTAAATACTGATACAAAAAACAAATTATATCACAGGAGCTTTTACTTAGCCTTAATTATTGTACTCTAGTTTGTAATTTCGTTATACAGTTTTGCATTTTATTGCTGTTTTATTTTGATTTTTGTAGAAAAGCTATTTATTTTAGACATTTTCTTTCATAAGAGTATTTTGTCGCTTTTGATAGGATATACAAGACATATCGGCACTTATATTTCGAACGCCCTGTATATAAATCGCTCGGCAGCAGCCGATTAATTTAAGATGTCAAGTATATTACAAATTCGCTTGAGAAGCAGAAATATGATCCCTAATCCAGTTTTATTTTAATCCTAAAATTTACTATAAACTACTTAATTGATGTTGATAAACTTTAACCATCAAATGACGTTTAAACTGGATTTAATTAAGCAGCAGCAGCCAAACATTTGCAACATGCCTTAACAACCAAACTTGATTTAGTTAGATTGCAGTTAAACTTAGGTATTTGTTAAACTGGCTGTAGAAATAATTTTATTTTTTAGTTATATTACCAAAAACTTTTGCAGAATATTATTTTAGTGCACTAGCTGAGTTCCTTTAAAAAAACGAGCAACTGTAAATATTGATTTGATTTTTGCTCTATTTTCAAATTAGCTTGACAGAAATCTTTAAAAATAATACACATTAAACAAAAGTGATATCAAAAATAACATTTTTGATGATTTGTTTATCCACTTTTACTATTTAAATTCTCCTTAAATAAAATACTAATGTTTAAATGCGTTTGTAAGACACACATTATTTTGCTATAGTAACCCTAAATTTTAACAATTATTTTTTTTACATATAAACAGAAGTTAACGGTCTTGTATGCAGAACTATGTAAGTTTATGTTATAACAATATTTACATCTACCGTTAAATTAAAAAAAATGCGTATTTTGAAAGATTTCTGTACCTAAAAATTTGTTGGTTAGAACGCTTTCTGTCGTTATATATTCGTTTAACTTCGGCATCTTTCAATATTCGCAGGTGGCATGAGATAACATTCTTGTTATTTGCTAAACTCTATATTATTCAGTTCTTAAATTTTTAAAAGTATTTGTATTTGTAGAAAAAACTTCACCAAAGTTTTTACACACGTCAAACAAGAGAAAATGGAAACAAATTCTATAGAAAAAAGAACAGTGTAAAGTAAATTAACAAAACAAAATTGATAAAAAAATAATTATGAAGAAAATAATAAAACCATATAAAAGTTAAACAAAGGTTAATAAAAAGTTAAAACAATAAATAAAATGATTCAAACAGAACATTTCTAATGTCAAAATGTCATTTGTTGAAATTAAAATTCGCGTTAAAATATTTATTTCAAGAATACGGCGTCCTAAGATGAAAAATATTGCAGTGCAAATAAAATTTCGCGTGGAACATCAATAATTACTCCGTAATTTTAATATACGAGCGTAAATCAAAACGCCGCATCCCGTTTGGCATCGATACACATACAACTCCAGAAAGAGTTCATAAATATCGTAAATAATATAGATATATGATTAATTAGTTTCAGACACCTCGTATATATAGGCGTAAAATATTTATAAGTAATAAATAAGGCCTCTAAATACTAGAGACCGGTACGCGGGTCTATTTTTATTCAGCCAGTTACTCCATTCAGTGTTAAAAACGCTCACCCGAGGCAGTCCCAACACTAACTCCTAATTTTTTTACGCGGACAAATGCTTTGTACGAGATTGTACCCTATTCACCAAATCGACCAATCTAAATTCTCCAATTTACTGAAATTTTTTACGCCGTGGTGGGGGAACGCTGCGAGAGGGAGTCACGTAAAATTCGTATACTGTTCTGCTTCAGTCGATCTCACGACTTGGCAGAGCGCTCGCAGGAGCGTACCAACCCCATTTTTCAACCCCCATTTGGTTTATTTACAACTTTTTGTTTCCCTTACGGACTCCTCTGAGAAGTGCGCGCGGACCCTCAGCGTGGCGCAGCCTTGAGGACAATTGACTATACGTTCCGCCGAAGTGCGCTTAATTTTGAGTTCTTTTTTTTAAGCAGTGACGTTCCGTTCTCATTTGACGTTTAGTGTGAATGTGCCCCAAGATTTGAGACTATTTTTTTTTTGTTCGCCTCCCGAAGATTAGTGCGTTGGTGTCGAAATCGCTTCCTCGGCCAGTGGAGATGACGTGAAAAGTTTTGTCGGATTTTGAAAAGGTAATAAAAGTCGCATCCTTAATTACTACATAAATAATAAGACCCTTAAATTGGTTACTCGTAAAATTTTCAACGGGGCACCCGTATTGTTGTACCTGTATTTCGTTTTTAATGTGCTTGTTATGTTAGAATAGAATGTTTATTTTACTAAAAACGTCCATGAACATATTTTACAAACTCTGCGCAAATTTTGAATCGGCGTGAAATCGCGAAACGTGGAAAGAACATCGCAGTAAGTTCTGAAAACAAAACTGGAACATCCGCCAGAAGTCTCTTCTTCTTCTTCTAATACTAAGAGATTAACGAGCATCTAGTATATTTTCTCTCTGTTTTGTGTATTTTGCGCCCTAATAAACAATTTTAAATCAACTAAAACAACCATTTCTTCAAAAAGATGGGTCAAATCAGTTATTTAAACTAAAATCTCACAGAAAAATGTATGTAAGTAAACTAAACATTATCAGTTCATTTGTACATTAAATAAAGTATTATCGTTCTTAAAATTTACTTTTGCGACAATCTGTATTATGTTGTATATCACTTGACATTTATTTTATTATTACTGCCTTTTGTGACAGTTTATATTATGTTGTACATATATTATACAGCAATTTACTTCTAACTGTAAGCAATTTAAACAAATGCAAACTGTAGCTTTTATCAATATAATTTAGAGCTAATTTTTAATCAAGAACCCATAAACAGTTTCATAAACTGAGTAATGAGAAGGTATCAAACCGCATCCCCATATTTTCGGAACCTCGGTGAAAATTTGATACCATAAACTTCCGTAGCTTTTTAATTATGTCATCAAATCAGAATACCACTAATTTAGAGCTACGCACAATGCACAACTTGTCTCACAAAACACATAAGACGCATCATGTCTTCGAAACTGCGGAGATTTCTTTTGTAGCTTTTTATGATTTCGAATGTGCACTAGTGTAGAATCTATCCTAAACACATAGACGTTTTATCAAGAGGATCAGTCAAATCAGTTATTTAAACTAAAATCTCGCACAGAAAAATGTGCAAGTAAACTAAACATTATCAATTCCTAAAATTGACTTTTGTGATAATTTGTACTATGTTGTATATCATATGACACTTATTTTGTTATTACTTACTTTTCTTTCTTAAAACTAGCTTTTGGGACAGTTTATATTATGTTGTACCTATATTATATGACAACTTACTTCTCTCACTGAAAGCAGTTTAAATAAATACAAACTTGTAGCTTTTTTATTATTTCATCAAACACTAATTTAGAGCTAATTTTTAGGCATAAACCCCTAAAAAGTGTTATTATAAATAAGGTGTCAAACCGCTTCTCCATATTTTCGAAACTTGTGTAAAAATTTGATACTACAAACTGCCATAGCTTTTTAATTATGTCAACAAATAAGAATGTTCCTAATTTAGAGCTATGCTCAATGCACAGCTTGTCTCATACAAGTCGGCAAATAAGAGTTACGCGTCATGGCTTTGAAACTATCGTGAAATTTTTTGTTGTAGCTTTTTTATGATTTCAAATTTCAATATTCACTAGTTTAGAGTCTTCCTATATGCATAGACTCTAAATCAATTTCATAAAACCCAACAAATAAGACAGTTTCAAATTATTGCACAGAGGAATAAAGCGAAAAAAATATGTTACTACTTATTTAATTATTACTATAATTTGCCGATTTGGTACTTTTTGCGGAAATATAGACTATAACTATTAACTATTTTAAGGTGCGTCCAATAATTGAACCTCTAGAGTAACATTTTATTTAAATTTCGCAATATTTATTTTTAAAACGTTTCAAATGTGATACTTATACAGAGAATGAAGTGGCAAATTGTAATACTTTACTATTTAGTGACGTAACAATCAATTTGCAAGTAGTCTAATTCCCTTATAAAAGTGATAGACGCACACGTGTAATTGATCCCATAAAAAAATAACGCGCATAATTAGGTTGAAAATTGTTTTTCCAGGTAAAAACCAATTATAAAAACATTAAAATTTTCCTGCGTGGTCATCAAGTTGGCGACATTTTTCCTTTATTATTCAAACAATTGCAAAATATCTTTTTAAACAATTAAATTTTTCGCATACGTCGCCGCTTGCTCGACGAATTGATGAAACAACAATTTTGTGAAAGTCCTTTCAATTGTTTTAAAACACACAATCAGCATACTTGATTATCAAAACCGAATTAAATCACATACTTGGATAAACGTGCGAAGAGCGTAAATTAAATACTGTTTGCGAATGAAATAAGGAAAATTAGCACCGGGATATCATGTAACAGTTAATCGCTACCGCAAATTCCACATTTAAATCTAAAATTAGGTTAATCCAAAATATGAATCACGAAAATGATAAGCCACCGTTCTGTCCGGTGCTGAATCCAACATATTTCGTATTTATCCGAGCAATTACCGCTTTTATCTGTGCAGCCATTGCCCGTCATGTTTTTCATATATGTATTAAGTGCTAATAAATGCGTTTGAATAGAAAAATCTGCATTCTTGAGCTGGTATTGTACACCAAGGCGAAATGTATATATGTAAATAGTAATTGTTTCCTTGCCTACACAGAAAATTTAAATAAAATGAAAATGTGTTGCAGGGATCGGCCACTATTATGAAATACATAATTGTTTTACTAAATTACTGTGTAGATTAGTTTTAACGAGGCCTTTTCGTGGATGTCATAATTACTGATCTATAAGTGTAACGTTTATTCTCTTCGTACCTTTTAATTTGGCCGTATTGCGCGGGTAACGGTTGGGCAAATGCGTTCGAATTTGGTTATTTTTTACGAAACCGCGCGGTAGTCAAATATTTGCTTCTGAATTTTAAGTGAAAACAACATTTTAAATCGCCGCTATCGTCAAATAAAGAAGCCCTAAAAAGCGCCGCTCTTATCATCGCATCGTAAATCCCAAAATGTGATGCTAATCTCTGAAATTAAGTAATAAAATTTAAATTAATTTTTAATTCTTACTCAAACGTAGTTACTCAAACATAATTAAATAAGGCTAAGTAAACTTAACGGTGTCGCATCTTAAGAATCTCAGAGAAATTTTTAAATTGCAGCTTTTTATTATTCCGTCAAGTACTGATTTAGAGCTATTTTTTTGGCACAAATCTTAAATAAGCTATATTTCAAACTTTTCTATCGCTTTGAAGTTCTAGTGATTGATATTTTGATCTTGGAAAGTTTGCAGCATTTTAACTGTTTTGACACTTCGGACAAATACTAATTTAGAGCAATTCTTCATGAACTGACTCAGAACTAGTTTCATAACCAACATATTTTCGGAACTACATAGAAATTTTGATATAATCTTTTGTAGCTCATGTCTAACTTTCAATAGGTACTAATTTAGAGCTATCGCTTACACATAGACCATAAAATAATTTCATAGAACCCAATAAGTGACACACTGCGTTGCAATGTGCGTGTAAAATTTTGCAGTTTTTTTACTATTTCGATAAATTAGAATATTAGGACCTAATATTTCAAATGTAATTTTGTAAAATCCATTAAATAAATGGGTTTCAAATCATTCCGCTTTATTTTCAGAACTTGAGTAAAATTTTGCTACTGTAAACTTCTGTAGTTTTTTATTATTCAGACAAATTGTAATAAATAATAATTTAGAGCTACTGCTTGGGCACAGCCTTAAAAGATATACTGATTTAAAGCTAACCTTCACTCGCAAACCCAAATGTAGTTTTATAGAACCCGTTAAAAAGGCATTGTGTTTTACATTCGAAACTTCAGTGAAATATTTTAATGCTGTAAACTTCTGTAGCTTTTTAATTATTTCCACAAACTCGGATTTTCGGATCCTTAAATAATTTTTTGGTGTTTTTTTTTATATTGACAGATTCTCTACAACTCTTCTATACGATGGGGCATGTGTAAGAACTCTACATCTTTTTAGGAACGTTTATAATTGTTAAGTTGATATTGGCTGTCTGGATGGCTATCTATAGATATTAAGGAAGGGTAGCATGGGAACAGATTCATTTCGATATTATTATTGGTTAATTAAGTGCTGTATATTCCCAGTTCGTAGCTGCTTATAACATGAAATACGAGTCAAAAGGTAGAAGGTGTGTCAATTTGCATATTTTTGTGTTAAACAATGATATGTGTTTTGTATATTATTGAGAGCAGAGCGTATTTTTATGTATTTTTTATATTGTTACTTTCAAATTATACCTCGATATCTAACTGCATAGTTCGGACGCTTTTTCTAAAGGTCAATCAAGTAAATCATGTTTTAGTATTATGTTTAGAATGCTAAAAATGGCAAGTAATCTACTCAGCTATATCAGTTTACATTGTTCTGCCCCAATTTTGATCGCAACTCGCTAACTTACTTACGCATTCTACGCACCAGTGGCATTACAACTGCAATAAAAAAATTAATTGGGTTTTCACTGGATTTTTAATACATTACATGAATGTTTGAAAAATAAATATGAATTAGAATCACAAAAGTATGCACATTGTCAGTAATGTGTACATTACGCACGCAATGATTAGTAAGATATCTTGTCACATAAACACCAAAGTATACTGGAGTATACTTTTTTTCATTTAATATGTAGTTGCACATGTAATTTGCTATTCGGAGATAATTTGTACATTACGCACTATTATTCACTCAGCGCGTATGAAATATGTAAATATTCTTATAAAATCCATTTTACGTTTTGAAAATAAGTATGTAATAATTGTTGCAAAAACGTCTAGATATTATTTACCCAGTGTTTATGTAGTATTTTTATATTGTCATGTATATGTTACAATTAAAATTCGCAGCGTAGAAATATAGAACATCTACTACTTTAACATCATTGTATTTTCATATTTATTTCATTTGATGTGTGTTAGATCACGTAATTTGCTAATCGGCAATTTGTACATTATGCACTGTTGTTACTGTATACTGCACCCGTGATTTTAACACGTAATTTAGTAAGATATATTTTTTTGTCACATAAATACGAACGTATACTTACAAGATCTTTATATGTTATTCATCGATAATTTGTACATTACGCACCTTTCGCTGTATATTATCCGTGTTTTTTAACAAAATATCTTTTCTTTTCGCATTAAAGCGAAAGTACACTTCTTTAGACATATAATATATACCTAGTTATATCATGAAATTTTCTATTCAGGTATTCAGGTAATTTGTACATTACGCACTGTTATTTACTTACGCGCATATGCAATATGTAAATACCTTTAAATAATTCCAGTTTACTTTATATTTTCTCACTTTTTATTGTTGTTATTACGAAAACTACTATAAAATGTTATAATTAAGTAACTAGTGTAGTAGAACGTTTGTGTATTATTTTAGTCGGGCAATAATGGAGCAGAAACGTATGCATTGCTGGTTGTGGAACTCGTAAGTAGGTATATTTATTAATGAGAACCAGGCGATCTGTCCAAAGTTTCTGCGGACATTTATCATATCGCGAGGCATTTCCATTTATTTGAAACGGTCACTGGTCGTGTATTGGCCAGAATTACCATTTTAATTAAGAAACTCGCTATAAATTGAAATTAAACGTCGATATGCCGTTCAAACATCGAAAACTCCACCTCTTGCATCGAAATGATTCCGTTAATACAGAAATTATGAAAAACAGACCCCAACATTCCCAACCAGTTTGTCCCGGTTGAAAAGAAACAAAAAAATTAAACCAATATGAATATGACTAAAAATTTTTAATATCAAGTTCTGATTTATTTGACCAACTGTCATGTACAGCGCTCCAAACAAGTTTTGGTAATGTTTCTTTAAAATCGCAGCAAATATCGGGGCGTTCGGCCTACCGCTCGTTCCGAATATATTCAAATTTAAATCTGGGGACGGCGAATTTGCATACGCGCATCTGTGTAAGTACACAACCCTTAAAAATATAAAATTATCCCTTTCAAATCGCCGAAATGAAATATAGAACGTTTCTTGCCCTTCTTTATGTTTTTAATGGATTTTATCACCCTTTTGTTGGGTCTTTAATTTGGAAAAACTACGTGCAGGCCTTTTGTTCTCCCTTGACATATGCACATCGTCCTCCACATAAAAAATTATCTTTCCGTTGACGTATATCTGCTAAGTGGGTTTCATTTTTAATTACGTTTCGAAGTTTTTGATTGTCACTTTTGTTTTAAATATATATTTCAATTTTTTAACAATTTTTCATTCTTTTAATCAAGTTCCCATTTGTTTAAATTGTTTCGTTGATATTTTAATTATTTATGTTTTCTTTTCTAATTTTTGTTTTTAATTATTTAATTAGGTAAGTAATGTAGAAGGAAACTGTTTTGTGTATTTTTTTAAACACATTTTGATGTTTTGAACTCTTCGTTTTAACTGTTCTTCTACTTTTACTTTTTCAATTTTAGCTAGCTATAACTATTTTAACGTATTTTTTTGAGCTACTTTTCGTTTTTTATCTATGCTTCTAATATTGAGCTATTTTGATTTATATAACCATATTTCTTTTTTGACTGTTTCTATCCTTTTAAGTATAATTCTATTGTTTTAGGTAGTATATTTGTTTGCTTAACTCGATTTTTTAACAGCTGCAACTTTTTAGTTGTATTCCAATTATTTAAACTATTTCTTTTCATTATCGCAATCATCAATCAAGTATATGTCCGTTTTCTAAATATGTTGCATTTGTATTAACTGTGTAAGTATATTTTAACTAATTTTTAATTATTTTTGATGTTTTTTTGTTTATTTCAATAAAATTTTTGTTTAATTTTTTACCTGATATTTCAATTATTTTAAATAAGTACTTAGTTTTATTTTTTGTTTTTAGTTTTATTCTTTAACTACCTATATTTATATATTTTTAAACGTTGACCTGTTTAACTATAAAGGTACCAACTGCTTTACTACGTTTTTATTTCTTTAGTTTTTTATGTACATATGATTGGGTCTTTATACTGAATCGGTTTTTCAGCTACATCTATTTCTAATTTTACTTGGTGTTATTGTTTTAACGATATTTCTATTTTCTAAATTGTTTCATTTTTTGACTATTTTTCGATTTTGTTTTAATAGTTCGATTTTTAAAACTATACTTCTATTTTCTGTCTCAATGATCTATGTTTCGATTTTTTACAATATTTTTCCCCTTTAACTATATTTTCATTTGTTTTATTATAAATTTTTTATATTTCTGCATTTCAATTATTTTTGTCGGACTAAGTATATTTAAATTTTAAACTGTTTCAATTCATTATAACTTTATTTGTAATTTTTAGTATATTTCTTTT
Source organism: Monochamus alternatus (assembly GCA_037114965.1). Taxonomy (NCBI): domain Eukaryota; kingdom Metazoa; phylum Arthropoda; class Insecta; order Coleoptera; family Cerambycidae; genus Monochamus; species Monochamus alternatus. The sequence goes on along the minus strand of CM073434.1, from coordinate 10,794,174 downwards.
GTTCTACGTTTAATTTTTTCTCGCTGTAAATTTTTTAACTATGTTTCATTTTATTTAACTAAATTATTTTTTTTACTTATTCAATTCCCTTAGCTACATATCTATCTTTTAACTGCTACGTTATTTTTTTCATTCAGTTTTTTAAATTGTATTTGCCATTTCTTCGCCACATATAAAAGCAAATGAATGTTGCTTGGTCACCTACTGCAGCAAGATTTTTTGGCCGAGAATCCAAAAAAATTGGATTGCGATATAAATCAAAAAAGTATCGCAAAAAACTAATTACGTTATTTTAAGACGTCAGTATAATGTTATTTGTAAAAAAATACATCACGTAATTTAGTATTCTAATTGATGTAACGCTTGTGTAACCTTGTTGAGAGCGTTTAGAATGAGAATATTTTTTGTTATATGCTGTTTCTGGTAAACAGTACCATTTTTTTTCCGCATCTACAGATATGATAAGTACCTACATAAAAAGAGTCGGTATTAAGGTTGTATATTACGCATAGTAGCGTGTAACGCACGTTTTACTGACGCTAATATAACCGAAGTAACCAGAATATATCGTTCAGTATCCAATAAATAATAGGCAGTTTAAATAGATATTAAAAATATTTTATAAAAATGCCGTAAAGTTACATTATACAGGGTGAATCTTAAATAAGTACAAATATTTTAACCAGCAGTATAGTTTTGTGTGTAGAACACATAATTAATAGTTTTTTTACAAAAAAATCAGAAATAAAAAAGTGAAATTTTAAATAAATTTCGTAATTTTTCAGTAGAAAACTTGTTGAGGACCGCTGGCCTAGACCGACCCTTCATACTTTTATGAGTCATAGTGCTGCAGACTGAACGTGTGGTTCACAGTGTTGCCAGTATTACACAAATGTCTTTGCTTCAAGGAAGAAAAAATCTCAACTTTTAGCGAATTTTGTCAAGTGTAACATTTTATACTCGCGACAAGAATTCAGACGACTTACGTCATACGAACAAATGAATAATTCATTACATTTTTATCAAAATATTTAAGAAACTGCAACTGATAGTAATAAAACTATATACTACACTAAAAGGTAGCATTATGTATTGCACTAAATTGCAAAAAATGGTTGTTTTTAACGCGACCAAATATCGAAAATTACGTTGACAATAAAAACAAGTGTGTAACGTCAGCCGTGACGTAAGACGTCTGAATTCTTGACTCGAGTATATATTATTTTTTATTATCAAACTGTCATTGACTGTCATGACAGATTATCGGAAGCCCAAGTCAAACTTGTTAACCCCACAGCTAAAAGTTGACATTTTTTCCATTTTAAATAAAAAACGCGTGCATAGTTTTTCGTTATTCTTCATAAAATAACTTAAGGAAACTGTGTTTTGTGTTCTTTTCTAACAGTGTACAATGACATTTAACTTGTGAAATGTGGATTACTGATTAAATAGTTAATTTTTTAACAAACAGGTAAGCTTGTGTGCACGTTTATGTATAATTTTTGAACATTGGACATAGTAATATCACGTAATATCTTCCTAAATATTTTACGGTAGTATTGAACTTGCGGAAATTCATTTTTAATCGTTGAAGTATAGTAAGGTTAGTTCAGATGTTAAAATTTATGTTAATATTGCTGCGTATCATACTACATACCCAATTTTACTGTACTTATGCTTAAAACAAGTATTTTTAAAATAGAACTATTACGTTAAAGGAAACGTAATATTTATATTGGAGGAGATATGGCAACCTCGCAACAAATCATATGTTTCATTACGTTGTTGGATGAAAAATCAGCCAGCGGTCCTCAAAATGTGGGTATTTTTTTAAAAAATTAATATCTCCGTAAATATTAGAAATATTTAAAAATGGCTTTCACTAGACTGATTTAAATGACAAACTACGCCAGCAGTTAAAATATTTGTACTTATTTAAGATTCACCCTGTATATCAACAAAATTTATGCTGTAATATTTGCAACTGTCAAAAGGTATAATTTTGTGACAATTACAAAAGTTTCTTTAGCAGGTGTTTTCTAAATTGCAGACAGATTTAATGACAAAAATGTTACTTATGCACTAAGCTATGATACAGTCTATTTCTGTATTGCCATTTTATATTTAGCATTTCTATTTAAAGTGGCTAATTACATTTTACAATTATGTCTGTTTTAAACGTTATTTATTCTTGTGTGTACGACACAGTTCAAATTGTTTGTGCTTATTTCTGTAAATCAGCAATTTTCTTGTAGGCACTGATTGTGCTTATCACACCCACTCCCAAGAATACGGATGTGTATATCATAATTTTGATAATAAATTGGTTAATTTATATGTTTTTAATTGCAGCCTAATTTATATAAAGGCGAAATCAAGAGCAGTGGGAACACGCAGCGGCACTTATTTAGGAAAACAAACGAATAGAGCACTTACCTAAGCCAAGAGATAAAACGGTTTTAGATTAACTTTATTTCCAAATAAACCGGAGAGTCACTTAAAATTTTAATTACGCCTGAATACCCTTTTCACGCCGAAAAAAGTTATTTTGTATTTTTATCGAACGCCTTTCGGGCTTTTAAATGCGTATTTTATAACCCTAAATGAGGTTATTTTATTGACTCAGTAAATATAGCAATAAAACCAAAAGTTTAATGCATTTTTTAAAAAATATACGGGAATATAAAAAGGCTTATCTCAATGGTGTCGATGGCTTAAAATTCCTCAAGTTAGTTTGAAACTTTTAAGAACATGTTAAACAACTCCAAAAATAAAAAGGCAAATGAAGAACTGCTTTGGATTTAACCTAAAACGTTTGTAGGAGGCTGTGCAGGTTCCGTTTTTGTTTTTCCTCTTTTTACGGTCAGCTGTCTTTACTTTATTCGCCTTCTTGATTTCCCATTTTAATTCGGCAACTTAATTTATTCCGTGGATAATATATATAATGCAATTCGAAAGCACATGTTACTTGATTATAATTTTTATATGGTACTAATTTAGAAATAATTAATCATATGTTGTTTGGCTTCATTGTTAATTAGATTATAAATTACCTGAAACATATTCCAAAATTTGGTAAGGTAATTTATTACAAGTAATAATTGAATATACGCATTCCATTTGACGTCCTGTATATTGGAAATTTAAAGACATTGATTGTTTTAGGGTATGTTTAAATTAATTAAGTACTCTATACCATAGGAGTTTGTTACACTATTTACACCCTGTGTCACACAAAATGTTCATTGTTTTATTGTTTTCTTGTAAATTTAAAAGAAATACTTAGTTTTCATTAGCCCCATTCTGTTACACGCAGTATTAAAAATACACATTTTAACACAAAAAAGTACAATCGTGTGTTAATCGATTTTTACTCTAGACATTTCTCTGCATACACCGAAAAAAAAGAGTTGTAATCACTTACACAATAATTGTAGATCTATGTACTTACTACAATTTTTTGTGATTATAGCTCTAAACACAATTTGTAGTATTACTTACAATTTTGTAGAAATAGTCTCCAAATACTATTTTATTACAATAGAAATATTACCAAATACCACAAACATTGTTGTACCTACCATAAGTTCCCAAAATGAAGACTAAATCCGACAAAACGCTTCGTCAATGTAAGATTGCTATTACGATGGACTAAAGTGTCTCATTTATTTTCCAACTAAGAACTGAAGAATTAAAAGGCACTTTAGCTCCATGTCAAGCGACATTTTAGTCTCCCAAGGATAATTAAAGATTAAAAGACAGTTTCGTTGATTTAAATTATTTATTTCTGTATAATATATGTATACTATTAGACTAAAGTGTACTTATTTTCAAGTTAAGAGTTAAGAAACACTTTAGTTCCATGTAAATCGACACTTTAGTCCTCCAAAGTAAAGAGTAGTATTATTATGCTGCAATATCTACTCTCAGATTAAAATTTACTTTCAAGTTGAGGATTAAAATGTACTTTAGTAGTTCCTAAAATAACTAGACTAAATAAGTATGTTCTGTCAGTGTACTGTAAAATAGTATATAATATACTGTTAGATTAGCGGTTGATATTTGACTACCCCCCTAATTAATGAGGTTTTCCAGGTTTCCCTCATTCCTGCACTGAATAGTGGTTAGGGCCTACCAACGTAAGTCGTTCCTGGGCGCAAATGCGGCCTGCTTAATAATAATATGCCGCCCCCTCTCCCGCACAAGTCTCCGACTTCTGGGCTAATCCTTGTGATTAGAATGAGGGGTAGAGATATTATTATTATATTATTATTATTATTAAAATGTATTTTTTATTTTCACTAAGATTTAAAAGTCACTTTAGCACCATATCAATTCACACTTTAGTCTCCCAAAGTGTATTATATTCTGTTGCGCTGGGTTTTCAATTTAAAGAATAAAAGACGCTTTAGTCTAATTGCTTTTGTAACCATATTTGTTTAATTATAAGTATATTATTAGTCTAAAGTATCCCTATTATCGAGCTAAGGGTTAAAATACACTTTAGTTCACTAAAATCGACACTTTAGTCCTCCAAAATATGCTCTATGCTGAAATATCTAATGTTCGATTAAAATTTTTGCTCAAAGTAAGGATTAAAAGCACTTTGTTTCTCAAAATGAAAACTAAATAAGTATGTTTCGTCTATGAACTGTAAAATAGTATATTATACTGTACTATAATATAGTATATGTACTATAAGGGGATAGTCTAACAGCGATTAGACTAAAGTGTATCTTTTATTTTTGCTAAGAATAAAAAATCACTTTAGTCAAGTTACACTTTAGTCTCCCAAAGCAATATTATATACTGTTGCACTGGGATTTGTAATTTAAATAGTAGAAAACGTCAATCTAATTACTTTTGTAACGATATTTGTTTCATTATAAGAATATCATTTTGAGCCAAGGATTAAAATATATTTTAGCTCGGTGTAAAATCGACACTTTAGTTCTCCGTATATGCTCTATGCTGAAATATCTACTGTTCGATTAAAGTACATTCTCAAGTCAAGGAATGCACTTTAGTTCTCAAAATTAAAACTAAATAAATATATGTTTCGGTTTTGTGCGTTTATTAGCACAAAGAACCAGCATGTTTGTAAGTTTGTAGTTGTGTATAATATTGTCTAGAGATTTTTATCCAAAAATGACAGTGGGCTGCGATACTTTACCAGTCTAGGGACTATATTGCCACCTGCGCCATCTATTGATGGGATGTACAAATAAAGTCTTACACCTTTGCCCTCTATTGGCAGTGAAGAGACAGATAAGAGTGTTCTGTGAAAACATATGGTAAAATCATATGTGTAATCTATTACATCATAAATTTAATGATTGTATTGATGATATTTTTATAAGCTAGCAAAATAATGACTTTTATTGTAGAATAGTATTTAGAAATGAAGCAGCACACATTTTTATGCGAAATTAATGAACTGTAGAATTTGTTGAAGCAATTTATTAGAAATCTATCCAGCAGTGTTGACACAATAGTGACATTTTAAATTTGCCTATTGTAAGCTGTTTCTAAGTCCTTCTAGCTTTTGCGGCGTGGGTAGATATTTGAATATCGGACATTAAAAACTGTGTTACCAATTATAATAGTGAATATTTTATTAATATTTACGTAGAAGTTTATTGAAACGCACAAAAACCAGCTTTTCTATTTTATCCCGTGAAAGATGTGGGCTGACACGTTGACAGACGTTATAAAAAATAGTTCCCGCGATAAGATTTCGGAAACGAACGCGAACGTTGATTCGTATAATTAATTTTATACTTTCTTCCTTCGGCGGCGTAATACAGGAATGAGAAATAGAAAAAGAGCCGTGTTTATTTCAGAAGTGAATGTACGGCCCGAGTTTGCACATAATAGTTAAGTAATTAAATGTGCGAAGCGAAAGAAAATAATAATGCGACCAGATTTTTGCACATAAAATAGTTTTAAGCATTTAATTTGTGTACAATGTAGCATTTCAGAGGTATGAAAAAGCAATGTCGTATATATCTTGAGGAATTAAAACGTATAAGGTATAAAATAGAGTGGATAGGTATAATAAAACTTGGCTAGTAACATTAAATCATATTTTCAATAAAACTATTTTTTTCTTCGGGTGGCAATGTTGGAAATTTATTACTTAGAACCTATAAAGTTTTATACTTTCAAAATGATTGTAAATTTTAAATACAATAAAATATTATTTTAATCTAGGAGACGGCCGCGCGACCGTTTTATGGCTTTGAGTGGATTTTCAGTTGCTGGACCTCAAATTGGCTGTGAAATCGTATATTTTCTTCAATTAAACAGTCCATTTGTGAAGTATTCCACTAACACGGCCAACAGACCGTGTCATTGACGTAATAAAACTCGCGCGGCGGTCAATTTAGCTTTTCCAAAAATCGGAAATCATGATTATGTCTACAAAAAGCATGCAAGTCGATAATTTTGTTAAAGGTAGAGGGCGCTAGTTACTAGCATTTCCGCTGACATTTGGATTTTCCCCATTAAAAATCTCGTGATATTTTAGATTTCGTTTCCGAAGACCCAACTATTAGAGTAAGAAAAAATTATCTACAGATAATTACGACATCTTCTAACGTGTGCAGAATACCAAAATAACAACAATTGCATTCACATCATTACAGAAAAATATAAGAACTATTACGGAGCATCCAACTGCTGCGGTGGTCTTTATGCATTCCCCCAAACGTCATTATCCGTACATTTCCACTGCTAGTGTAAGTTTCCATTATTATGTAGTAACATGCAACAAATACAGCAGAATAAAATTTTAACGAAATTACAATATTCACTAAAACAACAAATTACTATTCAGTTCAAAAATAATATACTGTACATTCTGTTATACAAAATGTCATATTTGGATTTAATATAATGCTCAAGGGAAGAATTAAATAACATTTTATATTAACTGCTTTTGCCGCTATTTTTATTAATTATTAATAGATTTAATTTTTGGTTTCAATTAATAAAATAGTTTGATATGCCTGATGTTACAACATTTTGGGCCCGTCTTACCCAGTCTACAAAGTAACACAAATGTTTCTGGTTCTTGTCCGTTTTGAAATCGTAAGTTATTGGTGGCATCTATGATACGTTTTCGTAAATCATCAATAGTATGTATCCACTTCGATGAGATCAGTTCATTTTTTAAATATCCACATAAAACTGTACTAGTGCATTGTAAACAGCTAAATAAGTGGGGCGCTGCAGAGTGGTGGCACTTTCTCGTAATAGTTGTTTATTTCTTTGGTTTATTTGTTTAGGTATCTATTAATATTTTCAAAGATCGCATTTGGAAGCACCTTGTATACGAATTCGAAGTAAACATAAATAAATGGATAGTGTTTATTGAAAAACTTGAACATTAGTATTCATAATAACCACTATCCATGCATAAAAATTTAATAACTTAACAACCGAGTCTGTGTTCTTGTCAAGTTCAACTATATCATGGAAGTACGTGAATATTTAAGCATGTAATTATCTATTTTATTAGAAATGTATTACTTCAGTTGATCAATTTTTTTTTCTAGGTATTATGTCATAGAACAAATTAAGTAAGTTATAAAAAATTGATCATGTGTTTAACATTGCTTTTTAAACCAATAATATTTTACAATCTATTTTGTGTGAAATGTAACTTATGTTAAATTAACTTCCATTCTGCATTACCCATGGAAAACTTCAAAATACTTAAATAATTGTTTGGAAAACTTCCTGGGCATATTTAGTGAAAAGCTATGGTATGCATCATCATCTTTAGATGAGTTTTTAACAGAAATGGGTACTCCTAGAGACTTCAATAAGTTGTACATTTCTTAGGTAGAAAAGGCAGGGGAAAATGTTTTTCTATTCCGAAATAACATACACCGTGGCACAAAAAAGTTGAAGCGATTTAAAAGAATCCTAATGGCCGTTTGTGGCGTCCACTTGGAGATACAGCCAATTGTAATAAAATTTGAATTTCCCATCCCAAGAAACCACCGCATACAAAATTTCATGAATTTAACTCGAAGCAGTCGAGAGTTATTAAAGAAAATGTAATTATTTTTTTTACTTTTGACATCCTGTATATCCTTAACGAAGCGTTTCCAGACCTAAGTCCATAGGAAATTTTTTGCATAAAATTGAATGTAGAGTGACATACTGAAGTATGTATATCTCCTCCTGAAACATCCTGTACTTATAGTTTATTAATAAGTAGATTGTTTATTTCAACAATTTTTTCAATTAAATAAAAAATATATGAGTTACTTTAAAAACATAATTTGTAATTTTCAACCATCCTTAACAAAATAATGCTGCTAAATTTGATAAGGTGTCTCTTATTTCAGCCGCATCACAAGTAAATATGCAAAGAAATGTTAAATATTATCTAAAACAGACTTCAAATAAATTGTCACATTAATCAAACTCAAACTGTCAAATTAATCTTTACTGTGACCTTTGATCTTTAGCATTCGATTTCTTAAAATAAATTGACTGTGGGGGCGGAGCCGATACACTTATACAGTGCTTTCGAGAAGTAACGAATAAATTCATTATTTTTGAAATTGAAAAGTTTTCGAAAAAATCCCCTGGCATGTCGATTTTGTTTTAAAAACTGGCACTTTTTGACATACGACCCACATTTGTGACGTCATCGTTGTTCGATATATGACGTCATCGACAATTTTTTAAATAGCAACCCCCAATTTTGACGATGCAGGAAAAATTATGGTGTTACATAACAAAAATTTCAAGAAAATAATGTTTGAATATTTTAAAATTTAATTTTCACGGTACTGAAAATGATAATGACGATGTATTTCGTGACGAATTCTTGCTTTTGAATCTTCTAAATTAACCGGTCTAGTAACGTATGCTTTGCTTTTTAAGTATCCCCACAAGAAATAATCTAGGGGTGTCAAATCAGGCGATCTGGCTGGCCGCTCAACCTCCCTCTTGGGGCACAGTATTGTGCACAGTATTGTGAAAATTAAATTTTTTAATCTTCAAACATTATTTTCTTGAAATTTTTGTTATGTGACACCATAATTTTTCATGATGTATGTATGTAGAATGACACGCTCTTTCAAATGGCATGGTCAAAATTGGGGATTACAATTTAAAAAAATTGTCGATGACGTCATATCTCGAACAACGGTGACGTCACAAATATGGGTCGTATGTCAAAAAGTGCCTTTTTTAAAAACAAAATCGACGTGCCAGAATTTATTCGTTACACTTCGAAAGAACTGTATATATATTTTCGGCTTCTCGAAGATTCTCCGGTCTTCGAGAATGCATCTGGAACCGATTCGACCACAGCCTAGAATGTTATAGAAAACGTCAAAATGAAGATGTATTATGAACTGAAAAATCTAATGTTTCCATGGGCCATTACTTACGTACCACTCTAGCTATACAAAAATGTCTAATTTGCAGTATGGAAAATACAACGGATACATACAAATTTAGTATATTTTATATTGAGTGACCCTTGACTTGACAAATGCCTTCGTTCACAACGTTTTCCAGTATACTCGCGGAGAGAATTGGCGATCATTATGAACAATCTAACGATACTGTTCTAAATCTGCAGCACAGTTAGTAACTACATTGGCCAATAAATACCACACGACACTTTTCATTGTGCTTAAAAATGACTTTATTGGCAATCGACATGCAATATCAATTGATATCTGCTAACAATAAGCTACCACTACACGTATGTGTCGCAATTTTTAAACAACTTAACGCTGGAATAATAAGACATAATCTAAATATTTTAATACGTATTAAAATCACTTTATCGTGATTTATTTGACCTTTTCCTTAGAGGAATTAATTAATGTCGGTTATGTTTTCTATGGTTATTAGGAGCCTATAACTCCTATTGTTACATTATTTAATGATAAATAGAATGATAAAAATTCGTTAGATCGTAGATTGACACATTGCGTCAATTCCTTGCAAGGCTATTCTGGAACACGGAAAGGGTCGACCCACTATCAGACTTCAATCTGGGTGCTTCCAATTTAAATTCGACGAAGGAATTATCGAGTGTGATGAGCATGTTTTACAAAATTGCATATTAACGCATTGATCGATAGTGATCATAAAACCCGCATTTCGTTCGCAGATCACAGGTCCGGACTTGCCGACGACCTTAATATTTAAATATACTTTATTTATATTAAAATAAATTTAATCTTATTCATGCCGGCTAATCGAGAGAAACATCACATTCTCATTGTAGTTGTTTCCCATAAAAAATTAGGGAATTATTTCACATGGTTTTTGCTATAAGAATTGTAAATATACACATAGATAATAATATCGGTTTCTCAACATTTGGCGCAATCCATTCGATAACTATCGAGTACATAAATTTATCAGACCGATAACTTTATATTGGTTTCTGAACGCATGCCTTTTTTGTTGATACGTAACAGTTGAATGGATATCTTAATATCTGCAATAATCATAGAGGGAGCTGGCAAATGCACAATTGTTTGCAGAAGCCATTTATGGAAGTAAGACACTTTCAAGAAATAATTGTAGATGGCGCCACTATCGGCTACCTAATGATATTACATCACGTTAACTAAATAAAAATATATACAAACCTGTTGCATAAAAACGAGGTTATTAAAATCTTTTCTGATACTGATAGTAAATTTGTTCTAGTACTAGAGACTTGAATACTATCTCCTATTAAATCTATCAGTAGATTTACAGTTTCTGTCGTTAAGGTCGCCGTATTTCTCGCGGTAAAGTGATCAAATTTGTGATGTTTTTAGGTACTGAAATATTGAAAAATAAAACGCGTAGAACAAAAGTAATATCAAAAATAAAATTACTGATGTTTTGTTTATCCACTTTTACTATTTAAACTCTCTTCAAATAACATAATGACTTTTAAAATGCATTTGTATGACATGACACACATTATTTCGCTATTCTAACCTCACATTTTAACAATTATTTTCACATACTTATAAACAAAAGTGAACAATGTTATATGCAGAAATATGTAAGTTTATGCTATAACAATGTTTGCATCTATAGCTGAATTAAAAAAAAATACGTATTTTGAAAATTTTCAGTACCTAAAAATTTGCTGGATAAATCGCTTTCTGACGTTATACATTGATTTTATTTCGGTACCTTTGAATATTCGCTGGTAGCATGAGATAACATTGTTGTTATTTGCTAAACTCTATATTATTCAGTTCTTAAATGTCTAAAATTACTTGTATTTGTAGAAAACACTATTTCAAGAATACGGCGCCCGTAAACCTCTCTTGAAATTCTGTCGCTATATTTTTCATACTGGTTTTCTCTTTCACGATAACGTCTTGGCCGTTCAAGATATCTGACTATATTTAAATATTCTTCATCTGAAGAGGCAGATGAATCAGAAATTTCCATTGCACAAAGTAATCGTCACGAAAATATAAAAAAAAGTTGGGTTAAGCCTTACAATAAACATGTAAACAAGCAACAGCTAAATCGCTGCGCGCGTGCGTTAATGTTTATTGGACAGATATCTTCCCATTTTTCTTTAGATATCTGTTCGATAACTTATGCAATAGATAAGCATTATCGAATGGTTCAGAAACCGAATTCATGGGATATCTCCAGTTTATGGAATCGATAAGTTTATTTAATAGATATCTACTAGTTGAGAAACCGGCCATTAGGCATGTTTAGAGCATCAGCAAGTTACTACTCGTAAAACAAAACAGTTGCAATGGAACCGTACGTAGTTAGAAGCAACGTCATATTACTACGTTCATTTTGACGGCATAAAAAGAATTCTACTCTAAAGTTATTTACAAATAGTGAAAATAAACATTTGACTAAGTTAAGTTAGGCTCTATCGCATTATTTTGTCATCGGGTCATCTACTCTTGCTCAATGTTGCATTAAGTTCGGGACATCCTGTATTTACAAAAAAAAATACAGTCGTTTTTCCTTACATCTGTTATACCTATGTGTTTACTTGAAACAGTTGAATTGAAGACTACCATGACATCAAGAAAGTGTCAACAAAATGGGAAGTAAATATATGCACTTCACACATTAAAATAATTGATAAAAGAGCCTTCTCCTTTTAGGTCCGGAACAACTCTTATTTTTTTTAACCTGAAAGCTACTTAATTTGCAGATTTCTAGTAATAAAACACTTTCATACAACACGTTTTATGTATATTTTTTCTCAAAGTCAAACAAAAAAAAAAGTACCATAAAGTATTCCTCGGTAAATACATAAAAAAAATAAATATGTAAGCGAGATGCTTTCACAATTCTCTTTCGACGCGTTAATTGCTTTGACAATAATTTAAAAATATTCCGTCTTTAATTTTCCAAAAGAAACGTCATAAATGTTAAAATTACAATGTATAAATAAACTGTTAGACAAACAGATACACGATAGAGGAATTAATCATCGAAACAACAGCATATGGTTATACAAATTTTATTTGCAAAAAATGTTTGCGTTGTATCAAGAAATCTGCTTGTAAACCTAAACCGTTTTACATTTCCTAATTATATGACGCGGTTCTATAAAGTTCTTATTTGTTTAGCTTGTATTAAGTATGTATTAAAGATATTATCTAAAAATCAACACAATGAAACAACAGTAATTAGCTGAAAGTTTCTGCAAATCCCGTATTATTATTTTACAGCTGAGAAACACGTCCCTGAACACACAATGCCAGCCTGTGTGTAGTTCTTTCTTATAGAAACACAAGATAAAGAGGCTAACTGCCTTAAATCCCTTGGGCTAATTACTTCTACGATACACTTTAGGCCCTTAGCTTGTAATACATTTTACAGTTATAAAGACTAAAGCGTCTTTAATCCCTTCTATGAACTACCTTTAAGATGCACTTTAGTCTTTTTTATATAATACTATTTTACACTCATTAAAACAAGTTTTCTACATATTCATATTCAAAAAATAAGATGTTTCTCACAGTTTAAGGACCTTAATCCTTTGTATGAACTACCTTCAAGATCCACTTTAGTCTTTTAGTATATAATACAATCATTAAAAAAGTTTCCTATAGTCGTGTTTTGTAGAGGTCACTTTAATACCTGGTCAGGAAAAAATAAAATGCATCTCACATGATTAAGAACTAAAGAGCCCTTTAATGAACTACCTCTAAGATGCACTCTAGTCTTTTGGTATGTAACACTATTTTACACTCATTAAAAAAAGTTTCCTACATATTTATGAGTTGTAGGATCATTTTTAATACCTGGAAAGCAAAAAATAAGATGCTCATAGTTTTAAAGACTAAAACATATTTAATCCATTCTATGAACTACCTCTAAGATGCACTTTAGTCTCATTTATATAAAAATTGACATAAAAAGTAACTTTCGTTATTTCCTTTGGAAAATTCTATTGTTTTATGAAGACCCTAGGACGGTGCGAATGAGAGGCAGCGCGAGGAAGGCCGAAATAGAAATATTCAAATTTTTGCAGACTTCAAATACGTCACCGTGGAATATAGCCAGATTTCAATACGAACGATTTCACAGTTATGTGATGGTGTAAACACAAAACTTCGATATGGCGCAGACTAGGCTGAGATTTTAATAACCTGTAAAATTTCATTACGAGATTATTTCAGCAGCCAGCGTAAATTTATAACATTGTGAGAAATGCACTCTTAAGGCGGCTATATCTCGACATTAAACCAATAAAGAGTACGATAAGTTTAAGAGAGGTAGAAATTTACAATGTCCGATTTTTATCGCTCATGGATATGAACCACTGAAATGTAATTTTATATTATGATGACTGGAATGCGCTAAAAGCTGCGCAAATGGATTATTCATGATCAGCGCCATATTTTGTTTTGTGCCTCTAGCAATGGCGGACCAGTAGGGGCTTAGCTGGTTGTGAATTGAAATGAAATTGAATTCTGGATATGGAGAATTATTTCATGCTATATGCTGGTTAATTTTACAGTCCCTTATAAAACATGACATGTTCCATCAATAACACCCACAAAAATACACAAAGAATAACACTAACGAAATACAAGATAAAAGAAGAAACCACACTGTACGCCAATGACGTGTTTACAAACAAAATAATGGGAAATTAAGAACACAATTCATATCGTACGTGCAAATGGTTGTGTCTCTCGTACCCACGTACATAACCAATGAAGTATGTCTTTGATGAGTTTGATGTGCCTCCTTTTGTCTGCTCCTAGGGTTGGTATCTTCATTTGGATGCGCAAATGGACCAAACGCATTCCATATCGTACATTTCAGTGATATGAACGTGTATCGTCCTTACTTATTTGTACCGGCCTTATTTACAAATAAAACTTGAAATGTTCGGAATTCTGTTCAAGGCAGTCAGACAATACTTTTGAACATTAAACCAATAAAAAGTATTAAGTATTTTAAGAGGTAGAAATTTACAATGTTCGGTTTTTGTCGCTCAGGAATATGAGCGTGTGTCAGCCTTACTTTTTGTACCGGTCTTTTTTTACAAATAAAATTTGAAAATCTCAGAATTCTGTTCAAGGGCAGTCAACGAATACTTTTAAACATTAAACCAATAAAAATGCGGTAAGCTTACGAGGTAGAAATTTATAATGTTTAATTTTTGTCGCTCAAGGATTATGAACTTGTATCGGCCTTACTTTTTTGTACCGGCCTTATTTACAAATAAAACTTGAAATATTCAGAATTCTGTTCAAGGGCAGTCAGACAATACTTTTGAATACTTTTGAACATTAAACCAATAAAAAGTGCGGTAATTTTAAGAGGTAGAAATTTATAATGTTTAATTTTTGTCGCTCAAGGATTATGGTCTTTTTCACAAATAAAATGTCAAGTTTTCATAATTCTATTTAAGGACAGTCAGATAATATTTTTGAACATTAAACCAATAAAAAATGCGGTAAGTTTAAGACATAGAAATTTATAATGTTTAATTTTTATCGTACAGGGTTTTAAAAATTTAGGCATTAAGTTGTAAAGCTTATCCCGCCCTTGGTAAACTAAAAAAACTAAATATGTTTCAAGGACACTATTTTAAGCGCCTTACTAGTGTCCATTATTTATGAAATTACATTATATCTCCGTAGAGAGGGCCTGTAGCAAAAAAAATGTATAAGAACTTGTCATCTTATTTTTTCATATTCTATCTGCACCCGAGAGATTTCCCACATTTTCCCAGACACCCTGTAAAGAACTGGGTAAAAATTCTAGTCATTATTACTGAACCCTGTGGAATCCCTTCTCATGTCATTGATGGAGAAGCTCAAAGAGAATAAATCCTTGTTGCAAGAATGTGTTCTACGAATGGGTTTTCATCAGGGTTGTTCAATGTTGTACAATAGTACAAAACACTGTACTATTGATTGTTAGGTTGTACGTTGTACCGACTTTCGCAAAATTGAGTAAAAATTGTACAATTGATAGTGCCGGTACTGACAATGTGTTAATATGCATGCAAGCTATATTCAGCTAGAATTATTTGAAAGAAGAAGAAGTAGAAAGTAGTAGTACGAGTGTTCTGTGGTTTCTCTATATATTCTATGACACACTTGGTTGCAGGTTAGAGGACATAACCTCTACAAGTTAAAGATAAAAAAATATATAGAAGGTGGTTCTTTAGGGTGGGCACCGCTTAAAGATATTTTGAATTACAATCAAATAACTATAGATAATATTACTTTCATATAATGTACCTATGTACTACATCAAATGCTGATTGAAATCTATGGCTTTTTATTAAAATTAACTACTCCATGTTATGTTAACATGTATAAAAATAATTATATTATGAATTGTATTGTGGCTAAATAGCATAAACAACAAAATATGAGCAGTATACTATAATTACTTAGGAAATTTAATTTTTTTAAAGTTGTACTTTGGCGCCAAAAGTTGTACATTTTAGCCAACATGTGGTGTACAAAATGAAATGGACCTAAAACAACAGTGGTTTTCATACGGATCGCAATATACCTTCTGAAGTGTTTGATCTTGTTAGACAGACCACCGTGCGAGCTTTGGACGAATTGGTAGAAAAAATCGGGTTTAAAGAATTTGTTTATGGTAATGTGGAAAACCTGTATTGCAGTCGGGCGTTTTTAAACGTGATTTATGGAATTTGTTCGTCTGAGGTGTTAAATATTGAAAACTCGGTAGCAGAATCGATTTAAATGCTAATATTAATATCTTCTTGCGCCAAACAGCTTAGAAAAAGCGCGTGAAAGAATGGTAGGCACATTATGCCGTTTTAAACGTTTTCGATAAATAAACATGCAAGTATATACGTAGGCTTTAAGTAAGCAGGTCACAAGCGTTAGAAATTGTGTGTGTATATAGGATGTAATAAAACGTTTTTAATGAAATAAGTTTTCATTCCGTTTGGCCACACCCTAATATAACTAAAGAACAATACTTACGAATACTAATAAATATTTATAAGCGCAAACGCGACATTAAAAATTCTTAATTGCCTCCGCTAACTAACTATATTATTATTGAATATGGAAAATTGACACAAATGACACCACTTCATTAACCAGTTGCCATAGGTGATAGTAAACAATTGAATATTAACATGGCCAACTAATAAAAATGTGGGTTACTTACATGCGTGACGCGACCAGGTAGGATCACTTTCATATCTCCTCTTAGACATTCCGCATTATCTCCAACATGGTCTAAAAATTTTTACCGCTTCATCAGCGCTGAAATTTGCTTGAAGAAATTATGCCATATACTTTATGAAGAGTACTGTATAAGTATACTCATTGTGTGCCTAAGCTGAATTTCTAGTCGCGTGGATTGAGGTCTTTTGCGTTTGGTGGTCATTCCTCTAACAATTTCGTTTCTATAAAGTTTTCTGCGAACAATTTTATTATATGAGAACAGTGTTTCTTTTTTTATTGCATACTTTTTGTTACCAGTTCTTCTACTTGAAGCTAATTATAAAATTTTTATTATACTTCCATTAAATGAAGTTATATATAACTAACTGATACCAAATGTCTAGATGTGTCAAAAAATTAGTATCCTTTTGTATGACTTCAATAAATGAGTTAAGGCATCAAGTTTTAGTAGAACCAACTGCACCATTTGGTGAAGAACAGAACGAAAAAAGTTTTTTGTTTAAAATGGAGCTATGATGACCATTTGTCTCTTCTGAAGATAATTTGTCATCATCCTGTATTGCTTTTTTGATCTTGTCTTGGTCTCAGAAGACAAGACTTACAGCAGAAATTGCAAGAACCATTTAACACATGTCCACTCATGTCAATCTGGAGATTGGTCAAGTATGGAGGATTGTACCCAGTCGACCATAGCACGACATTTGCATTACATGAAGAAAGTTCAGAAATTAGGTATATGTTTTGCGAGAAAAGACATTTAGTGTGTCTACATCTATGCTTCCTTCTTGGTCGACATCAACCGTATTTGTCCTAGATTGTTATTAATGAAGAAAAATTGTGCATTTATGTTAGTGTTAAGAACAGAAAAAATGTCTTAGCTCTAATAGAAGCGCAACTCCTCGAGTAAAAGCTAATCCATTCACATAAGCTAGTAACATGGATCTGATGTTAAGAAAAAACCTCATACTATGAATTTCTTTCGAGGAATGTATATGCTAAGATTTATTTCCGACAACTTCGTTATCCTGAAACGAAAAGACCAGAAAGACACCATTGAATGATAGTGCCAATATCAGAAAAATGGATATTCAGGAGCTCTTTTGGGAGATTATTTACATTCTTCTTGCTCCATCAAATTTCTTTCTTCCGTCCTCTGTCAAGCAATCTTCTCTTTTGCCTTGATGAATTCTCCATTGCAAACCCAAATTTCTCCAGATCAGAACAATGGAAGAGATTACATTCTCATTGGTTCATGTATGAGAAATAATCTAAAAATTATAATTTTTTTGAAAGAACTATTCTTGAAATACAGAAACAATTTAGCTATTTCATCCTGGTTGAAGTAATAGTGGAATGTATAGAGGTTTTGAGGCTGATGGTGCTTAGTATTTAATTTCATGTCGCAACTACAGAACCTAGCCCGAGAACAACAAGATAACCAGCTACGGCTAAGAATCCGCACTTTAATTCTGTTACTGGTAGCGACCAGTTATCTAGATTACGGTATAATAAAGCGCAAAATCACTATAGATCAAATAGTGGAAGGTATTTAAATGTTTAATGATTTCAATGTCAGCTATGTTTTTTTATTATTGGTATTTTCATGAATTATTTTGTGGATTTATTTGAGATTATTATTAAAAATTGGTTAAGGAAGACAATGTTCAATAAATACCAATTATTTACATTTTGAATAGGTTTTTTTTTAACTGCGTTTGATTTTTCTACAATTATTAACATCCGACTATTATTGAACATGATGCGTTTCGCTAACTCGGTGGGCATCATCAGAAATGTATTAATTGATTTCTATATGTTTTCTTCGCCATTTTACACAAATATTCTCTTGTTTTTTAATATACAGAAATATATATATTTTTTTTATTTTCAGGCATGAACGGTCCTTTATGTTGTCGACTATGGCTACTGTCACTTCTGGCATCATATCTCCAAATTCATACGGCCTGAACTCAGGTAAATAACAATTTTAATACCGCGAAATATCGTTGAACTGGTTCTGATAGTAAACTACACTCGTAGATGTAAAATATGTGCGAAATATTTATATTTTTACGAAGGTGAATCCCGCCTTTGCAGAAACTTTCCGCACAAAACCTCAGACATGCTAAAATCGCCCTCGGCCATATCCATATGACGGACAAAAACAAAATATTTCCCAAATATCTGGCATTTGTGGTTCCGAGAAGTAAAAATTTAATTGTGGACAGTCTGCTTCCCAAATTCTTGCAAGTTTTTATTAAATTTTGTTAAAACCACGCACGTCCTTGCCGCCGTATTCATTTGCAGAAATATTTAGACAAAAACTATACCAGACTCAAGTGAATTTTTGACAGTTCAAAAAAAGGCGGGTGATGCGCGCTCCCAGTCGTCTCGCTGCCTACCACCGATGTTTATACACAATTTTTGCCGTAGAACGTGATTAATTTAGACAAATAAATATCTAGTTTACGCGAAAGACTATTAGCATAATGGTATTTCCCAATATATTTATACAAACATCCAAGTATGTACAAGGCGGGCAAATTTCGATGTTTCTATAGGCATTCGTTAAATATTGGAGATTGAAAAATGAACCCCCCACTCTCGATCTCTTTTTTTAAGAGAAAATTAATGGTCAAAGCTAAAATGGCCGATCGTCTTTTGTTTTCAAGTCATAAAAATAATACGTTCTTCAGGCTTCTTGAGTAGTCCAGTGGAGTGCCTAATTTTTTGTAACTTTATTAATTTTTGAGTTTTAACCTAATGTGGTGTTATTTTTAAATACATACCATAGGTGGCCATTGGCCAGTTGAAATCGTTATTTTCTCTTTCCATTGATTTTGGGTTTGACCATTAATTTTCTCTTAAAAAAAAATATATCGAGAGTGGAGGGGTAATTTTTTTCTTTCACCCATGGCTAACCAGCCTATAAAACATAGAAATTGGCCCACTCTGTATAACATTGCTAGTTTTAATAGTATTTAAATAATTACTTCTAAGACTGGATTATTCTCTGTAAAAAAATATGAATTGTACAAATTCATATTCAAAGAATAAATAAAAATTTTGTAATTCCCAGGAGGAAAAAAAATTATTATCTGAAAAGGAAAAATCTGTTATAGTAATTGATATTTTGCTGATCTTCATTTGTTTATAATTGCGTAATGGGAAAAACCTTAATTTATTTCAAATAGGTAAATATATTTATGAGGTGTTATAATAACAGGTTGATCCGTTTTTTATATCTCACCATTTTCATCTCGGAAATCGTATATATAGAGTAGCTCAAATTAGAAAAACTTGCACCTTTCAAGGTCAAGGTCGTTAAAATAAAGTGAATATAGCAGTTTTCAAAAATGCCATATAGCGTCATTATTTCTCAATAGGAAAAACTGAAATTTGGTACAGAGGGATAAGAATATACGAGGAACAAATTTCCGTCTTCATTTACATCCTTAAAATATTTAAATACCCAGTATATTTTCAAGTCGAGAATACCGAATAAACAGGAACAAATGGCAACAAAAAATGCTTGAACCAGCAAATTTACGAATACATATATTTTTTTTAAATTTACCCGTAGATGTAAATATACTTACAAGACAAGCTTAATATGTATGTATGTGAAAAAATGCAAAAAGTTATTAATTTAATAGAGGAAACAAAATCTTAATTTATCCAAAAAATTGTTTTAGTAAGTAAAGTAAATCAGTTCCTAGGAAGATATATGATTTTAATTTCATAAATTATTCTTAAAATGCTTCAGTAAGTGAAGTGAGTTTATTTAAGACAGTTGCTAATGTTTTAAGAAACATTTTTTTTTTGGATTATGTTACTATTTTTGTACAGAATTTTGTATAAATTAGTACAGTTGTTCAAATTAAGTGTAATATATTCAGATTGGATCACTTTAGAGTAAATACCGGCAAATGCCGATGTAAAGCAAATATTATGAAATATTTTGACGAAATACTCCTAAAGTTCAGATATTTTTAGCTCGGTACTGTTATTGTTTGCTTATAATTTTAACGAAATTCAGATACTGGCATAAATTATACCTTCTAATGTGAGCGTTAACCAAATGTTGTTTTACTAGAAATTACCTGCTATTTTCTAAAATATTTATATAGTAATTATATCCACATACGGTAAATCATGGACATTTTAATTTTGTAAACAAATCCGTTGCGTAAAATTGTTTAAACTGAATTAAAATACTTAAAACGTGCCTTCTGGACCGTTATCGAGAGCTCCTTGTTTACCCTTTCATTATTTTTTAACATACTTAACGATTTGAACTGTCCACACCGGTAAGAATGCTTTAGGATAACTAGAAACCATAAAATGTCCATTCTTCTACTAGTGAAAATATATATTTGTACTGAATTCTAACTTTCATTTCATGTGGTATAGTCTTTACAAAGTTATTTGGTAAGACCAATGGTCTTCGCCGCGGCAAACTCTTGACGAGAATAAGTTACGCTTCCAGTGGTCGACTCTAACTGCACAGCAGCAGTATGAACACGTGTTTGAATTCGGCAGTTGGCTGCAGTGCGTATTAGGAGCCAAATCTACATATCTTTCTTGGTAAGACGTGGTTTGACACATAAGATCAAATATGAAAAGAGTAATTTAAAAACCGTGTTTAAAATGGAATGACCCTACGACTATTCTCCTGCCCTGAAAAAAATTACACATATTTCCCTATAGATTTTTGCTGATTTACATTTCATATAAGTTACAGAATTTTTGCAGTCTACATCAAATGTCATTGACCAAGTTTATTTGCAGATTTGATATACATTCTAGAAGTAGTACCATCAATTAATAAATATAAGCAGGCATCATCTAGTATTAAAAAATTTAATACATGTATCTTAT
The DNA here is from genome assembly GCA_037114965.1 of Monochamus alternatus. NCBI lineage: Eukaryota > Metazoa > Arthropoda > Insecta > Coleoptera > Cerambycidae > Monochamus > Monochamus alternatus. The sequence continues at coordinate 10,772,620 of CM073434.1, read as the reverse complement.
AGGTACTATTCATCAAATTATAGATGAGATAAAAAATATTGCAAAGATTTAAACCCTTTCTGATGGTGTACGCCTATGGATCCAGACAAATCTGTCTGCCGATAGACCAACTAACATTGGAAAGATTAGACTTTTCTTTAAGGGCGCCATATTTTTGTAGTAGTGTTTTCTGCAAATACAAGTAATTTTAGACTTTTAAGAACTCAATAATATAGAGTTTAGGAAATAAGAGGAACGTTGTTTCATGCCTTCTGTGAATATTCAAAGGTACCGAAATAAAACGAATATGTAATGACAGAAAGTGGTCTAACCCACAAGTTTTTAGGTACAGAAATTTTTCAAAACACGAATTTTTTTAAGTTCAACTGTAGATGTAAATCTTGTTATAACATAAACTTACATGGTTCTGCATATAATTTTATTTTTGATATTACTTTTGCTCTACCTGTTTTATTTTTCGAGATTTCTGTACCTATAAATCACCATAAATTTGATCACTTTACAGCCAGAAATAAGGGTACATAGACGAGAAGGATTATTTGATATACTCGCGTCAAGAATTCAGACGTCTTACGTCACGGCTGACGTTACACATTTGTTTTTATTGTCAACGTAATTTTCGATATTTGGTCGCGTTAAAAACATCATTTTTTGCCATTTAGTGCAATATACAGTATACGCCAACAGTATGGAATAAATTCAATAAAAACGAAACATTTATTTTTTGGGAAAAATCCTCGAACAGGTCGATTTTTAATTTAAAAAATACATATTTTAGCGTAAAATCCGATTTTCAAATGTCATTTGTTTTCGAGTTATGACGTCATCGATTTTTTTTTTAATGGCAACACCATATTTTTTTCCTTGATTCTGAAAGATCGTTTAATTCTCTATCAGACAGTACTAAAATTTTGCCCTCTTACATAGGAAAGTTTTCGAGTAAATGACGATTGAATGTTAGAAAATCGATGACGTCATTACTCGAAAACAAATGACATTTGAAAATCGCATTTTACGCTAAAATATGTATTTTTTAAATTAAAAATCGACCTGTTCGAGAATTTTTCCCAAAAAATAATTGTTTCGTTTTTATTGAATTTATTCCATACTTTTGGCGCATACTGTATAATGCAAACTTTTAGTGTAGTATATAGTTTTATTATTACTATCAGTTGCAGTTTCTTGAATATTTTGATGAAAATATAATGAATTATTCGAATGAATGTCGCTAATATATTTCTTCTTGAGGAAACAAACAATATATTAACCTTAACCAACTATGACTGGTTAGTCATTTTTTCCTGTAAATCTGACTCTGAAGCGCCCTCTCTTGTTCCAGATGCTATCAAAATGGCAACGGAAAACGTCGACGACTACTCTCGTTACCACGCCTCGGAACCCTTCGACTCGAACGTGAACTCCAGCGACTCAGATCAGGACAACTACGTGGCTTCACCAAAGAACGAACTGCCGAAGAGGAACAAACGCAAAAACTTCAAACCCCGCTGCTCGAACGTCGCCTACTCGGACAACGAGTACTCCTATAACAACGAGGCGTTGAATTTGAGCGAGTACAGCGAGAACAACAACGTCAACAACAACGTGCGGCGGAGGAAGACTTTGGCCACGCGGAAGGTCGTGGTGGATCCCAGATTCAGTCCCATGGACCTGAGCAAGAACAACGAGAGCGACTCCAACAGCGACTCGGAGTTCAATGAGAATTTCGGGAACTCGGAGAATGATGACAACGATAATGACAACAGCAACAGCGAGAATGACTCAAAGATACCTCAGAGTTTCTCGATTCACAACCTGTCCAAGCCGCACGTTTCGGATTTTTCGCAGGCGCCTCAGAATCTGAGTCAGGATCAAGTGAGCGAGATGAGGCAGTACGCCATGAACACCATGAGGGAGCTGCTGGGGATCTATGGTCTGACGTCGGAGGTGGCTGAGAGCATATCGAGACAGCTGCCAATGGCTGCGTTCGCCACTGGTAAGTTCTTCAACTGTTTTTAGAGTAGTTGAGCAATAATGTTCCATTTGGCCTTCAATATTGAAGCATTCTTTTAGCCATATGTAGAAATTAGTCAATGCTAGTACCAAGGATTAAATAGAAAATTCCGGTAACTAAAGTTGGTAATTTTTTTATTTAATGATATATGGTGGATATAGCTGCAAAATTCAACAATTTGTTTCCATACACTGATTGATTTTCTAGTGTTATCTGGTATTAGGTTTTGAATTTCTTGTCTAATAACTACCTTAACAAAAGTTTTTATTGCTCTTACTAAGTTTTGATGCTAGTATGACTAGTTCTATAACAGTACCAACAAATATATCTTTTTTACATAACTAGTTGCTTTGCTATTACTATATCAACATAACTTGGCTTGCAAAAGCCGAATTCCATAAAACAACTACTCTGCGGACTAATATCTCCAGCAGCATTGAAATACACCTGAAAAACCTATAGCAAACAGGCACGGTTAGTCGCCAGCGGTGTCACCATACATATACCGGTATCGACCTTGTTAGCTCTTATCAATATACCGGCATACTACTTGTGGCTCATTGCTGTGAGTTTTTCAGGTGTAATACAATGATGGCGATACAGGTCGGGGTTTTCAATAGTACCTACACATTATCTATTTCGTCTTGAAACTTTTGCTTCATACTTAAAATTAGCTAATTGGTACAGAATCGATTGAACCACTTTTTGATCATATTTTAAAATTTAGGGCCATATTATTTTAATACATTGTATGTAATAAATGTAATACTTTTACATTAAAGTTCAAAATACCAAAACTGCTGTCAATTTTGTTGGTTGAAGAGTCTTACTATGTCATATCCTCAGACTGTGTAAATACGTGCCGCCTTGCTGTTAAAGATGCAATTTTACTCGAACCAATAATCGATTCAAAAAACAATACTCTCGCGTGTTATTGCTTATGCCTTATATGGAATTGTATATCCAAGAATATTTATTATGGTTTTTTATTACCTTGTCCATTTTCCGACAATTGCATTTTTATTGGAAATATTGGAACCCTTTTGCTGATCGTACGAAACTGGAAATCTTAATCTTAAGTGAAAATAAGTGTTTATCAACAATGCAAAACCAGCAAAAAGGTGTAGATTATACGTAATAAATGTGTGCTTGGTTGCAGTATTATAGATAACGATGCCAGTTCGTTTCAAAGCGAAGTCTTAAAGACGTAATATCTAGACATTTCGCACTTAAATACTCAACCCATTATTTAGTTGTAAATAATAATGATTTTAAATAGTAGCTTCTATATTTTTTATTTCGATTTTTATGTCAATGCCCCGAATTTCTACACTGTAAACTATAACAGAAATAAAAACATTTCATTTGGTGCTCAATCAAATGTTTGTTTGTTTTAAATTTTTACTGATTTTTGGTGGCATTTTTTTATTGCCACGTTTTCTTTTTTGCAAAATGGTATAATTACTTTTTGAGTCGGACGTTTCGATTCTTTAGGCCCATCATCAACTAAATAGGTGCGAACCAAGAAGTTCTATTTTAAATTTAGAAAGAATTCGCTTTGATAAAAACAGACATATAACATGTGCTATGTTATTGAACGTCAGGCCATAAAATTGCAAATAAAAAAAACTAATAAATTTAAGGAGTATGTGAAACAAAACATGCGTTAAACCATCATATTGCCATATCTTCCTAACCATTTCTATATAACTATTATTCAAATATTCTATAATTTGTCTTACATTAAGTAGTGGAGCTGCATCTTGCTGCCATATCATCCCGTCGGCCTATCAAATTGGGTAGTAAAATCATTTATTTCGTGACCCAAAAGATCTAACAACTTTGGACGTTTATTTTTCCTGGCGACATCATACGATGGCCGACGAATAGTCCAGACTTGACACCACCGGACAGATTTTTGTGGGCCTATTTAAAGAATAGTGTTTTAAATAAACCAATCACTATTTTAGAAATTTAAGATAGAATACAAGAAGCTTTAGATTGCATAAACCAACACCCAAAAATGATTCGCATAGAAAAGCAAGGAAGTGTGTTTGAACAATTTTTATAAACTATTGACTTCGAATATAGTTTTGTGTTCTTGCTTGAACGGTCATTTTAAACAGTTATAAAACAATTCACGGTGTGTTTGTTTAGGAGTACTTGTGATTACTATGTAGAAACAACTGACATAGTAAGTGTGCGACATTGTCATATTCAGGACACCCTGTATAACAATGGATTTGGGTACATACATGAAATATTTTCCAGTTCAGAACTGTCTCATTTTCAGTATTCAATGCAACAATGCGATTGATTGATCTGACCGATATCTTACAAGGCTGGGTTCACTACGTTTTCATTTTTCCGTGCCGTGGTCAAGTTCAAAGCGCCATTTTCCTTTATTAAAGCATGATAAGTAAAAATGTTAAGGTGTGGTCGACTATTACTGGACTTCTGTTTGCTTCAGTGTTCGCCTTGCTACCACTTTAAAATCTGCTAGAAATCAAATAGCAAACAGTCGGAAATGCGAACACATAAACGTTAACAATAATTTAACCTCGAAATATAGTTTTTTCAATTCTGTGGTTCGTGTAAATATCTGAGAAGTGATTTGAATTTAGTAGATCTTGAAATATTTAATGGTAACTACCAGTGGCAGATCTAGATCTTTTTCTATGCCTATTATTTTTACGTACCGTTCAGAAACACATATTCTTTAATAAAACATGTTGCTCAAGCGGAGCGTAATGCCCATTTCAACACATCTCTCATAAATATCTGTTTAATTGAATTAAACAATGTTGACGATATGAATAATTCAATTCGCCTACGCAAAAATTTGTTTTCCCAACCTTTTTATTTCGAATTTCGTGCTATAAACAAGTTAAAAGCTGCACCAGTCACAATTATTCCTGCCAAGTTACGTTTGTAACATATTTTCGTCGTTTCACATCATTCCGAATATCAGCAGGGCGTTATTTGATAGAAGCGCATCGGAAACAAACGACTGTGATGATGCCAATTGTTTCCAAGTGGCTGCTAGATCCGACCTCTTTGTTTTTCCTCCCTTTCCCACGGTCAAAAATACCGAAAATCTGCCTGGGCCGTAGATTAATTTTTGCGAGATCTTAACCGATCCTTCTAATCCTTTTAAAGCCGAGCTTTTTGTACTGCTCGGGTTTTTTTATGAGGTGAAGTGGTACAGGCAGGAAGCTGCTGCGGGGTCAATATTATGTAAAGGTTAAACGATTTTTTACGCCTTTTTAAACTTTTTGTTAGGGGGCCAGGTAATACGATAGGGGCTGCTCCCAAAAAAACAGACGTGTGTGCGAATTCTGTTATTGATACGAATTAATAAAATGATGGGTATTTCGGGAAGTATGATATGATATGGCAGTATTTTTATTTCTTTTGTGATGTGACACTGAGATGCAATGGATCGTCTATTACAAGGCATTTGCTCTCTAATGTGAGAATGAAAGTATTTTAAAGCAGTGGCGGTTCGTCGACTTAATAAACGGAAGGATAAATAATACTCCGCGGTGGATTTATTATTTTAAAGTCATGCACAAATTCATTATTAGATAAATAAAAGACATTATTGAAAATTCCCGAAACAGGTTTTTATTTTAATTTACTTTTTTAGATCGTCAAAATTATTTGGCTTAGTGACGTATACTTTGCTTTTTACATAAAAGGAAAAATCTAGCGGTGTTAGATCTAGCTATCTGGCGGGCCATTCCTTAGGTCCTCTTCTGCCAATACAGCGATGAGGAACACGTCAAGTAGCGGCGAACAGCGATGGCATAGTGCGGCGGTACGTCTTATTGTAACCAAATTGTGTCATTGGGCAAATTTGGTTCTTCTTCATCGGGGAATAGTACAACCAAGGAAGGAACAAAATCAAATTGAAGAAAATATAAATATCTTGTTATGCGTTTGACAAAATCGGATCTGCCATCATCATTTCACAAAACTCTGTCCGTCTGTCGCAATCGTCCTCGGACAATTCTTGCACTAAGTGAACCTTATAGGGATGGTACTTGCTTTTGTGAAGAAATCTACCCAATGTGCTTTTACTAAATCAGCTGCTCAGACTCTCATAGTGGAATGCGGGTTTTCATGAAAGGTGAAATGGGCTTGTAATGGCACATCTTCATTTAGTATACTTGGTCGACCAGATCTGGGCAGATCTTTAACGTGATCATAGTTTCAAAACTTTGCTTCAGTTCGGCTTACAGTGGATCGATTTATTGGTGGACGATTCGGATGTGTTTCATTAAACAAAACACAAACTTCCTCATGTGGTCGAGTTCTCTCACCATACCCGATCATCACGAGAATTCCAATCCGGTCCGTTTCACTTGATTCATGTTTTTACAAAACGAAAACACGTTAATTAATTGAAAAATACTTAATACTTTAAGAAAGAATCCGTTAAAATGGATTCACTCGTATAATCTTAGCAAACTGTTTAAAATTGATTGCCTGTAAAAAATGCACGAAAGCAGGAAAGAAATTATGACTTAAATTTTAATATTTGTAAATAATTTGGGTATTATTGCCCATCCTGTAACAATTAGGATCTACTTGTGATACATTTTTGAGCAAACAGCTCAGCTATGGTAATCCGGAAGTTGGAAAACAAATGTGGTGTTCCATTTAAAAAAAAAATGTGACCACGTCATTACTCGGAGGTAGGTCATCCTGTATATTAAGTTATTATTTGAAAAAAGTAAATTAAAATCAAAAATCGACCTGTTTCGGGAATGTTCAATAATGTATTTTATTTACCTAATAATGAATTTGTACATGGCTTTAGGGACGCACTGTATAATAATATGCTATGCCACGGCAAAAAAATATTTAGGCGGGATGGATGCCATTAAAATTAATTATTTATTTCAAGAATTCAAAGTCTGTTAAATGCTTAAAGAAGTGGAGGATATTTGTTCTTTCAACGAAGCCTGTATGTAAAATATGCCTTTTATAACGAATAATTCTGTAATTCTATACAATTTAAATAATTCTACGTCAGAATCAAGTTGTTGTACATATGTTTTAAAACCTAGTCTTATTTCATTGCCTTTTTTCCCGGCAGTTAATCACACATTTCTCGAGTTCTCATATTAAACTTTTAAGTAAACATCTTTGGAATATTTCTCTGGATTTCAAGCTGCCTCCCGGTCTGTTTTCGATCAGAGAGCCACTTGAAAAATTTTAAATATAATTAATAAACACTCGAGAGCGTTGCGAGGTCTGGCTCTGGAAGAGTGTGAACCACGATTATCTCAAATGTACACTTAAATAACGCATATCGAAACGAGAATCTAACCGTGGAATGCTGAATTATCTCCTTAAAGTCTTAAAGAGTGCACGTATGTGCGGATAATACTCCGTCCGTGAAATATTTTACGGAATTCTTGGTGCATAATTATTTGTTCTTAAATTATTTATGAGATTTTATCCCGAATAAAATCAAATTCTTTCGCGTTAAAATCCGGTTTCTGTAATCTCCTAGCTGGTATGTTTTAGGCAGTGATTGTCAGGTTTTTTAACAGCCTCCATTTGTCTACCGAAATTACAGTTGATTTGTTTGGGCTGATTTACGAGAAAAATGCCTGGATTCAATAAAAAACGTGTTATTGCGAGATACGTGGATATCTCCAGATTACTGTTTTAATATATTATAAAAGATAAATAAGTGATTAGCCCATAATTTACTGGGGAATGAGCGATCGGAGCAGTTGTGTTTATCGGGTTTGATTTATTTGACCAACAAACTGACAAAAAGGTGTTTTATTTCGTTTAATCAAAAATAGTTTTTCTGTTTCAATTTCCTGCGCTGAGATTCTGTTTCCATATGTATAAATTGTACAGTATACATTTTTTTCCGGAAGCACGGAACCTTATACAGAGTGTTTTTAAATGAAACAGCAGAACTGAGACCACAGATTCCTTAGGTGAAAATAAATCGATTTAAGGGCGCCGTATGCTTGAGATAGTGTTTTCTACAAATACAAGTAATTTTAGACATTGTCTGAAGCTATTTATTTGTGGCATAATTTTAGTTTTTCTTTAGTTTTATTGGGTTTTTGCCACACTTCTGAAAAATAATAAAAATTAATTAAATAAGCCCTTGCGCCAAACGGAACAGTCTAGGGTTATTTTTGAAACTAAGTTTGCCTAACCAAAAAATCTCACACTGAAAAAAGCAGATAAGTAAAAAATAACAAAAATCACATCACTATCGCGCACCCGTATTATTGACGTTTCGAAAAACTCTCTGTTTTCGTTTTCAAAATAGTAGTAAAAATATTAAACGTATGTCAAGTTTGACAGTTTAAAATTTTAGACATTTAGGAACTGAATAACATAAAGTTTAGCAAATAACAAGAATGTTATCTCATGCCACCTGCAAATATTCAAAGGTACCGAAGTAAAATCAATATACAGGGTGTTCCATAATGATGGTCAAATATTTTACCACTGTATTCTACAAGCCATTTCAGGGGGGATCTTCATATGAAATTTTTTAATTTGGATCTTTCCTGTTGAGATATTTAAGTCCCAAAATGGCGGGAAAAAACTTTGATCTATAGATAAAAATTTGCTGGATAGATCGCTTTCTGACATTATACAGGGTGTTCCAGAATGATGGTCAAATATTTTACCACTGTGTTCCACAAGCCATTTCATGGGAAGATCTTAATATGAACTTTTTCAATTTGGGTTCTTCCTGTTGAGATATTCGAGTCCAAAAATGGCGGAAACAAATAGTTTTTTTATTTTTACTTGAAAACGGTTACACTTAGAAATTTCAATTTTTGTTCACATTATCAGCTAGTCAAAAGCTATTTTGTGGTAGTATCTATTCCTTGGCTCATGTTTCTGGAGGGCGGAAATAAGCAACCCCTAGATTTATTCCATCCAGAACTTTTTCCTGCAATATCCGATTTCAACAAAACTTTTTTTAAATACTGCACCTAGTTTTACTACTTTTATCCCTCTTGTAATTTTGTCATACAACCAATAGTTTGCGCGGAAAAAATATAAATAGTTTTCCTTAGTCTAAACATCTTTTCGTCACCGGTTACTGATAACCCCAGCAGGCGGTTCCTATGTTGATGTTTCTCTGTTGCCTTGTCAAACAAATCGCCATTAGGTCTATAATTGACAAGTTTTTGCAAATATTTCTAAACAAAAGTATTTTATAACTGTTGCCAATCCTGCCGTATATATATTCCGTCAATTTATTCGCTAATATTTGTACGGAAGAGTCAGTTGTTTACAAATATTTGCAAAGGCTGTCAAGACTGATTTGTTAGACAAGACAACAAAGAAACATTAACATAGCAACCGCCTAGTGCGGTTATCAGTAACCAGTGACGAAAGATGTTTAGATTAAGAAAAACTATTTTTATTTTTTCGCGCGTAAACTGTTGGTTGTATGAAAAAATTACGAGAGGGAAAAAAGTAGTAAAATTAGGTGTAGTATTAAAAAAAAAGTTTTGTTGAAATCTGCTATTGTAGGATAAAGTTCTGAAAGAAATAAATATAGGGGTTGCTTATTCCCGCCCTCCAGAAACATGAGCCAAGGAATAGGCACCACCGCAAAATAGCTTTTGACTAGCTGATAATGTGTACCAAAATTGAAATTTCTAAGTGTAACCGTTTTCAAGGAAAAATAAAAAAACTATTTGTTTCCACCATTTTTGGACTCGAATATCTCAACAGGAAGGACCCAAATTGAAAAAGTTCATATGAAGATCCTCCCCTGAAATGGCTTGTGGAACACAGTGGTAAAATATTTGACCATCATTCTGGAACACCCTGTATAATGTCAGAAAGCGATCTATCCAGCAAATTTTTAGGTACTGAAATTTTTCAAAATACGTATTTTTTTAAATTCAACAATAGATCAAAGTTATTATATTATTTGAGGAGAGTTTAAATAGTAAAAGTGGATAAACTAAACATTAGTAATTTTATTTTTTAAATTACATTTGCTCTACGTGTTTTATTTTTAGAAATTTCAATATCTAAAAAACACCACAAATTTGATCATTTTACGGTGGGAAATACGGCAACCTTAACCTAACGAGAAATTCAATTTTTTTTTTTAATTTTGTCATCACTAGTAGAAGGCGCATACCACATCTTGTTTCTTTTAAATGCCAGAACTTTTTTGCTGCTTAGTGTATCCATCTGACTATTGAAAGAACCGATCGTGCTACGGTTATAATTGAAAAAGATATACCTTGTTGAAGTCGTTAGGAGTAGCAGTTTTCAAAATAATCCTATTTGAAATATTCAGTGCACTGAAAACTGTTATCGTTTTAGTTAAAGTGCCTTTTCTACTGAAAATACAGCAAAATATTACTTCTTGAAATTTTGCACGTCGCCATAATTTACCATTCTGAACAACTTTTTCAAGTAACATTTTGCTGTATCTTCAGTAGAAAAGGCACTTTATCTGAAACGATAACAGTTTTGAATCGGTGCACTGAATATTTCAAATAGCATTATTTCAAAAATTGTTACTCCTAACGACTTCAACAAGGTATACCTTTTTCAGATATAACAGGTAGGAGAATCGATTGTTTCAATAGTCAGATGGATACACTAAGCAGCAAAAAAGTTATGCCATTTAAAATAAACATGCCATAAGTTGCGCCCTCTACTAGTGACGTCGAAATTAGAAACATTTGAATTTCTCGCCCGCAGAAACCCCTGATATACAAATTTTATGTAAATATTTGGATCTTTTAAGGAGTTAATGGTTAAAGGTTAAATCGATTTATTTTCACCTAAGGAATCTGTGGTCTTATTTTTGCTACTTCGTTTAAAAACACCCTTTATAAATTGTACATTATACAATGTTTCCCGGAAAAACGGGACCTTATAAGCAGGTAAATGCAAAATTTAATTTATTTTTAATTCAAGATATGTTGACTTTATTTCTTACCTTTATCAACCATACATTTTGCGACAGAAACTGTAAGATTCATACAATGTCTTTAAATTGAATGCTTTGATTGAAATATGAAGATATTTTTTTAAATTTTTGTAACTTTGTAAACAAATCAGACGTACGTTCAAATAAGAAAAAATGTTTGATATTAACTCAGCTATCATCTGCTAAAGTTTGTCATAGTGTTTGTAAAACACCCTGTATATTTAAATTATCCAAATATACATATAATGTATACTGTTTATAATAAAGTTAACACGCTGTCTAACAGACATTTATTTGTCGATAAAGACAAAATTAAAAATGTTTTATATACGTTTTATTTACATCAGTGTGTTATTATGTTATAATATTTATATTGTATTTCTCAGTCCACGTTCAGTGATTTTGCCAAACAGGATTTTCATTGAATTTAGACAGATATCATGAGGAATCCTTAATCATTGCATAAGTCCAGGATCTAGTTATTACAATTATTAAATCACATTGCAAAGTGCATCCTATTCCATTTTGTCGATTCGGAAATTCCACTTTGGTTCCTGTCCTCGTGCAACAGCTACCAACAGTAACGTTTACTTGGCCCAAACCAGTTATAAAATAAAGTCGTTTAATTTAGAACAAAGAACCTCAATAAATTAGCCTTGCGACGAAAAGAAATAGAGCTGTTGTTTAGTATAAGCGAAAATGTTTAAATAAGATATGTGCCAGAGCCGTGGAAGCATATAAATCTCGGATATTGCGTAATTTTCTTTGAGTTATTACGGTCTGATATGCTATGTTCTGTACCATTGTGATATGATAGAGAATTTATTGATATTGTTGTTTAATGGTACAGTGCGAAACAATATATCTTATAACCGGCGCAACCCAGAAAAATCGATGTAGCAGTTGGAATTTCTTATTTAAAAAATTCACAACTAAAACAGAATATCAGAAATTGGATCGCCGGAATTTTAAAAGATACGAAAATTGCCTTGTAATTTATGAATACTTATTTCCTGAATTTATTTTATTTCTTGACAAATTCTTTCAATTTTATACAACCATAATGTTTCTCAATCTGCCTTGTAATATGTAGACATATTACCAAAAAAAATACTGACAATACAAAAATCAATTATATACTGGGTGATCTACAAGCTTTATGAAAAATTTTGGCAGATGGTAGCTTGGTCAATGTCAAACATTTTTTCTCATAATAATAATACCCAATTACAGGAATAAGTACTACAGAGTAATAAGTAGGCAATAAAAAATACAAACTGAAAACAACTTATCCTAAACAAGACACATGTTTACAAATTGCATTTTTCTACGCTCATGCAAAAAACAAAACTTTATTGAACTATATTTAGTGGAAAAAGTGGTTCTTTATTGCACTGTATTTGCTTGCAGTACAGTATGTATTTTTACAGTAAGTTGTCAACCGATAATATATATTATATTTATGATTTGTGAGTTTTTAATTATACACATTTGAGAAAAACAGGTAATCTGAATCGATTCCTCATACATTTTTTTTTCTATCTAACGTTCAATCATACACGTATCGAGTGCGCATTTGAAATATTCTTGTAAAAAAATTCACACACTTCTTACTAACCCGCAGGGTCTCAAATTACAACCCTTATGCGCCGAATAAAAAAATCGAGACGGCATTAGACAAAGATTAAACCTTCTCCTACCCCACCTCAGATCGTCCGTGTAAGACACAATGGGATGTTACCGAGGCATTAATAAAGGGATAAATTTACCCCTAAACGGGGCAAAAATAATGCGAAGACTTCACCCTAACCGGTGAAAAATTGTGCAATTTACCAAAATGATATTTTAACCCCAAATTTCTCATGGCTATCAGGTAAATAACAACATCATTTAGTAATCCCGCTATCATCTTACAAAGTAGGGGTAAAAACTCACCACCTTACCGGCAACCCTTGAGGGTAAGGGGTGAGGACCCTAAAAAAGCGAGAAACTGGAATTTCACACACTAAAAAATGCTAAGTAAGCTCGAGGCGGTCCACAGTCGATCTGTGAGGTTCTTAACGGATTTCTGTAGGTAACGATTGAGTGTTTCTTTGGGTGACTGGGGGTTTCGACTCTATTTGTGGTAATTGTTCTTAATATGTGGTAAAAGGTGCAGTTTCGGAGAAAGGGAAATTTATACCTAGACATTTATATTACTGTGGAAAGCATATTTTATGTGGTAATGTAGGAACTGCAACAGAAAATAGCTTTAGCTTTTATTATAAATAATAATTAATTTAAAATATGTTATCATTGAATAATTGCCCATTTGGCCAATTGAGGAAAATCTTAATAGTAAAGTTGGCAATTTGTCACCGTAACAAATTTTATATTAAACTATTTATTTTTTGGTGTAAGTATCTAAGCACTGCGCGTAGTGTACAACGTGCTTAAAGTTAAGGTACTTTACGCGAGGTAGTGCAAAAAAGGGTATTTATTAACCTTTTTCCTTCTGCTTCTTTAAGTAAGTATTTAAACAGTTGTGCGTAGTGTACAACGTGCTTAAAGTTAAGGTCCTTTACGCAAAGTAGTGCAAAAAATGGTATTTATTAACCCTCTTTCCTTCTGCTATTTTAATGTAAATATTTAAACAGCTGTGCGTAGTGTACAACGTGCTTAAAGTTAAGGTACTTTACGCGGAGTAGTGCGAAAAGGGGTATTTATTAACCTTTTTCCTTCGGTTACTTAAGTATTTAGACGGCTGTACGTAGTGTACAACGCGCTTAAAGTTAAAGTTACGAACAGTAATGCAAAAAGGGTATTTATTAACTTTTTTAGTAGTGTACAACGTGTATAAAGTTACGCACAGTAGGTTGAAATGGGATATTCATTAACTTTTTGCCAACTACTTTACTTTTTTACTTTACTTACATAAGTAAGTCAAGTTAACAATAACATAATTGTTTTGAGTAGGAATTCTAGAATAGTATTTAACTTTTATCATGGATATTAATTAATTTTAAACAAATTATCACTAGTCGTGATAGATAGATTGACAATTTGTGACGGTAACAAATTAAATAGTGGATAAGGTAACTAGCGTGGTAGCGCAGTGTACAACGTACGTAAAGTTAAGGTACTTTACGCATGCGAATTTATTTGTACTAAGCTTCAATGGACAATAGCCAATTTCTTAATCGACTAGGCCACAAATTATTACACAAAGTTATCTATAATTTTTGACTATCCTTACAAGTTTTCACGTATGTGTTTTACTAAAGCTGTTAATAACATTTTTAACACCACAAAATATGTTCGTAAAGAAATAGTTTATGATGAATTTAGTACAAAACTGTTAGTTGTTTTAAAACAATTTTGTAAATGCTGTTTATGTCCATATAAAACAACAATTAGAGAATTTTACAGCTTGCAGTAGAGGTACTTTTAAAATTATGATAATTTTTTATGTTAAAATTCTACTTAGTCGAGCTGAAATAGTTATTTTGTGACTATGCCTCAAGATAATCACCTATCAAGTTTAATGGATAGACAGATATAGTCTGAATCCTCGGGGCATTATCTAACTGTAAAAAATATAAAGCTTATGTATAGTTTTTGGTATGATTAATTTTAACTTATTTGTTAGAATTGAGGCATGTAAATTGCGTTACATCAAAAAAATTCCTCTTGTTTCGTATAAAAGGAAATGAAGCGGGAGTGGTCGTGGCAATAATTAGGTATACTTCTGTAAAGATGGTTTTTAGATTATTTTTTTTCTTCGTTCGGTATGTACGCAACAGCTTCATAGTTTAACAAGATCGACAAGGTTATTACGGAAATTACCAAGTCAAATTCGGCGATCGCTCTTTAAAAAAATTATTATTCGCCGCATATTTACATATCGTAGGATAATACAGCATTTCTTAAAAATTTTTGAACATCGATCAAAGTGTGTCGCAAGATTCGTCGTATTTGGTGGTTCTAGCGCATTTATTAGATGTAAATTTTATACTTTGGCGTCAAATTTAATCGACTTTTGTTATATTTAAATTCAGTTCTTAACCCATTTCTCCCATATTTCCAAGTAAAATCAATTTCCAAAATTTAAATGAAACAAAGGAATTAACATGGACGGTCTAGACTGGATTTATAAATATTAATACGTTTTACTAAAATTAGAAATAAATATAACTGGATAACAATTCTTTTTCCCAACCTTCATGGGTTTTGACCTGTATTTGCACATTTGCACATTTTTGCATTCAAATGAGTCAAATCCGGTGTAAGCGGGTTTAATAATCGTTCGGTAACATTACCAAAAAAAATATAAAATAATTTATTTGTGGACTAATTCGAATAATGCAAGTGGAAATTTAGTATACACTTTTATCATGGACATTATTAAATTAAAATTAAAATAATTTATTAAATTAACAATAATTGTCCATTTGGCAATTTGGGTAGGCCATGAGAGTGTGACAGTGGTTTAGCAATTTATCACCATGACAAATTAAAACATAACCAGTTTATATTTTAGCACTAATGTGTAAATATTTACACACTAATGCGTAGTGTACAACGTGCGTAAAGTTAAAGTACTTTACGCACAATAGCATTAAAACTGTACATTTATTGATGCACTGGTAATTTCTATGAGATTTAAAGAATAATGATCAGTTCAGATTTTGTCATGGATATTAATTAATTTAAAAGAAACGAGCACAAAGATTGTGCAACATTCACTTTTATGGTGGATATTATTAAATTAAAATAAAAATAATTTATTAAATTAACAATAATTGTCCATTTGGCAATTTGGGTAGGCCATGAGAGTGTGACAGTGGTTTAGCAATTTGTCACCATGACAAATTAAAACATAACCAGTTTATATTTTAGCACTAATGTGTAAATATTCACACACTAATGCGTAGTGTACAACGTGCGTAAAGTTAAAGTACTTTACGCACAATAGCATTAAAACTGTACATTTATTGATGCACTGGTAATTTCTATGAGAATAATGATCAGTTCAGATTTTGTCGTGGACATTAATTAATTTAAAAGAAACGAGCACAAAGATTGTGCAACAATTGTTTTTAACATTATTTAATTCTATATAGGTGTCTTTTATATAAAAACACGTATTTCTTAATAAAGTATATTTTAATTATTTCGGAACTACATTACAATTTGTCCTCTTTCAACGAAAATGTAAATTCAACTCGAGAAACATCGAAACTCATAAACAAAAATCGTGTAGTTAATATATCTAGGCGGCCGCGCCGCGTCCACGGCCTTCTCGATGGATGTGTTAAACAATCGACTAACAGTTTCCAGTGTGAAAAAGGTAATAAAAATTTCTACGCGTAATAAACATATATTTACCGAAAAAATATTCAAGAAACAATCGGAAACCTGAAAATAACTCATGCATATGTGTGCTCAGCTGCATATTTAGGAATATGTTTTCTAAATAGACTAAGTAAGGAAGTGGAATTGTAATTTAAATTGAAGATGCGGTGCCGAGCGATTCTCGTCCGTAATTTCCCTGTATATACGACAAAAGAAAGCACATGCGTTCGTATTAATATTAATAAACCGGGCACACAAGTCATCACATTTTTTGGTGAAGTGAAATTCTCATTGTTGCACTGCCGCATGATATATTAATACGATCGTGAATTATGATTAGGAGTTTTTACATGCTGATATAAAGTGAAATTTAGATTATCTAACCTAATTTAGAGTAAAATGGTGTTGTAAACGAGCGTGTGCTTCGAGGCGAGCCGCAGAGCTGGAAAATAACTAGTTTTTGGCCAAGCCCTATTTATTCATAAAGAGCGATATGATACCATTTGGCAGCTGCTGCGTGGTATGTTTTCATTCAGTTTTTAACCATACATTTCTTTTATTATTTTAAAAGGAGGGGACTTCAACGATCAGTTAAAATGCAGAAATCTGTGAATTAACATGTCTGAATATCTTGTTGATCTGGAACCTGGTGAATAGAAGAGTTAATTTCATTGAAGGTTAGGGCGAAAAAAATAAAAATTTTATACGCTAGTGCGAAATAGTTATTTATGTGTTAAGAGCGAAAAGTGATACATTATTACTCGATACCTGTAATCTCACTTTTTGCTCGAAATGCATACAAAGTTTTATCTACAATCACTCAACAGAATTAAATAAAAAATCGTCTGGAGCGGATGAGATACCTCCGTTTTTGGTAAAACGCGTTATTTCTCTGCTGATTCAACCACTTACTTATCTTGTAAATCTCTCTTTTGAGACGGCTAGTTTTCCAAACCGTCTAAAAGTAGGAAAGGTTATTCCACTATACAAAAAAGGTGATTCTTGTTCATTAGAAAATTATAGACCAGCCACTATTTCATTTTCTTTTTCAAAAGTGTTTGAATATGCTTTTCTTCAACGTTTGACTGCCTTTTTGCAAAAATTTAATGTATTAACTGATAAACAATTCGGTTTTTGTGGTAATAAATCTACAATGTCGGCCATATTTTCTCTTTATAGTGATGATATAATAAAGTTTGTTGAGGTAGACGAGTGCCCTGTTGGGATCTTTTGTGATCTAAGTAGGGCATTCGACTGCATCAATCACGATATATTACTGTCGAGCCTTTATGAATATGGTCTGAGAGGTAAATCATTACAGTGGATTTCCTCGTTCATCAGATATAGAAAACAATTCACTTCTATTTACTATCGAGATGATAATTATGTAACATCTGTTACATCTAAGTTAAGTGCAGTTGAATCAGGAGTGCCACAGGGATCAGTGTTAGGTCCTGTTTTGTTCATATTATATATTAATGGTGTTGAGACTATACTGGATAATGCTTGCTTTTCATTATATGCAGACGATCTCTCTCTGGTTATATCACACAAATTTGATATTGATTTACAAAATAAATGCGACGAAATTATGCGGTCCTTATGTGATTGGTTTAAACAAAACCATTTATATTTAAATAGTAGCAAAACAAAAATTATGCGCTTTCATAATCGACAAAAAATGTGTGGACCTGTATGTGTAGAAGTTAATAATTCCATAGTTAAAAGTACCTCAGAACCAGTAAAATTTCTGGGTATTATGTTAGATGAGCACTTGACTTGGAGGCCACATTGTGAGAACCTCGTTTCATTTTTGAATTCGATGAATTTTTTATTGAAAAATATTAATTGTGTCTTAACCAGGGAACAAGCATTAAGCCTGTATTATGCTCGAGTGAATTCTCGTATTCGTTATGGCATTTGTTTGTGGGGAGATTCCACTATGTCTCAAACAGTATTTAAGGCCCAAAAGAAGATTTTAAGAACTTTAGCTGGTCTCTCAAGCACTCATACTTGTAGGGGTATTTTTGTTGAGTTCAATATTTTAACTATAACATCATGTATATTTTAGAGTTATGTGTATATATTTATAAAAATAAAAATAAATTCATGCTTAATCGAGATATTCATTCTATAAATACTAGAACTAAAAATCAGTTTCGTTTACCATTTGTAAAATTATCAGTTGCTTCCAAGTCACCTGACCATATTGGCTTGAAAATTTTTAATGACCTCCCTAGTGATATAAAGTCAAGTGAAAACTTGCATGTCTTTAAATCTATTCTTAAAAAGTTCTTGATACGTAAGTGTTTCTATACTCTCTAAGAATTTTTCTCTGACATGTAGTATTTTATATACTTCTATTTTACATAACTGTTTTTATCTAATGTTTGTTTTATTTTATATTCATTTTTTTATATGTATATACAGGGTGAATCTTAAATAAGTACAAATATTTTAACTGCTGGTGTAGTTCGTCATTTAAATCAGTCTAGTGAAAGCCATTTTTAAAAATTTCTAATATTTACGGAGATATTAATTTTTTTAAAAAATACCCACATTTTGAGGACCGCTGGCTGATTTTTCATCCAACAACATAATGAAACATATGATTTGTTGCGAGGTTGCCATATCTCCTCCAATATAAATATGCGTTTCCTTTAACGTAATAGTTCTATTTTAAAAATACTTGTTTTAAGCATAAGTACAGTAAAATTGGGTATGTAGTATGATACGCAGCAATATTAACATAAATTTTAACATCTGAACTAACCTTACTATACTTCAACGATTAAAAATGAATTTCCGCAAGTTCAATACTACCGTAAAATATTTAGAAAGATATTACGTGATATTACTATGTCCAATGTTCAAAAATTATACATAAACGTGCACACAAGCTTACCTGTTTGTTAAAAAATTAACTATTTAATCAGTAATCCACATTTCACAAGTTAAATGTCATTGTACACTGTTAGAAAGGGACACAAAACACAATTTCCTTAAGTTATTTTATAAAGAATAACGAAAAACTATGCACGCGTTTTTTATTTAAAATGGAAAAAAATGTCAACTTTTAGCAAATTTTATTGCTATTTTCATGCATTATGTGGGGTTAACAAGTTTGACTTGGGCTCCGATAATGTCATGACAGTCAATGACAGTTTGATAATAAAAAATAATATAAAATGTTACACTTGACAAAATTCGCTAAAAGTTGAGATTTTTTCTTCCTTGAAGCAAAGACATTTGTGTAATACTGGCAACACTGTGAACCACACGTTCAGTCTGCAGCACTATGACTCATAAAAGTATGAAGGGTCGGTCTAGGCCAGCGATCCTCAACAAGTTTTCTACTGAAAAATTACGAAATTTATTAAAAATTCACTTTTTTATTTCTGATTTTTTTGTAAAAAAACTATTAATTATGTGTTCTACACACAAAACTATACTGCTGGTTAAAATATTTGTACTTATTTAAGATTCACCCTGTATATATTGACTTTGTTTTGTACTTTAATATACTCTATTGAGTATTACTATACATTTCTTTTATAATGTCAAATGGGCAAAATAAAATTATTATTATTATTATTATTATAGAATTAAATTTTTCAATTATTAAATTTATTACAATGAGAAGCAACTTGGTCGATTTCTTAAAATCCACGTTTTCTTTAACATTGAGTGTTGATTTAAGCATAGAATATACTGCCCATAACGTGGAAAACTTCATCTTCTTGGACTTTTCTGCAAAATATGCCAACAGGACATTTTCGGATATTTTCCTTGCTTTATTTGCTTCACACCACTCTTTAAATTGCTGATATTTATTTTCATACTGCCGCCTCGACTCATCCGGTAAAAGATTTGAAATTACTGAATTGGCTGCATCTATAAAATTAGGTGGGGTACTGCTTAGTTCATCGTCGCAAGAAACTTCTATTACAGTTGTACAACAATTATCATTTTATTTCCATAGTTACAGTGATTACTTGATTTTGAAAAACATTTGAAGCCAGTTCCACGATATTTTTTTGTATTAAACTAAACATTACTAAAATTATTTTAGAATAATTTGAAGAGATATACATATTTTGATGTTTGTAGAAAAAATTTTGTTTGCAACACGTGCGCGAGCTACTTTGGTGATCTCGACTAGCATTTCGCGTACTAGAATAACTATTTTATTTGGTCACAGTGACAGTACAGCTATCATATTAAGACTTAAGATGGGCGTAAAAAGTTAGTTCTCATGATTCCAATTTGGATTCGAAATTTTTTAATGTAAAGTTCACGCAAATTCTTATCCCTGTATAATCTTTATTTTCTGTGAAATTTTGCAAGATGAAAGCAAGAACACCCATATGCATGAACAATCGTTGATGTATTGTATTGATTATTGATGTCGATAACGTAACGTTTGAAAAGTTTTTTAATTTTGTTTCCATTATTTATTACTTTAAAATAAAATAAGATAATAATACAATCGTCAAGCTTAAAATTTGTTCCCAGTTTTGAATTACAAATATTATTATTATTTTCATTTTGTAAAATTTGGTAATGCTATTATTTTGACACACATTTTGAAGCGAAAGTTTTTATAAGTAATGGCATTTCTTTGATGCAAATGGTACCTACTTATTTAAAATAATAATCAAGTATTTTTTACACTTTATTGTTATCTCAATGTTATTCTTATTAGTGGAAAAAATGGTACACTACGCGTTAATGCGTATTTCATTTCACGGTCTAATATGACTGCTGTCACTACGGCCGTCTTGACATTGGCAACACTAGTACTAGTGTGTAAAATATTTACTACACGCATTAATACGAATGCGTAATGTACAGTTGCTATTTTTGTACATAACGCGCTAGTACAACAAATATTTACACCTACCAGTTAAAAATGATCTGGAGCTATGAAACCAATCGTATCGTAGAGCAAATGTTGATTTATGCTGTTAGTAATTAGATATCTGAAATTTGTCCATATGAATTTATCACGTTTTCTATTAAGGAGGATTTCCCAGAACCAAGGAATAAAATAAATTATTTCGGTTCCCCAGTTCCTAACCGAAGTGTGTACGTATGTAAATGGTCGGTATAAAATATGCATAATAATTTTCAATACGGTGCCTGATATTAGCTGGAGACGTAAAATGTGTTTATAATAAGAGATGGATGAAATGGGAAGTTACAAAGTTGAACGAACTTGTAACAATTAGAGAAGATACGTGTGTACATACGAGCCTACATGCCAATCAACCAATCGTGAGTGTTATTGAAAGAAATTTTCTTTTGCGTTCGTTCTTGAAATAGTGACTGTACGAACGATGTGTAACCCTAATAATTGTTTTTGTAAGTTATACGAGGTTGTTGTTTCCTAATTAGATGCGACGGCATAGATGTGTTGTTAGATTGATTGCTTAATAATTATAGTCATAAAATGTTGTAGGTATTTTCAAGACATTTGAAAAAAATACAGTTTTTTGTTATAGTCGCCATTTAGGCACTGAACCTTCGAATAGTAGTACAACTAGAACAGAAGCAAACAGAAAAAACAAATTCTTGCTGTTTTGTTAAATATTCCTCAAATTAAATAATAACTTTTATAAACGCATCTCTTTAGCAATTATTTTACAGATTACACGTAATATAGATTCGACTGTAACTTTGTTATTTTAGGACATATCGGAAAATTGAAACGTGCCTTCAATGACTAATGTGAAACAAGGATTTAAATTTTCTCATAAAAAAACAATCGAGCATCGTACTACTGAGATATCGATATCAGCTTGGTTTCTTCTTATGAAACATCTTGTATATTATTATATTTTTGGTTTATCCACTTTTTCCTGATCGCATTGGCATAAATATGTAATCTTTTACTGTTCGCCAGATATTGATGATTAAATAATTCCACAATCAAAATGTTATTTTTTTATTATACAGAATGCAAAACTATATTTCAATTAATTTTATGGAGCAATTTAAAGAGTAATCTTACAAAAATTGTTCAAACTTTCCTTGCAAAACTAATATCGTTTTTTCAAATTATGTAAACAATTATGCTTATGCATCTTTTGAATGTTGGCTTACGTGATCTA
The DNA here is from genome assembly GCA_037114965.1 of Monochamus alternatus. Taxonomy (NCBI): domain Eukaryota; kingdom Metazoa; phylum Arthropoda; class Insecta; order Coleoptera; family Cerambycidae; genus Monochamus; species Monochamus alternatus. The sequence continues at coordinate 10,750,200 of CM073434.1, read as the reverse complement.
TTACTTCTTGTATTGCATCTTAAATTTCTAAAATAAATTAAAATATACCTCTTTAAAACGAGAACAAAGTAAAAATAATAATATTGATACACTATATAAAAAAAAAATATATTTCTCATATATTTCATATACTACATAACAAGGATACCATAAAGAACAGCAAAAAATGTATTTATACATTATAATAAGAAAAACATACTAGCATTTAACATTTGTCAGAGTTACTACTGACGTCACTTGTATCCGATTCAACAGTCATGATGAAACGTCTTTTATTTAGCCCAATCAATTGGTATAGCTTTATATAGTCTCCCTCAAATTTTATAACATGTTCGATGCATTTTTCCAATTAGCTGATGTGGTTTTATTTACCTCGCTTCTTATAACATCTATAACTGTTTTGTCGAATTTTGGAAAGGTATTATTTCTTTGAATGTCTCATATTAATTCAATGGGGTTAAAAACACAATAATATAGATGCAATCGTATAACGATATGTCCCTGAACCGTAGCCATATCATCAATCAACGTATTTCTTTGCAAAATTATTGCTCTTGACTTGACTATATGCTGCAACTCATCTTTCTTCAAACTAGCATCGTACGCAATTTTATGAAATTTTATAATATCCTTTTTTTTGTGCCAGTATCTGGAATCCATTCTGAAAGTTTTGAATGGTATAAAGCGTTGTCTAATACAATTATTAAGTAAGCCGTTTTTTCTATTGCCCTCTTTCCCTCATTATATCTAATTAACTGAGATTTGTTGTTGTTCGTCTTAACTTGCACATCTCTATCACTATTCGTTTGATCTCAACTTGTACCAGGTTGAGGTTCTTCCGAAAAATCCTCCCAAGGTCTGAATATTATATATTATTAAATACGCAGAATCTAGTACCGCAGTATTTTTGGCAAAGAAACGAATAGATATTATAGAAGCATACTAGATAAATTAAACCAAACATTCACACGCAACAACACAACATTGAGTACTCAAACACTAATGTATTATTCACAATATTGTTTAAACAATTATTTATTCACAACACTAATTTATAATGAGCTAGCGATAGCAGTAATTAAAAAACACCTAGTATATCAAGAGAGCAAAAATTATAACGCGCTAGTTGCCAAGCTCGGTACTTTAGAATCATCAAATTCAAATGAAGTCTAAGGAAATCAAGTGGTATCAATAAAATCAACTAAATCAATGGAATCAACGAACTCAGTAAAATCAAGTGAATTCATATAAAATTTATATGAAATCTGATTTAGCTGATTTGCATTAAAGTAATAGGGAATCTGGAATCAAGTGTACAAAATTATTGGAATTATCACACCCTAGGATAATATATATTATATTGAACCATCTATGCCACGACTTAGTTTCAGCGTCTTTTATATTCCCTCATGTCGATGTACTATTCCTACTCCGTGATATCGAGTATATTTGAAACGCCCGGTATATTAATTCAGACGCACTAAATGGTAGAAAACCGGGGAGGCGAAGAGCTGGAAACGAACTCGGCCGGTAAAAAAATAACCCTTTTATAGGATTTTCCATTGTTCTTATTTTGAATAATAGAACATGACAATTTGATTAATATTGCTGGAAATTCGAATTCTTTCGCCCGGCGGGTGGTAAGTTCATATAGATACCACCTGGCGCGCTGGGGTGACCGGCGCGCGGGAATTTCAAACCTAAGTACGTACGCCGTAAGGGCCGCCGATACCCCGGCCGGTTTTTAGTTTTTGTGGAATACTTAAAACAATGCCGAGAAGAAAGACGGCATGCTTTATTTTTATTCCGGCCCCTAGAAATCCTTATACCATTAACATTTATTTAATCTACAATTCAAATAAGGCATAAGAGATGTAAAATTTCAATAAGTAATATTAAAATAATAACCGAGTTGGTATTTATGAACAAGTACTGCATTGTGCTCCGTAGGTACAATATGAATACAAAATTACCTGTTTTCATATTTTTATTTATCAAAACAATTGAACGCCAGTCTTATATATGCACGTTAGGGTTTTTTCTTCTTTCTTTCTCTTCAACTCTAACACGACGAAAAACAAAAGATACCCGAGATGTGCAATTGTTCTTATGATATTCGCATTATTAATCAGAGGCTCACAGACGCCGCATTGTGTTTTGTTTTCTGGATAAATTGGTGGATCGCCTTCTTCTTCTCGACAAATATGCGTCTAGTACCGAATTTATTGGAACATGTGTTCGTATAGTTTGATTATATGAGAGGAAGGGAAAAAGAGAAAGGTTGAGTTCGTTTAGGCAAAATAAAAAACATACATATTTGTTTTCTTTAAATTTATCTACATTGATAAAAATTATTGTAAATTTACACGTTGTTCGCATACATTAATGTAAAAAATACCAAATCTATACTGTATTACAAAAATCTCCATGTAAATACCATACATTTGCATCTTTCATGTAAAATTACATGTTTTTTTCTAAAAATACATAAAAACGTTATAAAATTACATTTCATGTGTACAAATATATGGTTTTACTATGAAAAAATATATTCATCAGTAGTAATTTTCCATTTCAGTTATAACATTACATTCTGGTGTGTTATTTCACACTTAGCCTAGGCAATGAATAACCAACAATCCACCGTGTAATATCGCTAATAATTTTTATCAGTGTAGGTATTTTAAAACTGAATGTTCAAAATTAAATACTAAGTGGTTTTCTTATATTTCAAGCAAAAAATAATGCCAAAAAACATTTGTACGAATGCAAAGCCACTATTTTTGTTATTGCTATTAATTTGACAATGAAATTGCAAAAATAAATATAAATCTAGAATTATATTGTTATCAGTGTATGGCTAACCAGTATATTAAATAATTTTAGCTTAAGATAACCTTTGACCTGCCTCTGTTGTTCTCGGGATAGACTCGGTGAGGGCGGCCTCGCTATTCAGATTTTGGTTTATATTGTTGGTATTACGACTGACACAACCAAAATCGATTCTCATAGAATGATAATTTTTGAAAAAATCTGAATAACCGCTAAACACAAAGAAAATTATTGTTTTTTTAGAAGAAAATTGAAATCCTTGTAAAAAATTAGTCAATGAATACACGTTTCAATTTTTTTATCTTTTAAAATAACGTTTAGGCGTCATCACTCTGTACTTTTTTATTATCTAGTGCGAATAGTCATCATATATTACAACATAAATAATTGCATACAATTCAGACTAAAAAATTTAGAACAAACACTATTAACAAAAATTATACTAGGTATATTTTGAAATCATGCATATTGACTTGCAATACATTTTTTCTACGACCATCCTAGAAATGTATAACGTTCTTTTCTATTCAGAACAAGATTATTTTTGAAATATAAAAATATTTTCGTTTTTATTCTCCACATCAAATAAAGTGTGCGCTCTTTGTATCTTACTCGGTATTTTACTTTTATGGGAATTTACAATCTGCATCTAATTGTTTTATTATAAATCAACTATTTACTTGGCTATTAACAAAATGTGTAAATTACCTATTAAAAAATTGGGATTTCTCCCGTTTCTCCGATTTTGACTAAAAAAACATTAAATTTAATACATTTAAACAATGATATATTACAACAATTATGTTATTTATTATAAACTATTTCTAAGAATTTTTGTGGTTTCGCTAAAGACTTGCGAGTCTATTTGAATATTTAAACAATAAAAATAATTCCTCAAATGGACTTGTGTATCATTCACGTAGGTACTTAAATATGGACAGGAAAAAAACTAATTGGTTTTTTTTTATGTAGATCAGTTGAACCTGCTCCAAATAATTAATATCTAATATTTATTACATAGGCAAATATACGAATGTAGTTTTACGAAAAAAAATTACAGACTCCATTATATGAAGATATTACGGACTCCAGTAACAATGAGATTAATTAAAATCTGTCTTAGTCAAAAGGGATATTTTAAACAAATTCTAATACCCGTCTACAGCTGTTTGATGACTTTGTAAATTTTTAACAATAATAATTAAATATCAACTTTTTTGCCGTACCATTGTTGTGAAAAACATCCATCAAGACCCACACCCGACAAATTGTTTTCGTTTTCTATTAATTCTCGGAATTTGGTTATTCATATTTATTAATAAGTTGTTGTAACCGTTAAAAAAAAACATCAATTTTGACGCAAATTTAAAAATGGAAAATCTGCTTCCTGGCCATTCCATCATTGCGCGCTATTAATAATGTTTTCATTAACTGCTGCAAATTGTTATTTAATTTATTTTTGTGTTACAAAACATTGTACTTTGGATTGTTGTTCGTGGCGAAAATTTCCTTAATAATCATTTTACTGAATAACGACTATTATATAGGTTAGTAAAGTATCAAATAAAATGGTTGCGACATGCATTACACATACTATTGTCAATAGTAACGCGAATATTATAAACAGGTAGTGCAATCGTTTTCATGTAGATTATCGTCCTATATTTATATGCAAAATGTCTGTATTCGTAAGAATAGATAAAATATAAAACTTAAGACTTGTGTCAACAATTGTTATTTTCAGAATAAAGTTATATTTTCTTTATTTGAACTTTTAAGTGACTTGGAAGAGTTGCTGCGAATATTTGAAATAATATTAAATAATTTTGAATAAGTAAATAACATTTAATTACGAAAAAATAAAACTGGATTATATAATTAGTTTTTCAGTAATATTGATCTTGCTATATTGTATTCCTTTCTATAGTAGCTAGCATTCTACCCACGCCTCTACCCCACTCTACCCAAAGATATATAGCAAACTGTCGAAGTCATTCATTAGTGGCACACTCGACATATACCTCTTTTGAGCTTCTTCAAACGCAACCTTAAGAATAATAACAGACAATTTCCAGTTTGTCTTCCATTGTTATGCAATCTTTTAAACAAATTATGTTTTGTGGCTTTTTGTATTACATCTCATGTCAGTGTCACACGCTAATTTTATATTTTGTTTCAACTGGTTGATATTATCTGATCTTTGCTTATAGACAACGGTCTTAAGCGCCCCCCACAGAAATAATCCAGAGGGGTTAAGTCCGGCGATCTGGATGGCCACTGTATTGAACCATTATGCTATTTGGAAACTGTATTTGTACCATCTAATTGCAACCATAAATATTTTCTAGTTTGTAATGGAATACTCTCCAACAAACCTGCAAGTTCTCTGTCTAAAAACTGTGAGAGTTTGTTAAAAAAAAATAAGGACTTACTAAATGTTGTCCAGCTATGCCGCTCCACACATTTATTCCAAAATAACCTTGATTTTGGGCGTCACCTTTACTTATGAATTTACTTTGATCGTTTCAAAAGATATGACTATAAAAGTTGCTTTCATCTTCAGCATCATTTGAGTAATAAAATTTAACCTTTGGTGACAGTTTGTATTTTGTAATCAAGAAAGCGAACACAGCACTCTCTGAATCGTACGTGCAGATGGTTTCTCTCGCACCCACATACATAACCAATGACGTATTTCTTTGCTGAGTTTCATGTGCCTCCTTTTGTCTTCTCCTAGGTGTGGTACTTTTATTTGGATGCGCAGTGGAACTAAACGCATTCCATATCGTACATTTCAGTGATGCGCACCTACTTGTCAAAAAGCGAATACCGTAATTTATTTTTCATATGTATCTTCTTCTAGACATAACTTGCTAACGAGTGCAAATAGATGAAAACTGTATAAAGGTTTTTGGGAGACCCTATAAATAATATACAGCTTTATAAGAACAGAAATCCTTGTATCTACGAAATGAGCTAAATCCAATACTATTCTTTCTGTGTCGCTAGAGAAATCTTGCCGGCATTTTGATTGAAGTTGATTCATGTTAATCATTCTATACGTTTTCAGAGAATCCCGTGATTAATAGAACCGATAAAATATGATAATCATTCACATATGAATGGTTGACTAGCCGAATTATGCCTATTGTTGAAATATTGACAGTTTCCGGGATTCCGAGAATCTGTCCGTTACTTCGAGACGTCGGATGCCAGCTTTTAATTTTTTTGGCAAATCACCCAAACGTTAATGTGTAAAATAGAAATCGCGGTGCCCACATCCTATCACCGTTAACATGTTGCAAACAGAAGACCTATACATATTAAAATACTGCATTCTAAAGGGCGGTTTACACCGAACGGCATTCCGAACGACAGCGACGTTATGAATACTTATCTTTTTGAATATACGTGAACTACTTCATTCACACTGATTAAAATGGGTGGAAAATTCCATGTTTTGTTATGTTCTTTTTACATAATATTTACTGGAAAATTTTAATTTACATTATATATTAACTACTTTTACTATGAAATTTTACAAAAGTTTTTATGCAACTTCTGTTGCAAATGCGCAGAGGCACATCAACCTAATGTTTAACCTAATACGTTTTAGATGTGTTGTTAACGTATAGTAGGGAAACATATACGGTTCATTAATAAGGACCTTTTGTAGGATATTCGTAAAACAGTAAATATAAGATTATATTTTGTTACGTGTGCACTTACAGCTTGTGCCAATTTAAATATTGCAATACATTTTTAGATGATGGGTGAACAATACACTTTTACAGATAAGGATGGATAATTCGAATTTTATCCATGTTTATTTCTGTAATATTACAGTGTAGGTACTTATTTCATTTACAAAATTACGCTGGTCACAAATTGCCAACGTAAAGTTATGTGAAATTTCAGACAAATTTTTGTCAGTGTAATATGTTTTGCAGTTATAAAGGGTTGGACAGATAAGTGATATTAAAATTTAGTTCTTGGCGTAAATCATCATTCATCCTAAAAATGCTTTCCTCAAAAACCAACGAATGATCAAACTAAAGACGCCATTCGTGGTTTTCCAGCTGTATATCGTTCTCCTGGTATACAAGAAGCGAGATACTCAAAACAAAAACATTTCTAAGAGACGTTTACATATTAATATTAATATTTACTTTTTTTAAATTCCCGGACCGAAAAATGTACTAAATCATTAAAAAATGTGCTTCATCATCGGAATTAATGTACACCAACTTACAAATTCCTTGAAGGTAGATTAATAAGGATCCCTTCAGAGCGCATAAAGGGTTAAAAGTATAATTACGTGCTTTTTTAAGCTTTTTATAAAGCTGGGAAAAAATTGTAATTATAGGCGGGTTATATATTAACATATTTTAAATGTAGCGCCTTCTGTTGCTGGATGTAATAAATAATCACCTATATTCATTAATTTAGAAATTCTCTTTCTCGAACATAAAACATATACAGGCTTTCAGGCTATATAATTTTTTTAACCCTGTTTTACTGTATTGTATATATTCTTCTTTTGAATATTAATCATTCCCATTCCTTCATCCTTCTCTGGCTCATTATACTCTCTCTTTATTTCTTTTATTTGTTTCATTTAGTTATACCCGACAGGACTACTTGATTCTGCGTCCTCTTTCAATTCCTCGCGTCTTTTGTTTTCCCTTCCACTCGCACTATCCTTCATTTAATCAAGCGGGCTCTGGAAATTCATTTGTTTTCTGTTTTGAATAAATGATAAATTAGTTATTTTCCGTTTTAAATGGTCTTTTCTGCCTTTTTGCGGCGGATTCTTTAATTTTTAATCAATACGTTCCCGACGGTTGGGCGAAGTTTTGTTTTCTCGGGCAGATGTTTTAATATCGTCGCTTTTGTGTTGCAGTCTGCGAATGCCCTTTGGTGAGATAAAAATGCATAATACGTTGAAAAAAACGCGTCTTGCTCGCGCCCCTTCTCTCTTTCCCTGCCAGTTGTCGGTCTCGTTTTAAGTTACATTGATAAGTCACAGTCCAGTCAGATAATTAATTAATAAAGTAATTAATTAGTAATTGAAAATTTATTTAAAAAAATCGCGACTCGATATTGGTAAAAAAAATTTACTAGGTACCCGGTACTTTAATTAAAGTTTGAAACAATTATGTTTTTTTGATCATTTTTTATGTGTATGCGTCCTACTATCGCATAAAAATTAAATTAGAAATTATAAATATCTGCAGGTAAATAATTTGTCATTTTTTATAAACTGTTTTATTTCCATACAAATATAAAATTAAAGACTACATTTTTTTTAAACCAATTAGAATTCTTGTTTTATAATAATTTTTGGAACATTTTCAATCTGATAATATTGAATCTTGTTTCATTACTTCCAGACATTTTATTTTCAAACAACTCAAGACAAAAATATTGAATGTTGACATGAAACACACCTGAATTCAACTATAAACAAATATTTCTTCTAATGGATCCAAGCAACATCTAATACAATCTCATAGATCCCTCATTTGCTCTAAATTCACGAGTATAATTACATTAAATATCAATGTTACAATTGAATGAATGTATTCCCTAGAAGAAACTTTCTTATCGTGAATAAATATTCATTTAACTCACTTGATGTGTAAATATCTATTAAAAAAGTAGTAGTGATAGTGAACCTATAAAATTCAACATGTTGGACTTGAACTGAAAAACGTCCTAAGTCTATATTAAAATATGAACAGGACAAGGCAATGTAATAAAATAAAAAAATGTTTTAATGATGATGCATGCAAATGTTCCAAATTAGTTGTAACTGTATAGAAATGTAGTATTCAACAATATTCCTTGTTTCAGGTAAAATATTCGAGAACCTCACCTTGAACCCTTTAAAAAAAGAGGGTTCTCCTCCCTCTCAACCACCTACGCCCCCCTCGACCCCCCTCTCGCCCAAGTCCAACGATTTGACGTCGAGAGTATCCAGTATTCCTAATATTCCAAATCTAACCATATCGCATTCGCATTCTAGTCAAAAATTACCTCAGAATTTACCCCAGAATTCCCAAAGCACTCCACTGAACCTCGGCAAGAAGCCTCAGTCGTACACCAACGGAGTTGGCCTCAACCTGTGTTCTCAGTCCGATTTCCCCTACAGTAGTTCTGAGTTGGAAGCCATCAGGAATAAAATAACGGAGGATAGGATCCAAGAGCAAAAGAATGCGGCCAGTGGGAGGGTAAGTTGGATGTTTTCTGTAAAATTGATTTATGTTTCCCTAAAATCAGTCCTCGTGGACGCCAGCAGGATTAGTCTCAGGGAGGTGCATCTACACACATAAGATATAAGAGATAATTTATAACAGTACATTCTTATGCAGAGTGATACAATCATAATGTCATTAATTTTAAGTACGTATTCGGAAAGCAGAAAAATTTCGCACCTTCCTAAACAACGCGAAGATGGTAACTGGTGGGAGAAAGTAGGGAAGTCGAGCTACGTTGCTCGAGATGCAATGCTTGTCATTGAGTAATTGAAATAAGGGTATCGACCTAAATACTGTAGATTTAGACATGATTTTTTAGGGACACCCTGTATTTTACCAAAAATAAAAATATGTAATAATCGATTAGAATGAATTTTTTACTGTTTCCTTTTGTAGCAACGCCTAGAATGTGTAAAAGGAAACATATACCCATTCTTTGCTCCTTTTTTTGTCAATATAATTATAAATGGTGGATGCCTTGTATGTAAGACTGCTGGACCAGTTTGTAGTTTTTTACGTTGAACTTAAGGATATATTTCATATAGATATATTAAATAACATCACGCTATTTCAACATTATTGCCAAAAATCGACACAGTTTTATTACGGAAACATTTTTTACCAGACATAATTTCGATGGGAGATTTTTTGTTGTTATTTATAAACAATAATTATAGGAGCCGTATACCCAAAACACAGTTAAAATAAAATTAAAGCAGCTTTGTTATAAGGTCGGGGGAAAGATAAGGAATAATTGTCTTCAAATTTGTAAAAACTCGTATTTTCTCTCATGGTTACTGGTAACTGTTCGTTTTGAGTGGTAAAAAATTAATAATGCATCTTATTGTTCATAATTTTAATTATTTTCCACTTATTTTATTGAAAAATTGTGAGAATTAGGTGAAGATTTATTTTAAGGTGTAATTAGGAGCTAAGCAGAAGATTCGTATCTTTTCTCAAGTCTTCAAGTTTTCTCTGTTTAGAATTTTTTGTTGTCCGGTAATTATGGGAAAATTAATTTGTCTTAAAATACGACTGTATGATTTAGGCGTTTCTAATTACCAGCGCTATCTTTTCCGCAGATTTTATACAAAATTACTGTAATAAATGAATTCACAGAAAAGATCTTATCGAGAAGACATTATGTTTAGAAGTAGAAACCGACAAAAATTCAAAATAAAAGTCTTTACAAACATTTTTCCCATTAATCTTCACGCATATTTATATTGCGTAGAGTAACAGTGCGTAAAACACACTCAGAAAAACGTTCGGAACTATTTGTAGCAGCTCTTTCAATTATACATTCTTCAGGAAAATTACAAATCGCTATTACTTTAATGGAAATCCAAGTCAGTGCGTAATGTACAACAATCATGATGCGTAATGTAAATAGTGTTTTTCTGAGTACGATTTTTTAATAGTGCCCACTACATCTTCTGCAAACATCACAAGTATCAAATGATTTAGTTCTCCCACAGGTTTTAGTGTACTTAAAATACATTTTACGCATTGAAATCGTCATTAAATCTCCCTAAGACGATCTTACGAATATTCTATACAGGGTGTTCAAAAAAGAGTGTCAAATATTTCAGGAGGTAATAGTATGAACCAAAATAAGCAGAAAAGTCTTAATAAACATGGATCCGCAAAGTAACGGTTGCGGAGATATGGACCACTATTCATTTTTCAAACATTTTATTTTATTAGGAATAAACCGACAAAGGAAGCTTTTAACAAACAAAAAACAAAGTTACAGAAGATGTTCAAAGTGCCCTCCATCCATTTCCAACCAATCACGACATCTTCGTCTCAACGATAGTGGAACTCTTTCGAAAACACCCTCTTTGGTTTGGATTTCTTGACACTTTTGATTAATCCGTAGCTGCAGCTCTTCCAGGCTATTTACAGGAGTACCATACACTAATGTCTTCAAATATCCCCAAACAAAGAAATCTTGAGGGTTCAGATCAGGCGATCTTGGAGGCCATAAAACAGGTCCGGCCCTTCCTACTCATCTATGTGGAAAAGTTTGGTGTAAATGCTCTATAACGGCCATGGAAAATGAGCTGGAGCACCATCATGCTGGAACCACATTTGTTGCCTCTGATTCAAAGGAATGTCTTCCAAAAACTCATACAGTGTGTTCTGCAGAAAATTGAGGTAAGCAGCGCCTGTTAATCGGTTTGGTAAAACAACAGGACCTAGAAACCTGTCACCTACAATACCCATCCAAATGTTTAATGAAGAACGTGCCTGATGTCCAGATTCTATTAGAGCATGAGGATTTTCGTCGGCCCAAATATGCGTATTGTGAAAATTAAACACTCCATTTCTTGTGAACCCGGTCTCATCAGTAAAAAGAATGTTTATAAGAAAACGAAGGTCTTCAGCATCATGACGTAGAAACCAGCGGCAAAAAACCAAACGTGCTTGATGATCATTTATTGGATTTAAAGCCTGTACTCGTTGCACATGGTATGGATAAAGCAGTTGTTCGTGAAGGATTCTCCAAACAAGAGGACCACTAATTCCTACCTCGGCTGATATTCTCCGCACACTCGTACCTGGATTCTGTCTACCAGTGCTAGAATTTCTTCTTCTGCTCTAGGAGTGGATACCGACCTTGGTCTTCCGGATAAATGGCACTGTTTGCTCAAGGAACCGGTATCACGCAATCTTTAGTGAATTCTTCCAAACATGCGCTGCGAAGGAATCTGGCGATTTGGATAAGCGTCAACATAAAGACGTCGCGCTTCGGTGGCGTTCCCATTAGCACTACCATACATGAAATGCATGTCTGTTAATTCTGCGTTAGAGTAACCAGCCATAGCGAAAGAAAACTTGTGCACTGAGAACAACTGTCAAATACGTACTGTTTATTTCACTAAACATCAACCAACTATTATAAGAAAATACACAGCATTTTTGCAAAATAAAAAAAGGGGCTAAAAAACATAAAACATGCCATATCTCCGCAACCGTTACTTTGCGGACCCATGTTTATTGAGACTTTTCTGCTTATTTTGGTTCATACTATTACCTCCTTAAATATTTTACACTCTTTTTTTAACACCCTGTATAATTAAACATAGACAGAAAAAAAAATGTTTAAATAATTATTTAATATCAATCTGTTGTTTTTTTGTAAAACACAATTTCTCTTGTAGGGCATTTTCCCCGCAAACATTCTTCCATTTTCTCAAGTTTCAAAGACTGAACCTTCCAGCCCCCCGCCACTGGAACAAAGCCCGTTGAATGGTAAGTCCTTTTATAATACACTCTATACAGGACATTTCTGAAATAAGTCCCTTCAAATGGATATTAGAGAATTTGGAAATATATACGAGTTATTAACCAATTTGTGGTTTATAATGTAATTTTCTAAGATGAAAAATTGGCAAATCAAAGAAACAGAAAAGTGGTTCTTATAAAAGACGTTACTGCATAACGTTTTTGACATTTTGAAGTAAAACAGTGTAATTCATTCTGAAAATTAAATTAAATATCAGTTCTTTGTTTTTCCACACTGATAACAATTATTTGTAATATTATACATTGCCTAGGTCACACACCAAAATACAGATATATTTACAGAAAACAAATGTAGTTTCTTGTAGTACAGTACGTACTATTTCATATTTTCTATAGCAATACATTGTGTGAACAATGTGTACATTTGCTAACATTTTTATCAGTATAGAGTACACTACAACATCTTAGATCACTTATTTCAGAAACGCCCTGTATAGTACATAAAATTGTTTCGCAAGGTGTTCATTAGGCTGTAAATGACACAATCAGTAAAATAAATGGAGGCAAGACTGGTCTATTTCTGTGGAAAAAAGTTCAAACAGCAGTTGATCCCGAATGATGACTTGCTAATTTCCCGGATTCTGTAGTTTTATGGATCAATTTACTCGCTTTTTGTAAAATTACAGCTATATACGTACGTTCGGAGCTGTATGTAAAGCCCAGCAGATAAAAATGCGGAATAATAAAAGTCATAGTAAATATAGTTTATCGTTGATACTTGAAACTAGTTTTGCTAGGAAAAATAAAATAATGCACCAGATTTTATAGTATACTAAATCATGTTTTATTATATTGGAACGTTCGATACAATCTTCCCGTTTATCCGATGGAAATTGCAACAAACGCTGTCAACGATTTAATTGTATTGTTTTGAAGATGAAATTTAGAGAATAAGTTAAATTGGTAGACATTTTAAGTGTGTAACTAAATTAAATCATGTCACAGTCAATTTAGAGCAATTTAACACATGTTTTTCTTCATTTGTGAATGTTTTTGTTTTTCTCGATGTGTCGCTACGTGGTCGCAGTAACGTATAAATTTAAATTCTGGGGAAAGCTTTACTAAGGTCAGTTTCGTGGGACGTGAAATATTTAAGTTGTTTTTGAAAAGCTGACCTTTCCCAAAAAAATTGATGAACAAAGCTGTTTGCGGTGGAATATTCAAATGTGCCGATGAAGCATTCATCATAGCGCCATCTTCAGATAAGTCTCAAAAAATCATTTAGAAAATTTAAAATATGTATTTTTAATCTGACATTTTGCAACATATTTAAAAAAAGTTACCGTTTCAAATGTTTTGAACATTCTATTTTCTTCCATACGATATTGTATGTGTTATCAATTTGTTTTTTTTATGAAACGCCCTGTGTATTGTTATATTTTTTAATTCTTCAAATTTTCCTGATTGCGTTGTTATAGTTATAGACATGTAATGGGTTATCTTTTACTGAAATATTGATGATTACGTAATTCCATAATTAAAATTTCATTTTTATTTATGGAGCAATTTAAAGGATAGTTTATAAATATTCATTTCCTTGCTTTTACAAATTGTTCAAACAATTATGAATTATTTTTGGATGTTGGTTTGTGAAATTTATAGCTTCTTGTCTATTTTTATAAACACTATAGCCCCAGAAAAATGTGTCCGGTGGTGTCAAGTCTGGACTATTCGGCGGCCATCGTATGGTGTCGCTAGGAAAATTTAAACGGCCTATGTTATTTAGATCTTTTGGATCACGAAGCAAATGATTCACCCAATTTGACAGGTCGACGGAATGATATGGCGTTAGGCACTAATGCGTAAAATGGTATAGTTTATGCTTTAACGCGTAAAATAATTTATACAAAAATTTGCCTCGTATTTTTACAGAAAAAAACAATCCATATTTTAGCTCATGTCACAGCTTATCAAATTGACACAATTATAAAAAAAATATATAAAAATTTGTTAAGATAATGATTATTATTTTAAATTAAAACCACTGGTACCTTTTTATATCTTATTTACTTTTGGCTACTTGCTGGTAAAACAACGTAATGTAAATTACTATATTTCGTAAAACTCATCTAGCAAAATGGAATTTTAAAAGAACCGAATTATTTTACAACTATTCAATAACGTAGTTTAATGAACAATTTGATTTTATAGAACAAATAATTGTGATAATTTTGTTCCTGAAGAAGATAATTGTGCAAAATTGTTTTATAATAGTTTTACAAAGTGTTTTATAGAGCAAATAAGTTTATATAAAAGTTTTATAATGCGTAATACAACATTTAAAAAATATATATAATAATATAAGAATTATAAACATACTGTGTAAGAGTCGTATACTTGGACAAATGACTTTTAATTATAACCTTATAAAATAGTTGTATTAACGTGTTCTATTAAGGAAATTAATAAAATTATTTTTTGGCCTCGAAATGCGCTTATTTATAAAAAAAATTTATAGTTGTGTTTAACCTATAAAAATATTCCCTGTTTTATAAATAGAAAAAAAAATGTATATTCCGCGACTGGAACTACAATTTTTTTTTACAAATATTGGCATACCAAACTGCGTTATATTTCTTTTTGTAATAAAAAAAGATACACCTTAAATGCGAATCACTCTGTATACAAAAGTTGTACGTAAATAATTAATTCGGAACATTAGAGAAAGTATTCAAAAGTACAGTGAAATTTCAATAGGTACGTCCAAATTATTTACACGCTCGGTACTCGCCGCGAAGACGAAGTACCAACCGAAATAATAAATTATCAACATAATTGACATAAATACTTCCACCTCTTTTATTCCTCTAGCCGTAACGACTCCTAAATTCTATAGGTGTTATTTGTCAAAATTAAAAACAAGCGTTTAACACGAAATATTTATAACCAGATGTCACAGTCTCCGGCTAATTAGTACTAAGCGTCCGTAACAGAATCAACAATATATTTATTAAAAAAATACAAATATTAATATATCCACGGAGCCCTAGCGGGTTTATGAATTATGTATGCGACGGCCACATTACTAATGTTGAAATACAGTTCGGAATATTTTAAGAGATCCGACCAATAAATCATAACCGAAATTTATTTCCATTAACAACATTCCGTATGTGTCTAACACAATAGTACGTGTTTGATCAACTTGTAAGGAGAGGAGCGTGCGGCAATTGGAGACCGCTATTGTACAGGGATTAGCCCAGCAATAGGTCCTTACGGATAAAAATTGTCCGAATAAATATCTGTGTCAGAAAGCCATTGTGATGTCGAATAATATTTTTATTATTGTGTTACAACTTCGGTTACTTTTACTAAAAATACGTGCCACAGCACTGAAACACTGGGTTGATAGTTTATTCATATAGCTTAAAGTGAAAATAGTTATTTATGATAGAAGTGCTAGATGTGACATATTTTGTGAGAAGTCAAGTTTGTCCCATTCATTCAACATATTTTTCTACAAACACCGTTATAAGTACAAATCAACACATTTCTTGTGTTATTATATACAGGGTGATTGGGGGGAACGCCCATATTCGAAAGGGGGGAAAATATGAACAAAAAAGTCTAAACATATGGTCGAATATCAACAGTTACTGAAATAGCGATGAAAATATTTTTACCCGAGTTAATTATTATAATGCGTCAGAAGAGAAAAGTTTTATTCTGTAGGTATTATAAATTATAACGTTAATTAAAGATCTAATAAACTGAAATGAATGAATTAAATTTTCAAATATACCATCGTCCGCCTCGATGCATGCATCAGCTCGTTTGTAAGTTATTTTATTGCCACCCTGGCGTGCGGATTTTCATCTGACCAACGATGTTCATGGTGACAATAACAGTCAGTCAATATTTCTTTCATTTAAAATTTCTTCATTTTCGCACCAGTGTTAAAAGTAAATCACGTAATTTACTGGTGCTAAAAGTAAATTAGTTTCAACACCAGTGACCTGCAATGAAAATGATACTTTTACTGACCTAGAAAAAAATACATTTTACAAATAAAATTACAGCAATTGTCTCATAAGGCTATTAAAATAGTCTGTAAAATTACATTCTAGGTTAATGTATTTCACATTTAAAGCATCAAGATACAAGGATTGGTAAATTACATTAAACATGCATACATCCTAACCGCATCTTATTTTCATTGGCAGCATTCCTAACACAATATGTGTTTTACCAACTTGGAAGGAGCAATTGATGACTGCTTTTGTGGAGGTATTATCCGACAATGGTCCCTCAAGCCGATAAAAATTGTCCAAATAAATATTTTTGTCAGAAATGCATTGCATTTATTGTTGTATTACACCTACTTTTCGGTAACTTCTAATAAATATAAATGTCTCGGCAACGCAACAGCAAGTTACTAGTGTATAAATTGGTAAATTTACAATAATTGCAATTAATTACTTGTCGGCAGTACTGGTGAAGCCCCATTTTAAATGTGAAAGTATTAAAATGTTAGGTAAAGTTACAATGGAACCTTAACATATTTCAGATACCTAAATAAAAAATTGATAAACTTCATTAAACACACAGAAAAACTTTACTATATCCACTCAAAATTTGAATGTATCTATTGCACCACATATAAAAAATTACATTAATTGTTTTACAGAATTTCTTTCTCGACCTTTTATAATATTTTCATCCGTATGTATTACAAATACAATGTAAATATACCCCGTATATTTTAGTACACAGGGTGTTTTAAGAGTAGTGTAACGCTTTCTACAGCAGTTAAAATTGGTTACATGTTCAACACAATAGTTGTAGAATTTCATGTGAAATGTGTCTATAAAAATATTATGTAAAATTACGTATATTTTTACATTTGAAATTAAAAAAATCTGATAGGTAACAGAAAAATATAAATTGATGTAAATTTTGAATATAATGAAAAATCGCATTTATGTCTGTTACACGAACGTAAAATTACATGAATCTGTATTCCAAAATATTCGTATCAATTAGTATTGTAAAATTAATTGCATTCACAATTAGATTGTGTGAAACGACATTTTACTTTAATGTAATTTCATTTTAAGCGCAAATTTTAAATGGTGTTATACTTTGTTTTACTACAAACTAATGAAAATAATTTTACGTATATGCTAGAAAATACTTTTTATACTGGGTGTTCTTTTTTTCTTTTTACTTTAATTACTAGGTACCGCAGAATTTTCTGTTTATTAATTTTATGAATAGGTGTGGCAAAAATTGTTTGCTATAAATATAAATTATTTACTAATACCAACCTTGTTTATTATTGGGTAATCATTAAGCCATTCATTAAATATTTTCATTAATGTTCGCTACGAATATAATACTTTATATTTTTCTTTTCATATGTTCAAATTTTAATTTGAATTTATTGTAGGTATTCTAATATTCGTTATTGACAACATTGTGTACGAATTGTCAGTCTTAAAGGTCGGCTGGGGTTGAAAATGAAAAGTTTATTAATAAAATCGGCCGGAAAACTGAAAATAGTATATAAAATAGTACGCATTGTTAGCCGGCTTAAAAATAGACGTAATACTGCCTTGGAACATTCTACCAAACACACAGCAAGAGCTGGAGGTAATTAATTTGACACATGTGAGTAAAAACAATGATGTAGCTTCAAATCACCCTTAAATAATTGTTGTAATATGTCGTTAAATAATTATATTCTTTCTTTTGTGGACTCATAAAGATGTTTCAACTAAATTTGGTACGCGGCGTTATAATAAACGCGAGAACCATCCAATCATTTACACATTTAACTGATAAGCATTCAGGGATGTTTCAATCACTATGACACCAAGGTTGTTTGACAGCTTGATATTTCAAACAAATTTCATTGTCACGTTTTGACAATACGAATTTTCGCGCTAATTAAAGAAAAAATGCCACCAACTGTTGCAAATGCACGTGGGGAATATTTATGGAGTTTTGCTTTGAACAAAAATACAGGTTAAATGAGCATAGAAGCGTAGAAGAACTGGTATTGATACTAAAAGATTGAATATGAGGAAGAGAGATGGGACAGAATTCAAAGAAGCAACAATAAAGACTATGTGGAACGTTCTGTGCAAATTTTTACAGAAGAAGTACTATAATGACTATAGGATTATGCCCAAGATGCAACCAGGAAGAATTTGCAAACAGATCCATTTAAACGTAAGACCAGTTGCTGCTGTAGAATTAGCGTGGAGAGGAGGCGAGGCAGTTGCCTTTCTCTTGGATTTTTTTCAAATGGAGAAAAATAGCTCTCCAACAAATCGCAATGAATATAATCCGGTGCTCAGTAAAACTTGTCAAGACTGTTCAAAAAGCTGTGCAGATGGTAAATGGTTGATGACCAATAGTGAAAGTCAGAACTACTCTGTAAGCCTTTTTCATAAACTGTTAGAAAAAATACCATTAATAGATGAACTAAATCGTCTGATGAGGCTATTGGCCTTAACGTAAAGAACAAACCATTCGAACAGGTCAACTGTTGTTAGCGAATTGACAAAAAATGGTTTGCAAGAACAGCAATTGCTGAAAATTACTGGTCATATCAATCCAAATTCTATAAAACCATAGGTACTTAAACATCAACCAAGAACACCACAAAAAAATCATAAAGGGTGTCCCAGCAAGAGGTAGCCGATTATGTTTGTAATTATTGGACAAATAAGTAACATTCCTACATTAATTTTGGACTCAGTTGTTTATTTAAACTATGCCATTAGACATGGAATATAATATCGCGCAAGTGGCCGCCTCTGCTTCTCTGACAGCAGTGGATTCTTTTGGGGAAGTTTTCCATCACTTCGCGGCATAGCTGTGGCCCTATGCCCGCAATAACTTCTCTAATGTTATACTGCTGTTGAATCGTAACCGGATTATTGGCAAGTCTAATGGGGTCAAGTCACAAGATCGTGGTGTCCAATCAACTTCAGCTCTGTGAGAAATTATGCGCCCAGGAAATTTGGTACCCAAAAGATTCAGTGTTTCGTTGGCTGTGTGGCACGTGGCACCATCTTGCTGAAACCATATCTCGCCTACACCCAAATCATTGATTTGTTCGAAAAAGAAGTTTGTTAACATGTCACGGTAAGGGACACCATTTACAGTAACCGCTTCGCCTGCTTCATTTTCGAAGAAGAACGGCCCAATAACTCCTCGTGCCCATAAAGCGCACCACACGGTGACCCTTGATGGATGCATGGGTTTTTATTGGATGACACGTGGATTTTCAGCTCCCCAGATGCGGCAGTTTTGTTTGTTAACGTACCCGTTTAACTGCGCTTCATCACTGAATACCAGTTTGTTACAAAACTCGCCGTCAACTGCCATGTTCTCTAACACCCATTCACAAAATTCACGGCGCCGTGCATGGTCCCGTGGTTTCAATTCCTGTGTCAATTTGATCGCATGCAAATGAAGGTTTTTCATCAAAATTCTCTGCAGTGTTGACTTTGAGAGATTTAATTGTTGGGAACGACGTCTTACGGATATGGTGTTATCTGCAGCCACACTTGCACTTACCGCTTCAATATTATCCACTGAGTGTTGTCCACGGTGACGTATAGATGTTTGTTTATCACACACGGAACCGCTTTCCCTGAATTTTGCCATGATGCGTTGAATAGTCCGCTTAGCAGGTGCCTCACGACGACCCATGATTGCACGTAATTTTCTTTCAGCGCCCACAATTGAACCAAAACTTTCGTAGTACGCTTTAACAATAACTATACGTTGCTGCACAGTATAGCGCTCCATTTTGTAATGGCATACTCTAATAACTACGAAGTATCAACTTCCAAAACCTACCGCAAGAGTAATGGCGGGAAGTTTAAATCGGCTACCTCTTGCTGGGACACCCATTAAATATTATGCATAATAGATCTTCTGTAGTAGAAAAAAATAGCCAATCTAATGTTGCGTTGAATTTTAATACTAGTATACTTATACTAATACGTACTAATACTTTTACTAGCTGTATTTTTGATAAAGAAATTGTTGTTTTGTTGTGTTGCAGCCTACTCTCAAAGCCACATATGCGTACTCTTACGCCCTAAAGGGTTTTTCGCTCATTCATAACTGTGCCTTAGTACTAACACACTCGTAAATTTTACATATAATAATAGATTTGTTTCCACAAGAGTCAGGGACTAGTTTGAAACTCTCAGAAGTGTTCGTACTACTTCTTAAACTACATGCACTGAAAAAACATCCACAACTTTACTGGTCGAATATTTCTAACAGTTTGAAACCAATCCCTGACTTTTGTGGGAACAAGCCTAATAACAGTACTATTATTTTTTAAATGTAGATATTTATATAAATATTATTCGTTGTACACATTTTTTATATGAGTTTTGTGTTGAATAAACTCTTGTCCGGTAACAGTCACAGAAGGATTGAAACCGACGTTGTGACGGTAAAACGGCGGTAACGAGTATTAGAAGAAGAGCTGTTTGTCAATTTTAAAGCCTCCACGGCCGTATCTTAGAGTTGACGCAGTTAAGTGTCGGTGAACAGTTAGATTATTGCGATTTTGAACAGGCGAATGGTTTTAAAGTCGCTTTAATGTTATATACGAGGTGTTATTTTTTTCGAAAAATGCCCATTAAACATTACATTGATATAAGCATTCGTATCGAACGCGAAATGGCCCTCTTTGATTGAAATTTATGTCAGTAAATAAATACAAATAAATAATGTCGTAAAATTTAATTTTCTATAGAATTACATTGTATCTTTATGCCCAGATCCATGTATAATGTGTATTTTATGGCACTATACGACATATTATAAACGTTTACTTGTGCCGTAAAGTATAAAACCGATTTTTTTCGATTATTTTACGATTTTGCAAAGACGATTCGCTTTCCAATTCGAAGAAATCCGTTTTCTTCGTAAAACTGCTTTAACGCTAGCCATAACTATTGTTTTATTAGGTGGTAAGCAATGTTAGGAAGTGCTCTCTGAAGTTTATGTGCTAAAATTCGCGTCTGGGAACTCTGCAAAGGATGATATTACGGTTTTTTAATGCCCTACCGTCTTATGCATAAATTTCTCTCCGTAGAAATATCTCATGCTACGCCGACCCGCATTTTATTGTCTGCAAGTGTCTATGTTGTTGTAGCGTTAATTTACTTATTTTTAGGGAGGCAAGGGGGTTATTTCAATTCTCGATTAATTCATTATAACATTTGTTTTTTCTTTAAGATGTAGTTATCAACATACAAAGTCATATGTTACATTATATTGCTAAAAGAAATACAGAAATTACTACCTACTATTTTCCCCTATCTTTTTTGTTAATATTTTTAAAAAATAATGTTTTTATATAATATTTTTGTGTAATACTTAGTTAAAGTTGTTTAAATAAAATAGTCTAGCGATCATATTAGCAAATGCAATCGAAGATTATGTAGAAACTATTTTGAATATTTATTTGACGATTTTACAAATAATCTTGTTTGATATATGTTGCGAAATAATGATACAGTTATCTTTAAAATAATTTTCCGAGAACCCGTAACTTTTTAGGAAACCAAGGTAACGACCTAAATTATGTTATAGATGTTCAATTGTAATAACAGGAAAGCACTTTGTTACTTAAAGTTTGTAAGGCGTCATATTGAGTAAGTTAAAAAGATATAAAAGCCGTAACAGACATTTTATGAAAAGAAACTCCTCGTTATACTGTTGATTATCTCTTCTATCTTTCTCCTTCCTGAAACTTTACGCTAGAATTTTAGATTTTATGGTAGTAACGTTTTATGCACGGCATTACATCTCGTAATTGTTTCCGTAACGGTTGGATATGGTGAATGATGACTTGATCAGTGACTTACCAGCAATTAGCTTGATTACTTTAAAGAGACCGAAAATTTCTACATCTACGTTAGAATTATCAGTGTTTTTTGAGCGATCATGCGTCTCTTTCATTTGAAAAATAAATGTTTCGTTTATTGGCGATAGTAATACTTGATAAAATCGTAGTAGCAATATCAGAACCTCACTTGCACCAAATTGTAGTATGTAGTTTATCTGTTTCTAGTGTAGATATAGAGTTTTTAGCGTAAATTTACAGTAAACCGTTATACTTAAACCAATTATAATGTAGTATTACAATATACAGTATACTGTATAGAGCTACACTGTAAAAAATAATTACAGTTAAAATAGATGGCAATTTATTTACCACTCATTATTGCTGTAATTTTCTTATCGATTGTGACTTTACAAATAAAATATAAAATTACGTTGTAAATTTATTTTGTGGTGTAATTTTAGGTTTTGCAATTGTAATATTACTTTGTGATTTTACAATACAAAAAGTATTTTTACAATGTAACTTCCACAATTACTTGTAAAATTGCAAAGTAACTTTACAGGCAGTGGTATAGTTACATTGTAATAATACATTTTATACTATTACTACAATGTATTTTTTTTATTTATTATACAGGATGGTCCAATTTGGGCACTTAGGTATAGAATGTTTCTTCTATTTTCCGAAAAGACAGAAAAAAGTAGCCAATATATTTGGAGCTTAATTTTTCAGAAAAGTTGAATAGCGAGAATCACATTTCGATATTTTGATTTGTTTAAGAGATACCTACATGATATTTTTAAATTTTGGTCATTTTTCTTTTCCACTTATTATATTAATATTTATACATTGTAAAGACATTTTTTTCTCTATGTGTAGTAGCTTAAGGAATATTTTTTTATAACTTCTACCATATATATGTTTTAATGAAACATCATACGTATGTAATATGGGGCAACATAGAAAAGTCCTAAAATTTAAAAAATGCATAACTAATCAAGATATCGAAATGAAATTTCCGTTATTCAATTTTTCTCAAAAATATTCCCGTGACATTTGAACTATCTTTTCGGAGAATAAAAGAAACTTCATAAAAGTGTCGAAACTGACCTAACCCGTATACAAGACATCTTGTTTACAACATTTGAATTCACTAACAGTGCTTTGATACAGATACCTAAAAAAATCTGAATAGTAATTCATTTATACCTAATAGATTAATATGCCTACATGAGAAAAATTGAAATATCGTAAGGAATTAACAATTGTTACTTTGTTACCTTTGTTACCTTAAGTAACATTAGGCTTTTCCATGAGTTTCTCAATAGCATCACTGCATCAGAATGTTACTTCAAAAGAAAAATGTACTCATATTAAGTAACCTAATTAACATAAATGCCAATTGCTTCTAATGTTAACAAACACCCTTAATAGTAATACTGAATTTTAGATATGATATCCCCAGTGAAGTCAAACATTTCCGAAGCAATAGATTCGCTGTCTATATGCTTTTCAGATTTATATACAAAAAATTAAGTACTTTGAAATTTATGACTCATTTAGTTGAAAATAATATCTACTTATTTCTATTATAGCCCCATGTATACTTTAAAATCAGCAGAATAATCCTTTTTAAATTTATAATTAAAATTTTTGGACAAATTGTGTGAAAAACATTTGTTACACAAAACCGTACTTTTCCTAACTGATTATATAAATAGCTATTTTGTACTCCGATTACGGCTCACTTAGTTAATTTGTAGTTACAGCTTTATTATATCTTCAATATATTAACTGCCTTTTGCTTATTTTTTTAGCTTAGAAATACATGTACATACAGGTATTGAAGTAATAAAATATTATGGTTTTACGGCAATTTTTTATTAAAATTTGGTACCTGCACATTTAGGTTATTTGTACAAACACTTAACTTTATACAAAACATATAACAATGTAAAAATATATTCATATAACTAAAGTTAACATTTTATAATATTCAAACGAAATCTATGATATTATACTAACTATTACAAAGTAATATTAATTATATAAATGTGCATCGATAAGTAGGTACCCAGAACTTAAATCATGCTAAACCTCCAGAAGCCCCGGTTCTTCAAATATGTAATAAAATATAATTCCAATAGAAAATAATACATTTTTATATATTATGTAAGATGAACAAAACAACAGTGGGGTACCCGATTTTTTGTAGATGCAGTGTTTCTTTGTTTCAATAATTATGTATAACTTACATACCTATTACTTCTTAATATCATTGAGGTTATGTTTAAACAAGCACTAGACAAAACTATTTATAGTACTAAAAACACTCTTGTCACTCTAGATATGTTTATATTGCTAGTCACTACTCACTAAATTAATTATGTAAGTACCTAGGTCCTAGGTACACGCTGGATTCATAGAAATGAAGCAAGAAATAATGAAGGCGTCACCACCCAACGCTCTCAACGGTTAGTGGTATAGTGCGTTTTAAAATTAGTAGATAGTAGCTTCACACACACATTAGGCATATTTTTGCAGTCAATTATATAGTAAATTTGGTATGTTCAGTAATTTTGCAATGTAAAAATGGATTTCACATTGTTAATTGTAAATGTGTTACAATATATTCTATAAATGTACAAATTATATTGTAATTACGTAGGAAGTTTACGGTTTTATTGTATATTGGCAGTTTTCTTGTAAAATTACAAGTGTCACTGTAATATCAACATTATTTTTAGAATTATTTTAAGACAATTATAAGGGTATTCTTACAAAGTAAATTTGTAAAGTTACTGGTCTTTTTTTCAGTGTACATATATGTATAAATATAAATTGTATTAAGCAAATAGTTATCTGAATTAATTACACGTTTTTGGAAAAATGCAGGTTTAATGTAATTGTATACGCTTAATATAATTTTACAACAATATAATTACATTATAAGATAATATACATTTGCAAA
Source organism: Monochamus alternatus (assembly GCA_037114965.1). Classification (NCBI taxonomy): domain Eukaryota; kingdom Metazoa; phylum Arthropoda; class Insecta; order Coleoptera; family Cerambycidae; genus Monochamus; species Monochamus alternatus. The sequence goes on along the minus strand of CM073434.1, from coordinate 10,724,996 downwards.
TGTAAATTCACACCATTTTGGCTCACCAATTACATATTTTTACGTGAGTTATGATTTACAAAAGTACAAAGTTACACGCTTAATCTACATAATTTACTAATGTAAGCTAATTTTACGTGAATATATTAGTTCCAAAATAACCTGCTGTGTAATTTTACTTATAATTTTTTCAATCACTCATACAAACATTTTGTTCCAAGAATAATGATTATTTCATGTATTTTTTTGTTTCGATTCATATTTTTCTGGAAACTCGAATACGATTTCCATTTTATCGATGACGTTCCACCTCGGAAACAAAATGAAGTAATTTCGACTTACCTGACAATCCTCGAAGGAATGTTACTCCGAATTATCTTGACCTAATATTCGCTTTGTATGTAAGTACATCGTGCTGTCGCAGACAATCGGACAGCTAGCAGTAGATTTATCTAATTATAATTCTGTGGCGGTACCAAATAAATAATCGACCAAATCGCGATGGGACTCCGCCTAAACTGTCGCCAAATGGAATAAATGCAGTACCGTATGTACGTTTTAGTATCTTTCCGCTGAAGAGAGTAATATATTTTTACATTTCCCCGAATTTCAATCTGTGGAATAAATTTGGCAATGTGTATTTTTATATTACGGTTTTAAAATTAAAAGGTTAGGTTAATGTGAATCTTGATGAGAAAAATGTTGTGGTATTATTACAAATTAGTTATTTGTGTAATAAGGAGCATAAAGACAATCATTATAGATCCAGTGGTGAATTCTTCTAAAAATTTAAAATATTGTGTTTTTCAAAATGAAAGCTGAATTAATAACAATTTTTTACGCATTTTGGTATGATGATATGCTATTTTACTAAATTCAAAATCGTTTACTAAAGTATTGAAATGTCAATGTTCATAAGAAACAGTTTGGCAGAAAATTGCTACGTCCAATTTTAAGCAAAAAATGTACTTTATGTATTTAAAAAAATCAATTAAATTTTCTTTAATATCTCTCGGCTACTCGAGTTAAATTCATGAAATTTTGTATGCAGAGGTTTCTTGAGACGCGAAATTCAAATTTTATGCACAATTGGCTACAAGAGGGCGCCACAAGCGGCCATTAGGATCCTTTTAAATCGCTTCAACTTTTTTGTGCCACAGTGTATATCATTTTGGAATAGAAAAACATTTTCCCCTACCTTTTCTACTTAAAAAATGTACACCTTGTTGAAGTCTCTAGGAGCAGCCGTTTTCGTTAAAAACTCATTTAAAGATGGTGATGCATGCAAATTATCAAGTATTGAGTTATAACCAAAATTGTTCCCGTGTCTTCTATATCTTTTAGTTTAAACTGCACAATTCTGCATGCCGACATGCCTCAATTAAGTCAAATATTAGTACCACTTTCATTAACAAGAACTTATCATCTGGAGCCTCTTTTAAAAACATAGTAACGTTTTCCATAGTCAAAACTTTTAATTTTTTTGCTTTGTATGTCATTTTTACGTTTTAAAAATGTAAATAGCTTTTTATATTGTGATATATACATAGGTCGTTTATTTGTATAATACTTAATGCCTTAAAATTATTTTACGACTGTCTCGCATTCCGTCAACCCAAATTTTATTTTGGCTACGACAGTTTTTCGTTGTTTGTTATAGTTTCGACAAGAAGTCACACGACTTACGTCATACAAACAAATGAATAATTCATTATTTCATGAAAATATTTTAAAAAACTGCAACTGGGAATAAGAAATAACTATATACTACATTAAATGTTGCACTATACAGGGTGAGTCAGTCATAATATCATTAATTTTACCACGTATTTGGGAGGCCTAATAAAGGCAGAAAATCGAAAAAAAAAATGTTTACTCGACCTTTAAAAAAATAAACAAATCACCCTATAAAAATCAGTAACACGACGCTCCTGGTGCGCTACGAACTTTCTGAGGACGCACCCATACGACAATCGAATGTCATCGTTGCCACATCATGTTTACATACATAATATCGTCTAACACATCAGCGTGTTATTCAAATTTACCCGCATTTCCCGCATTTCTTTCCCCCCAAATTTGTAGATCACCCCACACATTTGGAGGGGGGATGGAGAGAATAGTGAGCAGTAAGCAGTAGTTTGTTTATTTCGGTCTCGCGTATTCGTCGTAAATGCATAATTTTACAAATTCCGAATATGCGGAAATGCTAATGTTATATGGAGAATGTTTACGAAATGCGACTGACCCTAATTTTGTTAATAAAGTGCTATGGATGGATGAGTGCACTTAACAGGTTAGTACCATACTACTTAAAAAACAATACATTTCTAGGCTAGATGTACGTAACTACAAACTGAATAATTAATTATACTTACGAGTAATACTAAAAATTGATATTTATTTGTAAAATGCAGTGAAAACGTAACGTTATTAAACTGTAATAACCTGACATTCGAAAACATTTATTTATTATCTACATTTATTTTTATTAACAAATAAATCAATATTTAAGGAAAATTCATTCATGTATCTAGATTTAAAAAAATAGTTTTACTCCTTGTCGTTAAATAACAGTACAAAAACTAGGTAACTAGGTTATTGACCTAATAATACGGTAGATCAAGGTTCACTCTCAATAACTTAGATTAGCGGCGTACCATTTCGGACTTGGATAGTTTTCTGTCGACAACACGATGGTTTTTTATTATTTAGTATTTAAACACGAAACACTTTTCAGCTTCTCTTAATAATTTACCCATTGGGTATAGGTTTTTTATGTAATGTACGTAAATAGTTTATTACTCGGTTTATTATTAGACACGTTGGAGTTTTGTTGCAGTCATAACAGCTACATTTGCTCAGAGAAAAATACACACGTTACTTGTCTGTTTAGCTTTCAGAGGCGATTTGTTGTCAACGTATGGGCAGGAGTGTACGGGTATCGTTTGATTGGGCCGTATTTTCTACCAGACAACCTGAGTGGACCGCGTTACTTGCAATTTTTAATACAATTATTTGATTATTATTATTTGATTTTATTGGATATTAACATTTTACATTATTATTGGCTGAAGTTGAACTGAGCAAGAAAAAATGATATTTTAAAATAGTCAGTACAACCGTTTATTTGTGATGTCTAAAACCTAGGTAGGTAGGTACGAGAAAAATATTTCAACTTGACAACATTACAACAGATTGACATCGAGTTGAACTGTGAGCTGTAAACGACCAAGTCTGTGAGCGGTCAGTGACAGTCTGAAAAAGGGGTTTAAATAATGGTTTGTAAATATTTTTTTCGGGTAAATATGCATTTAGATTTTTTTTAATCGCATTTGCATTATACTCATTATTCCGTATCTCCTCTTAAAATTAATGACATTATGCAATTATATTGCACTAAATTGAAAAAAATAATTGAACGTAAAAAGATGTCCTCACTTGAAAATTTAAAAGATAAGAATATCCTACTTGCGCATATGAAAAGGTGACAACCCTAGTGAACAGTGGGAAAAAAATCAAATACATAACTCGTTACTCATATAGCTGATAACCGAGTGATTTCGGTTATTGCAATAACCGAATAATCAGTTATTTTTCACTCGAATGATTCCAACACTAGAAAATTTTACAAATCTTTCTAATTTTTAACTCGATAAAATTGTCATACCTAATTAGTTGGTACATTTACTTGTAATTTCAACTAAAATATCCAGCAAAACGATGGCTACTTATTTCAGGCAAAATGTGGCGATGCAGACAAAGACCTTTTTGTTAAAAGCTGTAACTAATGCGCCTAATTCTATTTGTAATTAAGTCCCGTCTCACAGCGTAATGAGAAAGGTGTTTGTTCTAAATTATTCGCAAAATAAACGGCCACTCGCGACATCGAAAGTTAAATTTGCTCCGTTGCCTCCATTTGGTAGATGTGCGATAGCGCCAAACAATTTTAAGTTGTTTATTTCTCTGTATTTATAAACGTAATAAGCCGTACTTATCGTTTTCTGGAACTAGAAATCCGCGTGTATATCTTTGAAACATTATTTTTCTTCGACGCGGCGTCTCGAGCACCGAGGAATTAGGAGATCGTTTATCTTTTAAATTTATCGACGTTTAGACAGCTTCCAATCATCTTCGGAAACACTGTTAATTGCCAGCGGTGCCCGGCCGCGGACTTACCAGAATATTTTAGAAATTGGCCGATATTATCCATTAGTTTAATTAAATATTGACATGGAAAATATTCAGCTTTTTATATTAACTTCTATAATCAATCAATCCTTATTAACAGGTTTTTAAATACTGTTTCTTTTAAATTACTTATCTTGCCTCGTGATAGATGTCCGCCGTGTCCATGACAAATTATGTCTTCATTTCCATTGTTCGCTTATCTTTCAAGAATAATCGAATATTTTTCTTTTTATTGAAAGACTGTCGCAAGTACGGCTTTTTCAATGCTATTTTTGCTGAAAATTGCGCTCCATTGTCAAAAACGAGTTACATGGGGCTAAAGTGTCTTTTAATTCTTAAGAAAAAAATAAAAGATACACGTTAGTCTAACCGTCGTTAAACTAAACACTTACTAGCACAAATTAAAATGCATTTAATCCTTACTTTGAAAATAAACTTTAAGCATACTGTACTTGAGAGGACTAAAGTGTCAATGTTACGTCGAACTGAAGTGTACTTGTAATGAAAGAAATATCGTTACAAAAGTAATTAGGTCGACATACGAAATTAAAGCGTATTTTGCTCTATTAAATTGAAAACGTCAGTGCAACAGTATATAATATATACTTTGGGAAACTAAAGTGTGTTTACATAGTACTAAAGTATTTTTTAATTTATAGAGGAAATAAAAGACACACTTTAGTTGAATGGCTGTTAGACTAAACACTTATAGTACATTATAATATACTATTTTACAGTTCATCGACGAAACATACTTATTTAGTTTTCATTTTGAGAACTAAAGTGCATTTAATACTTGCCTTGAAAATAAACTTTAACCGTAACAGTAGATATTTCAGTATAGAGCATAATATACTTTGGAGGACTAAAGTGTGAATTTTACATCGAACTAAAGTGTATTTTAACCCTTAGCTCAAAAATAAGTACACTTTATCATTACAAAAGTAATTAGATCGATATACGAAACTAAAACGTCTTTTACTCTTTAAATTGAAAATGCCAGTGCAACAGTATATAATATATACTTTGGGAAACTAAAGTGTGACTTGACATAGTGCTAAAGTGCCTTTTAATTCTTAGCAAAAACATAATATTTTACAGTACATTGACGACTTATTTGGGAACTACTAAAGTGCATTTTAATCCTTACCTTGAAAATAAATTTTAATCGGACAGTAGTTATTACAGCACAATACTATTCTTTACTTTGGAGGACTAAAGTGTATTTTAATCTTTATATCGAAAATGCCAGTCCAGCAGTATATAAAATATACTTGAGAGACTAAAGCGTCACTTGATATGGAGCTAAAGTGCCTTTTAGTTTTTTAATTCTTAGTTCGAAAATATGTGATACATTTTAGTCCTATCGTAATATACAATTTTGTAGTCCATTTAATATAATTTAGACTTCATTTTGGGAACTAAAGTGCATTTTAATTCCTAACTTGAAAATAAACGTTAATCTAACTAGATATTACAGCATTTTATATTTTGGATGATTAAAGTGTTGATTTACATGAAGCTAAAGTGGTTTTAACTTTAGCTTAAAAATAAGTACAATTTAGTTTGTTAATATCTATATACCATTCAGAAACAAATATCATTACATAGTAATCGATACACGAAACTAAAAAAACTTTTTGAGAGAAAGTGCCTTTTAATTTTTAGCCCTTTAATAAAAGATACACTTTCGTCGAATAATGTATGGTACAATATATTACACTATTTTGCATTTCTTTGACGAAACGTACTATTTTAGTCTTAATGTCTGGGGATATTTTGCAGTCCACTGCAAAACGCGCTCTTTCAGTCTTTACTTTGGGGGGCTAATTTCTTACTTTACTTAAAGTGCCAATTAATCGTTAGTTTGAAAATTAAACTTTAATCTAACAGCATACATTGTATATAAACAAATATTGTTAGTTTAAATACATATACGGAAGTCCTGTTATATGCTTTTGTCAGTGTATGTCAAATTATTTAGAAAAATTCTAGAGATTAATATTAAACTGTTATTCAAGGTTTAGCCAAGGACTATTAGACCTCAGAAAAATAGTTCAGTGGCATTTTATTGCATTTATTTATTTTATTGGCATCTACATCGTCTTCATATATTAAACGTTGGCATCGACAGCGACATTTGAATCTATCTATGGTAATTATGAGGGATGGCTGCATTTTTCAAACTGCAAAATACCAAAACCGAATCTCGGCCTCGGCTACGCGTTGGAATCCGAATGATTTGAGGCATTATTTTCCCTCGAAGAACCATCAAAGATGTAAAAGGCGGACAAAAGAAACGATGACAGAAATCCTGCCACGGAATCGTTCGTTTTTCACAGAAACCTCGAACGTGCTCGGGAGGCCGTTCCTGTATTATCTTCTCAAAGAATTACTCGTTTTTAAAAACCATATAAAGCCGTTTTCCCGCAGCCCTTTTGTTTGACATTAAATAACTTTATTTATTGCGTTTCCGCGAAGCCTCGCCACACCGATGGCATAATAATTAGGAATCCATCAGGAAACAGGCGGAAAAATACCTAAACTACCTAGACGTTAAGTACGCTCGTATTAACGGCAAAGTTTAAGCTTAACTTCACACTGATAAAAATGATTGTAAATTTACAAGAATATCCATGCGAATACCGTTGCATTTACTTCTTTCCCGTCAAATTACATGATATTTTCTAAAAATACATAATAATATTCTAAAATTACATTTCATGTGTACAAAAATACGCAAAAATGTATATACTAAATTGTTCATCAATCAGTTCAAATATTTTCATTACCTGAGTAATGTAACAGAAGACAATTTAAAAATGTGTTATATTATTTTTGAAGCCATATGGAGAAATGAAGTTGAAAAAGGGAAAAATTTGTACTTTTAATGTCATGGAAAAAAGTTTCTGTTTTTTTAAATGTACAAAAGTACTGGTTTAAGCTAGTTAATATAATATGGCGGATATTTCTTACTAACAAATTATTAAAAATACAGTAGGTTTTATTATTAGAATTCAATAATAAATGCGAGTCACATTTTTATTTCTAAATAGTTAAGAAGGCCTTGTCGCGAGCAGAAATAACTTCTGCGTAGGAATTTTTTTTGTGGAATTTATCCATCCATCCTCTCAATGTGAATCATACATCCTTTTCTGTAAAAGTGTATTGTTCATCGATCATCTTAAAACGTATTGCAATGTAGGTATTCCATTCGCATTAGAAAATATGTTGAAAGTTTTCGCTGAAAATACTAGTATAAAGTAAAAATATATATACTTGATTATTCCGTTAATATATAATGTAAATTAAAATTTTTAGTAACTATTATGCAAAAAGAGCGTAACAGACCATGGAAATTTCCACTCATTTTCATGAGTGTACGTCAAAAGCATGAAATAATGCGATATTACAACTGTAATGGAAAATTACTTCTTATAAATATGCATTCTTTATAGAAAACCGTGTCATTGTACATATGAAATGTAATTTTTAGAAAAAAAATCATGTAATTTTACATGAAAGATGCAAGCTGCATATTATTCTGTTATTCTACCCTACATTTTAACAATTATTTTCATATACTTTACATACAGGTGAACAATCTTACATATGGTACCGAGTTTAATTTACAGCAATATGTATATATATTTTTTAATAATTATATTTTTTAAAGTAATAACATTTATTTAAAGATTTCTATACCTAAAAAACTGTTGCTTAGACTGCTTTTTCTCGTTATTTATACGTTTTACTTTGATATTTTTGAAAAATTCGTCGGTTTGGTGCAAAACTATCTTAAGTCCATTTAGAAAGAATTTGAGTAACTCGCTATTAAAGATAATTTTAGGAGTTATTTGTACTTAAGGATACTTAAGAGATACAATATGTTTCATTTCAATATGCATTCAAATTCTTGTGATAAGGGACATAGGCTAGTTTATATTAATGAAAAAATCCTGTGATGATGTTAGGATCCTTTGCATTTTATACATTTTAAAGGCGGTAAATTGAAAATTTTGGACTGTGTTTTACAACAAGCCATTTTTATAAAAAAATAGGATAGTTTTGCACGAAGCCGACGAATTGCGCGTGACATGAGATGATATTCCTGTTATTTGTCAAGCCCTAGATTATTCTTATTAAATATGTTAAAATTATTTGTATTTGCAGACAACTCAATTTCAAGAAAACTGCGCCTTTAAATTCTTATTTATTTTCTTTGTTCATATTTTCATTTTATTTATTTAATTGTATTAATAATATTACTTTATGAATACTGTGGGAAGAATTTCTTTGATATTTTTTCTGACAGAGTTTCACCCCTTTAGAAAATTCCTCCCTCTGACACTGACTTATTTACAGTCCAACATAATAAACTGATATGCCTAATTGATGCAGTTTATCGATCGGCCCTATTTTTCAATGCACCCGTCCAGTTTTGACAGACGGTACGCCATGTGTAAAATTTAATCTTCCACTAGGCAGTGGCGAAATTAGTATTTCAGGTTATTAAAAAATCGGTGGCCGTGTAACCCTTCATGTGACCCTTTCTGAAATATCAGGGCACCCCCAGATTACGTATATGTTTAAAATAAACCCTTATTCCGCTCTGGCCCAGTATAAATACTACTTAAACGTAGTTTTTTAAAATGCGGAGGCCCAGCTGGCGACTGGTCGCCTATACAAAGTTTTCAGTCGACAGTCGGATCGGTCCGCTGTAGTTATTACAGTCGCCCAGCTGGACGTTTCGCTCCTTTTTATTGCCTCCTCGTCGGTGCCGATCTGGCGGACTGTTAAAATCCTTAAAACGTATGTGAACTCTTTTATTTGAAATTTCAAAGGGTTAAAGATAAATAAGGTAGTTTTTTTGTATTATACGGACCCTTTTATGTGAAATGTGAAATTCTAAACCCTTTTATTTTGGTACTTTTTTTATTTTATTTAAATTTAACACGTGTGCGAGCTTCGGTTCGAGATGGGTTTGAATGGATTTCTCAACTGACGGCCGTTTTGAAGGATCCTTTATTCTCATCTTGAAAACTTTGGCGTGTTATCCCTTTAAATCGACACTAATTCATAAATGGATATTTTTTTGCCTGTCGACAATGTTGTACACAGTTCTGCTAAGGATATTCCGTATTGATCTTTAAATTGGAACAATAAAAAAAATATTTCGAAACTTTACCTCGATGTTTAAAAAATGAGGCGAAAAAACTTTCGAAAACTGTCATCAAAAGACGATTACAATTTATTTTGCATTACATTAAGTGTCGATATTGCAGTGAGTTAAATTTATGCCAAATCCAGTACTGTCAATTATCGTCGCTTTTAGTTCAGGTTGTTTACTGTGGCTGCTCCTATTATTGGCATGTTTCGTAGGCTCTGCTGAAGATGGTAACAATTTATTTGCGATTGAAATTTTATTTTGTATAGAATCTGCTATATATGTGTCCGCTATCGTACTAGCCCCTGCGTCGGTTAACAAAGGAAGAACATCTCTATCTAAAGCAGTGCAGTATATAAGTTTCCGGATGGGACGAATTGAGATAAGTTGCTATTTATTTTGACAGATTCCATACTTCACAAAAAATCATCGACTCCTCATTCTAATCACTAGAATTAGCCCAGAAGTCGGAGACTTGTGCGGAAGAGGGGGCGGCATATTATTAAGCAGGCCACATTTGCGCATATAATAATAATGCCTTTACTCAAAATTATTGTACCTCACAAGCACAATTAATTGAGGGCGAAGTCTAGCACTTAGCTACTCCACATAACCTAAATTATATTAATATTACAAACATGAAACAAATTAATAACACAGTTAAATTTCTAAGCTAATGATGTAAAATTTAAAATATTAATAAATAATAATTTCTAGGGATAACACAAACCTCAAAGCACACGGAACGGACCAAAAGTAAAACTTATTTTATTTTGATGACCCTCATTTAAAATTTGTAAATCAATAAAATGGGATTTGATCTTTTTGCGAAAGCTGATTAAGGATAGATCTTTAAATTTTTTATCAATATTATTATAAATATTTAGAGTGTGATGTCGAGATATCCAAACAAACTGAATATTTCTCAAATGAACATTATGAGCATTATTCTGAAAAAATAGTCGTAGTGCGGCGAGGATGTAAGAAGGATACGATGGACCATTACTGAAAAGTGGTAGTTATACATATTTTCAACAACTAACCGTCCAAGTTCGGAGACATGATCATATTTTTTCAATTTGTACACAAAGTTTTGCACCTTCTGCAGTCGATATTTTGTTATTTTATCTAAACAAGGAAAATATATGGTACAAAGCTTTCTACGTAATTTGAAATTAATTATACTTATATTATTGTAAAGAAACTTCAAAGCAAAGTAGCACTTTTTTATCAAATATGTTTCCGAAATCTCAAGTTTTCATCAAGAAGAATACCCAAGTTTTTAGCGCTACTTACATCTTCGAGAATTTGATTATCAATCTTTAAATTTAAATTGTTAACAACAAATTGTCTCTTTTTTCCGAACAAAAAATCATTACAGCACACTTATTTGGATTCAGTTTCAAATTATTTTTAGTTGCATCATTTGACAAAGACAAATCTTCATTAATGTTTTGTACCTCGTTGGGATGAAAGGAATAAAATAATTATGTATTTTATTGTTTACTGTTTTGGTTCAATCTATTGTATAAGTTTTTATGTAGTCGCAATTTAAATGACTTCGTAAAATGAAATAATATCAAAGTTACATATTCAATGAAATTTTATTTGTATAAGCTAATTTTGCAGAGAATTTTTGGTGTGTATTTATCTAATTTATTAAATTTTAATCAAGACAGAAGCAAACGTTTCGATTGATACATTTGCTCGTTAGATATGTAATCTCAAGAACAGGGAGATTTTAAAAGCTGTAAATACTTGGCATTATTTACAGAACCGCAGTCAAATTACATATTCAAACGTATCTCCACGCTTAATACACCAAACCATCTGTTAGATATCACAATTTTTTATACGAGGAGACTATAATTTATGGAAGATAATAAATTTACTGAAAATTGGTCGACATATGGGTAACATTTCGAGAAAAAAAACTTATATTAATTGGAATGATTCTCGATACATATCTACCCGAATATCAGGTTTTTCTCGCATTCGTTTGATTGACAAACAAATTAATTTACACCAGAAGAAATGGAACCGGATTTGTTTTTCGGTTGTTGTGGAATAAATTTTGTTCGTGCCACAAATGAGTCCGTCTAAAAATTCCTGCTATTAATAAGGGACTTAATTTAAACCACATATTTTGGTCTGGTTTTAATAATAATTAGTTACACCACCTTATAAGTACATGCAGCTACTGCTTATAATTTCTTCTTGTTTGCTTTCTATTAGATTTACAATAATGAATAGTTTAACAATTCGTTGATTTTATTGGAAGTAGGTAGCAGAATTCTATTGAAACAATTTTTTTCCATCATTCTGAATATTGTCTTGCTTTTGTAAAAGAAAATGTATGACATTACAAAGTATACCTACACAAATGGATTTTTTCAAATACCTCAAGTTACTGTTTTCTGTTATACAGGGTTGTGGTAAAGTTGTGCACAATGTTCATAATTTTCATTTATTTATTTTTGAAAAATTATGAAATACATCGACCTTTTTGCTAAAATGGCATTACTTGACATAAAATAGCTATTTATGATATACGTGTTAAAAGTAAGATTTTATTTTGTGAATGAAGATGATTTTAACTTCACGAACAAAATAAAATCACTTTTAACACGTATATCATACACTATTTTTTCTACAAAGCAATAGGAAGAACTAAACTCAATAAAAATAAGAAATCAAAAAATACCACACAGATCGCAATGTTTATGAACCAAAATTTTCGTAGCAACCAGTGCTGTTGTTAGTTACGGAAAAAACGCAAAAATATTGACAGCATTTTCTAGTAATATTATAAGTATAATGAATAATCTCGATAATGAGCGTAATCGAAGCTGAAGTCGAAGAAGCCGCCAGTCGAGCAACATTGGAATTATTGCCGGCGAAATCAAAGGAACAGTACGAAATCGCTTATAGACGCTTTTCGGAATGGTGCAACATTAAAAAGATCCCTGGGAAATGTAACGAAAGTGTTTTACTGGCATATTTTGAGGATAAAAGCCAGATATGGAAATCATCAACGCAGTGGTCAAATTATTCCATGATCAAAACTATGTTAAAAATAAAGCAAGATCAAGATATAAGCAAACATTATAAACTTATTGCTTTTTTAAAACGGAAGAGTGAAGGATATCAAGCAAAAAAGTAAAAAGTTTTGACGAAGGCGCATATCGACAAATTTCTCACAGAAGCAGACGACGAAAAGTATCTGATGATGAAAGTCGCAGCAATAGTGGGTGTCTTCGGGGCGTGTCGCCGGGAGGAATTGTGTCAGATGACCATCGACAATATCGAATATTTGGGCACTTCGGTTGTTGTGACCATACCAGATACTAAATCGAAAGTGCCTCGAACTTTCAGTGTTGTTGGTGAATTCTATTTAAACTTTTTTAGATAGTATACTGCACTCCGGCCACCCAACGCTGACCATAGACGACTTTTTCTTAAATATATGAAGAATAAATGTCTGAAGAATCCAGTCGAAATTAACATGTTTGGTAAAATGCCTGCCGACATTGCAGAGTTCTTGAATCTACCAAATCCTCAACTCTACACCGGACACTGTTTTCGTCGTTCATCGGCGACATTGTTAGCAGATTCTGGTGCAAATCTTACTACCATCAAGAGACATGGAGGATGGAAATCTTCGACGGTAGCTGAAGGCTACATTGAAAATTCACTGGAACAGAAGAAGGAAATTGCGTGCCAAATACTTCCTACTGCTGCAACTACTAGCAAGACCACCAGTACTACCAGTAGTATTTCTACAGAAAATAGATGTGACACATATGTTGACAGTAAAACCAACTTATGTATGATGACTCCGCAGGGAATTACAATTTCAAATTGTTCTAATTTTACTATAAATGTTAATAGTAATAACTAGTTAAAATGTTGGTTTGTACTTATTTAAAATAAAAAGTTGTTCATGTGTTTGTTAAAACGTTTTATTAATTTTCAAAACAAAATTTAAAATGACATATTTAACATCAAAAATGACAATTAAAAAGCCCATTTTTAACAGTTTTGTAGAAAAAATTTATTTTTCAGGTTAATTTTTTAAGTTTAAAATTTCATCCTGGAAATTATGGAATGTTAATTAATTTTCTATTATTATATTATAGATAATTGCTCATCTATTTATATTGAACATAAATAACAAACTATAATTTTTGGTGACAATGTAAAACGCCTGGATGTTGTTGCTTTCTTTGTAGCTGTAACCAGGAAAGTCGGGAATAATTAAAATAACATGGAATCGCACCGGAATTTATTACTCGAGCAAGGAGAGCAATTAAAGCGTTCTAGTTTATTAAGCGGACCTGCGTTTGTTCCAGAGACGAAATCAGCGCGATATTTATTAATTATAAACCTGTTAGATAAATTATAGTCTAGGACTAGGTAAATGATTTTCCTAAAATATATTTTTGGCACGAAACGGGGGATTTTTTTTGAAAATCTCCTGGCTCGCCTTACATAAGAAACGAGAAAAGGTATGCGCTATCATTTGTTTTCCCATTATATTCCTGGCGAAAATAAAGGAGGCTAGTGCGGAACCAATGAATCACCCAGCCGACTTACACAATATGCGAGTATTGTGCCTTTACGTAAATACGAAAATAGAAATAATGCGCCGATAGCACTTTGTTTCGCGTTTGCGGGTTCCCGCGGGATTGCCACTTCTAAGGAAATTTCCCTAATTTAGGGAAATTTGCTGTAACTCCGTAGTTCATCTAAATTTTACATAACTATTCAGAAGTTATCTAAAAAAATCAAAAAGGACAGTTCAAAAATGATATAAAAATAGACTTCTGCACGGCACTGGAAACTGATCCACTGTAAAACCTGATAAGGCAAAGCCGTCCCGTTTCACACTCGCGTTGCACTACGCTTGCACTGCACACCGCGCTAAAGTAGCTGCATTTGGTACATGTTTACCGGGAAATTGGTCTGCTAAAGCATGTTCACTTTACCATAAAACGATATCCATTGAGCTATTACATTTTTCATACTGAAAAAACGTTAATACTAGACTAGAAACTACAGTAACCCCGCGATGTAAAGATTGAAATCACAGTTCTTGTTACAGTTAGTTAAGTACTTTCCATTTTCTTTGATCAAACCTCAGTTTAAATTTGAATGTTCTCCATTTCAACACGCTACACTGAACGCTACACGGCCAACATGACTTAGTGACGTGTGTTGGACCAGCTGATCAACAAGTCAGGAGTAAGGATAGAACGCAGAGGTGTGTTAAATTTACACAAAATGGTGTACTTTTAACACATCACTGGTAGATACTACACAAATTTAGGATATGTTTTTATAATATTAGTAATTGTAACACATTTTGTGTAAAACCATTAAAATTTTACACATCTTTACACATTGGTTGCTCTTACACAGCAACTTTTTTTACAGTGTAAACATACATTATTTAATGATGTAACACAAGTTATAGATGTTGTTTTAGTGAATTTTGAATATCATTCCACAAATTGTGCAAAATATATTTTTTTTATATGAAATAATCACATAATTTTAAGTTAACAAAATTGACAATAGCACTATTTCAATAATTATTTAGACCTATGCGGGAGTGCTGTTATGCATAATTCGATTAAAACGACACAAAATTTGTATGAACCTACCCCGACTATTTATAATAATAATATAATAATATCTCTACCCCTCATTCTAATCACGAGGATTAGTCCAGAAGTCGAAGACTTGTGTGGGAGAGTGGGCGGCATATTATTATTATTAAGCAGGCTGTATTTGCGCCCAAGAACGACTTACGTTGGTAAGCCCTAACCATCATTTAGTGCAGGAATGAGGAAAACCTGGAAAATCTCATTAATTAGGGAGGTAGTCAAACGTCAACCGGTATCAATCGCTCACATTGATCCAAGCCAACATTCTTCCACCCTACCATACCCGCAGAGAGGGTGTCAATCCTCTCTACGAATATAGCTAATATACAATCTACCGGCTGGGGGGGTCGAACCCACAGCGATCTAGTCACTTCGATTCAAGTACTAACGCCTTAAACCGCGCGACCGATAATGCAAGTGGAACTCACTTTGTTTTTTTTTAAATATAAATAGGACACCCCGTATACAGATGTTTCAATTTAAAATAAGTGTTTGTTGGTTTTGTGAGTATGTAATACTGATTTAATAAAATCTCTGAGAGAAAATGTCAGTTCAGGGAAATTTTCAAGAGAGCGTGGGGTTTTTTCCTTAAAATCCGTTGCCAGCGCCGGGTTTGGACGGAGGGCGAAAAAACGGACGATGCGGTGCATGTGCAGATCTAATTAGACGGAAACCGCCTCTAGATAAATCTATTTTAAACCGAAAAGTCGCATTTAAATTTTTGATCAAATAGAATTTCAGCTCTCCGTCGCCAGCCAAAAATTTAACATTTGGATCGGAAAAAATCCCCTCAACTTGGCTCAAACTTGCGGTATTGGGTGCTTTAATTAGATTTTAAATATTTGATACAAGAGCAAATCGATCTAGCTCGGAGGCGATTAGAATCGAAGTTATCAGGAAAAGGTTAGATGCTCTGTTGTTTACCGGGACGGTGTGCCAAACATTTTCGCTTCATTGTCTTTTTCGTTTCAGAACATGTTCTACATACGTATCGCATAACGGACACGAAAATAAATCGATGTTATTTTGTTTTTTCGACAGTCTCGGCTACATGTGTAAAGGCGTTGCCTGTCTGTAAGCATTTGCATCCGTCATTAATCAAAGTATGCCCGTTGTTTATTTAAAATCAAACTGTAAACAGCACCTTCACCAAATAAATCATTTTTGGTTCTCTTGTGTGTAAAATACTATTTTACGCACGCTGTACATTATGCGACATTTTCGAACTAGAGACCCGTTGTTTATATAAAATCGAACTTTAAATTGTACCTTTACCAAATAAATTATTTTTGTTACTAAAAATACTATTTTACGCACGTTGTACATTACGCACGATGTAATTTTTTCCAACTAGAGACCCGTTTATTTAAAATCAAACCGTAAATAGAATATTTACCAAATAAATCTGTTTTGTTACTATCGTATGTAAAATACTATTTTACGCACACTGTACATAACGCGTAATGTAACTTTTACGGACTGGAGACACGTTGTTTATTCAAAATCAAACTATAAACAGCACATCTACCAAATAAATCATTTTTTGTTACTATCGTGTGTAAAATACTATTTTACTCACACTGTACGTTACGCGCGATGTAACTTCTTCGGACTGGAGACCCGTTGTTTATTTAAAATCAAACTGTAAACTTCAACTTTACCAAATAAATCATTGTTGTAGTATCACCCGCAAAATACTATTTTACGCAAGTTGTACATTATGCATGATGTAGCTTTTCCGAACTAGAAACCCATTATTTATTTAAAATAAACCGTGAACAGCATATTTACCAAATTTTTTTTTGTTACTATCGTGTGTAAAGTATTATTTTACGCATACTGTACAATACGCGCTATGTAGCGTTTTCAAACTGGAGACCCGTTGTTTATTTTAAAATGCAACTGTAAACTTCAACTTTACCAAATAAATCATTTTTTTTACCATCGTGTGTAAAATATTATTTTACGCACGCTGTACATTACGCGCGATGTAATTTTTTCTAACAAGAGCATTAAATGATGTCACAGATTATGCAACCACCGTGTCCCGATTTTAATATAAGTTTAATTAAATCAGGTAAGACTAAACACGTAACACTCATTTCACATTAAACTGTAAAACATTTACTTTACGCAATAGTGCGAAAATTATATTTCAGCGTAATGTACAAAGGGTGTAAAGATAGTATTTTATGGTAGTAGAGACAATTTAGTTGCTTCTTGTACAACATTTAATGTTATAGTTTAGCGTAATGTACAACGTTAGCTATTTCTACTGTTTTAAAATCATTGGCAAATTAGTCTATTTCCTCAAATTCTTGACCAATTTATTGTCGTGAATGTAATGTAAAACAGGTTTTATAAAATAGCACACATCCCGTATAACGTAATAAATAGGCAAATAACGCATTTTTTCTCAAAAAAAAAGAATGTAATCTATTTCCGAGCTGTCAAGGTAATACTAATAACGTCGTAATAACACGCAACTATTTTCTAATTTAAATTTTTCTTCCGAAATGCTGCCGTTGTCTCGAGACCAAACGTAATAACGCCAGCGTGGCGTAATTATATATTTTTTTGTAGTTCGCTTTTAAAGTACGTAAAAAAACCTCTGGAAGCGGATGTCTGGTGCGCGAGATTTATCTTTTTATTTGAAATGTGTTTTAACACAGAAACAGAAATGCTTATACATCATAAAATATATTTTAATATCTCTGTTATTCTATTTATGCATTTAAAAATAAAAACAGCTACCGCCTGACCGCCGATTCCTACACGACTTTCGCTTCTTTGAAAAAATATAATTTACATAATTAGACTCCACGGATTATTAATTAAAAACTCATTAAACCGCTGTGGGTTAATTCGATTTAATTCACGAGATAAGCATCGGGGGCCGCCGTTAAAATTTTAGATAATTTAGAAGGTTTAACAGTAAACGCGGAATATATTCTGTTATTTTTCTGTTCTCCGAAATTATAATAATTTAGTTCCGAAACAAGGCATTCTAACATTTTACACAACAGTTCATTTTCATATTAAACTGCATGTACTTTACGCACTACTACGGAAAAGTTATATTTCAGCGTAATGTACAAATTGCTTAGTTAATATTTTAGGGAAGACGGTAGAAAAATTGTTAGTTGAATCTTGGACAACATTTAATTTTTAAAGTTATAGTTTAGCGTGATGTACAACGTTCGTAAAATTAACATTTTACGGAAGATAGTTGCAAAAATGTTAATTATTTCTTGGACAATCTTTAAAAGTGCGTAAAGCTAGTATTTTACGTACGACAGTAGAAAACTTTTAATTGATTCTTGGACATTTAATTTTGAAAGTTATAGTTAAGCGTAATGTACGTTCGTAAAGTTTACAGTTTCTTGGACAACGTTTATCTTTAAAAGATACATTTTAGCGTAATGCACGAAGTGCCTAAAGTTAGTATTTTACGGAAGATGGTAGACAAAATGTTAGTTTATTCTTGTACAATAACATTTAATTTTTAAAGTTATATCTTAGCGTAATGTACAACGTTAGTACTTTACAACGTGCGTAAACTTAATATTTTACGAAAGTTACTACAGAAAAAAATAAGGTTTGCCATTTGGACAGTATTTAATCTTGAAAATTATATTTGAGCGTAATGTACAGAGAAATATTCCTTTGTTGGCGTACAGTTTTAGGGTTTTATTGGTTCACTAATAAAACATAGTTCTATAAAATTATTTACGGTAGTGTCATATAAGCACGCTACGCGAAAGTATATTTGTATATTTTTACATACACAAACTGAGTATTTTACGCAAATTAGTGTAAAAAAAATATTGTTGGCTCTGGGACAGCGCTTTAATCACTCCTTTTCGGGCATTCGATTTTTACAGGCTCACTAATAAAACGTAATTGTATAAAATTATAAAATCCCGCGTCATTGTATTTACTTAATACCGAATTTGCATACTTTCCTAGAAATCCTTAATTAATCTTTTATTTGGTTAACAGAAACTGCCATGTTTCTGACATCCTTTCAGATCGGATTGATAATTTTTTCTAATAAGCTGTTATTTTTATAATTACGTCAACCGCTCACTCATATTTAATGAATATTTCATAAAAATAGTAAAAGATGGATGTAAACCAGTTTTAAATATGGACAAATTACCGCTGCTCTACATTCTAAACAAATATCAACCTCAAAAATCTGTTATTGGAACCGCCGCTGGCTGTTTCTCATCTAATTAATGATAAAATTCATGAAACGACTTGCTGCATCTTGGAACTATCTAAGCAGATGCGGACTGCACAATATTTCATGATAAAAATACAACGGTAACATGCTACAATGCACAAATTGATTCAGTTTCAAATTTGCTGATCTGTCATTGTTCTTTATTTATTTTTTTTTTTTCAAAACCGTTGCAGTAGATAAACTTTATAAGAGGTATGCAGGGTGTTCCTAAATTGTATGCGAATATTTAAGGGGGCGATTCTTCATTGAAAATTAATGATAGTTTGCTTTATAAACTATGGTCCAAAAATGTTCCGTCACAAAAATACGGGGTGTTTTAGGAAAAAAGGAAAATTATTAATATTTTCGAAGCCGCTTTCTACTACATAATTCTTGAAACCATATATTTCTTGGTATTTGAAAATATTTGTAGTATATCTGTGGGAAAATAAATACGTTTAGCTCGAATTTTACTTACAGAAAATTTATAATTAACGTAACTACAACTAATTATTTAAGGAATTACTATTTTTACTGTCACAAAGATAAGTATGTTGTTTGAAATAAAGGTTGCATGGTTTTGATACAAAAGCTGCAAGTGCACACGTATCGAAATAATATTTTATACTTACTCTCTTACGAATGTCCCACAAAGAGTCCTTATTAATGAGCCGTGTATGTTTGATCACACCTCGTACATTTGAAAAGAATTCCCAGTAAACAGCATTCACATCTAGCTGATCTCTTTCGATAGATAAATTAGAGGTATAAAAGTAATCTGTCATAACCTGGAAGTTCTTCTTGAACTGGTACAATTACTGTTTATAGTTCAACTACACAAACATTTATATGACTAAGTTTTACCCGTCGAACGTTCCCAGAACGAAGATAGAAGTCAGATGCTATAATTAATCAACAAAAATAGATAATGCAATGGCATTTCAGGTATTAAAAAATCGTCAGATTTATTCGTGATTTCTCAGAAGCGGTGATCTCCCGAGAATAATCCAGGCATGTCTTGTGAAGAAGCAGTTTCGTCAAAAATTTATAACAATATCCACTAAATCATTTAAAACGTTGGAAATGTTACAGAACTGATTTTTATTTATGATTTAAATAGTTGTTTCCCACATTAATTTAACGCAGAAAGAGCTCATTAAAGCTGTTAAAAATTGAGCTATTAAGTGATGAAATGGGAAGCGTAATTTTAGACAAAAAAAGTCGAATAAGAACGCCTTTCTAAAAAAAAAAAACGTGTTATTCGTATTTGAATAAATAGCGCTATTTTTATTTAATAGAAATGGATTTATAATTTGTTATTAGTCTTAATGGCGGTCAAGTAAGTGTGGGAAAACCGCAAATAATTTTAAAATTTTAGAGGATATGTTGTTGCATGTTTTTTTTGTTCAAATTTGCCTGGAACTTCAGTGTCTTTACGTTACCTACGCTTCAGTAAATAAAAATCGTCTCATTGGATATCATAAAACAAATAAAGTTTATTATATACAGGGTGCTAAGTTATTTTTGAAATTTCAAAAATCAAGTTAGCTTTGGATATTCAGAAATATCTTATTTTTTCAGTAATAAAGCGCTTTTTCTGTATGAGATGCGACGAACTACTCAAATTATTTCATTCGCGCAACATGACACACGTCAGTTGATCTTGATAGTTATTCAGGTCGATTGTCATTTCCGACAGATTACCAGTTTTTCTTGAACCTTTTAAAACATTCAACTGCTTTTGCCGCTATTGCGGGAGAATCGATTGTTTCAATAGACAGATGGATACACTAAACAGCAAAAAAATTCTGCCATTTAAAAGAAACATGCTGTGCCATAAGTGGCGCCCTCTACTAGTGACTTCAAAATTAGTTAAAAATTCTTACGACACAAGTGCCAAAAAACATAATTGTGCCATTTTTTTAATACTCTGACAGTCTTCAATGTTATTGAGATATTTCAAAATAAAATTCTAGCTTTGAACACCCTGTATTTTTTAAACCATCAACATTCGGATAAGGCATATAGATAAGTTGTGATCACCCTGTGTATAGATGTTACAGTGATCTCGAAAATAAATATTTATTATTAAAACATATTCCTTTAATAAAAACATAATAAATCAATTAAGTATTCCGAATGGAGAAACACGTTTTTACTGCCGATTACACTTGCTAAGACTGACACACGCTGTCCCACGCATACCATTTTTGCCATCAAAATGTAAGCTTTTCAACAAGTTGGAACTTCTAAATGAATATATCAGATATCATGTTGTAAAACATACAAAAATGCTTTCGCAAATGAAGTCTCCATAATTATTGACGTAACCACAATCAACCGCTATCTTGTGAGCGTGAGGTTATGTTCTGGACAGTGTTGTCAACCACACGTCGCAACGTTGACTGATTGTCCCGTAATCCAGAAACTTCTGGGATGTTTTCTTCGGATCTCGTACAACGAACGAAAAAAACGTCCAAGCAAACGCGTTTCTCGACAAATCTGTCTGACAGCCACAAACATATCGGAAGCTATAAAGCCAGCGTGATTCGAAATTAGTTACTTAGTGAACATTTGTCTCTTGAGGTGTCAAAGGCCCAGCCGTAGGCCAGCCTGCCTCCGCTGGTGCGGTGTCTCTTCCCAAATGCCTAAACAAAACGATTTAACATATCAGTGTCCAATTAGAACTAACAGAGGCATAACTACGCAGTCCTGGGACTGGCTTTAGTAACATGGACATTAATATTGAAGCTGACGGAAAGGGTGACTGCTGTTGGAGACGCAGAAAAATATGATGAATTAAAAGAACTATAAAAAGTAGAACGCGCTGCGTTTGTTGACGTTGTTCAAGAATGTTATAAGAATCTTTTCTGAAAGAAGCTACACTGTATGTTTATGAAATAAAACTTTAAAATCCAAATATCCAAAAAACGGTTGTTCAAAACGACGTTTACGGAAATTTTGTATTTTCGAGGCGAAACGTAGCGTAGCTGAGCGGATGCAAGATGCGGGACAATAAAAGACACTTTTAATCCGAATGAAACATGCTATTTTTTCTCCAACCAAAATCCCTCATTGAATTATCAATTTTAGCACTTAATCTAAAAATTGAAAGTATCAATTTTAGCTCCTAGGAGTAAAAGGAAGACTTTCATTGCTAATATATCATTTTTTAATGCTAAGATATCATTTTTGCCCCTCGGTAAGGCAAATGGCAAACTTAGAGACTCGTGACAGTCAAAAAAATGTTATAGCTTTCAGAACGGTTGGAGAAAAATGGTATAAACGTATTCATTTCAGGAGGAGCTAAATTTGACACTTTTAATCCATAGGTAAAAGTGTTTATCATTACCACTATCAACTGTCACTATTCCTTTCGCAATATTTTCAAAAGTGAGTTTTCAATGCAGTCTTCCGCCACAGTGCTCGATCTTCATCCTCCGTGTCTTTTAAGACAAGTGAGGTCACCGCTGTCAACTAAAAGAGTAGCAGACATTCGTCGTAATGTATGTTCACTGTACTCTATCCAGTTGCCTAGCTTCAAATTTTGCCATTTCTTGTGAGACGGCACTGATTTTATGAATACCGACAATCATTCAATGACACTTTCCACTAGCATATCTAGAGAAATAATCGACGTTCTACCAATCCGGGTGGATGTAAAGCAACATATTTTCGATAAAAGCTTTCATTGTCTCCCAGCATAGTAAAAGAACGTGGCCTCTTCAACATCATCAATTGTTAAATTGAATAATTCATCAGAACGGCATGCGCCTGCAACACCCAATATTAGGATGACCTATAAAGAAGCTTTTTAAAAATGTTATTTTATTTTTAAAGCGTTTACCTTCATAATCTAATATAAATTATCAATTATTCAAAAAGCAATCGACTTGCTTCATTGTATATACGATTTTTTCGGTACAAATCGCTCATTTTGTCTCTTGAGAAAAGCACTTATCTTTGAATATTTGCTTATATCAACCTGATTCTTTATATCCATCGTTGACCGCAACATTGAATATTGTGATCAAAGCATTGACGGCCTCATTTTATTTGCTAAGTTTGAACATCTACTGAGTGCACTATATTTTTCTTTGCACCAATCCTTAAAATATTGGTAGACGCGTTCATAAATTTCTCGAGATTTCTTTGGGAGAAGATTCGAAGAAACCTCTTTCGTACACTCCAGTACTCAGGTATACTTAAATCTTCATTAGATTCGATTTTTACAGGCTTTTCAACAAATTGAACCACAAACAATCACAAATGGACTCAATCAGCAATATGGCGACTTTGCTTTATTTTCCAAATTTGATTTGAATAATTTCAAAGGATAAATTAATAATTAAATGGACGATTTCAGTTCGTCTAGCAAATACAAAATTTATTTGCCACAAAAGTGACTCTTTCAATCCTAATATAACAATATACTAGTTTCCTTGATCGCGTGTTTTTGTTTCCATTTTTTCACGATAGCGTTCTTGTATTCATGAATTTCGCTAAAGGAATATAAAGGTTCAATAATGGTAAATATGCATATAGATAAATATACTCAGGAATTTTTAAAGTGGAATGATTACCCACTGGAATTTATTTCCCAGGTATAAGGATCTAGTGCTGAACGTTGTTGATGTTGATTTAAACTTTTTGTAAGTATATGTTTGCACTTCGATTTCTACAAACATTAACTTCGCGTCCTAAGTGCGCCCCTGATAATTACGTCATCTGCGAATCAAGTGCGGGCCCTTACTGATGAACTTTTCTTGATTCCAACTGACGCGAGTTAACGTGATTGTATTTCTGTTCGAACTGAGGCAAAACGATCGAGAATTTATAATAGTTTTCGCAATTCTCCGCACCTACATCATCGCGGATTCCCTTCTCCGTTTGACGCCACTCGATGCAGCACTGAAGCGGAAGCAATTCTGACAGTTTTCATGGTTAATTGCGCAGGATATGCCGTTGAATGGCGGCGATGTTGTCCACATGAATCACTGTTGCATATGGCTGTCGGGACCCTTGACAAAGCAAACTTCATTTTACCCCCTTATGGCAGGGAGATAGCGCGATATCGAACGAGATAATCTGATGTGGACGAAAACCTCAATAGCCAAGGTGAAACGAAGAAGAAAATTGCGTTTCTTCAGAATGCTTCTGAAAGTAATGCACTGAATTCGTGCGTTCATCCATATTTATTCATACAGATCTTGTGGTACGTTGGTGAATAACTGATATCGTATTTTTTAATTTCAATATTCGTTAATCTAGATTCATATCGATGGGGATGCATAAGGGCGGAATTCATAGTCAGCACTTAAGCGTGATTTTCATTTAAGGTATACTTAATACGAAAATACTAATATGTAAGTAAATTTACTGCAAGAATTGTTGCGTTCCTTGAAAATATCGATACAGTCTTATAAATCCCAGTAAATTTTTATAAATCCGTACAATATTACTAGGGCTTGGTATAGGGCTTTTGCATTAATGCACAAAATTAGAAAATATCAATTATTGTTTTGAATTATTTTTCACATTTTTTATTTTGGCTTTCCCCCTTTAGCAAATTTTCTGTGGACGCCCATGCACTTTCGAAGCTAGCCTTAAGGGCGCCGTATTCTTGGAATAGGGTTTTCTACAAATACAAATAATTTTAGACATTTAAGAACTGAATAATGTAGAAATTAGCAAATAACAGGAATGTTATCTCATGCCACCTAAGAATATTCAAAGGTACAGAAGTAAAACGAAGATATAACTGCAGGAAGCGGTCTTACCAACAAGTTTTTAGGTACAGAAATCTTTGAAGATACGTATTTTTTTTATTTAACTATAGATGTAAATATTTTTATAACATAAACTTACATAGTTCTGCATATAAGATTGTTCACTTTTGTTTATAAGTATATAAAAATAATTGTTAAAATGAGGGATTATAATAACAAAATAATGAAAGGAAGCAAAGTGGTACTAGTCTCTTCCATTGCCCTATTTCATTGAATGACCGCGGGTGGCAGCACTCTACAGTACATATGACGTAGTTGTCAATTGTTTCTATCAGTAATCTGACGTTTCTTAAAAATAATGACAAACGTGAAATATTTGTTGAGACATACGTTTCTGTATACATTATCAATTTTAATTTATTAATTAATCCATCTTAAAACTATATTTTATTGTGTTTTCCATATTGACAGTGAAAGAATAGCCCATTATGAATACGTATGGACCCAGTTTTCTTAAATACATATTATAATAATATTGTATTGTATTTTTCATAGTGAAAGTGAATGAACAGCCCATTATGAACACATGTGTACCCAGTTTTCTTAAAAATGTCAAACATTTAGACAGAAGCACTTTTTGTGGAGCAAGAATAGTATCAGTGGCGTAATTTGAGTCTTAAAATAGCAGATAAAATATATACAACTTTTTTTATAGAGCAAATTAGACAAGTACTCTTTATTAAGAGGTAAGAGAATGTCAAATTCTGGCATTTCCGGCCTTGACATTTGTGATTCCAAATAGTAACACTGAAGTCGCCACATTACAGTACGTTACAGAATTCTGTATTGTAATTCAACTGACTCGACAGACAAGTATTAGAAAGGCGACGCGATTTAGGAGATGATGTTTTAATGGCAACGCATATAAAAGAAGAAGACGAATTGCCCATTGAACATATTTGAAATCTGATGCAAGGAATAATTTTAGAATTTAAAAAAGCAACTTCAAAACGGAATACTTTAACATTGGAAATGGAATGCATTTACTTTTTAATATTCAAATATTCGCGTATTACGCGAATTACATTTCTCACTAGTACTTAAAATATTTACTTTACGGACTGCATGGTGTTGCATTCTACGTGCATAAAGTTAGTTTTAGACATAACATTTCAAAATAACTTATTACAACTATACATGGAAGAACTGTACCATTTTAAATCGCTTTGTTTCGTTGAAATGTTTCAATCATCAAGTTTCCTTTATTATATTCGTTATTTCACCGTCCGTTTTCGATAAACATTAGAAGGAGAATGAAAAGTCTTAATTAGTTTAGCGAATATCAATGCTGTCGAATTTTTTAACACCCAGCAACCTCCTAATGCTCGCCCAGCTGTTTGTTGTTTTTTTTTCTAATTTATTTTTTGCCGTAATTGCATTGTTGGTATTCAGTTTTCGACAAAAGTAATATAATTAGATCTGGCACTCCTCCATCGAGATCTTTCCAACATATAAGCCATACAAATTACTTCTTTAATTAAGTTTACCTGTTATGGCCCCACTTTGGTAACCTTAATTACGAACCTAACTGTAAAAAACAACGAAAATTAAACGGGACCCAACGATACTTGTTTTTTTTTTGTCGAGTTTATTGTTAGTTTTATTTATTGTTATGTTCAAATTGATTGTCAATGTGCAACTTTTTTTTTGTTGTCTGCGCGACATATAGTCACCTTGCTATACTTATTCAATATGCAAATATGCTAATTAATATCTTTATTTTATCAAAGTAGGTACAGTGATATTCAGAAAACGATATTGATTTTGGTTAGAGTGGTAGTTGTTGTATTTTTATTTTAATCTGAAGGTAATATAAATTAATTCCAAATACTTCATTTTTGTCACAACTTATATAAAAAAACTATAGCGCTTCTAATGGTGCACACCAGTTTCTGATAACTGGTGTGCACCAGTTTTTATTGTCCTGTAACTTTTGTTTGGCTCTATATTTTAGAAACATCCTGTAAGGTACATGCTATTTTCCTAACATTTTTTGTTTTACAACGCAGAAAAGGGTGTATGAGGTAAACCAGTAAAAATACAAAATTGTAATAACACAAAAATTCTTATTTTATTATCCTGTAACTTTTGTTTGGCTCTATATTTCAGAAACACCCTGTGAAATACATGATGTTTTCCTAACATTTTATTATTTTATGAGGCAGAGAGGGGTTTCATGTATTTGGTAAACATATAATATTCGTTTGACGTAACGCGACAGGTTTAAAATGGTAAAATTGTAAAAGGAAGTGTCTAAAGTAACGCTAACAAAGTGTAAACTCCCATTAACATTGTTGTTCAGTAATTCCAACCGTTCTAAATTGATTTTGATGTATAAACATAGCCTGCCGTTGTCTAAAAAAGGAAATATTAAATCTAGTCGCCATGATTTAAGTACACTACGCGGAGAACAAGTAGTTCTGTCTCCCTTTTTTATGCATGTTGTTGAATATATGATGGAAGATAATCACTACAAATTGAATCCAATAAAATCATAGCAGGCCGTACTCTCACGACAATTGAACGTCAATTTAACCAATTTAGCCATCTTTTTATTATTCATAAAATTTCATAAACCCGCTCACTTACTTTATTTGTTCTTCACAATTGAAGAGGTTTTTAGGGACGTTTAAGAGCATTAATTTCGATCAACGTAATTAGATCAAATTTATACGAGCTCGCTTCAATCTACATCAGCATCACGGCTGATGAATATACTTTATATACAGTGTCGTTTAATACAAAGAAGAATGAAAGAAAAAGGACGTAATGTAGTTGGTTCAGATGGGTGTTCAGAATATAGGTGCGGATGCTAAAGGCGGATACTTGTATATACGACCAAAAGCAACCCGCATAACACAAATACCTCCTTAAGACGTACATTGAGTACAATGGACATTAGGGATGTTAGGCGTTCCTGGGATATCCATCCGTAGACCACAAATGGACGTTTGGACCATTTAAGGACGTCTTAAAGACGTATCAAGTATTAAAATAAATACAGTGGATATCCCAGATGGGACGTTTTTCGGATATGCGAAATTATTTATAATTTGTCCTTAGGACGTCCATTAATGAACATCCAATCGACGTCCGTTTAAGAACGTTAGACGTTCGACTGATGTCCCTAGTAGGTCCATTTTCCACCAAAACTAGGATCTTCGTCAATGGTTCACAAATGGATTTTTTTAGACCTTTTATTAATGTACCTGCCAGATGTGTAAGGATGCCCGTATAGTCCAGGGACGTACCAACCAAAAATAGACGTTCGACGGACGTAATATTAAGGACGTCCCGAAAAACATCTTGTGCTATGTGGGAAAATAAAAAACTTATGGATAAAATGCCTAAAATGAATAGTTTTTCAACAAATATATTTCAAAGATAAAAATTCAGTTGCAATAAAATGCAAAATTGTGTTACGAAATTACAAAATAAGGTACAATTAAGGTTAAGTAAAACTCCTGTAACGTAATTTGTTTTTGTATCTGTATTTAGGGCGCAATAATATTGCACTAGTGTTTTGTTAATACAAGTAATTTTAGACATTTAAGAACTGAATAATATAGAGTTTAGCAAACAACAGGCGGGTTATCTCATGCTACCTGCGAATATTCAAAGATACCGAAGTATAACAAATATATAACGGCTGAAAGCGGTCTAACCAACAAATTTTTAGGTACAGAAATCTTTCAAAATACGTATTTTTTTCTAAATTCAACTGTAAATTTTACGGCGGGAAATACGGAAACCTTAATGAAGTAAACAATTGCAGTTTCTCAGAAAATCCTTAAAACTATAACTTTTGACAACAGTGCAATCTGTCATCTGCTGCTGTTTAAAAGTATTATTAGTCATATTGTACATTTAACCTAAAAGTATTACTAGTCAGTATTGTGGCTAGTGCGTTTCGTTTTTCTCTAGTGCTTGCTTGATATTTGTGAGGTGTACGTAAACAACAATGAAACAATTTATAGTAACCGTGACCAGCTGCATGACATGTTTATTTATGGCGAATCTGGGAAAAACTCTGGCCTTTGCAAGCATTTTGAACACTTGTAACTATAACGGATAAGGCAGGAGGAAAGTGTCGGCACTCTCCATTATTTTTGAATATTCCAAATCTTATTCTATGTTCTATGATATAATTATTAGTGACTTGTTTCTACTACTTTTTCTATTTTACTTTATACTTTTTTATTCGAAAAATGTAATTTGGAAAAGCATTCGCAGTTCATGTTGTGCTGGTAACAGTACAGCACTTTTTCGGCAGCCTGACTTTGTGTTCTGTCTTCCTGTAAAAAATGTGTAATAACTACGATGGATGGGGTTATTTTTACGCGATTTGTTCTCACTCGCGCTTACTTTGGTTTCTTTAACCAAAAATTGCTTTGCTAAACTTATTTTTTCGTTAAAATGTTACATAAGTTTGAAAAAAGCGTAGTTACATTTAGGTATTCAAAAACATTCGAGCTTTATGTTTCATCGTAATTTTTTTATACATCTTTAAAACTTTTTTGGGATTCAGAAAAATTAAAGAGAAACATTGTTATAACAACCAATAAATACTGAATTCAGGGAACACCCAGTACAAGTACGTAGTTTGCATGATGTATTCGTAATCCGGTTCAACTACTCTGAAAGCTATAAAGGTCATTGCTTTTTTAAAACCATTTATTTCTATGGAACACCCATTCGTGCGACTGAATGAAATTTGAGGATTTTAATTTGTATAGACCTACTTTAATACACACTTGTACAAATACTTATTATATCTGGAGCGTTTTCGACCATTTCCTGTACGTCGATAAGGTCGAGAATCGCGCGGACGCGCCTGTGTTTGGTTTTGACCCTTTAAGATACTTAAAAAACATCTGGACCCGGGCTCCATTAATATATAGCCCACTGGTTCTAGTTGCGTCATCTATTAATAAAAACAAATCTGTATTTTCATTTTTACTAATTACAAGAGTGGAATAGTATTAATTTACATTAAAAACGCCAGATGAATGGACACAGAATTTTTAAACAGATGCGGTACCGATTTTTTTACGTCCGAATGTTTCTTGAATTAACTGTTCGATCAACGCACACAGAAAAATGCAATTAAACTATTACGAAACATATGAGTTTAATAAAAAAATTGTAATCGTCTGCTTCCTCGAATTGATGTTCATGTGTTATTCTCATATCTAATAAAAGTTCGGTTTGGATTTTAAAGGAATGGTACAGAACCACAACGAAACGTGCGAACAGATGTGGCGTAACCTTTAAAAAAATTGAAATAATATAATATTTGTTTCGTATCAACAAACCCGTTGCCGTTACGTAACATTAACACCTAACTACGGAAACAAAAATTTTAGATTCCAAAAATCGCAGTTATATAAACAGTTTTATGTTGAAATTGCAGTAAATGCAGCAGCGTTGTATTATATATTCTAGATTTATACGGCGACAATTATGTTTACGTAGTTATTATACAAAAAATTGACAAATAAAAACCACATATCTGAGCGTTTTTTTCCAAAAAAATCATCCGATTTTTTATTTTTGTAAAAAAACGAAACTTATGGAACATTATCGGCTAATATCGCTACACTTTTTCAACAATTTTCAATCCTGGGTAGTTTTTTAAGGGGAGTTTCATTGAATTTTTCACATTTAAGGGCGCTGTATTCTTGAAATAGTGTGAAATAGTAACTAAATAATAAAGAGCTTAGCAAATAACAGGAATGCTATCTCATGCCACCTACGAATATTCAAAGGTACTGAAGTAAAACGAATATATAACGACAGAAAGCGATCTAACCAACAAATTTTTAGGTACATAAATCTTTCAAAATACGTATTTTTTAAAATTTAATCGTAGATGTAAATATCGTTATAACATAACATAACTTACATAGTTCTGCAGGTAAGATTGTTCTCCTTTGTTTATAAGTATGTGAAAATAATTATTAAAATGTGGGGTTGCAATAGCAAACGTTTTTTTAATTTTTTTTTTATTACTTTTGTTGTACGTATTTTTTTTTTATTTCTATACCTTGAAACACCACACATTTGATTATTTTATGGTGAGAAATACGGCGCATAAGGTCGCTATATTATTAAATTCTCCTCAAATAAAATAATAACTTTTAAAAAGCGTTTCAAAAACATTTTTCTCAACCTTTAACTTTTTGAAGAAAATTGAAGAGTGGCAAGTGCCTTTCTTACTTCCTCTACAAACTTCTGAATTTCCATGATTAAAATTCTTGCCTCTGAGTACGCCACTGTCTAATTGAAACGATGAAATACGTTTTGTCTAAAATTTTCGCTCATTTACAGCCTTTGGTTTGACATCGATAGCCTCAAATTCCCATACAACTTCAAATCTAACTCAAAATTTTCTTTTCCAGCAATGATGGTCCAATCTATGGCTCCTACCCCTAGGGATGTGATGCCATCCACCAACGTGCTACTAAACAAAACAACAACCCAATTAGACTATTCAAAATACGTCAAAAAGTTCTCTTCGTCCTTGGAATGTGGCAGCACCTACTGCAAGGATTTGAACTACAGGTAAGTGTGTTATTTCAAAAGCAAAATGAATAGAATTATCAACTTTTATCTACTTGATGGTTGAGGCCAGTCACAGTGTGACCACCAGTGGTGTATCTAGAGAGAAAGGGGCGCACAATTTCATGGAATTTTAAAATATTTTTCCATAAAAACGTTCGGTATAAACAGTTCTTTTTTAGTAATTGCAGGATTCAAATTACAATAATATTATTTCTAAAACAGTAACAAATAGAATACAAAAAAGTGTAAAGAAACAAAAAGTGAAGATAATATAATAACACATATGATGACTTATTTTATTTATAATATTATACAGGGTGATATATTTTTTTTGCAAATAATTATTATTGATACACACGCCTCCGCCACTAGTAAGTTCCTAAAGCTGATAATTTTTCATTTCATATCTACTGTTATACAATTAAGTGTTTTTCGACTTCTTATATTCAATTTTCCTTCCGCAGAGAGCACTTCCATTGCTTGGACTGCAACTCGAGGGTGTTCATCAAGAAAGAAGAGATGATCCGCCACTTCAAATGGCACAAGAAGCGTGACGAGTCGCTGCAGCACGGCTTCATGCGCTACAGCCCCCTGGACGACTGCAGCGACAGGTTCGCCAACTGCACCCACAACAAGAAGCAGACGCACTACCACTGCATAAAGGAAGGGTGCGACAAGGTCTACATATCCACCTCAGACGTGCAGATGCACGCCAACTACCACAGGAAGGATTCCGCCATCATCCAAGAAGGTTTCCAACGGTACAGGGCGACGGAGGAGTGTGGCGCCAGCTACTGCGCCTTCTTCGGACAGAGGACCACCCATTTCCATTGTAGGAGGACCGGGTGCCGGTTCACTTTCAAGAACAAGAGTGATATGGGTAAGTTGTCGTATGCTAATCATGTAGGAAGGGTTCATAGCTCTTCAGGGTTCTTTGAATACAGAAATAACTAACTTTTGACATAATAATAGTGAAGCACAAACCTAGAAAAAATATAGACTGTGCCAGTGTCATATTGCCGGCGACCGCTAATTCATGGCTGCCCTAAAAGGTCCAGAATCACTGAAACTTGGTTATTATGCCAATTTACGTTGGTTGTATTGTAGTGTGAAGCTCATTTGTTTACTGTGATTGGTCACTTTTTTAAAATGACAGCAAGGTAGTTAATTTCATATTGCAATGCCGCCAACATAAAACAAATAAAATATCCATTTTCTGGACCGTAAGACCCTTGAACACGCGGGACCTGTCATGAACCGTCGCTGTCTATATTTTTTCTAGGTTTGTGTAGTGAAGGATAGATTTTCCAATACTTTAGTCATATAGAAAATAAAAAAAGGTAAAATTAGATCTATTTGTACATTTCCTAAATATTTTGTTGAAAGATACAAAAATTACTTTAAGGCACTTAGTTTTTTTTTAACTGATTTGAAAATTAAAATACAATAAGTTTTGATAAATGTTAATATTTTTTAAAATAATCATTTAATATTTTGGCACTCTTGAAAATTTATCAAAAAACACATCATTCAGCAAACTGTATCATTATTTAGTTTGTATCAGTTTCTGAAATTTTTTATGTGTAATTTGTACCACCACTCTTATTTTAAATATTATACAGAGTGTCTGGAATATGAGTGCCGTAATTTGAACGGGTATATCTCTGACCAAAAGCAACAAAAAATGTCTAATACGAGTAGTTTTTTTACAAATACATTTCAAAAATAAAAATACAGCTGCAATAGAATGCAAAACTGTTACGAAATTACAAACTAAGCTCAGTTTCTCAGAAACTCTTTAAAATTGTAACGTTCAACCACATTGTAACGTGTCAGCTACTGCTGTTAACCACAAGTAATATTTGTCATAGTAGTATCGTGGCTAGTGCGTTTTATTTTTCTTTAGTGCTTCTTTGATATTTGTGAATGTACATGAACAAATATGGAACAATTTATAACAACCATGACCAGTTGCATGACATGTTAATTTATGGCAAATCTGAACAAAACTCTCTGGCTAAGAGACGTTTAGGTAAACGCTTCTCACAAGAAACATAAGTCATTTTGAACACTTGTAACTATTACACATTTTATTCTGTGTTGTAAAAAGAGCTCTAAGAAAACCATTTACAGTAGGTGTACCTATTTGTAATTATTATGTACAAATGCCTGATAGGGTACCTATGTGCATAACGTCTCATATTCAAAACCTGTTTACATCATAATTCTGTTACCATGGGTCAGAGAAAAAAAAATTAAATAAAATATGTATATTTTGTTTGGCAGAATTAATCATACAGCAAAATAAAGGCTTATATTCTGTACACCCTGTATATTCTGAATTATAGCATATTCTGGACTTAGGATAAAATGCAATTAAATTCAAACTTTCCAGAGCAAAACAGTAGTTAGAACACTATTTTTTTCTCTAATCCAAATTTTTAATAAAGGTACTGAATCTAACAAGAAGGTAGAAGATAACACATTAAAAAAAATTGTTTTTAAACCACACACTAAAAGTGAAGGACAAGAGGAAGAAAACCTTGTTCCAACTTGGTACCAGACACAGAACAGTCCTGAAGGGATTTCTTCTGCTGGATAAATCAGTGCACGACACAATTTAAAAACCAATACGTGTATACCTATCACCTAAGTTACTAATAGATAAAACGCTTAAATAAGTATCTTCTCCTTACGGTAGATTCAATTTTGTAATCGATTTCTCGTGTCCTTCTTACAGAGAAACACAAGTCCTACCACATCAAAGACGAGCAACTGTCTAGAGACGGGTTCAAGAAGTTCATGAAGAACGAGATCTGTCCCTTCGAGAACTGCAGGTTCTCCAAAGTGTGCAACCACATCCACTGCATCCGACCGCAATGCAGCTACGTGTTACACAGCTCAGGCCAATTATTCTCCCACAAACGCAAGCACGAGCGAAAGGACTCGGAACTGGCGTACCGAAAATACAAACTAGCCCAAAGCATGATAAAAACCCTTGCTGACGGTTCAGTAGCGCCACCTATGCCATTCCCCCGTGACTACGAGGCCCAAATCGACAGTCTGAACCTCGCCATGTACAACCAGTCGGCCAGTGGCTTGTCAAACACTGAGAGCCTGAGCGAGAGGAACTCTCCGGTGAGCTACGAAGAGTCCGAGTCGGCTTCCGCTATGGACTTGAGCGCGAACGAGTCCAATTTCGCTCAAGAAGAGAATATAAATTGGAATAGCGAGGACTTTTGGCGAAAATACTGTCAGTTCGTGCCCGAAAACCAGTGCCCCTCAGAGAAATGCGATTACACTTACACCGACCACTATCACTGCTTCGTTGATAGCTGCGAAATGACGTTCGCCAGCAAAGAGGGCGCCAGGGAGCACGCCAGGAACCACGAGCAGCAGGAAATGATAACGGACAACTATTTTACCACCGTTACGTCTCAGAACGGGGGATGCGACGAAAGTTGTATATACCAGGACAAGGAGAAGCACTTCCATTGCAACTGGGACAATTGCAGGGAAGTTATTCTGCCTACGGACAAACCTTTTAGGCGGTTAGAGCACTACAAAATGCACGAATATTCAAGGAAATTGAGCTTGACCAAGGATCCCCTCACTATGACGCATCTGTCCAGTTCCATCGACGGTATGTTCTGCAGGAAACGCGGACGACCCCCAAAGAATCGTGTCATAGAAGTGTGGAACGATTATGTGAGTAATTTTTACGAAATCTCCCAAGAAATATTACATGAATTACTTTTCAGAACCCCATGGGCACTCAAACTCTAATGGATAGTCCTCAGGCGATCTTCACGAGTTTCAAATTACCGAAACCATCTGCAACTCCATCAAGCAGCAAAGAAATCGAGCAGCAGGATTCTAACGATGAACGATCGAGTACTCATAGCCCTACAGTGAGTTGTTTGTTGCTTATTTTCAATAAAAAACACTAAATATTATTTTTTCAGTTACAAGACTACAGTTTGCAAGGCTTCGACATTTTCGGAGAGAACACGAAATGCCCGGACAACTTATGCCCGTACTTGGGCACCACGCATTACCACTGCAACCAGAACCGGTGTCTCTACGTCACCGATAAGGAAGACGTCCTTATTGTCCACTCTAAGGACTTCCACGACAACATCGAAATTTTGGACGGGTTCGAGTTTTACGATAGGAACGTCGACTGCAGGCTTCCGAATTGCGCTAGCAACAAAGTCAACAGACATTTCCACTGTACGAGGCCGAATTGTAATTACTCGTTCGTCCAATATTCGACTATGTCTCTTCATAATCAGAAACACGCCGAGGAGAGCGGGCAACTGCCGGAGATTCGAGTCAAAAGCGAAGCTCAATTGACCGACAAGGATCTCGGGGACAGTCAGTACAAGGCGATCAATCTGAGCCAAGGCGCCGACAATAAAGTATCTGGTAAGTGGCAAGTTTTATCGAATTAGGTATCGAAGGTATTTATTCTAAAAATTTAGGATTTAGCGTTGTGTAAGTTAAATAATAGAATGTGTAGGAACCTTTTAAAGTTGTAGTTTATAACGTAAAAGTTGGTCTTTGTGTATATAGTGTAATTTTCTATCTCTTCTAGTGGTGAAGGCATCAGGAACTTTCTATCCTTTATCTACATTGCCAACAGAACAAATACAAAAATCACCAGAATATAAACCTATCACTTCAGGTATGAATGTTTACTAACATTCGAAAAGTAAAACGCAAACTAACACAAGAAACATGTCATTCACCGCACTCATTTCTTCTTAAAACCGAACAAATTCCTGATTTTTGTAGCTAAGTTAGCCTCGTTTGAAATGCTAGTGTTTTTTCCCACAATATTTTTCTTAAAAAGGCAATTTTAAAATGATAATTATACCTCGGACTGTTTGGAGACATGACGCACTTTACATGGATATTTACACTGAAGAAAAAAATATTTTCAAATAATTACTTGAGCCTCTTTTTAGACTGTTAGTGCCGGCAGCCCTCAATTCATTCACAGTTTCCAAATCAAGCTGGTGGGCCTGACGCGACGTTGCCAAATTTAAATATTTTCTGAATATCGGGCATCAGAAATAAACGGTTGTATTCACTATTTGAGAAACTTCTTTTTTCTTACTCACTTCTGCTAATAATAATTTAAAAAGTTAAAATATGTAAGGAATGCTATAAATCAGTTTTTACTATGAATATAGTTTCAGTTAAAAAAATATTTACATTTCATTTCAAATTTTTTTGTTGACTGTAAGTAATACAAGAAGCTATTGTGTCGCCAACAAAAAACAGACACATCCAGTGATAAACAAGCCGCCACACCTGATACGATGCTCATAAAAGGTTTATCGAGAGTGAATCTTGACCTATATTATTAAGTCCGTAATCAAGTTTTCACTTTGTTTTTAATGTGTACTCAATAATAAGGAGTAACAAACTTGTATGACCTAATTTGCTAGAAATGTGAGTGCCAGTGGGAGATTTGAATAAACTCTCTTAAATGTTAAAGAATATTATTATGAATGTAATCCTAACGTGGCAACGTTGTTTTGCTTCAATGCTTGAACTCTATATGGCTGCATCATCAGAACAGTTTGCATACACCACGCTCCTAGGAGTTATGAGTTGATTAGCTTATCTTTTAAAAAAGAGAAAAAAATAATATTTCCGATCTTTCTGTCTTTATTAGGCCTCTGCTATTTACGTAATGTCTCCAATCTGACCGAGTCCTAGTGTTAACAATTCTTGTAGTTACCAAAATAAAATGCCTGGAAATAACATTGTTTACATACTCGTGCTTGATGCTTGCTTATATGTGACATTTTTAATACTTCGACTTCTTAAATTGTACATTTTTTTCAGAGCCTGCTCCTCAAAACGAACCAAACACACAAAACATGGGCAGTAACACGCTCTACGGTCCAGAACTGAGTTGCTCGCGCCCCTTCTGCAAACTGAAACGCAAATACCACTACCACTGCAACGCCTGCAACCAAGCGTTCAGCGAACTGGACCGCTTAGTGGTCCACGTGGCGAAACACAGCAGTGGAGCGCTCAGCAGTCAGTTACAAGAAGACAACAACAACCAGTCGCCTCCTTCGGCATCTCCACCGCAAGTTTCCACGGCTGTGTCCAACTCGTCCTCGGAGGGAAAGATCAGCGTGGCTCCGTTGCAGTCGTTGCAGAACCCCGTGATGCCGCATAAGGAACACGAGACTTATTTGACGCCGACATTCGACGCTTACAGCCACTTCAACAACTTCCCCGCCAACTTACAATTTGCGTTGATTTCCCAGCAGCAGCAGATGCAGAACGCTTTCCTGCCTCAAACGCTGTACCAGAACCCCCAACTGATGTTCCAGCATGCCCAGTTGATGCAGAATCCGTTGTTGGCCTCGCAGAACCCCTATCAGGGCGAGAATTTGACCAGCCCCTTGGCCGCCATGGCTGCCAACTTGAACAAGCGTTCCTTGAGTCCTCATGAGATGTCTCCTGAGGCAAAGAAGGCGAGGATACAGAACTCTATGA
Organism: Monochamus alternatus; assembly: GCA_037114965.1. Taxonomy (NCBI): domain Eukaryota; kingdom Metazoa; phylum Arthropoda; class Insecta; order Coleoptera; family Cerambycidae; genus Monochamus; species Monochamus alternatus. The sequence continues at coordinate 10,686,884 of CM073434.1, read as the reverse complement.
GGATTCTCAAAGACGAGCCAGTGCCAGAGGGATACCTTAGATTTAGATTTAACGAAGACTGTCAGTACCAACATTGCGGGTACAGGGAGCACCAAACTCATTTCCACTGTCAAAGGCAAGATTGTGGCTATAGTTTCTGCGACAAGACCCGTTTCGTTCAGCACACTGCGAGGCACGAAAGGTTGGATACCCTTATGGGGGGAGATTTCCAGCAGTACAGGGCCAATGTGGCTTGCGGAAGGGCCGATTGCGCATACACGGCAAATTTAGGTAAGCTTATCTAACCTCAAATCTCACCTTAACCTAAAAAAGCGACAATATTCTTTATCTGTTCTTTATTATTTTGTTAGTTTGCTCACATTCAGTTTTGTTTAAAAATATAGAAAATATCTTTATAAATAACATTTATACATCAATCTCAATGAAGTTCGTTATATTTCACCATACTTCTCCAAGTAAAAGAAAAATATAAAAAAAGTAATAAAAACTAAAAATGTCTGGAAATCGTATAGTTGCGGCAAGAATGCAGACGACTTGCGTACGAACAAATGAATAATTCATTACATTTTTATCAAAATATTTATAACTTGATTTGGATTTTTCACTGAGTATATAAAATGAAAAGTAGTTACTGCAATGGTTTTTCTGCTTTCAATTTTAGGCAAGCTTAAGACATCGTGTACTAAAGAGCATCTTGGTCGACGCTATCAGGTCTATAAACGTGTGCCACAGCATTATTTGTGTTATAAAAAAATAATAAATGATGAATTGTAATGATAGTTACATACATAAGTGGTCAAATGTAACGCTGTCGTCTGATTGCCAGTATACTATTTTAATAGGACAAATTTATTTGTTCAAAACGTGATCATTTTTATTAACCTATAATTAAACAAATTTAAGAAATTTCTGTTAGTTGAGATCTGTAAAGAGTAAGTTTTTTTTCAAATTCTGGTTCTTATGCATGAGCAGTACATAAATTTTTATTGTTATACCTCACATTCTATCTAAAAAACTATAAATTTGATTAAAACAGAACGTGATCCCAAATCCGACAAGTAGAACCAAAATGGCCTCGGCCATGGATACCTAATCATTATAGACCATTTGTACACAACTTAGTCTACATTTTTCTAGATTCATAGGTTTATCAATATCTGCATCTTTCCAAAGAACAAGTTTTTTTTCCAAATTAGATTAATTTAGAATCTGTTTCTTATGAAGGAGTAATAAATATATTTTTGATGTAATTAGTACTTCATTTATCTAAAAATTCTACATTTGATTAAAGCAAAAATTGACCTGAAATCCGGTAAAGAAGAACCAAAATGGCGGCAACCATGGGTACCAAATCATTATGAGACCTTACTTTATACAACTAACGTAGTCTATATTTTTCTAGATTCTTAGGTTTACCATTGCCAACATAAATTTTGTAAAACCTGTAACCCCAGATTTGAAATATAACCATAGAAAATATAGTTACTAATAACCATAACCTATTCATTTCAAATTGCATTGATGTATTTTTATTATAAATGATAAAGAAACCCAAAATGTAGTTACTTTTCTATAAGTGAGTATTAAAAATGAATAATTTATTAAAGTAGAGAGCATGTCGGTCGACGCTATCAACTCTAAAAACGGATAAAGGCAACATACTTGATATTCAAAATTTTTAAAAATTTAGTTGTTTAAGCAGGCTTTAATATTAAACGAAAACTTTATTGCTTTCAGGTTCGACTCAAAACAAAGCGTCTCATTTCCATTGCCTCAAATGCGACTTTGTGTGCACCGACACCAACAAAGTGGTGGCCCACCGAAGACAGCACCAGAAATTGGACTCGATCCAAGCTGCCGGTTTCGAGAAATTTACCCCGAGTCAAATCTGTAGGGTGCCCAACTGTCAGCACAGCGGTAAACAAACCCACTACCATTGCCTTCAGTGCCAGTACGCCGTCTTGGGATTGGCTCAGATGTCCGCTCACAAGTACAGGCACATGGAAGGATAACAACGATTCAGGTCTTACTTTAGTTAGTACTATTACGCGTTACAACTGATATATTGAAAATACAGGTCTGACATATCGACGTACAACGTACAACCAAGTTTACTGTATTTATTATACATATTGTAAATATTTGTACAAAGCGACATTTTAGAATAAGATGTATATTTTTGTAAATATTGCAAAATTGATAATTTAAATACCTCACAATATTCAAAAATATTGAGGAAAAATTGATTTCAGAAATTTTAAAGTTCAGAGGCGATCTTCAAAGATTAATTTATTCAAATGACTGAGTTTTAACTGAAAGTTGTAAAAGACGCAAATGAGGTTGCGAGAGTTATTTTTTTAACGTTAAACGAAGATATTTTGGTTTCAAGGTAATTAGAATTGTTGCGAAATTGCAGATACCCCTGTATTTTAACTCTAACCTGTGCCCAAATTATGTAAGAGAGTGTTATTCTTTTTTTATATTATATTTATATACGTATATACATATTTTTTTTGTTTTGCATAATAATGTGTCTGTAGCTATGAAACAGAATTATTTTCATGCCAAGTTGGAGCTCACCGAGAACTAGAAGAACTGATTAACTAGAACAAATTTAAATTACATTTTGGCACACTCTTTTTGTACTAGGGGTATTTGCGTTTTCCGTCAGTCATTTTCACGAAGACACCCGACAGCCTGCTGTACGTACGACTACTCGTATCTAGCAAACGAATAAATTTATGTCAGGCGGGCTTCATTAAAGATGCCAGAAATGGCAGGCTTTCCATTACTAAAGGTTATTTCAGACTGCTCGAATTGAATTAATGGAGTGTGAAACATCCTTTATACGTGATAAGTTGAAGTAAAAACATGAAGATGTAGATTTTTTAAATACTGAATAGGGAACAAAGTGTAAATTAAAAAAGACATAGTATTTTAGTTGTTAGAGAGGTAGATTAATAGAAATAGAGGCCTTTTCTCATAGATTTAGTGCCTTAGAAAAGACATATAAAGTTTTGTGCCTTTTTGGGTACTTTTTTGGTAGAAACAGTTTTTGAAAGAATGTCATTCCATATACCAATTGTGCCATATTACAGTTATATACAATGTAGCAGTTTTTTCAAAACGTTCTAGAGGTAGATTATAGATGGTTATATATGAAGTGTCATATCTTAAAGCTCATTTTTCTCCTTTATTTATCCCATTAGTAATCACTTTTATTTATTTTGCACCCATGTATATTTCGTTTGTGAATTTTTTTGCCATATTTTGAAATAGTTTTAGAATTTATCCACTGTTTATTACACTCTTGTTTTATTGTTCATAGCTAGTCTTGTTTCTTTTACTCTTCATTTATTTGCTTTATTATTTTTAATCTTACTCTTCAAAGTTTATGTGTATACGTACATATATTTCGCAATCATAAAAATGATTTTAATTAAAGCATTGACTCGAAAAGTCAATTTTTTTATGTATTTTAATTATTTAAGCTAAAAATATAAATTTGTATGTATGTTTATGATTATTTTATGTATGCGTGTATTTTATGTTATTTCACTGTGATTATAAGATTTTAAAAAATATCAGTATTTATACCATTACCTGTCTTTTATTTTACCTTTCAAGGGCTCAGAATATTCTGAAATAATTCCTATAGACTATATCCACCCTGACGAATCCAAAACTAAACCCCGTTCCTCTCTATCCCTCGTGGTTTTCGAGAAATTCATATTTTTTCGTCAACAAAGCGACTTGCACAAGAACGGACTACACCAGCGTGTTCAGCACCCCCAAATGCATACAGAGCCGCCCTTAAATCGCGATTTTATTTTTTGAAAATATCGTGAAATTTTCAAAGGGGTTAGTCTTTCGATTTTGCCAAAAATTTCAAGGGCTCAGAATATTCTGAAATAATTCCTATAGACTATATCCACCCTGGCGAATCCAAAACTAAACCCCGTTCCTCTCTATCCCTCGTGGTTTTCGAGAAATTCATATTTTTTCGTCAACAAAGCGGCTTGCACAAGAACGGACTACACCAGCGTGTTCAGCACCCCCAAATGCATACAGAGCCGCCCTTAAATCGCGATTTTATTTTTTGAAAATATCGTGAAATTTTCAAAGGGGTTAGTCTTTCGATTTTGCCAAAAATTTCAAGGGCTCAGAATATTCTGAAATAATTCCTATAGACTATATCCACCCTGGCGAATCCAAAACTAAACCCCGTTCCTCTCTATCCCTCGTGGTTTTCGAGAAATTCATAATTTTTCGTCAACAAAGCGACTTGCACAAGAACGGACTACACCAGCGTGTTCAGCACCCCCAAATGCATACAGAGCCGCCCTTAAATCGCGATTTTATTTTTTGAAAATATCATGAAATTTTCAAAGGGGTTAGTCTTTCGATTTTGCCAAAAATTTCAAGGGCTCAGAATATTCTGAAATAATTCCTATAAACTATATCCACCCTGGCGAATCCAAAACTAAACCCTGTTCCTCTCTATCCCTCGTGGTTTTCGAGAAATTCATATTTTTTCGTCAACAAAGCGACTTGCACAAGAACGGACTACACCAGCGTGTTCAGCACCCCCAAATGCATACAGAGCCGCCCTTAAATCGCGATTTTATTTTTTGAAAATATCGTGAAATTTTCAAAGGGGTTAGTCTTTCGATTTTGCCAAAAATTTCAAGGGCTCAGAATATTCTGAAATAATTCCTATAGACTATATCCACCCTGACGAATCCAAAACTAAACCCCGTTCCTCTCTATCCCTCGTGGTTTTCGAGAAATTCATAATTTTTCGTCAACAAAGCGACTTGCACAAGAACGGACTACACCAGCGTGTTCAGCACCCCCAAATGCATACAGAGCCACCCTTAATTCGCGATTTTATTTTTTGAAAATATCATGAAATTTTCAAAGGGGTTAGTCTTTCGATTTTGCCAAAAATTTCAAGGGCTCAGAATATTCTGAAATAATTCCTATAGACTATATCCACCCTGACGAATCCAAAACTAAACCCCGTTCCTCTCTATCCCTCGTGGTTTTCGAGAAATTCATAATTTTTCGTCAACAAAGCGACTTGCACAAGAACGGACTACACCAGCGTGTTCAGCACCCCCAAATGCATACAGAGCCGCCCTTAAATCGCGATTTTATTTTTTGAAAATATCGTGAAATTTTCAAAGGGGTTAGTCTTTCGATTTTGCCAAAAATTTCAAGGGCTCAGAATATTCTGAAATAATTCCTATAGACTATATCCACCCTGGCGAATCCAAAACTAAACCCCGTTCCTCTCTATCCCTCGTGGTTTTCGAGAAATTCATATTTTTTCGTCAACAAAGCGACTTGCACAAGAACGGACTACACCAGCGTGTTCAGCACCCCCAAATGCATACAGAGCCGCCCTTAAATCGCGATTTTATTTTTTGAAAATATCGTGAAATTTTCAAAGGGGTTAGTCTTTCGATTTTGCCAAAAATTTCAAGGGCTCAGAATATTCTGAAATAATTCCTATAGACTATATCCACCCTGGCGAATCCAAAACTAAACCCCGTTCCTCTCTATCCCTCGTGGTTTTCGAGAAATTCATATTTTTTCGTCAACAAAGCGACTTGCACAAGAACGGACTACACCAGCGTGTTCAGCACCCCCAAATGCATACAGAGCCGCCCTTAAATCGCGATTTTATTTTTTGAAAATATCGTGAAATTTTCAAAGGGGTTAGTCTTTCGATTTTGCCAAAAATTTCAAGGGCTCAGAATATTCTGAAATAATTCCTATAGACTATATCCACCCTGACGAATCCAAAACTAAACCCCGTTCCTCTCTATCCCTCGTGGTTTTCGAGAAATTCATAATTTTTCGTCAACAAAGCGACTTGCACAAGAACGGACTACACCAGCGTGTTCAGCACCCCCAAATGCATACAGAGCCGCCCTTAAATCGCGATTTTATTTTTTGAAAATATCGTGAAATTTTCAAAGGGGTTAGTCTTTCGATTTTGCCAAAAATTTCAAGGGCTCAGAATATTCTGAAATAATTCCTATAGACTATATCCACCCTGACGAATCCAAAACTAAACCCCGTTCCTCTCTATCCCTCGTGGTTTTCGAGAAATTCATAATTTTTCGTCAACAAAGCGACTTGCACAAGAACGGACTACACCAGCGTGTTCAGCACCCCCAAATGCATACAGAGCCGCCCTTAAATCGCGATTTTATTTTTTGAAAATATCGTGAAATTTTCAAAGGGGTTAGTCTTTCGATTTTGCCAAAAATTTCAAGGGCTCAGAATATTCTGAAATAATTCCTATAGACTATATCCACCCTGGCGAATCCAAAACTAAACCCCGTTCCTCTCTATCCCTCGTGGTTTTCGAGAAATTCATATTTTTTCGTCAACAAAGCGACTTGCACAAGAACGGACTACACCAGCGTGTTCAGCACCCCCAAATGCACACAGAGCCGCCCTTAAATCGCGATTTTATTTTTTGAAAATATCGTGAAATTTTCAAAGGGGTTAGTCTTTCGATTTTGCCAAAAATTTCAAGGGCTCAGAATATTCTGAAATAATTCCTATAGACTATATCCACCCTGGCGAATCCAAAACTAAACCCCGTTCCTCTCTATCCCTCGTGGTTTTCGAGAAATTCATATTTTTTCGTCAACAAAGCGACTTGCACAAGAACGGACTACACCAGCGTGTTCAGCACCCCCAAATGCATACAGAGCCGCCCTTAAATCGCGATTTTATTTTTTGAAAATATCGTGAAATTTTCAAAGGGGTTAGTCTTTCGATTTTGCCAAAAATTTCAAGGGCTCAGAATATTCTGAAATAATTCCTATAGACTATATCCACCCTGACGAATCCAAAACTAAACCCCGTTCCTCTCTATCCCTCGTGGTTTTCGAGAAATTCATAATTTTTCGTCAACAAAGCGACTTGCACAAGAACGGACTACACCAGCGTGTTCAGCACCCCCAAATGCATACAGAGCCGCCCTTAAATCGCGATTTTATTTTTTGAAAATATCGTGAAATTTTCAAAGGGGTTAGTCTTTCGATTTTGCCAAAAATTTCAAGGGCTCAGAATATTCTGAAATAATTCCTATAGACTATATCCACCCTGGCGAATCCAAAACTAAACCCCGTTCCTCTCTATCCCTCGTGGTTTTCGAGAAATTCATATTTTTTCGTCAACAAAGCGACTTGCACAAGAACGGACTACACCAGCGTGTTCAGCACCCCCAAATGCATACAGAGCCGCCCTTAAATCGCGATTTTATTTTTTGAAAATATCGTGAAATTTTCAAAGGGGTTAGTCTTTCGGTTTTGCCAAAAATTTCAAGGGCTCAGAATATTCTGAAATAATTCCTATAGACTATATCCACCCTGACGAATCCAAAACTAAACCCCGTTCCTCTCTATCCCTCGTGGTTTTCGAGAAATTCATAATTTTTCGTCAACAAAGCGACTTGCACAAGAACGGACTACACCAGCGTGTTCAGCACCCCCAAATGCATACAGAGCCGCCCTTAAATCGCGATTTTATTTTTTGAAAATATCGTGAAATTTTCAAAGGGGTTAGTCTTTCGATTTTGCCAAAAATTTCAAGGGCTCAGAATATTCTGAAATAATTCCTATAGACTATATCCACCCTGACGAATCCAAAACTAAACCCCGTTCCTCTCTATCCCTCGTGGTTTTCGAGAAATTCATAATTTTTCGTCAACAAAGCGACTTGCACAAGAACGGACTACACCAGCGTGTTCAGCACCCCCAAATGCATACAGAGCCGCCCTTAAATCGCGATTTTATTTTTTGAAAATATCGTGAAATTTTCAAAGGGGTTAGTCTTTCGATTTTGCCAAAAATTTCAAGGGCTCAGAATATTCTGAAATAATTCCTATAGACTATATCCACCCTGACGAATCCAAAACTAAACCCCGTTCCTCTCTATCCCTCGTGGTTTTCGAGAAATTCATAATTTTTCGTCAACAAAGCGACTTGCACAAGAACGGACTACACCAGCGTGTTCAGCACCCCCAAATGCATACAGAGCCGCCCTTAAATCGCGATTTTATTTTTTGAAAATATCGTGAAATTTTCAAAGGGGTTAGTCTTTCGATTTTGCCAAAAATTTCAAGGGCTCAGAATATTCTGAAATAATTCCTATAGACTATATCCACCCTGACGAATCCAAAACTAAACCCCGTTCCTCTCTATCCCTCGTGGTTTTCGAGAAATTCATATTTTTTCGTCAACAAAGCGACTTGCACAAGAACGGACTACACCAGCGTGTTCAGCACCCCCAAATGCATACAGAGCCGCCCTTAAATCGCGATTTTATTTTTTGAAAATATCGTGAAATTTTCAAAGGGGGTTAGTCTTTCGATTTTGCCAAAAATTTCAAGGGCTCAGAATATTCTGAAATAATTCCTATAGACTATATCCACCCTGGCGAATCCAAAACTAAACCCCGTTCCTCTCTATCCCTCGTGGTTTTCGAGAAATTCATAATTTTTCGTCAACAAAGCGACTTGCACAAGAACGGACTACACCAGCGTGTTCAGCACCCCCAAATGCATACAGAGCCGCCCTTAAATCGCGATTTTATTTTTTGAAAATATCGTGAAATTTTCAAAGGGGTTAGTCTTTCGATTTTGCCAAAAATTTCAAGGGCTCAGAATATTCTGAAATAATTCCTATAGACTATATCCACCCTGACGAATCCAAAACTAAACCCCGTTCCTCTCTATCCCTCGTGGTTTTCGAGAAATTCATATTTTTTCGTCAACAAAGCGACTTGCACATGAACGGACTACACCAGCGTGTTCAGCACCCCCAAATGCATACAGAGCCGCCCTTAAATCGCGATTTTATTTTTTGAAAATATCGTGAAATTTTCAAAGGGGTTAGTCTTTCGATTTTGCCAAAAATTTCAAGGGCTCAGAATATTCTGAAATAATTCCTATAGACTATATCCACCCTGACGAATTCAAAACTAAACCCCGTTCCTCTCTATCCCTCGTGGTTTTAGAGAAATTCGCATTTTTTCGTCAACGGAGCTCTTTACACAAAAACGGGCCACACCAGCGTGTTCAGCATCCCCTAATGCATACAGAGCCGCCCTTAAATTGCAAAGTCATTTATTAAAAATATTATAAAATATTTCTTTTTCGAAGTTTTCAGTGCCAGGCAACCAAATATTTCAGTTTGTATTATTAGTCGCCTAGTAGTGTCCTTATTGTGCTCTACATAGTCTGCCATCTACTGACTGGTTCATAGTAACCGCAGAAATTGTATGGATAGATAACTGTAATTCTTTATACCATGGTTTAGGTTACTTTTAAATAGATGGCACCTCCATTTAAGTTCGTGGTTTGTATTCCTTATTTGGTTCGCCATCTGTCGAAAGTTGTGTTAACTACTGCAGCTTTGAGGACTGGTAACTGTAATCTCTCTAGTCATAGTTTAAATACAGGTCGATAGATGGCTTCTACTATTGTAGTATATTTTAATGTTTTATAAATTTTTTCGCCATCTACTGATCGAATGTCGTAACTGCAAAAACTCGAAGAATAGGTAACTGTAAGCTCTCAGTTCACAGATTAAGCTCCTAATGAATAGATGGCGCCCCTGTTTTTTTTTTAGAAATGTTTACCGTCTAAAACCAAACGATTAAATTGAAAAGGAAAACAATAGGTACAAAAAATATAGATTAAAAAAACGAACCAAATTTGTGTAACAATAAAAGTTTAATCAAAAATTTGTTATAAATAACACATTCTCCTCTCTAAGATTAAAATAAAATAAATTGTGCCTAAAATAAATCGGGTTAAAAATTTTAAATAAAATGCCTAAGTACCATCACGTTATAAAAAATATGTATCAACCGTGATTCTATTTTATCATAATAATACTCATTCAAAAGTTTTACTGCTCCGTGCTTTATTTCCTCAGCAGTCACGAAAGTGGACAATTTTTTATAATAGTTATTAGCGATCGTTAAAAAATACAGCAAAATGATTAAATTTGGTGATATTCGATCTAGATCATAACACACAGCAGTAGTATTAAAATTCCTTTGTACATTAAAATTTGAATTTGGTGAGAACGTCTCGGCCTATTGGGTAAGTTGAGCGTGCGAGATACGAAACGACGCCTAAACTCTTAATATGTTAATCGCGTTTTTCCCTTTTCAGAGCGTATCTCAAAATCGGGGAATACACGACCGGCCACAGACCGAACAGTGCGATTCCTACGTAGCTTGCGTTACGAAACGCAATCCAGTACCTATCGAATTGCAGCAAGCTGAAGGGCAGCAGACACCAACCCATAAAAACGAAGGTGTAGATCCTCAGAAGTATCTGCAGAGGCAGCTGCATTTTGGGAGATCCAAAGAAGTTGGAGAGCGTCGCGTTGCTCTTCACTATCGATTTTATCTGGAAACGGAATCGTTGATGTCTCAATCGCAAATCCAACGCTAATACTTACGTCTCTCTCCATATATATCACAAGGAACTCGAAGAAGAAACAGACGTAATAGCCGCTGTGCAGTCCATGCCACACCGACAAAAACAGCAGTGCCGTGAGCTGACTAAATTGTCGATTTCCCAAGAACTTCAACCTCTTGTAAACGTACTGCGCCACCCAGTGGTTAGTGTTGACGTTGAAAGACTGTATGTAGTGGTTGAACTCGGTGGTGTTTTCGAAAATGGAGATTCCAATGTTTTCTAGGCCGTTCCACTGAGCCTCGCCATGCTCATTCTCGCCGTTGTACGTCAACCCTAGAAATAAGATATAATAACTTCGCATAATAGCTTCTCAACAATCATTTTAACTATGTATATATTTAACACATTTAACATCAGTTTTCTTGGAACCTCTACTAATAAATAAAAATTATAACAAAAAATAATAATAATAATAATAATAAACTGAAGAAGCAATGGGAATATCATTGAATATTCTTGCAAAATTTCTCGAAATTTTTGAAAATAAAAAGTTCTTAGATTCTTTGCCTTAAAACCTTTTCAAAGATACGAGGTGGGGCAATTAAATTCTGGTAATTTTGTTATAACTCGGAAACTAGCAACACTGCATCGTTTGTCAACGTTTTCCTAGAGATGGGGACCTTCCTTTAAGTTTCAGTCCAAGGTTGAAGTCGATAGCACGTTTGGTTTGTGTTTTATGTGTATTTTTTAGAAGTAACTTTTTTAGTGGGGTCGTGAAAATGAACGATTCAAATTACAAGCAGTGATTCAATTTTTAGTGAAATCTGGCACAAAAAAACTCGGAAATCCTTCGAAAATTGCAGGTGGTGTATGGAGACGAGTGCATGTCGAAAACACGCGTGTTTAAATGGGCAAAACGGTTCAAGGGGCGTAAATCGGTAGAAGACGATCCACCTGAAGGAGCTCCCATCACCTCTCGTAGTGACGTGAAATTGAATATGCGAAAGATTTGCGTAAAGATGGTGCCAAAAGTTCTCATTCGTGAACAGAAAGACATGCGGAAACCGACCTGCGAGGATTTGTTGTCCCGCATTCGGAGCGACGATAGAGACTGGATGAGTCGTGTAGTCACAGTATGACCCCGAGACCCGTAAACAAAGTCAGCAGTGGGTGGAAAAGGGTGGAAAGCGGCCAACGAAAGCCAGGATGTCCAAGTCAAGACTGAATGCAATGTTGGTCGTTTTTTCCGATATTCACGACATCATTCATCGTGAATATGTTCCTACTGGCCAGACAGTGACTGGACAGTCCTATGTTGGCGTCCTGGAACGGCTGCAGGCTCGCGTTTTCCGTGTGCAACCCGAACTCACCGAGACCGACTGGATCTTGCACCATGACAACGTGCCAGCCCATTCTTCGTTTATTGTGCAAGAGTTTTTGGCAAAAAAAGATATTCCAACGTTGCCGTACCCACCCTATAGCCCCGATATTGCCCCCTGCAATGTTTTTTTATTCCCTAAGATGAAGTCGCACCTCAAGGGAACTCATCATAGCGGTGTACAGGAGGTCAAACAAGCTGTAACTGTGGTGCTGAACGGGTTAACTGCGGAGGATTACCAAGGGTGCTTCCAATCGTGAAGGTCGATAATGAAATTTTGGCGAAAAATAATTTGCTTATTTTTTCATTGACAAATTCCCAGAACTTAATTGCCACACCTCGTATATTCACTGTTACTTTTATGAACTATTAACATATTAAACCGGTTCTATATCGATGTTTAACCGATTTCTCAGAAAATAGTCGAAACAAAACATTAATGAAACAAATTTGTATTTCTTAATATACTGCGTCCACAGTAATTTAAAAAATTTAATAAACCTGTGAAATCTGGGAAAATTTACACAAGGCTGCATGCAATATAATGATACAGTGATGCAGTCAATTAATTTTTAAACATATTCAGAAGGCCTAATAAAGACAGAAAATCGAAAAACAAAAAATAATTTCCTCATCCTTTCGCTGAGGATGCCACATATAAGCGTCATTTTTTTCTTTAACCATACGAATGCGTTTAAGGTATACGTACATACACGTAACCTTGCGTCGGCCGTAAGTATAAACGTATGAAAAATCAACACTGCATACTCGTAGCTATCAATATTTACGTTTATGTCTTTGGCATTGCTTTGAGTCTCTATTAGCACAGCACTGGGGTCTTGGCCTCCTACTGCTCCGCGCAGCATCGAAAAGGTTTAAAAGAGAAGTAAATCAACCCAAAGCTCCCGGGAAGACGCTGCTTTTGGTTAGCAACCAATTTTCTGATAGTGTTTCAGCGTTGAAACAAAACACCATTACCATATGAGTACCACATAATCAAGGCTGTGTTTAGCGGTATGTGGTTGAACTTTCGAGTTCCCACAGTTTCAAAAGTGTACGTAACTATTTATAGAATGTTTTTACTAAACCAGGTTAGTAAATTTAGATCGATTAAATTTTTATTTTAGATAATTACTAAATAGGGTTTGTTTATGGAATTGTTCATAACAGCATTCATAAATGTTTAGTTTCAGAGAGCATATACAGTGTGATTCAGGAGATGTACATACTTCAGTATGTTATTCTCCGTTCAATTTTAAGCAAAAAATTTCTTATCAACTTAGGTATGGAAATGACATACACCGTGGTAAAAAAAAGTTAAAGCGATTTAAAAAGATCCTAAAGGTCTTCTGTGACGCCCTCGGGGAGTTACAACCAATCGTCCATAAAATTTGAATTTCCCGTCCCAAGAAACCATATACTCCGTAAAATTTCATGAATTTAAATCAAACTAGTCAATATCCTAAATGAAGCGTTTGCAGACCTAAGTTCATGGGAAATTTTTTGCTTAAAATTTAACGTAGAATAATAATACATCTCCTCCTAAAACACCCTGTATATGACTGATGAAAAGTTAAAAATAAAGAGTATATGGGTAGACATTGGGGGTATAATTCAACCTTGGTCGGGGCTTAATCCCCAGAGTGCTTAGTTTCACACAATATTGTTAATATCAAAAAAAATATATATACATATATAAAAATGGTGGTCTAGGAACAATTGCTATTCGGCAAGATATAAGCGAAAAAATAGAGATACATAGATTATAAAGATATAATTTTTGATTTTTCAAGGCAAGAAAGACAATATTTTAATATATTTCTTTAATCATACAACGTACTAAAGGTTTTTGGTCAGTATCTGTTTATAGTGTATGTAATTGTTACTTTCTAATCAGCTAATTTATATTAATGAGTTTTTAAAAGTTATATTTCCTCATTATCTTTCACGTTTTGTTTAAGTAGTCTTAAGTACCTATTTATTTGTATATTTGCGATCCTACCTACATTATATTATCAAGAAACCTAATAGTTTCTTTTTTTATTTGTTTTCATGTATTTCTGTATCCACATACAACAAAATGTCAAATTAGTGTGTGGCACCCAAAAACACATTTCACCTACGGCCTAGCCTAGCCTGTATGGCACTTTGTCCATTTTCCGTGTTTTCAATTTTTGCCAACCTTATAGAGGGAGATGTCAAAAACGGTTATACGATTTCAAGGTAGAAATGAAAGATTTTTTTCCACGTAAATACTTACACATTTAAAAATTTTTGTAATTGCATATTCGTATTATGATGTAATAACTGAATCATATTCCACTTTACCTTCAGACATTACTAACGAACCTCTATGTTTTATGATGGATAAAACTGATAGCTACCCTTGAATGTTAAACTTTAATTTTTACTACTGTTTCAAATACGTACTTACCAAATAAAATACAGGCACCCTCCGTGATTAACCAGCAAGATATGTATCTGTACAGGGTAAATCGTCCCCAAATTCCAAGCAATAACATTTTCCTGAAGAAATTCGAACTCTGATACTGATCAGTCAGAAGGTACTCGTCAGAGACAAACAGTCCAAGTACTTGGAAAATTGCAAGGTACACCATACCGAGGGCAAATCTCTTTACCGCTGAATCCACCGAATCTGGAGGACAGTCTGGGGCATCCTAAAAGCCAATCACAGATAAGTCGATCTTGCCCGTTTCGAGATATAGTGATAAATACCTTTTTGCTGTACCTGCCTGCCACAAACTCTTGATACCTTTTCATTGGGAACTGCGGGCCTATCAAAAAAGCCGCCGGGAAGAAACAATGCCCAAACATTTCCAAAAGCCCTGGTCTCTTGTCCAAAGCCACTTTTTTATTTGCAGCAGACAATTTTTCAAGTGGCTGGTGCCCGTCGTAATAGTCATAAGATATGCCTAAAGATTCAATCTTACAAACGAACAATCTTTTGTAATAACATCCTTACCGATCAATCGCAGTACCAAAATGCACTGAGGCATAGTCCAATTTATATCGTAAGTATCAGTACTTGTGTAAAAATAACCTACAGTTAAGAATTAGAGCATATTAATTACTGGTACAATTTGTTCGATATGTATTTCTCACCTATCAATAAGTAAGACAAATTGAAGATAAATGTCACAGCCACGCATAGCATTGTTCCTTTAAGTACCAGTAATGTGCAGTACGTGAAAAAGATTGTGAATACGCAGTGGAACATGTCCATGCCATAGTTCCAATACCCCAGAAAGAATCCAGTAAGGATGAAATATAAGTGTTGCAAGTTTGAATCTTTGCTGAATACATATTTTCTATAAAATAAGGCCAAAGGATAACCTGAAAATTATACGATAAACATATTACAAGAGGCATACATGATAACGGACAAAACCAAAGTTCACAACCATTCTTGGATCAATAATTTTATTAATAGTTAATGCAGTCATTTAATCAATATTAAATTATCCTTTAACGGGTTAAAAGTCTTAAATATAGAATAATGGTGTAAAAGACAAACAGATTCATACATACAATTTCTATAAACCAAATAGAACAATTTTACCTATGACCTTTGATAATCTTAAAAGTATAAAAATAACATCTAAATCAGTATAAGAATAATTCTGAAAATGATGAATTAAAAGGTTACTCACCAGCAAAGATAGTTAACAGTAGTTTTAAAGCAGGCTCTGTGGTACCCAATAACTCACTAAATTTTGCTAAATATCCACTAGAAATTTCCTCAGACATTTTTAAAGTTGGAATTAGGACATAGCTGTTTATCTAGGCTACGCTTTGTTGCGATAAATTATGTCTAGCTGACGTTGATTACTAACGTAACTTGTCATGCAAGCAATTACTGAACTATTTGTCATGTATACCTTTACGTCATGATGACGTAATCAGTATTTTCGAACGCACTCCAATAATCTATCATGGACAAAACAAATCATAGAACATTATTCTGTGGTCCTGTAGCAAATAAAAATAGATCTGCCATTCGCGAATCAAACTAACAGCTACGCCCTCGTGCGGCAAAAAGATAAACTATATCTAGAGTGTCTGGTTTGAGTGGATTATAATATTATTAATCTTGTGTTTTGCTTTTTTAACAGAAAACTGATTATTAGTTTATAAAATAGTCACTATAGTTCTTAAAGACTACATAATCAGTAAATATACATAAATAAAAGAGTTATAATCAACAATGTGAAGTATTGCATACATTTTCAGCCCGTGACTGCTTAACCTGCGCAAAAATTAATTTGAATCTATGAAAATGACAGTAATTTTCCTGGCAACGTTAGATTCAGTTAACTGAATTAAATAAATGTATCGACATTAAAAATACCAATAATGTTTATTACTGCAGAATACAGTTAATTTTCTTATAAATCGTCATTGTAAAATTTCATTTTTTAGGTTTTTCCCCAAATAAGTTGAATGGATTAGTGGTCTAAGATAAGAAGCATCAAAATGGTGGGTACTACAAATATCAATCTGAGCTTCATCTAGTCGAACTGTACTGCTGTATTTTTACGTTGTCATGAAATAAAAATAAAGATTTTAAATCTATTTTACTAGCCAGGACGTGAAAAATGTGATGTTAAAATTTTAAAGAAACTATCTCTGTTCCCACTTGTAAGCATTAAAATTAAATTTATTTTAATAAATATGTTTATTAGAAGATAAAATACATAAAACGTAACTACAAAAAATGTACACACAACAGTACATAAATATTTTTTTTTAAACGCCGTCATCTCCAACGGCTACAATTACTCACAAACACATTTATATAAAAATATAAATATCCACTTCAAATTAAATAAATAATGGAATAACTTGCTTTAACATGTCTTAAAAATAATCTATATAACGCAATGGCCCTTAAATTAACCATAAACATATTACAAGAACAAAAAAAAAAGTACAAAAAAATGATCAAACATTAATTAAAAAAAATACTTTGCGAGTTTTTATTTTATAGCAAGCTAAAAAAGTATTTATCTCCACTTTTTAATTTATCATTACCCTTTTTTCTAAATAAGAAATGCATCAGCGGTTCGTTGTCGTTAAAATTAAACCTAGTTCGAGAATTAAAACACTTTAGCCGTAAAGACAGCGTCTAACATATTTTGCTACCTACAAAGTTTATGAATACATCTATGATCTCATAAAAAAAATAAAATTTAAAGAAATTCAGATAAAACACCAGTTTAGCATGTCTAACCTTGCCTATATCTTTTTTATACGTGCAATCTAGTTATCGTTGTTGTAGTGTTCGGGCAAGACATACGAAATATCGTCCCAGGGGTGTCTGTACAGTCCCTGCTTCAATCGCCTCTGATCCATGTAGTGCCCTATGAACCCGATAGACCTCCCTAAAACGAAGAGGGAGTTGATCGCGCCGATGTTGATATACTCCTGCGCTTCTTCGCTGGTGAAGCTGCCGCAGTGTCTGAGCATATCGACGAAAGCACAAGCTATCACTCCGTCTACGTTAAGGATGAGGTTAGGTTTCTTGCTCGTCGTTATTTTTTCCACTTCGAGCGCGTATTGCAGGAGTGGCGTTTGAGGGAAGTTCGCCATCACGTACTCCTTGACAATTTTTACGCGTTGGTCAGGGTTGTTTATGGATTTTACCCTGTGGCCGATACCCATGATGAGTTGGCCCTTGTTGCGCATGTGGTTGACGAATTCTGCCGGGTGCATTCCTAGAATGAAATAGGGATCGTGGTTATTCCTAACGTTGCAGTTACGACAAAATTAAGACGTTACTTGGAAGTTAATAAAAGGATAGATTTTATCGAGATATATCGCTGTTAAAAAACTCATGAACAATCCTCTGAACACACTTTCAGCGCCCTCTGAGGTTTTAATTTAGAATGTCAATATTTCACTCAGTAAACAAGAGATGGCTCTCTGGTCTGTAATGAAAGTTCCTAGTGTGTCAACACGCCAATATTCAACACCTTGGGAAGTGATATCCTTGAAATTGCACGACAACTTTAAGATGGTAATGGGAATTTGAAAATCTTAATTAGAATATTTTATACAAAATTTCACTTAGCAAATATGAAGCACTGTCTCTTGTCCTCTTTTTTCACTTCATACCCAACCAAGACCAACAGGTTTGGTATTATGTATTACTCTGATTTTTCTAGGGATCGACCGATATACAATTTTTGGCCGATAGCAATATATCAAAACCCAATATATAAATATTTTTAAAGTAATGTTTATGTTTTGATGACATTTTAATATATCTTTTTTTTATTGTTTAGATAACTAATTAAATTAGATGTACTTATTTTAACCAATAGTAATTTTATATTAAAAAAATATACATCGGCTAATCAATAATCGGCCAAAGAGATCAATAATGTCGATCCCCAGTTTTTCATTAACAAATATTCAATAGAAATTGTCAAAAATCGTGAAGTGGATGACATCTGTTGATAGATTTTGGAACTGCTGTAGAGGTGTATAAAAATTACCTACTTGCATCATAGAAGTGTGAAGTTTTATGTTTTTTTAATATTTTTCTATATTTTTTTCTGTATCAATAGTACCAGAACAGTTTGAAAATGGTATAATTTCATCTTGAATGAAGAAAACATAAGAAAATTTGTAATAAGTCGGGTGTGGGGGTGAACAACAAAGGTGTACTCGAAATTGTCTGCATTTTTTTAGTAATTTTGCAAACTTTATTGAAATCGTACATTATTTAGATATAAAAAGTGTACAAAAATTCAAAATGTACGCAAGAATATTTGCACAAAATCTCAGTGCTGTGGAAAATTAAAATGACAATCGGAAAACTGATAACAAAACACATGAAAGTGTGTAGCAATCATTTTCTTATAGAGGATTTTATGCCAGGTACTTATAACAAGGCTATGTTGTGAATTAATTAAGGATGTTTTTAAATCTGTATTACAAATTACACTGCCAATTTAATAAAATAGATATTTCATGAGGTAGCTGAACTAAAGTAGACATGTGTTAACACAGATTTTTGACAACTTGGGGCTTTTCATATTCTACCCCAAAGAAAAATATGTGCCTCGCTTCACTGTAAATAAATTGTTGTTCACCCTTACATCCAAAACTTGGAATTTTATAGCGCCATCTAGTGGTTCGTGAATTTCGCGAATAGCCATTGTATGATATTTCAAACGATTTTATATTAACATACTGCGATGCTAGAAAGAAAACCACAATCTAAGACTACGCAGACCATACAAAAGACTTAACAAGCAACGAAAATGCACCAAGCAGAACTTATTACATGTTATTTCACGAAAAAGCAAAGCTGTACACAGAATTACTGAAAGCGCATAACCTTAATAATTACATTCACTAACCTTTATCGTAGGCTTCACTAAACGTCTTGGCGGCTCCGTCTAAGGCTCCCCCGAATCTATCCCCGATGGTCAATAAACCAGACACTAAACTGGAAACCAGATCCTTGCCGGCACGAGCGCAGACGATCGTGTTGTGAGCCCCGGAAACGGCCGGACCATGATCTGCCGTCACCATCAGGCACATCTCGAAGAATTTGCAGCAGTAGGGCGGCAGGCAGCGTTGGAACCAGAGCAGGGATATCACCCCGCCGATCCCGACGTTCTTCTGCAGCACGTCGGATATGGGCATACCTGGAAAACGGTAGACCTGTGATCAGGGTTGGCACAATTCATGCATATAAAAATCTTTTTCAAACAACTAAAGTCGGAATTTCCAGATAAAATTTGGAATTTTGAGATCATTGGAATTTCGAAATCAGTCAGAATTTCAGAATCAATGTCGGAATTTTGGAATCAAAGTTGACATTTCGAGATCTAAATTCCTGGATTCCGGAGTTGTGGAGAGGCTAACTTAAATAGATGCAACACTTAGATCTCATTGTACCTGCCTCTCCTTCCTGCCGTTAAGAGATCAATCCTTCTCAGCTGTTAATCAACCTATTAAAGAGAAAAAGGTGATGACGTTACTTAGGGAGATATTTCTAATATAAACCGTATAACACACTGAAATGCTGAACAAGCTTAATATCAATGGATGATGGTAGTGGTAGTAGGAAGGATCAAATTCATAAGTTATCTATTCCGTTTTGTCTTCACTTCTGTAATGGTAATGGAGAAAGAATGAACAAAATAATATCAAGCAAACAGACATTTACACAGTCTGACAATTTTGGAATTGATACTTTCTGTCTCACAGTCGTAACACAAAAATATATTTCTTTCATTCTTATTGTAAACCAGAAGAAACATTTAAATTTTCCGATTTTGCTATATGTTTATTTTATCAATGGTTACAGGTTTAGACGTTTAGTTTTTCATACGCACTAAACCATTCATTAATAAAGTCAGTTAATATCTCATTTTGTTTAAATGAAATAAATTACACAAACAGATAAATTTTTTTATACCGCAACGATTTGTCACTTACCCGCGTAAATCAGTTCCTGACCGCGTTCGTCGCAAATCGACGTCATGAAGCTGGCGGGTTTGCGGATGAGCCCCAACTCCCTGGCCCAGTTGTAGTCCATGGGCACGGTCGGAGGAGGCACTTCGGGGGCAGGCACAATGTGCCCCTGCTTGACTAGCTGTTCGTACACGTTTTGTATTACGTCGCCTAGAAAAAAAAACAAAACGATTTTAATATTTTCTCACAGAGTAACAAATTGTCGAAAGTTAATAATTACCTAATAAATCGAAAGATTCAGGTACGTGACCGCCAGAGGCAGCAAGGGCTTCGTTCTTAGCGCTTGCCGTTTCTTTGGCCGAGTTGGCGCAAGAACCCGCATGGCCGAATTGGACCTCGGAAGTGAACATTCCCGCACAGGTACCTAGAATCATCCTTTATGAAAACAAACGAAAGCACGTTATCGCAAACCCTCACTGACCTATACACCAGCCGACGAGTGGTTTGGTAATTTGTTTTGCCTCGATTGCCCTACAAACTTCGTATTCCTCCGTACCACCCACTTCGCCCAGCAATACGATCATTTTTATGTTCTCGTCTTCCTGATACCTGAAAAAAAAAACAGTTGCTACTGTAACAACATTCAAATACGGAAAAATGAAGTTAACCTATGGTGTCTAGAGTTGAAATTAAGAGATCAATGTCAAAATTATGAGATCAAAGTTGGAAATTTGAGATCAAAGTCGGAATTTCGAGATCAAAGTAGAAATTTCGAGATGAAAATAAGAATTTGCAAATTTATGAAAATTTTGAGATCATAGTTGGGATTTGGGTATTATAGGAATTTCGAGATCATAGGGATTTTGAGATCATAAGAATTTTGAGATCAGTCAGAATTTCAGGATCAAAGTTAGAATTTTGGAATCAAAGTCGGGAATTTTGGGATCAAAGTTAAAATTTCGAGATCTAAGCATTCATATATTTTAATCTTAAGAATTTCTATGTGCATGGAATATTAAGATATCCTATGTATATTCAGCTATCGTTATATTTACCTCATTATGTGGTCAATGAAAGTGCTCCCAGGATACCTATCCCCGCCGATCGCAACTCCTTCGTAAACTCCATCCGTAGCTTTCGAGATGATATTGTTGAGCTCATTAGACATGCCTCCGGACCTCGAGACGTAAGCTACGCTGCCGGGCCTGTACAGTTTCGAGTGTAAGATGTTGTCCATCATGCCACCAGTGTTACCGATCTTAAAACAGCCCGGTTTCACCCCGCCGACCGTCGCGGGACCTATAATAGTCACGTTCTTCTGGTCGGCTTGTTTTATCAGCTTCCTGGTCAGATTCTCGGGGATGCCCTCGGCTATAATAGCGATAGTCCTAATCTGCGGAAACTCTAAGGTATCTATGGTGCTCTGGTAGGCGGAACGTAACGAGGCGAAGTTGACTAGCACGTCGGCATCAGGATGCCTCGTCATGGCGTCCTTCATCTGTTTGTAGACGGGGATTAAGATTTCTTTATGGCCCCAGTAGAACTTCTGTTTGTGATCGCCAGTGAACGGGTATATTATCGCCACGACGCTGGGTTCGTTTCTGCGACAGACAAAGTCGAAATCCAGCATGCTCTGAACGGCGCGGTTCTGCATGCCCCAGATTATCGATTTGGTGGCGTTGGTAAATAACGGGGATGACCTTGAATCGCCCTATGTAAAAAATTGGACATAATGGAAAACGAAGAATTGAAAAAAAGTATTAGTCCATTTAACAAATATGTACCAAATATGGAAAGTTTGTTGGATGTTTCGAGTTACACTAGAAAATCCCTACGGGTTAAATTTACCTCTGCCCATAAAAAAAATACGGACTCTATAAGGTGTTTTATGAATTTTCGAAGCCGATGATTGTAATGGTGTTATTATTTTTCACTGTATCTCACTCGTAACTACCTCAAATGTCCTATGCATGCGGGGATTTCTCTGATCGGAATTTTTATGACAATCATTCGAAAAGTCAGAAAACAGGCTCGATCACCAAACTTTTCATATTTAGGCTCTTTCGAAACCTTGTTAAATGAACTATATTTATTACAGTCCAAGATCCGACCGTGTGATTACTGTTTTATAATTAAAATGCAATTTTAATAAGGAAGGACTCGGGTAGATCTCAGAAGGCACAAAATCATCCCTTGTCGTGTGAATGGCGCGAAAAATCTACTCAAATACCAAATTCTTCTTCCATCAATATTGACGTTTCAAATGACGTTTGTCGGATTTCATTAGTTAAAAATACTTGCGGCCATATTTTTATAATCAACCTCGCAGAAACGTTGGATCGCGCGGTCGGATCTCATACTATTATATTAGAACGTAAGAATACAAAATTTTAATTACCTTAACACTAGTATGAAGCCTTATTTCTATTGGGTTTGGTATATTTTCCTTCAAAGAAAAAAATAATAAATAATAAATTTAATAATTAAACTCAAACAACTGCACAAATAAAACCAGTTTCATGAGAATTAAAATTATTTTGCATATAAATTTATCTTTTATAAAAAAAAATCGGTGCAATAAGGATAAAATATGACTCGAATGCAAGTTTGTTTCGAAATAATAATACTAGATGGCGCTTATTAATGTTAAACTTCAATCCACTCATACTGCGATGCATCGAAAACTAATTTTATTACCATGCTTGCTTTAGAAATTTCTGATAACAAACAAATAAGATACGTAACAGATTCGAATAACGCTTTAATCAACCACATTAAAAAAAAATAAAAATTCAATAAACTCTGATAAGTTCTATATCGTAAAATGTTAAGACATGCCAAAATATGCCATTTACAATTTTTTTACCGTCATCGAAAAATCAAACAAGTGAAATGCCATCCATCACTTGGTTTTTAGGTTGAAATAAAAATTTTTTCACTAACAACATTGGTTAAAAGTTAAAAATAATACATAGTTCTACCACAATTGTTACAATTTCATGCAGTTATGTTAATTTATTCGAACTGGTTTTATTAATATAAGATTGCAAATAAATAGAAAACGTAAATAATAATTTGAAGTTACTAAAAATCGAACTGGGAGGAAGAGTGTAAAAGAAAATATAGACCAAACCACCATAAAAGTTAAACAAAACAATAACATGCAACATATATTTACTAAACACATCGGCCACTGTATAATTGTTTAATCATGTTATACTGCTAGAACTAACAAAAATTCTACTAATATACAGCCTGATCCATTTGAGGGCGCACATCTCGGAAATGGTAAAACACAGCTGTGGATAATAAAAAAGTGTCTAACCTAATGAGCTGAAACGTAAAATTTTACCTTATTATTACATCGAGCTTCAGGTAATTGTACATTTAAGTCATGAACGTATACAAACAGCAAGAAAGAAACAGGAAAATAAGGGACTAATGATTTAGAGTTAGAACAACAAAATATTTTATTGTCCACAGTTGTACAAAGAGTCCCAAATTCGAATCTCTAAAATTATAAACTATATGAAACCGCTCAAATTGTGGTAATGTGACACAATTTGTTGCTCAATAAATGAAGAAATTTCGAATATATTTCAAGACATTTAGAAAAAAAAATTAAATTCAGGACTTTTCATGCATGATTTTTAGAAAGACGCCCTTTCGACATCTGAAATATGACATCCAATTCAACATTTAAAAAAATTTAGCTCATGATGGGCCCAAAGAATCCAAAACAAAACAATCCGATACAATTAAGATGCTCGCAACTTACCCTGGCATTCCTGCTGCAGGCGACAGACGGTTTTGCGGGCTCCTTACTCTGCGACAGCAGTTTCTGTTTGTTCGGCTGTTTTTCACCGGTAGGTAACGCAAAATTTGCCGTGGCGGTCTCCACGTTGTTCTCCTGCGGTATTGGACGGATTCCCAGAGCCATCGCGACGATGGCCGTCATGTGAGTCTCGGGACCGAAAACGTACAACGGAATAGCTAGAAATGATATTATACCACTCAAAAAAGAGCGTAAGATTCTACTATTTTAAATAAAAGATGGAGAAGGAAAAGAAAGAGAAAAAGAAGAAATTAAAAAACTTAACCACAAAAATATAACAATAAATGAGAAGAAAGAGAAAGAAAATAAGAGTAATCTATAAAAACGTCACAGTGTACTTACACAAAGTCTGTCCTACTTCTCTCATTCGCCTCAACCCTTCCTGGTAGTTGGGCCCCGCCCTCCTAACGAAGATGGATATCTTGTGCTCGATTAGTTTTCCTTGGAACTCCACCAAGGCCGTAATGATTCCCCTGAAGGTGGCGGCGACGTTGGTGAAATTCGCGATGCCACCCCCTATGATGAGGACCTTTCCTTGCGGGTGCTTCTCCTGAGTCATCAGGGAGAGGATGGTTTTGGCGTATTCGTAGGTCTGTTGTTCGGAGGGAGCGCCTGCCGTAAGATCGTTCATATAGAGATATTTGCATTCTGTTACACTGTTCATAAACATTTTCTGGATTTCTTGTGACGTTATTTTGGAATACCGAAAGAAAATCTCAAAATTTGCGGTGAAAAAGAGACTCCGCCTGTGTAAAAACATAAAATCTATCTCGTTTATGTGAACACCGTTGTCAGAGTTTTTCCGAAGTCAGGAATTTCATACATATTCTCATTAGTAATCGACCAAACCTAATTTACTACATTCTACAATTAAAATTAATTGAAGTAGTTCAAATAAACTGTTGTCGGTATCGCAAAAATGAGGCATTTTGACAAAATTTTATTTGAATTATACCTGTTAATTTTCATCAAAGAATCTAGTGATGGCATTTGGTCGGTTAATAAAGCAGAACACTCTGTATTTTGGAGTGAGACTTAGATAAAAATCCACAATTTGGTAACACTATGTGGTTGTGTTCAGGCGTACACTTTATAAAAAAACATTTTTTTTTTTTCAAAACTATATTAAACTCCTATTTATCAACGACTGTGTGTTTACAATATTTATAATAATTAACGTAGTTTCATGTTTATTATTGTGGTTTGTTTTTGAAAACAAAGATTATCAGATTATTTTCATGAAATTCTGAGAATATAGTCCTGATATAGTCGAACAACAGCCAAGAGATAAAAAACGAACTTATTTAAGGCGATATCTTGAATAAATATTTCCAAGGATTTTTAGTGCATATTCCATTAGAAGGCAAATTTTTCTAACTGAATTTTTATTATGTACGTGTTTCGGTACCTTGAACTTAGGTTAATGTGCTATTGTTCACTATACATTTGTAATACGAGATAAAAATCAGTTGAAAAAATTCAAAACACTGATTATACCTAATCTAACTGGTTATTTTAGCCAAAGTAAAAAAAATGGAATTCCCAAGAATCGATTTATGTTTACGTTGCATTTATTAAGCAAAGAAATTGGTAAATGTCAGTCTTAACAGTTACAACGAAAATAGTATTAAATTCTTCGATTATAAGAAACGAAAACAGTTATTTCACAAAATTTTCCTGGTATGTCACGATTCTCCATGAAATAATTATCAAATATAATTGATTTATTAACAATGACCTACCTGAATATTCGCCGTAGTTTGCCAATTCGCTAGCACCACCTAAAGCGCAGATGGTATCACTGTAGATAACCGAGGCGCCGCCCCCAGCCACCATGGTCCATATTCTTCCGGACTTGTTCAGAATCGTCAATTTCAAACTCGCTCCCGATTTGGAATCCAGATCCGCAATATAAGCTTCCTCTAAAATGGTTATTATTTAGAACGTTTTAAGATCGCCGTATTTCTCGCCGTGAAATAATCAAATTTGTGGCGTTTTTAGGTACAGAAATCTCAAATGCGTAGAACAAAAGTTATATCAAAAATAAAATTCTTTTAATATTTAAATTCACCTCAAATAAAATGTCTTACAATCGCTGTTACTATCATTTTGCTATTCTAACCCAACACAAAATTATTTTCACATACTAAACAAAAGTGAACAATCTTATAAGCATAACTATGCAAGTTCATGTTATAACAATATTTACATCTAGTTAAATTAATATATATATATATATATATATATATATATATATATATGTGTGTATTTGGAAGGATTTCAGTATCTAAAAATGTGTTGGTTAGACTATTTTCTGTCATTATATGTTCGATACCTTTAAATATTTTCAGGCGGAGTGAGATACCATGTTATTATACAGTGCAGTTATGTTAATATTGTAATTTAGCCAAACTTACTTTAGTCCAAAAGTTGATAGGTAAAGAGATACAGGGTGTTAAATGTAAAATATTATTTTTATTTCTTAATAAATGCTAAACATCCATATAAAATTTTGAGATTTGGGTCGAGGAATTGAAATCTATTCACTGTTTGGTTATAATTCATACAGGGTGCTGCGTAGATTGGGTGTGTTAAAAAATGACACAACTTTTTTTATACTTTAAGGTATCTCATCTTTGCTATCAAATTTTTATTTTCCAACTTTTTTTCACAAAAAGAGTACACTATACAAAAGTCACTGTCTCGCATCATCCTCGAGATATTTTGCATTGAAACTTCCATTGCTAATAGCTAAAATAATTAGAATAATTTAGAAATGTAAAAAATCAAGGGTTTATCTAGAATTGTAATGAACAGTAAATTAGTAAAAAATATGTTTTAAATATCATTTTGCAATAAGTATCTTTACTTTAAAATTTAAAATAGCACAACCTTTTAATAAACGTGTTGATAAATGTATCGAAGTTAGAGACAGATATTTTATGTTATTATTATCAAATAGAAATATTTTTACTAATGTTTACTATTTATTGTTCATTACAATTCTTAATTCAACATGAATCCTTGTTTTTAACATTTCTAAATTATTTCTACCATCAGTATTGGAAGCTTCATATTAGAATGTCTCAAAAAAGATGCAAGATAGCAACTTTCACAAAGTATATTTTTCGGGTAAAAAAAAAAAAAATAGAAAATAATTTGATATCAAAAATGAGATACCTTAAACTATAAAAAAGTTCTGTCACTTTTAACACATTCAATCTATGGTAGCTGGCGCCCTCTACCGACTATTTTAATTCCTCGACCCAAAGAAGTCCAAACCTCAAAATTTATTTAAAAAAAGTGAAAAAAAAAACTTAGCATCTCGTATCTTTTCAACTATCAAACTTGGACTAAACTAAGTTCAGCTAATTTGCAATGTTTTTACTTTAAGAATCTACCGTTGAATTTCAGCCCATTACCTTGAGGCCACCCTGTATATAAAAATCCAGACTTTCATAAAATCAATTTTAATTGAAACAGCTAATATTACTTAAATTTCAAATGGCCCTATGGATTGGGTCACCCGATATCCAGATCCTTAAAAAACGTATTGCCACAAGATTTGTCTTGAGTCCCCCATTATGATAAGCATAAGATTTGCCCCGATCGCCCCCACATACCTTCAAGATGCAACTGGATAAATCGCATTGCCACCCTAGAATTGGATAGTAATTTTTTTTTGTACAAATCTCGACATTTAATGGTAAAAAAGAATTAATAAATGTACTTTGACGATTAGAAGTGAATTCCAAAAAGGTATTTCCATCATTACAAAAATTAGCACAAATTTGAAACCAAGTTTTAATACACCAATTTAAGAAGCTCTGACCTACCACAATGATGGATATTGTAAAATTACATTAGACCCAAAACTGACAAAACCGTAAATATTGTAGTAAAGACGTTTTAAACAAAAACGATAGCACCCTTCAGTTTTAACAAATAAAAATTTAAGCGAAAAAATATCAAACACTGACCTGGATAAGCGTCCCGCCCGAATGGAGGCGGATACTCGATCTCGCCCCACTGGGGCCTGCAAATGAAATCCGCCGCGGTGTCCAACTTGGCGGCCAAGTCCAAAATATAGATCTCCTTGTCCGTCACCACCAAAGGGTTGATTTCGAGGTACGTAAAGTACAGGTCGGAGTACAATTTGTACAAATTATAAACGAACTTGGCAACCATCGCTCTCTTGGCAGAGGGTACTTCGCCCAATAAGGCTTTCGTTATGACGTCCTCGTCCGTGTGTTCTCCCACGGGTACGTCCAGCTTGACGGCCTTGCTGTCCACGTCTCCTATGTCTACGCCACCGCGATGATAGAAGAGGATGGTGTCTGCGTGGCGATGGGAGTATATGCAGACGTACATCTCTTCGGCTTCTGTGTGAGGCACGAAGGGTTCTATTATGAAGTTGCGGAGCTTGCCCGTGGCGGAGCCCACCTTCTGGTCCTTGTCCATGCGTTCCGATATCCATTTCTGCACTGCTTCCAGATCTTTGTTTACAGCAATCAGTCCTGGAATAAAAAAATAAATACTGATCAAATTTAGATAACAAAATAAATTAAGAGATAGAATAAATATGAGATTTTTATGTAAGTAATATTTCTTTTTATGATTAATGAATGTTGTTTCATTTTAGGAAAAACAACACAAGTTCATTTAGTTGGGATGAAATGTACTCATTATTCCAATTCAATTGGAAACAGGTATTTAATATTTAAATATCCGGATCAAGGAAAACATGTATTTCCAATATTCTTCAAAGCTAAAATAATAAACATAAACAGAAATTTTAATATAAAAAAATATGACATTTTGTATGTTATTCGACTTCATTGTAAGGCCCATAAGAAGTTAACTTTTCTAATGACCGAATTATATACAATTAAAACTTCTTATAATTTAAGCATATATACAATATATATGCATACATATTTAATTTATGCAAGATACAAGCTGAAAACAGAAATATGCAATGCATATGCAGGAATAGAACAAATAATAATTAATTACTTGTCTTTTGATTAAATTAAATTTTTACTATAATTCACTATATTTAAATCATGGATATTGAATAAAAACTATTAAAAACAAGTTGTAGTACATTAATATTAATTAGAAATATACTATACTGGTTATAATAGGTGCATCAAGGCTACGTACTAAAAAAAATAAGCTTTCTACTTCTAATAAATAAAACGATTTTGCTACAATACGTTATACGACTAAATTTTAACTCTGGAACTTAGACTCGGTCCAGTAATGTTCATTAGCTGCTGTTCAAATTTCTTCAGGAAGTTCTTCATCTGATGAATTCATTGTCGATTTTATAAAATTGAAAACCGATCTCAATTTACTGTAGATTGATATGTCAAGCAACTGTCATATAAATAGTCAGAACCAAATGTTATTTTTAATTGCTACAGCAATAATCTTTAATGTATACGATGGTTTTTCATAATAAAATATTTCTATTGTTATTTCTTTTTTTTTTCCTTTTAAAAAAATGCATATTAGTGGATAATATCAAACAAATTTTCTATTCGAAGAAACAAAACCTGTGGCTCATATTTTATCACCACCTACCTAAATTATACTTAAGTATGCGTTAGGGAAAAATTTTCCCACATCGTACGGGAAATTGACACTTTCCGAACTAAAATGCGTGTATAAACACGTTAAATACGCACCCTTGTAGAAAAATTAATTTTAACTGCCGCCATTGTTTAGAACATGTATGAACCAAGGTATAATAACCTAATGTCGATTTTTATGACAAAAAGTTTATTTTTATTCCTACTATTATCAAATTAATTTATAAATAACAAAAAGTGTCTAGAGAAAAACATTTTAATCGATTTGATTCCGAAATCGCGAATTCCGCAAGGGAAGTATGAACCTCACTGGTGCGTGACCTACATATAAAGTTCATTGCTATTTGTTCATTCATATTCATAATTTACGGATGAAATTCGACGTCTGCAAGCGCTGAGCAGTGCCGATTATGAATTAACAGATTTAGTACATTCGATGGATTCCTAGCATCTATAGTCTGTTTAGAAATGAAAGAGAGTAATAAAAGCTTATTATGTATGCAAATCGTAAATAAATGTAGTACTGGTGCTTATATTCAATATTTTTATATTATGTATTATCGGTATAGATGAGGTGTACTTTTAAAAAAATTTGAACTTGTGATCGAACCGTACTAAATTGTAGCAGGTAGCTAAAATTTAATCCCCGAAAATCCGTCTTTGTCTATGCCGCTTCAATTTCTCGGTCCATTTCTCTTTTAAGTAAACAATATAAAAACAGCATGTCAAAACTAGAGGCTACTTTAAGCATCATAACCGGGTTAAGAGGGTTTTTAGTAATTCAAATAAAATTATTCAATATTATTATCAAAATATTTATTTAAATTTAATGAATACACTTTTATTCCACACAAAAATATATGTATTTTGAAAATTCAAATTATGGTGAGTAAATTTAGAGTTGTATAAATGTACAATAAAGAAAATAAAAAAGTAGGTATATTAAAATTTATCCTCTGAATATTCTGATGACTTATCTTCGTCTCCTAGATTGATAACGATAGGTTCCACAGTAACGTCAATTAAATTATCGAGTTCCCACATTTTCTCCTCTTCTTTTTCTACATGATGTATACATCTTTGCCAGTTATCTGCAGTTACTGGTTCCAAGGAATTTTTTAACAAAATTTTCACGTCACATAATTTAAACGTTGTATTATTTCGCGCTACATCTCCTTTTACCTGCACCCATACTAATTCGATTGGGTTAAGTTCACAGTGATAAGGTGGTAACCGTAGTACCGATATTTGGCGATTTGTTGCCATTTGATCCATAACATATTTTTTCTGATCTTTATTAAGATTGACAAATGTCAAAAGTTCCTTTTTCACCATATTTGTTTCAAAGGAAATGTTTTTTCCGGATAACCATTGAATTATATCGGCTTTCCTCCAAGCAGTCGTAGGCGTCCGCTCGGTCTGTCGTGAATGGTAACTGGCATTATCCATGATAATTACAGACCCCGGAGGAATAGGATCCAACATCTGTGTAAAATACTCTTCGAAAACATCTGCGTTCATGTCTTCGTGATAGTCACCTATATTTTTAGATTCAAATAAAAGTAAACCGCCATCTACAAAACCACTGGCACTACCTATATGTCACTATTAATATTCGCCCTTTACCTGAAGGTGCCTTGAACCCTGTAGAAAGTCCATCCAAAAATGCTTGTCGAAAACTTTTTACATTTTTATCTTGCCATACTTTTGTTACAGTATATCCCTCGTTGACCCAAGTTTCGTCTAGATAATAAATATTCCTTCCTTCGTCACGGAATTTTCTAATTGATCGTAAGTAGGATCTTCACCAACAAATAATTTCATCTTTATCGATAAGAACTAACTTCCTGTTCTGCTTTTCCCAGCAAAAATTCAACTCTCGTAAGATGGCCCATAATTTGCTTCTACTGATTTTTGGCAAATCGTCGTCCTCTGAAAGTTCACTTAAAATTTTGTTTAACGTTTGTATTTCTTTTTTAAAATAAAATGAGTGTAATTTTCTGCGAATGACATTTTTGAAGAAATCATCTATAACGACTTTTGACCTCTATGTAGATGATTTTTGGGTATTTACAGTATCTTGTTCATTTTTTGTTTCCTTTAAAAGTCTGTAGATAGTCGATTTTCCAATCCCTGTCATTTTAGAACACTTTTCCATGTCGTCAAGACTGTTGGTAGGATTTTGGTGTTTCAATGCATTAAATACATTTAATATAATAATCTTCTCATTCTGAGACAGCACACATCTTTTCACGCGTTTAGCAGGTACGTAATCTGATAAGCTCGACATTTTACCCAAACAATATTATATCCACTGGCACAATAGTCACTAAACACAAGTCGAATTTTACTCTACTACACTAGGACGTCTTCGTATATTCAGCTCTAAGACTGGATTGATCTTCACAATACACTGGCTCCTGCTCTATGATGTAACCAGTAAAATATACTAATGTACACCCATTATCTGTTAGCATTAGTGTTACCCGATAATTACCTGAAACGAAATATTACCACGCCCATTGCCGGTTCTTATCTCGGGGTTTTATTACTCTCTTTTATTTCCAAACAGACTATCAGATGGACGTACCATTAATACTACCGCAACTTTTCTAATTTAATTACAGATCGTCACACATGCGTGGGCTTGTTTTTACTTCGATAAACGAACTGTAACACATTTAAACTTTTAAGAAATTCCTTACGATGCACAAACAAGGTCAAGCTGAAAGCAAAACTGACCTATCATTTGAACAGTTCTATACAGGATGTAATAAAAATCAGCCAACAAAATTTGGGAGTATGTATATAGAAAATGTCTGGTTTAATAACAGTTTTCTTAAAATTAGGTTTTTACTTTGTAAAAATATACAGGGTGTTTCGGGTATTACTGGCATCCTTGGAAGGTAATTGTACAGTTCAAATAAAAACCGTTTCCAAGATGTAGGGTGTCAAAGGTTTCGAAATTTTTATTAAGTTTAATTAATTTAATATGTCATAAAACAGTTATGAATTCGTTTGAAATTTGTTTATAAAAACGGCTCCTTTGAGCTAAGGGTCAATATGATTTAAATGACTTGTTTCTATATGATTCGATACGTCCAAAGACAAACGACCGAATTATACAGGGTAAATCTTAAATAAGTACAAATATTTTAACTGCTGGTGTAGTTCGTCATTTAAATCAGTCTAGTAAAAGCCATTTTTAAAAATTTCTAATATTTACGGAGATATTAATTTTTTTAAAAAATACCCACATTTTGAGGACCGCTGACTGATTTTTCATCCAACAACGTAATGAAACATATGATTTGTTGCGAGGTTGCCATATCTCCTCCAATATAAATATTACGTTTCCTTTAACGTAATAGTTCTATTTTAAAAATACTTGTTTTAAGCATAAGTACAGTAAAATTGGGTATGTAGTATGATACGCAGCAATATTAACATAAATTTTAACATCTGAACTAACCTTACTATACTTCAACGATTAAAAATGAATTTCCGCAAGTTCAATACTACCGTAAAATATTTAGGAAGATATTACGTGATATTACTATGTCCAATGTTCAAAAATTATACATAAACGTGCACACAAGCTTACCTGTTTGTTAAAAAATTAACTATTTAATCAGTAATCCACATTTCACAAGTTAAATGTCATTGTACACTGTTAGAAAGGGACACAAAACACAATTTCCTTAAGTTATTTTATGAAGAATAACGAAAAACTATGCACGCGTTTTTTATTTAAAATGGAAAAAATGTCAACATTTAGCAAATTTTATTGCTATTTTCATGCATTATGTGGGGTTAACAAGTTTGACTTGGGCTTCCGATAATTTGTCATGACAGTCAATGACAGTTTGATAATAAAAAATAATATAAAATGTTACACTTGACAAAATTCGCTAAAAGTTGACATTTTTTCTTCCTTGAAGCAAAGACATTTGTGTAATACTGGCAACACTGTGAACCACACGTTCAGTCTGCAGCACTATGACTCATAAAAGTATGAAGGGTCGGTCTAGGCCAGCGGTCCTCAACAAGTTTTCTACTGAAAAATTACGAAATTTATTTCAAATTTCACTTTTTTATTTCTGATTTTTTTGTAAAAAAACTATTAATTTTGTGTTCTACACACAAAACTATACTGCTGGTTAAAATATTTGTACTTATTTAAGATTCACCCTGTATATCGTTAAACCCATGAAGGCGATGGACAAGAAAGACCGCAACGTGACTTTTAGTACCTGGAGCGATTGTTGAGACCGAAAAATATTAAGAACGAAATACAGTTTATGACAAGAATAACCTTTTATACTACACCTTCTTAAATCCAACTGAAAGAAAAATTTAAAAAATAATTATTTCACTTTCCAAAAACAATTTTAAACTAAATAACGCATAAATTAATAATAAATTACTTAGATTAACAATAGGGACACTAAATTATTCCTGATATTATTAGTTTATGATATTTATCCAACTTTATGGCTTCCAAAAGCTTCCACGACTGTATAACTCGACCAAAACCGTTCAGAACGATACTGATCACCGCAAATGTAAACGCACTGTGTGTTGTGAGTCGTATTTTCCACCCAATTGAATTCTGCGGACAATGACGACTTTAAATTTGGCATAAGATCCGTTGTTCCAATCCAAAAATACGTTTTTATCCAACAAAAACCGTGTATAGGTTTAGTCTGTTTGACAAGAAGCAACGCAAAAGTCGCTAATTAGGTGTATGCGGACTGTATTTAGTTTTCTTTTCAATACATCGTTATGGAGATAACGGGGGAACCCCTCCCAGGAAGGATGACCAGGAACAGCATGTAAGTTTGTTGACCGTTGTATTTTTACAATTATAAACATGTAGAAGCGTGGGTACGGAAACGTCGTGTGTTTCGTTCATTTGTTTTTGGCAAGGGTACCCCTGCATTGTCCCATTCAGAATCTTTTGTTTGGAAATAAGCAAAAGACAACTAAAGCCCTAGACTCTAGACTGGTAAATTGTTCATAACGAGAAAGGGTGCGATGAAAAAAATCATCGAAATCAGCTGATCGAGTGTCAACTTCAAGGTGCATATCGTAAAAAAAGTCAGTTCAAGGTACAGAGGTAAATATTGACCGAAACAATTTTAATATTCTCGTTGTGGAATTTTTTTCTACACAGTGTGTTTCACAGAATACACTATGTGGGAGGAATGTTCATATTAAGAGATACAGGAGGTTGAAGTAAAACATTGTTTAAAGAAATCATATGAAATATAATTTGTTAGTATTTAAAGGTAATTATTTACAACAGCGCAAAACTCTCCAATATTAACAAAAAAATTACCCCCTTATTTTCGAGGGCGCTGAGCACGACTCTGAAGTCAGATTTCGGCGGTCGCATGTAGTTTTCGAAAAAAAATTTCAAAATTGTAACCTCTATATATATATTGTTAGGCAGAAATTGCAATATAACACCTATGCCTTCTTCATTTCATGACGTCACACTGTTGTGAAAATAATTATATTCTAACTTCAACCTAATGTAATGTACACATAGAGGTTACAATTTTCTAGATTTGTGATACAGAACTTTTCTCAGATTGAAGTTTTTCTTGTTAATTGTGCTAATAAAATAAGAGTAAAGAATATTGCACGTAATATTCAATAAAATACTTCATGCTGCAATTTTCTTGCCATTTTGTATTTTTCCTTCCAAAATTTCCCACAAAAAGGGAAATTTTCCACGAGGTGGCAACACTGGACTGACTTACTCGGTCGTTTATTCTTCTTTTATAGACCTAACGAATATTACAGGTATTTTCTAGCATCTCTAGATCCATTTCTCGAACGATTTTCGTCGCTGCTCAATTTTCCAGTCGCGCCTCGATACACAGCATTATTTTGTTTGTTTACCAGAATCGCGTAGGGGCGATCGGAGCAATCTAGCGTTTCGCGATACCACAGTCGTCGAATTGGGTGCGAGCGGGGTAAATTCTGTGACAATATTTAAATTTGGATCCCTAAAAACCCATCGACATCAAATTTGAAATCGATACGTCAACAACTGTAAAAGTTATCGGAAATGTTCGTAAATAAATGTTTTACTTCAACATCCTGTATCTTTGTTAATATTAAGATGTCTTTACACATAAAAGTGTATTTTGGCTTAAACTGTTAATAGGTGGTCTATGACCCACTGCTTATGAAACACTCTGTATACAGGGTAAATCATTAAGAGTAAAAAATGGCTATTGGCTCAAATATATATTAATACAATACTGACAGTTTTAGAAATTCATTTTGGAATTTCTCAATATCTTGAATGCTTTTGTAACAAACGTAAAAACGTTCCTTGTCATGATGAAAATTAATTTTTTGGCGTACCATAAAAGTTTAGTCTAAAACATGTATATAACTGTATACAATATGTAATTTGAAAAAATATTGAATCCCAGTAAATTTGTATACAATACTGTATCATTTTTATTTGTTTCTTAAACAAAATATGACACCCTGTACATTATAAAATACAATATCAATGTACCTACTTAAAAGAAAACAAATTGATGAGGGGCTAAAAGATTGAAACGTCTAATTTAGAAACTGATGTTGCTAGTATCAGTGAGAAAGTGGAATTAGTTTAAATAAAGTCAGGAAAAAATAGAAACGAATTTTCTCCAGAAATATATGATATTTTGATATAATTTCTTCAATTTTGAACAGCATTTGACTCAGCATCAATAAAATCGTAGAACAATTTCCATCAGTTTTTATACGACCGAAAAAACATGATATATTTTTAAAAAATATATAGTCATTGTGCATTAGAAAACAATCGTAAAATTTATTTTTGACTATGATCACATGCTAAATTTTAGAACATATTTCGCATCATCTGTTATCCATACAACAATTGGGTACTTCAAAACAATATTCAAAGCAAAACGTCACAGCAGTCAGACGTTTCGTCCTATTTATAAACATTAAACTACGATTTGTTTGTTAATTAAATTATTTTATTTTGTAGGAACTGTTTTAGGAAAGAAACAATTTTTGGTTTCAAAACACGATCAGTTTAGATTCATGTAATGTACGAAATTTGCTACGTACATTAAAAAAATAGTCAATGCAGTGATTGCTAAGTAATAAAATAATATCATTAATAATAATGTTAATATAAGTAAAAGGCGAGGTAAAAGGTATATTTTTCAATATATCGCACCTACCTAACTTTCCTCTCCTTTTGATCAGCTGGTCAGGCTTGACGACGAGCTTCTCTGTCTTCAGCCATGGGTTGTTCGCCACTAGCTCCGAGAACTTGGTGTCCGAGTCGACGGACGCGAATCTGCATGACGTGGCGGCCGTACCGCCTGCCAGGTGCCTGTTTATTATCTCTTTCCCGGTCGCTTCTCTTATGGCTTTCGCGGACATCTTGAGGCTGCAAAAAATCACATAAAAACCAAATTGGTGTTTATTTTTATGCTCGTCATCCATGCAATTAGAAAAACATCTGATATCAACTATTACATCATGTAATAACTATAAAAATAATTTCATAATTAAGTAATTTTTTGTAAATATTAGTACTGCCGATGATCTGCACTTGACCTATTCAGATACCAGCACCTATATTATCCAAATATTTGCTGTATTATTGTCGAAATTTTGCGTTGGGTAAGTGTTGTAAATTTGGTTAATTGAGAAACTGAATGAACAATTTCAGAAAACGATCTGTTAATGGACTATAAAAACAGAAAATATAAACAATAAAATATAAAAAAATCTGTTGATGTCTGTATTATTTATTTGATGCATTTTTAATAATTACTCTAATAACCTTTGTGACTTAAACAAAATAATTTGCGTAAAAGAAATTATATTTATTATATCTCTATCAGAATTTTGCCTCAAAAAGGACCCCTCAAAAACCTTACACAGCTTAATTTTTCGGTCTGACCTTATATTTGACCTTGAGCCTATTTTCAATGACATTTGAAGGTCAACGTGTATTATTTTTGACAGATTCTCGATCGGTTTACGTTAAATAATTTCCAAATTACTTTTTGTTCACTAACATTGACTCTGAATCAACAAACATACCTATAGAAGATATCAAAACTTATTTCGAATAATTATCAATGGTACAATAACGCGCAAGTACTAAATAATTGGTTTATACCAATTAAAATAATAGTTTCATTAGGTGCTATATAGTTAATGGATGTAATTTACATTTGTTGAAGTATCCTGTTGGCGACCGTATTGCTGTTAAAAACCATGTATGTTAATTCCTATCTAACATATTTTGTGGAAAACCTGCAGTTTAGAAATTTATGTAATTTTAATTACCTTAGTTAGTTAAGTCTGTTTAACATACTGACAAGAGTTAATAAGCTTGAAACCGGTAACCAGTCTCGTAGACCGCTGACGAGTGACTTTAGCTGTTTTCTATAGGTTTTCCAGGTGTAATTCAATGCTGGTTGGGGCATTAGCCCGAAGAGTAGTTATTTCCAGGAATTCTGTGTTTGCAAAATATCGTTATCGCCGCATCGCGATAGAAGTCGCTAACTTCAAATGGTTTCTACTGCCAAGTGTCGAGTGGCTTGTTTTTGAAGTGTTTAAGTTAGTTTTTAATACATTTTACGTTGACTGGCAGTGATTTTTAAAAAAAAAAATTACTTTCACACGGTAGCGATTACCGCAAAGCTCCCAATCGCAACCACTTTTTGATCATATCATGTGTAAACGTGCGATTGATTAAGCGATTACGGGGAATCATCAGCGACAAAATTATAGGAAAATCAGACTGCAATCAGTTGAGTAAACAACATAGATTGATTATCCATATTTGCCAAATCCAAAACGACTGAATCACCTTCACCTATAAATAAATTGCTGAGATAAGTGCGGTAAATACAGATAACGTAATTAATATTTTGTTGGAGCAACCCGATCACCTCATTTTAATCTTGGAAAAAGTTGTTTTATAGCACCCTTTTATTGGGTATATTATAGTGTGTGTAGTCGTGTAGTGACATACTTTATTGATTTTTTTATTAAAAACTGGCAAATTAAAGTTAGATAGTATAAACAAAAATTAATCGTACCAGTAAAATTTACTAAATTTTTTAATAACTTTGGAAAAGGTCTCTTTTATGGAATGCTGAGTAATAATTTGGAAAAAAAAATACTTAAGCGTTCCTTAAGCATTGGCATTCAAAAATTAATTTAATGCAACAGTTTAAAAAAACGAATAAAATCGGATAACAAGGAACTTTCTCCCTTAAATGAATCAAGCTATAAGCCAATAAAAGTTAAAACTTCACGAGCGTACGTGTGGGTAAGTGTTTTGGAAGAAATATTAAAACGCTATCCATCCTATCAACACGTATACATATTTCCAACCTTTTTTTACAAATTGCAAAACCGGGTGATACCGAAAAACGCCCTGTAGTTCGAAAACGGTAAAAGGACAGAAAAATGCGGTTTTCGTCAATTATATTGTGACAGAATTTGCCCCGCTCGCACCCAATTCGACGGCTGTGGTATCGCGAAACGCTAGATTGCCCCTATCGCCCCTACGCGATTCTGGTAAATAAACAAAATAATGCCGTATATCGAGGCGCGACTGGAAAATTGAGAAGCAACGATAATCGTTCGAGGAATGGATCTAGAGATGATAGAAAATACCTGGAATATTCGTTTGGTCTATAAAAAAAAGAAGAATAAACGGCCGAGTCAGTCAGTCTTGAATTGGAGTGTTTAGTTGGACATTTCTTGGAGTTTCAAAGTGAAATAGTGTTTAGTTGAGTTGTAATTAGTATTCAGTAGTGTACAGAGTAGTTTATAAATATCAGTAAAAATTAACGTGTTTGTTTTTCTGGTAGAAGAAGAAGTCGGGTTAGGAAACGTTGTGACAATATCTTCTAGAATAACCAGCCCAGGACTCGTTCGCTAGATTTGCTCTATGACAGAACTACCTGTAAGCCTCAAAAACATTCAACTCCATACGTACAGGTTGTATCAAAGTCCATAACATGGACACACACAAAATTTAATTAAATAAAATTTGGGACACGACACTTTAAATCGGATGAGGTAAGTATTATCTTTGGGATCCGACCGAAACGACCAATGACAGAAAAATACCCAATTCCTGTTAAAAAGCTTTCTTTTCTAATAAACTTTTATTAGAGAATCCTAAAGAATCTCAAAAGAAATACCATCTAAACATCACATTAGCGGTGGAAGGATCAAGTAGTCGTTGGAAAATAATTGAATTGATAATTGAACGTCGTTGCTTAAAGTGCATAAATGTCATTTAGAATAAATAAAATAGGTATTCTTTATATGACCTCTCATTTACAGTCTATCAGGTCTATTCTGTAATGCTTTTGGTTAAATTTTAACGTCAAGGCCAAAGTTAAAATTTTAACCTTCAATTATTTAACCCGATACTATATTCTGTAAAAATTTTAATAGGTTTATTTTAACCAAATATGTTAAAATTTAACGGGACCAAAATAGATGCTGTTAAAATTTAACCTATTTAATATATTGTATAATTTATCTCTATTATTTATTTCCACATAAATGTTATAAGGGCACTTCAAATTAATTATATTTCATTGGATGAAGCTGACAGATTGGAATAGACGTAAATAAAGTGTATTATTTATTTGCATTTATTGATTGATAGTTTCATATTTACCTATTATTTTTTCATAAATATTTGAGGGATCAAAGCAAACCGTTTGAATTAAATCAGTAGGGAAACTCAGCTTTCCCGCGTCTTCCAAAAATCCGCCATCTTGTTGGCGACTGACAGTTATTACTATAATTTCTGTGTGTCAGTTAGGTTTTTGAATTTTTGGCATTATTACATGGTTATCCACTCGTTATCGTTATTGTACTTATATTCCTGCTTTGTATGTCGTGTTGAGTGTTTAGTTATTTGTGTTTTTATATTAGTGATTATTTATTAGTGGAACTATACCCAGTAAATAATAAATAAACTATGGGAGGAAATAAATGTGTTGTAAAAAACTAACGCATAACGCAGCTCTGGGCGTAAAAGGTCTGTAAACAGTTTTATATATGGGAGACCAAGTTAGACGTGCTAGCTTAATTGAGAAAATCCTAAAGAAGAATTAAAACATGAAAGGGGGCAAAGGATTTAACTCCAAATAGGAAAGAGGCTGCTTTCATACATGAATGAAAGAAACCACTCCATACACCTAATAGAGCAGGGGGTTTTTGATTATGTTACCTATATATATATTTTGTAAACCTCAAAATAAATTGTACCTAATATTCACGTTTTAATTTCATTTCGTACTTTCCTAAAAAAAAAATGAGTAAAAATATAAAAATTACACTGAGCTTAAATTTGATAATCTGCTAACAAAATAAGGCAAAAGTACTACAAAATATAAAATAAAACTACACTACTAGTTGACTTAGTTTCTATGTTTTCGCAAATTTTTTAAATAAATTTAAATTCATACTGGTTTTATAATCAAATTCAAATTATATCTGCTAGAAACCTAAATTAAGACAAAATGTGACCAAAACCTCAATTTATATGAAACTACACTGGATTACAACAGTTAATTAAGAATTAATGCAAAAGTATTAAAACTACGAACAACTTTGGTTATGTTTACGCCAAATTATTAGCTATTTTTTCGTATGTTCTCTAGGATCCGCCATATTCTTGGCGACTTTTTCTAGAGTGGGAGTATTTAAAAACTGCCAGACGTATTTCATTCATAAATTGTCTAAGATTCCGTATACTGTGCTTTTAAGTAACTCTTTTTGACTTTCAAAACAAATTGTCATTTATTTAATCAATCATAATTTCATGTGGCTACAATTTGTTGTTTAGTAAAATATTGTTGACTTTCAAGAAGTCAACAATTAACTATCTTATTTATTTTTTTTTTGTCTTGCGTGGGGAACGTTTTTTTTCTTCATCCCCCATACCCTGTAAATCACAAGAACCTTGTAAATTGGTTATTAAAACAGAAACAAATTTGTATTAATCCAGTAATCGAGGTTATGTTGTCACAAATCGAAATCTTTTACCCATAGAAATATATAAATATATTCTATGCTTTTACCTTACTGCTAACTTCACTAACACTGAAATATTAACATATGGTTGAAAAATAATTTTAACTGGGCCGTTAAAAAAACTTATACAGAATACCAATTGGTATTATTTTTAGCAGTAGGGTTAACATTAATATTTTAACCAGATGGTTATTTTTAACCTATAAGATACAGAATACAGCTGTATACAGGGTGAATCTTAAATAAGTACAAATATTTTAACCAGCAGTATAGTTTTGTGTGTAGAACACATAATTAATAGTTTTTTTACAAAAAAATCAGAAATAAAAAAGTGAAATTTTAAATAAATTTCGTAATTTTTCAGCAGAAAACTTGTTGAGGACCGCTGGCCTAGATAGACCCTTCATACTTTTATGAGTCATAGTGCTGCAGACTGAACGTGTGGTTCACAGTGTTGCCAGTATTACACAAATGTCTTTGCTTCAAGGAAGAAAAAATCTCAACTTTTAGCGAATTTTGTCAAGTGTAACATTTTATATTATTTTTTATTATCAAACTGTCATTGACTGTCATGACAGATTATCGGAAGCCCAAGTCAAACTTGTTAACCCCACATAATGCATGAAAATAGCAATAAAATTTGCTAAAAGTTGACATTTTTTCCATTTTAAATAAAAAACGCGTGCATAGTTTTTCGTTATTCTTCATAAAATAACTTAAGGAAATTGTGTTTTGTGTCCCTTTCTAACAGTGTACAATGACATTTAACTTGTGAAATGTGGATTACTGATTAAATAGTTAATTTTTTAACGAACAGGTAAGCTTGTGTGCACGTTTATGTATAATTTTTGAACATTGGACATAGTAATATCACGTAATATCTTCCTAAATATTTTACGGTAGTATTGAACTTGCGGAAATTCATTTTTAATCGTTGAAGTATAGTAAGGTTAGTTCAGATGTTAAAATTTATGTTAATATTGCTGCGTATCATACTACATACCCAATTTTACTGTACTTATGCTTAAAACAACTATTTTTAAAATAGAACTATTACGTTAAAGGAAACGTAATATTTATATTGGAGGAGATATGGCAACCTCGCAACAAATCATATGTTTCATTACGTTGTTGGATGAAAAATCAGCCAGCGATCCTCAAAATGTGGGTATTTTTTTAAAAAATTAATATCTCCGTAAATATTAGAAATTTTTAAAAATGGCTTTCACTAGACTGATTTAAATGACGAACTACACCAGCAATTAAAATATTTGTACTTATTTAAGATTCACCCTGTATGCATTAACATTTTTTCTTACCCTTCGGCCAATTATTTGATTCTTCCGAACAGAAAATGCATCTTCATGTCGCCGCAAGGCCGCCTCCAATGTAAAGGTTATGTGATCAGGGATCAGGCGCTCTGGATACCTTTCTCGGTATAACTCTACAGCTTTTCTTGAATTTTTTTTATGACTCGCAACATATCAACTTTTTCAGAACGAGAAAACCGAGGAGAAAACATTTTGTAAGCACAAAAGTTATACGTTTGACGTATTTTGTGACATTTCAGCACTTTAAACAACGAACATTCAATTATTTTCCAACGACTACTTGATCCTTCCACCGCTAATTTGATTTTTAGGTGGTAATTCTTTTGAGACTCTTTAGGACGATATTGCTTTTAATCTTTAAACGGGAATACAGAAAATTTTTTCGAATAATAGTATATTAGAAAAAACAGAACTTTTAAACAGGAAAAAAATTCGGGTAAGTTTGTGGAAAAAATATAATTGATGATACTTTGGATTGAAAATAGTTTACCTAATCCCATTTAACACCACGTGTCCCAAATATTATTTAAATTTTTGTATACTCATGCACAGTAG
This sequence comes from Monochamus alternatus, assembly GCA_037114965.1. Classification (NCBI taxonomy): domain Eukaryota; kingdom Metazoa; phylum Arthropoda; class Insecta; order Coleoptera; family Cerambycidae; genus Monochamus; species Monochamus alternatus. Next base: position 10,643,206 of record CM073434.1, on the reverse strand, counting down.
GCCCATAGTTTGAGACACTCTGTAGAAAAAAAATGACATTCCACATTATATTTGAACGAGAACGTTAACACCCGGGTCAAGTACGATCACGATCAAGTGAATGGTCTAGCTCTAGCCAATATTGACATTGTTTTCTGCTCTGGCAATGTAATCAAACTCGGTTTTTTGCTCAAGCTGGGACACTGTTTAATTTACTCGTATTATACCTACGGATCAATACACCTACGCAAAATAACTTTTAATAGGCCTATCTCCAATTCTCTGACAGTTATATTTGACTATGTACTGAAAACCCACTTTTTCCTCCAATGTTTTCGAAACGTTCAAAATTACAAGCTATTCATTTTGCATTTAACTTCGTGGCGTTTTTATTGAATTAAAATTTATTTAATAAACAGAAATTATTAAATAACCGAAGATATACAGGGTGTTTCTGAAACAAGTGCGTTCTTTTAAAAGATTAATAGAACAAGTGAAAATACAGCATTATTCAATAAGCATATGATGACGACTGTAACTCACGAAAGTGAAGGTCGTAAATCACCCGAGTGAATTACAGCCATTATATGCAAGTAGAATACTATATTTTGATCAAGACTACATATTAACAATATTTTAGCAAACTTTTTACTGAAAAAATTATACAATATTTTGACATGCATGCAATTCGAAACTATCAAAACACCGTACTTTTTAGTTTTGCATTCGTCGTTTACTGCATGAATTAAAAAAAAAACAAATAAAGTTTTAGGAATTAGTAAACTTGTACCATCATTCGGAGAAATGTTAATATTGCCGTAACTATTATAGTGGATAAAGTGTTGTGAAACAGAAGGTTCGTGTTCAATTGCTAACACCGGAGAATTTTGTTAGTACCATAGACCTTATAAATCATGGACAAGCCCGAAACCGTTTTCTGCCAATACAAATCGTTGATGCTCAGATGTGTGCGACAGAGATAGAGCCAGTCCGGGCAAAAACCCACAGATCATTGGCCGAAAAAAAACCAAAAACCGTAAATGACAGACGTATGACATTTACGGTGACAGACCGACTCCGCCATAGTTTATGAGTCTTTAAAAACTATTGCTAATAAACACACTAAACACAACTAAATTGCAAAAGGCACACAAATCATTAACAATATTAACAGGAAAGGTTGTGTCAGGTTATGTTTATATATTTTTCTGTCATAGAACATCTGTTTTTGCCCGGACTAGCTTCATCTCCCTTGTACACATCAGGACAGCGGACCTCTCTTTCTAGGGCCGGTCCATGATTTATAAGGTCTATGGTTAGTACATTCCCGATACTTTAAATTGAATTAATTTGAAGTGTGATTGATCAGTATTCACTTATGAATGATTGATCACTTCTATAATGAATCATGTACATCATTATACTTGAAGAAACAGACTAATAATGTATACAATATTATACAATCGTATAAGTTTATAACAATAATTATTTTTACTTGGGCAGCAATTAAAAGTGGTAACTTGTAGTGTATGTGTTTCTTCTTTGTCCGATTGGTATTTGATTTCACTTTCATGACAATCATTATAGTTTTCAGTTGTTAGAATTTTAGAAGTTTGGCACCCCTTAAAAAAACATACATTTGTCGATCTAATATTACTTTCTGGAAAAACGACCTTTTAAAAATCGTAGCAGGCCAGGCTGTTGTCGCATCAATAAATAATAAGAATATAACCTCTCTTCAGGGTATTAATTGTAAAAAAATTGGCTTGCGGAAATTCCACAGCCTTCTCACATTTCCAGAGGTGTTAACTTATAAACGGGACATACTGTATACAGCTAAATATAAAAAATACGCATTTGCACGGCTTTCTGTACCTAAAAATTTGTTGGTTACACCGTTTTTCCTCGTTGTTTATTCGTTTTACGTCGGTATAACATTATATTTGTAGGTATTTGCAGAAAATTATTTCCCAAATACACACATTACATCAGTCATTAGAACAGTGGCGGCTGGTGAGATTTCAGGTATGCCATATTTCAATAGCCAGACATTTTGACAAAAAAACGTGGGCCTCACCTCAAATTTTCAAAATAGCTTCTTTAAATTTCGAGAAATATTTTTTTTCCATAAACTAGATGTAATTTTACGGATAGGTTTCAAGTTTTATTACAAAATAACTAAGTTTGTAGAATTTATAGCATTTTGAAATTTTTATAATGTATCACAAATACAATATTAATTTTCAATTTGCTATAACTTTAACAAAAATTAAAATTTTGTAATAAAATCTGAAAGCTATCGGTAGAATTATGTCTAGTTTATAAAAAAAAATGTTTCTCGAAATTTAAACAATCCAATTTGGAAATCTTAGGTGAAGCCCACGTTTTTTTTTTAACTTTTTTCGTAAACTGCAAAATGGTTCTCCTTCTACTGAAGTTCTCTACATAGCCATAGTACATATATACTAAAGTTTGGTTTGGGTCCCATGTCTAATTATTAACATATGATATACCGGAAATTTCACCAGCCGCCACTGGATTAGAACACCCCCGACAAAAGTAAAAGCACCATTCCACAACGTCTACGTAGTGACATAGAAATTTAGAAAGTCTTTCTGCACTTGTAATTGTTATGTGACTCAAGAACGTAACTAGAATTGGTTAATTAACTATAGAGGTAACAATTATTGGAAGGCAGCTCATTTGCGATAATTAGCATGCTATTAATACTCTCTATCTATAGACGACACTAGTTTCTACTGTATGTACATAAATTAACAGTAATTATAGATTTCCACGTGCTATTACACTTTTCAAGGTACACTCGCCGTGCATATAGGTTTCCAACCTGAATCATATTTTGTTCAAAATGCAGCTTAACTGCTTGTCTATACGACCGCAATCATTATTTTATGCCTTCCTCAATAGTCCGCTGGCTCACCCCTAAAAAATCGTCGTTCTCGCCGTAAAATAATTATCAAATGTGGTGTTTTTAGATACCGAAATCTGGAAAAATAAAACATGTAGAACAAAAGTTATATCAAAAATGAGATTCTAATATGTTCTGTTTATTTAAATTTTTCTAAAATATTATAACAAAATGTGTCCACAGTAACGGAAGATGTATTATTGATATTTTTCTTAGAAAAATCAAAAACATTGTCCCCTGCTACAGTATGATCAGAATGCTCAATGTTGAAATTGATTATTTCATTATATAAGAACTAGGATATTTCGAAATTTAGCCGCTTGAAGACATTCATATAAACGAAAAATGACGATTATCAACCTCGAAAATTTCTGATATTTACAAAGGATGACATATCAAAGTTTTTGTTATAAGCTCCTGATGAAATATATTTAATGAAAAAAGTGGTAGCGATTTTTGGAGTAGCTAGGGCATGCTGAACTGACGAGCTACATAATCTAAAAGTGAAGGACGTGGGGTATAAAAATTGTGTCGTGTTAGTGCAGATTCTTACTACAAAAAATAATGTGCAAAGAAGATTTATAGTAACAGACGATTGGGTAACATTTGATAATCGTTATATTATGCAACTTCGACCAAAAAAAAGGCTCAAAATGAACGCTTCTTTTATCGGTATAAGCGTGGCAGATGTGAAATCAGGTGGTTGCATACAATTTCAAAAATTCCGTACGACTTAGTTAAAAAGAAAGAACATCTACATTACTAGCAAACGTCCCAGTTGTGGACATTTTAGATATGAAAAGGCACGGGGGATGGAAATCGTCAGAAGTAGCGGAAGGATATATAGCAGATTCAGTGACCAATAAAATAAAAGTTGGTAATAAAATCATACCCGTACGATCGATATCTATTCAGCAAAGAAAACATTCAGAAACATAATTTAATGATCATGTTGCACAAATCGACAAACAAGTCAACATTTCCAGTGACGTTGTTTTAGAACAGGATTTCAATTTGCCGTTAAATCTTTCAGGAACATACAATTGCAATTTTACATTTAATTTCCACTCTAAATAAACATTTGAGATTAATAATAATTTGACGTTTTTATTTAATAATTTCGTTTAATAATTTCTGGCGGAGTTTATGTGAATTCGTTCATCTCAAATAATAATTAGTTATTTTTATGTATTTAAATAGGACCAATTATAAGTTATTTACTTAATACCGCTCGTTTCATAGCAACCATTAAATTATTATTATTCATGAAAGATGTATCATACAAGTTTAATAATATAAAATAAATTGTTTGCTATTATGATAAAGTTAAAATTGATCGGCGATAAAAATTATGTGTTTAACTTGGCAGTAAAGTAGATTTAATGCCTTGGCTGCTTTACTGGACTCGGCTGCGCATCGTCTATTAAATACCAGCCTCGGCATTAATTCTGTTTTGTTTGTTAAGCAATACTACATAATAATAATGAAAACTACACTACTAGCAGTGAATACATAGACATGCTGTTATTGCTGTTGACTTTAGGGGAATGTTTTGGGAGTGCTGCTGCAGGTAGATGCTCCGTAAAATGCTCTAGTTAATTCTGATATTTAAAAAAAATGTGTCAATTGAACTTTTTTATCTACCTTTTATTAAAAAAGAAACAAGAAAGCACTATCTAGAATGGTTTTTTTGTTGGTCTTTGAATTTCTTACAAATTTCTAATTTTAAGAAAATACGTCTCCTCTTAATTTGTATAGGAAGTAATGGAATGGGTGCTTTTTGTGATACTTATAGAAGACAAAAGTCATATTTTTATCTAAAATAGTTCATATAATTTGTTATTGTCAGTACTGTAACATACATATTTCGATATTTTAAAAGTCAATAATTTTTCATTAAATATGATATCAACTGTATTTTTAAATGTGTAAACAATTTTTTCTTACGTCGAATTCAATTTTATATCATGACGAAGATAGATAACATTTGAGTATTTATAATTTTTCGAAAGATGTAGTTATCAAAATTTTCGTTTGGTTGGTCAGGTTATGAGCGGTTAGTTTATACAATCTGACATTAAATTTAAATTTTAATACATGTACTTTTGTAAAAGCGACTGCAAACAAACAACCTTCAAGATATCGTAAAATTATTGTTTATAGATTCGTGCCATTAGTATTAATGACATCTCCAATTATATTTTATGTATTGTTATTCGAAATAAGAATTATTATTAATATAGCTATATTAACGCTTAATGGTATAGGTATATTAGGAAAATAACGTTTCACTCACAATCGGACAAATAATGTACTTAACTGAATGTAAAAGGCTTGGTAAACATACAAAAAATATCATTTAGGTTCCAAAAAAATACAAAATCTAGCGTAGGTATTCCATAAGTAATAGATCACACACCACTTCGTAATAATTTATGCCAAAATATCAAGAATAAACTTTTGTAGGTATATTTGTGGAAACTAATGTTAATATTAACAGAAATACAAGATGTAGTACATTTTTTACGAAAAAATTAGTTTTTTACGATTGTTGACGTATCGATTTAAAATTTGGTGTCAATGGACTTTTTGGGGATACCAAATTCAAATTCACTTTTGAATTATATTCTAGAGGACGCTACATAATGTGAAAAAAATTGTTATTTTTTTTACATAACAATAAAGCAAAAATTGCATAATAAAGTGGTTAAAAATATGGGTTTCTACAAAATATGACATTTTTTACTGAAAAACTAAAAATTATTATATTTAAAAAAGAGTACTCTAGCGTTAAATAAATAAAAAGTTATAGCAATTTTTTATATCTGTAGCCCATTATTTATTAAACACTGCATCAATAATGGGATCTGTTTCGTTTTACTCACGGTTACTTAAACGTTTCTGTGACCATCGTCTGCTAAATCACGTCGCCTTTGAAAAGTACGGCTTGTGCGATTTAGTAGAGGATACTTTGACACATTGTAATTTCAAATGCAAGGATATAATACATAAAACGAGCCGTACAGAGTACTGAAACCGGATACAAGCGTCATACAAATGGAAAACGTAACTCACGTTTAATTTCCAATCAAAAAAATTTCACTAACGCCTTTTCCAACTTTCGAATTTCCCGCGACTCTCACTGCCAACTGGACCGGAGAGCAATTGAACCGGACCTGCTTCGTAGATGGCCGGTTTCTCACTGAAATAGTTATTGATGTCGCACAACGTACCAGTTTCACATGTGTATGAATATGAATGTACATTCGCGTGATGTGTATGCAGGCTATTAGCTATCGCTCATTTTTTTTACGCGATAAGACCGTTCAGTTCGCCTCAACGCGGTCAAAGCGACCTAGAGATAGGTCACAATCTGGCATTTACATATCCATGTCGGAGATACTGTGAACAGGCTTCTTCCGTCAAATTCATTTTATATGGTTTTTATTGGTTTTTGTATAATACATGATACCGCCCTTAATTTTCATATGATTTACTTTTTGCGTTTTCGAGATACAGGGTGTTTTTATATGAAGTGGCAAGTCGCATAATAAAAGGGTGTTAAAGTTAAAATTTTATTTTCGATATTTGTAAATAAAAAAATATTTACATAAAATTTGTAAATCGGGGGTTACTCCTAACGACTTCAAAAAGGTATACGGTAGGAGAATCGATTGTTTCAGTAGTCAAATGGATACACTAAGTAGCAAAAAGTGTGCCATGAGCCATAAGTGGCGCCCTCTACTATTTAAAAATACCCTGTATAAGAGGTTGAAATCAGTGCTAGTCTCAAAAACGGTGCGCCTGCTTGTGACGTCACTACACGCAACTCTATACTATATACCAAATCATATTAAAATATGCTGTGTTGTTTCGTTGCTGTGTTGTAAATATTTTAGTATAATATGTTCAATTGACTATACAGTGCGTCCATAAAGTAATGAATAAGTTTATTATTAGCTAAATAAACAATATTATTAAAAATTCCCGAAACACGTCGATTTTTTTATTTTAATTTACTGTTTTTTCAAATTATAATTTAATATACAGGGTGACCTACCTTCGAGTAATTCCGTCATCATCGTTTTTTTTTAAATTTCCTTGCCGAGCTAATTCCAAAAATGTATCACAAATTGCTTCAAATTGGTACAGGGTAGGCAACAATACCAATGGTGTAAAAATTTAATAGAAAGTTACCTATACGTAACTAAATTAAGATGCTTCTGTCAAATTTTCATCGAAAAAATATGAACCAACTATTGTATTTCTCAGAATAGCAGCCCACATTGACCTTTTATGGTCGTTGCGTATGGTATTCTTGCATCCAATGTGGACTTTCCTGAGATTAATAACGGGTGTTTTGCCGATTAACATGCCCGTTCGAATAAAACGTTGCCTCGTCGGAAAATAAAATAGCAATGAAGTTGTTATTTCAATCATTTTGGTGCATCATATACGCGCAGAATTCAGTTCTTCGGTCAACGTCGTCTTCAGCCAATCCATGGCTGAGATGTAAGACCATTAATAAACGTATTTGGGGTGTTTTTTAAATAGTTTATCAAAGTAGTTATAATAACAATAAATAATTTCATTTAATTTTTAGTACATTTATTCATTTGTAAATAACATGTAATTTTGGTATTTTTGCCCACCCTGTATAAATTTGAAGCGCTACATTTTTGGAATCAGCTCGGCAAGGGAAATCCGGACAATGGGAAAATGGGGTGTTCTATTTAAAAAAACCGATGATGACGTCATTACTCGAAGGTAGATCACCCTCTATATTGAAATTATTATTTGAAAAAACAGTAAATTCAAACCAAAAATCGACCTGTTTCGGAAATTTTAAATAATATTGTTTATAAATAATTGTTTATTGATAAATAATTTTTGCGTTACTTTATAGACGCACTGTATATTACTGAAATGAAGAGAATAAAGTACAAAGTTATTAACATATTAAATATTATACCGCCTATTTTTGGATTAAAAACTGATCTTTGATTAATTAATATTTATAGGGTACAGATATGAAAAATTTTAAAACTTTATTTTTATTTTTACAAATAAAATTAAATGTTAATACCACCAAATCGAAACTGTCGACCCAGCAGGACATCTTGAAACAACAAACTATTTGGCTATTAATTATCTGGTTACTATTTATTACAATGTTTTATAAAATACATATATTATCTACAGTAAAACGCATTTTTGATTTTTTTAATAAGAAATAAGCAAAATGCCGTTGATTCCAACGTTTTGACCTCCGCGTCTCTTCATCTTAGAAGCGACTTTTGGAGGTCAAATACTTGGTTAATAATCATGTAAAAACCATGCACTGCTCTGAATGTCAAAAGAGCACCTAATGACGAGAAATATGATAAGTAAACACATACCAGCTATACACAAATGATCGTGCTATCTAAATGTAACAAAGCAAACAATACGCGGACTTATTTTTATATGATAACAGTTGTTGTTACATACTATTTTACATAATTATTCTCTTAACTTTTGCAAGAATGATTTAAAAGAATTTTGAAAGTGCTTGAAGCACAAGGACAGATATAAACATAAAAAAAAACTATCTAATATCAATTTGTATAGACCACATACCCTTAGATCTTACAATCTGTTGGTTACAGAAAATGTTCTTTTCAATGCAGTATATAGAAAGTACCTATATGTAACTGGGGTTTTGTGCCTTTGAGAAAGTGTTTTGCAACTAGAAATTGAAATATTTTAATAGGGCTGAAAAGCATTTAAAAACGGGATTGCAGAACATGTTTAAATCTTTTTTAGTGTTTGAAGTACATGCTTTAACTCTCATTAGGTAAGAGAAAAAACTAATAACAGTTCCAATCTAATCTAAACGCAAATTCCAGAATCTCTTTTGGTGGTAGTTTTGACCACTAGAAACTTTTTAATAGTATGAATTCTCTTAAGTATTTAACTCATATTCATCCAAACCCAACAAAACCAGACACAACAGTACTTAAAAAAGTACAATAAATTGTTTAAATATATTTTCAGTGGGTATCTGAAATCTGAAAGGAATAATGTAATGGCACAGGCTCGGACACAAGATCTCAGAACGCACTTTTGAATGATCGCAAAAATCAATCAGATATTCAATAAAATTGAGTACAATTACCTAGCAAATAAGAAAATAAAGTACGTTCAGGCCAAAGTAGCCTTAAAGTAAGACTCATTATTTACTGAACACCCTGTATAGAACTAGCCAATATAACTTGACTTGACTTGGCATTAGCAAATTATTTATTTAAATTTTTGTAAATTAAACTGAGGAAAGTAGAGTAACAGGTCATTGTCACTATAATACAATGAACTACATATTTGGTTCAAGGGATTAAAAATAAAATAGGTATTCACAAAAATTACCTAATTCTAATTTTTTAAAATGTTGTACTATGTACTTATAACTTTTTTGAAATTGGTATGTAAAACGCACTTTTATTATTTATATCAGCCGATGTTTGCAAAAAAAATATTTTTTAAGTAGCTATCACATGAAAAGGTAGATAACACTGACAGTTGTCACTAACAAATTTTGTTAACATTCAAGGCACACTGGTAAATTAAATATTTTTCCGCCATCGACATAATGCGCAATGACACATTCAATCGTGAAAATCTGGAAAACGGCTTGAAATATCGAGATCGAAGTCCCTTTTTAGGTAAAAATGTTGGTTCTTTTATAGTTTAATGTTTAATTTATAAATTCTTTTAACTGTACAGGTAAAAAAAGTATTAGTGAACTAACTCAACACAAAGTACGTAGCAAGCGCCCTCCAGGAAATATCTTGAAACTAATGCCAAATTCGTATTTCTCGCTCCCAAAAACCTAATTATGCCAATTTTGAATTCGATATCTTCAACTCTTTTAAAGTTATCATTTTTCGAAAACTTATTTTAATTTTCAACACCCTGTAATTCTTTAAATAGCAACTATTACTTAGGCAAGTTTGGCTCAAAAGACATATTTTTATATCTACTATCTCCGGTTGCTCTATGGCCCATAAGTTATGGGACACCCTGTATTCCTAATTTCCATTATAAAGTGAATATAAATGTCATAAAAATAGTGTAGTAATATTTTATGCAAAATAAATAGATATGACAAATTGGAACTGCTAGATTTTTATGATTGAAAATCTTAAGCGGGCTTTACACTAACAATTTATTGACGAAGAAATTGAAGAATTAATTTATCAATTTCTTCAAGGTAACACTTTGCTTTTACACTTGTTCAGGGCTTTGTCAAGTTTCTTAACAATTTTGTCAGATGTCACCCGTACCAATGTAAAAATAATTTTAACTTTTGACGTTATATCATTTCCATTTGTTTACGAAACAAAAACTGGTAAGTGTTACGGCAAAAAAGGAGAAATTGTTAAAAAAAAGCTTCCATTGTGTTTATAACTTGACGAAGTTCTTCATCAATTAATTTGACATCCAAGTTTTCATATTACATTTGTCAATTAACTTGACGAAGCCACTTGATCAATTAATTGACAAAGAAATTGTTAATGTAAAGCGGGCTTTTTAAGGAGTCAAAAAGTCTACGTGTATAATTTGAACATATGTATTGACATTGTTACCAAAAGTTCCACGAAAGTTACGTCTTGGATGCTTACCACCACCACAAGCACATCATGTCATATATCGTCACAGTGAGGCGACTGCTTTCTCCAGTGACGGCGTGCAGTAGTGTTTTTAAAATAAATAGATATTTATATTGAGTTTTTTATTAGGCAATAAAGGACGAATTTAACAAAAGTTACAAAAGTAGCCAATCCACAATATCTAAAATTATTTTCTTGCATACAAGGTCTTTATTTAATTTAAATATTGTTAATCATATACTTAAGTAACCAGCTTTACAAACTCTCCTCCCTTCTAATCTATTTATTTATTAAAAATGGATTGATAAGTTTTACTTTTAAGAGAGTTGAATATTTTTATAAGCACTGTGTGACAACTGAAGTATTTTGTCAAGAATTAAAATTCTTAGCTAATCTTTAATCCATCGGAAATAATCAAAACCTATGCTCAGGTTCTAATTTATCAAATACAAGAATTTTATAAAACCGGCGATAAAAATGATATAGACTTGAATAAGCATGTTATCGATTATTGGACAGGCAGAAAATTATGAATTGATTAATGTGTAATGGAAAATAAGTAGATATAGCTTTTGTAATAAGTTATTTCTATGTTGAAATAATCCCTACGGCACTGGCATTCTTTGAGAAAAGTAAGAATGTTGAATGAATCAGTAGGTACCTATTTACGTCGCGATTTAGTGAGAAACTTCACAGTGTTCACACAATCCCCAATTGCATAGTACCCACATTAAAATTTATTACATAGATTTACATACATTTACATTCATGAGAATACACATTTTTTGTTTTACAAGTCATACTTTTAAAGCAAAACTTTAAAATATATATACTTGATAGATAACTTCTTCGTATAGTATATTCGAAACTGACAATGTATTTTATTAAAACTTAATTATCCAGAAAAACTATTTCTGAGAAAAATTAGTCGGTCATACACAACAAAACAGTTGCAATTTTGTGCAAAAGAAATGTTAGAAGTAGGTATAGTGAAATAAAATAAAGCATATCGACTGATTTCGCAAATTGCCATCCCTTCTACCACATATAACAATTCCAAAGGAATTTTCATAAATTATTTAAACAAATTCGGCTACAGTAATTTCAAATATTTTGACGTAGCCATACGCTTTTGACAATGACAGATCATTTAATGATTTTAGAAAAAGTAAAGGAAATACTCACCAGAACTATGTATGAACACAATGCTATCCCAAAAACTTATCCCTTTTAAGTCACAAAATCAGTCTTTTTCACTTTCAGGGTCGGAAAAATACGGAAAATCTCGTACACGAAATAACTCGGCAAATTTTAGACAGAGCCACGCAATTTGACGCACGGTGTTTGAAGCACCAACCAAATGGAATGGGATGCGTTCCGAATATATGGTTTAGTTCGTTTTAAGAATCGAGTCATTTATTTCTTAGAACTGAGAGAAATAGTTATTTATTACTTTAATTTGAAATCGTTTAATATTATTGTCAATAAAATAAATTTAATTTTATTAAATATATTTTATAATTTTTATGCAACCATCAGTACGAAAGATTGAATAGTATGTGGCCCACATATTGCAAAATTAAATCAACCCTATACAATGTGTTCAAAACATTCAGTATTTAGGTTTCGGGACCAAATTTTTGATTTATAACATTTTTTGAGGTATAATTATTTATATGCAAATGGTTAAGATTTTTGAGTAAATAAATAAATAACTACGAAATAATAAATTTTATTCACCACTTTTTACAAAATATTTCTCAATATCACTGAAAGACTTGCCCAGGGTTTCCGGAAGGAAGAAATAGAAGAATGCAAAGCTGAACAGACTGATAACGGACATTATATAGAATAAATACTGTAAACTAAGAGAATTTAACAAATATGGAAACATTTTAACTACTGCAAACATAATGATGTAAGCGAAGGAAATGAGAAAACCGCCTAGTTTGCCCCGCACTTTCACAGGCAGCAGTTCTCCTATCAGCGTCCAGGGGATGACTAAAATGCCTAACGAACTGAAACAAACGTAACTCAAGACGCAGTACAAGGGAATGTTATCGTTGGAAATATCGTTCGTGATGTTCAGTTTCTCGTACTCCTGCTCTGGTACGAGCGTTAAATACATGTACAATCCAGCTACTAAACTAGTAATACACATTCCTACCGAGGAAACAAACATTAACTTCCTCCGACCCACCCTTCTCGAAATTAACGCGGATACAATCGACATGACAAATCTGATAACACCCAACAAAACCAGAGCGACAAATTCGTCTATGCCGTTCTGGAAATAGCCTCCAATCTTTTCAAAAAGTAAGATAGCGTAGAAAATAATAACGTAGGCTCCGGAAAGTTGCTGGAATATAAAAATAATTATAAGCGTTATAAGAGGCTTGTAAACGATAGGCTCTCGGTAAACAAGTAAGTTTTTCTTCATCTTCAGAAGAACTGACCTCTCGTTTGGCTCGTTTTGTGTTGGTCTAAGATTTTTCGTATCTAATATCTTCTGGAATTGTTGTTCGCACAACTGTAAAATTAGTTCCGTGAAACTCTGCAGTGTTATTAATTTTTTTTAATATTTACCGCATAGTTCCTCGAGTATATCCAATGGACGGATTTGGCGGCATTCTGTGTATCGTTTTTGAAGGTTATTAACCAATGGGGGCTTTCGGGTATTACTAAATACATCGATATACACGTTAAAACGACGAGTAAAAAATAGATGAAACTCAATGTCCTCCACTGAAGAAACGATCCTAAAAAATGTAACAATTTCACTATCACTAGCTTTGTTATTATCCTTGTTTATATACAGTGTGATTGGAGGGAACCTGCTTATTTTATAACTGTGGCATTTATTTTATTTTTTGTTCACTTTTGCACCCTGTACAGCCGTTTTGAATATTGGGGGTTCCCCCCAATCACCCTGTATAATATAGTTAATCAGCCAGTCAAAGTTAGGAGTAAAAACAGTAGATGGCGATACTCTTTTAAAATCCATGTAATCCTTATTTACGTTCTAGACAAGGGTGACTGATTTTAAAAGAGCCATCTATTATTTTTACTCTTAATTTTGACTGATTGACTAACATTATTATATAAACAAGGGTATTGTTAATATTACCTAAAACGCATGTTAGGAGAATTCCGAAAGTCACGAATACACTATTCAAACCTAGCAGCATTGGCCTTAACGTCGGATGAGTTACTTCGCTCACGTACACCAAAGAAACTGTAGTCAAACCTAAAATAAAAAATTAAGGGCTAGGAAAAGTGCCTCCGATACCGTTTTTCAGCCGTTAAGTCGACTTACCACCGCTGAACCCTGAAATAATTCGTGCAAAATAGATATACCAAACGTCCTTAGCGTAATAGAGGAACAACCAAGCTATTGCAAAGGGAATATTTGTCAGTATACATATTTTCCTTCGTCCAAATCTATCCATTAAGGGGCCTATGCTTAGCGATCCCAACGGCAGCGCAATCGCTACTACACTGGCTAAAATATGTTGCAACGTACAAATTAATAAACTATAATATTTTGAAGATTCTCACCTATCCAAGATGCTTCGGAAACTGAAATTTGAATGTCGCTTTTGGATTCGTATAGTTGTGGGAGCAGAACAGCGCTGAACGCCATGTTTATGCCTGCTTGTATAACAATAGAATTTGCAACGACGCATGCTAAAATCTGTGAGAAATTACTGACTGGAGATACATAGTTTGTATGTTATTTTACCTGTTTTAGAGAATCTTTCCAAGTTATGTTGATTTCGGTTAAGTTGTGACTGTTTGTAACAAATTCATTGTTAAATACCAGAGGTCTCTGTTCTTCAATGTTCCCTGCTATTTTTTGTATTGCCATCTACAAACATATTTATCGGTGTGAATTCTGTGAACTAATATGAATTATTTTACATCAAAAACAATTCTATTTTGAATAAAAAATATGTATGGAAATACTTTTTTTGCCAAAACAAATTTTTTACATAGGTACCCATATAAAAACAAGTAAGAAAGTTAAAAGTAGTACCTCTTTTTCTTTCCAACCTATATCAGGAGGTTCTTGTGACTTGGGATTCTTCCCAACATCTGCCATTGAATATTTTTGTTCCATATCCTCTTTAATGGGTTAATCTTTAAAAAATTATGTAAATTATTTGATAAGAAATACCAATAAAAAATATTTTCATTTTCAGTATTTAATCATTTTACCATTCTAGCTTGAAAGCAGTAATAGATTCGTTTTTGCGAAATTTGTTGCCCATTTATTAAAATTACTTTGATATTAAGCCCCAAAGGTGCCAAAAAATGAAAATCTGCAAACAGGGTGTCCTATGAGTAATGACCCTTATAAAAAAAACCATTCATGCAGTTTGCAATTTTGTATTTACATCATTTAATGGCGGGAATGTTTCAACTTTTAGCGAATTTCGCAAAACAGTTGGAATATTGCTATATTTATCACTATATGGGAATTATGTAGACTTTCCCGCCATGAATTTAAATAAAAAACTGCGAAATACACGCGAATATCCGAGTCCATAAGAACAAGGACAGATCATTGAACGAAAAAAAAAACGTACTACAGACGATAGCAGCGTCAATATTTTCAACACTTACACAGTTGTTAATGGATAGAATTTTGTATATTGCAATATTAAATATCTAATCAGTTTCCTAAAAGCTCGTTTATTTAATTTTTATCAGCGGCATATGAACATACACAGACAACTACATATATGCATATGAGTAGGTGTGAAATGAGCAGTACTCCCAACACAACTTTCACATTTGTAATTTTAGCATAAATTCCTCAACCATATGAAGGATTGTTAAATTTATTTTATATTTAAATCTAAGGTAACCGCTAATTTTTAATTCAATATGTGTGTATGGCAGCAAGTACCTACAAAGGGGACTTAACATAAGAAATTTGGACTTTTTTTTCAATTAGAAGTATAATTAACCACCCCCATCCACGCCGCTGTTATTGAGACGGTTTGCACGTTTTTCTCAACATACAGTTCATCAAAAATTCGCTTGTTCAGCATTTTTTTTATTATTTCATAAATCGAAAGTATAAATAAGGAAAAATAATGGATGCAAAATATTAGAATTTTATTCGAACATTTAGTATCTTGATATTAATTACAAACATCCAGTTAATTCCATATAATAAAAAGTCTTATTTTTAATGAACAACGGAAGTTATTTTCATGAAAAATTTCGCGTAAAAGTTGTCGTTTGATTTTTGTCAAGATGGACGCTGAAAAGCGATTAGAACATGGCGCTAAAATAATAAAATAGTTTGGTCACTTTAGAAGCATTTAAAAAACTTCAATGTTATGTTTATGTTTTGTAGAGAATCGTTTGCTGGTTCTATTGCTTTATTGTCGCGCAAAAATATTTTAATACAGCATTTATAAAACAAATGCTGTAATTATACAGCTAAACAGTTTTCTGAAACTAAAGTGCTGCATAGATGCTGTAAGAATCTTCTCAAATATTTCTCTTGCGACTACACTACAAAATTGATTTAAAACGCTTTATTATAGTCAGTCGTGTAGATTGCTACTATTGTATAGACATTATACAGTTAAATGACCTCCTGAAGCAAAAACACTGTATAAATTCTGAAAATAGTTTAAATAATTTCTATAAAACGTTTTTCTTGTTGGGATTACATTATTCTCACAGGTACTTTAAACAGCAAAATAGCGGCTGTTAACAAAAAAAGTGTCAAATGGAACAATAATATGATGAAATTGCCGTCATATGTAACCGCTATATATCTTTTATATAAATTTCTGGTCTTATAATTTTGAATTATAAGACTAGTGTGTTACTTTGGGTGTAGTGACGTCACAAGTGGGCCCACTGCTTTTAAAACTAGCACTAATTTCAACCCCTTATATCTCTGAAAATATATCATATGAAATTTTAAGGGCGTAATAAGAGTATCATGTACTATACAAATACAAAACATATAAAAGAAATTTGATGGAACAAGCCTCCATTTTGTATTTTCCGAAAAACACTACTCGCCGTCTATGGTATCTTCTATCTCTCTATAATTATTAAAAGTCTAGTAGGAATCCCCTGAACAATAAGAAAAACTGTTTGTTTAACATTTACATCTATCTTACCCACTGATTAAACTGTAATTTAGTCACAGAAAAAAAATTTCGAACCCCGAACTTAAATCCACGGTTACTTCAACTTCTACTAAAAAATGTAATACATTATTTTAATATTTATATATATTTATAAATCTACTTCCTCACTAAACTTATCTGTCACTTGTTGTTTATTGCAGCTATTAGATAAAGGTGGAGATGGTATGATTGAAAATTTATAATTATTCGTAGTAAACAAAATGTGTGTGCATACCCGTTAGAAATAATCCAGTTTTGTAATATGTTTTGAAATATGTTATCACTCCAGCACACGCATTTTGCACAGTGCTATTCATCACAAATAATCGACGGCTCTGTACAATGATTACGGCGGTTCCGTCAATTATTTTTAAACAAGACAAAGCACATTTTAGAGCAACAAATTTACACAGGGCAATAAACTGGAACAGATAAGTGAATTGAAAGGAAAGTTATAAACGCACCTAATTATAGCTTAACCTTACAACTGTACTTATAAAGTAATTTTTTTACGAGCTATTTTAAAATTTTTAAAATTATCGTGTTAACAAACATGTGCCATGCATGTTTTCTTCGATGTAAAACCAGATAAGGCTGCATGATAAGTTGATTTAAATCCTACGTTTATTTGCCTAGGGTATTTGCGGTATCAAATTAACAATGAATATGTTTTCGTCGCGTAAACTGTGATTTTGGTTTTCCTGCCAGTGGTTCTCAAACAGTACCTGCTTCACCTCTCAAGAGTAGGGGATGAGACAGAGACAAACAATAAAAAAGTTTAGGAACCGCTGTGCTACAGAAATTAAGAAACAATAGGGTGTAAAAATGTTTTTATAGTCACAGTTTAACTGATTTGAACTTTGAACAGCTATATTGACATAATATTTATCTGAGTATTAATTTGCCTTTATACATATAAAACTCTACAACCTTATTTACACATGCAATGACAAGTATTACATGGCAATTTTTATATTCCCTGTTTTAAGAATTAAGATTGATCCAGAAATTCAGAATGCGTAAAGGACGTGAGCAAGTTGCGGCAAGAATTCTTATGACTTACGTCATAAAATTCTTTATATTTTCACCAAAACTATACATATATTACACTACACAATAACAAAATAAATTATTTTTAACGCGATATACTATCGAAAATTATATTGACAATAAAAACAATTGCGTAACGTCAGCCGTGAAGTGGTTAGCAAATGCCTGATGATGACTTTCTCTCTTATAATTTTGTTGACAAAACGTTATTCTGATTCAGTTGATCACAAAATCTTATCCACATCAACATTTTACGTAGCTTAAACATTGAGTTTATACAGGGTGTTCAGTAAAAAATGGGCCATACTTTAAGGCTAGCATCCTTGAATAAAAATAAAGTAATTTAAATCGACAAGTACAGTTTAGTTTCTTAAGAAGCATGAGAGAGTACTTCTTTTATTTCAATTTCTTTTACGATAATTTCCATACTTATTTCTTACGTAATTATACAGGCGGTTTATTTGTGATATACATGAATATCCGATTGATTTTGGCGTTAAATGTACAGGGCGTTCCGAGTGTTTGTCACTAGGTATATTACTTCTTTCAGATATTGTTCAGAGATTTTTGGAAAATGATTAGTTTTTTAAACAGCCTTCTTTAAAAATTCTGAAAGAAATAATATAGTAACACAGGCGCTCAGAACGCCCTGTATATTCAACGCAGAAATCATTCAGGTATTTGTGATTATCTCACAAAAAAATCTTTTCCAAAATTTGAGTACTATTACCCAACAAATACGAGAATTAACATAAAAAAGTTAAATAAAAAAGTACTTTCTCAGGTCTATAACTTTTTGAAGAAACAAAATTGTACTAAGGTAAACTGATTTAAACCACACTGTTCTTGTCCAAAAAAGTTAATCTTAAAGTCTGGCCCATTATTTACTGAATACCCTGTATATATACCGTAGCTTATACAACCATTGATTTTACTATTAAGACATATTTAGTAATATCTTCATATTTTGTCCGAAAGATATCGTAGTTGTACTCTTGTGATATCGTTCTTACTCTGGCTGGTCTTTATTTATGGTCTACCCTGTATTACACGTGTTGTGATCTACCTTGTGTGTATAGCAACCAGTAAGTCAAATCGGTGTATAGTTGGTTGCCCATTCTACTTCAAACATGTACTTCGAAATTTAACAATTTAAATAAAAGCAGGACAGTTATACAATATCTATTTTTTCTTTTTCAAGCATATATGTTTATTTCTTTACTTCAAAGGCAGCCTTTTTCAAGGAAAATAACAGTATTAGATCCAATTACCTTGGTAGAATATTGGTCTTGGTCCTTATTCTTTCTTTTGGAGTACCTATTTAATATGACCTTATTTTTTTTCATCATTATATGCACGCTGAATAATATATACATATTTTTATTCTGCTATCTAAAGGTAACCGTATTACTGCTTTAGCATTATCTGTTAAATCATAGCACCCATGGTATTTCAAAGACGACTTTCTCAAGCTGATTATGATCACACAACAAAAATTATCCATAATACAATTTTATCATTGCTTGTGGCCATGGGACAAATTTATCTATCTGATTACAAAGGAAATGATCCTTTTATAGATTAAGTTCCACTATTAATAATACAGGATCAGCTGGTGATTAAAATTGAAAGATTTTAAAAGTAGCACAAACAATGACTATAGAAACTTTAAATATTCCATATAGCGAGCCAAATTTCCTCGTTTCGTAAAAAGATATCTAAATCTGGTTCTAGATATCTAGTACCGTTAAAATGTCTAAATTACTGACATGGGGTAATTTATGTACATCAAAATTTAAATGCACAACATGTTTACGATGGAAAGAAAAATTGATGATGCTACATCTAATCTGTAGATTATTGATAACTTTGCCGCCTAGATAAAAAACATTTCGAACCTATAATTTGAGTCAGAACTGTTGTCATGATAAATACTTTAATTATTAAAAAGGGAAAACATGTTAATCTACAGATAATCAAATGGGTAACTAGGATACCGTATTCTCAAAGTTCACGCACGAGGTCTAGACATTCGGTTTTACTCTTACTTCTGTAAGCTATGGATCCCATTGGGTAAGTTTTAAATTAGAATTCATTCCTAAAAGAGGCATCCCTCTATTCTCTCTTCAATCAAATTTATACAAGTCGAAAGTAACCGCTAAGTGGTAGGAAGTTATCGTGAATGGAGAGGATTTCAGTTTTAAATAGAACTGAAAATGTTTTCTATTCTAACACATTTTTATTTCACTTAGTGAAACAACGCTAGACGGTTTAGTGAAAAAGTTCAAAGTTCAATAATTTGATAAATTTATCTCTCTGCTAACGCCGTAAAATCAAAACAAAGAAACCACCAAAATGTAATAGAAACTCATTAACTTTTTTTCTCTTTTTCAGAGCCAGCTGCATAAGTCTGTAGTAAGTACTCCAAATTATAATCGAAAGATAAAGTTATGACGAATAATTTTTCAGCTGTCCTGAAAATAACATAACACTGAACGAGAAAGATAAAAATATTAAGGAATTAGTACAAAGTTGTAAATCTTTAAGTGAATATGAGAGCAAAAGTATTAAAAGTTTAGTACCACAGGTAAGTTTGATTGCAGCATCCACTTTTGGTAATATTTGTTTTCCATTAATAATTACAAAAAAAAAAACAAATATTTAAAACAAATAAACAGCCAACTAGAAAACAGGGATAATATGATGTGAAATTCAAACATGATAATCGAAATGTACAAGGATTATATTTTTAGATAATAGCATCTCTAATAGCAGCATCATTCCACATAGGAAATGGAATCTCACTGGCTTATTCCGCTATATTAATTTCACAGTTAAAAAGACAAGAGAGTGATATTGAATCCACGGAAAGCCAAAATTCCTGGATGGGTAAGACATAAATAAATAAATTTAAAATAAATGCCTACTTTGTCTGTTAAACATAAATAAATAAAACTATGTAACTGAATTATTTGAAAACTATTATTTTTTAATAAATAGTGTTAAAAAATAGGGAATAAGTACAAATTTAAGCACTTTTGATATTTATCAGATGACTTTATCAACATAATTGTGATATTAGCTAATGATAGTGGCTTAATCCTAGGAAAGAATAGTATTTTTTATTATCACTATTTTTATTGAGATTAAATAGTAATTACAAAGAGATAGACTGATACAAATCCGAAAATATAACAAATTTATACGATTTAATATTTTATTCATTTTAAACTGAAAATAATAATGTCTCATTTATAAGCAAACTATACATAACTATTATATCCATGTTATTCTTTGACAAAAAATAAAAACATGAACATAGGTCCACAAACTTTTACTTTTGAAATAATGTAACATAAATTCAATATTTCTTAAGAGCGATGTTTCTGTATAAAATTCTCAGAGAGGTTGATTTTTATTTTTAATCCCACCAAGTTCGACGATACAGCACACTTTATAATTTTGAGAAACAGAGGTTTAAACAAATCGATGAAAGTTTAATGATAACAACTCTATGGATACACAAAAATACCATACTGCTGCATTAAAAATAACAATTGAAAGAAATGTGTTATGGCTCGTTTGAAACAAAACACTAAAGGGACAGTAAATAAAATTCTTACTGTCAAAAGTGTTAATCGTTAGAAGTAAAAATGTTATCCGAAAAAGAAAGAATTTAATTATTAACTATGATAGACTACAGCTTTTTTGAGTTAAGTTGTTTATTGTTTACTGTATTCTTGTTAAAATTTTGCTTGTATTAAATTAAATGTGTTTAAGGATAATATTGCGTCTTCCAATAGTTATTTTTAATACAGCAATATGGTATTTTTGTGTACCAGTAGAATTGACATCATTAAACTTTTATTGATTTATTTAAACCTCTGTTTCTCAAAATTATTAAGTATGCTATATTGCCGAATTAAAATTGCTATATTGCCGAAGAAAATTGCTACTTTTTATCACTCAATGCAAATACACCGTTTAAAGTAAAAGTGTATTTACAATTGCAAAAAAAAAGGTTTGGTGTAGAAAGTATAAACATTGGAGGTGAAGGGGAGACATCTAATAATAAAAAAATAAATAATAATTCAATAAAAGTAAAATTATCTGTTTTAGCAAGCGTTTTAATAGTAGTTATACCATTTTCATCGGTATTTAGCGGAATGATGATGGACAATCTAGGAAGACTAAATACTATTAAAATTGCCGGTATACCGGGTGTGATAGGATGGAGTATAATAGCCGTGGCCCCAAACGTTCCTTGGATTATATTCGGACGTCTTTTGGTCGGCATATCAGCAGGTAACTCAATGAAAATACAAACAATAACATATTCAACAAATTTTTGCTAATTTCAGCATGGGGAACGAGTCCCGGCATAGTCTACATAACCGAAATAGCCAGTGTAAACTTGAGAATGTCGCTGATGGCGATTGCCCCAGCCTACGTGTCTCTAGGTAAGTCGTTTTAAATACTTATACGACAATCACAAATTGATAAACGTTGTTAGGTATGGTACTAACGTATCTGGGAGGATGGATAATGCACTGGCGGACAATAGCTTGGATAAGCAACGCCTTTCTCATAGTGCCATGCATAACCTGTATGTTCATACATGAAAGCCCTTCCTGGCTAATTTGGAAAGGAAAATTAGAAGCGGCAAAGAAAGCGTTAGATTGGATGCACAAATACCAACCCAGTCCGGAGAATTGCGTAAGTCTGAACATTTCCCAAAAACTAACGGGTGTAATTTCAATTTCATTCTTCAGAAAGAAACGTACGCGGAACTACAGTTTAACCTCCTGCAAGAAGAACAGCAAAAGAAGAAGGAAGAGAACGCGAACAGCAACAACAAAGGCATCAAAGCCGTAATACTTGAATTTTTGAAACCGACAGGATATAAACCTATAATAATACTGAATGGGTTATTTTTCTTTCAACATTTCTCTGGAATTTACATCACTATGTTCTATTCTATATCTTTCATTGAGGTAAAGGCTCGTAACGTATACTGCTTTTTTTCCGTCCTATGTGTGACACAAAAATTTCTGTAAAATATTTCTTTCTTTAGGAAGCTGGTAGCACTGTTAACCCGTTCTTAGCTTCGATCTTGATAGGCGCAGTCAGATTAGTAATGTCGATACTAAGTATTTACATTTTAAAAACATTCTGTAGAAGATCGTTAATGTTTATCAGTACTTTCAGTATGGCCATCTGCATGTTCGTCGCTGGATTATTCACCAAATGGATTCAAGAAGGTAGGTATTTGTCATCAAACAGCAAATACGGAAATAAATGCAATATAGAACAACAGTATCCCCTGATAACAAAATAATGCAATGTTACCAAATTTACCTTAGTCAAAAGATGATAAAAAGTATGACATGCCATAAGTGGCGCCCTCTACTACAGATTGAATTTCTCGTCTTCAAAAACCTCCGAACTCCAAAATATATGCAAATATTTAGATTTTCTAAAAAGTTATTTACAAATATCGAAAATAAAATTTTAACTTTGACACTGTGTATCTGTTTAATCAACTTTTGACACGTAAGTTTGGCAACATCGCATTATTTTGGCATCAGGGATCTACTCTTGCTCTATGTTGCATTTATTTCCGGACACCCTGTATAGGGTGTTTCGTTAAAGTTTAACAAAAATTTCAATGTTGACAATATTCCGAATATTATTTTATCATTCAATCTTCTGCTAAAATAAGTGTAACCTAAACTATATTGTTTTTTACACATTGAGAATTCAGGACAGAAGTAATGAAAATTTAAATAACGTTGAGTAAAAATGGATATGCATATTCATTTAATTTATGAATTTATTAATTCACCCACAGTGTGGGATATATAAACGTCAAATGGTAGTAAAATATTTAAAATCTCTCAACTTACACACGGTGTTTTCTAATTACGTGCAGAAAATTCAAAGGTATATTCTATGATTAAAATTAAGGGAATTTTGTTAAATAAGCATAGGATCTCAAGGGTATCGTTTCCGAGATATAGGATTTTCCCCCTTGATATATTTTTGGCAAATTTAACATAATTTTTTATTATGTTGGTAGATACAAAAGTATGGCAGGGTTATGGGTACTAACCATGACTGTTCAAATTTCTATATAGTACCCAAACCCTTGTTAAGGATAAAAAAAATATATCAGACCAAATCAGGCCTCTCAAGAATATCACTATCAAGCATCTAATTAAATAGATGAAGATGATAGTAGAAAGTACTTTAGATTTGGCTGCATTTAGGGGCAGTGTGCAATCCTTTAATATCAAATCATTACTCTTCAAATTGTCACAATCATTAGCATTATGCTAATATATATTATTAGCTTTACATATATATAGTTTTACGTTGCTTGCATAACAGATATAGTTGCGGCAAGAATTCAGACAATCTACGTCATACAAACAAATGAAACATAAAACAAACAAAGTACTTAAGAAACTGTAACTAAGAATGATAAAACTATATAGTACACTAATACTGAATATTTGCACTATATATTACCCTAAATTACAAAAAATAATTGTTTTTAACGTGACAAACTATCGAAAATTATGTTGACAATAAAAACAATTGCGTGACGTGTAAGTCGTCTGAATTCTTGCCGCAACTGTAGCAAACATTAAAGCCTTTGTCAATGTCATTGATAAATATTATAAATGAAAGAAGACCTAATATTGAACCTCGAGGACACCATACATCAAATGCTCAGTGTTCATATAAAAACCTCATCATGAATAAACTGATAGCGATCAGTTAAAAATTCAATATGATGGTCTAAATCAAGTTACCATAGTCCAAAATTTTATAGTTTCCGAGATACAGAGTGCTGAAGTTTCAATTTTATTTTAGTTTTTCCTCAGTAACTTCATTATAAATTGTAGCAAATACATAAGTCTTGCTAGAGGGGAGTTTTCTGACAAAAGAAATTGAAATGTGGCCTCGAATTTGTTGTGAATTACACCTACAATACTTCATCATAACTTTTTTGTGCCCTGGTGTATTGATTTATTAATCAATAATTGTTGTATTATATATTATTAATTTTTGACAGATGCAACGACAATGAAATGGGTACCCGTCGTAGCCCTCTTGATCTACGTAATCGCATCAACAATAGGCCTCCTCCCGATACCGACCATGCTAATCGCCGAACTGTTCCCCCTGGAAATACGAGGCATTGGCTACAGCGTGAGTTACAGCCTAAACTGCATGTTCATGTTTGCCGCTCTACAAAGCTACTTTGACCTAAACACGTTTTTCGGGGGAGCCACGAATCTGCAATGGTTCTTTGCTTGCATATGTCTCGGAGGACTGGTTTACTCTTATATATTCGTCCCGGAAACGTTCGGAATGACGCTGAAGGACATCACGGAATACTTTAAAACCAATTGGCTTTACATCGGGTACAAGAAACCGGCGAAGAGTAAATCACAAAATCGTGAAGAGAATTTTAAAGATGCCGATGAGAGCGTGATAATTGTTGATAGTAATGGTGTAAAATCTGAAAATGTTAATGCTATAAATAATAATAAAATAGATGTATGATATGTGATAAATGTTACAAATGTTGTTATTTTTTTAAATAAATGTTATACTACAAAATATATGTCTATCAATTAAGTTTATACAAGGTGTATCTTTAAATGGAGGTAAGATTTGTATCCAGCTACCTGTGACATTTTAAATACACTTCTTAAAGGTACACCTTGTATATTTAATTATTTTTGACTCAAGGAAGTTAGTTGCAAAAATTACATAATTCATCACATTTGCGATACCATTTTACGTTGCTTATTAAAATAAATTGCCAATATTTGTGATAATTAATTTTTTAATATTTTTTTTTATTTAAACATGCTTTTCTACAATTATTGAAGTGTAGAAGAAAAACCAACCATTTTATAACAAATATTTCTATACTTTTTTTCTCCATAACATTTCCTGAAACCTGCATATTTTTCCAGGTTATGCGGATTATTTCAAATTATCAACTCTCAACACATGTCCACCATATGTCAGTGTCATAAAGAAGAGTAAAAATGTTATACGACTTTTTAAATGAATTTCATGAAAATGATGGAGATGATGCGGTGGTAAAAGATGCCATAAATCAATTTAAAGAGGACAGTGAAACAAGAAATCACGAACTGAAAGAATTTCTAGACGAATTTGTCAATTCTGAGGAATACAAGCAATATTTATCACGTAAAAAGAAAATTAGAAAACACACAGTGTACACACAATATTGCCTAGAAGATTTGGAAAACGCTGCTATTGAAGACAAATATCCCTTAACAACACAATCAAAGAAAATGATTATATTCAAACAGCACTTCGATAAATACATCAAGAATAAAGAGAATATGGAAATAGTAAAGAAACAAGAAAAAGGAATTCAAATGATTAAGGTTGGTGAAAACTGAGTTGCCAGTCTTTGCTTAATAATCTGTTTTAGGAGAAAATAGCAGAATTCAAAATGTTGCATGAACTGACTAAAGATAAAATACGTCAAAGGAAAGAAAAACGTGAAAATAAAATTTTGGGAGAATTCTGTGAATCTCTTAAGGTCGATGTCTCAATGTTAAACTTGAAATCGAGAAGTAAAATAAAAAACACAGTTATTTGCTATCAAAAAATAAAAAATAGCCGAAATATGAAAATCAAAAATAATATAATGGAAATAGTTAAAAAGTTAACTGAAGAATACAAGAGGAAGAAAGAAATTGATAAAACACTGAATAAGACTTATTTATATAAAGTAAAGAGAAAGGAGAAAGTTTTAAAGGACATGGAAATCGTGGGAGAAAAGATCATTCTGGTAAACTTTGAAACATTTTTGAAGCAAATTTAAATATTTTTAATTCAATATATTATAGAAACCAAAAGAAAAACCCAAGAAAGAAGATGTGGAAATTATACAAGAGGAACCACCCATAGAACAGGAGGAAATAAAAACAAAAACAGAAAAAGGCAAAAAAGATAAGGAAAAAACCAAAAAAACTAGTGAAAAGGGAAAAGATAAATCAAACAAAACCAAAAAAGACAAAACAGCAAGCAAAGAGAAAAAGTCCAAAAAGGACACGAAAGTCAAGAAAGAAAAAAAGGTATAAATGGTATTTAACAAAGACGGAATTATATTTATATTTTTAATTTCAGAAAACAGATGAATTAATTATACCTCCCATACCCAAATGTAATTTACGGCAAAAACTTGGACCGGAAAATTATAACAAAATGCTAGAATTACTAACGGACTTTGAAAATCTCGAGGATATGCTGGAAGATCAACACATCTTAGCACAAAAACGTTATGAAGCAGAAAATTTGTATGACGATCGTAATTTCTTTTATAAACCAACCGCATTAGTCTTTAAAGTACGTTGTAGCAGTTTTATTTAATTTATTAGATTATTACCGCCTGTTTTAGAACTTTCAATGTGGGAAAATTTACAAGAAAAAACTGAAGATACTAAATACGAGTATTCAATTCCAGAAATTAAGGATACTAGATACAGTATTTACCGATCCTTACGATACTTTGTTTTTTAAAGTTGAGCCCTTATTCGGGATACAGAAATTGGCATCGGGATGCTTTCTACACCTAACAATTACCTTTTCACCCGAGATAGAAAACAAACAAATAGACGGAAAAATCGTATTTATTGCTTACAACAGACACTCCACCCAGTACCAAAAATTTTTTATAAAAATTCAGTGTGTTCCATCTTATTCGGAGCTGAAAATATATCCCAATAACATCGACTTTGGAAAAATACCAATGTGGAGGGTACACATGTTAAGATGTAAAACTATAAAGGTAATAGTACACGATTAAATTTTTTTTTTTTAATAATCACCTATTTTTCTAACACAGCTAAGAAATAGCGGCAGCAAAGCATGCGAGGTCATTATAAAAAAAGCACCGGATCCGCTTGAAACTTTTGATGTAAACACAAAAACTGATGTAAATGCAAAAACTGATGTAAAGGCAAAAACTGATGTAAACCCAAAAACTGATGTAAACCCAAAAACTGATGTAAACGCAAAAACTGTTCAACAGTCTCGCAATAAACTTATAGGATATATATCAGATATGTTACAAGAATGTTTAGATAACGTTTTCAGTCATTTTGAATTCGACCGTTATTACATAAAAATACGAGGCTTCGAAGAAGTAAAACTGAACATTAAATTTAAAAATGTCGAATACGTGGGAAACTATTTTGAGATATATTATCTGGACATATTTGAAACATGCGAAAATTATAGTACAGAATGCACTGGATCTCAGGTGAATTTCTTAATATTCATTTTTTAATATAATAATTATTAATAATAATATGATTTATTAGATAAATTCTATCGACCTTCAGCCACAATAATTATTACATGGGGTGTCTGAAAGATGAGTGCTTGTATTTTTCTGTATGATAAACTGCACGAAACAAAAGTGCCCTTTTAACATATCCTGAATGGTTTCTTGGAGTTTTTCTTACATCACAAAATTAAGTTTGAAATAGTTATAATATTGTTCAAAGTTACTTCTGAATTTTGTCACTAAAAAAACGAAACACACTAGTCACAATGCAAAGTAAGCATGTACAATGTAAAACACAACCAGTTTGAGGTTAGCAGCTGCAGGTAATGGATTGCAATGTTGTCGCACGTTACAGTTTGAAGGATTTTTAGGAAATCTCAGTTGTTTACTTCATTAATACTGACAAAAAAACAAATTATGTTTTTGTTTAGTCTTAATTGCACCTTAATTTGCATTTTCGTAACACATTTTTGCATTTTATAGATTGTAGTTGTACAGTTTTGCATTTTATAGAATGTAGTTGTATTTTAACTTTTGAAAAAAATATGTAGAAAAATTTAGTTTTAAATACTTTTTTTGTCATTTGTTACTTTTGATCACATATAGCAGCTTTTTCAATATTGGCATTTATATTCCTGACACCCTGTATAAAATTATTTAAACAAACAACTTTTTGCACCAAAACAATCGAACAAAGTAGTGGGTCTACTAGTGACAGTGTTTGTTCATTATTTTTCTTTTCACTTCAAAAACTTAAATTGACTATTTTGAAAACAAAAACAGAGAGTTTTTCGAAACGTCAATAATACGGAAGTGCGCGATAGTGATGTGATTTTTGTTATTTTTTACTTATCTGTTTTTGTCAGTGTGAGATTTTTTGGTTAGGCAAACTTAGTTTCAAAAATAACCCTTGACTGTTCCGTTTGGCGCAAGGGCTTATTTAATTAATTTTTATTATTTTTCAGAAGTGTGCAAAAGCCCAATAAAACTAAAGAAAAACTAAAATTATGCCACAAATAAATAGCTTCAGACAATATCTTAAAATAATCACATGACCGTAAAAATTTACTTCGCAAACCGTATTCAATATTTTTCTATCTACGAGTCTCTATTCCACACTATTAACTATTAACTTTGCTCATCCCACTTCATCCAACCTTCTTATGTATGCATTCATCGTTGATGTAGGAATGACGCAGTTGTGTATATTTTCATTTTTAAAGCATATTTCAATATTCTGTCGTAGCCTGATGTTGGCCAGCCCTGATTTACATATATTTTTTAATATTTTCAATAATTTAATTTTCTATTCGGTGTAATAAAATTTGTTTATACTTTTTCATTTAGTATAAAGTAAAAGAACTTTATAATGAATGCCAGATAAATATGAATTTTAATTTGTTCTTTAAACTACTGTTTTTATTAGCAAATATCTATATCGGCCGAAACAAGCAGCAATTTTATGGAAATATCTCCTGACTGTATAGACTTTGGAGTTTGTATGATAAACAGCACATATCAATTAAGCTGCGAAATCTACAATAATTCACTGGTGACGCAATCGATTTCTTTGAGATTCCCTTCGAATTTGATAGACTATATTAAAACCGACGTCTCAAATCTATACATCCCCTCACAGGCTAAAAGGACCGTCTGGTTAAAATTCTTACCAAGGTATATCAACCAAAAAAAAATTCTTAATTGTTAAAAAAACACTTTTTTAGAAAAAGTGCGTTAGATACTCTCAATTACGATAAAGCAACATCCATTTTGGAGTTCCCGGTATACTTCTGCATCTTAAGCAAAACTTACCCAGACATACCACCGTTAAAAGCAATCGTTTTTGCTATATTAACCCCACAAAAGTGTTTAACTATCATTCCAACAAAGAGGAAAATCGAGGAGATCCCTTCGAAAACCGCAACTTTAAATTTGGGAGAATGCTCGATATACGAAACAGTTTTTGCAGACATTGACGTAATAAATAACACCCTCGCCCCTCAAATATACACATTTACCAATATACCACAGGTAATAAAACTATATGCAAAAAATGTCAACTTTTTAAGCTTTATTTTCCAGTGTGTAACAATAATGCCTAATTACGGATTTGGCAAAATATCGCCAAATGAGAAGAAAACTTTAAGAATAAATTTCAGTCCACATTTCACAGATGTTGTAGACAATTTTACGACAGAAGGAAGTCTGTGGGAAAATGTTTTACACTTCAAAATAAACTTGGAAACCGTCAGTTTTCTAGGACAGTACAAAACGGTAACTTCTATTGAAATTTAGTGTCGAAATAAAACAAATTCAATATTTCAGCAAATAAACATCAAACGACTTAGAAAAGCGGCGGAACTAATGATAAAAGAAGTGAAGAACCAAAAATATAAAGAACTAACCCAGGACATAAATATATGCGCGTATTGCATAAAAATCAACTGGTTCTCTAAACAAGACACATATGAAGAAGGTTCTCCTCGTGATAAGTACTATTCAGGAAGTAGTCTATACGAACACGGTAGTACCAAAGCTAAGCCCTGTACGACGCAGTTGTGGCTGAAAGCAAAAATAACAATACCACGTGCGGAATTCTCGTATCAACACATAGTTTTTCCTGATACGCCTTGCGGATCGTATTCCACCATGCAGATAAATTTGAGATGGACAAACTCGGAATATTTTT
The DNA here is from genome assembly GCA_037114965.1 of Monochamus alternatus. Taxonomy (NCBI): domain Eukaryota; kingdom Metazoa; phylum Arthropoda; class Insecta; order Coleoptera; family Cerambycidae; genus Monochamus; species Monochamus alternatus. The sequence goes on along the minus strand of CM073434.1, from coordinate 10,612,401 downwards.
TGAAAAAATCACAGATCGACGACACAGTTTCATTCAGAATATACGGAGGCAGCGAAGAAATTACAATCGAACCGACATGTGGGGCGTTAAAAAAGGGAGAGGTAAGACGTACATGCTGAAAATGTGCGATATCAATTGAACTAATTTCCAGAGTAAAAAAGTTACGTTAATAGCAAAACCGAGCGTTCCAAAGGAAATTGTTAAAAATATCGCTAAGAAGTTTAAATACTCCGAAGTGTATGAACGCAAAAAACAGGAATACGAAATGCAGAAACAAGAAGGTAAAGGTAAAAAGGGAAAAGATAAAAAGAATGACAAGCAAGCTAAAGATAAAAAAGCAAAAAAAGAAAATAAAAAACCTGAGAAGGGGGAAAAAAAACTGAAAGGTGGAAATAAACAAATAGAAGAAAAAGGTAAGTTTCGTTAAGGTCATTAGTATGATAACCTCTATTTTTAAACAATGCGAGGGTTACAAGAACCCTATTTTATTGCTTTTCGTAGCGAAACAAAAAAAAAATTTAATTTGATCTAGGCATACTATGACAAAAAAATTCCATGCCTACCATGGCCTTCTACGTGATAGTTATTTTTTTTTAAATAGAAGCAGTCATAGTGTGTTCTGATCTAACAAAAAATCCAACATTTTTTTTCTTCACATACCTTGAGCCACACATTAGTACAGAACTGTATTTTTATTATTCTTGAGGATAAATAATTTTTGTAACAACAATAAATAATAAAAAAATTAAAAAATTTCAATTTTAAGAGACTGAAGAAAATAAGTCCGAAATTATTGTTTCCGACAAGGAATTAACGTTAGACTACCTGGATTTTTATCCAGCGGAGATGTATCACTGGAGAAATTTAGAACCCTATCTCATCAAGACGGAATTTGCCTGTGCCATCAATTATGAAAGTGAAAACATGAAAAAATCCGAAATGTTATATCTGAACGCTGTTTGCAGGGTTATTAGACCGGACTTCATCACAAACTTGAAGCTTCAAAGAATAAATTTCGGAGAAATTGTGATAGGGACGAATAAATCTGAATCCGTAATTATACAAAACATACACAGTAAAGTATACCGTTTTAACTGTAGGTTTAAAATTTCAATTCATTATTTTCACAGACGCTTCAATCAAACCGGAATTTAGTTTGCTGAGTCCAGTGGGGCCTTTTGCGATGCCCCTTATGAAGACCACACAAATACCGCCAGAACATTTTCTGGAATTGCCCATTATATTCGAGCCGGAAAAACCAGGAAAGGTAAGAAAACGTACAGTTGTTTTTAAACGGAACAATGTTAGCAGCTAAGAGAATCTAATCGAAATTAAACAGGCACACTGAATTTTTTAAGTTAGGTTTGGTGACCTTGAATTAGTTTAATTCCTAGAGCATTGCAACCAACGCGTACCAAAGAATCGGAAACACTAGTAACTGAAAGTGGAGTAAGAATTTTACACCCTGTATGCAATCTATGTTTATAATACAAATTATATAACGAAAAATATTGCTGTTTATTAAATGGGTTAAAAATTTACATTTAAAATGCTGAATAATCTACAACTTCGTACAACTCTCTGTTACCTGAGGATACAAACACCCATGAAGGTCGTTTGGGTTTCACGCATTTAAACGATTTCGGATTATATCTTCCGGGGCCTGGAAATATCTTCCATTCCAGTGGAGGCCTGGCATTTATTTTGGACGTATCGAATGGATACAAGCTCTTCTTTCTGATCACTGTACTGTAAGAGTAAATTGACTGATTTAGCAAACAAGACAAGCTCATAGAACTCAAAACAATTTTAACGAAGTTAGAAAATCTCCAGATACCTCTTAAAGTTCGACAAGTTATAATGTGCTGGCCCAGGATCATTCGGATCTTTGTAGCAAAGACTGATATCGTTCAGCATACTTCTAACGGTGGGTTTTTTGGAATATCTTGGTGCTTTTAAAAGCTTTCCGCATCTCTTCTTTAATGGGTGGTTCAATAAGATATCGATATCGCTCGGTTTTATATACCCGTACTCTGGGGTAACGACTTTCGCAGGGGAAAAATGATTTTTTATCGTACTTCCGTCTCTCGGGCCAGTAAATAAATCGTAGGGGCCTCTCAAAGAAACGACTTTGTTTAGAAGTGCATGTAAACCTAAAAACGGTTCAAATATTACAAATTTGTTATTTTTTTTAGAGTTAAAAAAGGACAGGTCCTAGAACTCACCTTTACCATCTTTTATGTCATATCTGCCAGGAGGTAACAGGTATGGTGGATCTTTGTTTCGGAAACGATCTAAAAATCCGTCCCATTCGAAAGGCATTTTGCTCGAAAATTGATGAACATTTAACGTAGAAATTTTATCCATCCGCTGGTATGTTGCTAAAATATAAAAGCACAAGGGCTACAATTCATTAACTGATAACAATGGGGAAACTGAATGATTATTTTAATTGAAATAAGCCTAAAAACGGTATTCCAAAATTTAGTCTGGCCACGTCCCCACAAAACAATTGCCACCACAGTGTAGATATGTGACGTCAGACACCGTTCGCACGTGTATACCTAAATACAGCAGTGTACTTTACTTCGTATCTGTACACGATTCCATGCTATCGAACAACGCAGTACGTTTAGAAGAGTTAATTTGTCATTCGTGATATTATTGTGTTAAATAGACATTGGTATTGGATGAAATTGCAAAATAGACTTGCAAAATGGGCACAGAAAGTGCTTCTAACCATGCAAATGGAAGAAGTATTGCATTACGCCAATATATACGAACACAACATACATATTTCACCGTGCCAAAAACTAAAAGAAAAATATGGTGTAGGGCGATGAAGCGCGATGAAAGGAAGCATTGTAACATTGTTTGTGAAGACCATTTCAATGTAAGTTTAATTAGAAATACAGGTATGTTCTTTGAAAAATTAAAATGTAAACAATAAATTAAACTTTTTATTAAGCTACCAGAATATATATAGGGTGTTTAGAAAATCAATGCTACAGCAAACTTACATTTCTTCTCATTTATTGTATTTAGCGCTTCATTCCGATTCCAAATAACATGTTTTGTATTTGCTCCTACTATTTACGTGATGTAGAATTTTATTTGAGGCACTTATAAAATTTTGCTAGCTGACCACATTAAATTACCTGCTTTATTCTGAAAACATAAAGAAAAGTAATAAATAAGGATTTTTTAAAAATGTTTAAGGAGAAATAAAATCAGTAGTAAACAGCAATAAAAAATTAAATTAATTTAAAAAAATTAATAAATGTTAAATATCATTTATTACTTTTACTTCATAAATACCTCAATACCAACTAATCAAGAAACAAACGCCTGTTTACATCACCAACACTGTAACTTGCACAGAAACAAACCGCGCTGAACGACGTCTAACGTCACACCAATGATATCGCGTTTTCGGCCACATGGTTTTGTTTACATTCTATGGCAATTTACGAATCTCAATATTTTAATTATTATGCGATTATTACTGCCAGACACATGTTCTGACCTTTCAATAGAAAGATTACCCTGTACATTTCAAACAAATATAAAATTCATGCAACTTCCCCATTCTGTTCAAATACAAAGGCAATAAATTTATAATTAATATATCTAACAAATAGGTGAAAAAGTTCAAAATATGGATAAACAAACTTCTAAGTACTAAACTTTCAGATCCAACAAATTTGTTGCCAAAATCTTACGTGTAAATATGACAAACAGAAAAAATAATGATAAGAATATTTAATTTACAAGTGTTATAATTGAATTATTTCGGTAACATCTTGTAGATTTTATATGAATGGTACCTGGCGGAGGAGCATCACTACAACCCTCTTGACGGAACCTCTCTTTAGTTCCAAGACCAGTATTTGGAATAACGGAGAAGTCAGATTTCTTATAATAATCCTCATTCAGATCGTTGGCCCCTGGTCCTCTGAGCGACTTATAAAATTGACGCTCATACAGAAGGCCCGCGTTTCTGTATCCCAAATTTTTTGAAAATTCCTCGGACTCTATCTTTGTCTTCCAACTGGAAAAGGTCTAAATCACTTTTTTGGTTACAGTATGGAAATCCCAACTTACGAAATTCCGTGTTTTCCTTTACAAGTAACTCGCTCAGGGTTGTAAGCCCCAGGCCCCGCCTTAGTTATTTCTTTTTTCATAGCTCCGGTAACATCCAGTTGAGGGTGGAAACCTATTCTGTTAAACCGTTTGGTCGCAACCCCAAAAGGGGCGTTGGATTTTTTGGTGCAAGGTCCCATTTTCAAATAAAATGTACAAAAAGAAATAACTGAATTTTGACAGCTGTTGAAGTTCACTATTATTAATGACTGGAATATCAAGTGAACCAGACTATGTTTTTAGGTAGAAGAGTATTTTGAAATAACTTCCGGACCTACTATATTACCTTTAATACTTCATGGAACAGGCATAGCCCCCAACATAGAAATTATTCCCAAACAACTTGTATTCAGGTTAGATACAAAGAAAAATTCCATAGCCCAGTGTCCAGTTGAGGTAGTAGTAAAAAGCAATTTAAAGAAAATGAATGTAAATTTATATTTTATAGATCCGAAATAAAAACGAATGTGAACTTATCATAACCATAACAAAACTGTTTGAATTGAAAGGTTGCATTAAAGAGACCATAAAACCCGAAGAAACTAAGAAGGAAGCAACAAAGGAAAAAGGTAAAGGCGGTAAAGCAGGCAAAGCTGAAAAGAAAAGTAAAATATCTAAGGAAACTAACAAGAACAAAAAATCTGGCATACAACAATATCCCGACCAATTAACGGAAGCCGAACAAACATCCCTTGGAAATTTTACAAAGCAAAGCGGTAAGGCCTCACGATATATTTCTTACAATTTATTAATTGAATTAAAATCGAAGGTGAATTCTTTTATGACACTTTAAACATCGTGGGCGACAAAATCAACATAAAACCTAAATCAAGCAAAATTGTTAACATCGGTTTTGGATTGCCCGAGCTTATATTAGCGAAGAAGAAGGAAGAAATAAGAAAATTACAAGAGGAGGCTACAGACAAGGGAAAAGGTAAGAAAGGAAAGGGTGATAAGAAAGACAAAGCTTCCAAAGATAGTAAGAAATCAGGTACTTCAAAGGACTCTAAAAAGTCAAAGGATGTGGTGAAAAAGTTATCGGAAAACCAAGTATATCACGTGACTAAATACGATATTATGTTAAATAGATCATTTTTAAAAGACATTATTTTTATAAGTACAATTACTGAATAAATTTTTGAAATATATCATTTTGTTTTATTGGACATTAGCATTTTATAATAGCTTAGGTATGACGTAAAGATATGAGGACAACAAAACTCAACAGAAGTGAATTTTTTCCTCGGCCAAGTTTAAGAAATAATTTTTTTTCTGGATTCTTGTATAAAAAATAAATGTTACACCACTGTGTGAGGTAGGAACAATTATATATAAAATATTACTGAATTAAGAGTTAAAATTTCAACTTTTTTCCTAAAATTAAAAATAATAAAGTGTTTCAATTCAAACATCGTACGCTAAATCACGTCGCCTGTGTAATAGTTGTCTGTCAAATCAGCTGAATTTCAATATAGAATTCTGTATTGTACTGTGGTGTAGCGACTTCAGTATTACTATCTGAAATCACAAAGTCAAGATCGCAAATGTCACCATTTGATATCGACAATGCAATACTGATTAATTTGTTTCATAAAATACGTTACAGAAACTTTATCTACTATTTTAAGACTAAAATATATGACACTGATATCATTCTTGGGCCATATAAAGTGCTTCTGTCTAAATATTTTACATTTTTAAGAAAACGTTCTTATTAATAATCTTTCGCTTTCACTATAGAAAACACAAGAAATTACCAATGCAAACAATTGACAGTAACAAGTCACCAGTTTCTGTAGTGTGCTGCCACACATGGAGAATCACTGAAACTGAACAATGGAACAAACCAGATAAAGCAGGCCTGCCGTGATTTAAAAGATGATGCCTCAAAGTAGAAAAGTGGCAAAAGGCATTGAAAAAAAAATAACATTGACGTCAAAATATATTTTTACAATTCTTGAAAATATATCGTCTACATGATGTTCAATTGTTTTTATTTTGACAACCTGTCGAAATAAAAAAAAGCACAAGAAATCATATATGTTTGCTACACCCTGCCTACAATATGGAAAATAAGGTAATGAAAATCCTTTATTGACTATTTTTCTTATAATATGCGAAAAAACGGTTTCTGCAATATATTATCACATTTAGTTCAAAACATTCAAGTATATATAAAAGAACATATTAAATAGCAGTCACAAATAATTTGGTAAGGTATTTCCCTCAAAACAATGTTTAGACTATCTTCAGAACTTACTGTTTGTTCTAAAAAAAAAAATAGTTCACATTTTTGCTAATTAAATAATTATTTTGTCATCTTACCTTAAGCTCAACATAACCTTGAAATAATAACTGTACCTAGAATGCGGATTCTTTAAAATATAACTAGACACAAGGCTTACATCTAAGCGTGGAACAAAAAAGAAAATATTTACGATATTTCGTCTAACTGTTTCCTCATTGTTCACTAAACTATTACAAGTTACGATCACTTTTAAATTGTCCAAGTTTTCTGAAATCGAATTGAGAAAAATCCAAAATAAAAACGGCAAAGATAAACATGTTACGGAAAAAATCTCTTACCTAATATCAAAGGCAGCTTCTTTTGCAAAGCTTTGTAAAAAATGTCTATATTTTTCCTGGACAAATTAAGTAAAGCATTAACCAATACGTCTGTTATTTTCGATTCACATAAAAGATTCGGGAGAGACAACAACCAACTGTGATAGTGCTGCGAACTAAAAAAAAAGAAATTTCCAACCCTGCGTAAATATTTATTGTTCAATACCTTTTCAAAAATGGAATATCCACCACGTCGGATAATATACGGAAAACCTCCAGCTTGCATTTTTCATTGACAGTGTTAAAATTATAAAATGTTACGGTATTTTCTAATATAATTTTTAAGTTAGCCCCTGCTCTAGACCATGATTTCGGGTTCTCTACCAAACTCGATTTTAAAAATGCAATTAAATATTTCACACTTTTTGGATCTACGTATTTCCTTGTCAATAAACATTCTACAAAATAAGGGTCAATAATATACGATTAAAAAAATTTTAAAATGAACTTACTGCTTACGTAACTTATTATGGCTTCCATTTCAATCTTCATTTTTATAGGGGTATGGTTTAGGTTTAACACGCAGTACATGTAACAAATCAACAAGTTTTCTGCGACACATTTTGGATCGGTATTAACTTCTAACAATGTTAGAGCATCGCTCATTTTTGTTTGTTTATTTCTACTGTCTGCTTGGATATACGGAAAATTTGTAAGTAAATGATGCATGAATTTTTTGCTGTCGTTAGATAAGAAAACCGATTTCTATAAAAAATGTACTAAAATTAGAAATTGCTTTTGAAAAGTTTTTTGTTATTCTATAACCAATCTTCATAAATCTATATAATAGATAATACAAAAGCAGTAATACTATAAAGTGTATAAAATATAAAATGAGCTTAAACATTACACAGGCATACAAAAAAAAAATGGTGTGTACTTTTGACCAAACCCACCCATCTCTCTGTATTTTCAATCAATCAAATCAAATCATTTAATGGTGTCCATACATTAAAATGTTTGCGCAAGTCAAAAAAGGGAAGCAAGATACATATAAATAACACTAAAATAACATTCACAAGTTATAATAATATAAAATACAAAAACAGCAAATAAATTAAAATTAAAAACATAAAAAAAAACAATTACATATCTAAAAACTCATCGGCAAAGAGCTCATTAATATCATAAAACGCTTTTTTTTTGAGATATTTTCTAATTCTGAAAACAATTTATATCTAGGGACTGAATCTCGGTTAGAAGTTTATTAATGAATTTAATACCAAAATAATTTGTGTCATATCTCGATTTCGCTAATCGAAGAAAATTTGCCCTGATATGAAAACTCTCCTGTCGAACAAATCTATGTTGATTATTTTTAATGTAAATGAGACATTCAAGAATATATACCGACGGCAGTCTAAGAATGTTTAGCTGTTTGAAATGCTCACGACAATCATCTCTGTATTTTATTCCAACAATTATTCTTATACATTTACGTTGTAAATCAAAGATTTTTTCACTGTGAGAAGAATAGTCCCAGTTCAAAATTGCATAAGTCATGGTGGCATGAAAATTACCATAATATGCGGACATAAGCACGGGCTTAGAGACTACAGGATTATGTAGGAAATTACGTAGTAGAAAAATATTCTTAGATAAACGTGTAGATAAATCGTTGACATCATTATCTCAACTTAATTTAGTGTCGAGGTGAACTCCAAGAAATTTAACGATATGGTGAAGTGTAAAGAGCAAAGATTGAGTTTGATGTGCTAAATTCGAATCTCATATAATGAGTTGCATCAAACACAGATTTTGCTAAAAATCACGACAAATATCTGGAAGAGGCAAAAAATCCATTAAAACTCGCCAAAAAAAAAGTGATCTGTACCTTTGATCAAACCCACCTATCTTTACGTATTTTGATGCTCTGAATCCAAATCTGATACCTGTTTTGTTGAAACACTCAAAATTTAGAGTAAATCATAAAAAATAGCAAACAATTTATGGAAACATTTCTCGCAATTTTTTCAAAATTTGTGGGGATGCAGTTCAACATACTTCTGATTCGAATCCAAAGTATCGAAATACATAAGAAACCCACTTGATCAAGGTTTTAGTTAAAGTAACTTCAGATTCAGTACCTCAAAATACATGGTGGGTCTAGTCAAAACTACAGACCACTTGCTTTTTGCGTGGCAGTGTTAGTATGAATACCGTCCCACTCGCTATGCATAGCAATATGACTGTGGATACGACAAAGTCTCAAACAAAATAAAGTCCGATATATTCTCTGCCCATCGCATCAGGAAATGGATTTTTAATATGTGTAAACTGTACACATTTGTTTTGTATATACCTGCTAGCCAGCCTTTTTAAATTTTAGTTAATTTAATGATTGATTACTAGTTTTACAAGGTGTGTGTGTTTAAATATTTAAAATTTTATATGAGAATATAAAATGTTTAAAGTTTGATTACTAATTATACAGGGTGTGTGTGATTAAATATTTAAAATTTTATATGAGAATAGGGTCACTCTCTAGATTAACGAAGATTGGGTATAGTCATGTTAATATGTTATACTTACTACGTTAATGTGATCATTTTCGATTCGTTTTACATACTTCCATAACAAATACAGGGTTTTTGTAATACAAGACAAAATAGCTGCTGCTTCTTCCTTTAAAATTGTGTTTTCTAAAAATTATTAAAAAAAAATCACAATATCCCCTAAGGAATTTTTGTACGATTCAAAAACCTCTCAAAAAAAAAATTGAAAATTAAAATGCGTTAAAAACTTACCAGTAATACCTTTCCCGATATTCTTTTCCGGCACTACTTCTATCCATATTTCATACAACAATGGCACTAAAGTTATGATGTGCCTGTTTAAAGCATCTCCTTCTGCAGCATTGTTTGTACTACCACCAAAATTCATCTCATTATCATCTAAGGTTCTACTAAACCCGTCTTTATAGAGTGAAATATGATTACAAGACTCAGCATCTATGTAAACATCGCTAAAATATACAGTATGTTGCAAATAATTAGGTCAAGCCGTTAACCACATATTCTCTGAACCAAATAATGGAACTTTTCTTATGCCACTTTGGAGTTTCGTTTTCAAAATACTTAAAGGGTGTCAAAATTAAAGTTTTAAAAATGATTTTTATTTATTACGGACCCCTCCAATATTTTTTGAGTAAGCCTATAGTTTCAGAATATATTTTTTTTTTATATAGAGCGTGTTATTTCTTTTTTTTTAAATTGTAAAATTTTTATTTGAGGGCGGTTTTCGAAATATTGGAACATTTTTGTATGTGCTAGGTGTGGCACAAAATAAATATCACTACGTGTTAAATGGTCCTTTCCATGTTATTCAATAATTTGAAATAAACAAACAGCAAAACTAGCAGCAAACAGTAAAAAAATAGGATAAAAACACTAAAAAAAAATTATTCTAAATCCACAGGCATACTCAAAAAAAATTGGGTCCGTGCGTACTACGCACCCGTTTTCACGTTCATGTTTTAATATTTTAGACCAAAATTACACAGAAAGTGTGCCGACTTAAGATAAAAATATATGCCAAATTTCAAACAAATATTTCTAAAACCATCGACACTATCAATAAAAATCAGTTTTTAAATTTTTATTTTGATACCCTGTATTTTGAAAATGGAGGTCCAAAATGAAATGTGGCATAAGGATAGTCAAATTATTTTGGTCCAAAGAATGTGTGCTTAACTGCTTGAATTACTAATTTATAACATCGTGTAATAAATTTAATTTCACTTTAACGAAAATATTTCCATACCTTTTTTTAAGACCTTCTAAATTGTGATTTCGTATAATAGTTTCTAAAACGGCATGCAACCTACTTAACACCTTCAGCCTCCAGGTTACACTAGTCATTTTACTTCCCAAATTTACAGTTAACGTACGCATTAAACCAGAATCACTTCTTAACTTTGAAATCAAAGTAAAAAAAGCAGGTAATAATTTCTCAGATGTTTTAAAAATTAATCCAGAATTGTACTTTATGAAACAATCTAGAAACAATAGTGAGTCCTCTTGAATATTTTTATCAATATTTGTCATAGCACAACGTATATTTGTGGAAAAGTGGTTGAAGAATGTCTCTACTTTAATATCAGGTACCTAAAATATTTTTTTATGCAATACAAACATGAACCATATTATAAAAATACATACAATTTCTAAAATTGTACTTATAATTTTTGCAGCAGATTTCCTCACTTTTCGTTCACGATCTTGCATTAGAGAACTAACGCTTGTAATTATTTGTGATAAATAGGTATTTATGAGTTCATCTGAGTGAATCTTCATCATTTCTGCCAATTCTTCACATGCACCAAGACGAACATTTTCATTGTAATGCTTAATTCTATTTAAAAGATCCTGAAAGGGCATTGGCAATTATTATTTATGTAGTTTAATAGAATAAGTTTTCAGCTATTACCTTAACATCAAGTTTTCGCTTACTAAGCGGAATACTAGCATCTTTTTCCTTTAGTTGTTCAACCAAAACGATTGGTTTTATTTTAAAATCTGTTTTAGTAACATTTAAACCTTTAGGAAGAAATTTTGTTTTCGTCTGTTTCAATTTAACCTTTGCTTTATCTTCCCTCAATTTCTTCTTATGTTTGCCCATTATTTTATTATAATGTTCGATTCACTGGCACGAAAATAAACAATTTTTTAATTTTTTTAAATCAAAACATAACCACAGATTAAACATAACCTTAGAAACTCACACATTTAGCAAAGTCGTGCATGGTCGTGCCATCTACATGAAATGATTTAAAGTTTACTTCTAGAGTACATTGGGCGCATTCAGCAGAGAATAACAATGAGTGAACGATTAGACATGATAATCACGTGACTGAATGACCTTTTTTTGATGTTTTCATTTTTCAGTTGTCAGCTGATTTATTTTAGTTTAGATTAGTTATAATTGCAGTAGATTTAAAATCGAAATCCCATTGAATGTTTTTTAATGATGAATTAGATATGAATATTGTTGAAAATATAAGAGTTAATCTTGCTAATCCATTTTGCAGGGACTGTTAGGTTATGTCATGGTAAACAAATCACTAATCATGATTACTAATCGGTCCCGAAGAGCGATGCAAAAAATGGCGACCGATTACCAATCGCCCGATAACTCATCGCTTCAGCTATGCGCATTCAGCCGAAAATTGGTAAGCGATTAGTAATCGATGAGCTCTGCTGAATGCGCCCATTCTTTTGCAATAATAATGACACTCCCTCAAAACAACTTTTGGAAGTTCTGAGTAGAAATTTCACTAAATCTCCATTGGTAAGTGAAACAACTAAGAATTAATGTTGAAAGTATATTTCATTAAAAATATGTCAGCGGTTCAAAATTTCACCAAAATGAAATCTGTAGATCGAGGAGTGCAATGCGGAGCATTTCAAAGCTTGGAAATAATCGTTTCGTTGACAGAGAACAATTAATTGTTCTCTGCCAACAGCCAACACTATAGTTCGATCGTTTATAATTCTACCAGTTCCATCTCTAGAAATTGGAGCAAAGAAAAGCAGCCACACGAAAACGCCAAATTAGTTCAAATGTACCATGATATGAACTGTAAATGTCAACGTGACAGCTGTCAAATTGTAATGTCAACAGTTCTTTGGCCAAAAAAATAGTTTTGCTGTTTTTAATAGAATCGAAATAATAATAAAATGGACAATTCACCAGTAGAAGAAGACGTTTTAGATGAAGATAATCAAGATTTATTCATAAACTTTCCACCGGAAGTTCAGAAAGCTATTGAAGAAGTAAATTGTTTATTGGAACTTAATTTCCTTCTTAACAATGTAATTTCAGGTCCTGCCTAGTAAAGATCCTTTAGATGAACCGGATTTTAACAGCATTGACTATATTAATTCGCTTTTTCCTACAGAACAGTCGCTCTCGAATATAGATGAAATAGTACTAAAAATGGAAAATAAAATAAATTCCATAGATAATGAAATAAGCACAGTGGTTCGAGGACAAATAGCAGCTAGCCAGGATGGAAGACAAGCACTTGACGAAGCTCAGAAAGTTATAAAACAGTTATTTATTCATATTAAAGATATAAAAGAACGTGCAGAAAAGTCTGAAGAAATGGTTCGTGAAATAACGAGGGACATAAAACAACTGGATTGTGCTAAAAGGAACTTAACTTTAGCGATAACTACTTTGAATCATTTGCACATGTTAGTAGGAGGTGTAGATACTTTAAAATCTCTCACACAGAAGAGGCTGTATGGAGAAATCGCTCTACCGTTACAAGCTATAAGCGAAGTGATGACTCACTTTGAAAATTATTCCGATATTCCGCAAATAAAAAACTTGAGCGATCAAGTGAAATCCATACACTTTGAATTAGCCGAACAAATTACTCATGACTTTAGAGAAGCTTTTTCAGGTAAGGTACAGGAATAAATCCATTGAGACAACTTATTATTTATAAAATTGGTAGGAACTAACACCAGAAACATGATACCGAATAAACAACTTGCTCAGGCTTGTTTAGTGGTATCTATTTTGGACCCAAAAGTGAAGAGGGAGTTGCTTAAGTGGTTTGTAAACTTGCAACTGCAGGAATACAACCATTTATTCCAAGAGACCGAAGATACGGCCTGGTTGGATAAAATCGATAAACGATATGCGTGGATAAAGAGGCATTTGCTGGAATTTGAAGATCGCTTAGGTAATTTTACTATGAGCTTCTAAATACATCGTAAAAATCATTTTTTTAGGTAATATGTTTCCACAAAACTGGGAAGTTTCCGAACGAATAGCGATCCAATTTTGCTACAATACTAGGGAAGAACTATCGAAAATAATGTCAAAGAGAAAAAATGAAATTGATGTGAAGTTATTGTTGTATGCTATACAAAAAACAGCAGCGTTTGAAAACCTTCTATCGAGGAGATTCACCGGTGTGACTATAAGTGAGTTAAACGATACCGTACAGAGAAAAGTCAGTAGGGAAAATGGACAGGGTGATCTTCGGGACGAAAGTGGGGAAAGTGATTTAAATTCTTCTCCATTCCATGGATTAATAGGTAAGTAATTATTGAGGGGGTCTCTCTCACTATGTACATACATTACTGGTAGATATTGGTCCATGTTACAATACATTAACCAACATTATATGGCATTACATTGCATTATGTACACATTATATGGTTTTGCGGTAAAACAGAGGGGGTAACCACTGGCATCAAAATTGTGACAAGATTTTGCAAAATAGAGATTTCCAAGGGATTTCGGGGTAATTTCAAGGAGTTTCCAAAGATTTCGCATTTGATAAAAATTACCTCGAATATTACTATACTTATACAGGCTGTCTGTAAAATTTTGAGAAAAAAAACATATCTGGAGGCCAAAATATGAAGGCCTAAACCAAGTTACCTTCGTCCAAAATTTTATAATTTCCGAGATACAGGGTTGTGAGCCTTTTTAATTTTTTAACTTTATTATAAATTGTAGTAAATACATAAAACTTGGTTGTGGTGAGTTTACTCATGGCACATGATTATATACATTACCTATATTAAGTACCAAGCGCATTATGTAAAATTACACCACAGTTCTTCTATGTATGTTACTTTTGTTACAGGAAGGTGCTTCATACCGCATTTGGAAATTTACATCGAAAGTGTCGATCGGAACTTATCCGATTTAATCGAAAGATTTATAGTAGATCAGAAACAGAGCAAGCCAACTGAGGCTACAGAGACTCAAGCGGCTATCTTACCGAGCTGTCCAGATCTGTTCGTCTTCTACAAAAAGAGTATGATCCAGTGCAATCAGTTAGACCGAGGTCAAACGATGTTGAGTCTGACGAAAACGTTCCAGAAATATTTACACGAATATTCCGAGAAATTACTGCTAAATAATTTACCGAAAATCGAATCGCAGTCCCTAGGAAGCTCTGTCCAGAATTTTACCAAAGATTTACAAAAGATGTCTACCTCGGGGTTGATACAGAACTTCTCGTCGCTTTTGAAAGAGGGAGAGGTTACAAGGTGAATACTACAAAAATGTTTTGAGTCTTACGCTTAATTTGTCTCATTTTTTTAGATTCACTAAGGAAGAGCAAACAAGGATATGCTGTATTCTAACCACGGCTGAATACTGCTTAGAGACAACGCAACAGCTTAGTGATAAACTTAAGGAAAAGATAGACCCAACTTTGGCTGATCAAATCGATTTGTCGAAAGAACAAGATAATTTCCACAAGTAAGTGATTACAATGACGTATCGTGTACTAACCTGCTTAAACGATGATTTTTTAGAGTGATATCAAATTGTATCCAAATATTGGTTCAAGATTTGGAGAATGTTTGTGAACCTGCATTAACGGCAATGAGTAAGGTGAGAAATTTTTTTTTTTTAATATAAACTCTAATAGTCTAAAACAGTCAGCTAAATCACGTCATCTACATAATATTTATCCGTCAATTCAGCAAAATTTTAATGAAAAAAAACTGTGGGGGAGCAACCTCTTCAGTCGTGGTCATAAAATTAATTAATATGAATTAGAAACTTGACCAGTGTTTTTCATATTTTTAAATCATTATTTAACTGGCTACCTAAAAAATATATAGCCGTAAAATGAATTGAACAAGCAGTTGTAATGAAATAGATGCAGTAATTGTGTCATCTATTAATAGGAAATACAACTAAAATTTCACAATACAACTTTTCTATCTTTATTTAGCGATGGTCTGCGCAAGTTTGTTTTCCAAATAGAATTGATACAAAATAGAAGTAGTAGACACTATAAATCACACCTATGATAAACCAATCTTACGTATTTTATATCGTATATTCCAAAATTGTTATTGTTAATATTTGGCCTTCGGTTTCAGAGACTTCAGTTAACAATCATCTAGCAAATCACAGCATCTGTGCTTAATCTAGCTTGTTCCATTGACATGTTTCAGTAATTCTCCATGTGTGGCAGCACATTACAGGATTTGTGACGTAGGTGTCAATTGTTTGATCAATAATTTGACATTTCTTATGAGTGATGAATGTCAAATGTCAAATAATGTATTGTGTTTCCATAGTGAAAGTGAAGATCCAGCCTATTCAATACATATTACATTCTAAATACAGGGTGAATCTTAAATAAGTACAAATATTTTAACTGCTGGTGTAGTTCGTCATTTAAATCAGTCTAGTGAAAGTCATTTTTAAAAATTTCTAATATTTACGGAGATATTAATTTTTTTAAAAAATACGCACATTTTGAGGACCGCTGGCTGATTTTTCATCCAACAACGTAATGAAACATATGATTTGTTGCGAGGTTGCCATATCTCCTCCAATATAAATATTACGTTTCCTTTAACGTAATAGTTCTATTTTAAAAATACTTGTTTTAAGCATAAGTACAGTAAAATTGGGTATGTAGTATGATACGCAGCAATATTAACATAAATTTTAACATCTGAACTAACCTTACTATACTTCAACGATTAAAAATGAATTTCCGCAAGTTCAATACTACCGTAAAATATTTAGGAAGATATTACGTGATATTACTATGTCCAATGTTAAAAAATTATACATAAACGTGCACACAAGCTTACCTGTTTGTTAAAAAATTAACTATTTAATCAGTAATCCACATTTCACAAGTTAAATGTCATTGTACACTGTTAGAAAGGGACACAAAACACAATTTCCTTAAGTTATTTTATGAAGAATAACGAAAAACTATGCACGCGTTTTTTATTTAAAATGGAAAAAATGTCAACATTTAGCAAATTTTATTGCTATTTTCATGCATTATGTGGGGTTAACAAGTTTGACTTGGGCTTCCGATAATCTGTCATGACAGTCAATGACAGTTTGATAATAAAAAATAATATAAAATGTTACACTTGACAAAATTCGCTAAAAGTTGACATTTTTTCTTCCTTGAAGCAAAGACATTTGTGTAATACTGGCAACACTGTGAACCACACGTTCAGTCTGCAGCACTATGACTCATAAAAGTATGAAGGGTCGGTCTAGGCCAGCGGTCCTCAACAAGTTTTCTACTGAAAAATTACAAAATTTATTTCAAATTTCACTTTTTTATTTCTGATTTTTTTGTAAAAAAACTATTAATTATGTGTTCTACACACAAAACTATACTGCTGGTTAAAATATTTGTACTTATTTAAGATTCACCCTGTATATACTATCTAAATACTCGTATTTAGACAGAAATACTTTGTGTGGAGTAAGAATGGTATCAGTGTGGCACATTTTAAAGTCGTCTCATAATAGTAACAAATAACACATACAACTTTTTTTATAAATCAAGTACTTTCTCCATGTGAAACTCTTTGTAGTGCTGCCACTAGAGAACAACAGCAAGGGAACAAATTAGAATACATATGGACGCAGACAATTACCATTCGCAATCACAATTTGCTAGATATTTTTGTGAAATTGCTAGTACCATTACAAAACAACAAATGTTTATTTCTAGATCCAATGGCAAAATGTGGACACGGTAGGAGACCAGAGTCCATACATCACAGCCATCACAACCCACTTAAAAACGACCGTCCCCATAATCCGAGAAAACTTATCACAGTCCCGGAAATACTTCACACAGTTCTGCATCAAATTCGCCAACAGTTTCATTCCCAAATTCATTCAGAACATTTACAAGTGCAAACCGATCAACACCGAGGGAGCAGAACAGCTCCTTTTGGATACTCACATGTTGAAAACGGTCTTGTTGAATTTGCCGTCCATTTCGTCACAAATTAACCGCCAAGCCCCGGCTGCCTATTCCAAAGTCGTTACGAAGGGTATGACGAAGGCCGAAATGATACTCAAAGTGGTGATGACGCCCGTCGATCCGCCAAAGAACTTTGTCGAGCAGTACAAGAAGTTACTGCCAGAGTGTCAACTGACTGAATTCTATAAGATACTAGAAATGAAGAGCGTGAAGAGACAAGAGCAGACCATTTTGGTTGACGTTTTTAAAAACTATAAGTAGACTTTGAAACTTTCGTGCATTATTGTTTTCATTATTCTTTTTCAATTTTTATAGAAATCGTTAAATATATTTTATTTGTTTACGAATTATGTTTATTTTTTTTATATTTTACATTTTAATGACTTAATCACAGATTTATAAGAAAAGGGAGACCAAATGGCTCATAAATTGGCATTCGTTTTATATTAAATATTGTGCATGGGCAGTTTGAAAATTATTTAAAGAACTCTTCTGCACGGCACTGGAAATTGGCTACTAAAACCTGACAAGGTGGCAAAGCGTGCAATCGGCGACCGGACATAAAAATGGAAAGAAATTCCCAAGGAAAGAAATTTTTTATAACGTCTATTTTATACAGCAAATTCAACTGCTTTTGCCATTATTGTTACTAATTATTAATAGAATTTGTGGTTCTAATTAATAAAATAGTTTAACATCCTTGACGTTAAAACAAAATTTTGGGCCCGTCTTACCCAGTCTCTACAAGACACAAGTGTTTCTGACTCTTGTCTATTTTCAACTCATAAGTTATTACAGTAGAAGCTCAATTATCCGGGCCAGCCGGGACCGAACCATTGCTGGATAATCGGAAACACGGTTAATCGAAATAACACTCAAACACACAAATTTTGCAAAACATATTAACTTTATTACACATATCTAATAAATACATATATATATGTACATTATGTAAAACAAAAATTAACATATTTAAGTTGGCACAAACAAGGCGGACTCGTCTTTTATTTTTGGTTTCCGAGCGTTTTTTTCGGCCCACCACGGATAATCCGAGTACGGATAGCGGACAGTCATAAACATCGCATGGCACGAAGAATCCGCTGCACGGATAATTGAGGTTCTACTGTATTACGATACGTTTGCGTAAATCATCAATAGCGTTCACTTTGGTGCAATACACTTAATGTTTTAAATATCCCAACAAAAAGAGGTAAAAATGATTTAAAGTCAGGAGATTGTGACGTCCATGTTACCGGTCCTCCCAATCCAATCCCTTCATATTCTGTACATCGTACGGATATAATTGAGCCTCCTGTATGATACACTACACTGCTGCATTACGCTGTGGACGCCCTGGACCTCCATCTCTTCCACGATTTGGTTTCAAATTTCCCCCGTGTTGCACTACATTTGCACTCATTGCACACTGCGGTAAAAGTAGCTGCATTTGGCATGTTTGCCGGGAAATCATTCTGCTAAAGCATTTTCACATCGCCCTAAATTAGAACGATATCCATCAATTCTGAGGTGCTATACACGTAAGCCATTTTTGACACTTGAAAAACTAATATAAAGACTGGCATCACAAAAACTTTAGTACTTATAAAAAGTAATCGGTTTTCAACATTCGGAATCGCCTGTCTAGACTCCAGTAGCCCAGAGATGTAAACGTTCAAAATACTACAATTTCAATAATTTTTTACTAGGAAAATGTAAGGATTTTACTTTTTTTACGATATTGACTCCATTTTTGATGACGCATCTATTCCCAAATTTTTTTTGAATTTCATATCTTGTACTTAACATTTGGCGGAAGAAAAATGGACCCAACCATGTTTACTGTACTTTGAACTTAATTAGTCCAATTTGCACACTGCAAATTATTTTGTACAGATCTCATAAAAATTTAGAATAAAACAACAAATTTTTATGGGCTAAATTCTTTTCAAAATTATTTGATTTGTTTTCTGTACGCAACTACAAAAAAACGTAATATATAATTATTCCAATAATTTTATAAATAATTACAGTGTATGAACTTAATAAAAAAAACGTATGTCTAAGAAATATGTTTTTTAATGGATTTATGGACAATTTTTAGTTAACCCAAATAAATTAATAGAAATAAATAAAATATTTCCCTATATAAGACGTATTTATTTTATAAATGGAACTATAGATCATTCTTTCCTATTTACATAAATTAGATATATAAAAATATATAACAAAAAAGTTTATAAAGGCGTACAATTGATTTTATTTAAAAAATAAAAGCAGACAAAATTAAAATAGAAATAACATTTACTGTATGCCAACACATAAATGAATACTAGTGATATCATAAATGTGCAAAATTTTTCACATTTTTATAATTAGTTAACAAAAATATTAAAATTCCTTAATTATTGAATGTTGTTTTGATAGTTTCCTTGCAAACTTGATATATTTCTTCAATAATTAACATTGAAACTAACATCTTAAAAAATTAACTTTAATTCATACTAAATTTTATTAAATTTTTTTGAAAACTACTCAAAATACTATTAATATTAAATAAAATAAAATATTTCGTGTTTCTTTACAAAATGACGATGTTAATCAGCTAGTTTTATTGTATATAAACAAATGTTTGCAGGTATTTTGCACTTCATGAATTGATAAAATAAATGACAAAAATAAAATTAATATTACTTAATATGAATATTCACGGTATACTTTATAAAAATTAATAATTATGTTAAGGCTCTGGAATACATAATTTATACACCCATACCTACACAAGGTCTTTTGATTCAAAATAATACAGGTCTTAATCTTAAATGCCACTGATATAGGCAAAACATATGTGCCTAGTATTTTACTTTTAATTTTTCTTATACTCGATTCGTTCTACCTTTACCTCATCTCCCACTAGCTGATAAACATACGTTACTACAGTCGTATTTTGTATATCCATAAGAACAAACGAGGGTGTTATTGATCTAAAATCAAAGAATTTCTCTGACTAATATTTCGTAATTATGATATGAGTATTAGTAGAAATAGAAAATGTACGTTCAAAGGATTTGATATAAAGAGACGATATATGATTTATAATGTAAAGTAGATATGAGAATATGAAATTTGAGAATGAAGAGAACTTTAAAATCATATATTTTACTTACGTGTCTAACGCATTGTATGCTCCCGTAGCAGATCCTGGATTAATATAGAATTTATTTTCATGTTCATAAGCCTCAAACTTATGTGTGTGTCCAGAAATAAGTATGTCAACATCTAACTGTCTCTGAATTAATGCTAAAGATTCTGGATCGCCCCAAGGTACAACTTGATGCCCGTGCGATAGGCCTATCCGAAACTGTCCTACTGTTACAACTTTTTGTTCAGGATAATTCAAATTCTACAAAAAAGAAACTGGTTACTTACTCTCTGATCTTTACCCTATGTTTTAACTACGTACGTCATCAAAATCGCCTCTGACAACATGAACATCGCTAGCTAAAGTCTTTAGATAGTCATACGATTCTTTCGTACATAGATTGCCTGTACAAAGTATGTGTTGTATTCTTCCTGGTACAAGTAATTTTTTGAATTTAGCTGGTAGGCTGCTACATCTGTGTGGAATGTGTAAATCTCCCAAAACGAGAACGAGCTAAAAAAAATGTAAGGTTATGAATTGTTGATTTTTGATAGCGGAAAATAGAATATATGCAATTGTGAAATATTATTTACCATGGTTGAAACTTCCCACAAAATGTAATATATATTATATTAATTAAATTATGTAGATACGCTCAATTTTGGAAAAAATAAACACCCACCAAAAACAGATAACTAACTTATCAGCATTGCCAACATTATAACCTTAATTTAATCTCTGGTTTTGGATGCAAATTTATTTAAAAATACAAATAAAATTTAAAATTAAATT
This sequence comes from Monochamus alternatus, assembly GCA_037114965.1. NCBI lineage: Eukaryota > Metazoa > Arthropoda > Insecta > Coleoptera > Cerambycidae > Monochamus > Monochamus alternatus. The sequence goes on along the minus strand of CM073434.1, from coordinate 10,590,964 downwards.
TATTGAAACAATTAAACAATGCGTGAAGTATTTAATTTTCGATTTGTTTTACATAATCAACAATTTTCATTTTTATTATGTTGGTCAAAGTGTGTGTCATGTTCTCATGTTCTCCATGTTTTCAAAAAATGTCAAATAAATGTTTTAATGTAAATAAAGAAATGTTTTACTATTTTTTACTAAAAATATGTAATTTCTAACTTTATTTTTATATAATGTAAGATGATACGTATTTTCTTAATGTAAAATAAGGAGTCATAATGAATTGTATCATACCTGGTTTAAATTTAAAAGGTGTATAAGCTGTGTATTTGTGTAGAAATTAGTTATTTTATCAGAATTTGTTTTTCAGTTCTTTCAAAAGCTATTCTCGCCCTAGCTAAAGTAGGGGATGACCTGTACATAGAAGCACACAAAGAAAAATTAGCATTAATTACGTTAAATTTAAGAAAGACTATATGCGTACGTTATCATTTATTAGACAGTTTTTTCTCAAATTACGAAGTAAACGAAGATGAATTTAACGAAAAGTGTGATGCCATAACTTGCAAAATTCATATGAAAATTCTTTTACCCTTATTTAAAGGAGCTCATTTAGACAAAAAGGTACAAGTACTATTTCAAATTAATACCTACGTAACGTTTATTCTACTCCTTTTTTTTATTCTTAGTTAGACTTCGTTAAGTTGGAATATGAAAGCAACAGTGATGTGATAATTTTCAAAATGAAATTTAAGTGCGATGATATCTTAATGATACATAAGTTAAGGTTGATGGAAACGGAGTCACTATCCATCGACTTTAAACCAGATGCTGGTTCCAACAATATATTAGCCTCTAGTTCCTTCTTCAATCAATTGCTAGTAATGTTCAGTAATACTGATGATGAAATTACCTTTGAAATTTCCAAAGATAGGGTGGTGGTGAGGAATTACGTTGTAGGTGAGATATTTATAAGCTCTAATTCCCATTGTATAATATAAATGTCTTTTTTAGGTGCTCCTGTGGCAGCCAAGTCGGTAAGAAGTCAAGTGAATTTAAATGCGTCGGAATTTTCTTTGTTTCAAATTAATAAAGAGACAGCTATAAATTTCTGTTTGAGACCACTCCGTACTGCGATTCACTTTGCCGAAGGGTTTAACTTGAACATTGGCATTAATTTTGAAGTCGGTGGCAAGTAAGTACAACTTTTGTAATAGTTTACCAGAACCACAATGGTTCGTAGAGTAACGATGCATTTAGTGTTATTACTATGTTGTATATTGACTTTTTAGACCACTAGTGTTAATTATGAAAAATCCAACATTTGAAGTAAACTTTATCGTGGCATCCCTAAATCCTTATAGTGACCTTCAAAGTTCTATGGCCACTACGTCGATACCCGCAAAAGTTACTCAACGCACCAATGAAAACGTTAATCTCTCTATCGAAGACCAACAAGCTTTAAATGAAGCGTGGGATGACTGGGACATGGAATCTGAAGTTCGAAATACATCAAATTATGGTAATAAGCGTAAAAAAGCTAAAATGGAAGAAATTATACAAAGCGTTAAGGGAAGTACAAAAAAAGACGAAAATAAGAAAGAAAAGAACAGAAATAGGCGTAAGAAATTTAACTTGCCCTCAGATCCGGAGCCCATGGACGTTGACAATGATGCAGATGTGCTTCCACCATCTCCCGAATCACCAAGGACAAAAAAAGCCAAGTTAGTTTTCGGGCGATGTTTCGAACCTACATTTTCCGAAACCTACCTTGGTGAAACCCTAGCTCCAAATTCCGATTCTGAATAAATTTTATTAGCAGCTACGCCATTTAATTATTTATATTATCATTTTTATATTAACTACAAATATGAAAGATCTAAAGAAATAAAATTTTTTCTTGTCTATATTGTGTTATATTCATTTTATTTAATTATTCATTAAAATTATTTGTCCAACAGTAAAATTCAACAATACATTATTAATTGAGAAATGAAATAGTATAGAATAAAAATTGAGAACATATAAATAACCTAAAGAAAAAATAATGTAATAAAAACTAACATATACAGGGTGACCCATGATGTTACTAATTTTAAGGAAAAATATGAAAAAATAGGTATAATACGAATACACGATTTGAAAAATATTTAAGTTGAAAAAAAAAATGTTTAAATGGTTATTTAAACCTCTTTTCAGACTGTTATTGATAGCTTGCGATTTTGATTTGTTCACAGAGAATTTTTTTTGTAATTTCTGTAGTTGTTAGACGTTCTGAGCACGTGGTTAAAAATAATGACATGACTGAATCACCCTGAATAATATGCAAATTCTATGAGGAAAGTTACCAGCAGTTCTATTTTATTACGCAATTTTTTTTAAAATATTTTATCATAAGAGATATCTGAGTACACAGAAATCGTTCTAAAATATAACATATATATGCTCCATTATATCATGCTTCATTATCAAAAAATGGTCGTGTAGAGTCTGTAGAGAAAAAACCAAAATACAGCAACAACTTTTTATTAACTAATATAAATACAACATTCATCAAGGATATCTTATTGGACATTACAGTAATCAAAATTTTATATAAAATTATGAAAGCCTATTACACCAATAGTAATACATTTGCCAAAAAATTGTAAAATTGGGGGGAAAACCGAACACATTCTAAAATGGAACAAACAGACACGTCTATATTTTATGTTTGGATTAACACTGAGTCATCATCTCTTGAGATTACCTCTAATACAATAAAAATCGTCCTATCAGTGGAATGAAAAAACATTCTGAGTATTATCATAACACAGCAAAATAACCGATTATTACTGCCACTATCGCATGCAGTTTATTTTGTCCTAGTGTCATTTAATAAAATTAATACCAAGCTTTTTCCACCTTTTGCAAACTATATGTTTACATATTTCAAACAAAACTTCTAGGCAATAATGAAATTCAAATAGTAACATCAGTTACATTTAAATATGTTAATAACGACTAATCGCTTTTATGATGTAACTTATTACTTTTTTTCAACTCATTCATGCAATTTTCATAAATCCCATTCAGGCCAAACACCTTCTTAATATTATCTTCAGAAAATATAAAACTTATTAATTTCCCCTTTGTATCAGTCATAGGTCTTCTGAGAACCTCCTTCCCCTCCTCGAATAATATTAATGTGGGCAATTGCTTACTCAGACTGCTGTCGTTGACGCGATATTTCTTTCCAGCCTCGGGATAACGCCCAATGTCTATTTTACCAAATCTGAGATTGTCTAAATGAAACTCTGTACTTAATTTTGCAAAGGTTGGAGCGAATGTCACACAAGCCGGATTCCATACTGTATAGAATGCTACTAGCCATGTGGTTTTTTTGTTCTTGGATAATTCTTCTTCGAAACCTTGCACGTCTCGGAAATATATGACGTTGCTAGGGCCAGAATATGTAGGTTCGGGAAAGATGAGAGCACCCACTACAAAGGAAATAAATTTTAATGAATGTAATTGAAGATTTACACGACGCTTACGTATAAATATTATCCCATAGATCGTTCCCATCAAAAAGTCTGCACTAAACCATAAAATCAAGTTGGCAATTTTTGTGTAAATAAAACTAGAAGACAAGTAATTTATCATTGAAACACTTCCTGTTTTTCTCGTTCGCATCGCTATGACTATAATGAGGAAGAATAATATTTCAGTTTCTCGCTGAAAATTAAATAATTATGATGAATGAATGAATAATTATTTAATTTAAAATGAAGTTTTAAGTTCTTACCCCGTCAAATTCGCAGGTATCTGAAGCAAATATATAATTGCATAGTCCTGGTATTCGTTTTAATAAAACATAGGAGAGACTCAACAATATATTAAATATGTAGTAAGGTTTTAAAAGTTGTATTAAATCTTGTTTAAATGACATTATTAATTTTTAACCTCACTCTCAGTCACCGCTTTCACAAATTCACAAAACCACCACAATGCACAAAACTGAAAACCGACACAACCACAGACTAGTAATAAAAATCAAAACCTCAAATTTACAGTGCTTATACGTCAGTGATCACAGACCACTAACGCAACTCAGTGCTCTAAATATTAGTGGTCTGTGGCTGCGTTCTTCATGTTCTCTACTGTGTCGGTGCTGTCACTTGTCACCTGTCACGTCACGTCACTGTTTTGTCTCTTCGAATGTGCCGTTATATTTTTATATTAAATTTATGTATGAAAAATAGGGTGTGACCAATAAAAAAGTTAATTGAAACAAATTAAATGTTTTATTTAAAATTGACTACTTTAATATTAAAATAAATGCTCTCCTTTAAAAATATAAATTACTGCAGGAGCAATTTATCAAATTAATTCATTTGGCTGGTAAGTGAGGTTAAATTAATTGTCAAAATATAAATATAATTAATATGCAATGTTTATTTATAAGTTGCTTCAACATTTAACCTTTTATAGAAATGCCATCTCTACGAAAAAGGGTTTCTAGTTACTTCAGACAACTGAGTTTTCATAATGAATCCAGAGACAAAAAGCAAAATATTAATGAAAATACTTTTGTCACAAAGTATTTGCAAGGGTAAGGTATATTTATTTATGGCAAATATTTTCTTTACGTGATATTAATTACAGACTTATCACATTGTGCGAAGGTCCACCCATTATTTATGGAAAAAATCCGACAGATTTGCCAAATTATGATCTCGGTCATTACGAAAGTGGTCCAAATACAATTATCGGTTGCTATTCAGGACCAAATGGTGGCCTGACCACAGTGAAAAGGATAGAAAAACATTTATGCTTACTGGATGCAGATATTGACTTCATCGATACACACGATGAAGAAACTGGTAAAGTTTTATCATATATTTTAAATTCTCTAGTTTATTTCATTACATTATATGCAATTTAAATTATATATTCAGTCAGAATGTGAATGAACATGAAATAATAATTTTGAGTGTATGCTAAATTACATTACGACATTAATGTTGAGGTATATGTTTATATTTAATTTGATAATTAGGAAAGCCGCACAAACGTTAGTAATAATTTAACCCCGTGATGAATACACTATGGATTTATTTTAGTATCATCAGAATTACCAAAAAAATCGCCACACAAATTATTACCAGGGCAGCCCATAGACAATACAACAATGGTGATTAAAGTTGCCGGGCATGAGTATTGTGTGACAAATAAACCTAAAAGACACAGCAAGAGCCACAGCCTGGGTAGCATTTCAGATCTTGATATCGAAATCGAAAAGACAAAAATAGATAAAAGTTTTTACTGCAGTAACAATAACTGTGAAACAGTGGAATGCAAAAATAGTCAAAGTTCAGACGCAGATGCTCGTAATACAATGTCTGATTCAGAACAGAAAGAAACTTGTGAACCAAAGAAAGAAGGTAGTGAAATAAATGCCAATGGACGTGCAGGTGATAGTGATAATAGTGTTAAGATTAACAAGAACGTTACCAAAATTAACCAAAATCTTAAAAATGTCGACCAAGCTACAGGTCATGAAAAATCTGAAAGAATCTCGTCTGTAAAAAAAGCGAATAAGACTCCAAGAGCAAGCGACGCAACTAAAAACACTACCCTTCAAAGTCACTACGGACTGTCTAAATCTAAGAGTGAAGGAAATCCCTTTCATCATAAGAAAAGGGGAAGGATAATTAAAATTGAACGGCCAAATATAAGGGGTAAAAAAGCATGGTGTGCCGTGTGACGTTTATTTTGCCGTTATGCAATTTTCTGCATAATTAAAAAAAAAAAAATGTTTAGAGTAAATGCATGTTATTTTTTATTTTTCCAACTGCAAATAATTTCTAAATAAATTTAATACCACTATGCATGTGCATGTACTGTTTTGTGTGCTTATTAGAGTTGGTATACTATTGAAATGCAATTTCCAATTATTCCCATTGTTTAAATTAATTCTGTATTACCTTTCATGGTTTCCTAGGTACTTTATGTCTTTCTAATTCACTTTCATTTAGCACCACAAATAAATATTTATCGATTCAAGGTGAATATCAAATATGTGATCTATGAGTCTATAATGCACATAAACAATCGTTCCACACGCTTTTTGATTAAAATATAAGAATACCATTTTGGGGTTTGCTGTTGATTTAAGTAGACGTTTAGCATGGGGCATTTTCGTGTATAAAGAAATATCAAAGCTGGGTATACTTCGAGAAAATAATAGAAGACTCAGTTGACCACAAAAAGTGTAATATAATATTGTTACGTTAATTGATGTAGCTTAGGTTAACAAAACGTTTTGTATTTTACCTGGAAATATAAAATTTAAAACATAATATTTCTCTAACACCTTTTTTTCCAGCGAATAATATGGTTATTGGGAAAAATTTTCATATTAGTTCTTTTAATACTTATTTTCTTAGTGGTTTCATTGCAGTTGTTGAAGACTTGATAATTCCATATTTATATCTAGACTTATTAAGAAGATTGGCGGGGGAAATATTTACATACCTGTATACAATCTCTGGTTACTATTTAAGGAGTTGCCTCAAACGTTGATAAACGAATTGCTGATTATTTAAACTACTTTCATATGTGGATATACAGGAAGTCCACAGATAAATGAAACAGGATCCATCTCTACTTGTTTGTAAAACAAACTGTGCTATGATGATTTTTCCAAATCAATGAAACAAAATGTTATTGAGAAAAGAATAGAATTTCATTGGCAAAATAGAACTGTTTTTTATTTTTTGCTTGATTTTAGGTTTTTGTCAAAGTATCCCTAGGATATTAAAATTTTACACACACTTAATTTTTATAAGATGTTTTTCGTAATACCATTTTGTATCTAATATAGAAAGACAAGTCAAGTGAAAAATAACATTTTGTGCACTAACTCAATTTTTTTATTCTAAGAAACTTTTCTTAATGATATTTTATCATATCTTGTAGAAAGATGGCACTGTAATAGTGAATAATTAAAGATCTTTATAGGTTTCCAAGGTTTATATGATTTTATGGATTTGAAGTTACAGCACACTTTGTCCCACAAACAAGCTGATTCTCAGGCCATATATTTCCCTGTAGAGAATTCGATTTTCTGGCAATAATAAGTAGTTCCTATTCGAGAATTTAGGTCAACTTAAAGTGTTTAGCTTATTAATCAGAACTATAAAAACATCATGAATCATCTTGTGTGATAGATTATGTTAAATTGCTTTTATCATTGAATTAAACTATCACAAATAATTGGTCCTGAACATTAGGAGACCTATTTTATAGCACTGAAGAATAATGGTACAGAATTTTTTTAAATGAAATGAAAATGCTATTCTGTGAACAACTAAAGACATATTTTACTAAATAAAAAAGAGTTCTATGCAATTTCTATAAAATTCGCTAATAATTGACGATAGTATATCAAAAGCTAATATTTAAAATTATTTTTGAAATTTGGAGCTTTCATTGGATATACTTCTAGGTGAGGAGGCTGTAGAAAATGCTAACATTCCGTTACTAGAAGTAGAAGATTCATCCCTTCCAACAGAATGGAATAAAAAATCAGACCTTATTTACGGTTTATCTGACTCTCTGTACGATCGAAATCAAGTAACTAGGAATAAAAACGGCGACCCTATAGCAGACTGCTTCGGTATTATTGCCAGAAAGGATTCTGCTATATTGGCAGTAGCCGATGGAGTAAATTGGGGTAAGATTGATACTTAAAATTTTTACTTGAGTGGCACCAAAGTAAATTAATTTGTATATTCGCTCATAAATTTCCAGGGGAGAAAGCAAGCATAGCGGCCAAGTCCGCTGTCCACGGCAGTCTCCACTACCTGAACAAAACCATATTCAACGATACGAAACCTTTCGAGAACCTTACTATTAAGACTGATGAAAGTTCACTCTCTAGCAGTATAGTAGACGAAAATATCAACCTGATAAGCAACACTAGGGAAGTTTTCATTTGCTTGCTAAGGGCGTTCAATTGCGCTCATGATCTCATTCTGGAGAATAAGGGAATGCTCACCACTTTGACCGTAGCGGTGATATTACCTTTAAAACAAAAGTTGGAACGAAGAATTGTCAGCCAGACGGGCAGCGGTGAACGGAGAGAATCGGAAACGCAGTATGTTTGTTGTGTGTGCAACGTTGGCGATACTTTGGCTTATGTTTATTCTCAGCAATACGGTGTTCGAGAACTCACCAAAGGTACTGTATAATTTTATTTTACACAAGTTTTGTAACGGATAATTTTAGGATCGCACGATATAAACTGCAATAGGGACATGCGGGACGCTTTGGGTGCGTTGGGTCCCGTAGATGGAATTAACCCGGAACTAAGTAATCTCACACTTTCAATAACGACCTTGCGTAAAGGAGACATCGTAATGGTGTCTAGTGATGGACTTACAGACAATTTCGATCCCAATGTTTGTAGATTCACGGTAAACTGTAACGTGGAACCTTCAAAACCTAAAAGAACTAGTACCAGTCGACCGACAAAGGGCACTCCATCTCATAGTGTGGAAGAGCATAAAGTGCACGCTTCAAAACCTGTGAAAATCATAGAAAACCCTCAAAAACCGCCGGTCAAACCACCTAGAAGGTCTAAACATAGAGACGATTCTAGTAGAAGTTCTGCAGAGAATAGTGTGAAGAGTGCTACTATGTCTGAAAAATCATCGTCTCAGTCGGTAGAATCTGTGACGGAAACACAAAATATCGATAATACATCGTCGGAATTAAGTAATGCGGAGAAGTTAGTAGAAGGCAGCGTTTCGAATATTGAACAAGGCAGCTCTGCGTCTGTCGACGAAAAAGCTTTACAAAAACCTCAAGATACTAGCACTAATGAAGTATCGGACACCGCTGGTAGTAAACCGGAGGTTGACTATGAAAATCCCCTAGTACAGCAGTTTATTCGAGAAAATTCCGTAGAAGATACTCCGAAAGTAGGCAAAAGTAAGTCAGCATTGCAGTGCTCTTTATTCTTATCTACCTAACGTACTTTTCTAGGTGTCAAAAAACCCGCGGTAGTAGAAAACAAGGCCAGCAGTCTGAGACGGCAAGCCTCTAGTCAGCAAAGGCAAGAATATCCGCAATCTAGTCAAAAGCCTGTCAAACAGCACAGTTCAATTTCCAAAACCTTACAAACCGTAGACGACACAAAAAGTGCTTCCAAAAAGCAAGATATGAGTTACAAGTTTCTCCGTTCAAAGACTTCGTTAGATATCAGATCTTCCAACGTCAAGCAAATTCTCAGAAATGAGGATGGAATTCCTTACATTACTCCTATACAGAGATACGAATTGCAATTGTTGTTGATGGAGGACATATTAAAACATGGTATTTCAGGTGAGATTGATTTAATATAATAATTAGGGGTTCCCTCAATTATTTCTCTTCCATGTGCTTTATTATTCACCATATAACATTCATAAACTCTGAATTACGTATATCCAATTGTCTATTACCTTTGTTTATATATAATCTAGTTAGCTAACCAGTCACTGAGGAGTAAAAATAATAGATGGCGATACTCTTTTTAAATCCAAGTCACGTTTGTTTGTAATATAAATAAGGATGAAATGGATTTTAAGAGTATCATCTATTTTTTCCACTCCTACGTTTGACTACGAGTAGAACTATTTCACATCTCTCATCTTAATTATCAACTAAATTGACCAACTGTACTGACCTCGACTATTGATAAGTATTCAAAATCGAAATGCCTAGAACAATTCCAATTTTCTACACAGTTCAAGAAAACTCGATCCATCCTGTTGCATCTCAAAGATCATATAGTCAGCTGATAAATGTCACGACAATAAGTTGAAATGCTGAAACTAAAGTACAAATGATTTTTATTTGTTTAGGTAAAGACTCTCCATGTACGTCAGCCAGGAAACTCTGCGAGAATCTCATTAGTTTTACTATTAGCATTACTTCCGCGAAACGCCACACCCTAGAAGACCAGGACTTGTATTTCGACAACAAAAATGGAGTTCTGGTGGAGGTTTCCTCCCAAGAGAAGAAACTAAGGCGCAAAAAGGGTCTAGAACGTGTTCAGAATTTACCTGGAAAATTGGACCATGTAACGGTCGCTGCGTATAACGTTGGTAATTTTGCTCACTAATTATTTTCGGTTCATTCCTTTCTATACCGAAGTCTACAGTTGTATGAAAAATTTGTTTAAAAAAAAAGTATTAGATATGCACGATACAGGCTGTCCCAAAAATATTTACAAGCTTGCTTTATACAAATAAGTTTGTAAATTCTCGTACAAATTTTTTTTTAGTTTTGTATTGTTATCATATTTAAGAAAATATATGGATTAAATCGAAACTTTTCGGAACCAACAATGTAATAATGTGCAATATTTTCCGTTATATTAATTTTTGCAATTTTAAATGTTTAATTCGTACTACCGTAGAGTATTTTTGTATATTGAAGTAATATTTTTTATATCTAAAATTTAATTATAGTAACTCTTGTTAACAAATACGTTGTTTATTACTTTCTTTGACGCACTTTTATATTTGTATATACAGAAGCCAAAAACCTTATTTTTCTAGTTGACTCTTATTTTTTATTAATTTGCATGTTCCTGTTATATTTGATTGTACAAATAAATCTTATCAATCCTTTAATCTGCAGTTTCATTTAAACAAGTCAGCTGTGGCGTTTCGTAAGTATGTATGCACAGTGTTTTCCTGCCAGGTCTCAACGTCAACGTTTTTTATTGCGTGCCATTAAGAGGCAAAATAAGTACACACAGATTTTTATAAAAAAGAGAAGATATAGCAATGTTTGAACTCTCAGTAGGCTTGAAAAGTATAACAAATATCAACGTATGCCATTTGGTTAGCAATTATTCCTGAAAATTGCTAGATGGCGCTGAAAAAACATTTCTAATAGTGAAGTTAATCGATAAAAGTAGAAGAATGTATTTTATATCACATTTGCAAATGTGATTGGTGTAAATTCAATAATTTACGCTATACAGGGTGTTAGGTGAAGAAACACGATCTATACAAATACAATTTATTAATGTTATTAAAAATACAACAGTTATTAAAAATTTCCATCAACATATTACAAAAACTTACCTCTTAAGAAATTAAATTAACATCCTTACAAAATTTTTCAACATTAACGTATAACTGTAACGGCATATGGCGGGACGGACGACCCTTTCAGTCGATCTTGCTACAAATGTATCTAAATTAACCTAGAATTCTCGAAAACGTATCAACTTTAAAAGTTTATTAATAATCTATTAATTTTTTCTCCTCCATTCTCCAAGATTATCGATTCGCCCGCCATGCCAAATATTAACCCTACATTAACTATTTTGTTAAATTAATATTACTCCTAGATTTAAATAAGGATAAAATATACAAATACAAATTATTTCGTCTCGTAAAACAAGTAAAGTCAGTCAGCCTCATCAGAAATCCGACTTCCGCCAACGGTTGCGGTTACGAATAAGGCAAGTCGCATGAACAGTAAAAACATACATGAAGGGGGGCAATCGTTCAGTTAAAGTTTATGTACATCCGTTTGTGCACTAAATCAAATCCTGCTGCTACCTTTGAACTGTTACAGTCGAATAAATACTAGTAATAACTAAGTGGATATTTCACCTCCCCCAACTATAAAAAATACAAATATATAAATTAATAAGAATCAAGTTCGTAATCTATAATGTACAGAATTAACTAGACCAGTCAGTCGCTGGGGTTATAGCCTTCAAGAACGGTGGGCCGCTCACAGGCGAATCAGGGAATCTCTGCATGTATCTCTCTAAACGCAAATATTTAACGGTGACCAAATGGCCTGCATACCTAAAAGGGAAGGAAAATATATTCTTATTAATGGCGAAATTTTACAAAAGCTAACACACAGTCAGAATTAGAAGAGACATTTATTTCTAACACTTACTTTTTCAGTGTTTATAAATACAAGGTGAATATTAAGTAGAGATTTTTCTTTTATCACAATATAGACTTCAAAAAATATGCAAATTCTTACGTGACATTTTTCCTAAATATCAAAAACAATGGAAATACATACTTAAGTTTTTTTAAAAAAAAAATCTATTATTAGTTTGGGTTGAACTACAAAAGATGTTCAAAATTGTTGCCATTGGTCTCATACGTGTCCATAGATACACCCGTCCTGCCACTGCACATCGTAAGCTTTGGTGTGTCCCATTTTTTCAAGTTAACACTAGAAATGTAAGAAGGCTGTGGAATTTTCGGCAAGCCAATTTTTTTACTATTAATACCCTGAAAAGAGGTTATATTCTACTAACCATTTTATTGATGTGACAAAATTCTGGCCTACTATGATTTTTTAAAGGTGTCATTTTTCCAGAAAGTGGTATTAGGAACTTTTTTTATCAAAATGATAATATGACCAGGCTATTCAGCACCCATGAAAATACACATATAAAAATTACACAACTAAAAATTACAATAAGCAAGTCAAAGATTGCCATGAAAAAGAAAACAAACACCAATCGGACAAAGAACACACACTAAAAAATTATCACGTACAAAAAATGTAATGAATTATGAATACTAAATTGTTAAAGAAAAATTACAAAAGGTTAATATAAATTACCTTAGTCTTGGTAAACAGGTTTTTCCAATCGTCTTAAATTTAAAATTACTTTACACAGCTAACATTGTTTTTACTGTAGCCTTATAATTTTAAATTTAAGAAGACGATTGGAAAAACGTGTTCGACTGGAAGGAGGTATGATGGAGAAAACTAATATTTAATTTAGATTGTTTCGTAATTTTTTTTTTAAACAGTGTTCATAATTCATTAAATTTTTTGTACTTTCATTTTTACTGTGGGCGCAATTAAAACTGTTAAACTTGTAGTATGTGTTTTTTCTTTGGCTGATTAGTATTTGTTTTCACTTTCATGGCAATCTATGACCCTTATTATAATTTACTTGTCAGATTTTTCGAAGTTTGGCACCCCATAAAAAAACATACAATAGATATTTTTCGATCAAATTTGGTACACGTGTATTTTGATGGGTGCTGAATAGCCTGCTAATATTATCTTTTTGATAAAAAAAAAATCCTAATACCACGTTCTGGAAAAACGTTCCTTTTAAAAAATCGTAGTAGGCCAGGATTTTCTCACATCAATAAAATAGTAAAATGGTTAGTAGAATATAACCCCCCTTAAGGATACTAACTGCAAAAAATTGTCTTGCGGAAATTTCACAGCCTCCTCACATTTCTAGAGGTGTTAACCTGAAAAACGGGACACACTGTATAAACAAGGCTATTAGTCAAAATTCATTTTTTTTTTTGTAGTTTCTCGGTGTTTTAAAATAAAACTATTATTTAAATTGTTAAACAAATGATGCATCACTGTCAAGTGTGAAGAAAATGATTATTTGCGTTGAACAGTCAAAACTTTCACATTCTCACTCTCGCTCTCCTGTTATAAGAAAAAAATATAAAATCACTTACCACCATCCATGGAGGTTCCTGTAAGCCACAGCCGCGTCTTTGGGGTCGGCACACTTGATATAAACGCAGTTAGAATTGGTATCGACGGCGCAGTGCAGAATACGGCAGTGATGTGCGCACTTGCTCAGAACGGCTTCCCTTATTATGTGCGTGTTGCGGTCTCCGTCCTCCACCATCCCACGGATCTTAAGGCAGGGGGTCGGTGAACAAGGTAGGCTATTCACGGAGCCCACTTGGGTCTCGAAGGCCTGGCCTTGCCAGCTCTTGTTCCTAGGAGACCTAAAAGAGACGTTCGAGGGGTCTTAACTTTTCTTACGCCTTAATGATACTTATAAAATTAATAATAACGCATTAAACGGGGCTTAAATAAAACTAGCCGTTAAAATAAACAAATTTTATTTAGAAACGTATAATGTAAATATATAATAAATATAATGAATATGGAAAATACATAAAAAGCTGTTTATATATAATGTTAATCACAAAGTTACTAGCACACATTAATTTATTCGATTTATGAATAATTATATCTAGTCATCTTTTTATTTTTTGGTATACATTCATAAATCAAACATAGTCATTAGAAAAATATAAATGTATGTAATATAAAATATAAGAATATAGGGTGTAAATTCAACTACACGTTCAATATGTCTACAAATATTAATATTCAACTTTGATTTTAGATCATTTATCATGGTGTACAGGTTTTTTTAACCATACAGGATGTTTTGTATCAAGATGCCAGCATACACATATACTTTTGTAATTATAATATAATTATATTGTCCCCCTTTCTGCATGGCAGGTTTTAGCAGACGAAGTTTGGCCAGATATTCGTTGGTAATGCATAGTTGTTTATGCTGGTACACTTCTAGCTGTGTCAGTGTTATAACAGCTATAGAGATATTAAAAAATCCCAGAAATTTAAACATAAATAATACTCTAACACAAAAATGAAATTCTGAAATCCGTTGATATATATAAATATAACTAAACGTTTGAGAATTATTATAGACAGATCATTTGAAAGTAAAAAACACTCCTAATTGAGAATGAAACAAGTTAGCAAATATAAGTTGAATTGTACTTAATGTTTTGGTATCTATGCGTCTTTTAATAACAAAATAAAAGCAAAAATATCAATCAATGCATCAAATTTTCTGCTTCTCGTTTAAAATGCTCGGTAATAAATGTTCAAAATAGAACTGCTCAAGTCTCGGAAACATTTTATCCCAGCATTCTTGATCTTTAGTGATCTTTTCGTACAGCAGACCCAAAGGCGTCCAAACGATAAAATAACAATACTCTCTCCCCGTGACAAAAAGCTGCCCTTGCACTTGATAGTAATATTTATCGGTTTTCTTCAAAATCAAGCGACCGTTTTCCAAAACGGCGAACTGTATCTGTTTCTGTTTTATAGCCTCTTCCGGAGTCAGATCTTTTGCCTTATAAGGGCATTTTACTTCGACGAGGGCATCGTCTCCTAACAGTCCGTCGGGTGAGGCTGCCAAGAAAGGGTAATCTTGATGAATGACAAGTCCACAGCTAACCACTCTTTGCCCCATAATTTTCTCAAAGTCTTTAATGGCGTTCATCTCGTTTTCGTTCCCGTATCTCGTAAAGGCGTTACCAGTAAAATTTGAATAAAGCAATTCCTTAACGACATTTTTCCGATCGGTTGTGTCTAGGAGCTTGAAAATTCGCCCAAAGTTAGAAGCCGTTAGTCTCATCCTTCTCTCTTCATACCACAACGGATCGTTTTTCTGATTCACGGTTAATTTCGAGATATTTTCAATTTCCTCCGGAGTTTTTTCCAGTTCCTTAAGAAAATTTAGTTTCTTCGTTTCATAATCGAAATCTACCGTTTTATTCTTTTTAGGAGTCGAAGTTTGCAACATCTTCTCCTCGAAAGATTTCTGCATACTTTTCTCGCTATCCGTTAGCGATTCGTTATAAATTTCATAAATTTCGTCGAGGTAATGACTATAAGCTTCCCCGGAAACTGCCGGGATGTGTACAGCGCTGCAAATTTCGTTTAAATGATACAAACTTAACCCCAAACTGACTATTCCTGCAACTAGAGCCATATTCACGTTCATTAAATCAGAAGTGGGATCTTCACTGCACACGGGATGTTCCTTGCCGCAACGTTTGCAGCGTAACAACAAAATTGATAGGAATCCTTCGCGTACTTCGTTTTTAATCTCGACGTCTTTGCTAGAGCAGAAGTACAACCTTTTGTGGGGGAATTTTAACACTTCCGTTATCAGATACTGAGCGTCGACGATCCTTCTTCCTTGTCGGTAAATATAATCGGATCTGTCCCTGCAAAATAGATAAAATTAAAAATGACCAACCTTAACACGATAACGTTTATTAAGTGTATTATTCGCGTAGAGATTCAGAAATATAGTTAAGTTGGTGATTTTTAAGATTATCTATTGATTTGGTGTGCTATATACAGGGTGCAGTTGCGGACTTGTTAAATTTTGATCAACCACGTACTGAATTACACATACAAGACGAAGTGATTTTTTTTTGTCAAACTTTAGGAATAGGTGTCACAAAATAATAATAGTTTGTTAAAATGGATCCAATAAAACAGTCTATTCCCATTAAAAAAATATGTATACACAGGGTGATTCACAAATGGCAAAAAAATTAAAACTTATGTTTGGTGAATTTTAAAGGAGGATTTTTCACATACCTTGTATCTCTGCCACTAGAGCATCTAAAATTTAGGAAAAGAAAAATGTTTATATAAATCCATGTGCCCAATTTCAAATTACTTCACTCATTTTAAAAAATATTTGAAATAATTAAATATATTTTTCATGTAGCATCTTAGATAAAAACTATATATGAAAGAAAATGCACCAAACAATACGAGGTTCCATTTTTGATCACCCTGTATATAAATATCGACTGAAAAATGTCCCAGTTTAATATAGAGTATTTTTTAAATAAATATCTTTCAAGGAGTAAAGGAGTGTGAATATAACAATATTAATTAAAGAATCTATTACAAGATAAAAAAAATTGTCAACTACAAGAAATAAATAAATAAATAATGTTTTTTACCAGCCAAAATATTTACACTTTTTTATTAGTTGTCAGTAAGGAAATGTTAGAAATAAACTACTTACTACTTACATAAATCGATATTAGGTAATTCTATAATAAATATAAATTATTTTCATAAGCTAATAAGAATGCTTTCACTAGGTGGCAAAAATTATCTTACTTGCGTGGCCATTACATTTTTCAAATCAGGTATATACACGGTGATTTTACTTAAAATTTATTTTACAAAGTTACAAGAAAGAATAAACTCAAAAATATATCTATGATCTTTTTTCTTAGAAATTCTTACAGGCTGTTGAAAAATACAAGATTTTTGCAAACATCTCTGAGGACGTTTGACATAAATTAATAAAATAGTTATAGAAACTCGAAAAGAACTCTTTACTTGAGCTTTCAAAAAGACAAGCAAATTAACCTGGTACACTATAAATTTTCTGACGACAAAACCATATGGCGTTCGAGCGTTGAAGTAAAACAGAGTTGTCATGTTGGGGGCTGTATACATATAGTAGAATCTCGATTACCCTTCAATCGATTAATAGTCACTTTCTATTAACTGTCACCATTTTAGTTATGGTCATTATGGTCACCAAATGTTTGCCACCGCTTCTTAGATTCAGCTAAACCGAAACACTTGTCAATATGTGAAAAAATATATAATAAGTTATACCCATTGTGTTAATCAACAGTCAGCACAAAGAAGTGTTTAATGAAAAACGGTTTTGGTTCCCGTTTTGAAAGATTTAACTGTATAAAAATTGTTACTTTAATTAGAAATTATGTACATACATGCATATATATATATATATATATATATATATATATATATATATATATATATATATATATATATATATATATATATATATATATATATAGAGAGAGAGAGAGAGAGAGAGAAAATATTTAACCGATCATGGGGAGATTCTATTACATACATTTCAAATGCATGGGGTATTGGTGGGAAGATGACGCACGGCAGGGCGGGCTAGTCAGTACTCCCAGTACTCCCCTACTCTCCTACGCAACGTCGTGTACGAATGCGAATACTGGTTTAGTCCCCCAAAATAGGAGAGGACAGGCAAGCTTGGACGGCGATGCAGTGGAAGAGATTATTGTTAGCATTTCATATGATCGGTTATGTTAGTTCGTAGGCTTCCGCGGGTGTTATATGTGGTTGTAAAATTTCTCCGGGTTCCTTTCCACTGTGTGTTTTTTCACTGAGACTGTGAGAAAACGTACATTGGACAAACTAACAGAAGAATTCAAACCCGGAAAGAAGAACATCGGAATGCTGTCCAGAAAAATGAAAAAACTTCGTCATTAGCTCAACATGTAAAAGACACCGGCCACGAGATTGATTTCGATAATACCAAGGTACTAGCAAGAATGGAGCATAAGGCAAAAGAATAATTAGAGAAATTGAAAAACATCCTCAAAATCTCAATACACGTGACGATACCCAAAGATTACCAACAGCTTGGAAACCTGTCCTGGAAACCAAGAAGATCAATAAACCAGTGATATGCAACGCTGAGAGTAGGCCAAGCAGAACACAAGAACCCACAGCACCGTTAAACGCAAGACCCGTGACGCGCAGTCATGCGAAGAAAACCACACACCGGAGCGAAAGCACAGTATATAACCCACCAAGTGGACAAACATCTTCCAGTAAGCCGAACGTAGTAACGCGAAGCAGAAGTAAGAAGACCTGAAGATAGTAAATGAGATTTTACCGAAACGTTGTCAAACAAATGGTTCCTTTGAAGACCATGCAGATTCATCGCGGAAAGGAACCCGGAGAAATTTTACAACCATATATATATGTATATATATATCTGTAGGTGTATAGATATGTACAAACTTGTTTATTGTTTCATATGCCCAGAGTTTATTATTTTTTAAAATGTTATATGTTGGAGAAATATGTTATAATATAAAGCTTGTATTAGAAGAAGAAAATATAATTTAGTTTTATTTCTATTATCTGTCTTTTTCACATTTCTGTCACTGTAATAATATTGTTTAACACTTCAGGGTGTTTATCCAAATCTACCACCGTCAATCCGATTTATGCCTTGAATGTGATAGGAGCTGTTTTAAAATTAGTTTACTCCCTGTCGTAGAGTACACATTAAAATGCAGTAAAAACAAGGTTACTGATCTAAGAATACGGTAGGTCAAGATTCACCTTTTAGGAGCATCAGTTTATCACTGAATATGTTTCGGATTGTTTTTTGTACATAACACAGAGGTTTTTGTGTTACTTGCAGTCGGTATTTAAATACGAACAACTTTTCAGCCTCTCTTAATAATTTACTTAGTATTGGTAATTATTTATGTAATGAAATGCAATGTTATCACTCTATAACTAATTATCTTCAGTTTTCGATAATGCAGCTGTTCCTAAAGTTTGATGAAAAAAAATCGAATCACCATATATATGTGCGGATAACAAATGAGAGACTTACCCGCTCATGCTAAGATTCGCGCTGCCGATCCACCTCCAAACCTCGAAAGGTTCACCCTGGACCTCCTGGATTTCGGTGCGGACTCTGGACTCGTTTTCGTTGATATATTTCACCGCCTTCGACCAGGTCCTTTGTTTTCCTAAAGCAAGAACCATTATTATTAGACGTCGTTCTGTAATTTAAGAAAAGATCAATCGTACTCACCCTTTCTATCTTTCACCGGCAGAATCATGTCCCTTACGTGATTGATAACGACGTAGTTCTCGCCTTCCTCTTCGGAGGCGTTTGTCTGCAAAATGTCGATGATTTTCTCCACCATAAAACCGATCTCGTCTTTCTGTTTCTGTTCGTAGTACCTGTAGTACTTAAAGCCGAAATTGAAGAGGTAGAGTGCACAAAACGTAATTCCGACAAACAACAAACTATTAAATACTATGGAGAAGGTATTATAAAACATGCACCTCCACGGCAAGTCAGGGTGAAACATCACTAAGCTCGTTACTTTTTTGTCATAGTTGAAAATCACATTTTCCTAAAAATAAAAGATTCACATAGTCAAGATTTAAGAAACGTTAAAAGGACTTGCCATTGTTTCTGCTCTATCAGTTTCGCTAACTAATCCGTTATTGTCTTCCGTTTGTGTAACACTTATTTTCCAATCGGGATTGTTAAAGCTTAAAATTTCCAAATTTCTCAAGTCATTTCTTATCTGCTTTTCATCCTATAATTGATATAAAACACAAATTACTCCCAATAAAATATTCTACATACATCTTATTTCTTATTTGATAGTATTCAATGAATAAAGATTCAAAGCGTGCATCAATCAGTAAAAACAAAAAAACAAAAACTTCCGCACTACATGGCCCACTTTCCCCTCATCATTTAGTGTGTTCTAACCTCTATTAACTGTCAACTGTCATATTACCACCAATTTGACAAATAAATTGATCAAGTTGATCTTCAATTTACTTCATAAAATGTAAAACTGAAATTGGATTGATCAATGTATTGAAGTCAATAAATTGTTGTCCAATTTCTATTTTACTCTTTATAAATTGAAGATCAATTTGTTCTATTTATTTGTTGACAATATGATATGCAATTATAACACATAACAGTAACTGAACTACAATTTATTGACATCAATAAACTGGTGAAGAAATTTAGTCCAATTTCTATTTGACACTTCATAAGCTGAAGATAGGTACACATGTACAATTTATTTGTCAACAAATTAGTGTGCCAAAATGGCTGTAAAATAAAAACTGGACTACAATTTGTTGACAATAAATTGATCAAGAAATTTAGTCCAATTTGTTTTACACTTTATCAATAAATTGGTGTATAAAATGACTATAAATAAGAAATTGGAGAATTTATTGACATCAACCAACTGATGCGTGTAAAATGACTGTAAAACTGAACTATATTTATTGACACAATTAAATTGATTAATACATTTAGTCCAATTTCCATTCTATACTTGATAAAAGGTCCACTTGTTCAATTTGTCGATAAATTGGTGTGTAAATTGACTGTAAATAAAAATTTATTTACATCAATAAATTGATCAATAAATTGTAGTCCAATTTTTGTTTCACACTTCGTAAATTAAAGGTTCTCCTGTTTAATATATTTGTCAACAAATGGCTGTGTGCAAAACAGTTGTAAATCAGATTGGACCACAATTTGTTGACGACAATAAATTGATCCAGAAATTTAGTATAATTCCTGTGTGTAAAATAGATATATATATATATTTAAAACAGGTATAGCACCTACAAATTTTTGTTATTTTTTACATTTTTGTAGATAGTTTTTTTTATATATTACTCTATAGGCAATAAAACTTGGTCTTGTTTGACGGCAAAGTTTAGGAATTTTTAATTGATTAAGCTGCATTTTACAGATACTTAAAAAAGTAATTATGAATTTTCATAACTTAATGTCACATAATCATAGCTACATAACAAATTTAATTCTTAGCCTAAGACATCGCCAATGACAGTCTCAATCAGGAACTTACCTTTATTCCAAAATTCGTCTTGCAAAAAGTCACGATTTCCGGCTCGGTCATATGCGGTTTCAGCTTCATGTCAAAACATTTGTTTGCCACCGCTCTCTTCTGCAATTCCGGCTTTATGACGTTCAACAAGTGAATGGCGTTTACGACATCTTCCTCAAATATGCAGTTTACACCTTTTTTCGACGTTATACCTGAAGTGTCGCAACGCGGAATATTTATACCTGAAAAAAATAAATGTAGGCGTAAAAAAAGGTGTAAAAAAGAATAAAAATACTAACAAAAAAAATGAAATTTAGCTGAGAAAATCATAAAATATTAATTTCACACAGTTTTATAAAAGAAACTGAGTTATTTTATGTACTTGTATTTTATCCGGTAGCAATTTGAAAGTACGTAAATTATTTTCTAATAGATATTTGTGATATAAGGTAATATTAATGTAGTAATGTGTGTGTAAATAACTTTTTACTACTGCTTACAGTATTTCAGTCTATGTGCCCTAGTGTCTAAAATATTTCCCAATGCAGTTGCCAATAGTTGAACAATTTCCAGGTATTTGACGTTTAGTAGCAAATTATACATATACATATTTTCCTTACATGTCTTATAGTAATAATTAGATTTTTCAGTCAGTAGGTATTCCTTAAAAGTCTTTCGATATTAATATGTGTAATGTTTTTCACTACAATCATTTTGTTACTTTTTGATAATCATGTACAATCTATTGCAATAATAATGGCACTACATCAAATCAGTTTTTGAACTGCTGAAAGTAGATTTCATTAGGGGTACGTCAACAGTACAAAATAAATTGCCAGTTATATTAGACTGCCATTATTATTGCAATACATTTTATATATACAAGGTAAATCTAAATCT
Organism: Monochamus alternatus; assembly: GCA_037114965.1. NCBI lineage: Eukaryota > Metazoa > Arthropoda > Insecta > Coleoptera > Cerambycidae > Monochamus > Monochamus alternatus. The sequence continues at coordinate 10,568,999 of CM073434.1, read as the reverse complement.
ATGTGCACAAATTTAACAGCATTTTCTAGACTTCAAAATAACACAAAGAGCCTATATAAACATGTATCCCAAAATGTATCGTTTTCGACGTACAGGGTGTAAAAGGTTAGTTCTTGATCACGGTTTTTAATTAGTATTTCCTAAATGGGTAGAGATAAATTAATGGTATTTGACACAATTCAATAACTTTTTATGCTCTTTTTAAAATCTAACAAGAAATCAATACAGTTTGTTCAGGGAGGTAGTGCTTCAAAACTTTTTACATAAAAAAGGTACTATTGTTGAAATTCGATGTCGGCAACATATTTCGAGAAAAATGGATTTTCATATCTAAATCTATGCAACTTCACACATCGTTGGTTTTTAAACAAAAAAGAAACAATTTGGACATCAATCAATACTTCTATGTATGAGTCCCTAGCTATAATTTCTCAAGTTTATATGTATACGTTAATCACTCTGTATATTTTGTTTTGTGTTAAGAGAACTTTATGATACTAGACTTTTTATGTAACATTTCCTACCAATTCCTTGGTTATAATTCATTCATTTTTTTTTAAACTTAACTAAAAGCTACAAAAATTATACAATTATCGAATTCCACGTACAATGCATTTTTATATCGACATTGGTACACTTCTATCAAGAAACGGATGAATTATGGAAAAAAAAATTATTTCTCAAAACTTTTTTGCATAAATAAATAATATGCCATCTAAAAGAAAATCTTAGTTGTGGAAAAATGAATGTCATTGTAAAATAAAATTAGTTCTTTATATATATAAAACAACTGAATATAAAAAATAAAATTTCCACAAATAAAAGTTACACGATGTCAACAAAAATAGTTCAAAAATTAAAAATGTATTGTATGTATTGTAAACAGATTAATATTGAGGTATGGTACCTTTTTCTCAAAAATGAAGTGCGAGACATTTGAACTACTTTTTGCGCAACCGCAAGATTCTTAAAATTTGACACCCCTGTACCAAATACGTAAAGAAATATTGTAAACCATTAATAAGTGTTCCCTGCCTCGAATTTAATAACCAATAAATATTTTGGCTGCAGGTAAAGACAACAAAACAGGAGGAAGGTGCAACAAAAAAAGAAAACAATCGGCGAAAGCAAAATATTTATTGTTTATTAAAAACAGTACAAGATAAAATGGGAATATAAATATAAAAAAAAAACACCACAAGAGTTCACAAAACCATTTAAAAACTAAAAAAAGCAGATCAAATATCTTAAGGACTATCCGGCTAATCTCTTAAATGAATATTCAACACTAGATATATAATTAAATACAAGAACCCGGAATTTGCAATAATAAATAACAATTGTGCGGGTATTGCAAGAAGTTGATTAAAAATACCGTGTAAATGAAAAGTGTACTTTTTACTTAGAACTTTGATTGAAAGATAATTACTGACTTGAATAGGGGTTGGTCTTACCAGCTGGTATGACGGATGTATCCGATCTCATTCCCAGATACATGATCGCCAAAAATATAAAGAACAGCGCTGCACCAGCTAATACGGCGAATGACACAAAATTATTCTTCAGGATGCTGTTCTGGTTCGATTTGTAATCGTACGTAGCATCTCTTCCCCTCGCCGCCCTGTAACTAAAAACAAATATTAAGTCACGGTCTATTTTCTTGTTTTACATTTGTAAACTTATGACGAGCAAAGCAAAATCACTTAAACACACAAGTTTTTTGTTGGCAATGCCATGTCTATTACAGTTCGTCGTCTTCACGTCGGCTCCTTTGATGTCGAGGTCCCAGATTTTATTTTTTTTTAGACGACTGCGCATTTAGCCGCGCACATTTGCACGCTCAAAGAGCACTGAGATTTGTCAAGAAATAGATTTTTTCCCACTTCGTCATGTACAAATGAATTTCATTGGTGTTGATTACGCATTTAGCCGCAACCTCTGGAACCTTCACTTGACGAACTGTATAAAACGTGGCAATGCCAACAGCAACCAATAGTAGTACAATTTGCAAAATGCACGAATGGCGCTGTAAAATTCAAGATGTTGGATGCCGGGATGATCAACAATTGCCGGTAAAGATTATAAAGCTTTTAATTGGCAAAGAGGTTGTGTTTTATGGTGTAATTCTTTATATTTTTTAGGTGAAAGTGTATTTTAAGAGTTATCAATGTTTAATGTAAGACAAATTCCTAGATTGCATATATATCGTGAATTCCTAGTATGTTCGTAACCTCAACTTTTCAAATTCCAATATAATGGTTGGGTTCAAGATATCTATAATAGATATCTTGGACTACTTGGGGGATCGTGTGTGATCCTTAAAAGGTGAGGCGAGGCACTTAATTTTGTCTGGGGTAGAACATAAGAAGACCCAAATTGTCAAAAATCTGTGTTTACAGACGTTTATTAGTTCAGCCACTCCATGAAATATCTATTTTATTAAATGAACCAAATTGGCAGTATAATGTGTAATATAGATTTAAAAACATCTTTGAATAATTCACAATTGTTATAACCACCTGGCACTTTCATGTATTTTATTATCGGTTTTACGATTCTCAATTTAATTTTCCACTGCTTACAGAGCTTCAGGTCTACAGGAAATTTATGTAGAGAAATATCAGAAGTAGGTACAATAAGAGGAGCACTGGGGAACATCACGGAATTTTAAGAGATTTTGTGCAAATATTCTTGCGTATGTTTTGCATTTTTGTACACGTTTTATAACTAAATATCATACTACTACTATCTCAATAGAGTTTGCAAAATTACTAATAAATACAGAGAATTTTCACTAAACCTACACATACAAAACCGATTTGTTGGATTGTTGTTCACCCCACATCCGATTTGTTATGTATCTTATCATAAAACTTCCCGAATAACACATTTCTGTGAAAGTGTACATAAATGCTCAAGATATTTATTGAAATGTAAAGAACCTCTGAAGGTAGGTTGTCAAAATCTGGTATAGTTAAATAAGAATCCGTTAAAAATAATTTCCTAAATGAATTGCTAATGTAACTTTTCCAAAAACTGGTCCCTTTCTTCAATCCTACGTGAGACGCCTATGACTAAATTAACTCCTCACAATGTCAAAATAGTTACCCTATATTTAAGTATAAGCTGTCAAAAATGCAGAACAATCGAATAAAAAGTAAACGGGTTACAAGGGTGGTGAAATTATAAAATCGATTGCATATTTGGCAAACAATTGCTAGAAATATAATTATAAAGTATAAACATTATTTAAAAAAATTGAAAATATTCCAGTGACGATTCGTTTAAAATATCACCAACTAATTTATAACTTAAAATTACATCAAAATGAGTTAATAAGTAAATAATTACTGATTATTTTTTTTTTAAGTTTTATTGGGCGTATTCTGATGAGGTCAGCCGCTGAGAAATCCAGGCCAATCACGCATTTAGCTGTATTCAGCGGCTGACCTCGTCTGAATACGCCCATTGTTTCTTTTTTTTATTTTTGTATGGTTAGGTTGAAGTAATTGGACTTTTAGTATAGCTCTAATTTTAAAAATAAGAAATGATAGTTAAAGTGAATAAAACTGGTGACCTTGTTAGAAAAAAAAATAAATGAAAAATAGAATAAATCTATCAAAAAATAGAAATAATAAATAATAGATAAAATAAAGAGATAAAAATAAGCTAAATTTTTGATTTAGTAGACAAAAACGTAAACAGTAAAAAGACATCTAAAACAATGATAAATGTACCTGTAACTACAACAAATAAGTCATTCAATTTCAAGTAATCTTACCTGCTGAGCTGACTTCTAACATATCCAGATCCGTTTGTATCGTGCTCCTTAATAATGTCATTCTTGTAATCGTAGTCGTTTTTCTGAGCGGTCATCGCCGACAACCTTTTAGTAAAGTTACTCAAAAATGGAGTCTCTTCCTTCTCTACTACAGGCGGTGGCGAATACAGAGGCTTGTCGTACCCTAAAATGCACCATGATATAAACTTTGTTTTCCACAAAAATTAGATATACATACCTGAACTGTTCAAACTAAGTCTGGACCGGATCTGGTTCAATCTGTCCGAAGCGTATTCCGAAGCCAACGAAGGGGAATTGTACGAAGTTAACCGACTAGGAGAGGTGTTAGTAGGGAACGAAATATTCCTCGAAGAACTGTAAGATGCGTCGATCGGTTTCGGAGGCGAATATCTATTCGCGGTACTTGAAGAGTAGGAAGATGTTAATGATGACTTAAGCGGTGAGCTTCTCTTGTAATCGAGGTCATTGCCTTTGTTGTAACTGTTAGTTAAGATGTCCGATTCAGAATCGGATCCCGTATCAAACTCGTCCTGAGCGGACTGTAAGATCTTCTGTGTTCTGGTCGTAGTCGAGGATGTCGTTGTCTTTATCTCTCTTCTAGGTGGGCTGTGAGAAGCCTAAAAAACAGACGTATAATAATTATACACGTAAATTAGCACAGAACCGTACCTCCACTTCGGTGTCGTTAAGACGAGTACTCTTCCTTCTAGTTGTAACCGAAGGAGGTTGCATTATTGGAGCCGCCATGGTAGCTCTTCTGTTGTCCTTCTTTTTAGCAATTTTGACCTCAGAATCACTGTCTTCTTCGCTAGAGTACCTCCCAAGTGACCTACAAACAAACAATACATATTAATATATAAGATTTAATTAACCTATTAGTCATACCTTCTGCCATCGGATCCTATCTTATTTTTGTTTTCCAAAAGCATTTTCAGCTTTTTAGCCATTACTTTCCTAGTAGTTCCAGTGATAGGCATCACTGGGAACCCAAACTCCAACAGTTTTGTACGCAATTCTGCATCACTAAGCTTGTCTACGTCCACCATCTAAAACAAGTGTCTTTTGTATTAGACTAAGCTAAATTTAATTTTGGAGTTTTACCTTTGTAGGGGTTTGTTAAACCTTCTCTTTAAATAAATAAAAAAAACAGGAACTATTGTTATTTATTCACATTTGGGGTGAGTATATTCTAAAGGCGGTAAACAACGACCTTGGACTAAAAATAATTCCTATTTTAATTCGAATTATGTTATGTGCTATATAGAATATGTTACTTACCCTATGAAATTAACAACCGGCTTTAAAGTTAAGGATTTATTTGTTCAATTAATATTATAGTTCAAGCCAAGCCACAGTTCCCTCACGCACCGTATTCCTTAAATAGAAATGACGTTATTTTTATATTTTGATCAAAATGGCGCTACCTTTGAAATGAAAACGACATGGATACACTTTTTTAATGTATTTAAAAAAGATAGTAAACAAATTTATCGGAATTCAATAATAAGTTAACTTATTATTTGATATTGGGGACGAAAACTTAACTTAAAATAAATAAGAAATCAAATTAGTTTTAAATTTAATGCCTACCGGTTCTAGCACAGTTTATACCTATGGTTTATACAGTTCGTCGAGTGAAAGTTCCAGAGGTTGCGGCTAAATGCGCAATGAACACCAATGAAATTCATTTGTACACGACGAAGTGGGAGAAAATCTATTTGTTGACAAATCACCGTGCCCCTTGAGCGCGCGAATGTGCGCGGCTAAATGCGCAATCGTCTAAAAAAAACTAAATCTGGGACATCGACATCAAAGGAGCCGACATGAATACGACGGACTGTATAGACTGTGGTTCTAGTTATATGTTTGCGTTTACCGCTAGTGCCGGTCCAGATAGTAATATTGAATTAAGTGACGCAACATTACGATATTTTTTGATCACAAACCAGGTTTGTGGCGGGCACAGTATACTATTAGTATACTGTATCTAACAATCGACTGCTAAATCGCAGCACCCCTGCTTTATTCAGGCGAATCGCGAACAGGTGGATCGTATAAAATAACCTTTGGCCACCATACCTTTGCTTATGGAGCACAGACAATTTAATTAAAATCTCTATGGTTGAACAGTTTGTTGTAAACAGCGACAAAAATCCAAAATAGTTGCTCGTGACGTCACGCATAAATATAATGAAAGTTGTCAAAACTAATCTCCATCTGCTCAAAACATTCCAAATTACTTTCTATTTCTACTGTCGACTGATCCTCCTTACTCCCATTCCAGCCAAATAGCATTTTGGTTGTTGGTGAACCATCCTAGATAAAATGTGGACAATGTCACAGACACAGATTACGAAATAGTTGTTTCTGTACCTGTGATCTGTGAATAGTCACCGACTGTGGAAATGACAGATGATAACAGCACGTTTGAGTTTTTAGCCCTGTTCGTTGTATCTGTTTGACGTACTCCAAGGCAATCGGAGTATTTTATTAGCGTTTGTTAAGACCGAGTACAAAATCTATGTTGTTCGTTATGCAGATTTCACTCCGATCAATAAGATCATTGCTCTGGATACTCTGTCATTTGTGCTGGAGCAAAAGGAGTAGAGCAGCTAGAGCAGTCAGCTGATTTTATTATTTGTTGATATATCTGACGTAATTGTCGGTAAACATCTTTTCTTTCCTGTTTGTTCAATAATTTTGTTAGATATTTACTTGTTATTTTATGTATTTGTATATTGGTAGTGGCACCATCACCGAATTTGAAGTGGCAATTTCTGCTTGTGATCAGCAAAATTACTGAAATTTATGAAAATGTTTACGACTTGAAGGATTTTTCTCCTTCCACTACTAATTACGCCAATAAAACTAATAAGTTTTCTTTTTTCATGGTGGATAACAAATTTGCTTTTTGTATACCTAAATAGAAGAAAAAAATGCTAAAACACACATATACTCCTTACAACAAACAACAAATCAAATAAGTTGGTTATGTTTAGTTCATCTTAACGAACACAGGCAAATTACTTCAACACCTGACTGCTCTAATGTATGATCTACGTCACTGCTCCGTACTCTCCTTGATCTAAGATCCTTTGGAGTCACTAGGAGTATCATCTAACGAACAGGGCTTTTGAGTCACTCTATATAATATACAGTGCGTGCATCAATTGTGATGACTGTTATTATTATTATTTATATAGACAAAATATTTAATGTAGGACATTTTAAAATAAAAATAATAGTAAACTATATAGCATTTTTTTTACAGAATTTTATTACCTAATTATTATCGGAACGCAGTTTATCAAGGTTTATCTTATTGTAGATATCTATATACAAAGGATTTATTGTGTATAATAAATATTAAACATATTTGTAAAGTATATAAAGTATTAACTATTATAGTTATCTAAGTGATCTGTACATATATTCATTAAAAAATATACATACAGAATTATCTTGTATGTATAAAGTAGAGCATGTGAAGTATTAACATATTTTTCTTATCATTAGAAAATAGAATAACCCAAATAAAGTAAAGTATATTTTTAGAAAAGAATTTTGGTAGTAGTAAAAAAATCAGTCACAGCTATATACACTAACCTACTGTTACTAATTTATCACAATATATATCTTCACTGTATTTAATTATAAGCATAATAACAACAATGTCGGATATCAAAGAATTTCAAAGTGTTGAAGATATTTTAACGCAACTGCCCAAAGAGGATTTTGAAAAGGTCCGCAATATACTGTACGGAAAAGAAACATAGTAAGTCTTTATCTAAAACATAAAATATATTCATATTTACTTATTTATCCATTATGTTTAAAAGCAAGACCTGTATTGGTTGCATTTAATATTTTAGCGAAATAAGTATATCTGAAGACGTAAGAAAGCTGGCATCTCTATACGATATAGAAGTGGTAACGAGTGGATTCAACTGTAAAGAGGAACAGCTGAGAGTTCCGAGGAAAGTTAGAGTAGGCTTATTTCAACATCAACACCCTGTTCCTACGTCTACTTCAATTAAAGAAACCAGAGATGCGACATTTAAGTTGGCTAAGGAAGCCATCGAAGTTGCATTTAAAGGGGGTGCAAATGTCTTTTGTTTTCAGGAGGCGTGGAGTAAGTTTACAACTTTACAAAATAATGTTGCTTATTGAAGTTATTTTATGCACGTAGTGTTTTTTTGTAATGGCGTGACTCCCGTTTACCTCTAGATACCAAATCAATCAAACAATCCGTATAAAAAAAAAACATTAACAAAACACCTTGTATAGTAGCAATTTATTTCATAGTCTATACATAAAATCATTATTTGCTCTTTAGATAAGAGATGTTGAAAATAATACAATGAATTCAAAAGGAATCTTGAAAAAAATAAGCGGCTATTATAGTTTATTAAGATTTTTTAAGTTTCCTAAAATAAATTGAATGAATTTCACTGTATGAAATTTTTACTACATATAGCGTATTAGTAGTAAAGCAACATGAGTCATTTTTTTATTGGTTAAATGATTTTCTACAGGATGTTAGAAGTGTGACTGCCAAAAGTCAACCATGGGTCCTAAACCAAAGAAAAAAATTACCAAAATATCAGATTTGATGTGCAAAAGTTCAAGAATCATTCCGTAATTTTCTGCATAGAATATCATAAAATGCAATATTTACTATCCTGTTATTTACTTTTAGTTAGAATAATGTATTTCTTAATCAATAAAATGCAATAAAGTTGATGTTGCGCAATATGACGAGACTGAATCACACTTGTGTACTCTTTCCTAAAAGTTATTATAGTAAACTTTACATTTTATGATACTCTATTCAGCAAATTACAAAGCGATTCCTAAAATAACTCAAATTTTGCATTTTGATAATTTTTTTTTCGAAAACAAGTTTCGAAAGGCCCGTTTTTTTTTTTTTTTTTTTTTTTGTTTATTTTGATGTATACTATCACTTGTTAAAATTATGGCAATCAAAGTTTTAACTGTATATAAAAAATGACTTTTTTTAAAGTGGTAATTGATTTCACTATCTTGCAGATATGCCATTTGCTTTTTGTACCAGGGAAAAAACTCCGTGGTGTGAATATGCAGAAAGTGCAAAGCATGGACCTACTACATCATATTTAGCAGAGGTAACGATCGCTTTAAAAAAGGCACTCTTTCTTTAGACACAATTTAAATTTACATGTTTGACAAAACTGTGGAAGAACATCATTCGTACTTAAATAAATAATAGGGTATTAAGATAATCCAATGATTTGCGCGATATTTGTCAAAATTTTTAAAAAGAAATGTAGGTCTACAAACACAGTTTTTGATATACAGATAGTTTTATTACTTTACTAGTTATTTCTACGTTATTTACAAGCTCTGTGGTAGATAGATTTAAAAAACTGTAAAAAGAATAACTAAAAAAAATATCTTTATTCTTTGTTAATAGATCTAATGTAGAATAAAGTAACACCCTGTATATAACTGATTTTATTTTGCCATGAAATAGCTAGCCAAGCGATATAACATGGTAATAATTTCACCAATCTTGGAAAGAGACGAAACACATTGTGAAACTATTTGGAATACCGCAGTTGTTATAGACAATCACGGTGAGTATCTAGGCAAACACAGAAAAAATCATATACCGAGGGTTGGAGACTTTAACGAGTCCACTTACTACTTTGAAGGAAACACAGGACATCCAGTATTTGAGGTAAAAGGACTAACGAAAAAAAACACTTCTTTATTTTCATAGACGATGTCTATTTACAGACGGAATTTGGAAAGATAGCAATTAATATCTGCTACGGAAGACACCACCCTCTAAATTGGCTGGCATTTGGAATCAACGGAGCTGAAATTGTATTCAATCCATCCGCAACCGTAAGTTTTCCATATATCCGAAAACCGCAACTATAAACTTCATTTTGCAGGTTGGAGACCTGAGTGAGCCTCTGTGGGGCATCGAGGCAAGAAACGCCGCTGTAGCGAATGGATATTTTACATGTGCGATTAATCGGGTGGGAACGGAAGTCTTTGATCATGAATTTACGTCCGGTAACGGCAAACCGGCACACAAAGACTTTGGTCATTTTTACGGGTCTAGTTATGTTGCGGCACCCAATGGTTCCAGATCACCGGTAAAATTAAAATATTTATTAAAATAAACGTTTTTTCATCATAGGTATATTTCTTTTAGGGTTTGTCAAGAACTGCAAATGGTTTATTGATAGCGGAACTGGATTTAAATCTGTGTCGACAAGTAAAGGATCATTGGGGGTTCCAGGTAAATTGCTTTAAGATGATTTTTAAATGATTGTTATAATTTATTTTATTCTAGATGACTCAAAGGCTTGAAATGTACGCAGATTTCTTACGTGCAGCGATTTCACCAGAATTTGTACCGCAAGTTATTAAGAAATAATAATGGTATGATTTTAAAGGTATAAGAAACAAAAACTATGGTAAAACATAATGGTAAACTTTTTACAGAAAGGAAAAATATTTTTACAACTTAAAATGTATAAATTGATAACCTTTAATAACCAATCTACTATAACAAAAATCGTAATAATAAAATAATCTCACGTTGGTTCGTTCTCGTATTTCTTTGCCGTTCCCGATCTTCCTTCCTTAGCCAGTTCCGCTTCTTTTACGGGTACATCCCGTTCCAAACCTTTCCATGACCTTTGAGCTAAAAATTCTGCTCCATGACTACCCGTTACCATAACTGTACCGTCAGATTTAACAGCTAATTGTGAAGAGTTTGGTTCCGTATTTAAAGTAGTTTCCTCAGGGTGTAAAGTCCTTATTTTATTTGTTAAAAGGCTAACGTCTGCTGTTTCTTCCTCCTCACCTTTGTATTCTTTCACTGGGTTATCACTTAGAAAGTTATTATAATCATAGGAAAATTTAATATTTTTGTCGCAATCGGAATTTAGAGCAGCTTCAACGTCGAACGGTGTTACGATAGGTCTGTAGAAATCGCGATTTTCGTATATTTCACTGAGGGAACATGTTACTACAACATATATTTCTATCTAGAATAATAACGATTATTAAAAAGTTACGGAATAATTTTTATTACTAACCTCTTGAAAATTTGCCAACTTTGCTACTGTCGGTTTTCCGACACTAATGAGATAATATTTTTTCCCTCTAGATTTAATTAAGCTTTTCAGTCTTTCGATGATCTTCAAGTAGTTCTGAACGGCAAGAGTTCCAATAACGATGCCTATTGTTTTACTATCCTTAATTTTTTCCATGAGGTAATTTCTTCGTTTTAGTATTCTACTATGAGTATCAAATTGTTTTATAGACTCCTCAAAGTAATAAAGTTGTTCGGCTACAAGTATATTATCTCTTAGCAAAATTATTAACGTACCGAACATACTTACGATGAAAAGTAAATTCTATATTCATTAACTTCCTTTCATTGTTTCCAACAAATACTATAATTGCATTTTTAATAATTAAAGGATCTTCATCTATTCGTTGCACCTTGACATTTTTACATGTTTCAAAAGCTAGCTGAATATCATCTGTAAGGTATAAAAAATACATTTTTTGCTACATATATCAAAACAATACAAATGTTTAGTAAATACCTGAAAAATGTATATAACCAGAGTCTATTAAAATAGCGATTCCATTGCTATTGCCTTCAAATTTTTCGTGAACGCTGGATTTTAATTTTTCAACATTCAAGTCATGTTTTTCATAAACATTTAAATATGGAACATTGGCAGATGTTTTTGAGAAGCAAACGGGTCCAAAATGAATAATTGCATCGGCACATATATGTGCAGCTGCTATGTAATCTATGCAACAACTGAAATAAAAAATGAACATAAAAACAATTTATATTATATCCAATATTACCTTTCATATGCAGTATCTCCCAAGACATAAACAGTTTGATTTAAAATAGACTGCAATTTGAACGCAACTTCGCTCGAATCTGGTAGCAAATAGTCTGGAAATTGTAGGCATACCTTTTGAAAATTGTTAGATTTGATCCAATCTACACATTTATTTATTTCATAAACATGATCTAAATCTTCTAGCTTCGTTTGTACTGGCTTTTTTGTTATGTCGACGTTTTTATCTAAACTTACATTTTCGTGAGCGTAAAACTGAGTTTGAGACATCTTAAAATATCACATTTGCATTAAAATAAGCGATATTTAAATAAAAAAAAACAGATATAACAAACGGATCCACATATGAATTAGGTTAGGTTATGTATGGATAATGAATGGATAAATGGAAGATTGTAGAATCTAAAAGTCGCAGAATATGCTAAAAGTGCTCTACTGATTAAAATCCATATATTAAATTGTGCATTAATAAATATTTATTATGCTAGTAATAATACAGTAACTTTATCTTTATAAGGTAATTATAGGTATTTAGTTTTGAATAAGGTGATTGATATTGGTATTAATAATACAATACGATTATATTGATACTGTTTAAATATGGATATAAAATTATTAATGTCTATTTGAACTACTTGACATTTTGCAAAAGTAGGCACTCTATATATCTTCTGTGGTAGGCATTAAAAACTTGTCAGTAGTGCTAAATTTCGTATAAATTTATTTGAAAGTTAACCTGTTCTATTATTTAAAATTAAAAAGATGGCATATAATTTAAAATCAGAAAGTGAAGTTAAAGACTACGTTAAAAATCTAGGAATAGAATATAGATTCGGATGTTACAGCGAGAAAAAACCTGAGGGTAAGTCAAATTTAATGTTGCATAACCCTATTTTTGAGGCCTCATTTTAAATGTTTTTATTTTTTTAGTGTGTCACTTATTAGCAGATTTTTTGGAATCCATAAAGAAAGACTTCGAAAAAGCTGGAAAAGTATATAAAAATAATTGTGATGAATATAAGTACGGCAAAAGTTGTTTAAAATATGGAACGTATAGTCTGTTGGGAAAAGGTACAAATAAGGCTGACTTTAAGGTAGCGTATGATTACTTTGAAAAGGGGTGTAATTTAGACGAACCAGACTCCTGTTTAAATCAAGGCCTATTACTTATTACAAAAAATGATCGTCCAGAAATAGAACAAAATGTGATAAAGGTGTGTGGAAAAACGTTTGACTATATGAATGTTAGGTTATAAATTTAATATTTTAGGGTATGAAATTATTGCAGAAAGCTTGTTCCGGAAAAAATGCAAATGCTTGTTATTACTTATCGGGAATGTATATAGTAGGGGTTAAAAAATCTGATGCAGGTTCAAGTAGTACTAATAAATCCAAAAGCGATGAATTTGAAGTAGCTAAAGACATGAAAAAAGCTTTCCAATACGCATTAGAAGGTTGTAATTTAGGAAACATGTATAGTTGCGCTAATTTGAGTCAGATGTATGCGAAAGGAGATGGTAAGCAAGATCCGTATTAATATTACGGTTGAAATCATTAATTTATGATAGGATAATATAGGTTTCATCTATTTTAGGAGTTGCAAAAGATGACAAATTGGCTGAGAAATATAAAAATGCGGCTATAGAAATGCAAAAGGACATCCAGAGCAATAAAACGTTGTCATTCCAAGAGGGATTGTCATAGTGACATCTAGTCGATACAGAAATGAGGAATATAAAAAGACATGAAAAAATAGTAAATAGATATATTTATTATAACTGCTGTTTTAATAATTACTTATGTATCATTTTTAAAAATTACGGTTTGTTGAAAAAATAAACTGATTTTTTATATATGTTTATTTAATTAAAAATACATATTAAAATATTACATTTTAATTTTCAAATATATATTTATCACACGTTTGGTCAACATATTAAATTGCCTATTTAATAATGTCCAGCAAACAGTTAGAGTAACCAATCTTTAAAATACTTTTTAGGAGTACAAAAAAATACACCTTGTATAAGTTTATTATATGAAAATTTTACTCTAAATATTTACGGAACATTATTTTCTGTAAATATATATTTTTCTTTACAATAAACTTCATCAAACAAGTTTAACATTTCCATGAAAATTCCAACGATAGATAAATTTCAATAGTTTACAAAAATTCCATGGTATTTAATCTATCGCTTCGTGTTTTCACGATGCTTGGCAATGCTTCTAGTCGCAAAGGCTTTTTAATAAAGGATTCATTACTATTCGAAGGCGACCCTAAGAAAAAATAATATATTTTATATAGCTTAAGCGATGTACGGTGGTATTATCATAAAAGGTTTAATTCGTCTACCAGTAATATACTATATTAAAAAGTTTGCGAAAAAATCTTTATTACACAAGAGGCTAGCTAATATGTGAATTTATAATATTATTTTCAGGATTAAAAAACTGGTATTTGTTTTTTTTTTATGACAAATTATTACCATTTATCCACAAATTGCTTAGGCCACTGTAACTGTGATTCATATTAACAGGTTGATTCGGTAATTCCTCTTCACGATTTATGTTTTCGGTTGATCTATTCCTTCTGGCAAAATCTGGAAAACCATATCGGCCCATTTGGCCTGTTTTAGATGTATGCCAACAGTTCTTAATGCATTGAAGATGAAAAAATATGAAAAGAACATGAAAACATGCACTTCACTTCTAGTAATTCTAATTCTGTAATAAGTTTGAAGTTTGGAAACTAGAATATTTTTTCACCTTTTTCTTTAATGTATTATAAAGGATGTTTACCTCGCCACGTATTAAAAGCTTTACTTGCGTCTAATTTGGTAGACTGATTCAGTAGCTCATTCGCCCTTCTCATAGTCGGTTGAAAATAGCTACCAATTATGTCCTCTTTTTCGCTTCTATCGAGTTTCTATCAAAAAAAGTAAAAAATAAATGTTTTGCATATACCTATACTACTAAAAATACAAACAATTTTGCAAAGTAAATAAACAGTGCGGTAAAAAAAATATTTTACCTCGTTATTGTTAAAAAACATGGGACTAATGAGTTCTGTTCTAGATACATTGGAATCGCTAGATGATATCCGACTGTAGTTTTGTCCTGTGCCAAAAAATTTAAGTAGCGTGCACAAAAAAAAATATACAGGGTAGGTGAAAATTATTAATATGGGTTTCCAGATTTTGCATATACATAATATTGTAGTGTAATATTTTTATTAAATTGGAAAAATGTTTCGGAGGCGTATTGTGGTAAAAAAGTGGAGAGAAAAATATTACTGACTGATTTAAAAAATGTGTAATTATTATTCAAGGTAATATATAAAGGAATTTATTTATTTTATGCATAATCCAAACAAATAAATAAATAAATTAGTGATGAATGATTACTCTTTAAACTTATGTTTAATATGTTTTTATTGTACTAGGTATAAGTACAAAATTTAATTGAATAGTAATTTTCTTACAATTTATTAATGAAAATTTTTCTTTACGACTCTTTATCCTCCCTGTATACTATAGAAATTTCAATTTAGGGGCATTGTTATTAAATAATTTAGGTATTCTTCAAGCATCAAGTACAAAATGAAATTAAAATAAAGAAGCCAATTACAACTAAAAACATTAATTTTTATCACCTTTATTAAAGGGTTTGTATTAAAATTGTCATCTTCACATGATTCTCCTTCATATTGCAATCTGGCTGGAGCAGTTTGAGTGTCACCAAACCGTCCTATATGGATTATCATTTTTTTAATTACGTGTTCTATTTTCACGATATTTTGATAAAATACGATATATATTAGTCTCGTTTATATAGAAAATAGTTAGTCAACTAGTCAAACTTAGATGGTGATACTCTTTTAAAATCCAAGTTACCCTTGTTTATAGTGTAAATAAGAATGACATGGATTTTAAAAGAATGTCGCCATCTATTATTTTTACATCTAAGTTTGATTGGTTGACTATAACTCTATTATATTTAAACAAGGATATTAGTGACACGTGTTATTGCGAAGTGTTTTCTTCTAAAGAATTTTGTCAAATTATCGTGAGAGGTTTTCTAAACAATATTCCAGTGGTAGTTAAACTACTTTTTATAATTTTTAAGCATATACTTTTTTATATTTGTTTAAGCATACAGAATGTTCATAATATACATAATAAGAAGTTTGAATGTGTTTTTTGGGAGCTTTAAGAAAATATTGTTTGTAACAAAAATAACTATTTTATTTTATTTATTTTTATTAATAAAATTTGCATAATTTTTTTGTTTTAAGAAAAAATGAATTAATAAAAATGATTAAACTTTTCAAATGTCCTATTAAAATTAAATGTACGATGATGAAAAAACAGCCTGTATATTCCTTCTAAATAATTATAAGAAGTTTTGTTGTTGAATTCTGTACTTACTGTAATTGTAAAAAAGTTGTTTAACTAACAAGCAAAATTTTTCACCACAAACATATTTTTTGTCACGTAACATACCTGGGGGTGGCAATTTGGTCCTTGGCACTATAATCTCTGGTAATTTATACTTTTGTGTGTCATCCAACCACACTGCTTGCTCTTTTACTAAATCCAGGTCACTGAAATATGTTATTATACAAAAAATCATATGCATACTTATTATTTCATTTTTTACCTATAATTACATTCCTTTTTCAAAGTGCCAGCAAGCTTTTCAGAAATCTGGGACAATAATTTGATGTTCTTAACTTGTTTTCTGATCGTTTCCAGATAGTCTTGCCTTTCTACTTCAAATTCGCTCTGTATATCAGTTATTTCCTTTTCCAGAGCTTTCACTTTGTGTCGATATTTTCTTAACGCTTCAGTTTTCAGATGCAGCTCTTGGCTTATGTCCTTATATTGGTTTTGGAGAATTTCTCTGTCTTCGTTCATGTCTATCTTTGCCAGCAGGTGTGCTATAACGCTAAAAAATATTTTTTAGTGAGTTTTCAACCGAATGTGACTAATATTTACCTCGCTCTTCGCTCCGCTGCCAGTTTCTTTCTTTTCCGCCTTTCGGAAAGTTCTCGATCATTGGCTTTTTCTCCGCCAATCATAGCTGCCTTCAGCACTTCGATCCTTTTCATTATTTCCTCTTCCGAGCACAATTCCCTCTTTTGCTTTTGAACGATTTCTTCGTTAAGTTTGTGTATGTTGCTTTCGTACTCCTCTTTTATCATCTGAATTTGTTTTAGAACGTTCTCTTTTTCGTTCTTTTCGTTTTCGTGGAGGTTCTTTAGTTTCATCATTTCTTCCTGGTATTCCTGCAAAAGCCTGTCCCTTCGAGCGTCGAAGTCTGCAATGTTTGAAGTTATATTTCTGTTTATTTCTTTTACAGGGCTGTGCGTTACGTCTTCTAATTTTAGACTGGTTTGTTTGTTTTCTAATAGATTTTTTAGTCTTTCAATTTCTTCTTGGTATTGTCTCAAGATGGCATCTTTCGGATCCTGAAAAAAATAAATCAGATATCATCGAATTCCTTAGAAACAGATTTAAAAGTTATTTTTCTACAAAATAAATGTCACTGTCAGTTATAGATTATTTATTCCATTTTTTATGTTATGCATAGTGTTATTACCTCATTAACTTTAGGTTTATTGTGAATATTTTTGGCTCTGTTGGCGTATCTGAGTGTAGACAACGTTTCTATGTAGTCTCTACTTGAAGGACTAACGCAAGCTATCATAAGCGTCCTCGTATTTCCTCCTAAAGAGTCCTAGAATGTGAAAACGGGGATAAATTTTGTAATATAGTATTCTTAAGGCACTTTACCTGTAAAAGTCTTGTAAGTTTTGAGTCTCTGTATGGTATATGCTTGGCTTTGCCATCTACCAAAGCTGATATGACGTTCCCAAGGGCACTTAGTGATAAATTAATTTTTGTCGCTTCTTTGAGTCTGTCTCCAGTAGCACCTGTTTTAGCCTGCCGTTCTGATCCGGCCAAATCTACTAAATTTAGTTTACCTGAAAACATAAAATTTATTTATTTTTTACTCGTTTTTACAATCAATAACAGCAAGATATAGTAATGAATATATATACCAGTGGCGGTCAGTAAAATTTCTACTATAATTTTCCACATTGTACCATCTTTTCGTGGTTCCTTTTCCATTATTAATATTATATTTAAAATTTCAGTGGACTGCATTTAAAATTTATTGTCGTTTCTGATTTGTATTAGTTAAGTTTCAGATGTGTGTACGGTAACTATGTAATGTAAAATGGCAATGCCCAGTGTGCAATACAGGAAAATGTGAGGAATATGCTAACGATATTATTAATTATTTAATAAATAAGTGTGGTTTTTCAACATTAGCAGAAAGGGATATTCCGATTTAAAAAGTTGTCGATATTCATTAATATTTCATAATAAAATTACTCATTGTATTTGCACTGCAAATTAATATTTACAAGTACAAATAAATAAAATATTACAACGGTATTGGACGATACAAAAACAAAATCATAATTTAATTAATTTCAAAGTTATATAAATAATGAATAAGAAAACAAGTTTCCCAAAAACATTAATTCTGTAGTTCATTTTTGGAACAGTCCCCTGCTTGTCTCACTAGTTTAAAAAGTCCCGAACCGCCACTGCGGTATACATTACCGTTGTATTACCTTTCCTTATACTCTCGTTATTATTTAAATTACTGATTTGTTCGATGCTTATGGTGAATATGCTGTGGGACCTGGAGCTATTTTGGTTCATTAATGTGGCACCGATCATTCTGTTTTTTGAGCCGATGTTTAAAAAGTTTTCGCATTCCGAAGCATTATGTACTGGGTGTGATGTTAAACCTGAAAATAATCGGAATAACTTTTTTTTCAAGTATGTAATGAAATATTTTTACCTGGAACTGTAACACCTTCACTTGGACTTTCTTTTAAATTTAGTGAAGGCCCATTTGCTAGTTTTTCTGTAGACAACAGTAAGTCTCTGAAAAATTCAAGTAAAAAAGGGTAGTAGAACATATTTATATACAGAGCGTTTTTAGAATATAGAAAATTGATATAGAATGTTACCAATTTTATATTTAGAAAATTTATTAATTGTAGTACATTTGCTCAAAATCGATGAAATTTCTTAACGACATCTTAAAATAAAAATTTGTGTGGGGAAGGGCTGGTATACTATTATACAAATTTTGTTTCCTCATTGCAACGAAATGATAAATGTTTTTCAAATATTGGAACTTATTACCTTATTTGTTCGTTGTAAATTTCTAAATAACTAACCAGCGCTAAATATTTCACCCCAGTTGTAACCGCTATCGCTTCAAAAATGTGTTCGAAAGCCCTCGAGATCACCCCTTTCTGTGATGCATCGTCAGATTTGATTCCTTCCATCGTGAATGATTTACCACAGCCTGTTTGACCATAAACAAATATCGTAGCGTTGTATCCTTCGAGGACGCTCTGAAAAACATGAAATTGTTGTGCTGTGACTTGAAAATGTTGTACAAAGATTAAATGAGAAGACATAGTTTCATTTATTACCCACTTTATCCTGATTAAGAAAAATGCAAATACAAAGTCAATAACAAGTAGGTTGCTTTAAATTTCCTTACCTCGACAAGGGGGTAACAGATTTCGTTATAAATGATTTCGGTTTGTGAGTCCTGATCGTAGGTGGAGTCGAAGGTAAATTGTTTTGGAAAAGATGGTCCTTCGTTGGGATCCCACGTTTCTACCATACAGTTTTTCGTTTTCACCACACACTGAAAAAATGGTAAACGGTTTATTTTCATAGTATATTAAAAATTTCATGCCTAAATACAACACACAAATGATTGTACGAAACTTTCAAATCTAGATCACATAACAATACGAGAACCTAAAATTTAAATTTTGTGTTGTCAGTTACCAACATAATAAAAAAACACTCCACTCCAGAATATTTATAACATAATTACCTATGTAATGTATTTATTGGTAAAAATATACTTTATCTTTATAATTGCAGGCCTTAGGTAACAAATCATTATAGACCAAAATGAATTTTCAGATTGTGTGATACCTATTATATTCTGAGGTAGTTCAGTTCATATCAGTTAAATAAAACGCTTTCACTAATTTTAACCTCAATAAATACCTGAATTTATGCACTTTGTGTTGTTTATATGTACCTATACTTGTAAATGTAAAGAATGTATAGACTTATTAATGCTGAATTTTTAATAGGATTTTGCAAATAGGTACTTACTTTGCAGTTGAGCTCGATCTCTCTCCTGTTCATAGGACGGCATCTTACTATGACCTTAACGTTTTCTGCCATACCAAAATTACAAACCAGAACCAGTGACGTGGTACGTAAGGGAACTAAGTCATCTGAAAAGAAATACGGTTCTCAAACGCATGAAGCGCTCAAATTTTAATGAAAACAGGTTAATAAGAAAATCAATATCTGACTCCCGTAATTTTGTTTACATACATTAGCTATTTAATGTAACGATGGTTTGTATATGTTGCCTATTTTCATTTCCATGGTATGCATAATTTGACGTACTTCGTTTTGCAGTGTACACAGGGTGTTTTACATTTTTTGTAATATACTGATATCTTCGAAACTATCAAAAAGAGAGAGAAGTGGTTATAGCTGCGTTAACTGTGAACAATTGTACGAAGTAGACATCTAACATAGTTTACCATATTGTACCTACGGTCGTTTCGTGGTTCCTTTTCCGCTATTAATATTATTATATTTGAAATTTCAATGCACTGTAATTAAAGTTTTATTGCTTCGTTTTAGTTAAGTTTCAGATGTGTGTACAGTACCTGTGCAATGTGAAATGGCAATGCCCAGGGCCTCAAGTACAGGAAAACGTGAGGAATATGCTAACGATATTACTAATTGTTCAATAAATAAGCGCGCTTCTTCAAGATTGGTAAAAATGGGTATTCGATTTAAAAAGTTGTCGCAATATTTATTAATATTTCATAATAAAACTACTCATTGCATTTTTTCAAACTGCAAATTAACATTAATAAGTACAAGTAAATAAAATATTACAACGGCATTGGACGATGAGCATAAAATAGAAATAAAAAATTATTTAATTTGAAAATTCGGGAAAATCGACAAATAGTAAAAAAAAATCTTACTTATATGAATATATTTCGCTAATAAAGTATATAGAGCAATTTCAAATAATCCTGTATATGTATTTTTTAATTTGCTTATAATGATTAAGATAAAAGTTTCCAAAAAATGTTAATTCTATAGTTCGTATTTGAAACAGTCAGTACTAAGCCTTACTTAGCCTAAGTTACTTGCCTTACTAAGTCACGAGCCGCCACTGGTATATATGTCAATATTTTTTTAACTATTTGCATGGCAGTAATTATCATTGCCAATCAATACTGTACACCTCACCTACAGTTAACAATGAACGAAAGGGTAAAGTAAATTGTTTATTCGTCGACTTAATATGATTAGTAGAAGAAATTTTCCATTTGGGAATATTAACTTTCAGATAGTATAAGATAGGACTAATGTCTTTTTGACACGAGAATTTAAACAAGTTAATGCTATATGCTGTTATTTTTTTACTAAACATACACAAAACGACATAGTGAAGGCAAAGAGATAGCTATAAAAAATGTATTAGGGGTGGAATTCTAATGGTCAATTCATCAGTGTGTGTGATATATTGTAACAAAGTATGATTCACTTATTCAGTTGGAAATAGTTCCCTACTTAAATAGTATATTATTTCATTCATATTGTGACATGACGAGTTATTATTATAATAAACATTTTACACTTGATATTATTTACCCTCGCAAGCTATAGTGGATTTTTTGAGTGAATCGTAAAGAATTACCTATATTATTTTCAAAATATACGAAATATTCTCAAATCCTTGCTTTAAAATTAGAAAAAGAAAAAAGGCAATTTGACAGCTATGCTTCTCTATGTACATACATATTGACCAAATTTAGAAATTATGAATCAAAAATACTAGAACAAATTGTATAGATATAAACTCGAAGCCCGCTAAAATGTAATGTTCCAGGCTCGGATCTGTCAACTTTTGCTTTAAGAGGGACATATTTTATGAATGTAATTAATCCTCACATTTCTACCCTTAAAAGGAGGTGCTATACAGGGTGTTTTTAAATGAAGTAGCAAAACATACCTACATCCCAAGTGGCATAATAAAAAAGATACAGGGTGTCAAAGATAAAATCTTATTTTCATTATTTGTAAATAACTTAAGAAATCCGAATATTTACATAAAACTTGTAAATCGGGGGTTTTTGCGGGCGAGAAGTTCAAATTTGTTTCCAATTTTGACGTCACTAGTAGAGGGCGCCAGTTGAGGTACACTTTCTTTTAAAGGGCAGAACTTTTTTGCAGCTTTGTGTATCCATCTGACCGTAGAAACAATCGATTCTCATACCTGTTTTTATTTGAAAACGGTGTACCTTGCTGGAGTCGGTAGGAGTAACCATTTTTGAAATAATCCTATTTGAAGTGCTCAGTGCACTGAGTAAAAACTGTTTTGATTTCAGGTAAAGTGCCTTTTCTACTGAAAATACAGCAAAATGTTACTTGAAAAAGTTGTTCAGAATGATAAATTTCAAGAAGATCGGCGAGGTTTGATGAAAAAATCATTATTCAACAAAGCACAGAAGTTTATCAAAGCATATCATATTCCATTCAATATAAATGTAAAATTCACATTTTTTTCATAAATTAAATAAATTTAACTTTATTATTATTTTGATTTGAGAAATGAAAATTTCATGTCATTTTAAGTACTTATATAGCACTTAATTTGATTAGAATAAGTTTTAGTCGACAGCAACGCAATGAATTTTTTTAATGCTGTAATTTTCATCAAACATTTATTTGTATAATTATTTGGAATACCTAAGCACTGTATTCATACAAAGTATGAGTCTAATTTGCATTGACATACTTCTCATCAATCATAACCCTCGACACGAACCGTATAAAAAGAAAAAGCACCACCTGCGTAATATGTTATTGCCTGTTACTATTAACTATATCGTGGATTGGTACAGATCTTTTTCTTGAATGTTTTATAACTATTACAATTAGTTGTAATCGACAAGTTCAGTAACAATGTTTGGACGCAAACATTCTGAAGTGTTTCCCTTCAAAATGGTTTCTATGAAAATTTATGAGGTAACTGAATTTATAACTCAACCTTGACATTTTCATTGTTTTACTACATACATGAAAATCTTTAATAATGTATAAATGCATAATGCTCCTTAAATCAATGTTATAACGTTAGGACATTGATCTATAATTCACTTTAAACCCAAAGCTTAACGAAGCAGGGAATGTTTTTGAATATACGGGGTGTTGAAATTTAAAATAATATAGTACATATTTAATGATTTTTATTCAAATTTAGAGTTAGATGCAATTTTTTATTAAAATTTTACAAAACAACTAAATTGTTCTAGTATTTCTCGCCGCAAAATGATCAAATTTGTGTTTTTTTTTAGGTATCTACAGAAATCTCGAAAAATAAAACACGCAACACAAAAGTAATATCAAATATAAAATTGCTGATGTTTCGTTTATCCACTTTTACTATTTAAATTCTTCTCAAATAATATAATTTAAATAAATAACTTTTAAAATGCATTTATATGACACACAATATTTTACTATTCCAATTCCACATTTTAAAAATTATTTTCACATATTTATAAACAAAAGTGAACAATCGTATATGCAAAACCATGTTATAAGTTTACAGTTGAATTTAAAAAAATACCTACGTATTTTGAAAGATTTCTGTACCTAAAAATTTGTTGGTTAGACCGCATTCAACCGTTATACAGTGCTTTCGAAAAGTAACGAATAAATTCATTATTTTTGAAATTGAGAAGTTTTCGAAAACATCCCCTGACACGTCGATTTTGTTTTTAAGAAAAGGCACTTTTTGACATGCGACCCACATTTTTGGCGTCATCGTTGTTCGAGACATGACGTCATCGACAATTTTTTTAAATATCAACCCCAATTTTGACCATGCCATTTGAAGGAGCGTGTCATTCTACATACATACATCATGAACAATTATGGTGTTACATAACAAAAATTTCGAGAAAATAATGTTACTGAAAATGATAATGATTAAGTAAAAAATCGACTAAATTAAATGTTCAAATTGTGCACCGTTGGCGGCCTGACAGTATAGCCAAGACGACTAATAAATTCTTTTTGGACATTATCAATAACTTCAGAAGATATACGATGTATCTCGTGACGAATTTTTGCTTTTAAATCTTCTAAATTAACTGGTCTAGTAACGTATACTTTACTATTTAAGTATCTCCACAAGAAATAATCTAGGGGTGTCAAATCAGGCGATCTGGCTGGCCACTCAATCGGCCCCCTTCTCCCTATCCAACGATTTGAGGACAGCTCATCTAAATAAACACGGACAGGTGTTGCATAATGGGGAGGTGCACAGTATTGTGAAAATTAAATTTTAAAATCTTCAAACATTATTTTATTGAAATTTTTGTTATGTAGCATCATAATTTTTCATCATGTGTGTATGTAGAATGACACGCTCTTTCAAATGGCATGACCAAAATTGGGGGTTGCTATTTAAAAAAAATTGTCGATGACGTCATATCTCGAACAACGATGACGTCACAAATATGGGTCGTATGTCAAAAAGTGCCTTTTTTAAAAACAAAATGGACGTGCCAGGGGATTTTTTCGAAAACTTCTCAATTTCAAAAATAATGAATTCATTCGTTACTTTTCGAAAGTACTGTATATTCGTTTTACTCAGTACCTTTGAATATTTCCAGGTGGCATGAGATAACATTGCTGTTATTTGCTCAACTCTATATTTTTCAGTTATTAAGTGTCTAAAATTACAGGGTGTTGATGTAATATCTTCTATTTGGATATGAAATAGGTAACTATTTTTCAAAACTTTACACATCTCAAAAAATGGCAACGTCTTAAATTAAGTTTGTGTATCAAAAATTTCACTATTTCTACTCTCTATAGATTCCTAAATTTAAATAAATAAAAATTCGGGACAGATATTTTTTATATTATTTTATATATAGAGTACTTGACGAATCAAATAACAGAAATAATACTCGTATGTCACCTGTTAATTAAAATATTACAATTACTTCACTAATGAATTTTTTATAACACAGTATAATATGCCAAATTGTTTCATAAATTATATTTCTATAACAGCTAAGTATTGTAACAGCAGACTAGCTGTAATATAACAGCGACACGCAAAGAGATCTAAGCACTTTATATTTAAGAATAGGCACAACAAAAAAGGTATTCAGCGTTATGGGAGAAACGTAATTTAGCGAAAATGGAAATACAAAATATGCTGCGTAGAAAATTCCCTTGCATGTCCTAAAAACTTTGACGACGTAAATGTTTATTTGTATCCATTATACACTTCTCCATTTTCTCAATTTTCAAGAACGTGGCATGTTAAGGTTTATGCAAATACATTCTAAGATCGAAGGGAGAGATTGGCGATTATTGGGAGAGATATGGGGTTAAGTACGTGCATGGTTGCGTCTAACTTATTAATAGAATTGAAAGTATTGTCACGGAATTTGCCCCACTCACACCCAAACCGACGACTGTGGTACCGCGAATTACTAAGATTGCCCCGATCGCCCCTACACGATTCTGTTAAACAAACAAAATGCCGTGGATCGAGACGGGACTAGAAAATTTGAGAAACGACGAGAAGCGTTCGAGAGATGCTAGAAAATAGATCTAGAGATGCTAGAATACACCTGGAATATTCGTTGGGTCTATAAAAGAAAAATAAACGGCCGAGTTAGTTAGTCTTGTATAAGTCTTGTATTACAGCTTGAATTGAAGTGTTTAGTTGGAGATATCAAAGTGATTTAGATAGCGATTAATTAAATAAGTGTTTAGTTGAGTTCTAATAAGTGTTCAGTAGTGTACTAAGTATAGTTAATAAAGAAGTAGTTAATTAACAGATTGTTTTTCTGGCAATAGTAAAATTCGGATTGGGAAATCCGTGACAATTTGGTGTCGGAAGTGGATTTAGCTGGAAGTTTGAAGAACTTTCTGGAACCCTGTGCGTGAGTGGATTTAACTGGAAGTTTTAAAGAGCTTTCTGGAACCCTGTCCACAAAGTGGGATTTAACTGAAAGTTTGAGGAGCTTTCTGGAACCCTGTGCGTGAGTGGGTTTAAGTGGAAGTTGGAAGAACTTTCTGGAACCCTGTGCGTGGGTGGAATAAAGACCCAAGTGTGACATATCACCGCACTCGTCGTGACTTGAGGAAGTGAACGGTGGTATTCGCGAAGGACATTCTCGAACATTCTAGAACTTTGTACGCGAGTGAGACAAAGACCCAAGTGTGACATATCACCGCACTCGTCGTGACTTGAGGAAGTGAACGGTGGTATTCGCGAAGGACATTCTCGAACATTCTAGAACTTTGTACGCGAGTGAGACAAAGACCCAAGTGTGACATATCACCGCACTCGTTGTGACTTGAGGAAGTGAACGGTGGTATTCGCGAAGGACATTCTCGAACATTCTAGAACTTTGTACGCAAGTGAGACAAAGACCCAAGTGTGACATATCACTGCACTCGTCGTGACATAAGGAAGTGAACGGTGCTATTTACGAAGGACATTCTCGAACATTCTAGAACTTTGTACGGGAGTGAGACAAAGACCCAAGTGTGACA
This sequence comes from Monochamus alternatus, assembly GCA_037114965.1. Taxonomy (NCBI): domain Eukaryota; kingdom Metazoa; phylum Arthropoda; class Insecta; order Coleoptera; family Cerambycidae; genus Monochamus; species Monochamus alternatus. Next base: position 10,542,564 of record CM073434.1, on the reverse strand, counting down.
TATCACCACACTCGTCGTAACTTAAGGAAGTGAACGGTGCTATTTGCGAAGGACATTCTCGAACATTCTAGAACTTTGTGCGGGAGTGAGACAAAGACCCAAGTGTGACATATCACCGCACTCGTCGTGACTTAAGGAAGTGAACGGTGTTATTTGCGAAGGACAATCTCGAACATTCTAGAACTTTATACCGAAGTGAGACAAAGACCCAAGTGTGGCATATCACTGCACTCGTTTCATTGTAAGGAAGTCAACGGTGACATTTACAAGCACATTCCTGGATATTCTAGAACATTCTAAAGAAAATAGAGTGAATGCCTGTAACTAGAAGCCAAGTCAATATGGATGTACAAATGGCAAAACTGCTAGAAATGATGCAGACAATGCAAAAGAAACTAGATGAACAAGGACATAAAATGGAAGACCAAGCGAAAACAATGCAAGAGAAATTAGAAGAACAGGGACAGACAATGCAAGAAAAATTTGAAGAACAAGGGCATAAAATCGAAGATCAGTCCCAAACGATGCAGGAAAAATTAGAAAAGAAATTAGAAGATCAGATGCAGATAATACAACAGGAAATGAGAGCTCAGACGAACGAAATGCAGGTGAAGTTAGAAAAATTAGAAAATACAGTAGAGGAGAAACTGTTAGAACAGAGAAAAGAAATCGACGAAGAACTGTTAGCACAAAGAAAGGAAGTGGACAAAGAAATAAACCTGGTTAGAGAAACCTGCGAAGAACTCCGACATAAGCTAGACAACATAAGCAAGGAAGGCGTAATAAAATCAGAAGGATCTGTTATCCGAACGCAGAAAACGAAGCCTCCTGAATTCGACGGCAAGGTCTCCTGGAATGTCTATCTGCGTCAGTTTGAAGCAGCAGCTGCGGCAAACGAGTGGTCTGATTGTGAAAAGGCTACTGCTCTAATAGTTGCTCTACGAGGGGAAGCTCTTGACGTCCTGCAAGGAGTTCCTGCTGGGCAGCAGAATAACTACGATATTCTAAAACAGCATATGGAAATGAGATATGGGGATAAGCACCTGCAGCAAGTTTACCAGGCACAATTGAAAAATCGTCACCAACAGAATGGAGAGAATTTACAGCATTTTGAGACCGATGTTGCCCGACTGGTTCGATTGGCTTATCCAACAGCCCCGTCCGAATTCTTAGACCAGCTGTCCATCCAAGTTTTTACCGATGGCCTAAGAGATTGCGAAACCCAGCAGGCATTACGACTCGCCAGACCTAAAACGTTGAACGACGCTCTTTCGCATGCACTGGAATTCGAGGCAGCAAAGATGGCATCCGGTAGACATGTTAAAGTTCGGGCCATCAGTGATAACAGCGACAGTATGGCAAATGGAGACCTGATAAAGACGCTAAAGGAGATTATTGATAAACTCAGCCCAACTACTAGGACAAAGAAGGAGCAATCTGATAGTCGAAGGGATCGCCTTCTCAAATGCTGGAACTGTGGACAGACAGGACATCTAAAAAGACAGTGTAGGGCCCCAGTCACGGATCAGCAAAAGCGCGACTCCCAGGCGGCTACACAGGAAAACTAGGTTCAGCCGGCTTGACGGGGCAAAAGCCGGCTGCGTCCTCCTACTACGCCCCACGAGAAGAAATTACGTTGTCACGTCTCCAGGACTCTGACTCCTTGCTAGTAGAGGGCATGATTTTTGGTCGTATGTTCCCTATGGTAATCGACACTGGAGCAGCAAGAACTATTGTACGACCGGATATTATTGGTGCTTGGCGTATTAAGAACCCTGTCAAACGTTATGTCCTTACAACAGCCAATGGACAACAGCTGCCAGTCAAGGGGGAATGCGAGCTTGAAGTAGAATTAGGAGACGTCAAGTTTAAACACAGAGCCCTGGTAGCAGATATATCGGACAATGTCATACTCGGACTAGACTTATTACGAGCAAAGGGGGTGAACTTAGATTTAAATGCTGGCACGCTACGGATAATGGGTGAGGAAGTAGTGCTAACGAACACCACTGAGAATAACACTGTACGGAGACTCGTTGTTAAAGAAGATGTGGTACTACCTGCTCAGACCGAAACCTTGGTTGCCACTGTAATGGATGGGGAAATGCCTTGCAGTGTAGGAGTGGTGGAACCCAGTAATCCGGATTTGTTTAATAAATCTATAGTCACCGGCCGCACCTTGATTAAACCGGAGAAGACGACAATAGTACGGGTAGTTAACCTGAAAACCTTTCCACAGAAAATTACAAAGGGAACTGAAGTAGGAGTCTGTGAACCTGTTACCATTGTCAGAACACTCAAAGAAATCAACGAAACGGAGAAGAAACCAAATAAGACCAGTCTACCAGAATGTTTAAGGGACATCGTGAATAGGGCCAAGGAAAGATTAACAGAGGTGGAGGTGGAACAACTCGAAGAGCTGCTAAGTGAAAATGAAGATGTGTTTGCACTTAAACCAGGCGACTTTGGGAGAACCAATGTAGTGAAGCATCGAATCGATACTGGTTCATCGCCTCCTATAAAGCAGCCACCACGAGGACTTCCACTAGCCAAGCGAGAAGAAGTTAACAAGATGTTAATTGAAATGCAAAACCAAGGCACCATAGAGCCATCTCAGAGTCCTTGGGCTTCTCCTGTAGTCCTGGTAAAGAAGAAAGACGGCTCCACCCGATTTTGTGTGGACTACAGAAAATTAAATGACGTCACCAAGAAAGACAGTTACCCACTACCAAGAATTGACGATACTCTGGACACCTTGGCTGGTGCGCAATGGTTTTCCACTTTGGATTTAAAGAGTGGATATTGGCAAGTCGAGGTCAGCCCAGAAGACAAGGAAAAGACAGCGTTCACTACCGGAAATGGATTGTGGCAGTTCAATGTAATGCCATTTGGCCTATGTAATGCCCCTGCCACTTTTGAACGACTGATGGAAACTGTACTTCATGGCCTGCATTGGGAGACCTGCTTGATTTACTTGGACGACGTGGTGGTGCTGGGACGCTCTTTCCAGGAGCACCTGAAGAACGTGTCCGAAGTGTTCAAGAAGTTGAAAGCAGCGAACCTGAAGTTGAACCCGAAGAAGTGCAGTCTGTTCCAAAAGGAGGTTAGATACCTAGGCCACATTATTACTCCAAATGGTGTGAAAACAGACCCGGAGAAGACAGAGTGCATAAAGAACTGGCCGGTTCCTAAAGACAAACATCAAGTTCGAAGTTTTCTCGGCCTATGCACATACTATCGACGATTCGTCCAAGGATTCTCAGACATTGCCAAGCCTCTTCATAAATTGACAGAAGACAGCATCCCGTTCGAATGGACTCCGAGATGCCAGCAAGCCTTTGAGACGCTGAAAGAGGCTCTCTGCACTACCCCGATTTTGACATACCCAATACCTGGACAACCATTTATAGTAGACACGGACGCAAGCAACATTGGAATTGGCGGAGTTCTTTCTCAAGTACAAGATGGCCAAGAGCGAGTAGTGGGCTACTTCAGCAAAGTCCTATCAAAAGCCGAAAAGAACTATTGTGTGACTCGGAAAGAATTACTTGCCATCGTCAAGAGCCTAGAACACTTTCATAAATATCTGTATGGCCAAGAATTTCTCCTAAGAACGGATCACGCTTCCCTTAAATGGCTGCTACAGTTTAAAAACCCTGAAGGACAGATGGCAAGATGGCTGGAACGGCTGCAAGAATATCACTTTGTTGTTGAACATCGAGCCGGCAGGAAACATGGAAATGCAGATGCCCTTTCGAGGAGACCCTGTCCTGTCAACTGCAAACACTGCAGTAGTCTTGAAAGGAAAGAGAACATCTCATCAGTTTCTTGCAAGGTAGTAGCAGCCCAACCTGAAGACCGATGGAGTTCAGCAGCGATTCGGAAAGACCAGCAAGCTGACTGTGACATCAAGCCTTTACTAGACTGGAAAGAAGCCAACAACCGACCGTCTTGGGCTGAAGTCAGTAGTAAAAGCCCAGCATTAAAGAGCTATTGGGCTCAATGGAATTCCCTGGTGTTGGAAGACGGTGTCCTAAAAAGAGCATGGGAGAACAATGACGGAACGGAGGTCAAGAAACAAGTACTACTCCCAAGGTCCCGGGTCAAGGAAGTGCTGCAGGAAGTACATGGAGGTACTGGGGGTGGACATTTCGGTATCAATAGGACTCTACAGAAGATTAGGGAGCGTTTCTACTGGTTGAGCTGTAGGACGGATGTAGAAGATTGGTGCCGAAAATGTGACATATGTGCAGCAAGCAAGGGACCGAAGACCCGTTCCAGAGGCAAAATGCGCCAGTACATCGTAGGAGCGCCGCTTGAGAGGATTGCCATTGATATCGCTGGCCCCTTTCCGAAAACCCAAAGTGGGAATCGATATCTGCTAGTAGCCATGGACTACTTCAGCAAATGGCCGGAAGTATACCCCCTTCCCAATCAAGAGACCACGACCGTAGCAGAAGCTCTAGTCAACAACCTGTTCTGCAGATTTGGTGTGCCCATGGAGCTACATTCAGATCAGGGCAGAAATTTCGAATCAGGCGTGTTCCGCAAGGTCTGCGAGCTTATGGGAATCCGAAAAACCAGGACCACCCCACTGCATCCCCAGTCAGATGGTATGGTAGAACGCTTCAACGCCACACTAGAAACCAATCTGAGGATGTTTGTGAACGAGAACCAGACAGACTGGGACAAGCTCATTCCACTCTTCCTGTTAGCTTACCGCTCAGCTGTCCATGAAACTACTGGGAAGACTCCCGCAAGGATCATCTTTGGAAGAGAGCTTCGCCTTCCCGCAGATTTGGTATTTGGTCGTCCTGCGGAACAGCCCTCAGATCCAGACACTTATATCCATGACCTAGAACAAAGATTAGCAGCCGTACACGACCAAGTCAGATCTCGAATGCGACTAGAGAGCGATCGCATGAAAACTCGATACGACGTCCGGGCCAATACAGTCGGATTCCAACAAGGTGACCTGGTGTGGCTGTACAAGCCCACGCGGAAGAAAGGAAAATCGCCTAAGCTACAGAACCGTTGGGAGGGCCCCTACACTATCATTAAAAGAATCAATGATGTCGTCTATCGGATACAGAGGACTCCCAGGAGTAAGATGAAGGTCGTCCATCTGGAGCGTCTGTCCCCGTATAGAGGTGTATCCGATCGGGACGATCGGTCCTAAGGAGGGGGCAGTGTCACGGAATTTGCCCCACTCACACCCAAACCGACGACTGTGGTACCGCGAATTACTAAGATTGCCCCGATCGCCCCTACACGATTCTGTTAAACAAACAAAATGCCGTGGATCGAGACGGGACTAGAAAATTTGAGAAACGACGAGAAGCGTTCGAGAGATGCTAGAAAATAGATCTAGAGATGCTAGAATACACCTGGAATATTCGTTGGGTCTATAAAAGAAAAATAAACGGCCGAGTTAGTTAGTCTTGTATAAGTCTTGTATTACAGCTTGAATTGAAGTGTTTAGTTGGAGATATCAAAGTGATTTAGATAGCGATTAATTAAATAAGTGTTTAGTTGAGTTCTAATAAGTGTTCAGTAGTGTACTAAGTATAGTTAATAAAGAAGTAGTTAATTAACAGATTGTTTTTCTGGCAATAGTAAAATTCGGATTGGGAAATCCGTGACAGTATATAATAACTATAATTTCTTCTAGTTTATTTTAGTTACATACATATAAAATATATTTATAAAAATTCATTCTTTCTTGCACTAGCAATTTGGTTTTAAAAAATTTATCTTCGATTATGCCAATTGTCGTGCGATATATTAAATTTTTCCAATGTAAATTATTCTAAAAGATGTTAGATACTTATAATATGATCGGATGATTGTAAAGAATAAATATTAATTAATTCTATATTTTGGTGAAGGCGCCATTGTAAATAGGATTCTTGTCGAAATAAGTTTTATCAAAATAAGTATATTAAAGATAGATCTGCTTACATAGTTAATTTTGAGATAAATTCAATTCATATAGTCGAGGCAATGAACTAAAAAAGTTCTAAAACTAGTTATGGTGGACGGATCGGACTGCGGTTTTCTGCATTCTCTTCCAAAAATTATTTGTTAAAAATGTGGCGACTTGCAATTTCTGACAAATCGTAAATTGCATTTCTGCAGCCAAAAATGGATTCAAAAAATACATTATTTGAGAGGCCTCTTGGAAGATGTCAAAACTTGGTAAATAAGTGTCAGAACTGGCCCAGATCGGGTATTCGGAGGTTTTCGAGGTCGCTGATCACGAATATGATGTTCAAATTGACCTCCCGAACACCTGGAACTCAGGACCGACGAACGTGATCTCCGTGGGACTCTCCCACAAATCACGCGGGAAAGAAGAGAAACTCGGCGCCCTCGAACCCGGATGTGCACGTTATCTCTGAGAATTTGCCCACCAAGATCGCGAAAACGACAAAAAATCATTACAGGCGCGTTTTTGGGCCGCTTAATTCAGACACCTAGTGTACCGCGGGACCTGGACCTGAATGTCGTCTCGGAGGGTTTTACAGAACAACCGCAACAAACTCACCAAAAACCGTCTCATAATTTGACACATTCATTAATGCGTAACTGTCACCTAGGGCCTTCGAACAAGTTGTTCCAATCCTGTAAGAACGACGAGAATAATTTTTCGGTTGTTTTTGGCACTCTTTTCATGAAAATTCTCGGAGATGACGTGCACGTCCGGATTCAGGGCCACCAGGTGCCGGTGGGGTGTTCACCGATGTCATATTTGGATTCAGCGACCCAAAAAACCCCCCATAATGATTTTCGGTCCGTCTTTTTCGATTGTGTCTGGAAATGCCATGGAGAAGAGGTTCATGGTGTCGTTCCGGTGCACCAGGGGTTCGGGGCGTCGTTTCCGACGTGAAATTCGGATTCAACGCTCCACAAAACGCCCCTATTATGATTTTCAGGTGGTTTTTGGCACTCTTCTCAGGAAAATTCTCGGAGATGACGTCCGCGTCCAGGTTCCGGCGCACCAGGTGCCCGTGGGGTGTTTGCCGATGCCAGATTTGGATTCAGCGACCCAAAAAAACCCCGGGCGCCGGGTTTCTCTTCTTTCCCGCGTGATTTGTGGGAGAGTCCCACGGAGATGACGTTCATCGGCGGTCCTGAGCTCCAGGTGTTCGGGGGGTCAATTTGAACATCATATTAGTGATCGGCGACCTCAAAAACCTCCGAATACCCGATCTGGGCCAGTTCTGACACTTATTTACCAAGTTTTGACATCTTACAAGAGGCCTCTCAAATAATGCATTTTTGTATGCATTTTTGGCTGCAGCAATGCAATTTACGATTTGTCAGAAATTCCAAGTCGCCACATTTTTTACAAATAATTTTTGGAAGAGAATACAGAAAACCGCATTCCGATCCGTCCACCACAACTAGTTTTAGAACTTTTGGACTTTTTACTAGTTTATTGCCTCGACTAATAATGTATTAACATTTTATAATTTAGTTGTTTTGTAAAATTTTAATAAAATTTTTTATCTAATTTCAAATTCGAAGATGTACAATCGTTTGCAATAATAATGACATTTTTTAAAATGAATTTTGCGAATTCTTTTGAACAGCTGACGTATTCGTTCTTAGTTGTTTCACTCACCAATAGAGATTTTATGAAGTTTCTATACTCAGAACTTCCAGAAGTAAAAAAACTGTTTTCAGGGAGTGTCATTATTATTGCAAGAGCATGTACATACGGCCAGTGCATGACAACACTCAAGTCTGTGTCTCTTAAAGCCGTTTCAGTGCCCTACTTCTTCATCCCTTAGCCTGCACTGTCACGTATACTTGACCTGTCTTAATTATACTACATGCTGTAGAGGTGTTTTTCACAGAAGTATGGTGCATTACGGCTGTTGTTTGTTACCTTTGAGGTCGCATGTGCGGCAATCTAGATCAGAATTAGATTTGGGGTGTGTAGTGTTCAGTCCGTGATGTCGGGAAAGAAGTAAGAACTTAAGAAGTGAGTGCGCTTTCATTTAAAATGACATACATATAAAAAAATAAATAGATTTCACGTAGTTAGATAAATAGGAAAGTTGTAGTAGAAGAAGATACAATATAAAATACAATGCAATATGTGTGTAAAATCTTGCCTTTGGTTTTTAAAAGTGAATATTTGGTTTATTTAGGATGGTAATCCTTGTCCTTGTGATTAGAATGAGGAGTAGAGTTAGAGTTATTATTATTATGGAAATTTAATTTACATGAAAAAAACGCAAATATATACAGAGTGTTGAGTAAAGAATAGGCCATACTTTAAGATTAGCTTCCTTGGACAAAATGATGTGAATTAAATAAGCTTACTACAATTGCTTCCTTAAGAGGTAATGCGTCTGAGAAAGTATTTTTTTATTTGATATTTTACGAAATTTTGGAAAATATATTTTTTTATGAGATGAACTGGTATGTTTAATTGGTTTTTGAGTTAAATGTACAGGGCGTTGTGAGTACCTATGCCACTAAATTAATCCTTTTTCAACGATAAAGATATTTGGAAAATAATTGATTATTTTGAAATAGCCTTCAATAAGTTTTAAAAAAGGTATATTTGTTGTCAAAATCCACGCTTTTAGAGAAAACTGCGTTTAATGTATTTCTTACACTATAAAAAAGTTGCTGTGTAAGGGAAATTTTCTAGTGTGTAATTTAGGACATGTAAAATTTCTATTTTAATAGTTTTACATACTATAACTTTATTATACGTTTTACACTAAATGTGTTAAAATTACTATACTGAATTTATGTAATATTTATTAGCGATGTGTTAAAAGTACACCATTTTGTGTAAACTTAACACATCTCTATGTTCTGTATCTCTACTCCTGACTGGTTAAGCACAACTGGGCAGCTGCAGTATATCAGCTGTTCCAACACACGTCACTACGCTATGTTGGTCGAGTTGTTATGTTCAGTTACTTCTTTGTTAGTTTATTAGAATACTACTACTATTAATTTGAAGAATACTTGGTTGTTGATCATTTGAACTGAATTAGGTACATATTTTTAATAAAATTATAAATAGTAAAATATATTTTACTTTATTATTACTATAACACCATAATTCTGTAAATACTGTATATTGACACGAAAGCCCACTTTTCTTTTTGTTGTTGTTTTTGTAATACGTTTATTTTGACGTTTTCTAGAACACTCCAGGGTATACAAATGATACAAATAACATTTAAATGTATAAAAGTTACACATATACAACATATGTTATATTAACACACAATCCCGCGTGGACCTCGATTAACACAGTATTGTTTTACTATGTGTTAAAATGTGTAATTATTTTTTTTTACCGTGTAAGCTTGGAAATTAATAGAATTCACACTATTTTTGTCCAAGGATGGTCCATTCTTTATTGAACATCCTGTATAGAACTTTTTCGTCGCACCTTGCATAAATATTTCTTCATGTTAAATGTGTTTACAAAGAGGCTAATGAATGACCCTGAATTGCAAATGATGCATTTAATTTTTCTATTCATATAAGCTTTTCTTCTCAATATGTATATTCCTTCCTCGATGTTGCATTATCCTATAATTCTCCGAAATGGTGCCGCTCCTTCCTCGCTTCTTATTTCTTTGGCGCGGTCCCGAAGCAGTGGCTCGAAAACGAGAGCAAGGTTACGGGGTCAACAATATCTCATTTATTACTTTGAATTATCGATTCACTTAATAAAGCTGTGTATGAACTTGAAATGGTCTCTATGGGAAACCATCGGACTTACAACAAATGGATGTATTTTAATGTGTACGGAAAACGGAAAAGTAATGGCATTTCTCTATGTAGCAATTAAGTACTTTGCCAGGGAGCTTTTCATTATTTCCGGAGCTGCTATAAAAAGTAAACAAATACACTTGAGTGACATTGTGTAGGCAATTAATAAATAATAAATAGTTAAGTAATAACATTAGGATTTTCCTCTTCAGTTGAAAAATATCTGGAAAAGCTAATAAAGCTGTGATTTTAAGGCCTTCACGGCCTGTGATGCTATTTAATCAACACATTAATTTTGTTACTTTTTAAGATCATAGCGATCAAGGCGTCATTTTGTAGATCTGATTAAGGTAAGACCTTCTAAGCCGAACATTTAATTTAAAAAATAGTATATTATGAAATTGAATCGCTCGTTTCAAAAATGACATAAGTCACTTTTTTTCGAAATTCACTTTTTACCACGAAACGAATCTTCATTAGAAGGCACACGTTCCGAATAAAAATGACACATCCTATGTTCGTGGCAAAAACAACATTAGTCGTTGACTTATGTTGTTCTTGCTCCGAACGTTTTTATACTGGGTGAATCTTAAATAAGTACAAATATTTTAACTACTGGTGTAGTTCGTCATTTAAATCAGTCTAGTGAAAGCCATTTTTAAAAATTTCTAATATTTACGGAGATATTAATTTTTTTTAAAAATACCCACATTTTGAGGACCGCTGGCTGATTTTTCATCCAACAACGTAATGAAACATATGATTTGTTGCGAGGTTGCCATATCTCCTCCAATATAAATATTACGTTTCCTTTAACGTAATAGTTCTATTTTAAAAATACTTGTTTTAAGCATAAGTACAGTAAAATTGGGTATGTAGTATGATACGCAGCAATATTAACAAAAATTTTAACATCTGAACTAACCTTACTATACTTCAACGATTAAAAATGAATTTCCGCAAGTTCAATACTACCGTAAAATATTTAGGAAGATATTACGTGATATTACTATGTCCAATGTTCAAAAATTATACATAAACGTGCACACAAGCTTACCTGTTTGTTAAAAAATTAACTATTTAATCAGTAATCCACATTTCACAAGTTAAATGTCATTGTACACTGTTAGAAAGGGACACAAAACACAATTTCCTTAAGTTATTTTATGAAGAATAACGAAAAACTATGCACGCGGTTTTTATTTAAAATGGAAAAAATGTCAACTTTTAGCAAATTTTATTGCTATTTTCATGCATTATGTGGGGTTAACAAGTTTGACTTGGGCTTCCGATAATATGTCATGACAGTCAATGACAGTTTGATAATAAAAAATAATATAAAATGTTACACTTGACAAAATTCGCTAAAAGTTGAGATTTTTTCTTCCTTGAAGCAAAGACATTTGTGTAATACTGGCAACACTGTGAACCACACGTTTAGTCTGCAGCACTATGACTCATAAAAGTATGAAGGGTCTGTCTAGGCCAGCGGTCCTCAACAAGTTTTCTGCTGAAAAATTACGAAATTTATTTAAAATTTCACTTTTTTATTTCTGATTTTTTTGTAAAAAAACTATTAATTATGTGTTCTACACACAAAACTATACTGCTGGTTAAAATATTTGTACTTATTTAAGATTCACCCTGTATACGAGTAGGTATGGTATGGATAGTTGGTCGATCGTACTCCATTTTTGCGATTTACTAAGTTATTCAAAACTCTTATTTATGTTCCACTTAGTAACTATGTAATTTTTTTCGTTGCAAAAACCAATGCTTTCGAGCATTTTCGGTAGACGACTTTAACTTCTGCATAAATAAACGGCTTTAGTACCAAAGACGAGCAGGAACGACCAGGACTTTGGTATCACTAAAAGGAAAATAAACATGATCGCGTCTTTATTCCAGATCAGTACTATACCATTATGACTAATACTAGTCCAAATTTTAAAGTATTTGTCATTAAGACATATCAGATTTATAACTTCAGTAAATGGTGGTCTCTTCATTATAAAAGAAACTGCTTATCCGATGAATCGTTTGGGAAGGTAGTACCCAAACCACATTCTTGATGAGTATAAGCCATTTTATCAAGAAATCTTGCGATGGCCAACAACATATACTGTAGAAGAAGGAGATGCAGAAGATGATAATGAATATGATTACGTTCCATAGTGTAAAAACACTTGTAATAACGTTAATAAAAGTTTTTTACTGTCCATTGAGTGTATTTAATTTGTAGTACTTGATATGTAAGAAAATATTACAGACTATTTTTATTCTTTGCATAAAATGCGTAAGTCAAGATATCAAAAATATTTTTTTCTCAAGAACACTGTTTGGTAAAAACTGTTGTGTGTATTTTTTATGTTATAAGCATATTCTCACATCAATTTAAAATTGTTTGGTTACTTAATTTATTAAATTTATGTAATTATCCAGTTTTTTGCTTCTGTAAAATTGCATTTTAGTGACTTATGTTGTTTTTGAAACGAGTGATTCAATTAGTTTATAATGCAACAAATCATGGCATGAGTGACTTTCACGAATGGCATAATCGTTCATTATAAATGAATTTCATACGCTATTTTATACTCGAACGGTGGTTTTAAAAACTTAAATTTGTTCTATAAAATCAATTTTTGTCCGAAAGGTGAATATAAAACGATTGATTTCTGCCTAGGACTAGTATTCGAATGCGACGCCTTGTTGATGTTTAAAATAATTTTCCATTCCTACAAAATAAATGATTGATGACGATTTTATTCTACATTGCGTGACAATGCTGGTTGTTTCCACATGATATACCTAAGTGTATGTTTAAAAACGGAATATATTGTTTGGATGTACACGTCATTATAATTAGCATATTCTAATGCTTCTTACTTTTCAAATAAAGGGCATTAGTAATAGTGGTCAAATTATATAATGACTGCAAGAAATGGATAATGTTTATAACGGGAATTGTCCATTTTCCAGTCATATATTAAAGGGTTTTTGTGTTTTGAAAAGTAGAATCACCTTCTAATAAGAAATGTAATAAAATATTAAGTATTTATATATATATATTTCTTTGAAGGTTTTCAATAATATTAAACAATTTCAGTATACCGGGTAAGTAGCTATATATTTTTTTATTTGTACTATTTGATTATACTACTTTTATTTTTTGTATTTAAATAATTGTTTACCTATATTAATTTGTATATTTAAATAAAGTAAATATTTTGGTACCAAAAAGGATTCATTAGTTTGGAAGTAGTTTTAGAATAAGTTTCAATTAACTAGACGTTTAATTAAAAACGTCTACCTTTCTGATCATGTGTAAAAAATATAAAATACACTCTCTATTACATATTACATACCTAAGCAATTATTTTAATGACACAATGCAGTATCTTTCTTGATATAAATCAATTTACACAGTTTTATGTAGGACGTATTTAGCTGTACACGACAACACAACGTCTGTTCATACAAACATCAACTTTTCCGATAAATATAAAACGTTAAAAAAAACTAAGGAAACACCAAAGTTATACCGTTTCCTTCATTATTATTAAACTTTCTAAGTGGAAATCCTTAATGAGTAATTGGATGATTGATATAAGCATTGTATTAAAATAGGGTGGACAGTGATTTTATACCTAATGTTTCAAGTGGACGTGACAATGACCACCACCTTCTGAGAAGGGGTTACTACCGTAGGATAGGACAACAGGAACTGAAATTAAGAGGGGCGTTCAAAGTGTCGGACAGTGTAGACCTAATTTCAAGCATAATTTTCGTCTTACGTATAACTTTTACAGTCATAAAACTGACTTATGCTATTAGATAAAAGATCAGAATAGGTAATGAAGAAATTTCAAATGAAATTATGCTTTAGAAAATAAAATACAAGTATTTCTATTCGGTAAACATTGCCAGATTTGTTGTCACAGATCGCGATGAAAAGTTCTCATTACCTAAGTTGCGGGACAAGAAACAAGTTCTGAAAATATTGTTGCTTCAAATCAAGCCATATGTGTAAAAATTAAGCGCAAAATTTTTATTTGACAATTATATCAACATGTCTGCCGATTTCGAATATTTCTAGCGATGTTTATTACCAAATCGTAGAAAACTGATGTTTGACATGTACCTCAAAGATGGCGCCTCCGCTGCTTAATCTACTCTTTAAAAGTTTTAGTTACAGACAACTGTAAAATGATAAATACTATTTTATACATAGTGGCCTGAAAACTATTTTTAATTTACAAGATTTTTATAGTTCCGGTTATATAGACATTTCAGCACAATTATACTGTGACTTCAGTTTTTAATAGTAACATTTATTATAATATATTTCTATACTTATATGGTCTATTTTAAACAAATGATTTACGTACAACTGAAAAAAATATATCTGGTGCTAATTAAAATACTTGTACGTAACTTACCTATTTATTATGTTTATGTAGGTATGTGTGTCTGTGTGTGTTTGTCACACATTATTGAATCATTTTTATTATTTATATTTGCTAATACAGGGCAAGTCAGAGAAACGTCAAACCCTTTTCATGAAAACGTGACATGTTTATTTCCCAAATTAATGAAAATATTTAAACTATATTTCATACATACGTATACGTATTGTAGTTTTACATTGTTTCAATAAAAAAAAATAAAGGAAGCAAGGTACCTAATTAGTTCGTTGTAGAAATACCTATATTCATTATAATTTAGTTTTACTAGATAGGTAGGTACCGTTATGGTTTCTACTTATTGTCCTGTCAATTGTCAAAACAATTATCCTGTCTACAAAAATTACTAGTTGATGTAGATATTATACAATCACTTTTATGTTGTTTTCTGACGTCATACGTCACGTTGATATAGAAAACGGTGAACGGTGCGAGCTAAAGTGATGATGTGTATGACTGTATACCTACGTAGGTATGTTCCGGCAGCTGCAGCGGAGGCATACACATACCTGGATACAGCTAGGTTTTTATATTTGATTTTTACGTAGACAATATACCTACGATGTTTTTATGACCAGAATATTTTTAATGTAGGTCAAATTGTGACAACCGGGAGCAGACACGTACACCGGCTGTAAAAGAATGGTATGCCGAATTTTATAAACCTCTGTGAATTCTTTTTGCTTATATACAGGGTGTCCAGAAATGATGCATCAATATTGCGGTGGGTGATTCTATACGAAAAATTAATGCCACAAAAACTTCTCAAACTCAAAATTAGCAGGGTTACAGTGTCAAAAAAAATTATCTAATAACTTTTTTGTGAGTACTGAGTTTCTCCAACTTTTTTCTGAGTTTACCGTTTTTCTCCAATTTTGTACACGTATCACTAATGTGCCTTTGTATCCACGTTCTCGTTTTCAAGGCGTGTTTTATTAATTTTGAAAATGAGTTGCAGTGAACGGTTGTTCATTTAGCGCACTTGAATGTTTGAATGAAGTCGTTTTTTCTCTAAAACAGCTAATTTTAACGTGATATAACAAGAGGCCCTTATTTATAGGTTTTTTGACGACCTTTAATTTACATATATGCTATGAAATTTTTTAAAATTTTAAACAAAAAAGTTCTAAGTTATTATTTGAAGGCGAAGTACAGTTTAGGTCCTTTGGTGTTGGAGGATATGCGTCAAATTAAGAACGTGGATACAAAGGAACACAGTGATGCGTGTACAAAATTAGAGAAAACGGTAGACTCGGAAAAAAGTTAGAAGAAATCCATAAGAACGCCCAGTAACCTCGCTAATTTTATACTATACTACTATGTACTACTATACAGTATGCGCCAAAAGTATGGAATAAATTTAATAAAAACGAAACAATTATTGTTTGGGAAAAATCCTCGAACAGGTCGATTTTTAATTTAAAAGCGTAAAATGCGATTTTCAAATGTCATTTGTTTTCGAGTAATGACGTCATCGATTTTTTTTTTAATGGCAACACCATATTTTTTTCCTTGATTCTGAAAGATCGTTTAATTCTCTATCAGACAGTACTAAAATTTTGCCCTCTTACATAGGAAAGTTTTCGAGTAAATGACGATTGAATGTTAGAAAACGTAAATTTTATCCATAAAAAAGTAACAATTCTGAGGTATGTAAAATAAAATAAAATTGATTAAATTTTATACTTAAATTAATTGTTCAAATTGCCATCCACCAACTTCTTGACAATGCGCAAGTCTGTGAAGGAATTCTTCTTGCACATTATGAATGATTTCTGGGGTAACTCTGCGTATTTCGTCCCGAATGCGATTTTGAAGTTCTTCTAAATTACGTGGTTTATTAATGTTCCTATGTAAGAGGGAAAAATTTTAGTACTGTCTGATAGAGAATTAAACGATCTTTCAGAATCAAGGAAAAAAATATGGTGTTGCCATTTAAAAAAAAATCGATGACGTCATTACTCCAAAACAAATGACATTTGAAAATCGCATTTTACGCTAAAATATGTATTTTTTAAATTAAAAATCGACCTGTTCGAGGATTTTTCCCAAAAAATAATTGTTTCGTTTTCATTGAATTTATTCCATACTTTTGGCGCATACTGTATAATGTATATGTTACACACAATACTCGAATTCGGACAATGTCCGAAAAAAGTATGCAAAACTAGTTCTGCGCCCAGTAAAATTCCCATACCCGAAATTTTACGTTTAAACAACTTTTAACTATTGTAAAATAGTAGAACTAGTTCTGGGCATTATAAATTGGTCAAAACTAGTTTTGTGCATTTTTAAATGACCAAAACTAGTTTCCTTCATTTTCTGAAGGTTATGATACACACAATATTATAAGAAAATGAATAGAACTAATTCTGGTCATTTCAAAATGCACAAAACTAGTTTTAAATAATTTATAATGCCCAAAACTAGTTCTCTGTATTTTGTAATATGCAGTAACCGTTTAAATGTATAACTTCGGGTATGGGAATTTTTCTGGGCTCAGAACTAGTTTTGCACACTTTTTTCGGATATTATCCGAATTCGAGTATTGTGTGTAACATATACATTAATCGCCTATTTCTTTAAGTATAATTATGTATATAATGCACTATAGCAGTGAATAATCATTATTTACTTATGATTAATGATTATTATCCACTTTGTTGTCAACAATTCTTCAGTGGCAGTACCGGGAATGAACTAACAAAATAAAAAATATCCGGCGTTAACAATTAAATCTTAACCTCCTGTGTGAAAGTCAAATACCAGTTACAGCTATATTAACATTTTTTGGAATAAAGGTAGAAGTTTACTAAATAAAGTTTTATTTGCTTATTTTAATTTATCATGGGAGCAACGAATGCCAAACCTGAAAGTGTCAAGTACATGTTATGAATGTCAAAATATTGTACTTTCTTTCAGTAAATAGTTTGCTAAAATATCTACTGTCAATAGTCGTGGGTCGTGGACAAACTATATTGTTCTATATAGTGATTTACAACACTCGCCTACGGCGCGTGCCTTGTGAATTTAAGGCTTACGGTGAGCGCTCTATCAAACGATATATAAGATCTGTTCCAACAACCGTCCAGAACTGGTTCAGAACCGTGAGAAATGTTTGACCAACACCGTCTTACGTCGCATTCGCCGAGAGTACATTAACAACTGAACTGACTGACTAATTCTGGACGGTTCGGAATCGATTCTTGCTGTGTTGGAACAAACCCATAGTTTTCGCTCAGTAACTCCTTAACGGATAATGATAAAAATATGTTGTTTTTTAAATAGACTATAAATATTATTTTACGTCCACGCTGTGTTTTGAAATTTTGAAAAAGTGTAAAATTAATTTTTTTTTAAATGAATTTTGCATATTTTCAAAATTTCAAAACACAACGTCGACGTAAAATAATATTTGTAGTCTATTAAAAAGAAACCGCATATTTTTATCATTTTTCGTTGAGGAGTTACTGAGCGAAAACTATATGCATTTGGATCGAGCGCTCACCGTAAGCCTTAACAGCCGTCATTATATGGTCGTTGAATAATATACTACTATTTTTGAGATTAAATTCTTATATAAATTACACACAAGCCTAAGCATTTTTAGTAAAAAATACAAAATAATAAGAAACCATGAATGGTTTAAATAACTGTTTTCAAAATCGGTTAAGTTGGTTAAAAATTTCCATTAGAAAAATATGTACATGCGTTTGCAATAATAATGACATTCCCTCGAAACCGTTTTTGAATTTCTGGAATTTGTAAGTAGAAATTTCATTAAATCTCTATTGGTGAGTGAAACAACTATGAATCAATGTTAAAAGTTGAAAGTAGATTTTATTAAAAATAAGGGTGTCATTATTGTTGTAAACGATTGTACACATAAAAATAGTTTTTTTTTTTAATTTCGGTACTCTGTATTTCAAAGAGAGTGAGTGAGCTTTTTTAGTAGAATGTTTATAACAAAAAACCTACTTATTTTTAAAAGTACTATCTCATAGTCTCAAGTCCGACTCTACCTGCAATTAATTTTTATGGGGAGATATTTAATATGTACATAACTTTTCGCATGAATAAAGTTGCCGCAAATTTTTTTTTTCGGTTTTTGTCACTAAATTAATTTAACCAGGAAAGAAGAGAAATAAAAACACTTAGCAAATTGATACTTATTTCGTTATTTATTATTAGCAATTAACGGTGTGAAATAACAAAGACATTTTTCTAAATTTATGAAAATACAACAGACATAAAAATATGTACAATACTTAATATAACTGACTGCATCTCTATAAGTAAAATAATATATTGTCACGTATTTCCCAATCCGAATTTTACTACTGCCAGAAAAACACAATCCGTTAATTAATTACTTCTTTATTAACTATACTCAGTACACTACTGAACACTAATTAGAACTCAACTAAACACTTATTTAATTAATCGCTATCTAAATCACTTTGATATCTCCAACTAAACACTTCAATTCAACACTGTAATACAAGACTTATACAAGACTTATACAAGACTAACTTAATCGGTCGTTTATTTTTCTTTTATAGACCCAACGAATATTCCAGGTATATTCTAGCATCTCTAGATCTATTTTCTAGCATCTCTCGAACGCTTCTCGTCGTTTCTCAAATTTTCTAGTCCCGTCTCGATCCACGGCTTTTTGTTTGTTTAACAGAATCGTGTAGGGGCGATCGGGGCAATCTTAGTAATTCGCGGTACCACCGTCGTCGATTTGGGTGTGAGTGGGGCAAATTCCGTGACAATATTTTTTGGGATTCCGGCAGGTATTTTTTATTAGTACCTATATAGTTTTGTTTTTTTACGTTGTTGCCTCATAATGTGAAACTAAAATATATTTTTGTAATAATCCAAAGTAGAACTTACAATCAATTATGAAAATGTATTTCTTCAAAAAACAATACAGAACTTGGCTTTTGGTAATTTCCTGTCTTTTCAATTTAATTTAGTTTTTTACTTTTTAGTTGCTTATTTTTAAAGTATAAATTTTAAAAATTTAAACTTAGCAAAAGTATACTATTTATTTTTTACAGTACAACAAATTGTTATTCAAAAAAGTTACAATTGAAGTTATTTCACAATTTCAATTTATGAATAAATCCGCCTGCTTTAATTTGAAATGATACTTATGTATATACATATATCTACAAGATGTTGGGAAAATAAAGATATCTGAAAATTATCAAGAATAATACAAAATTAATTAAAGTTGTTTAGAATTAAAATAACACACACAAAAAAATTATAATCTTAGCTTAAACCTATCCGCAAGAAAATATTGATTTGTAATAAAAAATATATTTTTGTATGTACCAACAATACATATTTCATTTAATTACGCTATATTTTGAAATAATACTAAATCAATCGTTTTAATTAATTTTCACTCTTGGCTTGGGTAAATTATGTTATATGTTCTCATGATGATTATAATTTATTCACAATATTCACATGGGGAAAATCAAATAAGCGCTTCAATTCTAGAATTTATTTAATTCAAGTGTTACGAGATCTTATGTGAATGGTATGAGTTTTCTTCATCTGAGAAATTAAATACATGAATAAATATTATCGGTCGATCTATCGGCCGGTGGTCGAGCGGTGCAAGGCATTAGAACTTGAATAGTGTTTTTCACCCACCGCAGGCCAGTAAAAAATTGATCAGCTACATTTGCGGAGACGTTTGACACCCTCTCTGCGGGTATGCTAAGGTTGAAGAACGTTGGATTGGATCAATGTGAAAGATTGATACCTGTTGGCGTTTGACCATTCGCCTAATTAATGAAGTTTTCCAAGTTTCCCTTATTCATACACTGAATGGTGGTTAGCGTCTACGTAAGTCATTCCTGGACGCAAATGCGGCCTGCTTAATAATATGCCGCCCCCTCTCCCGCACAAGTCTCCCGAATTCTGGGCCAATCTTCGTGATTAGAATGAGGGGTAGAGTTATTATTATTATGTGTATTAACATGTCATCTGTGTCCAAATTTTTTTCATATCCGACATTTTGTTCGTCAAATCTAGAAAATATATATGTCTTTTGTAAAAGATCATAGGTATATATCTAATACACCTTTAATTAATAATACGTACTTACCTATTTATATTATTTCTGCCGCTCTGCCAGCTAAGCTTCGCTTGTTTCGCAGCTTTACTGCGCTTTGCACGTTTGGCGACATTTCTAGGCATTTTAAATAATAGTCACAAAAAAGTTTGGAAAAGCTTGCTGACTTCTAAATAATCGCAATCCACAATATTAGTTCACAATAATTTATAACACAAAACAGTATCGGCTATATAGAAATCAAAAATAAGACTGATCGCAAAATGTTCAATATTTTATCCTTGTCTACATATGAACATGTGTGAAGATCCAAATGTTAGTCCCGTATAGACCGTGATTTTATTATTCTGCGTTTGCAGGTGTGCTTTAACTAAGGAACGCTAAACAGGGCGTTCCGTGCGCGTATAAATATTTGCTGGATCATAATAAGATGACTATTTTTCCATTATGGCCATGCCTACTGAGGTGATAAATTTTAAAAATAGTAACTGTTACTGGTTATATCTTTGATGTCGTGTGAGACGGTCCAAATCGATTGTATGATAACGATATGGAGATATGAAATAAAATATGATGGTTTTTCAATGTTCCAATTCCAATAACATAATTTAAAAAAGTAATAATTTTTAAATTCAAATTTTAGTTATTTACCCCGTGTCGTTTGTGTTTAGAATCCATAGTCAATTCACTATATGAACAATGAAATACGAGCATTTTTATTTCTTCAAAATTGTTTAAATATAGTTGCGGTAAAAATTCAAACGACTTAAGTCATACGATCAAAAGAATAATTCATTATATTTTCATCAAAATATTTATGAAACTGCAACTGAAAATAACAAAACTATATACTACACTAAATTTTTAAAAAAATTCTACAAATACAAGTAATTTTAGATATTTAAGAACTGAATAATATAGAGTTTAGCAAATAACAAGAATGTTATCTCATGCCACCGGCGAATATTCAAAGGTACCGAAGTAAAATCAATAACGTCAGAGAGCGATCTATCCAGCAAATTTTTATGTACTGAAATCTTTCATAATGCGTATTTTTTAAATTCAACAATAGATGTAAACACTTATAACATAAACTTACATAGTTCTGCAAATAAGATTGTGCACTTTTGTTTATAAGTATGTGAAAATAATTGTTAAAATGTGGGGTTAGAATAGCGAAATAATGTGCGTCAGACAAATGCATTTTAAAATTATTATTATTATATTATTAGAGGAGAGTTTAAATAATAAAAGTGAATAAACAAAACATCAGTAATTTTATTTTTGATATTACTTTTGCTCTACGTGTTTTATTTTTCGAGATTTTTGTACCTAAAACACCACAAATTTGATCATTTTAGGGCGAGAAATACGATAAACTATCGAAAATTATGTTGACAGTATTAACAATTGTGTAACGTCAGCCATGACAAGTCTCCTGAATGGTTATCGCAACTGTAAGAAAAACTATTTGAGACTGCAAAAATATCAAAGCCGTAAAATTCGTCAAGAAAAAACTTTCAATATGAGTAAGCTATCGCTTCACCTGATGCTATATCAAAACAAATGTCACATGATTTTAACGGCCTTGAAATAGTGTATACGTACTCGTATACCTCAGTCAAAAATTTGTACATCAAAACAAGCTATTTATTTAAAAATAAAAGAAACGTTGTGGTAATGTAATGAAACCCCCTTGATTGAACAGGGTGTTCGCTAGAAGCAAAGTTTACACAGAACATTTATTTCGTCAACGTTGGTAGAACACTTGACTATGTAGAACTTAAGACATAATGATTTACGATTTATCAAAGCTCTAAATTGATCTGTAATTTTATGCAATTGCAGGTGTTTTAGTAAATATAGTTGTGTTATTGGTGATAACTAAACACATATATCTAGAACAATTTAAATTGTCATTACCTCTAGTCTGTGTTTTATATAATTGTGATAAATATTTTTTGTTCATTATAGTACATTGCTATATATTAATTATTTAATGCAATTATTATAACAGCACAAACATACATCGTAATCCAGGTTTCATTTAAACAACAATGCTTTTACTATATTTGGGCCACCCGGTTCATTTAAATAGCAATATGTGTAGCAGCGCTACCGCCACCTACCTGTAAGTAGAACTATTTCCGAACAAGTCAGTATTTCTTAGCTGTAGAAAAATCTACATTAACTACTCTGAAATTTATTTAAAATAAATACAAAAATATACACTAGACCCTCATGCGGTCGTTTGTGTCGAGAGATCTTCGCACGGCGGTCTTAATATATGGCCAGCCTAGGAGTACTGAGAGCGGGTACAGAGCTTCATAGGATAACAACAAGGGCAAATCAAATAATCTCATCTAAGACTAGGAATGGGTACATTAATTCTGTTACTGGCAGCGATCAGTTACCTAGGTTACGGCATAACAATCCGGAAAATTACTATAGATCAAATAATATCACCGATCGTGAAAGCCTCAAAACCACTTTATTTTTTCCTGTTTCTGTTGATACCGGTCGGCGTTTATGTCATTATAATTCATTTTCAAAATATATATAATGACGTTAAGTAAAATCCAAAGTTCAAAAATATTACAGCCTGGCCTGCTGGATATCTTCAAACTACAAAATTTTTGTTTTTGGGGCTTCGTAAAGGAAAAAGTATGTGCAACTCTGGTGTACAATGGTGAAATTCGATTAAATCGCATTCTTCTTTGTAATGAAGCAAATAATGAAATGCTAATTAGGCCAAGATGTTCCTTAACAAATCGATGTTATCGTTGCATTCAAGCAAATGGACGTCAATTTGACGAGAATAATTTAAATTAAATTGCTTAAGGTCGCCGTATTTCTCGCTGTAAAATTATCAAATTTATGGTTTTTTTGAAGTACAGAAATCTCGAAAAGTAAAACCCGTAGAGCAAAAGTGATATCAAAAATAAAATTATTGATGTTTTGTTTATCCACTTTTACTAAATATTTAAATTCTCCTCAAATAATATAATAACTATTAAAATACATTTCTAAGACACACATTATTTTGCTATTTTAACTCAACATTTTAACAATTATTTTCATATATTATAAATAAAAGTGAACAATCTTATAAGCAGAACTATGTAAGTTTATGTTCTAACAATATTTACATCTACAGTTGAATTTTAAAAAATACGTATTTTGGAAGATTTCTGTACCTAAAAACCGCTTTCTGTCATTATATATTCATTTTACTTCGGTACCTTTAAATATTCGCGGGTGGCATGAGATAACATTCCTGTTATTTTTTACTGTATTAGAAAGGTATTTTAAGCTAATATAAATCAAATCTACAATTCCTGTCAATGAAGTCATATGTATGTTCTCTGATACCAAACATCTAGGTATGCTAATGAACAATTCCACAGACCTATTCAATAATTATCTAAAGAAATTAATCTATCTAAATTTACTAACTTGCTTTAATGAAAACACTCTATAAATATCTAACTTCACTTTTGGCAGTGGGAACACGAAAATTCAACCACCAATAGTTGGCTTAGAAGGCCTCGAATAAACTACAAAATGATATCCTAATCGCTAAGGTATCTTGAAAAATAACGGAGATATAGGCCTGTATATCAGTCAAGGGTTGTTTTTAACAAACTTAGTTTTGTGTTTAGTTTGAAATCTCAGAATGAGAAGTAGGTACATAAAAATTCGTTACTATAAACACTTTTCAAAATATGATGCTCTTCTACTTTAGTTTTCAAAATTTTACAAATTGTTGATCTCTATTTTATGTATTTTTCTAATTCTAATATTAAATGGTTTCTATTTTCTTTTGTTTTTAAGAATTTAGATACAATCGTTTGCAATAATAAATGGCTCTCTTTACAATGAATTTTGCATTTTAATTCATTATCAAAAAAATAATTTTTGTGAAGAAGTAAATTTTGCTTTTTCATATAATCAATTACATCTTTCTGCATGATTCTGTTGGAAGTAGAAAGTTCTGAGAATTTGTCTATTTCCTTCTGGCTTATATAA
Source organism: Monochamus alternatus (assembly GCA_037114965.1). NCBI lineage: Eukaryota > Metazoa > Arthropoda > Insecta > Coleoptera > Cerambycidae > Monochamus > Monochamus alternatus. Next base: position 10,518,222 of record CM073434.1, on the reverse strand, counting down.
ATTAAACATATGGAAAAGCCCGTTTTTTTAACATATTTCGTAATTTTCTTCATATTCAAATCCAACTTTGTAAAAATAACACATGCTTTCTTTATAATTATCATAGAGTCAAAGGTGTTCATTACTTACTCCCTTTTGCTGCAAAACATGTCTTGTAAAAAAACTCATCAATCAACATGCCTTTCTTGAATTTTAATAGAGTTTAAGTGAAAATCGATAACAGATAACTTGATTGATGACTTTCTGGAAGAACTTTAAAAAAGACTTGGAGAAAGTTGTATGGAAAGAGTTTAGTAGCGTCAAGATTTTTAAACCCTATTTTTCCAATATTAATTAACAGTTCAAACAACAAAGCACGACTCACCTCATTAAATCAGGCAGAGTTGTAGACAGTTTTCCCCTGCGAGAGATAAATATTTACACTTTGCAGGGACGGCATGCACGCCTTGGGACTGGAAATATTCACAATAAACTGACCAGTTGACCCTTGGAAACGGCGACCTGCGCCCCGACGCTTCAGATGGACGTCGCGTGACCATCTTTAATATTTAATGACAATCGAATTCGATTATTGCTCGTTGGATGGGAGGTGTTGTACGTACAGGGCTTGTGAATGACTGTATTATGTTATGTGGGTAAGTAGGAAAAGTACGATGTCCTATAAGGTCCTCTTTTCGGCGCTTAGGTAGGTCAATTTCTTTTACATCAAAGCGTACCTGCCTTAAGCTTGAAATTACGTGTTGAATATGGCCGCTAATATTACCAGATCTCAGTCCCAGTGACCCATCTCTATTAACTAAATAGAAAGTATAACGAAAAGTTGTACAAGAAATTTAAAGTATATTTTAATGTACACGGGTACTTCGAACTCGATCCTATAATTTTATTTAATTTTTTTATATCCTCACAGTAGACCCATCGAGTTTGAGAGACCCATCCGTACATTTTAATATACAGGATGTTCCAATTCTGTTGTAATTGTAGAGTATCTGGGAAACTATAAAATATATAGAAGGATTAGGGTTTTCATAACAGAGGCTAGATTTTCGAGAATATTAAAACAGTGTTGTGAAAACTGCTTTCTTTTATCTTTTGTAGTTTTCGAGATGCAATTACAAAGAAATTGGGACACCCTGTACAAAGAAGTGAATAGAGAACATTTAGAACATCTTTTGTAAAAAAATAAAAGTTAAATAAATACATAGTAATATATTAATTTTATTTTTCTACTTTTTTTCGAATAAGCAACCAATGTAACAATGTAAGCATGCGTTTTTTGTCAAAATTTAAAATATAAAACTCTAAAGACCTCAAAATACTAACTTGAAATCTCAAACTTCTATTTCCGTTTTGCAGCATAAGAAACGCCTAGTATAATTTATTTAAGAAATAATCACACCAAATTTCAGTGCAGTGTATTTGCAATGATCTATCACATCTAGGATTTATGGTAGTTTGGAACACCCTGTATATGCAGGAACTTGCTGAGTAGAAGCCTGCATAAATTTTTTTTTTGCTTATATTTGCTGACGACCCGCCTCTGGTGTATCGAAAGTAGCCTAACCGTAGGGGGCAGATCAGTCCAATCGCAACAATTGCAAATGTCAATTAATTTTCTCCATTTGACATTTTAACGTGGCTCTACTTTCGGTTTTGTGTTGCAGATTTTTGCCAGTAATTAAAACTGTATGATTAGTAAATAACTGTGATATGATACAAACTATATGTTTTTCCATCCAAAAATAGATTAGTTAGTCGAATAGAAATCCGTAAGTGTATCAGTTTGTGTTAATGTGGTCATATTTAGGAATTGTTTTTATTGATTTTTAAATCATTTTAAGCTGAAAAATGGCTTTGAAAAAGGTGAAAGGGAATATAGAACGAATGTTCGATAAAAATCTAACGGATTTAGTAAGAGGCATTAGAAATAACAAGGAAAATGAGGTAAGTAAATAGTTTTTTTAGGTTATGTTGTTGACATATTGGACTTAATTTCGAGTTTTTTCTTTATTCTAGGCCAAATATATCTCCCAGTGCATGGAAGATATTAAACAGGAACTTAGGCAAGACAATTTATCTGTCAAAAGTAATGCTATAGCAAAGCTAACTTATGTAAGGGTTAATAACTTATCAGTTTTTTTTATTCCTTTAATCTCTTAATGTTTTTAGCTCCAAATGTTAGGCTACGATATATCATGGGCAGGTTTCAATATAATTGAAGTTATGAGCTCGAGTAAATTTACTTTAAAAAGAATAGGATACTTAGCCGCAAGTCAATCATTCCACTGTGATTCAGAGGTACGTATACTTACGGTTTATTGAAAATTTGATTCTAAAAGTGTACTTTAAATCATATATAATCATAATTTACTTTTTAAGTCTTTAAACAGTTTATTTCTCTTTTAGTTGTTGATGTTAACTACTAATATGATTCGAAAAGAACTGAACTCCCAAAATCAGTATGAAGCAGGCTTAGCTCTTACATCTCTGAGCTGTTACATTAGTATGGACTTGGCTAGAGACTTGTCAAATGACATATTAACTCTGGTAAGTCTCCATATTAAAATTTACGATTTTGGTCGGTATTTAAAATATTTTAGCTGAGTTCAACCAAGCCATACATAAGGAAAAAGGCTGTTTTAATGATGTACAAAGTATTTTTGAAATATCCGGAAGCTTTGAGACCTGCCTTTCCTAGATTAAAAGAAAAGTTAGAAGATCCCGATCCCGGTAAACATTGTTATTTTAATCGATGGCGAGTTTTTCTATGAATTTTTTTGTAGGCGTTCAGTCGGCAGCGGTGAACGTCGTTTGTGAGTTGGCGAGGAAGAATCCTAAAAATTATTTGAGCCTAGCTCCTGTATTTTTCAAATTGATGACTACAAGTACTAACAACTGGATGCTAATAAAAATCATAAAACTGGTAAGTAACTTATTTCTCTAAGGTTTTGTAAATTGGTCTCTAGAATCTTAAATTGTAACCGAAAAATTTAATTTCAACAACCTTTAGGTTCCAGGAAAAGGATTTATAAGAATTTCTATACATTTTTTTATTTGGGTAATTTTTTACCTTACTATTTTACTTCGTTTTAGACTAGTGCATGAAATTAAATATTTCACACATTAATTTATAAAATATCTTGTTTTTAATTTAATTTATCACACATATAGGGTATTGCAATATATCACCGACAAAATTCTCTGATTAAAAATAGGAAAAAGAGTTTATATGAATATAGGTCGTATTCAAGAACTTACAGATTATGCAAATACTTTACAGTGATACCAATGAATATGACTGTTCCAATCATAAATTCACTTGTAATTGGTTACATTTTGAAGCAGTCAGAGAACTTCGTTCTACTTATTAACTTGGGCGACTAGAATTCTTCTTATGGAGATTACGTTTCAACAGTTGCACTATTTTCATTTCTACAGCAATTTGCAAATTAATTAATGAATTCTAGCATAACTTCCACTTGGTAATATACTGAAATTACAAGTTCAATTTAATTGTACTAACACTTTATACAAGGTGTAATTTGTTGTTGCGTTGGTAAACGTGTTAGATTAAACATCCGATATGGCTAATAATGTTTGGAACTTTTCAGGCATGTTAACAATTAACAACGAAAATAGCCGGTTATTTGTTATTACATTTTGACTACATCTCGTAAAATAAATAACAATGTTTTTTAGAATAATGGATCTATGCTAATAACGTATTTTTGTTATTTTTGGTTATTGGTTATTTATACAAATTTGTCAGTGCAGCATTGTAATACCCTGTACATTCTTCCATTAGTGGAAAATTGATAGTATGCACTTACTTTTGTCACTCATAAGATTTTCGACAAAATTCCAAGTCAGAAAAATATGTGCATTATACGTACTTGTTGCATTAATAACTATTGTTTTTTAATCTATTATTTGGTGAAATTATAAAGTACAATTTATATTACCTCTAAGTTTCCTGTTTTAATGAGTACTTTCATATAGTTTTCATCATTCACAATGGTGAAACCGGCAGTTGGATTGAAACTGACCACTCCGCTTATTAATACAATTGCGAGGTATTTCATGTTTTTCATAATAACTGTTTTCTGTAATTGCCTTTTCCTCAATTACGTAACAAGAGTTGTAAGAAGATTTTTAGCACGAGAGGGGGGGAATGCATAATTGCCTTACAACTTGACTTATGTACTATATTTTTTCTAAGACCACATTAATTTTTTTTATATGTATACAGGGTGAACCTTAAATAAGTACAAATATTTTAACCAGCAGTATAGTTCACTGTGTAGAACACATAATTAATAGTTTTTTTTACAAAAAAATCAGAAATAAAAAAGTGAAATTTTAAATAAATTTTGTAATTTTTCTGTAGAAAACTTGTTGAGGACCGCTGACTTTCATACATTTATGAGTCATAGCACTGCAGATTGAACGTGTGGTTCACAGTGTTGCCAGTGTTACACACATGTCTTTGCTTTTCTTGATATTAAACGTATACGTCAAGCGGCTATTTAGTTATTTAATATTGTGTGTACCTTTATTTTTAAAATTTGTTTCACTGATTAAAGTGTGAAGTCACTTTATGGTTCTGGATTCGAAATAAATGGTTAATACTGACTCATTTGGGGTTATGTGGCGAAAATTAAATTTAATATGCTGTGTGAAAATCATAGTTTTTCGTTATTCTTCATAAAATAACTTAAGGAAATTGTGTCTCTTTCTATCAGTGTACAATGACATTTAACTTGTGAAATGTGGATTACTGATTAAATAGTTAATTTTTTATCAAACAGGTAAGCGTGTGTGCACGTTTATGTATAATTTTTGAACATTGAACATAGTAATATCACATAATATCTTCCTAAATGCTTTATGGTAGTATGTATTTAATATGCGGAAATTTATTTTTAATCGTTTATAGTAAGTTCAGTTAAGCAGTTAAAATTTATGTTAATAATACATACCCAACTTTACTGTAGTTATGCTTCAAACAAGTGTTTTTAAAATAGAATTTAACCGTATTACTTTACTATTACGTTAAAGGAAACTTAATATTTATATTAGAGGAGATATGGCAACCTCGCAACAAATCATATGGTTCATTAGCTTGGTTATGACAGCGGTCCTCAAAATGTGGGTATTTTAAAAAAAAATTAATATCTACGTAAATATTAGAAATTTTTAAAAATGGCTTTCACTAGACTGATCTATATGACGAACTACACCAGCAGTTAAAATATTTGTACTTATTTAAGGTTCACCCTATTAATTTAACAAAAACAATGTAAGAAACATCTTTTACGTATTTTAAATTACTAATAGTATTTCATTAATAATAATAATTACGAATATTAGAATATTGTTAAATGTTCATAAATAATGTCTTCTGGCACTTTTTTCACAAAAATGAAAACTTCAGCTCTTGAAACTTTAGATTTCTTGCTTTGGAAACCATTCGATTTTCAGTGGAGGTAATAAATTTGGATCAGTTAATTATATATATATTAACCAAAAGTATGTTTTTGAAATATATTTATCTTAATTCTATAAAGCAGATTATAAATAGAATTAGATATAAAGAGTGAGTGCAATATGCTTCAAGCAATATCCAATACTATAAATATGATTTGTGAAAATACCTAATATCACTTTATAAGTAGTTTGTTTATATTATTTTGTTTATCAATGATCATCCAAACATAATTTCAACACTTTATAACTAATAAAAACTACTAAAAAAAGTAGACAGGTTGTTTGATGAAAATTGCTTATTAGAACAAACACGTTTATTTTATGCACATCCTATATAGTTGACAAATTTTAACGACAACAATAAATATCAACAAGTAGAAGGATAAAAACCAACCATGAAATCATATGATTTGCTTACAAAAATAAGATGTGTGGTCATAGAAAAATATATTTGCCGCTAGCTCTTAGGCAATCGATACACAAATGTACACTTTACAACTATGCAATTACCAGTCGCTAGAGTACTTGTTTATTTTTTTAGTTTGGTGCCCTTACTCCCTTAGAACCTAGGCTAGGTAAAAAATTGATCGAGCCCCTTACTAACCTCATCCATAGGTATGTACCCGTATATTTGTTTTTCTTTAAATTTTTATTGTTAAAATACACGTTTTATCACCGACTGATAACTCTAAATAATCTAATTTATTGTCCGATTCAGTACGTCGGCGATGAGTCTGCTCTACGAGTGCATAAACACTGTGATTGCCGTGTTGATTAGCATATCTTCAGGAATGCCTAATCATGCTGCCAGTATCCAGCTTTGCGTGCAAAAACTGAGGATTCTGATAGAAGACTCCGATCAAAACCGTGAGTGATTTAACATAACGTTGCTTGAAAATTAACTTCTCTGTAAAACCTACGTTTGCAGTTAAGTACTTGGGGCTCCTGGCCATGTCAAAAATTCTAAAAACCCACCCTAAGAGTGTGCAGGCTCACAAGGATTTAATTCTGCAATGTTTGGAGGATAAAGACGAGTCGATAAGGCTCAGAGCACTAGATTTACTTTACGGAATGGTAAGAGTAACCGATCATTTAAAATATTATTTTAGCAGAAATAAATGTAAAGAATGTCAGTCCGCACAATAATAAACATTATACAGAGTGTAATTTTAACGGGGGTGAGTTTTTTTGGAATAATGCCAGAGATTATATACAAATAAGATATTTTAGTCAATGTGTTTTAGTATTTGTTAGAATCTTATTATTTTTAGGTTCTTGATTTATGTTCAAGGACATCGGCAACAGGGTAGTAAACAGGTAGTAAAGTGTTTAAATGTAAAAAAAAAAATAATCAGTTTGATGGAAAGTTCAGAGGAGCCTTTGTATAAATATGACTCAAATCTAAAGTTACACACTGTATATGTCTTAACTCAATGTTACGGTATATATTGGTAAATTGGTTCTTTATAATGGTTTTACGTTTGTCCTTTTTGTGTCCTAGGTGTCTAAAAAGAATCTGATGGAAATCGTGAAGAAGTTGATGGTCCATATGGACAAAGCTGAGGGAACGATTTACAGGGACGAACTTTTGAGTAAAATAATTCTTATTTGTTCTCAGAACAATTATCAGTTCATTACCAATTTCGAGTGGTATATTACAGTGTTGGTAGAGTTGGCGCAAATGGAATTCGGTTCCAAACAAGGTAGGGCAAGTTCAGTGTTTAGTTATATGGGTGAATTCTATTCTAGTGAATTAAGAGGGAATTGGGCATTCTATATAGATTCGATTAGATTGAAAAAAAATTTCAAGTTGAAATGCAAACAAACCGAAAGTAAAACGTTTTCTTGTCTTTCTTTTAGTCCCTCTTAACCTGTGTCAATATGTTTGGCGCTCATATGACTAAATTTATTGGCAATTTTATTAAATGTGATCAGTAATTCAGTAATAATGTAAAAGCAGACCATTTTAATTCCACTATTTTAGGGCATGTGATTGGGGCACAACTAATGGACGTTTGTATAAGAGTTCAGGCCATCAGATCGTTTGCTGTCTCCGAAATGGCCCAATTATTGGACGTTTATACTTCGACCTCACAGTTCACGATAATGCAGGAGGTTCTCTATGCTGCCGCATGGTTATGTGGTGAATTTGTGAGGTATATCTTTTATTTTTTTCTCCTTCTTTGTTGTCTTCCTCCTCCTTCTTTCATCAGTTGCCTCTTCCTCTTCTTCTTTCTCCTTCTTCTTCTTTTCTTTTCATGTATATGTGTTTCAGTGAACTTAAGAACCCGGAACAGACTCTGCTGTCAATGTTGCAGTATAAGGTGCTTCCACAGCACATCGAGTCAGTATTCATTCAAAATATAATAAAAATCTTCGCGTTCGTAATGGAAAAGTACGAGTTGAACCAGCAATACGACGATATCTTGAGGTTATGCGATTTGATAATTGACAAGATGGGCGAAAGTATAAAATCCGGGGAATTAGAGGTGCAAGAGAGAGCTAGCACGTCTCTCATCATTGTAAAGATTGTTCAGGAGGAAGTGGTAGCGAGTATGCAGCTATTGTTTATCTGTTTACCGCGGGAATGCTTTATAAACTTTTTTTTTAGGAAAAGGAATGGGAAATACCAAAATAATGGATGTAGAGGATCCTTCAGATTTAAAATCTTCTATCGATCCGAAAGATACGATTGCAGCGGAGCTACTTAGTTTGTTTAACGGAGAACTAAATCCGGTGGCTCCCAAGGCCCAGAAGAAGGTTCCTTTGCCAGACGGGTAAGTACGGTTATCGACACTAGGAAACGACACCAATAAAACGAACACATTTTCAGTTTGGATCTAGACGCCTGGATTAACGAACAATTGGAAGAGACCGATTCGGAGAGCGAACCGGAAATGACCGAAAATCTCTTCGTAAAATCTGACAAAAAATCTTTTTACGAAAGACACCATCCCGAACCGACGGAAGAAGACATAATAAAGGTAATCTAGCGAAATATGAGGATATTTCGTTTTATACGTACTATTTTTCTTTTTAGAGTCGGGAAGCCAGAAGGCACGAACAGCAAAACAACCCCCACTACCTGAAAGGAACCAATTCCACTGAGACGAACAACGGTAACGGCGAGACTATCGATAATATACCGGTGGCAGAGATAAATCTAAACGTGCCATTGAAGGTGGCGGGGCAGAAGCGATCTGATAAATATTTGATAAGCAACGTGGAGAAGAAGAAGACAAAGAAGAAGAGCAAGAAAAAGAAGCACCGTTCTGAGAGGTATGAAAAAATATTCGAAAATTTATTTTACTTTCAAATGGTCAAAAATAATTACTTTAGTGACAAGTTTCCGACATTTTCAAGGTTTTAACAATCTAATTTCAAGAGTTATATGTTGCCTGATTTCCATGTTGGTATATTTTTTGACTTGCACTCTGAAGTAAAATGATTTCTTCTGTACTGAATTTCTTAATAATTTAATTGAAACCATTTAAAACAAATTACATTATTTGGATATTAATTTTCCTTCAATAAATTTGGAAAATTTGGTTTCATAACAATAATGCCTTTTTCTTATAGCCGAAAATCCCTTATTATCACCTAGGCGATCATTATTTCATATTCAAATTACAAAATTCTTATTCTTTAAAGAGCAAAATAATTAGAATTTATCAGGTGTAACATATGGGTTAGGTTTGTTTAGGTTAGGTTACGTTTATTTAGGTTAGGTTGTAATTAGGTTCTAAAATCAACTGTGACTGCATGATCTATTGTGCCTCACATCTAAAGCATTGTTTTACTCAATAGATTTAGCGTCTTTATGAAGCTAATGATCTTATTAGATGAGATTTTGTACGAATCTTCGAGCAAGAGATGAATCTTATCAAATATGGCGTCTTCAAGATAGTTACATTATGTTTTGTCATTTCCTCACACTCAAAACAACGTCAACATATTTTAAAATGTACAAAAGTTCATGTCAAATTGTGTTGTTACACAGAGGACAACATAACAATCAGGTTTTATGATCCATTGTGCATGTTGTTAGTGAAGGCTTATCCTATTTGCAAAGCAAATTTTTATTCTCTTGTTTGAAGTCAAAAAAGCCAACCGTTTGCAAGAAAATCGACATTTAAATGGAACATTCTTCTGAATCTCATTTCTTTTACGATTAAGCGAAGTACACTTTGAAAACAATCGAATTACAGCTGTCATATTGCTTTGACGGTAATTTCAAACCGTAATATGCTTCGTTCATTCAAGACAAAAGCAGAAACACAACTTTTTATGAGGAAATAGACATTTAACTAATTTATTCTAACCGTGGTAGAACAATTTCCGGACTGATTGCTGCCTCATCCTCATTTCTTGACTTTTGTCATATCATTATCTTTCTCAGAAGTAACTTTGAAACTTTACTTTAACCTTATCAGATGTCTCTGTAAACGTAAGGAAGTTAAACCGATGACGTGGCGCCCAGTCCAGAAGTTGTTCGGTTAGAATAAATTAGTTAAATGTCTATTTCCTCATAGAAGGTTGCGTTTCTGTTTTTAATCTTGTATAGACAAAGTATATAAGGTTTAAAATTACCGTCAAAGCAATATAACAGCTATCATTCAACTGTTTTCAAAGTTTACTTTGCTTAATAGTAAAAGAAATGATATTAATCAGTATATCCAAAATTTAAATGTCGATTTTCTCGCAAACGGCTGGTTTTTTTGACTTCAACCAAGAACATCAAATTTTTAGATAAACTTTCATTCTTTAAAGCAAAGCCATCAAAATCTTAATAAAATTAAAGACAAAAAAGTTATGATAATTTCTTCATCTAACACGTGCCTTTTCTGTCCTTTAGAGCACTGCAATTTTAGAAATATATTATCTGAAACTGCATCTCTATAAAAGTAACAAGTGTGCCAAATTTGAAAAACATTGTTCCAGTATTAAAAAAGTTATAGCCAAAAAACAAATTTAAAAAAATAACTTTGAGGTTATGTAAATGTTAATATTTATTTTTTGAGAAAATGTTACGTAAACTTGACACATTATTTTGTCGAGTAGTATCAACTCGTAAATTATCTGAGCGGAGTTTCCGAATATCCTGTATATTTGTTAATTTTACCAGCAACTTTCCATCGCCAAAACTAGTCTTGCTTCATTTCATGCTTTTAGTTCTTCGGATGAAAACATAGATGCGGGACCAGTCATAGAAGTTAAGAGAGACATGGAACTTCCGGAAGGCGCTACTCTTTCGGATTCGGAAAGCGATCACGGTATTAAGGACGACCCTCACAAAGCGTTGGACATAGATCTAGATATGTAAGAACGATTCCTTTGCGTAAATCTGACTTTTAATCAATCTCATTTAATTTAGGCCAATTGCCGATTATACAAGAAAACCGGAAAAAGAAAAACGGGATGCCGAGAAGAAGGAGAAGAAACATTCGAAAAAGAAAACAGAGAAGGACAAATCGAGTAAGAAGAAGAGCGAGAAACGTAAAGAGAAAGTGATGCACGCCGAAGACAATAATCGAGAATCGGCGTTAAATATCGGTAAAGAAAACCAGGGAAAAGAAGACGTGAAAACAAAGAAAGTCAAAAAGGAGAAGAAAGAAAAGAAAAAATCTAAAGAAAAGGACGGTAAGTTAGTGAAATGAACGTAACACTTCAATCTTATAAAAATATTTATTTTAAAGGTAAAAGCAAATCTAAAAAATCCAGTTCGGGGTACGAAGAGGCCCTGGGCATCTCGACTCCGAGCAAGGAGTTTCAATAGTAACAAACCGTTTCAGTTATCCTTAAGAACATGTTATATTTATTGTTAGTTTTTTAATACTCTCTAAAGTTACTATAACCGCTTTTTGTTTCTGCCAAAAATGTTATTTTAGTTATAAAATAAAATTAAGAGCATATACTTGTATTTTGAAATTGGTTCCGTTACGTCTGTTCGACGCCTCATAATCCTAAATTGTATCGGTGCATCCTGCGTTCGTCTCATTCTGTAAGCGAAAGATATTTCGTCGATACGTTCTGTATATATTTTTGTAATCGTCTCTTATATGAAAGACTTACTGATTTACTTATATCCTTAATAGTCTATCCTGAGTTGTATATTGTCCATAGGAATAATAAATATTATATTGTTTATTAAACGTGTCTTTTTTTTAAAATAAAATGCGAGTTTTATTTCAGTGCAGAAAAAAAACAAATATACAAGATGATCCTTATGTAATGGGACACAGAGCAAGAGTAGATTCTTGATGAAATAATGGGACTATAACGTTAAACTTACCTTAGAACCAAAAACTTACCTTAGTCCAAAAGTTAATGGTCAAAAAATACAAGGTATCAAAGTTAAAATTTGATTTGGGATATTTGTAAATAACTAAAAAATTAAAATATTTGCATACATTTTGGAGATCGGGGTTTTTTTGGGAGAGAAATTCTAATTTTGAATTTATGACACATCGTGCTTCTTTTAAATGCCAGAACTGTTTTGGAAATAATTTGAAATATGCAATGCACTAAGTAAAAACTGTTTTGCTTTCAGTAAAGTATCTTTTCTGCTGAAAATGCAAAATGTTACTTGAAAAAGTTCTGCCATTTAAAAGAACCATGATGTGCCAGCCCTTTACTAGTGACATTAAACAAAATAGAAACAAATTTGAATTTCTTACCTACTTGGATTTTTTCAAAAACTATTTGCAAATATCGAAAACTAAATTTTAACTGTAATATACTATTTTTTTAACCATCAACTTTTGGACTTATTTTGGTAAGTTATTTGTTGCTAAGGTAAGTTTAGCATAGCCAAACCTTAGTCCTATTATTTAACATCAAGAATCTACATTTGCTCTGTGTCACATTGCTTAAGGTTCACCCTGTAGGTTCAGAATCGGCAAGTGGAAGATTAAAAAGTTTTAAGAATCAATTTTGACATACAAATATTATTCAGGTCTGTGTCTCAATATTTGATATACATGGAACTACTAATATACAGGGTATTTACTAAGAAATGGGCCATATTTAAGGTTAGTTTCCTTGGATGAAAATAAAGTGATTTAAATCAACTTACCTTAGTACGTCTTGCTTCCTTAAGAAATTATATATAGGCCTGACAAGTAGTTTCTTTATTCCACTTTTTACGCCAATTTATTAATTTCTTAGATAATCTTATTCAAGTTTTATACAAGAACAAGAAGGTTTTTTTTGTATGATACACACGAATGAAGATAACTTTAATAAACACCCTGTAAATGCTACTAAACCTAACCTCAATCTAAAATTGCTTGTTTGACCGCTGGGTGGCGTTGAAAGTGAGAAAAATTATTAGTTTTGTTAAAAGTATTTAAAATCAATCTTGTGATATAGTAATTGAGGTAATTATACTTCCAGAAATGTGAAAAATACAGCCACCCCTAGGTAAGTAATAATCATATATGTTTTTTGTTGCTGACGTTATTCTGTTCATGCCAGAAGTTCCTCAAACCTCAAATTTTTCTCGTAACTATTTTCATATTTATAAATGGTTTTTTGCATAGTTACCTATTCATTTTATTATAATGTTAGCTATACAAATTTAATATTATCAAAAATTTGAAATGAAATTTGCTTTGTGGAAAAAAATCAGGAACTTGCAGTGGACAATGGTTTTTCATTGAATTTATTTAATTTAATATGCTTCATATAAAACTACGTACTTATATGGGTATATTCAAATTTGATTTTAATTTATGAGTCAAATAGACTGTTGAGAAATCGCAGGAAGAATCAGGGAAAGATAAAACCATGTTCTTGTACAACTTTTATTTGAACAATTTCATTATAAAACAACTTCAATTTTTATTAACCACTCTTTCTTTAACTACATATAGTATGTAGTCCATTAGAATATCAAATCCTTTAAGTTGAGTAGCGTCTTGCAAACAGAAACAAGCAAAAAGTTAATTGGTGATTTGCATAGACCTTATAAATCATGGATGCGCCCAAAACCGTTTTCTGCCTATACAAATCGTTGATGCTCAGATGTGTGCGACAGAGATAGAGCTAGTCCGGCAAAAACCCACAGATCATTGGCAAAAAAAAACAAAAACCGTAAATGACAGACGTATGACATTTACGGTGACAGACCGACTCCACTATAGTTTATGAGTCTTTAAAAACTATTGCTAATAAACACACTAAATACAACTAAATCACAAAAGGCACACAAATCATTAACAATATTAACAGGAAAGGTTTTGTCAGGTTATGTTTAAATATTTTTCTGTCATAGAACATCTGTTTTTGCCCGGACTAGCTTCATCCCCTTTGTACACATCAGGACAGCGGACCTCTCTTTCTAGAGCCGGTCCATGATTTATAAGGTCTATGGTGATTTGTCAAGATATAGAATTTCTCCCACTTCATCGTGTACATATGAATTTCATTGGTGTTCATTGCGCATTTAGCCGCGATTTAGCCACACCCTCTGGAACCTTCACTCGACGAACTATATAATAAACTGTGGCAATACTGTGGTCTAAATGTTGTCATCAACTTCAGCAGCCCGCATAACTTTGTTAGTGAATTGGTCCGTGGTTTTGTGTCTTTTTATGTGTTTTTATCGGTTTTATCTTTAATACAGCAGATCATAATCATTATAAATGCATCAGTTTATCGAAAATTTGCAGTTAAATGAATTTGAATTTTGAATTTCGCGGGCTCTGCAATTCTCATTTGAAAAACTCTGTTTTATGTGGCCAAACTGTTTCGAGTATAAACCATAGACCTTATAAGTCATCTATGGTAAAACGCGCGAGTGATGTTTGCATTCTTCATCTTCATTGTATCGAAAATAATTAATTGTATTTGGTGCTGAACATTTATGGTGTTTAGATATATTTAATATAGTAGTGTGTTGGTATTTACTTAACAGAAGAAACAGTGAAGTGCCGATTACATGTTTGTAGTTCATTTCAAAAATAAACGATAGTTGAATTATCTGAGTAGAGCCATATATATTCATGCATCCATGGGCAAAAGAGTTTTTTTTACTACTACGTGTTATTTTTCGGAAAGTTACAAGTAATTAGTGTCTGATAAATATGGATGAAAACTTTTTGTGTTAATAATACTCTTTATTATTCATTTAATTGATACACTAGTGTATGTCTGTGGTTACGAAAAAAACTGCCATCAATAACCCACACCATCGCTAGTTTTACGATGCTTCCAGTATTTTCTTGTATGCTAGTGAATAAAACAAAAAAACTTAAATTTCAGAAGCAGATGTAACAACCCTGTAAATGGGTTTGTCAGGTCATTCAACTATTAGGTATTTTTATGTCGTTCATTCTATTAGCTTGTGTGTTGTGAAAACCGTACATTATGACAATGGATGTTGAAGATAATATACAGTGTTTACTATTGTTGAACTAGATATGGTGCATTATTCTGTGATGCAACTGAAGAAAATGTACTCAAGGCAAGTAGATTATACCGATTATATAGGTAACTACTCGTATTGATAATATCCATATATCCGCAACGTTAACATCCAAGTACACATTCAGTTAGAGCCGGTTATAGAAAATTTAACTTGGAAGTATTCAATTTTCTGTGGACATGGTGTTCAGTTGGCATAGTCGGATCGGAGCGTATCTCATCGCAAAGTTCCATATTCATACCATAGCACCAAATGTAATGCGTCCACTCGTCAACTGGCAGGCAGACAGTGGTCCTTGCAGTCTGTGATTTTAACACCTACCAGTACAATTGTGCGCACATGGGCACTATCGTCTTCTTACTAGAAATTTCATTAAATCTCTTGGTGAGTAAAACAACTTAGGACTAATGTTAAAAGCTGAAAGCAGATTTCATTACAAATACGTCAGCAGTTCAAAATAAATCGCAAAATTCATTTTGTGTCATTATTATTGCAAACGCTTGTACGTGTTTTTTCAGAACGGAGCTCCTCCACATATAGTAGTACCTAGGATTCCAGGATGTTGCTTGACTGTATATTTCTGCAGCGATGGCCACTGGCATGGCCACTGCGATCACCTGATCTTAATTCGACGGACTTTCATCTCTGGGGTCAACTAAATCTACTACTGTACAATCGTCGTTGCTACAGAGGAGGAACTACGTATAGTGGCATACTTTCAGCTGTTAAGAAGATGCCAGATATTCCTGGAATATGGGTATCCCAAAAATTGGACACGTTGCTGCTATGCCTACGTCCGATCCAATAACGATCAATTTCCTGAAAGCGTGGTAAGTTGTTTTCTTAATTAGTAGTTTACTATCTTGTACTTTAATTTTAAAATTAAGACCTTATTTTTAATTATTTCAAATTCAATTTAAAAACAATGAAATAAAATGGAACTGTAGAAAATGTATTTCTTGTTGAAAACTCACAAAAAGACTGATAATCTTCATCATATTATTTGGTAACACTAGTACCTACTGTATGAAACATTATTTTGTATTTATTGTTTAAAAAACTTAATTTGTTTTGTTCAAAATGCTTTGAGAATGAATAAAATAATTAATTACCGTCAGGAATACAAAAAGTTTACGTGCGAGAAAAAACTTGAGCATCTACCTAGATATCTTTATAACAAAAAATGACAAACAATAAAGTCATCAGTAAAAAAAATATAAAAACATTTGTTTAGGAATTGGCTATAAAAAGAACCGTTTATGAGAAAAAGAATAATAAACGAATTCATGTTTTATTTATAATAAAAAAGGGCCATGATTTCTATTTTTTTTTTCTCAATAACAAAGTGCGATACGAAAGTCATTCAAACAGGAAAGTTTCATTTTAAGATGTTTAATCCGAAAAAATACAAAATTTAATAAAACACAGTAGGGTTCCAGGAGGCACCTTGACGAAATTATTGAAAAACTTCATAAGAGGGTTCAAAATGCGAACATAGGTCCAACTTTTTCTCGTAAACGGTTCGTTTTATCGACAATAAATAAGAGTACCTTTTTAATCTAAGATTGAAGCTACCCTTATTTTCAAGCCTTTATGATACAGAGTGTTAAAAATTTAGGCATTAAGTTGTAAAGCTTAGCCTGCCTCTGGTAAACTAAAAAAGTTAAATATGTTCAAGGACACTATTTTAAGAGTACTTTAAAAGTTATTCCTTCAGGAAGAGTCTGTAGGAAAAATTTTTATAGGAACTTGTCATCTTATTTTTTTATGTTCTATCTCCACCCGAGAAATTTGTCACATTTTCCTGGACACCCTGTATAGTCAGTATAATCGTGAGGCTCTAGTAGTAATTCGTTTATTAGGTGCATAGGAATAGATTTTTTAACCAATGTTTTACCTATTTATAGCTTTTACGCCTTATCTTTGGTTTTTTATACCTACATCAGATGATCATCCTATTAAAATTAAAGCCAGATCATATTCCGAGTTTATGTATACAACACTATTTTTATGTAAAACTAATCAAAACCCAGCGATTAAAAAGTAACGTGAGTGCAAGTGTCTTTCGGCAAGTCGGCTTGTGTATAGCGACCTATTGAGGAAATTTTTCATATAGTCGCGGCAAGAATTCAGGCGGTCTATGTAACAGCCGACGTTACGCAATTGTTTTTATTGTCAACATAATTTTCGATATTTAGTCGCGTTAAAAACAATCATTTTTTGCAATTTAGTGCAATATATAATGCAAACATTTAGTATAGTATATAGTTTTATTACTTTCATTTGCAGTTTATTAAACATTTTAATGAAAATAAAATTAATTCATTTCTTCGTATATGACGTAAATCGTCTGAATTCTTGCCGCGACTATACACTAATTTTATTTAAACAAGGAAAGGTCAAACCAAACCTAGTGCAAATATGTACTATAATTATAAAAAAATTATTGAAGAAGAACTGAAAGAAAATTGTAACTTGAGTTATTGAATTAAATTAATAAATTATTAGGAAAACTATAAAACATCTATTTCAGTTTCAATTGATTTGATTAAATACAGGGTGTCCGGAAATTATGCGTTAAGACTTCAGGAAGTGATTCCTTACAAAAAATTATGGTCACAAAGTCTTATAACAATTTTTCGAAAACTCAATATTAACGGAGATACAGGGTGTTAAAGTTAAAATTTTATTTTCGATATTTGTAAATAACTTCTTAAGAAATCCAAATATTTACATAAAATTTGTAAATCGGAGGTTTTTGCGGACGAGAAATTCAAATATGTTTCTAATTCTGATATCACTAGTAGAGGGCTCCACTTGAGTCACACCCTGATTCTTTTAAATGACAGAACTTTTTTGCATCTTAATGTATCCATCTGACTATCGAAACAATCGATTCTCCTACCTGATTTATTTGAAAAAGTTATACCTTGCTGAAGTCGGTAGGTGTAAACATTTTTGAAATAATCCTATTTGAAATGCTCAGTGCACCGAGTAAAAACTGTTTTGGTTTCAGGTAAAGTGCCTTTTCTGCTGAAAATACAGCAAAATATTACTTGAAAAAGTGGTTCAGAATCGTAAATTATAGAGACGTGCAAAATTTCAAGAAGATCGGCGAGGTTTGATCAAACCATTTTTCAACAAAGCACAAAGATTTTATCAAAGTAGGCTGATTTTTAAAAAATTGTGCACATCTCCATAATTTACTGTTTTGAAGAACTTTTTCAAGTAACATTGTGCTGTATTTTCAGTAGAAAAGGTACTTTAACTGAAACCAAAACAGTTTTTACTCGGTGCACTGAATATTTCAAATAAGATTATTTCGAAAACTGCTACTCCTAACGACTTCAATAAGGTATACGTTTTTCAGATATAACAGGTAGGAGAAACGATTGTTTCAATAGTCAGATGGATACACTAAGCAGCAAAAAAGTTCTGTCATTTGAAAGAAACATAATGTGCCATAAGTGGCGCCCTCTACTAGTGACGTCAAAATTAGAAACATATTTGAATTTCTCGTCCGCAGAAACCCCCGATTTACAAATTTTATGTAAATATTTGGATTTCTTAAGAAGTTATTTACAAATATCGAAAAGAAAATTTTAACTTTTACACCCTGTATATCCGTTAATATTGAGTTTTCGAAAAATTGTTATAGGACTTTGTGACCCTAATTTCTTGTGAGGAATCACCTCCTGAAGTCTTGACGCATAATTTCTGGACACCCTGTATATGTCATATAATAACAGAACACTAGCCATTTTCATAGACCACTTTAATAATTGTAGTTTTCGTTCGTATAATAAATAACTGAAATACAATTTACAGTATTTAATAAACCGAAAACGGCTAAATATAGAAATGTCATATGTCATATATATTTGAAATCAGAAAAAGAAGTAATTCAAAAATTCAACAGTACACAGGCGCTCCATTAAAAAATATATTATTGCTTCTTTGTACCCCTCAGCTTTTGCACGTCCTTGTGCTTCCATTAACTTATTAAAGTGGTTCAGTTATAACCCTACAACATTTATTCGAAACTTTTTTGCATTTCCAACAATAATGTACATTATCAAACAAAATTGTACATTAAAAGACAAAATTATATACTTATATAAAATATTGAGACAGGCTGATTTTAAAACCACCGCCTATGTCAAAGTAGAAAACCTAAACATTTCATTGTTAAACGTCACAAATGCTGTTTGCGGTAGCTGGTTCTAATTTAATTTTGTCTTTGAACTGGATCACCCGGAGAGCGAGATCAAAAGTATGTTACATTTAAATTTGTTTGCTTGAAATTTCGTAAGGAATCTATTACTGAAGTTTGACTATTTAAATTTGACTCATCCTATACAAGTAAAGATAATTCTGACAACCGAGAAACCAATAAATTATTTGCGTCTGCGAGCATTTTTTTATACCAAAATTATTTATAAATTAATACCTTGAAAAAATATGTTAACTGAGTTTGCCTTCACATTGACTGTTACATATGCTACCTTCAATACAGTTCCTATCATTGTCAGTTGCATATATAAAATCCAGACAAATATTTTTGAAGTTAAAAATAATTTAAATCGTCGAAATTGAAAATGAATTGTTAAAATTAATATTTGAGATACTGAGATTGTATATAGAAATATCTCTGAGACCTGAAAACAGTCATATACAGGGTGGTCCGTTTTTTATGGCTCACCATTACAGGGTCGCTCAAATTAGAAAAAAAGTTGCGGCTTTTGATGATATTACATGAAAATAAACCAAACAGATCCAAAATATCTGTTGCCGTTGCTGAAATATTGTGAAAAAACTGAAAATTGCGATTTTATAAAATACCATCTAGCGTCGTTATTTCTCAACAGAAAGAGCTGCAATTTCGTACAGGGGGATAAAAATATGCAAGAAATCAATTTTCTCTGAAAGAAAATTTCTACGACCACTAGTTTCGGTTATGTAACATTCAATTGTTTTTTTCTTATGGACGCTATATAGGATCTTGACAGTAACATGTAGAATAAAATTATTATGCTACTATTTTATTTAAAGAATAACCTATAAAATTTAAAAAATACAATAATATAAATAAAAAATCTAATTAGATAGAATATACATTTTTTATTTGAAACAA
This sequence comes from Monochamus alternatus, assembly GCA_037114965.1. Classification (NCBI taxonomy): domain Eukaryota; kingdom Metazoa; phylum Arthropoda; class Insecta; order Coleoptera; family Cerambycidae; genus Monochamus; species Monochamus alternatus. Next base: position 10,498,174 of record CM073434.1, on the reverse strand, counting down.
GAAACGAATTTTATACTAGTTGCCGTTTTTTAAAAATTAAAATAAGCTTATCAGTACAAAACAGAATAATGTTCAGTGTAAATTTTTGTTTTTCTCAAATTTCATTCATCTAAGTCACATATCTTCAGGTATATGAATATATTCCTTAAGTTTGATACCATCGCAACTCAACGTTTTTTTAATAGTTTTCTATTTGTTAAACCTATTTCGGTATGAAATAATTTAAATAACAACGTCGTGGTTTTACTGTATAAGCTTAGATATCACCTTGTATAATATCTCGAGGAAGATTTAGGGAAAATACGAAGGGACATGGTTCCTTTTGCCCCTTGTATAGTCATGCCTCTGAACACGTTATTACTTGAAAGTGATATTTGAGACAAAATATCATATATTTCTCAAAGTTCTCACTTTCTGAAGCAATTAAATAGATAGTTGCATTTATTATTTCAATCCTAATAAAGCACAGCCGGATTTAAAGGCCTGAGAGACTGCGAGAGACAGGGAACTGGAGACCCTTGAAGTATCTATATATTATTTTATTACATGCATTCAAGAAGAAAAAAAATCACATCGAAACAGTATGATATATGAGTAAGTGTGCCATACAGTTTATTATTAGACCGGCTTGAAGCATGTTAGTTGCACTTAATTAGATTTTTTTTTAAAAAAGCGCGTTCACTGCATAATCAAAGTATCGACATATAACAACAATATCGTTGAAGAAATTAGTCAGGAAGTGATCACAATTCGTTAGCTTTATTGTGGCGTCTTTTTACATATTTGTCCAATAAATTTACTAGTTTATTGGTCAAACAAGGCTACCAACTTTTAGAATAAAAGTCATTACGATAACAGCAAATTATAGGTTCGTTCCTGCAGTAGTTGAAAATGTAATGAAACTACTTCTCGCGTTAAATTCAATGGTAATTCGTTCTCAACTTAACTGGTTGAATATTTCTGACAGTTTTAAACCGTTTCCAACTGCTGCAGGAAAAAACCTAATATATACTATAAAACAGATTCTCAACTTTTGTCAGACTTACCTTACTGCGGTAACAAACAAGTGCATTGTAATCTATTATCTTTAAATTAAAAACAGAAATAAAAAAAAATCTCTCATTATCCATTATCCTGTTGCTTCAGTGAATAATCTGCTTCTACAGTACAACCATCGTCCAAAAATATTTTAATAATTCAGGTCACTCTTCATTTCGCTCCTAAAGTTTGCCTCCTACCGACGCATTTCCTCCTGCCTACCAAGTTAATATCGATTGCCGATATGCCGGCAATTAACATTAACAATTTTAATAATTTTTGTATTTCCGATGACTTAGGATACAGTATACTAAAATTTATTTCAGATATTATGTTTACCCTAAATTTTCATCTAAATATGCCCAAATTTTACATATAAATATGTCCAAATTGTCCATATACATATTTTGCTACTATACGGTTGGGATTAGGACCCATGTTATGGAGGACTTTTTTTTGTTTATTTTGATATATACTATCGCCTGTAAAAATTATGGCAGTCTCCTCTAACACCCTGTATAAGAGTGAGCATTTATATAATCCTCAAATTTACTAATATCTTAAATTTGAAAAATCCTGATTAAATTTAATTGCTGATTTTAATTAGTTATCATAAATTTGAAAATTGATATAATATCGTATACCAAATAATAATATTAACATAGCCAAACGAATATATAAAACTTCTGTTTTGAAAATACCTCTATTTGTCTTTTATTATAATTTTGCGTTATTTCAATTTAATAATATGAATTTTAAATACTTAGCGGAGCAATATCGTAAATATCCTTCGTATAAGCCAACTCAGTATAACTGGTTTCGTAACTTGCTTGTCAACGTCATAGCTGCAAAAAACGGCGGCATATTCAACCATATAAAAGCAGTGACCCAACTTTTTAGTATTTAAATATCTTTATACTAGTCTATATCTCATACAATGGAGTACGTATATGTATAACTCCATATAACTGTACCTTTTATTTATATTATGAAGTTCGTTAAGAAGCAACAAACGACAAACGTCATGCTCTTATCTCAAAACCTAATAAAAAGAGCAAAGCAAAGAATGTATGTAGCCTTCTACTTACGTGTTTGTGCAATTTTTTTTGCTTCCGCCCTCCAGATGTTTCATTTTTTAAGTTGGCATAAATTAAAAATAAAAGAAGTGGATATTTGCAAGCTATGAGGGAGAGCTTACCGTAATAATATTTATGATGTTACCGAAACCTTTTTGTCAGAAAGACCAAATACTTTTATAAAAGTATATTGTATGACATTTTTGACAAAATCTATTAAATCAAATTTAAGTCACAAAGCAAGTTCTCTACTTGACTAATAGTCAGTATGACTTCCACCACGTTCCAATAGCAGTCTGTGCATTGTGATAATCAAGCGGTTAACGATCTCTTGCGGAATATTGTTCCATTCTTCTTCTGCCGTCACGACTAACTCATCTGCAGTCTGAGGTGGAGGAATATGATTATGAATGGCTCTAACAACGAAATCCCACATGTCTTCAATTGCATTCATGCCAGGAATCTAATCTATTGATATGTCCTGCTTCGAGTGTCTCTTGAACGATGTGGTGCGCGATGTGGTCGAGCGTTGTCGTCCATAAACACAAAATTTTCACCTAATTCATTACGTAGGGGGTAGATAATGGGCATAATAACTTGTTCGATGTAAATTTGACTGGTATGCGAATTAATGGAGTGCGGCGGTTGAACATTATTCCACCCCAAATTTTACGGTACCCCCTTCATACGGAGCAACTTCACGAGGAAAATGAAGTCGCTGTTGACGACCTGGTTTTCTTCAGACTCTTTGTCGATTGCCATCAGTAACCAGACCAATTCTGATTTCGTCTGTAAATAAGACCCACCGCCACTGGCGTATAAAGTCAACCCCTATGCTCTCGCGCCTATTGGAGACGGGTAGTACGATGCCTTGGAAGTAGAGTGGGGACCCGTAATGGTGTTCTAGCACGTAAAATTGCGTTGTGGAGTCGTCTTCGAATGGTAGGTGTCGATATAACACAGCGAAACGTACCTTGAAAGTGAGCCCTGAGAGCTGAAGCTGAAGATGTGCAGTCTCTGCGGGCATATTGCACCAAATACCGATCGTCCCTTTCATTAGATATTCGAGGACGTCCACTACGTGGTCTGTTTTCCGCTGTATCAAATTCTTCATATCTGTTGGTAATAAAGTAAAGGTTCATGGTCTGCAATTTTTTATTGTCTTTTTTGTTCTCTAAGTACATGTACTTTTTTACCTCATTAAGAAAACCACTAGGCTTAAGCGAATCATTTTATATACAGGGGGTCCAAGACTTTTGATGTTGTGTGTAGTTATTTTCCGGGTTGTTATGCCGTAACTGGCATCAGCCGGGATACTTTGACGATACTTTGACCTACCTCGGTTGTTCTCGGGCTAGTCTCTGTGGAGATAGACCCGCTATAATTTATGATTTGCATTAAGATTTGCAGCGATTTTCTTAGTACTAGTGTTTGGGTCTTCTTCAATTTTGTGTAGAATAACTTCTTCCAAATCAGGCGTTCTAACATTCTAGAATCTTCCAGGAATTGGGCCTTTCTGAAATGAGCCTGAAAGACGTTGAAATACATTTCGGAATATTCTTGGATTTGAAGTTGGAGGATTTTGAAATCTCCATATAAATTCGCCTAGCCTCATTACCATTTCCATCTGTAAGGCCATAAATGTAAACCATATTGGCCATTTCAGCATTCGAATATGCATAAGCCATTATTAAAACTTAATCTTTTTAAAAGAATAGCTTAAGGTGGCCATATTTGTGGCCCAAAATAGTGGAATGTCGATGTAATTTTAAAGTTAGGAATTTTAAACCCTGTTAAAGTTACCAAACATAATTATACATTATTGGATACTAGAAAATTCAGCTTAGGTAGTGTTAATATTTATATTGCTAAAATGTAGCGATTTTATACTTAAAATATTTATTGAAAATGTTTTTTTATGGAATTTTTACATAAACTTCAACGATAAATTTTTCACATTTTAAAGCCAAAGCAAGAAAAATTAATACAAACCTTTCCTAAGTTCAACCTTTAAGGTCTATTTACACACATCAGTGCCGTATCAGTTTCGTATAAGTATCAGTGTAAAATAAAAAATCGTTGGTTAGATTATAAATTGGCGTGTTTATACACATCCGTCACAGTGCCGTATCAGAGCTGTGCTTCAGTATCCGTTCAGTGGCTTTTAAATACGCCGGCGACGATATATTTGTAATTCTACTGTGGAACTGACCAGACTTTTCTATTACTTATGGATGAAAAGTTTATCGAGCTAGTCCGAAATTTTGTCAACTGCTTGATAAATATATTCAGATCACTTTGTTTGAACGTCTATTAATATCTTTTTACGGACTACGGACGGATATGTGTGAACCGACATCAGTGATCGATCACAAATAACACCGATACTGAACTGACGCTGAACTGATACGTCACTGATGGGTATTTTGCTGCAGTAAAAAAAAGTGTTAACTTTTTTGTAGAAGAGAAAGGTAAGCTTAAAATTATATATGTCGATATACACGTGGTTTTGATTATCGCCATATTTAGACATAGTATGATCACATAATATACAGTTATCGGTGTTTTATAAACCATAAATAGTTGAGCTATTACTAGATAGCAGCAAAGTTTACAGAATAAATATATAAGTTGTTTCACTCTCAAACACGCCCCGCCCTACCCATTCCACTCTTCTCACCCGTCTCGAGGACCGTTCGGTACCCAGGATCCTACATGGTGGCCGACGCTAGAACTGTAACGTGTTGAGTGCGATCGATATAGTGTGAGACAAAAAACCTTGAATATCTGTGAGTATTTATTTTATTTTTCTTCTAAAAATGCCCATGATATATTGTACTGTGAATAACTGTCCTTCAAGATGTGGTTTTTCCTTTTTATATTGTCCAAGGTATGTATTTTATATTGCATCAACTAATATAAAGAAATAGGTCACGACATAAAATTTTACGCAGTACGCCGATAAAAATTAGAATCGTTTTTTGAAAGATTGTCCTGATTCAAATGAAACATCAAACATTGTTTTTGTATGAACCAACAAGTAAGTTCTTTGTACTGGTATTTATTAAAAAAATTGTAATATGCAATAATTATGTAAGTAGGTACTTAATTGTGCCATGTAAATTTTACACTCAAGCATTTTTGGTTCAAGCAGAGTTTCTGATAATACCAAAACTATGTTGGCGCCAAAATTTCAAGATGCTGAAGTTCAAACTGGTACACCGATTCTAAGTGATACATGTGCACAAATAGTATACAAGGTGTAACAGTAGTAAGTATTCAAAACTTGTGTGCTTGTAAAACAAGTCGAAAAATTGCGAAAACCTTAGTAAAACTTTTGTCAGTGGCGGCTTCTAAGGGAGATACACTCTTTTAAAGGGGTGACCTCGGAAACAGTTTTTAATGCGTAACATCAAAACGGTTCAACATTAAGTCACGAAATTTTGCTGAGATATTAACATTGACGTGCTTAATCAGTCTCATAAAATACATTTCAAAATTTTCTACAGGGGCGTGAGAAAATGCAAGGCTCTGGGACAAATTTATTCATATCTTTTTTGTAGTTAATTTGTTCTTATTTCTGACTCGAAAATATTGAAATTTGAAGTATTTAACATAAAAAATGTACTCTTGTTAAATTTCAATAGAATGTACCGTTTTTTAGTTAAATCGATTTCAATAATTCCTAACGTGCCCCGCATTCAACATCCATTACATAGCCAAATAAATTAATTGTAAGTGTGTCATGGAGAAAACAACTAGTCCGACAGTTAATAGAAATGTATTTTTAATACTCTTAAGAGTAACAAATAAAAACAATAGTGCAAATAAAAATACGGTAATATAAATAATATATGAGATTACCTATTTATTAAACTATTGTAAACGGTTAAAATTTTTTCGTAACATTTACAGTAGGTAATTTGACAAACTAAATATTCTAATTTCTTCAGCAGAAAATGTGCCTCAGTCAAGAAGACAGACTAGATTCATCTTTCAAAATAACCGCCATTTACCCTAATGCACGCACGTAATCTGTTTTCCAAAGAAAATAAGTTCCGGTATAGTTTGTGCTCCTCATTGAGTTCATTAAATGCATTTTCTATACGTTCACGCAATTGTTCTTCACTGTCAACAGCTTGGAAATACACCTTTTCTTTCATTTGACCCCACACGTTGAAATCAATTGGATTGAGGTCTGGTGATTGTGGAGGCCAGTTTAAGGCAGCATCATTTCCTCGGCCACTCCAGCGATTTGGGAAGTGCTTGTTTAACCACTGACGACATTGACGGTTGAAATGAGGAGGGGCACCATCATGCATGTACCATAAGGAACCCCTTCTCGCCAAAGAAATATCTTCTAAAAAGTCATACAATCTAGTGGACAAAATTGATGGTACATTGCTCCTGTTAAATTTCCAGGCATGATGTGATATCCAAACAGATTGTTTCCTAATGTGGCAGCCCAAACATTTATTTTAAATGAATGCTGATAATGGGTTACCTTCCGAGCATTAGGATTTTCTTCGGCCCACATATGTTCGTTGTGCATATTAAAAACCCCGCTTCTGGTAAAAGTAGCTTCGTCGCTAAAAATAATATTCGACAGAAACATTGGATCTTTAACTTGCCCGTCCAAAAGCAGCTGACAAAATTGTCTGCGCATGGGCCTGTCTTGTGGTAAAATGTCCTGGGCCTGTCTATAATGATAAGGATACAATTGTTGTTCTTTCAATATCCGCCATACTGTCATATTAGACATGTTATTTTGTACTGCTAGTTGTCTTGTACTAAGTGTGGCGTTAGCTTCAACTAAATTTAAAATATTTTCTTCATTCAGGACATTTCTCACTATTCTACGTCTGCCTCTCTCAAAATTGTTTCTTTTTAAAGTACCTCGTTCTCGCAAACGTCTTTCGGTGCATAGAAATGTTTTATAATTGGGTACATTTCTGTTGGGGAATTTTATACCATATCGGTGTGCGGCTGCTCTTGCGCTCCCATGACACTCGCCTAACGTCAAAAGCATATCTACATACTCAGAATACTGTTGCATTATTAAATAATTTTTAACTATTTTCACTATGATACAGCACTATGTAGATTCAAATAACACAAATTTTAAACTAAAAATATTTGATATTTCTGTCAACCGTCAGACTAGTTGTTTTTTCCTTGGCACACTGCAATTAATTTATTTGGCTATGTAATGGATGTTGAATGTGGGGCACGTTAGGAATGATTGAAATCGATTTTACTGAAAAACGGTACATTTTATTGAAATTCAACAATAGTACCTTTTTTATATTAAATATCTCAAATTTCAATATTTTCGAGTCAGAAATAATAAAAAATTAACTACAAAAAAGATATGAAAAAATTTCTCCCAGAGCCTTGCATTTTCTCACGCCCCTGTAGAAAATTTTGAAATGTATTTTATGAGACTTATTAAGCACGGCAACGTTAATATCTCAGCAAAATTTCGTGACTTAATATTGAACCGTTTTGATGTTACGCATTAAAAACTGTTTCCGAGGTCACCCCTTTAAAAGAGTGTATCTCCCTTAGGAGCCGCCACTGACAAAAGTTTTACTAAGGTTTTTGCAATTTTTCGACTTGTTTTACAAGCTCACAAGTTTTGAATACTTACTACTGTTACACCTTGTATAATAAAACTGGTATGTACAGTATCCTCTTTAAATAAATTAAAACAATTTGTCCCAAATTAATTAATATACGTATAGAAATACCCAAATCATTAAAATAATATTAAGTATTAAAAAATGACCTGGACGTACTTATACATTGGGTTTTCATTTGAGACATTTTTTTACTGAAAATAATATATAGTTTATTGAATTACAAAACAGGATTATAATGCATTTTTATTATACTTCAAGACTGCAAAACGTCACAAACACTTTCATGTAGGAGTTCAAGAAGAGCTGCATTAAAAGAGCAAGTAAAAATCTATACTGCAGCATTTGTAACTTGTAGACAATATATATTATATTATTTCTTATTTTAGTTTTAAAATAATGTATATTGTTTTTTAAAATATTTAAATAAACATTCTATTGCAAATTTACAAGTGAATATATACGACTTACAAGATTAACTAACAAAACTTTATACATTTACCTATAATCGTTTTATAATATTTATATTTATTATATTACAAATATTTATACAATAACCAGCCTTACATCACACTTTTGGAGTATCCCTCATATATAAATATTTCCCAATTGGAAAGAAACTACTTTTCCCTCGTCCCTCGTACTTGGCCATTTTTTGCGACAGTATTTACGTCCGGCGGTAAATTTTGTTCTTAATCTGTTTGAAATACAAAAAAGTGTGAAGAAACAAAAAGTGAAGATAATACGATGGCGCATATGATGACCTTTACCTTTGTAATATTGTACAGGATAATTGGTTACAATTTGAGAACTTTGGCTGCAATTCAGCAAAATCTGGCGCCCCTAAGACTTCGGTGCGCTCTCCCGCTTGATTTGGCGCCTTAATCAGCTGTAGAATCCAACTTCGAATGGTGCAGAGTTAGTGTATTTTCACTGGTCGGTTTGGTCGCACGAATGATCGTCAGCTATCTGTAGGCCGCGTATGTGCAACTCAATGCGCACGGATCGGCGTTTTGAATTCGGCTCTCTTCGCGACATTTTACAGTTATATTTCGACATTTTCTTGAATTAAAACCGGAGAAAAATAACCACCCACGACATTGTGTAGCATTGATCTCCCTCCTAGGTTAGGATTTTCTTGTTGCCGGTGAGTTTTTATACTTGTTTAGCTGTTTTTGGAATGAGGTTAAGTCCATAAATCATTGGGCAGATTTCTTCGCCTATACCTAATTCTCACGGTAATCTGATATCAGAATAGATGATTGGTTTAATTTAAAAATTTCGCCGGCTTTTAAATTCGGCTATAAGTTGTTCTGATTTCTGTGTACAGAGTGTTCAGTAAATACTGCGCTATTCTTTAATGTGAAATATACCAACTTACCTTAGAACAACTTCCTTTTCTTAAGAAATTATAGGCCGCGAAAATACTTTTTTTATTTTGTTTTTTTTTTAACGATAATTTTCTTATTAGTTTTTGTAGGTACTACAATTTTTTTTTAAATGAAAATTAAAAATTAAATTTTAAAATCTACAAACATTGTTTTCTTGAAATTTTTGTTAAGTAACACCATAAATTTTTATAATGTATGTATGTAGAATGACACGCTCTTTCAAATGGCATGGTCAAAATTGGGGGTTGCTATTTAAAAAAATTGTCGATGACGTCATATTTCGAACAACGATGACGTCACAAATGTGGGTTGTATGTCAAAAAGTGCCTTTTTTAAAAACAAAATCGACGTGTCAGAGAATTTTTTCGAAAACTTCTCAATTTCAAAAATAATTAATTTATTCGTTAGTATTCAGTGCTTAAATGTCTAAAATTAAAATCAGGAATACAAATTGTACTAGGGTAAGTAAAAAATAATTCACATTATTTTTGTCTTTAAAGTATGGTTTATTCTTTACCGAACACCCTGTAAGTTAAAAATTTACATCAGTGTATGGGTCCTACTTGTGGATATTCAACAAAATTATTATATCAGTTTTAGTATAGTTGCTGCATAAAATTTTGTAATTATTTATCTCTCAAATTTCGGTGCCAATATCTAGTAGGCAGGGAAACAAATGCAATTACAAATTAATACGCTTTCTTTGGTTGTCAATTATTATTAGTGTTTGAACGGTGTTGTGGGTCTTTAACCTGATTAAATATTCAGCAGTTTTTTGCACACGCACTATGTCGACATCGAATCGAGCGATCTGTTTCGTAAAAAAAATTGTAACTACTTTTTACGACTCGACAAGAATATTATTTTTGTGGTTATTAAATTGTACTAACTTTTGTATAGAATAGACAGGGTGTTAACGATAAGTTCGGCACTATAAAACGACCTTCACCGAGCTGGTTAATGGATGAAAAGTATTTCATCTCCAATTAAATATGTCAATAAATACATTGCAAATGGGTTGTCTAAAAAATTTCAGTGCAGAATATGATTAATTAACAATTAAAAATTATTATTTTTTAAACATTTCACTGGTTTGGTTAATAGACAAATTTGATACCAATTGAAAGTATGAAGCCCATAGAATATGCAAGCGTTAGGTTGACTATTTTTTCCCCGTCACAACTCTTGGTTAGGCAGGTATAAATAGGTAAATCGATACTAGTAATTTGCACCGGTGTGGTTAATAAATTAAAGTTAAATTAAAATAAAGATTATTTCATTACCAACACGGTGGTATAGGGTTGTCTGCTAAAAATCAGTCCTAAATTCCGGTTGTCGAATTTTAAAAAGTGAAATATTCCCCAGCGAACCATTCCATGCGATAGAAGAGTACACAGCATTGCAGCTGTGTGTAGTTCGTCCATACAGAAAACGAAGACGATCCGTTTCTCCAAAAAATCGCATAAAGTCCGGGGGCGGCGGCATCTATTATTATTAATCTGCCCCTAGGAACCCCTAACGCCCTTCAATGACAATAAAACAACATTTTCGACCCTACTAATGATATGTCGAGATCGAAAACCCGTAAAAAATAAAATTTTCTAATAATCCATTTGCCTCCCGGAATTACGTTTAATTTTTTTTAAGGAAACGATACATATAATCAAAAAATTTGATTAGTCGGCAGGAACGTCATAATATCATTTCAAGTCACTACCAGGAAATAATAGTCTATACCAAAAATGAAGACAATCCGTTTATCCGTTTCTTCAAAAAAATCTAATAAAGTCCGGGGACGGTGGTATTTTGCCGCCCAACTCGTAAACCGTTGTTTGTACAGAAAATTCTATAGAAGTATTTTTTCATATTTTCATAAAAAACATTCGAATATGTATTCGAAATGAAACACAAAAGGTCGATTTCTTGAACTCGTGATTTCGAAACTCCATCCCTCAGTTATGAATTCGGGAAACCTCCGATCCCGTCCCACAGCCGCCGTTTACCTAGCCTTATGTTCGTCGTTAGGAGCAAAAAAAAATTTCCGCACATCTCACGGCCACAAATTTTATGTACGTATACTTCGCGATAAGACGGGAACAAATCCGGTAAAGTACCGAAAAATTAAAAAAAAACGGAATGCCGCCCCCGGAGCCGCCCCCCAACCGATCGAATCGAAATTTTAAAGACACGTACTCTTTGAGACGCGGAATCGAAAAAATTTGCCCGTCTTCGCGTTAGGGGTTCCTAGGGGCAGATTAATAATAATACCACCGCCCCCGGACTTTATTAGATTTTTTGGAGAAACGGATAAACGGATCGTCTTCATTTTCGGTATGGACGAACTAAACACAGATGCAATGTTGTGTACTCTTCTATCGCATTGAATGGTTCGCTGGGGAATATTTCACTTTTTAAAACTCGACAACCGGAATTCAGGACTGATTTTTCGCAGACAACCCTATACCACCGTGTTGGTAATGAAATAATCTTTATTTTAATTTAACTTTAATTTATTAACCACACCGGTGCAAGTTACTAGTATCGATTTGCCTGTTTATACCTGCCAACCCAAGAGTTGTGACGGTAAAAAAATAGTCAACCTAACGTTTGCATATTCTATGGGCTTTATACTTTCGATTGGTATGGAATTTGTCTATTAACCAAACCAGTGAAATGTTTAAAAAAATAATAATTTTTAATTGTTAATTAATCATATTCTGGACTGAATTTTTTTAGACAACCCATTTGCAATATATTTATTGACATATTTAATTGGATATAAAATACTTTTCATCCAATAACCAGCTCGGTGAAGGTCGCTTTATAGTGGGATCTTAGACTAATAGATTTTAATTTTATTCACAGTTAGAAATCGAGGTTTTATCACAAGTGCGTGCAGGGCTTTACAATGCCGGTAAATATATAGAGATGAATGTAGTGTTAAAGTCTGAATTATTTTAGGTTGGAGTCGTATAAAATTTATTTCTATTCGCGGAATATGACGAAAACAAACAAATTAAAGTGTACATCAACATCATGGAACAGGTAGACACCTATAACATATTGTGGCATAATATTGACCGAGATTTTTGGAGTTTCTTTTGATTTATTTATAAAAAAACCTAAGTTCTGAAATGTTCTGTTTTAAAGTAGATTTATAAACCTACAAACTAGTAATTAATAACAAATGAAACAAACAAAAAGCATAATCCACATTTCCGTTCTTATAAGTCGAAGTATATATTCTAGTTCAGGAGGTAAAATTGTTTCTATAATAAGAAATTCAGATATTTTCCATTTAAAGTGGTTTGGTAAATGTAACTGAATTTCCTACAAACAATTTTGCTCGGTAAACTTTAAAATGTACCCTTATTTATAAGAAGGAAAATGTGGTTCATGCACGATGATGCCTCGCCCTATTTTACATTAAATGACGAATGAAGGGTCTATCTGCATGAACAGTTTTTTTTGCAACTAAATGTGTTAAAAAAATTTCAAAATTTTAGAAAACCAGAAAATTATAAAATGTGATTTTTGTCTTAAACGATACGCGATATCGATTGAAACATGGTATATCTTTTTTTAAGCAAAATAATTGTGAAAGAAAGATGTCAAATTTAGTAACACTGATAACAATGTATAACTTTAAATGGATAATTTCGTCTGCTTCTGTATAATAATACAGGCATATTGAATATCAGTTTAAAGTTGCAAATGAATATTACTTAGAGTTACTTTAATGACCCAAATTTTATTGTTGTCATGGCAACGGCTTAAAAGCTATAAATAATTTACTTTTCAACGTCATACTATAAAGACGAATAACTCGACATAACGAAGCTCGATTGTAAAAGTCCTACTACAACTATTTTGGTCTTTCGTTTTTGACATGACCTTTCCGGACACCCTGTATTTACAGAATATGACTTTGAATAAGTCATATTTTTAGGGAGGCTACCTGTGACCTGTGACCCTTAGAAACATATGTAAAATACCAGTGGGGTATCACTTTTTCAGTTTTATGTTACCCCTATTCACTATTCATATTAGGGAGGCTGCCTATTACCCTTAGAAACACTTGTAAAAATACCAGTGGCGTATCACTTTTTCAGTTTTATGTTACCCCTATTCACTATTCATATAAACTTTGTTGGTTAAAATAAAGAAGTCTTTATTTTATAAAATAAAATATGTGACGCGTAGGGTATAGTTCGTGCTAAAAAAAATAAATCAGTTACTCAATGCGTTAGCGATTTTCAATTTTTGGAATTTCTATTACTCTCCACACGGTACGCACAATTAACCGTCCTATTATTAGATCTCTAGTACGCTGCTTTACGTTGTTATAATTTAAGTTGTGCGAAAATTATAAAATCAAATAAACGCGCGAAAATAGCTCCCAATTTCGAAATTATTTATGTTAGCTATCGGTTACTCATATGTATTTGTTTTCTTATGCATTTTTGGTTCGCAAGCCAGATCGTACTCGTATTTATTGTTATTGTTAAGTCTACGCGTCTGTATATTTTCGTATATCCAGTTTTTTGGAAAATAAATGAAATTTGATCGCGATTTGAATACCTATTCATTTGACACTTAGCGTTAAAGTGCTAAATAAAAAATTGATTTATTTGTAAGTGAAGAGTATGCACATATTGTTTTTGAATATGTATATTCCGATGTGAACGTCAGACAAGCAGCCCGAGAATACCGACGAAGATACCCAAATAGACATCAATTTGCTCACACAGTCTTTAGTGTATCATTTCGTAGATTTCGAGAAGAAGGTAACTCCACAAAAAAGGCTATTAAAGTGAATGTACAAAATGAAGAAGATATAATAGATGCTGTCATTGACAACTCTTCGATTAGTGTTCGACGTATAGCAACCCAAGATATTTTATTGTTGAGAATTTTCCTGTAACTAATTTTTGGAGAGTTAAAGTTGCAAGGTTTATAATGGCCGGTTTCTCAACTAGTAGATATCCTAGTGTATATAGTCAAGGTAGATATCTATTAAATAAACTTATCGATTCCATAAACTGGAGATATCCCATGAATTCGGTTTCTGAACCATTCGATAATGCTTATCTATTGCATAAGTTATCGAGCAGATATCCAAAGAAAAATGGCAAGATATCTGTCCAATAAACATTAACGCATGCGCGCAGCGATTTAGCTGTTGCTTGTTTACATCTTTATCGTAAGGCTTAACCCAACTTTTTTTATATTTTCGTGACGATTACTTTGTGCAATGGAAATTTCTGATTCGTCTGCCTCTTCAGATGAAGAATATTTAAATATAGTCAGATATCTTGAACGGCCAAGACGTTATCGTGAAAGAGAAAACCAGTATGAAAAATAAAGCGACACAATTTCGAGAGGTTTACGGGCGTCGTATTCTTGAAATAGTGTTTTCTACAAATACAAGTAATTTTAGACATTTAAGAACTGAATAATATAGAGTTTAGCAAATAACAACAATGTTATCTCATGCCACCAGCGAATATTCAAAGGTACCGAAATAAAATCAATGTATAACGTCAGATAGCGATTTATCCAGCAAATTTTTAGGTACTGAAAACTTTCAAAATGCGTATTTTTTTAAATTCAGCTATAGATGTAAACATTGTTATAACATAAACTTACATATTTCTGCATATGACATTGTTCACTTTTGTTTATAAGTATGTGAAAATAATTGTTAAAATGTGGGGTTAGAATAGCGAAATAATGTGTGTCATACAAATGCATTTTAAAAGTTATTATATTATTTGAAGAGAGTTTAAATAGTAAAAGTGGATAAACAAAACATCAGTAATTTTATTTTTGATATTACTTTTGTTCTACGCGTTTTATTTTTCAAAATTTCAGTACCTAAAAAACCACAAATTTGATCATTTTACGGCGAGAAATACGGCGACCTTAACGAAAGAAACTGTAAACTTACTGATAGATTTAATAGGAGATAGTATTCTAGTCTCTAGTACTAGAATAAATTTACTATCAGTATTAGAAAAGGTTTTAATAACTTCGTTTTTATGCGATCGATAGTTATCGAATCGATTGCGCCAAATGTTGAGAAACCGGCCATTGTCGCTTAACCATCTTATTGGCGTCAACACAGCAGCTAATAGCATGAAATAGGCACATTTTTATAAAACAGTTGCTGTATAAAAATTATATAATTGTGTTCCATATAAATACAACGATTTCAAATAAAGCATGTCATGATAATGTCTTATAAACACGTTATACAATTATTCCGCTTTATTTACAAACCTATCACAACTATCAAACTAATATTAGACTTTCTTTAAATTTTACGACATATGTCTATTAAAAGTATCTTTATATTAGGTATACGATGTTATAAACTCAACAATATCTAATTCAAAATTGAATTTCAGGTACGCATAAAATTTTACTTTGATAAACGAATAAAGTAGGTCAAAAAATCATAACGCGCCTGTATAGTACTAAAAAATATAGATACTATTTTCTTTCACAAAAAAAAAAAACATAATTTAAACACATGTACATTTGCTGCTAAAAAATATTCCCAGTTCGAATTCTAAATTCCATATAATATAAACTTATTTTTAATGAGCAACGAAAGTTATTTTCATGAAAAATTTCACGCAAAAGTTGTTCGGATTTTTTTCAAGATGGACTCTGAAAAGCAATTGGAATTGAAAGAATAAACATGGCGTTAAAATAATAAAACAGTTTGGTCACTTCAGAAGCATTTAAAAGACTTTAATGTTATGTAAAAGCGAAACATAAGAGCATTATGTTTTATAGAAAATCATTTGCTCGTGTTAAGTATCTTTAAGAAGCAGTTTTGTTTTATTGTCTCGCAAAAATATTTTAATACAGCATTTATAAAACAAATGCTGTAATTATACAGCTAAACAGCTTTCTAAAACTAAAGCGCTGCATAGATGACGTAAGAACTTTCTTAAAATAATTTAAATAACTTATAACCTATATAATACTTTTATTTTTGCTTTAAGAATCTTCTCAAATATTTCTCTTGCTACCACTACAAAATTGGTTTATAACGCTTTGTAGTCAGTCGTGTAGATTGCTATTATATAGACATTATACAGTAAAATGATCTGAAACAAAAATACTGTATAAGTGCAGGCACAAGAACGTTCTGAAAATAGTTTAAATAATTTCTATAAAATGTTTTTCTTATTGGGATTACAATATTCTCACAGGTACTTTAAACAGCAAAATAGCGGCTGTTAACAAAAAAGTATCAAATGGAACAATAATACAATGAAATTGCATGTAACCGCTACATATCTTTTATATAAATGTTTGGTTTTATAATTTTGAATTATAAAACTAGTGTGCTACTTGGGATTAGCGTTTCTGTGTTACTTTTTGTCATATTCAAATAATTAGTGTCAACAAGTATAAAAAATTATAATCTGCTACAAAATTAATTTTTTTTATATAAAAGTACAGAGTGAAGCAAGGAAAGCTGACAGATAACTAACAATGTATTTTTTAACTTAATACTGGACTTAGAAGCCAGAAATATTTTCCTATAGTGTTTTGTTTTAATGGTGTTATATCAAATTGAAACTCTTCTTATGGCCTATTTTTTGATGTAGTGTGTTAGGAAACATATGGGAAAATGCATCTTCAAAGGCGATCATTTTGTAAAAATAATAATTTTACTTCAATTAAATAATTAACTTAGAAGGCCTTGAACAGACCTACAAAATAATATTTTGATCACTAAAATATCTTTAAAAATAACGGAGATAGGCATGGCGGATCTTGTGTATTTGTTTTTATTTTCTTTAATACTTTTCGCATATTCCTAAGTGCAGATGACTTTGTTGAAGGTGTTGTGTTAGTTAATTTTTAATTATTTTTGTTTGAATTGTTATTTGTTTAATTTTAACAAAACAAATGCCAATGCAGTAGCGCAGCAACTTTTTTTGGTAAAAAAAGTATTTAAAACATTTCTCAGTTTTTAAAAATGACATCAAAACTATTTCAATGAAAAAGTTACAAATGGATTCCACTTTTTAATTTGCCATGCACACATTTGTATGTGATACAAATAATATTTTTTTAATCATATTTATCATTATCACATTTATTATCTGATCTTTTCGAGTGTGTCATAGTGTACAAAAATAAATGTCAGTCTTTGACCCATGCATTTAGTACCTTTTAGTAGCTTATTTAATTTGTTTCGTGTATTTTTTTTTTGGAATTTTATAATCTGCGGACTTTAATTTTTCATCATATTGTAATTACATATTGAGTAATCAGATATCAAGAAAAACAACAAAAAGCCATAAAGGTAGTGCCTGATTCAATTGTTTCATTTGGATACAGCAGGCTGTAGAAGTGATAAAAACGACACCTAAAATTAATGTTAATGATAAATTTTATAATTTGTGTGAAACAATGGAAGTGCCGATAAAACACCGCACCGTCATCATTAGCTTTTTACACGTATTGTAACTGTTTTTGATTAAAATTTAATTTTGAGTTTGAATAAGTGATTAAATCTGCTAATAATTGGTTTCGGATGGTCGCCTTCTCCATCAAACCGATAAGCAGATGTTGATGTCTTCATCAAGTCAGCAAATTTCTGCCAAGATTATAAGATAGTTCTGGTGAACTTATTTCGAGATGTGTGAACTGAAGAATGCGTTAAAGTAACTGCACTTCTGTTTTTATACATAAATCTTCACACAAGTTAACATACTTTTTTTAGGCGGACAATTTTTTTTATTAATTTATACTGAAGCAGATTCTTATAAGTATGAGCTTATTTTAAATTCAAAATTATTAAAGAAGCTACTTTATTATCTGTTTGCTTACATTATTTACTCAAGGTGTATAAACTTTGCATAGCAGGTTGTATAAATCTGTCAAAGCAAAAGGTGGAGAGAATTGGCGGAAAAATTTAGTGGGACACGTTTTATAATTTATCTGTTTCTGTTTTCTAGTTCAAGGTGAAAATTGTGTTAGTGTTAACCTAATTATAGACTCTTGAAATATTACAAACCAAAAAAATCGTTAAAAGAAAATGAAAAAATTAAAACAGCAAAGAAATAAGTGAGCATCAAATATTTAAAGAAATTGTACAAAATAATAAAAATAGAAAATATGTATTCAAAACTAAAAGAAAAAATAAAGAAATAAGTATATAAAATAAACAGTACAGTCAGAGCCAATAAAAGCGAAAAAAATTAAGGATTTTACAAGCTCTAACGTCATATTGTAAAACAATGTAGTACTATTTCGAGTACTACTTGTAACGTAGTGTAACCTTGTTTATAATTATTTTAGTTTGAAATATCTACTGCAACAAAACACATTATATTTATTTATTTATTTAATTATGCAATTTGTTTTATTTAAATTTCTTTACTCTTCAAATGAACATGTTTATTATAGACCAGATTCGAACCTATTAAAATATGCCAGCGATATGCAGAAAAACATTAAGTGCAGTGGCAATATCATCCAGAATTAATGACCCTGTTGATGCATGTGACGTAAATGTTCAATTAAATTGCATTTTGTTTTTGTGGGGATAGGTACCTAGTGGTCCAAAATAGTTTTCTCAAGGTATATAATTACTTTGGTATGGGATACGAGTATATCGGATCATTTACGAGATAACGTCACTACGCATTGATAACAATTATTTGTAATATTACACGGCAGATTGTTGGTTATTTATTGCTTGGGCCAATGGTGTGAAACATATCAGAATTTTGTGGCGTTATCATGTGTTTTACTAACTTTACTATATAATTTTCATGTAACATGTATATTTTTATATATTTGAAAAAACGATGCCAATGGACAAGACCAAAACTAGGATCATATTTCGATTTCTCATCCTGAAAAGCCCCTAGGCTCGTGCTATTATTATTAAGATAAATATTAAATATATACAGTATGCGCCAAAAGTATGGAATAAATTCAATAAAAACAAAACAATTATTTTTTGGGAAAAATCCTCGAATAGGTCGATTTTTAATTTGAAAAATATATATTTTAGCGTAAAATGCGATTTTCAAATGTCATTTGTTTTCGAGTAATGACGTCATCGATTTTTTTTTAAATGGCAACACCATATTTTTTTCTTTGATTCTGAAAGATCGTTTAATTCTCTATCAGAAAGTACTAAAATTTTGCCCTCTTACGTAGGAAAGTTTTCGAGTAAATGACGATTGAATGTTAGAAAACGTAAATCAATTAAAATAAAGCAAAAACGTTATCAAGTTTAGTTTTTCGAATTCCATAGTTCTTTTATAGATCACGTAGGTGAAAATCTTTGCAGTGTCATTGTCACACCGACTTTCTAATAAGTATTGTAAGCGACATATAAATTATTATTCAATTTAAAGTATTATGGCACATTTAACTGTTACTCAAAGAATTGAAATTTTAATTCTTATCGGATGCTAGAACTCAGCAGGAAGTTTGCGATTTATGTAATGAAAAATATCCAGATCGCCCTATCAGCCAATCAACAGTCAGTAAGGTAGAGTCTAAATTTAGAGAAACTGGCAATGTTGTAAATATTCCAAAACCTGGACGTCCAAGCATTAATGAAAATCAGAAACAGAACATTTTGATAAGTATGGTGGATAATCCTCATAATTCTTCACGATTGGTTGCATTAAACAATGACACTAGTCAGACCACAGTGCTACGTATCTTGAGGAAGGAAAAATATCATCCCTACAAACTTCAACTTGTGCAGGAACTCAATGAAGATGATCCCGATCGCTTACACTTTTGCGAAATTCCAATGGATTTATGTCAGGGAAATAGAAATTTACACCGGCAAATACTTTTTTCAGATGAGGCCACATTTTGTCTGAAAGGTACAGTAAACCGTCAAACTTGCAGATATTGGAGTCGGGAAAATCCTCATTGGATGGCAGAGGCACATACCCAACACCCTCAGAAATTAAATGTGTGGGCTGGAATAGTTGACGACAGAATAGTAGGGCCTTTCTTCTTTGAAGGGACCCTTACAGGACAAAGATATTTAGAGTTTCTAGAAAATGACCTTGTTCCAGCCCTTGCAGTAATTTTTCCTAACGATAATGACCCTGACATTCCTGACGATACCATATGGTTTCAGCAAGACGGTGCACCTCCGCACTATGTGCGCCCTGTACGAGATTTTTTGGACAACTGTTTTTCTGGGAGGTGGATTCGCAGACGCGGACCGATAGAATGGCCTGCAAGATGGCCAGATCTTACACCTCTTGACTGTTTTTTATGGGGATACTTGAAGTCAAAAGTGTACATTAATAAACCACGTAATTTAGAAGAACTTCAAAATCGCATTCGGGACGAAATACGCAGAGTTACCCCAGAAATCATTCATAATGTGCAAGAAGAATTTCTTCACAGACTTGCGCATTGTCAAGAAGTTGGTGGATGGCAATTTAATTTAAGTATAAAATTTAATCAATTGTATTTTATTTTCCATACCTCAAAATTGTTACTTTTTTATGGATAAAATTTACGTTTTCTAACATTCAATCGTCATTTATTCGAAAACTTTCCTATGTAAGAGGGCAAAATTTTAGTGCTATCTGATAGAGAATTAAACGATCTTTCAGAATCAAGGAAAAAATATGGTGTTGCCATTTAAAAAAAATCGATGACGTCATTACTCGAAAACAAATGACATTTGAAAATCGCATTTTACGCTAAAATATGTATTTTTTAAATGAAAAATCGACCTGTTCGAGGATATTTCCCAAAAAGTAATTGTTTCGTTTTTATTGAATTTATTCCATACTTTAGGCGCATACTGTATATATAATAACATTAAAACCCTGTATATCCGAAACTATCACCTTTTTAACAAAGGTAAATTGGCCAAGATGGCCATTTTTTAGCTTCAGGAATTTGGGCTAGTGTCTTGTACAGACTTTTAGAGACACTGTGAATAAAAATGTAATTTTTTAATTATTAAAAAGCTGAACGAAGCGAAGTTGGACAAAATCCTCGGGTTACAAGACATTTGTATGGAAAACTGTTCTCGAAAGCAACGGTAGTCATTTTGAAGACTTACTATCTCAAATGGTATTACGTATTTTGAGAAAAATCCTAAGAAAACCAGTCATGCCTGTAGGGTACTTGTAATTATTTTGGAGAAACATCTGACATAGTAGGTGTGCTACGTTGTAACGTATTCAAAACCACCATCATTGTAATTTTTCAAAATTTGTTTTGAACTGGCCATCTTAATCTATACAGGGTGGTCCCAAAGTAAAGGCCCATAGGAACATAATAGATTTTTCGCTGCAAAATAACACGATTTAAGCCAACTTGCTTTAATAAAATTTTGATAATAAAAAAGATACAGGGTGTCAAAGCTGGAATTTAAAAAGTGGCTTTTTGTAATAATTACTTTGTTTGACTGTATCTACTTAAAAGTTTTGAAATAGATATTTTTGGATATGAGAAATCATAATCTGTTGTCTATTTCGACGTATTTCTTAGAGGGCGCCACATCCGCTATATTTGTAAATGTAAGCGTAACTAACTTTTTTGGCTCTAAAGTTATCACGAGTTGTATTAAAAAAATCTTAAACCTACATTGTTTATGAGGAAAAAAGGTATACTTGTCATTAGTCTTAGAAATTGACCATTTTCGTAGTAGGCACCAATAGTGTGTTAAATTATTAGACAAAATGTATGTTAAAGTTAATAAGTATTTCTAAATCTAAGGTATTTATCCAGTTTTGGTTAAAATCAATTGTTTTACAAAATAGAAAAATTCTGAGACAATAATTTTTTATATTCAGATATCGAGAAACGATCTAGAATAAAAAGTTCTAATAAAAAAAAGTGGTGGTTGCCACCCTTGTAGACATTTGGTAAAAATAAAAATCGTATTCAACAATGTCACTTAATTAACTAAATGTATTCACCGATTTTCAGATTTATAAGTTTAACAGTTTTTGAGAAAAAAAAAATCGAAATTGTTGCAATTTTTTAGAAGCCTTTATCTCTTAAGGGAGGGCTCAAATCGAAAATTTTTATAAAAATTATCCCCCATAAAATGACCCAAGGAACACACCCTCCAAAGGAGCGCACGTCATTATGGCTGTATATATTTCTTAGTTTCGCAAATTCTGGTATACTAAACGCATCATTTCAATTCGGTCAGTCCACCCAAGACGTATTCCGTGGTTTTTTAGCTCATTCGAAGGACTATCGCCTGTAAGTTGATAGTAGGCCGGCGACGATTTTGAAAGAAATTATCGAGTTACCAAGTACCACCATAAAATCTGAGGTATTTAACATTGCCGAAGGGTCATAGAGTTAATAACAAATGTAGACAAAACAACTGAGCTCCGACGATACAAAACAATTATATATTTTTTTCGAAAACTGAGAGGTTAGACAGATTAAAAAAATAATCGCGACGTTGATACAGCGGCGCTAATTTCTAATGCCAGAGTTTTAATGATCCGTAGTCTTTTAGTGGTGATAATAGCCAAATTTTGTGTTTGTTTTCATTTTGAGGAATGCGACACGAACTATTAAACGCTTAATTTGTTTATCTATAATTGAGAACATACAGTGTGTTCCACTTTGAGTTGCGTCACGTTTGTCTGTTACAACTGATGAGTCGATTTACGATTCATTTTCGGCATGGATTGCTTGATGCGATTATTTAGGTTTCATTGAAAAAGAGCAGGAGTTAAAGCAGGATTTACGAAAACCGAACTGAGTAATAATAACAGAAGTAACAGTTATTTATTGTGTGAGTGTCTTAAGTAGCATTCCATTTATTACCGGCGAAATCTAGGTAATATTATATAGGTAGGTATATAGGTATAAAAAAAAATATACATCTCCACTCGTAAAGTATGATTAATATAACAGATTGATAATTTTGGACAAGATATCCAGTCAAAATTCGTAATATATTTCTATGGTTGAAAGATCGTTTCTTCAAGTTGCCTTTAAAAAGTGTAATTAACATAAATACGAATAAATTATTTGTCTTCGTATAGCATGTATCGTATATTGTTCCAGAATACCCTGTATAAAATTTTCTTAACAAATTATTTTAATTTTACATCTGACCTTGCGCTTCTGCCAATTTTTTAATTATTTCTAACTATTATGCAGTTCCTGTCCATGTTTTGATATAGTTCTCCTTTTTCCGTTTGATGTAAAGAAAAATATTTATAGTCAAGGGTACAAAGACCAATTTTATCGTTTCATTTATGTAACAGTGGGAAGGATACACCTACAAATAATAAAAATAATTCGGTATTACGATCTTTACTGGAAATAAACTATTTTAGTTTTCTATCGTGTTCTGTTCTTGTTATGTCACTATCCTATTATTTTAATCTAATTTAATTAGTTGCCCATAAATCTTGCAGGGAATATAAATACTATTTTGGTCATTATTAATGATTATACTGGTTTGTTGAACTCAAATCGATAAATTTGTAATGTTTATTTTATTTTACCAATGTATTTGTAGTTCTTTCTCAAATTTTATGACATGTAAATTATGTATAACAAAACTAGGACTATATAGTAAACGTGGAGTTCTCACAATCTGGACGTTACAGTGTTGAAAAAATAATCAAATTTCATTTGATATTGAAGAATTTGGATAATAATACTGAGTTGAATATATCCTATGAGTCGGATGGGATAAAAGTGAAATTATTTGGATTAAAACGAAACAATTCTACTTTTCCTAAATATCCCGAATATTCAAAAGCACTTTTTCGATAACGAAACTCCAAAAGTTTCAGAAATTGTTTCCTTTTTATCCCAAACGAACCTAAATTTGCTTTTACAAAATTTTTGAGACATTTATATAGATTTACTTTCTATTTAAATCTACCGTTTTACTAATTAAATGATTTTTTTAACGAATCGGTGTAAAGTCAAGATTTATAACATTTCTCCGTAGGATTAAGCAGATGTTTTCCTTCATGGCATCGTTACCATGTCCATAACCTAAAAATCATTAAATGCGACCTTTTGCCGTTATGGTAGACAATTTAACTTAACACAATATCCAGATATAGCGTCAGAAAATGGTTTTATTTAGTAAATAATCCTGTGCCCATTTCAGATATAATGATAGCGAACATTGGCGGGTAAGTTTCTGTTTCATGGCTTATTTGATTGATTAAAATCATAATTAAAGAAGTTACATTTTCTTAGCAAAATTAGAAACCAAGAAACTATCCTTCTTAAGAAGGATAAAATTTTAGTTTTTTATACAGGGTGCAGATACTACAGGGGTTTGTATATCCCACCAACGTAACGTAATTTGTGTCTTATATGAGCTAGTGTTGTGAGAATCCGTATTAAAATATTCGGTGAATCCGAATATTTAAATATTCGGACTAATCTGAATATCTTTTTTGCAACATAATACGGATTCGGAATAATTTTCCTACTAGCTCAAATTTAACGCGCGCCGATATTTTTGGCGGTGTTGGTGGCCTAAATGATTTGGGACCGAGGGGTACTATCCCTCTTTGTCCTGCCTCATCGCTGTAGACCTGGACAGCCTCGTGAAGGTGGGCCCCATCCATCGTCTACCCCGACCACAAACGTGGCCGGTGTAGGCGTTTTGTGAGACCTCCTCTTATCCTGGCATGACCCCCGCCGGCAGGGGGGCCTCTTCTGGCGCTCTTCTGTCATCAGGTTTCTTTCTTCGCCTGACCCCCCGGGGGGTAGTCGTCGTCGCGGGCGCGAGTGGCGAACCGTTCGCGCCCTGGGGATAGGTTTTTTTTTGGGGTGTGGCTTTGTAGCTAAGGATGCACCGGCCCCTCAGCCTTTGGCTCGGTATCGAGCCCTCGGCTTTCGCGGGCCGGTGCAAGGGTAAAGGTATCAGAGTATGGGTAGGGTTTTGTTTTGTCAGTGTCTCTTGTTGGTTTCTGGTCGTGGCTGTACCTGAAAAAAGAGTTAGCGGGCGAGGGGGAGTGGTTAGTGTTGGAGCGGTCACCCCGGGCCAAGAAGTACGTGTCTGGGTATTTTGTGTTTGTCTGTCACGTCAGGTACATAGTCAACGGCTTGTCGGAGGAGGGGGTTGTCGTGCGCCACGGCTGCGTCGAATCGTTTTTGTGCTCTGTCTCGTATTGTCTGTGTCATGTTTGTGTATTTTAGGTCTCTTAAAATGTCTGTGTTTCGTACGTACCAGGGCGCAGCGGTGGCCGTGCGTAAGGCTATGTTTTCCACAGCCTGTAATGACTTGATGTGGCTCTTGGCCGCGTGGCCCCACGCCGTGGAGGCATAGGTTCGCTGCGCTTGGAGTACCACCTTGATAAGCGTTCGCTTATTCCTTAGACTAAGGGTGTTTCCACCCTTGAGTAAGGGATAGAGCTTCGCCCTGGTGATCCTCGCCCGCGCCACCGTCTCCACGACGTGCGGCTTCCACGTGAGACGCTGGTCTATCCTTACACCCAGGTATCGTGTCTGTCGCTCCCAAGAGATGGGCTCCTGGGATAGTGTGAGTTCGTCAAGGTTTGTCTCGCGGTAGCCTGCGTCTAGTAAAGAGCAGGGCTGCGCTTTTGTCTGGGTTAATTTTGACTTTCCACCTGTTGCACCAGGTTTCAAGTTGGTCTAAAGAGGTTTGTAAAAGTCGTGTCGTGTGTTGTAGATCAGTATTTTGTGCCGTTATTGTCATGTCGTCGGCGTATAGGTAGGTGTTTGTGTTAGGGGTGTGAGGTATGTCACTATTGTAAAGGGTGTAAAGGTGAGGGGAGAGGACCGTGCCTTGCGGCACGCCCGCTTCCATGGGACGAGTGGTGGAGTAGGAGTTTTGAACTTGGATGCGGAATTTGCGGTGATGGAGGTAGGATTTTATTAGTTTGGTAAAGGATATGGGATAATGGATTGTGAGCATTTTCATCAGTAGGCCTTTATGCCAAACCGTATCGAAAGCCTTTGCGACATCCAAGAAGACAGCTCCAGTGAACTGTCTTCTGTTGAAGGCCGCCGTGATGTGCTCTGTTAGTCGGATGATCTGGAGTTCGGTGGAGTGACCAGGACGGAAGGCGAACTGCTCGTCGGGAATGACTCGCAGTTCTTCGGAGTGGGTTTTGAGACGGGAAAGGATTTTTTCTACCACTTTGCTCATAGCCGGGAGTAGGCTAATGGGCCGGTAGTTGGAGGGGATGGTATGGTCTTTATTGGGTTTGGGAATAAGGATAACGTTCGCTGTTTTCCAGCGAGCGGGGAAATATCTAAGTCTAAGGATAGCGTTTGTTATGTAAAGTAAGGACGCGACGCCTTTACGTGGTAGTCGTTTTAGAGTGGTGTTATGTATAAGGTCAGGTCCAGGCGCTTTCCTGTTGCGTAGGTGTCTGATTATGTCTCTGAGTTCGTCAGGGGTGGCAGGTTGTATTATGTCACTGTCAGGCTCTCTGTCGATGCGTCTGGCGGCACGCCTGACAGCCCGCTCAAACTCCTCGTCCTCGTCAGGCAATTGAGGTAGTCTACACTGCAGTTCGAGGCTGTCGGCAAAAGCCTCGGCCTTTTCCTGGTCTGTGTAGACCACCTCTCTGCTACCGTGGATTGGAGGAATTTTGCGGGGGGCGAGCAAACGCAGTGCCTTCTGCACTTTCCAGAGGCTGTTGTCTTGTGGATCGAGCGACTCCAAGTGTCTAGCCCATCTTTCCTGTGCCAGTTCGCTAAGAGCCGCCTTCACCCGTCTGTTTAGTACGTTTGTCATGTCTGTGTCGGGGGAGGCATGTCTGTGTCGGGGAGTATACTGGGATTTGTAAGTCGGGGGACTATTGTCTCAGTCGTTGTTAATGTCAGGGCATTTTTAATGTCTGTTTCGAGGGAAAGGACTGCTGCCTCCAGGTCTTGGGTGGTTTCAATAACTGGTAGCGCGGTGCTTCTTTGCATTTCTGCTCGGAAGCGACCCCAGTCAGTGAAGCTCCTTGTGAAGGTGCCCAGATTTCCTTGTCTCCGCCCTAAATCCAGCGTGACCGGATTATGAGCGGTAGACCCTTCGTGTTCGACGGAAATCTGAGCGATCAGCGGGATAGATTTTAGTAGGGTAATGTCAAGTACGTCAGGGAGGCCTGCGGCTCCGTAAAAGGTCGGTTCAATGGGTCCTAGTATCGTAATGTCGTCGTGTGCGTCTAGGTAGTTCAGCAGGACACGACCTTTTGTGGTCGTTGTCCTGCTGTGCCATGTGGGTGACTTCGCGTTGAAATCACCGATGGCAACTGTCTGGGGCCAGGAAAGTATCAAGTCTAGGTCGTCGTCAAGTAAAGGTAGTCTGGGAGGGTTGTAACAGGACACCACCGCAATGTCTCCATGCCGTAGCGATCTCACCATTATCGCCACGGCCTTAATGTTTCGAGTTTGGAGACAGCGGATAGTGGTCGATGCACTTCTTGATCGCGAGTGCAACACCACCCCCGTTATTGTCTCTGTCTAGTCTGTATATGTCATAGTCAGGGATGGGGATTCGGGAGGCCTCGCTGAGTTTGGTTTCCTGGATGGCCATCACGTCTATTTCTAGGCGGTTTAGGATGTCCACCAGTTTCAGCTTTCTGCCCCGCAACCCGTCAAGGTTCCAGGACGAAATTCTCAACGAGGAGGGTTTGGAGGGCTGACGAGCCATTACAAGTCAAATAATTTTTGCATATTTGACATCATGGTCGTCAGCTAGAAGCAGAAGTCCTGCAGACGCTTTGTTGCGTCTATCAGGGCCGCCGCTTCCGGTTGAGAGGTTGTCGTGTCAGTTGGCGGTGATTTTGTTTTTTGTGTGTTAGTCAGTCTGTTTTGTGTTTGTCTTTTGGCTACGTTAGCGTTGTCCAGAGGCGGTAGTGGGGGTGGTTAGAAGTAGTTTTTTGTGTGTTTTGTGTTTTTGGTGTGGTCGTGTTTGTCTCGTCAGGTTTGTTTTGTGTGTTTTTAGTCCTTGGATACCTCGGGCATCCTCTGTAGCTGGCAATTAAATAAAATACCCCGAGCCCGTACGCCGATAGTCGAGCAGTTTCGAATTTCGTCGTGTTTCGTTTCCCACCGTCATTCCATTTGTAATAATAATAATGCTGCATAGTGCATTGCATATACCGAAATACGGGGAATTCGTACATGTTATGTATGTAATACGTATTCGGATGATTATTCCGAATATCATTTTAATCCGATTCCGTATCATCCGAATATCACATTAATCCGAATATTTACAACACTAAATGAGCACTAACGAAGTAAACAACGGAAGTTTTGCCACGTTCCTCAGGGTCGTTATATAATGATTAGTTTGTTTACCCTAAATAAAAGGGGAAAAAAAAAGGTGGTGGCAGAAAGGCTAGCTCAGATTCATTAATAGTTTTTTTTCTTATGCAGTTATGCAGATTAACGAGCAAGTAGCATACGCTTACAAAACCTAGTGATAAAGAGATAGTTCCTCACTAATTCTGGTATTATTTAAGGGCGCCACGTGATTTTGTATAGGTTTTGCATGCTTATAATTATTATTAAACTAGGTAATAAAATCACGAAAATAATTAAATAGTTTATAGAAAAATAAAGGCTACAAAATACTGCTATTTAAATATTACTCTGGATTAAATTCCACAAACGGCGGATTTATAAAGAATACGTATTTATACAAAAAAAAAAATACCCAAGTACCCCTTTATAGATCTATAACGGGTTAACAATATTATAGCGCTTATTCTAAACTCATATTATAATTATATGCAGATAAATAACAGTGATTATATAAAGTATAAATGTAATATACCGAAAAATAAAAAGAATGATCAAAATGGAATTTGAAGATAAATGGTTGGTTTACTCTGTTGCGGTTGCATCGAGTGGTAACTTTGTATATGTAATAGGGTATATCTGAACTGCACAGTACACATATAACTTAGCTGCAATCCGAATGGGTTGTTGGGGTGCCAGTAAAGTCGCACCCAATTTTCCCGGTACGCAGCGTTGGAAGGAACGGGGCCGGCTACGAGGTTTTCCCAGTATGGAAGCAATTTTCTGGAAATGGTGGTGATCCAAGATTCCACAGGCACCTCTTGTGGATAGTATCCGGTTCGCAGTTAATAGGGGCGTAGGGGAGATGAAGGGTGCTCCAAGAGAAACCCAGATCAAAGGATAAGCCGGAAAAAAAACCCTATAAGTGGAATAACACTTACTTAAGCTCTTTTCAACTAATTGGAGCAACGAAAAGTATAGAAGGTAGGTACATACCTCTTATCAGGAGGGTTTTCTTTTTAAGAACCTGGCTTGCGTTCTCGTGAGAATTATATAATCCACTAAAGCTGGACTTTTCCAAACTAATAAGAAACACAAATGGAAAAGTACACACAAGATGGGAAACACCAAAATCCTCCACAGGGAGTATTAATAATTAT
The DNA here is from genome assembly GCA_037114965.1 of Monochamus alternatus. NCBI lineage: Eukaryota > Metazoa > Arthropoda > Insecta > Coleoptera > Cerambycidae > Monochamus > Monochamus alternatus. The sequence goes on along the minus strand of CM073434.1, from coordinate 10,468,625 downwards.
CACAGCGTTTTCCACCAAGAAGGAAATTTCCCACGAGACACGTCCTTCGGTCAGTTAGTTTTCTTCCTTTTTCTAGAACTTCCCCACATTGGTTCAGTAAAACGTTTTCGGTGGAAACGACCAACAGTACCAACACAAATAATTCAAATATCTCCAACTTCAGCAGGAAAGAAGCCTATCTAGCAAATCTACTAAAACATTATCGTCCCATATAGGCAGGAACATGAGGTTCTAATAAGAATTTATACATTTTACAAGGAAAAACTAATTTAATAATGAAGGAAACAATTTTCCTAAAATCGATCACCCGGTTTTAAACTTGAACATTGGTTTAGTACCCTCCATTCAATTATTGAAATTTTTTATTTAATAAGTACGCCTATATAAGCTGTCTTTGTTTTATGGAATAAGAGAATTCTATTTAGCCGCACTGCCGGCTAGAAATAACTAGAAAACTCGCGGTAAAACAGCTGTATTTGATTTGTAATTATAAAGAATAGAAACATAGATAAGCGCTCGCTAAAAAAAGACCATTTTTATTTCAGGATACGAATATACTTCTCGGATGAATTGTTTTAAAATTATTCTTAGACCCGATATTAGAAAAGAATTAGAATATTAGAAAAGTATATACTTCGTTACAAAGGAACTACTGTCTTATTACTTTTTTTTTTATTTATTCTTTTAGTTCATAATAATTAAAACCGTTACAGTTTCACAGAAAATACTGAAAACTGTAAAGTACAGTAACGTTCGACAACGATGCAATCTGTCAGCTGATGCTGTTAACTTAAAAGTATTATTAGTCATAGTAGTATTGTGGCAAGTGCATTTCGTTTAAGTCAAATTTGTTTTGTCTGGTACAATTTATTATACAGCAAGGTAAATGCACTCTTATTTCCGACACCCTGTATTTTTATAATAAAAAATAATGATAATAAATACTTTTTTTGTATTTTGTAAAGTTAAATATTGATATAGAAATGCAGCTCCGTTTCAATCTACAGGCTGTCAAAGTTCGAGGAAAAAAATCGTGAAAGCTTAATTTTCAATAAAAATCTTAAACTGATCCTATTTGATACCTAAGATTTGAAATAAATTTATTAAGAAACAAGAGCAGACATCAAATGACAGATTCAGATAACTGAGTCATTTCAAACAATGTCAGAATATCCACATTAACGCGTTATACCAACTTAAATTTAAGGCATAATACCCATACGAAATGTCATAATGTGTTTATAGTCAAAACGGAAAACGTATGCTTCAGCTAATATGGACAAGAAAAAAAAATGAAAAAGCTACATCTATTTTGAATCATATTGAATTCAAATAAATAAAAAAAAATGCGAAACGATGCTATTAACTACATCTACAATATTAATAGAGATATTTGTTTTTATCACCTTTGTAGTTTTTTTGCAGTAATAGAAATTCTAGGAAAATTGATTTGAGTTAGCTTAGTACCCTTACAATATAGATACTTTTGCACTAGTTTTAGCTTAGGATACCTACTATTTAACATTGCTGAAGATGCCTGGCCTTAGCCAAACGTTTTTTTTTGCCATAGCACACACATCATTATGAGTTACTTTGTTGTTTGAAGAGTCATTGTGACGGAACATATGAATTGATATAGAGATATTTAATTATTTGTATACGTCGAAATAGACAACAGATTATGATTTCTCATGTTCAAAAACATCTATTCTTAAATTTATAAGTTGATAGAGTCGAACACAGTGCAAATACAAAAAATCGCTTTTTTTCCCTGACACCCTGCATTTTCTTATTATCAACAATTTATTAAGGCGTATTGGTTTAAATCGTAATATTTTGAAGTGAAAAATCTGGTATGTCTTCATGGGCCTTTACTTACGGATCACTCTGTCTTGGATGTCCTTTAAGTAAAGTAGGATACCTACAACAGAAATGCAATATTTATTCTTTCATCTAATGTTCGTTTAAAATATTACCCTTACTTATATTTGAAAGACTTCTTGTTTCGTCTTGCCAACTCTTAACTAAAATTTTAATAAAATTGTTATAAAATAGCTTTTATTTTGAAAACGACCAGGATTTTTTATTTGCAACCATTTTTGCTCCAAATTTACGATATTATATTTGACCTGAATAGGTGATTTGTGAAAAACTTAAATATTTAGATCATATTTGCTATATCAGTAAAATATAACTACCGCCATCTCTCACTGAGCTCAAAGTGAAAGAAATTTTAAAATTCTCATCAAACAGAAAATATATTTACGTACATGTATTTCCAGTTTCTGAGAACTAAGACGAATGTTTGTTTAAAAAAAATATATGTATATCGTAAAAAACTTAATTAGCACATATTTTCAATAAAAACCATGTAATCTCGGAAGCCCAAAATGTAAACTATAAGTTATCTTAATGTTTCAAGGTCGTGACGTATTTCCGAAAAAAGGTTAATTTGAGAAAAATGATAGTAGTATCTCTCTCGATTACAAGTTACAAGTGACGCCAAATGTACATCTTCCTTTGTGTTGATGCTGAACTAATAACCTTCTTCTAGATGTTTAACTATATTTTTATCGAGAAATAGTACGGCTTGCAGATAACGCTTTTTTAAGTAAAATTACGCGAAAAGCATCTTATAGGATTGTATTTGTTAAATAACGGATAATAAACAAATTAAAAACTTGCGTGAAAAATGTGTTACTATTTTATTTCCATAATGTGAAATATAAATTAAACTTTTTATACGCAATAGCACTGTTTGTTGGTATTCAAAAATTTGGTTAAATAATCAAAAAGATAACTATTACTGTTTACTCGAATTACTGAAAATTTTGGGGAAAACAAACTTTGATTTAAAATAAAAAAGAAACCTAGTTGCTGAATAGAGAAAAAAATACATTAAAAATAGTATAGGATCCCACTATAAAACGACCTTCACCGAGCTGGTTAATGGATGAAAAGTATTTTATATCCAATTAAATATGTCAATAATTATATTGCAAATGGGTTGTCTAAAAAATTTCAGTCCAGAATATGATTAATTAACAATTAAAAATTATTTTTTTTTTAAACATTTAACTGGTTTGGTTAATAGACAAATTCCATACCAATCGAAAGTATGGAGCCCATAAAATATGCAAACGTTAGGTTGACTATTTTTGTCCCGTCACAACTTTTGGGTAGGCAGGTATAAACAGATAAATCGATACTAGTAACTTGCACCGGTGAGGTTAATAAATTAAAGTTAAATTAAAATAAATATTACTTCATTACCAACACGGTGGTATAGGGTTGTCTGCGAAAATCTGTCCTGAATTCCGGTTGTCGAGTTTTAAAAAGTGAAATATTCCCCAGCGAACCATTCCATGCGATAGAAGAATACATAGCATTGCTTCTGTGTGTAGTTCGTCCATACAGAAAACGATCCGTTTCTCCAAAAAATCGCATAAAGTCCGGGGGCGGCGGCATCCATTATTATTAATCTGCCCCTAGAAACCCCTAACGCCCTTCAATGACAATAAAACAACATTTTCGACCCTACTAATGATATGTCGAGATCGAAAACCCGTAAAAAATAAAATTATCTAATAATCCATTTGCCGCCCCGAATTACGTTTAATTTGACAGTTGACAATAGTTGACAATGTACTACGTTATGTTGCTGCAGACTTAAAATTTTCTTTATAGTTGTACAAAAAATAATTTTTATTGCCGAAGGAGGCATAGCTGTCTAAATGCCTTGTTGTTTTAGTAAAATAATTTATAATTAGTTCCCAATCATTACAAAACAACTTATTTCATTTCTTTGAATACGTATACGTACAACTCTAATATTCTCAAATTTATAGTTGGTAAAGAAAATAGTAGATTTGAGGCAATTTTTTCTTTGGAAGTTATTGTCGCCATACAGTAAGGAAAATGACAGAAACTCCCAAAGGAAGAAAGATGGATTTCTAAATAGCCTTGAGAAAGACACAATAAAGGTGTAGAAACGTTGGCAATTTTAAGAAGTTATACTTTACTATAGATTGCGAATCTAATGTTCTTAAAATAATTTCGCATAATTAGTTATAGGCATGCCAAACTGGGGAGTCATTGGGTAAATGTTATATTTTCCATATCTCGAAATTTTCGCCGTTAGATAAAAAAAATTAAAAGTTTCGAACAATTTTACAATAAAGTACTCCTATTTTACTTCGATGAATTGTTCTAATTAATTTAAAAATGTTGTGACATACCACAAAAATATTAAATATGATATACAAGCGGTCAAATTTACCTAGTAGGTTTTGAGAAGGTATTTGTCAGTTTATTTGTCACAAAATTTTTAAGCTAATATTACGCGAAAATGGGACAATAGATTGAAGTGAAATAGGAGTATTTTTTTCATGTACTAAAACTTTAACTTTTTTGGTTTGGCGAAAATAAAGATATACAAAAAAGTTGCAAGCAATATTTACCCAATGCCACGCCTAGGACTATTATTTTTGGAACACTAGATATGTTGCCTAATAATGATACTCAGTTCGAAATTTTATTGTTTTATCTTTTAGATTTAGAAATATTCAGAAAATAACATATTTTGGGCCCCCTTTTAAGGGGTCACTTCTTTAGGGAGATTTTTCCGATGTATATAACTTTTTTTTTCTTATTTTTCAAAGAATCTAAAGTTAGTTTTGGCAGACTAATTTTTGGGACACCCTGTATACACATTCACAGACACATTGATGTCCAAATGAAAATCCGGAGGGAAACCAAGTGCAACTATGTTAGAAACCGAATCTCCAGGTGTTGAAAATGTAGCAACTACAATTCAAATACTACAAAAAGAAGTAATAGCAACAGAAAAGGAATAAAGTTTATTACTAATGTCATTTCTCACATATCTAATGAGTTCACAATAGCATAATGTGTGAAAAACTCTGGCCAATAATTGAACTCGCACTAATAGCCTACACCCTTAATAAAATCACGGTTGTAAAGCAAAATGCGCCTTGTCAAATATTCATGAACCTTTCCTATAACTATATTTGGAACGTAGACAATAATAATAGAATAATTACCCTGTAAATTTCCATATAATGCTCGGTCTCTTTAACCAAACTCAGAAAGTGGATAACTGGTATTAATACTCCTTTTTTTCCCTTGCTCGGTGGTCCTTATAAAGTTGAGATACGTTAGTCGTATGTTTTATGTATGACACATATTGTATGGATATTTTTTCCATTTGCATCCATCCATCACGCCGGAGATCAAGATAAGCTTCGGATTCTCGTGTAATATTAATTTTCTTAAATTTATAATCTCGCTCTCCGTCGTGGATTAAGGGAAATTGTGCGAAATTGGCAAAAAGTTGAAGGAACACGCGGTATGTTGATGCGGTAATTATTGTACGACTGCATTTTTGCATGTTCTTAACCATGGGCGGGCGGCGGTAAGGTTTAAAGGGGAGTTTAAAACTGTAACTAGATGAAGGCTGTGGAATTTCTACCAATTTTTTTTTGCAATTAATACTCTGAAGGGAGGTTATGTTCTACTAACCATAGGGCAATCCAACGAACTGTCAAATCACTTTAAAAATGGCGGCTGTAGGACAAACAACTCGACATATGACAAGCAGAAATTTGTGCTTTTGTGTAGAACTTTTAGTTATTGGTCTGTGTGAAGAACTGTGTGTTTTGCTCATTATATTTTATACCTATTTCGGAATACCAAGTATAATTCAGACTATCATAATGGTTTTGTTTTGTTGCGTTATGAATTGTTGGAGTAGAGGGCAGCGAGAAGATCAAGTTAGATTTTTTAGGATTCCTGCTGCATTGAATTATAGACAGAACTGATTTCAATGAACTCTCATATAAGACGGCAAAAGTGGCTTAGTGCAATAAAACAGCAAGACCTAACTCAAGAAAAAATTAAATACAGTGTACAAGTTTTAAATATATTATTTATAAATAGGTATCTAAGTTCTTTTTTCTCTCCAACTAGTAGTATAATTACACCCCCGCCAGCCCTAGCAATTCAGGGTCCTGGAGAATACTATATATAATATTAATAAAAAAATATATTGATAACAATATTGGCAGTTATATATAATTAATTAGTAAACTATTACAGAGGTACGTAATTTGACTTTAACAATTATTTATGCATAGATACATGGCAGACTCGCACAACAAAACAAAACCATTATGATAGTCTGAATTATCCTTGGTATTTCGAAATAGGTATAAAATATAATGAACCAAACACACAGTTCTACACAAAATCACAAATTTCTGCTTGTCATATGTCGAGTTGTTTGTCCTACAGCCGCCATTTTTAAAGTGATTTGACAGTTCGTTGGATTGCCCTATTTTATTGATGCGACAAAAACCACCGGTGTGACGTTGGCAGCCAAAAGTTAGCAACCAAATTTCCGCTAATACCCGAATGCCCATAGGACTCTGGAAATGCGCTAAATTGCCTACAATCGTCCAAACGAGTAAAGATACTATTGATAACATCATTCCTTACAACAACTGTAGGGGATGTTTTATAACAGTGCTAAATCAACAGAAAGATACAGATTAAAGGTATGACATGTGAAGGAAAATAATATATTCAAAATATGATAACGATAGTGACACTTTTCTGAAAATATCAATAAGAGGATGAAAATTGACCGGACATAAATAGAATATCAAACGAAGCAAACTATATATATACTAAAATATCTTTGTGCATCTCTGTGTTTATTTTCTTCTAGTAAATATTCCCCCTTTCGACGGCCGCTAAGGAAATGAGGTAATCACTGCTATATTTCTAATATTTTTCTGCATCTCTGTGGTGAATTTCAAGTTGATATCTCATTTTCTTCAGATGGATAATAATTGTTTTATAGTCTTGGAGCAGTTTTCACCCCTTCCGATGACCGCTAAGGGAATCAGGTAATCACTGCTATATTTCTAACATTTTACTGCATCTGTCTGGTTAATTTCAAGTTGATATCTTATTTTCTTCAGATGGATAATAATTGTTCTATATCCTTGGGGCAGTTTTTACCCCTTTGGACGGCCGTTAAGGGAATGAGGTAATTACTGCTATATTTCTAATATTTTTCTGCATCTCTGTGGTGAATTTCAAGATGATATCTCATTGTCTTCAAATGGGTAGTAATTATTTTATAACATTGGGGCAGTTTTCGCCCCTTTGGACGGCCGTTAAGGGAATGAGGTAATCATTGCTATATTTCTAATATTTTTCTGCACCTCTGTGGTGAATTTCAAGATGATATCTCATTGTCTTCAAATGGGTAGTATTTATTTTATGACATTGGGGCAGTTTTCGCCCCTTTGGACGGCCGTTAAGGGAATGAGGTAATCATTCCTATATTTCTAATATTTTTCTGCATCTGTCTGGTGAATTTCATCCTATTTTCTTCAGATGGATAATAATTGTTCTATAGCCTTGGGGAAGTTTTCACCCCTTTCGACGACCGCTAAGGGAATCAGGTAATCACTGCCATAGTTGATATCTCATTTTCTTCAGATAGATAATAATTGTTTTATAGACTTGGGGCAGTATTCACCCCTTTCGACAGCCGCTAGTAGTTTTCATTCCATTTGAGGGCCACCGAGAGAACGAAGTGATCGCTGCCAAGTGTCTATTAATTTCGTGAATTTTGCGAATGTGTTTATGTTGTTATTATAGTTTGCTTCGTTTGATATTCTATATCCGGTTAAAGTCAATTTTCATCCCTTTATGATATTTTCGGAAAAGTGTCTATCATATTTTAAATATATTATTTTTCTTCACATGAAAAACCTTTAATCTGTCTCTTTCTCTTGATTTAGTACTGTTATAAAATTTATCATCCGCTACAGTCGTCGTAAGGACTGATGTGATCAATAATAGTATTTTTGTTCGTTTGAACGGTAGGCAATTTAGCGTATTTCCAGAGGTAGATACCTATATTAAATTTAGAAACGGTACGCCTATGGCATTCGGGTATTTCCGGAAATTTGGCTGCTAACTTTTGGCAGCCAAGTTCACACCGGTCAAAAGCCTGGTCTACTACGATTTTTTTTAAAATATTGTGTTTGACGGGAAGGAGGTTTGATGGAGAAAACTGAAATTTAATTTAGATTAACGTTTTGTAAATTTTTGTATATCACTAGTATTCATAATTCATTACATAGTCTTTGCTCAAATTATTATTTGAAAAAGAAGAAAACAGGAAATAAAAAATCGATCTGTTTCGGGAATATTTAATAATATTGTTCATTTAGCTAATAATGAATTTATGCGTTACTTTATGGCCGCACTGTATATCTACGATTACAGATCATTTAAGAACCGTTTTGTGGAATATTCCGTACGTCTCTGATGGCCAAGAACTCTAAACTGCCCGCAGAACCCACTAATTTGTTATTAATAACACCTCGCAGGTAATTTTGCACTTTAAATTTATCTCGCACGGTATCTGATTAGTTTACCGAGCGCCGCGAAAGATCATTATAAAAACATTTGACGTGCAATCCACTCTAATTACGAGTTCGAGAGTGAGAATTCGTATTCTCATCCGACGAAGGTAACTGACAAATGATTAATTTTGCGAATGCTGTAAAAAGTAATTGCGAGGATAATTTTAGAAAATAGGTATTATTACGTTCGTTCCAGTTATGTTTCTACCGTGTCGTCGCCTTTAAATTGAACATACTGTATGTGTAAGATGTCCAGAGTCTGACTAAGGTACAACAGTAATACTGTACTCAAGTTTCAAAGCAGTAGAGAGTGGCTACATTACAGCACGGAGATGAGGGTTGTAGGGAACAAGATTCCAGAGGCGTACCATTTGAGAAGGGTTCGAAAATAGTAAGTTTACCCGAATTTCAAAATAGTGGAATTACTAACTTGCATCACATAGATGAGCACGGAAGGTGAGGGTTGAAGGGGACAAGATTCCATAGGCGTATCACTTGATAAAGGTTTGAAGAACACAACATGTTACTTACACACCTATCTGATGCGCACTCTGCTGATATCACACTTTAACACTGCACTATGCGTAGGTACACACAATTCACTACTGGTTACTATTACGGTGACATAAGCCTTAATTATACGTATACGTGTGTCGTCATCAATCTCTATCTATTTCCTTCCGTGAGTTTTCACTATTTTCACTATCTGTATAAATTTGTTAGAAAATAAACAAGACAACTATTTAGATAATAAAATGATACATCTTTTTATTTATGAATCATTTGGTATTTGAATTTTTCTGTCTAAAGGAATATAATGTATTGTAAAAGATGAGCGCGTAATTCTGGAATTTTTATTTTAAATACCTGTATCTCTATTCTTACAATTAGTCAGTTACTTTTTGAAATAAAACTGAATAAAATTGTAATTGCCGCTTCCGGTAAATCAACTGCTACTGTTTTTCTGACTAGAGACGTGTCTAGCAATTTTTTCAACGTCCTCAACGGCTTGTCGATATCAAAATTGGAATGTGAAATATTCTATACGTTTTCAAACATTCGAAACAGTATATTTTTTTAACTGAACTCTATAGTTTACAGTTTCAATTTCAACAACGATAATTGATTAATCTCAAAATATACACAAGGAATTCGCTAAAAATTGTAAGTGGAAAACGGCCCAAGGCCAGCTTTAATTGCAGTATAGAGGGTGGTGCCTGGAATACGCGTCTTTAATAAAGTACGATCGGTAAAATTTGGTTTCTAGGGTAATTTTTAAATGTAATATGCAAACATTATCATAATTTTTGTAAAATTGCTCAATTTGTAATTAAACGTCGGATAAAGCGGTCGTAATTTCGTCTACAGAACAGAGTAATGTAATCATATCGAACATAAATGTTTTCACAGTTGTGTGGGTGATACAAATTTATTATGAATGCCAATTTAAATTAAACCATTCGTATATTCATACCGTGTAGGTTTTCAGGGTCAATGTCTAATGAAACTGCTCTTTCTGGGTGTTACTTTATGCGTTCAAAGTTTCTTAAAATTCCAGTAATCCTAGAATTACCTACTTTTTCGAAACAACTGTTTGCCATTAGCGTAACAAATAAATACGTGAAATAAACCTCACAGATTTGTAAATGTTGAAGTTAGTTAGAAATATTTTTGGTTATTGAATTGTGTATTAAAAATACACTAATAATACAAAAAATTACATACACTCTAAAAATTGTCTGTAAAATTTCAAAAAAATTATTTCTATTTACATAATTTTGTAAATTTGACGGACATTTACAATATTAATTGAAATAATAAGTACTTAAAGCGTGTAATAGTCCTGTTATTCACAGAATATATTGTAATAGTTTTGTAAATTTAAAAAAAAAATACCAATATTATGTATTTTGACAGATATAGTTATGGTAAACACATTCCAATGCATTCCCGATCCAGTAATGGTCGGCTTGTCTATACAGTTATATACGTGTAGATATTATAGTTGAAATTAAAGTGATACGAGACATTTGAAGTGTGTGTACGGTATAGTTGTGTTGTAAAATAGTGTATGAGAGGCTCTCTGAATGTGAAAATATATGTTTAAATGCATATTGTGTGGTGCTGCATTTATCGCTGCCGGAAAATACATCATTAAAATGAATTTTGCGATTTTTTTTAACTTCTGACATGTTTGCAATGAAATACATTTTAAACTTTAAAACATTAATTCTTAGTTGTTTCACTCACCAATAGAGATTTTATGAAATTTCTACTCAGAACTTCCAGAAGTTGAAAAACGTTTTTGAGAGAGTGTCAATATTATTGCAAAATCATGTACGTACTTCAATCAATATTATCACAGAAATTTTAAAAAAATATGTAAATGTGTTTCATGTTGTATGCAAATTTGGCAATAAAAATCTAAATATACAGGGAAATTCATTGAAAAAGCTTGCTGTAAAAAAGTGATTTCAGATTTTAAAAATTCATCTAAATAAAAAAGTTACATATGATTTTCGAAAACACCGGATTTACTCTTATTTAATAACTCAAAAACCTAGAAGAGCTAGAACTAGTCTGCAAGGGCCATTAAGTTTGTAACAGAAACCATCTAAACCTTTGTACCTTTAACCATCTTATAGTTCTCAAGATACTAATATATGCCATCACCAAAATTTTTTATATTCAATAAATATTACTACCTACTTGAAAATGTTTATATTCATTTTTGTCTTTCACTAACTTTTGTCATATATTTTTTAATTTCTATATTACAAATTTTCAAATCGGATAACTCGATTCTGAGTTAAGGAGAAAACAATAAGTAAAAAATGAAACTTTAACACCCTGTAACTTTTTTTTGTGGCGTTTTTCGTTTAAGCAAGTTTGGTTAAATCCAAACCATTTGGATTCTAGATTATACCCTTGAAGTATCTAACATTAGTTAGGTGACATCTTGCATAGATGTTTTTTACTTCAAGATATTACGATTTAAGCCAACTTGACTTGATAAAATGTTGATAAAAAATACAGGGTGTCAAAGTTGGAATTTAAAAAGTGATTTTTTTGTGATAATTACACTTTGATTGACTGCATCAAATTAAGAATTTGGTAAAGTAATGTCAAAAATAAAATTACTGATGTTTTGTTTATCCACTTTTACTATTTAAACTCTCCTCAAATAATATAAAAACTTTTAAAGTGCATTTGTATGACACACATTATTTCGCTATTCTAACCCCACATTTTAACAATTATTTTCACATACTTAGAAACAAAAGTGAACAATCTTATGTGCAGAACTATGTAAGTTTATGTTATAACAATGTTTATATCTATAGTTGAATTTGAATTTAAAAAAATACGCATTTCAGTACCTAAAAAGTTTCTGGATAGATCGCTTTCTCACATTATTTATTGATTTTACTTCGTTACCTTTGAATATTCGCAGGAAAGCTTTTGGAACATTTGTTAGTAATATTTCATTTGACGCAACAAGTTACTCCTATCAGATGAATAAGTAAAAAGATGACATTTGGACTTCACCATTCTCGGGTAATTGACTATCCCATGGTAACTTTAAAACACTCGTGTTTTTAAAAGTTGGATTTAAAAACGCAAGGTGTGCTTTAAATAAGTAAAATAAGGTACTAATAAAAAAAAATTGAAATCGTACAGTATTGTCATCATCGTACTTAGTAAACACGGTTGTAAGGACGTCTAAAGAAACACTAACGTTCCGTAATAGTTGCTTGTCAAAAGCAGACGCTAAATGCGCTATTAAATGGCGCGGAGTCAATGCCGCGTCCTGAATTATAATAATTGGGGGATTATCAGGACGAAAACTGCGGTTCCAGCCTCTCGACGCTTGCTGTGGTCGTTGAAAGACTCAATTATTTGTCGATGTTGTAATAGATAATAACATCGCTGAATCGGTTCCTTGTACCGAGTTATTAGAGGCCATGCGAGCAGAAAATGATTTATTTGTTCCTTTACTATACGGGGTGGTCACCTTAATTCGTGTGTTTATCGGTAATTACCAAAATAAGCGAATTACAGGAAACTAAATCAAATGACCTTCACTTTCCCTAAAGTGAAAAAACTAATTTTTTGCATTGATAACAATGGACTTACTTGTATCGGATATTCTTAGTCTTCATTTATTGAAATTTCCAAATTTATATTAAAACGGACCAGCATATGTGGTTAATCTAAAATGATTTGTTTATATTTTGTAGAATAAAGTGCTAATTTAGTTTTTATTATTTGAACGACAGTAGGCATTAAAATAAATTATTTTAGAAAATATTGCCCTAATAAATGTTTTTTAATAAGCGAGATAACTGAGTCTGAAGTTATTGCAAATTTTGAAGTCGACCTTGTGTAACCCTAACCTGCTCAAATAAGTCAACGAACTGTTTCACAATACGACATCGATGTGATAAGTTGCGCACAGACTATGGTTACGCATCTGTTATAGCCTTAACCTTAAATAACAATATAACACGTACGTAAACCAATCGTGGTATTTTTATTATTTTATTTTTTATTATACTGTGTGCGTAGTATCATTTTGTGTTACACGTAATTTGCTGACACAGTGACCCCACTTTCAAAATCACCCTGTATCATGTTACTTTAGTTATAAGCAAAAGTAAAAAACAAAATCAAAGGGAAATGTTTAAATTAAGTCAAAATATAATTTTACACAACACTTTAATACATACATGAAGGTATATTAGCTAAATTTGACAGTTCTTGCATATATGACAAACGAATATATCGATTAAATACAGGATGAAAAAATGTCTAAAATGAATAGTTCTTCTGCAAATACATTTCAGAGAAAAAATACAAATGCAAAAGGTATAACTAAAGTTAAGTAAAAGCTCCTGTGACGTAATTTGTCTTTTTTTAAATCAGTATTAATAAAATTAACAATAGAAGTTTCCCCAAAAATCCTTAAAACTGTGACTTGACGACATTGCAGTGCATTACCTGCTGCTGTTAACCTCAAATCCGGGCAAAACTCTATGGCTACGAAATGTTTGTACGGGTGAATGCTTTTTCTCAAGCAACGGCAGTCATTTTGAACACATAACTATTTCACATTTTATTCTGTGAAAAAAGCTTCAAAGTATGTTGAGGTGTATTTGTGATTGTTATGCACAAACATTTGACATTGTAGGTGTGCAGCTTTGTCACATATTTATGACCTGTTTGCTGTCATAATTTTATTAAGGTTGATCAGAGACCAAAATTATTATACAATTTATCATACTTGCAACGTAATAAAGGCACTCATATTCCGGAAACCTTGTATATTCAAAAGGATATATGTAATTCATAATGATTTAGTTCAAGCTTAAGAGCTTTAGATTAATTTGCCAAACTGTAGTTTCCAATCTATTGGCCCTCTTCAGCCCAGAAAATTTCAGGAGTCCACTCCGTAGGCGATGTCCGCGAATTATTTCTAACGTATCTATATATTAATTCATTTTAATACAATATTGCCATTATGCTGCACAGTTGGCCATGACTAAAACTCTTAAGCCAACCTGAGTTTTAATAATTGCTCTGTCAAACGGTTCATTTTTTGACGTAATAATTATTAAATGTCATGTTAATTTCGTTTCAGTCATGGCCAGCGTAGCATAAAAACTGGCGGATTTTGTTTCAAAATTAAGCACCGCCAAGTCGATCTTTTCTTAGGCCACCGGGGCCGACTTTGTTTTGTTTCGATGATTATTTTTTTAATCTTAATTGCAGAGAAAAGGAGCGTATTGTCCTCGCGTTTCTTTATTTTACATTATCATTATTCGACATTCAGTGTAATTAATTAATTATTGTTTGTCTTGTAAACATGCGTTTTCTACAGACTTTTTCTTTGTTCGAGTAATTGCTCTAGGTGAAGGAGGTTTTACATATATCCTTTTTTCCAGCGACAATAATAACATAGCAATAAATTACAGCGCAGTTTTTTTTTTTGTAAAAAAGGCGGTCGTGAATTTTTACCGTTGCAATAAATTGAATTGTTACAAATTCGGAATTTTATTATTCTGCTTATATGACAGTATTTCATTTCGTTTTATGCATCGGCAATAATTATAAATTAAATGTTCTACGATTTACGATGTCATTAATGGTCCAAACTACCGTTTGATTTAAAATGTACTTGTTTCTCGATGGGTGTATCTCGTTTCCGTTATTTTTTATTGACAAATCGATATGCCGTGGGTGGAGGATCGAAAATTCAATTCCTTCCAAAGGTCTATAAGTAATGATTATTTAACAGGACCGTAGACAGGTTATGAATTATCATATTAATATGTTTACAGAAAATATGTCAATATTCAATGTCAATAAAAAAATTGCAGACCATGAACCTTTACCTTATTACCAATGTTTTTACAAATCTGGCCAGTTTGGCAGTCTATTCAGCCAAGTGTTCCTTTGAATTTTTGTACATTATAATGCCAGGACTGCTTTACATGATGCAGGACATTCTAATCATCAGATACCGAACATGTTGGGCATTCTTAGATCATCTGTTATACGAATAGTACACAGATATGAAGAATTTGATACAGTGGAAGACATACCACGTAGTGGACGTCCTTGAGTATCTAATGAAAGGGAGGATCGGTATTTGGTGCAATATGCCCGTAGACACCGCACTTCTTCAGCTTCAGCTCTCAAGACCCACTTTCAAGGTACGTTTCGCCATGTTATATCGACACATACTATTCGAAGACGACTCCACAATGCAAATTTACGTGCTAGAAGACCTTTACGGGTCCCCACTCTACTTCCAAGGCATCGTACTACCCGTCTCCAGTAGGCGCGAGAGCATAGGGGTTGGTTTTTACGCCAGTGGCGGGGGGTCTTATTTACAGACGAAACCAGAATTAGGCTGGTTACTGATGACAATCGACAAAGATTCTGGAGAGAACCAGGTCGTCAACAGCGACTTCATTTTCCCCGTGAAGTTGCTCCGTATGAAGGGGGTACCGTAATGTTTTTGGGTGGAATAATATTCAATCGCCGCATCCCATTAATTCGCATACCACAGAATATGACCAGTCAAATTTACATCGAACAAGTTATTACGCTCATTATCTACCCCCTACGTAATGAATTAGGTGAAAATTTTGTGTTTATGGACGACAACGCTCGATCACATCGTGCAAAAGGGTTCAAGAAACACTCGTAGCAGGACATATAAATAGATTAGATTGGCCAGCCAACTCTCTTGACATGAATCCTGATTTCCATGATTTCGTTGCTAGAGCCATTCATAATCATATTCCTCTACCTCAGACTGCAGATGAGTTAGTCGATGTAAATTGTGTTACTATTTATAAATAGTTATTTAAATACACACGGCGAATAAAACTTACAGCAGACGTAACAAAGAAACGTTTGGACGCGACACCGACTATTACAGCGTTCCGTAAATAACTAAAACAAAAAGCGCAGTTCGAAATGCGAGTGGTTTGATCCTGCTAGACTGCACGCCGGCATTAAATCTATCTATAAGCTATAAGATCTATACAGGCTGCCCGGAATTTATTTTATTGTATGATAAGTTGCGCCAAAGTGACAACATTTCACACTGAAAAATTTAAATTTGGTGACAGATGTGTGAATAATCATTAATCACAAGTGAATAATGATTAATCACTTATAGTGCGTTATGTATATCGTTATACTTTAAGAAATAAACGAATAATGTATATATTGTTATGTATAAGTCGTGAACAATATACCTATTTATTTAATTGAAACTTATCCATTATCCCTTCCAACCAAATTTCAGACTCGAAATCGCGTTATGAGTTTTTTTTTTTGGACAATTTGTATATTGCCTTATCATTATCTTAATTATTTATGATACCATTAACCTTAGCATCTCTCCGATTCCCTGAATTCTTATTTACGTGTATCATAAAATTGTTTATTTTCGTCTACACCTTTGTATGCCGTCCGCAGAACGTCTTGACCGGATTCGTTTCGTTATTTTGTGTTTACGTTTGTATCACTTTAACCTTACCCATGCAAACAAGGTGATAAAAATTTATTTTCTTTAGATGCCGTGCCTAAAATAACTAAACTTTACGCATATTTGTCGTCACATCGCTTATAGGTAGGTAGAGAGAAAATAATCGAGATTAATTGTTACTATTTATTAAGTGCTGTATCTATTCACAGTGTATTTTTCTTTTCTCTTGTTGTTTAAACACAAATGGTTTAGTGTGAAAGTGATATATCTCATTGGTATCCATTTTGTGGAATTAAGAAAACTGATATACTAGTAGGTTATTTAATTGCCCTTTTCCCCAACAGGAGCATTTTTTTAATAAAGATCCGTTGTGACGGGCGTTTCATTATCGAATTGAAAATTAAAATCTGGTAAACGTGTATGCCATTCAGTAGATCATCTCCTTCCAATCCATTATTGTATGTCGGTGAAAGCGGGATTAACTGCGTTTTCCAATTGATCCAAATACATTTCTTCGGTTATTTTTTTTCAGAATCAGGTAATAATGCGATCTCCAAAAATGCCTGCTCAAACGTCGAATTTTTCTGTATGGTGGATATATACCTCACGAGATATTGTTGGATGGTTGGGAGACCAAGAACGGCAGTTATGATAGTTAACTTTGATTTTTTCTGAATTAAAAAAAAAACCTAGAAAAAAAAAGAACTCACCTATCTTTATGTATTTTGACGCACTGAATCAGCATTTGAGGTTCATTTAGCATGCAAACAGCCTCAAAATTTTGAGAAATCCCAAAAATAGAGAAAAATCGCAACAATCAGTTTAGTGAGCTGAAAAATCGTCAAATAAATCGTCGCGAATATATAGCCACATGTTGTCGGTGAAACTTGCGGATATCCTATACAGGCAAGTAACATATATAACACAAATTAATTATATTAATAATTAATTGTTATTAATTATTATTATTATATATTATTATAGCGGCAAAAGTAGTTGAATTTGTTGTATAAAATAGGTGTTATAAAATGTTATTTATCAGGGGATCAGTTTCTAGTGCCGTGCAGAACTGTACTTTTGAATCATTTTCGAACTGCCCCTTTTGATTTTTTATTAACAAAATTGTTTAATTACTAATTTGTAAGTGTCCTCTGAACATTCAACATTTTCTTTAGAAAAGAATATTCTTAAAATTTGTTTAAAGCAGTACTTACTTATATCAAAATATTACTATTGCTTATACATGTGTGAACACATTACGATGTTGTTTCATTATTTCTGTACTTTATGTATTAAATTGTCAAATAATTGTTAAAATTTACAACTAAATTTACTACAGTAGAATAAACAACTCCTGTGTAAAGTACTCTTTTCACTCATGAAAATTTCTGTTATGAGATTTTAACCCATTCCCGCTAAAATTTCGATTGTAAATCTGGACGAGATTGCCTAAATGTCTATGAATATGCTAGCTAGATATTTCTACACCTATTGCACACTTTACGTGTTGACGCTATTATCGCTCGTGTTTTCGTTAATTGAAAATCGTTATGTACAGTAAAGTTTTGGTTTTATTTTGTATATTCCTTGGTTTGGTCTCGTAAAATCAGGTATTTAAAGGCCAGTGTTGTTGTAAAGCGCTACTTTGTAGTTTTGAACGGATAAGTTGAAATAATTATTGGTCAGCGTTCTAGATAGAAAAGAAACAAAATTGTGATAAATTTACAGATTTTTTTTTAGAACTATGCAAGTTTATGTTATAACAATATTTTTTTTACATCTATAGTTGAATTTTAAAAAATAAGTATTTTGGAAGATTTCTGTACTTAAAAATTTGTTGGTTAGTCAGTTGTTATATATTCGTTTTACTTTGGAACCTTTTAGTATTCGCAGGTGGCATAAGATAACATTTCTGTTATTTGCTAAACTCTATATTATTCAGTTTTTAAATGTCTACAATTTTAAACTTTGGAGAAAATAAACTAAAATTAAAAAAAAATGTGTTTACTTATTGGAAAATATACAGAACACAAAAGTAAAAACAACAATAATTTTTTTTCCTAATTTGCTCTGAACATTTATAAAATAAGATAATTGATTAATTTGTCGTAACACAAATGTAAAAACAACAATATTTTGTTTCCAAATGTCCTCTGAACATTTATAAAATAATTGATTAATTTGAACGGCAGGAATTATCAAATATATATTTTTTATGCAGAAATGAAGCCCGGTAAAGAATTTGTAGTCAACTGAATCGGAACGTTTGGTCAACAAATACTAAGAAAGAAATTGACCATCAGGCATTGCTAATGCGGCGCCATCTGTGGTCAAAGCTGATTGAAAATCGTTTAAGCATTACTTGAGTTACTGAAAAAAGAAAAATAATAATAACACAACATTTTGTTGAGACATATTTAGCTATATCTTCATAATTTGTGAAAAAGATGTCGCTCCTGCTATATGGCCTATTATTAATGGTCCACCCTGTATAATACCTTTTTCCACTTTGGGAACAAAAAAGATAAAATTCTCATTCATGTAACTGACTAACAAATTTGGTACATATTTGTTTATTTTTTTTAAAAGTAGTCACTATTGAAGGAAATACACTAAAATTAAAGACATGTTACTGTTAGATCCGATGTAGATTCAGTTGCCTTGCTGACGTTTATTGTAGGAAACCGTGAAATACTTGGATTCCTCGTAAACTACGAAAAGAAAACCACTATTTCTGTGAATCACACGTCGCATTTTATTTCATCCCATTCAGCAATTATGTATACCTTTCTGTCTGTGTATTCGATTTCATTCATAAAAATCCGACTTGATACATTTCACATTGTCGATTACATGTGTCGATGTAGGTAGTAGGTGACCTATAGCAACTACACTAGTATGGATGTGGCGTCTGTTTCCTGATCAGGGGTGGAACAAGCGGCAATTAGGATATTACAAATAATTAATAGATTTTTATATATTTTTAGGTATTAATAATATTGTGTGAAACTAACTACTCAGTGGACAAAAGCCCCAACCTGCGTTGAATTACACCCACAATATCTACCCATATATACCTTATTATTAGCTTTTGTAACATTTTTTTACTGTTTTAGAAAGGTATTTTAAGCTAATATAAATCAAATCTCCTACAATTCCTATCAATGAAGTCATATGTATGTTCTCTGATACCAAACATCTAGGTATGCTAATGAACAATTCCACAGACAAAGCTCTATTCAATAATTATCTAAAGAAAATAATCTAATTTACTACTAACCTCCTAATGAAACACTCTATAAATATCTAACTTCACTTTTTGGCAGTGGGAACACGACAAATTCAACCACAATAGATGAGATCTGACCTATTTCTGCATTTTTAGGATTGCTTCTTCAGGTGGTCTCCTTTAAGTTGAATCAAATATCTAACTATAAAAATTATTATAAAAATTAAAATTATTTGAAGTTAAATATCGACAATGGCAAAAAGTGACATCCTGTCAATGAATTAAATATGACAATACCTACTTGAAAAATGTTCACCTTTTATGTAAAAGTTTTTATATATTTTTAGGTATTAATAATATTGTGTGAAACTAACTACTCAGTGGACAAAAGCCCCAATCTGCGTTGAATTACACCCACGCAGGTGAACATTTTTTAAGTAGGTATTGTCATATTTAATTCATTGACAGGATGTCACTTTTTGTCATTGTCGATATTTAACTTCAAATAATTTTAATTTTTATAATAATTTGTATAGTTAGATATTTGATTCAACTTAAAGGAGAACACCTAAAGAAGCAATCCTAAAAATGCAGAAATAGGTCAGATCTCATCTATTGTGGTTGAATTTGTCGTGTTTCCACTGCCAAAAACTGAAGTTAGATATTTATAGAGTGTTTCATTAGCAGGTTAGTAGTAAATTAGATTATTTTCTTTAGATAATTATTGAATAGAGCTTTGTTTCTGGAATTGTTCATTAGCATACCTAGATGTATATACATATGACTTCATTGATAGGAATTGTAGGAGATTTGATTTATATTAGCTTAAAATACCTTTCTAAAATAGTAAAAAAATTAATAGATTGTTTTCTTCCATTTTTCCAGTGCTTATTGAAAAACCAAATAAGTTTTGAAAACTGATTGCACTTATTATGTAGATAAAATTGAAAATCACTGTAGGTATCTAGACAATACATCTAGATATATCTAAGTGCACGCACTTGCACAATCTAAGGCATTCATGCACTCATTAAATGCAGTTGGTTTAAGAAGATAATAAACTTAATTTGCGTAAATTTTTTACAACTTAAAAAAACATGGTGGGAGATAAACTATTTCAGCCCCGCCCGAACGTTAGATTATCAATATGATGTTTACAGGATGTTTGTAAAGAAAAAATCAAAAAGAGCGGTTCAAAAATGATTAAAAAATACACTTCTCTACGGCACTGAAAACTGGTCCACTGTAAAACTTGGCAAGGCAAAGCGTGCAATCGGACAAAAAAATTGAAAGAAATTTCCAAGGAAAGAAATAAATAACATTTTATATACAGTGTGTCCAATTAAGTCGGCACCATATGGGGAACTTTTTTATTATCGATTTTATGAAAAAAAGTTATTCTTTCTAAAAAGTTCTGGATGGTCTAAAACCCAAAATGTAGTAATCAGATTTGCATTTTTTGCAGTCGTATACGAGGTATGTCGAAAAATGTAAATTTTGCTCAAGAGTAAAGTACCCTTATTTTTTATAATATCGATAATCGTTATTAAGAAAAGTTGATCCTAATTGAAAACTACGGTAAGATATTCAATATTATCCATCTACCATTAAAAACATATTTTGTTATTTTTACAAACTTCTCTGTATTAGCATTGATAATTTACGTCTAGAGATCGACATTAAATCTGGGATGCACTGACAGACTAATTGATAGCAAACGTCAAAACGCTAGTTACAATTTATAAAATACAAGAAATGGCAGCTCTATTATCTTCTGAGGAGAAAATTGAAATAGTTTTGATTGTGGGAGATAATTATAAAACTCATAGAGAAGCGGCAGTGATTTTTAATGATAGACATCCGAATAGAAATATTCAACATTCAACTATTGGACATCTAACCGTAGTTTTAAAGTATTTTTTTTGTTATTCAACAATAATTTTTTACTTAGAAAGTAAAGTAGTTTCATAACGCATCTATTTCCAAATTTTTTCGATACGTTTTGAATCACTGTATAGAACAGTTCTGTAGTTGTTTGAAATCATAAATATATTTTTAAGTTCTTCTAACCAATACTTTGACGTAATAGGAATAAAATAATGGCATATTCAATTAACAAATACTTGTTCACATTTTTAAAAGGTTAAGTGAAGTTATTTTTTAGTTCGCCAGTTTTTTTCTCGGTGTATTTGTATTTTTAAATTTTACTTTATTATTCTATTTTCAGTGTTGCGAAATACCGAAAATAAAAACCTATTTTATGCAAATCATCTGCCTTTGGAAACCAATATTCATTACCAATTAAAAAAATTATAATCGAAAAATTCCCGGCAAGGTCGCAACGCCTCTGTTTTCGAAAACTAATCCAGACAGTCGTTGTAAGTCCGTAATTTATGCAGATTGAACATAAATTGAATTACCTTTTAGAGTAAGTTAATTTGATTAAAAAAGCTATTCGTCGGTGCGATTTAATTTAAGTACGTTATAAAGGCAGCGGGCAAGTCATATGGCAACAAAAATGTGGATTTCAGCGAAAAACAAGTAGCAATTCCCTGACCAATAAAAACAGTGTTATAGGTAATCGTAGAGCCGTATATTTAATTATGTGGAACATAGAAAATTTGTGTTTTATATGTGCATTCGAACTGGGAATATAAATTTCTTGACTAGTTGGATACCTGTATAAGACATTTTTAATACCAGGCGAACTTTCGTAGTCCTGCACGATGCGCAGTGCGTCAGCGAGTATTTGACTATACTATGCTTTAATATTTGATATACAGGGTGATTCAGGTTTAATCTTGAGGCCCAGTGCGCCTATAGAGCATCTGCGGCACGTGATCAAAGTAGGCGTGGCTACTGGCTTGGAGAATAAACAAACAGCGATCATAACCTCAAATGTATTTATTACTATTTATTTATTATATGTTTTCACGTTATCTTAAGTGGTTGTTTTCTGGTTATAGTTTATTGTTGTTATTATTTTTCGTTTTTTTGTGGCTACAATATTCCTTCATTTATATAATCATGTATAGTGAATATTATTATACACTGAAAGTCATAGATGCTGAAAGTGCTGATAGATATAGACATAAAATAAGTGAAATTGGAATAGATTCATACACATTTAATCTGATAATGAAGAAGATTTTCCTAAAACTTTATATCCAAATACTGTAAATTATTTGTTATATAATAAAAGTGCTTATACACATACATCAAATTTGTGGTTTTTTAAGTACTGAAATCTCGAAAAATAAAACAAGTAAAGCAAAAGTAATATCAAAAATAAAATTACTGATGTTTTGTTTATCCACTTTTACTGTTTAAACTCTCCTCAAATAATATAATAACTTTTAAAAAGCATTTGTATGATACACATTATTTCGCTATTCTAACCCCACATTTTAACAATTATTTTCAGATACTTATCAACAAACGTGAACATTCTTATATGCAGAACTATGTAAATTTATGTTATAACAATACTTACATCTATTTACAAAAATACGTATTTTGAAAGATTTCAGTAGGTACCTAAAAATTTGCTGGATATATCGTTTTCTGACGTTATGTATTGATTTTACTTCGGTACATTTAAATATTCGCAGGTGGCATGAGATAACATTCTTGTTATTTGCTAAACTCTATATTATTCAGTTCTTAAATTACTTGTATTTGTACAAAACACTATTTCAAGAATACGGCGCCCTTAAAGCATATTAAAGGCTTAGAAAGTAATTTTTCTCACCGAAAATGTACGCATATTATGTATATAGGTATGCATATACAACATGCTAAAACAGATTCATTTCAAATAATCTAAATTACCTACAAAAGAAATATTTATTTATAATTAAAAAATGGTACTCCGATATGGCATTCATTCTACAAGATTTTATGTAAAATATTAACTTCACAAAAAAAATATTACTGAAAACATTTTAATTGGTAAATAGCAGAAATATATGCCAGTTTTAAACAATGTTTTCCAAAAGTACGTATCCACAGAATAAGAATAAATAAAAATTTAGTCCTGAAATAGGTTGCCACTAAATACAATCAATACATATGCTGCTGTGGCGTTTGCACAGCCACGGAAAATTGATATGATTTATTTTTTCAAACCTCTTTTTCTCCATTTTCTTGATATATACCAGATGTATAACTCATATTCACAGTGGGGATCCAATCCGGATTATTTTGCTCGTGCAAATTTGCAGGTTTCTCTATAGTATAATAAATATATAATTTTTGCTCTTTTATGTTTTGAACACATTCTTCCAAATTTAATTTTGGACTCTGTAAGGTCAGCTCTTTTTAAACTATTCATCTAAGCCTTTCGCCTCTCAGATGCTAACTGGTTAAATTGTAGGAATTTTTTTCTCGTTTTTCCTTCATAACTTTTGAACCACTTATCCGATTTAAGTAAAATTCGGAACACAAACACTTCTTTTGATCTTACATAAGCTTCTTAAGTTAGAACTACCTACCCCTCTTAGAAGTGTATTTTGTATGCTACCCCCCTCTTACTTTCAAAACTACAAAAAAATAATTTCAATAAAACATCTACACACCACTTTGACCTGATTAATTTCGAAACTTTTTCGTCTCCTGTTTTTTTTTTCGACGTTTGGTCTTGTTTCTGAGATATTCAAATAAATTGGTGACAGTGTAGCGCACCAGCCGCGTAAATTTCATTTAACGTTATAGCAACCCATGAAAACAAAACTCAGTGATTTGTGTAAACTGACGTTTGTGAAAATCCATGTCAAAAGTATTATTTAAAGAGCATTTTTAGTGCTAAGAAAAAATGTCAAGAACATTTACAAATGCTGAATATGACGATATTACGTTATGTTTATGGTTTCTGTGACGGAAATTCCAACGCGTCAGTTCGAGAGTAGAAGAAGTAGAAGAAATCCAAATGTACAATTTTTTGTAGATGTACATCGTCGATTTTCGGAATATGGTTTGCGCCGCTACAATGATCATAATCGTAATGTACCGCCAAGAAATAATCAGCGAATTATATCTTGGCGGAATAATCTTTTTGATATCGATAGAACTTTAAGCACTCGCCGAGCAGCTCGGCAACTCCATCCAAAGTACTGAGAGCACTCAAACAAGATCATCGAAGGGCTTTCCATCTCCAACCAGTTCAAGGTCTATTGCCAGGAGATGCTGAAAAACGTTTAAATTTTTGTAGATGGGTTTTAGATTCAACAGAAATTAATCCACAATTTCTGCATAAGGTTTTATGGACCGACGAATCTAATTTCACAAAAGCTGGAATTGTGAATTACCACAAGATTCACGTTAGGAGTGAAGTCAATTCTCGATGTGTCAGACAATCTTCATTTCAGCAACAGTTTAGTGTAAATGTGTGGATAGGTGTTTTAAGTAATAACCTCTGTGGCTCGCATATTTTGCCTCCTCGTTTAAATGGGGATTTATTTCATGAGTTCTGCAAAACTCTCCCCGGCGTGCTTGACGATGTCCCCTTAAATTTACGCCAAGCGAGCTGGGTGCAGTTGGATGGTGCCCCTGCACATTACGGAAGGCAAGTACGGCATTGGTTGGATGAGAATTATCCTCGTCGATGGATTGGACGGCAACCCAACAGCCACCCAAATATGTGGATTTCTTACGAAGGATCAGTGGCTTGGCCTCTGCGCTCGCCAGGTCTGAATCCTCTAAATTATTTCGTTTGGGGCCATCTAAAAGCAATTGTGTATGATACCCCAGTACTTACCCATGAGGAATTGATCCAAAGGATAAGACAAATATCCCCACAAAAATAACTGGAAATGATTTAAAATCAGAAGGTCAGGACACGCTGTACACGGTACGGATATAATTGAGCCTCGTATGTGATATGCTGCAATACGCCGTGGACGTCCTAGACCTCCATCTCTTTCACGACTCGGTTGCAAATTTCCCGCGTCGCGGCTGCGTTTGCCTACACTTGCTCGCACTGCACACCATTTGTAAAATTGACTGCATTTGGCACATGCTGACCGGGAAATCGTTCTGCTAAAGCATTTTCACTTCACCATAAATTGAAACTATATCTATCAACTGCTAGTTGCTATACGTAAGCCAATTTTGATAAGGTAAAGTTTATTTGTCGTATGTTTACACGAAGTTTTCGTCTTATTTTTTGCCTTAGAATCAGCCCGTGAAATATTTGCTCATAATTTCGAGACACCCTGTATATTATATTTCTGGACATTAAATTAATTACAATCGACAAAAAAATCATTGAACTTTGACCAAAATTAATGTCCAGTATCACAATAACGAGCAAAACTGCAAATTATACATACAGTTATTTAATAAGAACTTGGAAACTTTTTTTTATTATAATTTTGAGTAATTTAATATCTACAAGTATATAATTTAAAGAACCCGAGTGTTATTCAGAATTACACTAATTTATAGTACCTTCTATTCCTACTAATATATAACTTTAAATCATATGAGTTGTTTTATAATTTAAAGCTATGAGTGACTCATTTCCGTAAATAATCTTTGAAATTTCAAAACTACTGACACGATATTTTCCTCATATAACTGGTATATTTATTTTTAGAGCCTGCAATCAGGAAAACGATCTGGAAAATATTTTAGCATAAAAATTACAATCTGGACTTGCATGCGTTTTTAATTTCGCTACGCCAGTTTGAATAGTAAAAATAAACAGATGCCAATTTTTAATGCCCTAGTGGGAGTTTTTGTTTAGAAGAAAGTTCGTTGACCAAGGAACATTTTCGATTAAAAAAAGTCTTACATCCGTTCATATGTGTTCGATTTTAATAAAATAGCATGTGGGAAGTTGCGAGAGAAAAAAACTGGAAATGAAAATGGAGGTGAAGTAAAAATTCAAGAAAAAATTGAGTATCATAGGGCAGGAGCCAGTGTATTGTGACAGATCAATCCAGTCTTAGAGCTGAATATACGAAGACGTGCTAGTGCAGTAGAGTAAAATTCGACTTGTGTTTAGTGACTAGTGTGCCGGTGGATATAATATTGTTTGGGTAAAATGTCGAGCTTATCAGATTACGTACCTGCTAAACGCGTGAAAAGATGTGTGCTGTCTCAGAATGAGAAGATTATTATATTAAATGTATTTAATGCATTGAAACACCAAAATCCTACCAACAGTGTTGATGACATCGTGGAAAAGTGTTCTAAAATGACAGGGATTGGAAAATCGACTATCTACAGACTTTTAAAGGAAACAAAAATGAACAAGATACTGTAAATCCCCCAAAATCATCTACAGGGAGGTCAAAAGTCGTTATAGATGATTTCTTTAAAAATGTCAGAAAATGGCAGAAAAGTACACTCATTTTATTTTAAAAAAGTAATACCAACGTTAAGCGAACTTAAAGAGGACAACGATTTGCCAAAAATCAGTAGAAGCAAATTATGGACCGTCTTACGAGAGTTGAATTTTTACTGGGAAAAGCAGAATAGGAAGTCAATTCTTATCGATAAAGATGAAATTATTTGTTGGCGAAGATCCTACTTAAGATCAATTAGAAAATTCCGTGACGAAGGGAGGAATATTTATTATCTAGATGAAACTTGGGTCAACGAGTATGGCAAGATAAAAAT
Organism: Monochamus alternatus; assembly: GCA_037114965.1. Taxonomy (NCBI): domain Eukaryota; kingdom Metazoa; phylum Arthropoda; class Insecta; order Coleoptera; family Cerambycidae; genus Monochamus; species Monochamus alternatus. Next base: position 10,441,303 of record CM073434.1, on the reverse strand, counting down.
GTAAAAAGTTTTCGACCAGCATTTTTGGATGGACTTTCAACAGGATTCAAGGCACCTTCAGGTAAAGGGCGAAGATTAATAGTGACACATATAGGTAGTGCCAGTGGTTTTGTAGATGGCGGTTTACTTTTATTTGAATCTAAAAATACAGGTGACTACACACGAAGCCATGAACGCAGATGTTTTCGAAGAGTACTTTACACAGATGTTGGATCTTATTCCTCCGGGGTCTGTAATTGTCATGGATAATGCCAGTTACCATTCACGGCAGAAGAGCGGACGCCTACGACTGCTTGGAGGAAAGCCGATATAATTTAATGGTTATCCGGAAAAAACATTTCTTTTGAAACAAATATGGGGAAAAAGGAACTTTTGACACTTGTCAATCTTAATAAAGATCAGAAAAAATATGTTATCGATGAAATGGCAACAAATCGCCAAATAACGGTACTAAGGTTACCATCTTATCACTGTGAACTTAACCCAATCGAATTAGTCTGGGCGCAGGTAAAAGAAGATGTAGCGCGAAATAATACGACGTTTAAATTAAGTAACGTAATTTTGTTAAATTCCTTGGAACGAGTAGCTGCAGATAACTGGCAAAGATGTATACATCATGTACAAAAAGAAGAGGAGAAAATGTGGGAACTCGATAATTTAATTGACGTTACTGTGGAACCTCTCGTTATCAATCTAGGAGACGAAGATAATTCATCAGAATATTTAGAGGATGAATTTTAATATATGTACCTACTTTTTATTTTCTATATTGTACATTTATACAACACTACATTTACTCACCATAATTTGAATTTTCAAAATACATATATTTTTGTGTGGAATAAAAGTCTATTCATTAAATTTAAATATATATTTTGATAATAATATTGAATAATTTTATTTGAATTACTAAAAACCTTCTTAACCCGGTTATAATGCTTAAAGTAGCCTCTAGTTTTGAAATGCTGTTTTTGTATTGTTTACTTGTAAGATAAATGGACCGAGAAATTGAAGCGGCATAGACAAAGACGGATTGTCGGGGATTAAACTTTAGCTACCTGCTACAATTTAGTACGGTTCGATCACACAAAGTACACCGCATCTATACCGATAATACACAATATAAAAATATTGAATGTAAGCATCAGCACTACATTTATTTACGATTTGCATACATAATAAGCTTTTATTACTCTCTTTCATTTCTAAACAGACTATAGACGCAATGCAAGAGTTAACTTGCTTAGTCCCAAAATTATTTCAGTTATTAGTTTAAAATTAGGTTGTAACCGATCGTACACTAATAATGTTAAATGTCAAGTTTTGTTATCAAAGCCTTCTCAGTCAAACTTAAATATCTTTGGTATTTTGAAAGTTTTATTTTTTCCGCAAATCTACACAACAAATAATAGTAAAAGTATATATTTTTGGAATGCATTTTTAGCACTTTTTCCTTATAAAAAAAACATTTTACTGAAGAAACAGTTTATTCCAGAGTATTTTTAATTTAATTTTTTAAATATTTTTGACAAGACATTTAGAAAAAATCATGACAGAATTAGTTACTAAACAAATAATAGTATTATTAAAATGATATATTTGCAATAACATTACTGATACGTAACAATCAAACGAAAATGTCAAAGATTGGAACAGGCAATTATTTCAAATGACACACGCCTACTTCGTGAAAATGAAAGAATCAAAATATGCATTATTGTCCCAATAACATGGGAAATATTCATATTTAATCCCACACATTATATATTAATGGAATGAGGAAAAAATAACGATTTCAACTGGCTCATGACCACCTATGGTTTGTATTAAAAAAAAAACACAACTGTAGGTTTATAACTCAATAATTGATAAAGTTACAAAAAAATTAAGCACTCCACTGGACTATACTCAAGTGTCTGAAGAATGTATTAATTATTTTTTTCTTTGCAAACAACCAAGTTACAGACATGTATCGAAAAATGGGAAATTTGAAATTTCGTTTATTACTCGAAAACAAAAGACGATAGATCATTTTGGTTTTGACCGTTAATTTTCTCTTAAAAAAGAATGGGGGTCATTTTTTAGTATAGTTAACGAGCCTATAAAAGCATCGAAATTTGTCCACCCTATCCATGTTAAATATTATTCAAATGGGAAACATATTACATGGAATAGCAATCACTTAAGACTGATCTTAAAATTTACTAAAACGTATTTTATTTTGTAGAGAAATAAATTTACGATTCGATTTTGCCAAGAAAAACAAAATTTCATCACACACTGATCATCACAATCATTTTTGAAAGAAATCGAGCGAGTCGGCTAACAGTACAGGCTATAAGTCCGATCCGACATCGGATACTAACATTAAAGATTGGTTTAAAACTATCAGTAGTTTAATAATTGCCCACTTCTCGAATTTTACTTTTAATATCTAAAAATAAAAAATAATAATTTAATGCACTAACTACAACCTACATAGAGGCGATAAAAAATACATAAAGAAAATCGTAAAATGGCCAGACGGGTTCAGAATCGGGCAACAGATGTTGCATTATACTTTTATGTTTTAGTAGCGCTAAAATCGTTTAGTCTACAATTAAAATGCGGTTCTATATAAAATCGCCGTTAGATATTACCAAACTGCAAAAAAATACAAGTGCTTAATAAGTTCCTTACCACGTGGATATACGCAATATGCCACATTCGGAAGAAGTTGAGGAACAAACGCATTTTATTTATTCTTTTCAATTGAATAGCTTCTAAATTTACTGCATTCAAGATATTTATTAAGAACATAAAAGTTCTTTTTAGTATACAATCGTCAAAATGTATATATAGTTTCTAATATGCACTTTCCCCAGTCCTCAGTAATGAATAATACTAGCACAGAAAACGAGTTATAAGTGTATATGTATGTTTCAACTACACTTTAGATTTTAGTAATAGGTAAAATACAGAGGAAGGATTAAAGTGTAGATTTAATTCCGAATGTGTTATTTAGTAGTGCATTAACTATATAGTTTCTAGTGATATATTGCATGTAAAAAGATGAAATATTAAACTATGTATATGCCATTCCGAATATATTCTTTAGTAGTGCATTAACTATAGTAGTTTTTACTGGTATATTGTATGCAAAGAGTGTATATTCCGAATTCACACTTTAGTTTATAATACGTATTAAATACAGAAAGAGAACTAAAGTGTATATTAATTTCAAATACACATTTTAGTATCTAGTAGTATAAAAGCTGAGGGATGACTAAAATATATATATATTTAATTCCGAATTCACACTTTAGTTTCTAGTAGTATATTAAAGCTAAGGGATGACTAAAGTGTATATTTAATTCCGAATTCATACTTTAGTTGATAATAACGTATTAAATACAAAAAGATAACTAAAGTGTATATTAATTACACATTAGCAGTAGTATATTAAAAGCTAAGGGATGACTAATTTGTATATTTAATTCCGAATTCACACTTTAGTTTGTAGTATATTAAAAGCTAAGATATAACAGCTGCTAGGTACATTAAATGCAAAGTGTGTATTAATTAATAATTAAATATGTGTAATTTTGAATATCCACTTTAGTTTTTTATAGTGTATCAATACAAAGAAAAGAATAAAGTGTGTATTTAATTTCGAATATGCTCGCGGCAAGAATTCAGACGACTTACGTCATATGAACAAATGAATAATTCATTATATTTTCATCAAAATATTTAAGAAACTTGAGCAATAAAACTATATACTACATTAAAAATTTGCATTTGCTGAATTCTTGCCGCGACTATATACACTTTAGTTTCTAGTAGTACTTAATATATTAAATACTAAGTGAGGCCTAAAATGCATATTTAATTCAAAATGCACACTTTAGTTTCTAATAATGCATTAACTATAGTTTGTACTATCAACTATATGAAATATAAGAGTGTAGATTTAATTCTGTATATCCACTTTAGTTTCTGGCAGTGTATTAAATGTAGAGGGAACTAAGTTGTTGTTGTATCATGCAATAAAAAATATGTATTTCCTACTTTAATTACCTTGTAGCATAAAATAAAGTGCCTCAAAGTATATTTTAATAAATTTAATGGTGCTTATTTATATAAAAAATGAAATACAGAAATAGTAATTTAGCTCAGTGAGTGCAAAACTATTATACAGATGTGAAAATTTTTATCAAAGAAATTGCCTGTGTCGAAAATAGCTCTTTTATCACAAATAATTAATCGAACAAATTGTTCACGAATAATATGTCTGCCGTCTATAATAATTAGCATTATGGATGTTTACTTTCAGCTTCGAAATTCTTCAACATTTTTTAATTCTTAATTAAAGAAGTCAAATACAGCGGAGCGGGTTATCTGCGTGGTGTCAAATATATTTAGAAACCGTAATAAATAACACACACAATTTATATATATTTTTTAAATAACAATCCATAGATAATGTTCGGTTTGCGTTATTGCAACTCGAGCACTCTTTTAACACACTTCTGTTGCGTAATCGTTTTAACAAATGCAGCTATTACAGTTTATTTTCCTTTGTTGCAAAAATTGACGTACTCGAAATCACCTGATTGTAGGAAGAATAGTCAACGCTGTTGTAGTGGATTTAAGTACTCGCATTTTTTGCACGTTGGGCAGTTATAAACGTTTAATTTGCTAGTTTTCTTTCTTAGCTGACGTAAAGATATTCAAGAAGGCGATTCCGTGAATTTTACGAGTAAAAACAGAGTTTATATGATTTTTTGACCTAAATTGGTTAGTCTCCGATGTACATACAGGGTGTAATAAAAAGCAAGTCATGCCGTTAACTGCTTATTTTTGGCGGCAAAATTTAACCTTACGTACTTAGACAGGGTGTCCGGAATATGGGTGCCGTAATTTTAAGGGCTTTTATATCTAAAAGCAATAAAAAACTCTTATGAAAAAATGTCTAAAACGTATAGTTTGTCTGCAAATAGCAGGTTCTCTACTTGACTAATAGTCGGTATGACTTCCACCACGTTCCAATAGCATATTAACACGTCTGTGTATTGAGATAGTCAAGCGGTTAACGACCTCTTGCGGAATATTGTTCCATTCCTCTTCTGCCGCCACGACTAACTCATCTGCAGTCTGAGGTGGAGGAATATGATTATGAATAGCTCTAGCAACGAAATCCCACATGTTCAATAGGATTCATGTCAGGAGAGTTGGCTGGCACGATGCCTTGGAAGTAGAGTGAGGACCCGTAATGGTCTAGCACGTAAATATGCGTTGTGGAGTCGTTTTCGAATAGTAGGTGTCGATATAACACGGCGAAACGTACCTTGAAAGTGGGCCTAGATGTGAGGTGTCTACAGGCATATTGTATCAAATACCGATCCTCCCTTTCATTAGATACTCGAAGACGTCCACTACGTGGTCTGTTTTCCACTGTATAAAATTCTCCAGATCTGTGAACTATTCGTTCACAGATCTAGGAATGCCCGACATGTTCGATATCTGATGATTAGAATGTCCTGCATCATGTAAAGCAGTCATTCTTGCTCGGGTAAACGCAGAAATTTCACGCCCTAGTATTATAATGTACAAAAATTCAAAGGAACACTTGGCTGAATACACTGCCAAACTGACCTGTACTTTTTTACCACATTAAGAAAAACCACTAGGTTTAATCGAATCATTTTATATACAAGGGGTCCAAGACTTTTGACGTTGTGCATATTTAAACTGTCAATACATATTTTTATCCGTTATCTAGAAAAAGTTTACGATTTGCAATTCAATATTAACTGATACTCATTAATCTTTAAAATATAATAAAAATTTGTGTTTTTTTTCCGTAAAATTGATTTAAAAACCACCACCCAACCCAAGTTAAAAACGTGAAATATGTATCACAAAAAAACTTCCTATTGATTTGTCAAACATTAAAATATTCATTTTCACCACGAAGTGAGTATGTAATCGTAAAATTGCTATTTTCAAATTTGAGTATGTGTATACATTTTAATATACATGCTTACTCACGACGTAACTATAAAATCTGTTGTAAAGTTTAACACAAAATGTTGATTTCGTAAACTAGTAAGTGCTAATAAAATTTGATTTGTCCAAAAGTATAATTTTGGTAAGTAGAATATTACACGAATGCCTGAGGTATTGCCATCACTACAGTGACTTATACAGAGTGTACTCTACTGCTACTGACAAATTGTACAGGCGATCTTTGATTTAAAGCTAATTTCTCTTTAATATGATCTAAATATTTTGATATATTTTTAGGTATTAATAATATTGTGTGAAACTAACTACTCAGTGGACAAAAGCCCCAACCTACGTTGAATTACACCCACAATATCTACCCATATATTCCTTATTATTAGCTTTTGTTACATTTTTTTACTGTTTTAGAAAGGTATTTTAAGCTAATATTGATAGGAATTGTAGGAGATTTGATTTATATTAGCTTAAAATACCTTTCTAAAACAGTAAAAAAATGATCTAAATACTTAGAAATGTAGGAAAACTTGGAATATAAAACAGGGATGTTTCCTCAAAACAATATTCAGTATCGCTACCACAATAACCTTCAGTATACCAAAAGGGATGCTAAAAACCATCACTATATATTACTTTAAATGGTAACACATTGCAACAAAATAGTTAAATGTATCGATTTGAAAGAACTATCTCAAAAAAATGCGGACAATATATGAAAATAAATAAAAAAAATCCAATTCACTCCGAATTTTAAAAACTAGGCATTTGTAGAGTTACTTTCATATTATGACTAATTTTGCCCATATCACTAGGAAATTTTCCCACTTTAACCTAAACATTTCTTATTTTATTTTTCCGAATTTTCATAAAAGTTTCGGTAACTTGTAAGTATATTTAATCTTTATTAAGGGCGCCATATTCTTGAAATAGTGTTTTCTACAAATACAAATAATTTTAGACATTTAAGAACTGAATAATATAGAGCTTAGCAAATAACAGGAACGTTATTTGATGCCACCTGCGAATACTTATAACGAAATAAACCAACAAATTTTTAGGTACAGAAATCTTTCAAAATAGTATTTTTTTTTAATTTAAGTAGATGTAAATATTGTTGTAACATAAATTTACATAGTTCTGCATATAAGATGGTTCACTTTTGTTTATAATAATAATTGAAAATAATTGTTAAAATGGGTTCGAATAGAAAAGTAACAAACGCTTTTTAAAAGTTATTGTTTTATTTAAGGAGAATTTAAATAGTAAAAGTGTATAAACAAAACATCAGGAATTTTATTTTTGATATTACTTTTGTTCTACATGATTTACTCTTCAAGATTTCTGTACCTAAAACACCACAAATTTGATCATTTTACGGCGAGAATATGGCGACCTTAAATCTCCATCTTCAAAAATGTTTTTTTTATAGAAATTCTCATGTGTGACGTAACTCTGTTTTATTAACTTTTGCCGTTATTCTTAATTTAGGCTGGTTTTAATTCCTTTGCTTCTCTCGTCGTATGAAATATTGTGTTTTTAATTGCTTGCTACATTCCCAAAGTATATATAAGTCTCGTGGCAATAACGTTCATTTAAATTTGCCTGCTTCTAAAACCGCTGACCTCATATATGTATTTGTATCAACTTTTATACTCGTTCCGAATATATTTGTTGTATATTTTGTTTTCTGGCTTTCCAAACATTGAGCGGAGTGCATTTTCAATTTGTTTCTGTTACAAAGCAGCTCGAGTACGAGGTGAAATATTCTGGATTACATATAATATGTGATTCCACAGACCGATATTTTAGTTTAAATATTTGTATGTGTATCTATTCCAATAAAAATGGCACTCTCTCAAATCAATTTCTGACATACTGGATGGTGTGAGTAGACATTTTATTAGATCTCTATTGGTGAGTGGATGAACTAAGAACTATTGTTGAAAGCTGAAAGTACTGAAAGTAGATTACGAATACGGCAGCAGTTCGAAATAACTCACCAAATTACCTTAATTCGTCATACATTTTTAAATTTTTATATCTAATGTATCTGTACAATGTGTTTTAAAACAGCGTCTACAAAAGACTACTACTGTAATTCCATACCAGTGGGAAAATGACGGAATATTATTTTGACCAGAACATCTCCCCAAGAGACTTGGTCTTCGTTTAGGTGCATTTTAAAATTCTCTTCTTTCCATGAGGTTTTTCATTGACCCATACACACAGATACAGCTAGTAATAAAACTACTGTATTTTGTCTAGCGTTAGCAGGTCATGTTAGTAAGCAGGTCAGTATTGGGTAAAGGTTACTCCATAGTGGATTTTGAAGGTAGTAACAACTTTGTAGTAATGTTAATCCCATATAAAATGTGGAAATCACTTATGGATGAGGCAATAACGTGGCGATAAAAAAGTTTAAAGTGACTGTTACTCCTAAGTAATATGTAAGTGATATGGATTGTTTGCCGTTACTTTAATATCCACTTTAAAGTTTGGGCAACTTTAACGTGCTTCTGCTTGGTTTTCATAACGTTCCGGACACCACCCCGCCCCATCAAAATTTACAAAACCATGAAGTGATTTTAAATGGTGAGGATTACGTACTTACAACTATGCTAACATAAATTAGAGTTGATTTTTGCTATATGGTGGTAGATTTAGTGATTACTACGTAATTGTCACTTAATTAATGTTGCGGTACCAGTTTTCGTTACTATGATGCTATTTGAGTTGCTTTTACATAAGAGGAACAGAGAATAAACGATGTACGATAAATAGTTATATACACAACGTATCACAGTCTAAATAATACCGCCCATTTGTGGTAAAGGCATCCCAAATTCCCATTCGATAAAATCAAATCTTCTACCACTGAGTGATACTGAGCATTAATCAAAGGAACGAATCGCGATCGATATTGGGTTAGTAGGCAAGAGGAAGTGCGTTGGCAGGAGGAAAACTTTAGGTGCAAAGTGGAGAGGTTCTATTTGTTGGAATATTATTGAAGCTTGTAGTCGGGAGGGGCCTACAGGTCGAGTTTTGCACCTGTAGAATTAAATCTCTAAGCTATATCTGCCCTAATTTGTTTGACGTGGTCCCGTTATCGTAAAAAATAAAACAAAAATAATTTAATTCAATACCTGATATCTTTTAGGAAATAAAGCTGTATAAAAGTAGCGTGAATTATGGTTCACTTTCATCTAATGAAGCTGCAAGTTTCGGACAGTTCCAATGTTTCACACTATGATAATATCGAATGAATAACAGATTAAGCAATATTTCTAGGAGAAAAATAGCGCACACAAACAATTTCTCGGCCGTCGGGCGTACAAATAGTGCGTTTCAAAATATTAACAACTCGAATCTGCCAATTAAAATACTACCTTATCTGAAGCAATTAATCTTTAATTGAAAACACGATTAAGAATAGTCTAAATCAATCGACGGGGCGATAATTGAGATACTCTTCCAAGGTCGAGAAGGCTTCTCGAATCGCCCAGGAAGCGTTACTCGAATTACTTTGTCGGGTCGATCGGAATAAATTAACAAACCGTACGGAGATATCTATCTGAGTTGCGTAAAAATTATCGGCAAATTTGATCGCGCAATTACCATCCACTCGATGTTTCAATGGAAGTGTCTAATCTACCGTCGGCGGAAGGGATTAGTTTTTGCTTACATTTTCGGCTGTTAGAAAGGTAAAAGTCCGTGGAATTCGGTCACTGGAAGATAATCGCTGTACAATTTTGTCTTCAGAGGAAGAAAGTGCAGTGGGCTATGGGCGAGGATACAACAAAATAAATTTTTTAAATTTAATGGGATAGATAAGCTCCATTTTCAATCGAAAGTATTATTTTTGGGATTTGACAGAAACGAATAATGACGTCATCAATTATATTTTTTCCAGAAATACTCAAATTTTTTTCCTGTTAAAAAGCTCTCTTTTCATTAGACAATTTTTGCAGTATTATTTTCTTATACATACCATCGAGTTTAATACACCCTGTACAATGTTATAGTACGTTACAATTTTAAGGCTTTTTCTGGGAAATTGTTTACTTCATTATCTTGGTTTGTAATTTCGTAACAAAGTTGTATTTTTATCTTTGAAATATATTTGTAGAAAAACTATCGTTTTATACATTTTTTTTCTGTTGCGTATAATCGTAACACAGATCCATTTAGTATTGGCAATTAAATATTTGTGAATATATATTTTATAGGTCCTATTTATAAAATGTGCTAAAAGTATTCCGGTTTAAACATCTTTTAAATTATGAAATTGGACAATTGTTTCATAGCTGACTTTGGAAAAATAGCAAACAAACAAAAGTATTAAGTGTCTTAGACCATCCACCTTACAGCCCAGATTTATAGCCATGTGGTTTTCATATTTTTTTATCACTAAGCGTTAAGGGGGGCGTTTTTATGTGCATTTTTCAACGAATTTATAGGTGTTTCTTGTCGCAGTTAAAGAAAAATCTAAGCAAGTTAGAAAAAATATCTCTTCACTGTGCCAATCATACAAGTTTTCTCCAGGGTGTGACATATTTTATAGGCTGGTAAGTCATTAGGAAATGGGAAGAAAACCATGTTTTCGCCTCCTATGTTTCATTGTTACGTTTCAGAACTTTATAGGGCAATTATGCACTGAAAAAATCGTATGCGGTATTATAATCACTGTCACAACCGGCAGGATACTTTTTAAAAGACATTAACACTTGAACTGATATAAATTATTGAGTATTTATCACAGTAATTACAACAAGGCTAAAAGGTGCAATTCACGGTCTTTGCATAGGTAAATCTGTTTTCTAGCACGTTTCTTCACCAAAAATTAAAGGACGTGAATTAATTTCAGCATGTTTTAGTTGGGACACTATCGAAAAGATGCCGTTAGTTACGGTCTGTAGGGTATTGGCACTTGAGTATTTTTTTTATCCGTCAGGGTCGGACTAGCTTTTTAATGCTTATTATCAGTAGTAGTAGTACCTAGCAAATCACACACAAATTGTTATACAAAATTCAGAAAGTATCATTATTGATGTTGAACATTATGGAGGAGATAACAGCAAGTACAGCGTCATGCAAATCACAACGAAATAGTAATGTTTTTTCAATTACTATATTAAAAGAAATTTTTTGATAAAACCTCTAACAGGGGTCTAGTACAAGACAAATTAACGAAAAAATTTATGGAATTTAAACAAATTTTTTTATGGAACTTTTAACAAGGGTCTGTTGGTACACTAATTAACTAAAAAATACAGGGTGTTTAGAAATAACCGAACCAATCTCAAAAATCCCTAAAAATTGGGAAATTAGGTTTTTGATTAAACTTTTAACAAGGATCTGTTAGAACACTAATTAACGAAAAAATACAGGGTGTTTCGAAAAACCGAACCAATCTCTAAAATCCCTAAAAATTAAGAAATTTGACCAACATTTTTTATTAAACTTTTAACAAGTGTCTGTTAGAACACTAATTAACGAAAAAATACAGGGTGTTTAGAAAGAACCGAACGAATCTCTAAAATCCCTAAAAATTACGAAATTTGACCAAGGTTTTTGATTAAACTTTTAACAAGGATCTGTTAGAATACTAATTAACGAAAAAATACAGGGTGTTTAGAAAAACCGAACCAATCTCTAAAATCCCTGAAAATTACGAAATTTGTCCAACATTTTTGATTAAACTTGTAACAAGGGTCTGTTAGACCACTAATTAACGAAAAAATACAGGGTGTTTAGAAAGAACCGAACCAATCTCTAAAATTCCTAAAAAATACGAAATTTGAGCAACATTTTTGAGTAAACTTTTAACAAGGATCTATTAGAACACTAATTAACGAAAAAATACAGAGTGTTTAGAAAAACCGAACCAAACTCTAAAATCCCTAAAAAATACAAAATTTGACCAACATTTTTTATTAAACTTTTAACAAGGTTCTGTTAGAACACTAATTAACGAAAAAATACAGGGTGTTTAGAAAAACCGAACCAATCTCTAAAATCCCTGAAAATTACGAAATTTGACCAACATTGTTGATTAAACTTTTAACAAGGGTCTGTTAGACCACTAATTAACGAAAAAATACAGGGTGTTTAGAAAGAACCGAACCAATCTCTAAAATTCCTAAAAAATACGAAATTTGAGCAACATTTTTGAGTAAACATTTAACAAGGATCTATTAGAACACTAATTAACGAAAAAATACAGAGTGTTTAGAAAAACCGAACCAAACTCTAAAATCCCTAAAAATTACAAAATTTGACCAACATTTTTTATTAAACTTTTAACAAGTGTCTGTTAGAACACTAATTAACGAAAAAATACAGGGTGTTTAGAAAAACCGAACCAATCTCTAAAATCCCTGAAAATTACGAAATTTGACCAACATTTTTGATTAAACTTTTAACAAGGGTCTGTTAGACCACTAATTAACGAAAAAATACAGGGTGTTTAGAAAGAACCGAACCAATCTCTAAAATTCCTAAAAAATACGAAATTTGAGCAACATTTTTGAGTAAACTTTTAACAAGGATCTATTAGAACACTAATTAACGAAAAAATACAGAGTGTTTAGAAAAACCGAACCAAACTCTAAAACCCCTAAAAATTACAAAATTTGACCAACATTTTTTATTAAACTTTTAACAAGGGTCTGTTAGAACACTAATTAACGAAAAAATACAGGGTGTTTAGAAATAACCGAACCAATATTTAAAATCCCTCAATTATGAAATTTAATTAAACTTTTTGATGAAACTTATAACAAGGATCTGTTAGAACATTAATTTACGAAAAAATACAGAGTGTTTAAAAACCCAAATCAATTTCTAAAAACCCTCAAAATTTATGGGAATTAACCAAAATTATTGATGAAATTTTTGAGAAGGGTCTTTTAGAACACTAATTAACGAAAAAATACAGGGTGTTTAGAAGAAACCGAACCAATCTCTAAAATCCCACAAAAATTATGAAATTTAACCGAAATTTTTGATGAAATTTTTGACAAGGGTCTGTTAGAACACTAATTAACGAAAAAATACAGGGTGTTTAGAGAAAACCGAACCAATCTCTAAAATCCATAAAAATTACGAAATTTGATGGGGATTTTTGATTAAACTTTTAACAAGGGTCTGTTAGAACACTAATTAAGGAAAAAATATAGGGTGTTTAGAAAAACAAAACCAATATCTAAAATTCCTCAGTTTATGGAATTTAAACATTTTTTTTTAAACTTAACAAAGATCTAGTAGAACACTAACGAAAAAAGTACAGATTGTTTGAAAAATCAAACGAATTTCTAAAAATTCTTAAATGTCAGGAATTAAAAAAAATGTTTGTCAAATTTCAGCATCAAATGAAGATAACCCGATTCAACATTTGCAATACAGGGTGTTAAAGTAACCAAACATGAAAATACCACAAAATTGACAGAATTTTACATCTTTTTAAAATGAAATGCCAGCTACTTTTAAAAATTATTGTCAATAAAAGTCAGCCAAGGTCGGGCAGCAACCTTGCTGTACCTTTCTAGTTAATATTATTTGATGAAAAATTGACGTAACTGAGCTTAATGTAATATAGGAATGTACGTTACTATTAGGACTAAAAATTAATCATTTATTTCATATTTTAAATTACACAGTATAATAAAGCTCTAAGCTAAAGCATGAAGTACATTATTTCCATCACTGTTGCCGTCTCGATGAGTTGTTGGCTCCAGAAACTGAATAGAGATCTTCGGTTTAGGGAGCGATTCATATTTATGGCTCGATACGCAGTGGATCGCGTCAATGTTATAATTAGGTGCGCCCGATGGATTTTAAAATTAAGTTAAATTTATTCAATAGTAATAATGGCATTTTATTTTTATGTTGGCAATTTTAAAGCAAACTAATTTCTGGCGGTTTGTTTACTATAATATCAGAATTTTAAAAAAGTAATTGAATATTAAATTTGCGCTAATTGTAACGGTACGAGTTTACCTATATGTATTGGATATTTTTTATACGTATGCATACCATATTTTTTTTACAAACCTTCATGTAAATGAAATGAAAAAGACCAGTAGCGTACACACTTCATTCTTTTATAAAAAAAATATTGCGCTTTGTATGAAGCAGAAATCATATGATATTTAATAAGGAAACAAAGAATTTTCAATAAAATTGTGTATGAACACTAAGTAATTTTCACCTTACATTTTAGTGGTAACATTAAATCGATTAGCAACTGAACATTCAGGCAGCTAAATCAGAAATTTTATCATCACGTATCGTTGTTATTTGTCACATTACCTTCTTATAATAGTAACAATTTAGCTCTAGTTATAGAACGACTTGGAACAATTATAAATTAATAGAATACGTTATTATTATGTTTTATCATTTTTTCCTATTCTGTCCATGAAAATCTTGAAGAAATAGGCAAATACTGTAAAAGTCAGTGCAACCTTATAAATATTTATCTAATTTAAAAGTCCCAAACGTTTTTTTTTTACTGTTTTATTTCAATGTTACTTTATGACAATGAAGAATGTTTCGTACATAAATAAATGTCAAATAATGTGATGGTAATCGAATAACTATCTATATGAAAATCTATTAAAATAATTTCTTTTTTCAGGCGCACACTTATTAGCAATCTTGCGACTGCTTTGACCATCTAGTGCGTGTACATTTGATACACGACACATTTATATCTGTATTGACTATTGACCTTCGGGACCACAGTATATGGAGTCTACCTATGCTGTGTTCGGGACCGGATTACCTAAATCACGATACTGAATAGGTTGTTACGCGCCGCAAATTCTTGTGATTTATAGAGTATCTCAAACAATTCGTAGTGAACTTATTTTATTTAATAATGTCCAGACATCGTTAGTCTGCGGATGGGTTTTTTACTGCATACGATAGGTTCCATGGGGACCATTTTCCAATGAAAAGAGGTAAACACAATATAATAATAAATTCCAAAACATAGTTTACGACTCAGATTTTTCTCCTGTAAAAAGGTAAATTTTCAGCAAATATTTGTATAAGAACTTTCTTACAGAAATAATGCTTTATGCTTTAGAGAAACACATAAATATGGTGATATTTCTGCAGATCAGAGTTATAAACTAATAATACAAATACAAATCTGTCGTTCCTTCTCTAACTATAAAAATTATAGGTGAGTTAGCAAAATAGA
Organism: Monochamus alternatus; assembly: GCA_037114965.1. Taxonomy (NCBI): domain Eukaryota; kingdom Metazoa; phylum Arthropoda; class Insecta; order Coleoptera; family Cerambycidae; genus Monochamus; species Monochamus alternatus. The sequence goes on along the minus strand of CM073434.1, from coordinate 10,426,089 downwards.
AATCCGTATCATTTCTTTATAAGAAACTGTATACATATTATTACGCATGAGAATTAAAATGAAAACAAATAACCTTTGAATAAAACGTGTATGTATTAAGACAAAAAAAATCATTTGGTAGCTCTAGAAATATTCTGGATTACATAATAGCAATGGAGGATGCTTTTCTTGACATGTTTAACAATTTGTGAAAAGTCATTTGGCTAACAATTAAAAAATTTTTAAAAATATTATATCACCACCCATGTACTAACTTTCCTTTCGACTATTTCATTTCACTATATACAAGAGTATGTATTTATTTTACTTTAAAATCATAAATATATACATAATATGTAATAAAACATGAAACGCTGTTGCAAAACTTAATCTTAAAAATTTATAAAAAGAAAATATATTACAAAGTTGCTGGTAGTTAGGTTACTATGTCTTACTGTATTAATATATGTTTAAGAAGTTCTATGTTATTTTTTGGAAAAATTACGCCAACAAATTTTTACAAACTTGATACACATATGTAATTATTCCAACGAAATAAAATTATTTAACCAATTTTAATGGGTAGGTATCCAGTTTCTTTAATAAAGTCATATTACGGAAAATAGTTACAAAAAGTCATTTGTTTTTTAATTTCATTGATATTAATATCGATCCTTGTCAACGCCAGAAACAGAATTCAGACTGGGTCACCTCGTATAAACCAGTCCTCGGACTGTTTGGCGGTTGCGCTTTGACCTGGCTTTTTCAAAGACGTCGCGCTGAAATAATTCTGTAAATTTCGGTACGGTGTACGACTCAGTGCTTCACTACCTATCGTATAACTTTTTCAGTTGTATTTGATAGATATACAAATACTCGTATATACGTAATATTGGGAAAATTTTTAATTTACTTCAGGTATCATTATTGTATTAAACGATTTTCCATGTCTTTACTGTAGCCGTACTTTATAAATTTCTTTTGGCTAAATATTTTACTACAAATAAAGTTAAATATATACCTATATATTAAAAGATGAAAACCAACAAAACTATTGCAAGTATTTTATCTAACCGCTTTTCGACATACAGGATCTACCTCTCAGTTATTAAATAAATCGACTCTTAGTAATAGTATAGATAATTATCGGAAAAATAATATATCTAAAAATTTGTTTCAATAATGTGTTACTTTTTCCTGGAACAAAAATTTATTGTATATTATTTATCCCAACAAACCTTATAGAAACATCCCGGTATGTTATGACTATATTCTGTGCAGATACTGATATTGTTTTGTTGTTTCTGTACTTTAGGCCGATTTTCCTTAATACGTCTCTGATCCTACGGATAAAACGTTAGGCGAATCTACCGAGTAAAGAAATCTGCAACACCGATCTTCTACGCGAAAATGTATCTAGCTCTAGTTCGGCTTTACGCTAATTGGAACCGCCACATCCTGAGTGGATTGTCTTTGGGCGATTTTCGACGACTAAAACGCGGCCCTTAAAGGCAGTCGTAAGAATTGTATGAATAATGTATATATCAAACGGTCAAAATATAGGATATATTTTTTCGAAATTTAATTATTTACTTAATAGTAATTACTATTGCATTCCTTAGAATATATGTACATTTAGGTTTTATCAATAATTTTAACTTCAGCAATTCATTGCATAAAATCCTTTGTATCCGTTTCATATATACAACTTTATTTACTGGCCCAAATATTTTGGCAACATAAGTGGCAGATAAAATGAAATAAATGCAGTTTTCGTGTTTTTTTGTGTGAAAATAAATGTGTTTCCAGTTGCCAAAGAATTTAACGCGCTCTTTTATAAACCGCAGCCTAGTTATGAGCATTAAATGGAACTGACAGCATAGCGAACGTTTTCACACCAAGTATTAAAATATCAAAGTGGTCCAAAACCGAAAAAAGCGGTAATTTTGAAAACGTGTAGTGTTTATTTAGGTGTTCGACGTTTGTAATTGAGTATATCACAAATACAAATATACGTTTTTTTCACTGTTATTGCCTTGTGTGCCAGCAAAGACGATCTATTATTAATATCTACACTACATTACTCCTCAAAAGTGAACTTTTTCATTTCCAGTAAATTATCAGCAGTAATATCAGTTTTATGGGTGTAACAACATGCAGATCATTATAAGCGCTTTCTCAGGTTAAAGAACCGGTAGTATTTAGAATGAGATATGATAAAAGTACCAGGAAAAGCTACCGTATCTTCAAAGGTAATCCTATACCTTTTCAGTTTAACATCTGCGTCAGTAATTTTTTTCTGGTTTTACATTAGTCAGTACAAGGGTTACATTACACGTTGGAGGCTGTATAAGGGTATAGATTACATGTTTCTAGTAAAGAGCCAATTTTCGAAAGGTTTTATGTATAGTATACAGTATACTGAGTGGTCATCGAAATCTGTACCATTTAACTTATAAAACAATAATATTAATAAACCAACAACAAAAAATGGACCAAAAATATTATTTCTCACCTATTTTTGATTTATAGATATACTCGTATACGGTGACGGCCCATTAGAATATTTCAGATACCGCTTCGATTCAATTTTGAAAATTTAGGCTTTGGGGTGTTCTCTTTAATAGTTATCAATTATACAGTATGCGCCAAAAGTATGGAATAAATTCAATAAAAACGAAACAATTATTTTTTGGGAAAAATCCTCGAACAGGTCGATTTTTAATTTAAAAAATACGTATTTTAGCGTAAAATGAGATTTTCAAATGTCATTTGTTTTCGAGTAATGACGTCATCGATTTTTTTTAAATGGCAACACCATATTTTTTTCCTTGATTCTGAAAGATCGTTTAATTCTCTATCAGACAGTACTAAAATTTTGCCCCCTTACATAGGAAAATTTTCGAGTAAATGACGATTGAATGTTAGAAAACGTAAATCAATTAAAATAAAGCAAAAACGTTATCAAGTTTAGTTTTTCGAATTCCATAGTTCTTTTTGGACAACTGTTTTCCTGGGAGGTGGATCGGCAGACGCGGACCGATAGAATGGCCTGCAAGATCGCCAGATCTTACACGTCTTGACCATTTTTTATAGGGATACTTGAATTTCTTCACAGACTTGCGCATTGTCAAGAAGTTGGTGGATGGCAATTCGAACATTTAATTTAAGTATAAAATTTAATCAATTGTATTTTATTTTACATACCTCAGAATTGTTACTTTTTTATGGATAAAATTTACGTTTTCTAACATTCAATCGTCATTTACTCGAAAACTTTCCTATGTAAGAGGGCAAAATTTTAGTACTGTCTGATAGAGAATTAAACGATCTTTCAGAATCAAGGAAAAAATATGGTGTTGCCATTTAAAAAAATCGATGACGTCATTACTCGAAAACAAAGGTCATTTGAAAATCGCATTTTACGCTAAAATATGTATTTTTTAAATTAAAAATCGATCTGTTTGAGGATTTTTCCCAAAAAATAATTGTTTCGTTTTTATTGAATTTATTCCATACTTTTGGCGCATACTGTATAAGGGAATTAACAAGGCCTTTAATCCACGAAGAAAAAGGGAAAAACGTCATACTTGACAAATTCAATTCAATCAAGAATATTGATTGTCAGTTGAGTACTAGAAAGTCTTCGAATCGTTTCTATGACATGCGTTTGTTTATTTGTCAACAACAGTGAAAAAATTTGTAAAATTGACACAAAAAATGAGTGAGAATGCTGAAAATTTCTTCATTCGGGCTGAAATCCAGCAAGAAGCCCACGAAGCAACCATTACGTCTGTTACCAGCAAAAAGCAAAAGTGTGTGGAATTCGATAACTGGCGAAAAAAATAACATAGGAGAAGGAGTAATTACAGAAGAGGTTCTATTATCCTCCTTTTTCAATGTGGAGAAACGCTGCCTCTTCGATATGGACAAAATTTTCCATGCTAAAATCAATGTTGAAAGTGTATAAAGTAGACTCAAGAAATTATAACATAAACCAATGAAGGCAAAAATACTGGAGAGAAAGCAAATCGAAGAATTTTTGAAAAAAGCAGTGGATGAGGAATATTTACAAGTCAACATAGCATTTCTTTGGCTCCCTGATCCAGAAAGTTTTACCGGACATAGAATGAGGTGTTCTTCAGCAACATTGCTGGCCAATGTTGGGGGTGATATTACCACTGTGAAGCATCATTGTGGTAGGAAATCGACTACAGTAGCGGAAAGTTATATTGAAGATTCACTGTCCAGCAAGGTGGAAATTTGCTAAAAAAATCCAGGTCCTACCTAGCGAAGTTCTGGGTCCCTCCAGTCCTTCAGAAACTCCTTAACGAGTGAGTTTAAATAATCCCGGTTAATATGACAAGATTGTTCTATACAATCGAAGCGTGGTATTATGAATTTCTAATCCACTAGTGTGTTAAAAGGCCTTTAAACCACGGAAAACAGACGAATTAAATCTTCTTAATATAGTGGTCGTGGATAAATAAAATAATGCCATTCTTATAGTACTTACTTTTGATTATATCGGAAGTTGACAACTACTCGCATATTTTAAATGGCTCTCCGTATATATTTTTGCATATTTAGATTCTACGCGTAATTTTAGGGGGACTTATCAAGCTTCTTTCTCTAAACCTAAATTTTCAGTATTGAAATCCAAGTGGTCTTTGAAATATTCTAATGTAAGACAGCCTGCATATAAAATTGTAGATATATCCATATTATTAATTCATTTAAAGGAAATTAAATTTACAAACTAAATACTGCATTTAGTTTCGAGAGTGTAAAAAATAAATTGGGAGTTAAAATAGTTTAATCAATCGACAATAAAGCATAAAGGTAGTACTACCTTTAGTTTACAAGGACTAAGAAATAGACTCGGTTCATAAATAAATATGTCAACTTTAACAGATTATAAAAAATAATAAACGACCCAAGTGCTTAGCATATTTCAAGAGTAATGTTTCAAATGATTACCTGCTTAAGGTTGCCGTATTTTTCGCCGTAAACTGATCAAATTTGTGGTGTCTTTTAGGTACTGAAATCTCGAAAAATAAAATACGTAGAGCAAAAGTAATATCAAAAATAAAATTACTGATGTTTTGTTTATCCACTTTTACTGTTTAAACTCTCCTCAAATAATATAATAACTTTTAAAAAGCATTTGTATGATACACATTATTTCACTATTCTAACCCCACATTTTCAGATACTTATCAACAAACGTGAACAATCTTATATGCAGAACTATGTAAGTTTATGATATAACAATGCTTACATCTATTTTAAAAAATACGTATTTTGAAAGATTTCAGTAGGTAGCTAAAAATTTGCTGGATAGATCGTTTTCTGACGTTATGTATTGATTTTACTTCGGTACATTTAAATATTCGCAGGTGGCATGAGATAACATTCTTGTTATTTGCTAAATTCTGTATTATTCAGTTCCTAAATTATTTGTATTTGTACAAAACACTATTTCAAGAATACGGCGCCCTTAAAGCATATTAAAGGCTTAGAAAGTAATTTTTCTCACCGAAAATGTACGCATATTATGTATATAGGTATGCATATACAACATGCTAAAACAGTTTCATTTCAAATAATCTAAATTACCTACAAAAGAAATATTTATTTATAACTAAAAAATGGTACTCCGATGTGGTATTCATTCTACAAGGTTTTATATAAAATATTAACTTTTCACAAAAAAAATATCACTGAAAACATTTGAATTCGTAAACAGCAGAAATATGTGCCAGTTTTAAACAAAGTTTTCCAAAAGTACGTATCCACAGAATAAGAATAAATAAAAATTTAGTCCTGAAATAGGTTGCCACTAAATACAATCAATACATATGCTGCTGTGGCGTTTGCACAGCCACGGAAAATTGATATGATTTATTTTTTCAAACCTCTTTTTCTCCATTTAATAATTTTAGCCTCATATCTATCTTTTCTTGATTCTTTTGATGAAGTACCAAATGTATAACTCATATTCACAGTGGGGATCCAATCCGTATAATTTTGCTCGTGCAAATTTGCAGGTTTCTCTATAGTATAATAAATGTATAATTTTTGCTCTTTTATGTTTTGAATATATTCTTCCAAATTTAATTTTGGACTATGTAAGGTCAGCTCTTTTTAAACTATTCATCCAAGCCTTTCGCCTCTCAGATGTTAACTGGTCAAATTGTTTATGTCTGCCGAATTCAGAACGAATTCTGAAGAAACTAACATTGTCCCTTGCAGAATTACTGCCACAGTTTACTACCATACAATAATTAAGCATTTTATAATACAAATAACACTCAAATATTTAATAATAAATTGGAATAAATATAAGGTTATACTTTTGTTTATCCTCCAAACAACGACCTTGAAAATCGTGACGTCACGTGCAGATGTCCTATTTGCTAAACTCTGTATTATACAGTTCTTAAATGCCAAAAATTAGTTGTATTTGTAGAAAACACTATTTTAAGAATACGGCGCCCTTCACTTTTTGTTCAAAGTTTCAAGTGAAGACCCTTGCAGGAAAACATCTATTAACTGACATACCAAATAGAGAAATCTTAATAATAATACTTTGTTTATTTTTACATACATGCATTTTTTATTAGTCTGCTAGAAATGTACCCGTATTGAGTGCGGCATCCATTAAAAAAGTTAATATAATTAGCTCCCATTATACATAACTTTTATCTAATTATATGCTTATTTGTGCTCAAAGGTGTCTGGCGAACCAGGTGTTCAAAACAGTAAAAAATCCTTTTTTTTTTTTTGTTACAGGTGCCGAATCCGTACGCCGACAATGGTATGCTAACGAGCCGAATTTTTAACCTAGCACCATCCAAACAATGATCGTTAATAATTTCTCGACTAAATGCTATGCGGTGATAGTGATTTTAAACGTTCGAATTTGTGCGCGAGTGTCCAACACGTAAGTGGAAGCTGGTACGCGTCGTATTTTAGGTGAGTATTTTTTAGTTCGTTTTATACAGGGTGATTTAGTCATAATGTCATTAATTTTAAGAGAAGAGTATATACATTTTTGATTGCAAACAAGTTTGTCATTAGATAAAACATGCTGTTATTATACAGGGTGGCCAGAAGAAAACGGTTTCGTTTTGATCTGGCCACCCTGTATGTATATGGTACTGAGTGGCAACGCTGTTGGACTTCTACACAGCTTTAATACTCGTATTACGCATCGTCAGAAATTTTGTAGCAAACCGGGAGCGTCATGTCACCGATTGTTATTGGGTTATTTGTTTATCTTTTGAAAGGTCAAGTAAAAAATTGCTAGAGGTTTTTCGCGTACTAAATATGGCATACATGGAAACCGCGTTTGTTATATTATTGCTAGGCATCCGTCACAACTGTTAATTCGACTTCAACACAAATTATTTGATTTTAGTTATAGAGACATTAATTTCCACAAATACATAATATGGTGTGCCTTCAGTCATACCAGACTTCCAAAATTATAGAGAATGACTAATGTTATAAACCTGCTCACAATTTATAGCAGTCAACACAAAGAAATATACATGCAGCCCTTTATTTTTCCTACAAAATCGTGTGCCGCATATCTCTGAGTGCATACCCGATTATACAGCTTCTGCTACGCATGCGCTGCGTTAGTACACGTTGGTACACATGCGCTGCTGGCATTTCATTGGCAGCGACGAATTGTCGGATCCAGCTGTTTCATTTACAAGGCTATCATGGGCGGGTATGTCGTTCGAACGGGCAAAATTTCAGGTATATCTTTTCGTTAATTTAATTATGAATATAGTTAATTTTATTAGTGATTTGATCGAAATGAAGAATATCGGATGACATGTATGAAGAGTTTAATGCGCGACGTCAAAATATGAGTGTAAGTGATGTTGAAATATATGTTTCATTAACAAAATGGTACGTGAATAGCATATGTGTGCAAATAAAAAAGTGGTAAAGAAGTACAACTGTGAAACGGAAAGTGATGGAAACTCGCGGAAGGAATATTGTATTTTTAAAATGAGTTTTCCAAAAAAAAATTCTATTTCTATATCTTACAAGATGAAACTTAGTCCGTATAAATGAAATCGAAAAGAGTATACTGATAGAAAGGACGAAATAGTTTTATGGTGAAGAAACTATTTAAAATAAATATTAAAAAATAAGAATCTGGATGGAGGGATATACTAAATTTTGACGAAACATGGACGTATGAATGCCATACGGAAAGCGGTACGATATGATTATAATAAGTGTTAATGTGTGACCGTTATAGTGACAGTGCTAGTAACTAATAGTAAATAGTGTGTATGTATTCTAAAGTCTTTTGTCCTTTTGAATGCAGAATTCGCAAATATTTGCACGATTTATTTAATGGTGAAAAAACAAATTTTGTCAACTACCTATAATATTTTCTATCATTTTCATCGTAAAACTGCCATAGTAGATTATCAGAAGCTCAAAACAAATTTATTAACACCACATAATAAAAAGAGGCAATAATATTTATAGTGTTTGACAGTTTCGCAAATTGAAATTGTCAAAAGTTGAGATTTTCCCGCCATAAATAATTAAGACAGAAGTTGCAAATTCGTGCAAAACTCCGTGAATTTCGCGTTCATGAGGACAAGGCTTAAGTGTGATATTTGCGAAGTGCGCATCAGGTAGGTGTAAGTGGGTAGTAGTGGGCAATCGCCGTCCATAATGACTGATGACGATGACGAGGATGATCGGTCAGTGGTCGCGCGGTTTAGGCGTCATTACTTGAATCGAGGTGACTAGATCGGAGTTGGTTCGCGCCCAGCTGCCGGTAAACCGAATAATGTTAGCTTGGGTCAATGTGAGAGATTGATACCGGTTGATATTTGGCTACCCCCCTAATTAATGAGGTTTTCCTCATTCCTGCACTGAATAGTGGTTAGGGTCTACCAACGTAAGTCGTTCGTGGGCGCAAATGCGGCTTGCTTAATAGTAATATGCCGCCCCCTCTCCCGCACAAGTCTCCGTCTTCTGGGCTTATCCCTGTGATTAGAATGAGGGGTAGAGATATTATTATATTATAGTATTTGAAAATGAAAACACGCGCACGCACACATATACATATTCATATATCTGCTACTTCTTGATTTGAATGAGGCATTTTCAAATAGCATTCCTGTTACCGATGAAGGAATAGCTCGGTATATATAGGATGATTAATAAATAATGGGATAGAGATTAATGGCACGTTGTTAAATTCCAAATAGGGCGATAGAGCCAAATATGCCTTATTCAAATGTTGCTCCTTTTCCATCTACACGGCGTTAAAGTTAAAATTTTATTTTAGATATTATTAAATAACTTTAACAAAAATCCAAGTAATTGAATATATTTTGGAGATCGGGATTTTTTTTTGGGGCGGGAAATTCAAATTGATTTATAATTTTGACGTGACTAGTAGAGGGCGCTACTTATAGTACATTATCCTTTTTTTAAATGGCATTGTATCCATCTGATTATCGAAATAATCGATACTCCTACCTTTTTTATCTGGAAAAGGTATACTTTGTTGAAATCGTCATTTTTCCGTTGTCTTTTCACTGATGTAACAAATGTCCGATTTGAGTACTATGTAGTGCTATAATAGCGTATATTATTTTTTAAATTCTAATGCTTCTGAACAACAATTATCAGAGGTAACGCAAAAAAGTGAATAGATGTTTGTTCATTGAATTATTTTTGAATTTTTACGAAACACTATATGAATTTGTTGTCAAAGTTTATATGGATTTTCCCCACTTTAAAATTTGTCTAATATCAAATTCATAAGTATAGCTAACCCCAAGTCAAGTACAAATCTATAAATTATTTGTAGTTTCTTGATACTATATTAAGACTTTCGTGGAATATAAATTGTAACCCGTAGAAACAAGATTTTAAATTCTCGAAACCTTCTTGGGTATTTACAGTATTAATACAGTGACAATAATCTTAAAATAAGTTACAAATTTTTTAGCGGTAAAAATTAATCACTATAATATAGATATACGTAGAGTGGAGTAATATTCTGGAGCCATTCTTTTCGGAGCCGCACTAATAACCATTTTATAATACAAATTTAATTTGTACAGTACCAATATGGAATTTTCAATATAAGACCTTATCATTACAAGTTTTGTTAGGAAACGTTCTTAAATATTTTTCCACTATTACTTCCTGATAGAATAGTTATTTACCTTACAAGTGCGGAAAGTGATACTTTTCCGCACGCTGATTGCAGTTGACCGAAAGACGCGAGGCGAAGTGAATGAGGGAATATCTGCTAGATGCTGTTCTTCAGTAACGGGACATACTGTTGCTGTTGATGTACTTCGTGTTTCAGCCCAGTTCTCTTGAAGTTCTGATGAGGGATTTGATGCTTTGAGAATGTTGTTGGCTATTTTCTTTTTGTTATTCATACAATCTTCAATATACGACTCGGCTACCGCCGTGGACGTGCACCTACCATGCCGTTTTATGTTTGTAATATTAGACCTGGAGTTGGCTAATAATATGACAGAAGAGCGCCGAAAACTATGTCCTGTGTATGCTTTGGGGTTTGGGAGGCCTAAGTAAGTAACCAGCGATGTTAGATGGTATTTTCCCTAAGCTGTTGATAGCCATGCATTGCTTAGTACATTCACCCCCTTTATAGAATAAGAAAAACCGATCGTGAGGTGCATCTTTAGGACCCAAAATAGCATAACTTCGATTCCCCAAAAATGTTCTTAAAACATTGGCTTTTGTGTTTGGTATGGTAATAATAAGCACATCCCTTTTGTCTTATATATCGTGGATCGTCATATTTGCTCGTTCTTCGCGACGAAAGGCACCGAGAATTCCAAATATCGTATCTACTTTGATCATAGGATATACGTTGTCTGGAGCATTTCAGAGAAAATTTTCTATTTCTTATTTTTCTAATACCTTTGATTTTTTTGGTTTGTAACCAACATTGGATTTCTTCAAATATGCCGGAAAGTGCACTTTACCGCACTAATGCGGAAAAGTACCACTTTCGTGACGAAAAATCGTGCGGAAAAGTACATTTTTCGCACGATCGTAGAAAAATGTATTATTTGTCCTTGAAATGCCAGCCTTAAGTTGGTTCTAGTTAAATGGATGACAAATACCCAAAGTGCATGAGAAAACAATGCAAAATTCAAAATATTATATTAAAACAAAATACAATCCTCTAAGGCTGATCTTTTTGATAAGGAAGCTTAATTCCTACATCAGTGACTAATTTATTCACAAGCAGATGGTAAATTTGGTAATTGAATATCACATTGTCCGTATTATTAAATAGAATTAATGCTTGGAATGCTCGGTAATAAAAATCGTATTATGGGTGTACAAAACAGACTGTTAATTTTTCAAAATCTTAATTGTGTATCGTGATATTTTAAATATTAGTCGCCTAGTTCGGGGAATACCCCTATTTGGCGCGCTTACATTAAAAAAAAAACTTGTCTGAGTCAGTGATTATTAATTATCACCCACCTTGTAGCAGATTTCCATGTAGAAATAACAAACACCATTGTAAATCATAATTTAGGCCAAAGCTGAGACTAGCGGCGTCTGTTTTATTTCGGCTTTTGTAAACTTTATCTCTTTTAAATATCGCCTTCGTGTCTGGCTCGCGTTACGCGCGTCTCGTAATTATTTAAGAAAATATTAATTATTCGGGGCTGGCTAATTGAAATAGTCTGTCTATGTCCCCTCGACCGTGCGAGACTTCCTTGGAAATGTGGGGCAAGGTCTCGGCGTGCATGCCGCAGGCTAATTCGTCCGCGGAAAGCTCGGGAGGAGCTCAAGGCCCTTCGCGAGCTTTTTACTAGGCGAGGTACGGACAGTTATTCGATTTTTCAGAAGGAAATCCGTTTTTATAGGGGGAACGGAAACACTTCTGTCAAATCTGAGTGCATTGTTTCACGAATACTTCTCAGTTTTTATCCAGACTGGTCCCAAACGGTGGGGGCAATTAAGGGGAACAGGATTTGGTGTGCTATGCACATGCGTCGGTTCATATTGCGAGATTTCGAAATATTTAAATTTTTAAATAATTTTTTCTAATGAATTACTAAATAAGACTTCATTAGAACTTATTTTTAATTGATAATATATATCTGTACACGTGTACATATATCTCTTTTGTAGACATTGTAGATTTGAGGGAGCTGAATTCAAGAACCCAAACTCTCAATGTCAACAGAGAATATTTACTTTTCTATTCTTCGTCGACAGTAAATTGACAGCTGTCAACGGTCAATTTGTCCAATCTGACATGAGAATTGAATTCAGCGACCTCAAAAACCCAAACTCTCAATGTGAAAAGAGGATATTTACTTTTATATTCCTTGTTGACAGTCAATTGACAGCTGTCAACTGTCAATTTTGAGAATGAGAATTGAATTCAGCTCCCTCAAAAGCCCAAACTCTTAATGTAAAAAAAGAATATTTACTTTTCTATTCTTCGTTGACAGTGTATTGACAGCTGTCAGCTGTCAATTTGTCCAATATGACATGACGATTGAATCCAGTAACCTCAAAAACATTACCCTATATATTAGAATAATTAAAATATGCTTTTGACATCTGTAAATAGTATTGAAAATTAATAGTTTTGTAACGGGTCAGGGGAGCTGTGGCAGCTCCGTAGCTGCCAAAATGTTCATTTTGGCACTTTGTGCCCATGGAGACTTTTGTTCAGGATGACAAAATCTACAACATATCAAAAATTCAGGCAATTTGACAGAAACCCAATTTCCATAAGATTATTGCGGGGTCCTTTGTGGTGTTTTTAGGTACAGAATTCTCGAAAAATAAAACACAAAGAATTAAAGCAATATTAGAAATAAAATTCTTGATGTTTTGTTTATCTACTTTTGCTATTAAAATTCGCCTCAAATAAAATACTAACTTTTAAAAAGCGTTTGTAAGAGACATTATTTTGCTATTCTAACCCCACATTTTAACAACTATTTTCACATACTAACAAAAGGAACAGTCTTATATGCAGAACTATGTAAATATATGTTATAACAATAGTTACATCTACAGTTAAATTTTTAAAAAACATGTATTTTGAAATATTCCGGTACCTACAAATTCATTGGTGACCGTTTTCTGTCGTTATATATTGGTTTAACTTCGGTAGATTTGAATATTCGCAGATGGCATGAGATAACATTTCTGTTATTTGCTAGGCTCTATATTATTCAATTCTTAAATGTCTAAAATTATTTGTAGTTGTAGAATGCACTATTACGAGAATACGGCGCCCTCAATTTGGGAATTAATATACACACTATTAACATATATATTATACAGGGTGAATCTTAAATAAGTACAAATATTTTAACTGCTGGTGTAGTTCGTCATTTAAATCAGTCTAGTGAAAGCCATTTTTAAAAATTTCTAATATTAATTTTTTAAAAAAATACCTACATTTTGAGGACCGCTGGCTGATTTTTCATCCAACAACGTAATGAAACATATGATTTGTTGCGAGGTTGCCATATCTACTCCAATATAAATATTACGTTTCCTTTAACGTAATAGTTCTATTTTAAAAATACTTGTTTTAAGCATAAGTACAGTAAAATTGGGTATGTAGTATGATACGCAGCAATATTAACATAAATTTTAACATCTGAACTAACCTTACTATACTTCAACGATTAAAAATGAATTTCCGCAAGTTCAATACTACCGTAAAATATTTAGGAAGATATTACGTGATATTACTATGTCCAATGTTCAAAAATTATACATAAACGTGCACACAAGCTTACCTGTTTGTTAAAAAATTAACTATTTAATCAGTAATCCACATTTTACAAGTTAAATGTCATTGTACACTGTTAGAAAGGGACACAAAACACAATTTCCTTAAGTTATTTTATGAAGAATAACGAAAAACTATGCACGCGTTTTTTATTTAAAATGGAAAAAATGTCAACTTTTAGCAAATTTTATTGCTATTTTCATGCATTATGTGGGGTTAACAAGTTTGACTTGGGCTTCCGATAATCTGTCATGACAGTCAATGACAATTTGATAATAAAAAATAATATAAAATGTTACACTTGACAAAATTCGCTAAAAGTTGAGATTTTTTCTTCCTTGAAGCAAAGACATTTGTATAATACTGTCAACACTGTGAACCACACGTTCAGTCTGCAGCACTATGCCTCATAAAAGTATGAAGGGTCGGTCTAGGCCAGCGGTCCTCAACAAGTTTTCTACTGAAAAATTACGAAATTTATTTAAAATTTCACTTTTTTATTTCTGATTTTTTTGTAAAAAAACTGTTAATTATGTGTTCTACACACAAAACTATACTGCTGGTTAAAATATTTGTACTTATTTAAGATTCACCCTGTATATTAATATTATAAAAATGGTTATTCACAGATATTAAAAAAAAAGTTGGGTATATAATCTGCATGAGAAATTATTTTCCCCGTATTTTTTCCCAAAATTTTTATTTTTGAAAGCCCTGTGGCCTCTTGAAATTGGACCTAAAATTTTTTCTTTTTTGCAAATATCTCTGGAATCGTCGATTTTAATGCAATTTGGTATGGGGTTGTTGATAGTCTATCTGAACATTATTAAGATAGTGCCACTGAAGATATTTGCAAAAACAAAAATTTTAGGCCCAATTTCAAGTGGCCGTTGGGCGCCCAAAAATAAGAAATCGGAAAAACAAAAAATTCAGTTTAAACAATTTCTCACGTAGATTCTGCACTTAATTTTTTTTCTTTCATTTCTGAGTCACCCTGTATAGATAGTACAGTTGTGTTCAGGTTTAGCTTAAAACGAAATTGCTTCGACACACCCTGTACGTTCTCTAGACTCCTAACGGGTCTTCAGACAAGTAGAACACCTTACTTAGAATACCACAGACATAACAATAGAACAGATTAATAGATTGTAAATACTGTTACGAGACAAAACAGATAACGAACGGTAACATAATCCGTTTAAAGCAGCACTATATGGTATTGTAATGGAACTAGTTTTATGTCATCTGTGTACTGATCTAATATGCATACTTCTCTATATTAACATCAGGAAGTACATACCAGAAGGGATACACTGAAATTATATTTAATTTTTTATTTAAACTTAACTTTTTTTTTATTATCAATATTCATATCACTATTGTCTGAAATCTATTGCGGAATAAATCCATATGTATCTTAGACAATACAGGAGGACCAAGAACGTTACATTACTAATTATCCTGAACTTGATCAACCATCAAATGATCTGTCCTCAAAAATATAACCCATACCATACTGGTAATCTTATTACACACCGATTACATGATGGATGACAAGTTTTGTGCATTGCTCGCACCCAGAATGCTAATGCACAGACGGGTCCTCAATAGTATTCGAGACGTGGTGTCTTGAAAACATTTGGAGCTTGCAAATAGTGTCATTAACAGTAATGTAATGCGAATATATAATTTATATAAGTCTACACGGTTCTGGTAGTGTTACGTAATGGGTGTATGGTTGGTAAGTGTCGGTGACAGTCAATCTCAGCATCAGGTCGGAAGGCTCTGTAAATCTGACACGTGTTTGATGCTAACGTGTCGTTGGACTGATGGAATTTGATTCAGATGTTCAAATATAGGTGTTAAAAATCATTGTACTTGTCACTAATACATTAAATAATGACTGTAATGATGAATACTCACTTGTCATTTGTGTCTGGTGTACCCAAGTACATAGCTCTAATATGGTGTTACTAACTCAAGCATTCATCCAAAAATGCCTTGGAGTACAGGCACAGAATGCAAAAATCTCCTAAACACAAATACCCAAGAAGTTTTAAAAGGAATGTAGATGCAAATGACAGATCAAATCATACCTCCATACTTCTATAATATACAACGGTGTGAGTGAAATAAAAAATTTGGATGAATTTTCAAGAGAATGACAATGCCAAGACATGAGAAAGAGTGGTTGACCATTAAGTGGTTGACTGCTGCCGAGCTTCTGTTTGCTTTTTTATTCTCCTATTAATTTCTTGATCCTCATCACAGTTAGCTGTTATCAATTCCCCCAAATACACATATTCTTGAAGTTCTTCAAACTCCATCTCTCCATGCTGCGTTCTCAATTTGTAATTGGTATCTCTTTTTTGTTCTTATTCTTAAGAGTTTACTTTTCTCGTGATTTCCTCATGAGTTTTTTCTCTCTACTATCTCTAGCAATAATGACCACATCATCTGCATAACTTGCTATTTAGTGACTTTTAAACAATGTGTCCTTCTCCGTTCAACTGACTATCTCTTATGACCTTTTCTAGTGCTAAATTAAAAAGAATCGTTGAGAGTGGGTCTCCTTGTCTCAGTCCTGTATCAATAGTAAAACTTTCCGAACATTTACCTTTTATTCGTACTTTGCTTTTAGTATTTTCTAAGGTCATTTTCAGTAGCCTAACCAGTTTGGTTGGTATCCCAAATTGTTGCAATATTTTACTTAGTTTATTCTTTTTGATCGAATCATATGCTTTCCTGAAGTCCTCGAATGAGACCATTGTTTTACCCCATATTCATAGCATGTAATCAGGATTTCCTTCACCACGAAGATTTGGTCCGTTGTTGACCTTCCCTTTCTAAAACCTGCTTGATACTCCCCTATCTGTAGTTCTGCTATAGGTTCTATTCTCTGTTTTATTAACGTTGCCATGATTTTATATCCTGTATCTAGCAATGATATACTCCTATAGTTTCTTCAGTCTGCTGCATCTCCCTTTTTAAAATTGGTATAATCATACATTCTCTTCTAAAAATCTTTCAGATCATTTCGTATATTCTCTGTCTTAAATCCTCTCCTGCTTACTTAATGTTATCTGCCGTTATTCCGTTTTCCCTGGACTTTTGTTATTCTTTAAAGGTTCTATAAATACTTCCACTTCTTATTCCATTACCAATATCATCTCCTTCGGATCCTCTCCTTCCCTTTCGCTCCCTTCATTCAACATATCTGCAAAATATTGCTTCCATATTTCTCTCACTTCTGTTTCCTCTGCAATCAAATTGCCATTTTCATTCCTCACATCCTCCTTTCTCTTTTTTTCCCTTTTTTATCTCTCTGTAAAAGTTACGTATTTCTTTCTCTTATAATGACGTTCTATTGCATCTATTTTATTAACCTGTTCTGCTCTCTCCTTTTGTTTAAACACCTTCTTTGCCTTTCGTCTTTGTTCCCTATATATTTCCTTTTCCTCCTCTTGTACTAACTGAAGCGCTTTAATCCTCATCCCCCCATCCTTTCCTCCCTGCAAACTCTTCTTTTGGTATTACTTTGTCACTTGCTGTTTGTATGACATTTTCGATCTTTATCCATTCCTCATTTATATTTGCTTCTATTAACTGTCTGTTTTCTTGCTTATCTCTTCTTCATACTTCTTTTGGATTTTCTCATTTAGTAGTGCCGCCATATTTGGTGGTCTTTTTTTTTCTTTGTAATCCTATATAAGGATATAAGGATGAGTTAAGGTATCACAACGTAATTTTCAATTTAGTTTTATGTGACGCAACTTGACCAAACTAAAACTTATGAAAAAGAATCTGAAACCGCGATAATCAAAATAATGCAAACCGAATCGGTTAACCTTCTACAACAATAAGCATTCATCCTTCGGCCTAAAATAAGGTCTTTTACATCTGGTCGCCGGCGAATATGAATGATATCACTCCTTTATTTTTGAATAGTATTATTTATTTAAAGAGCGAATTAACGACTGACCAGGCGATCATGTCTTATTTTTAACGGTCGCCAGGGACAATTAAAGTTAAAAATATAGTTTTCTCATATTGATTGACATAAAAATTTCTTCGTTATTGGAACCGGAGCCCGACTTAATTCATCTGGTCGCCCATTCATGATCTTCATGTGCCCACATCGCCGAAAGAACCGGTTCCTTTGACATGTATTGAGCAATACAGTTCTTTCATAATTTCGGAGAGATGTAGTTGGCTATGAATGTCAGCTTGAGTGGGTGCTCCTGAAAATGAAAGCTGTTGTTACCAAATTGTCTATCTTTGATGGTTATCTAACTAGCCAAATATTTACAGATAAAAATATCACTATATAATTAATAATACGTAAATATAATAGGGTACAGACATGTACGAGGTGTAGTATCAAATAAAATTTTACTAGATATCTCAACATATATCAGTGTACTGTAATATATCTTCTATGTCTACACGTAAATTTATAATTTGAAATTAAATTTTAAATCAATTTAAAATTTCCACGCAGGCATTTTCGTTGAAATTCTAGGAATGAAGATGACGGGCATTCCGAAGAGAAAATTGAATTTTTGAAAATCGTGTGCCAGGTTCACATAGCCAAATCGCCCTACTGGCTACAATTTTAGAGGGGCGTGAAGGAGATGAATGAAACACACTATAAATATACAAATAATCGTGTAATTCTACGTATAATTAGTTGATTAATAAGTGTGTAATTTGTTAAAGGTGATCGCTTCTATAGTGGTACCCCCCCTGGATCCCAATGGATTACAAACATGAAAATTTGCGAATAAACGTCGGCTCACCTTGACTTGATAGGATGACCCTATAAAACCAACGCTAGCACTTGTTAATACTATTACAATCGACAAAATAAATGTGTTAATGAGTTTATCTATAAAATTTGTCGTTAAACCGTTTGCTTGCGTTGAATAACCCAGTTCTGAACATCGCCAGACATAAAAATTGGAGTAAAGGTGAATACTCTGCGAAATTTACGATTTAATGTCTAGTGTTAATATTTGAGGTTTCCTCTGTAGTTTTTGGAGGAAGCAAGCGTTATTTATCGCTGTGTGTGTGCATGGTGCTAAGATACCAGTTAAATAAACAATATGAACGGCAACGTTAGTGTGTACTGTTGGCGAAATGCTCAGGTGCTTATTAAAATATAAGGGAAGTTAAACAAAATAATAAATATTTTATGACATGAATTTTTGCTCCTCTGTGACAGATGTAGATGTCCAGTGAGAAATCCAGTACGACTATAGACAACAGGGGGTGTGTGGGTCATTCCAATTGAAATCGTCTAATTGGCAAAGCCGACCCATTTTAGATTTTGGTGTAACTTTGAAAATCTCTTCTCTAGGGTCCCAAACAACAAAATTTACACGAGTTTGATTTCTACAAGCGCTTGTTTCCGCCTATTTAAATAAAGACTCTTAAAAATTGCTATTTTTAAGCTTTATTAATTTTTGCTGTAAAATTTTTCTGTTTGAAGATATTTGAATGATCAAGACGGAATTCAGAGTGGGAAAGATATTAGTTTCAGTGTAAATGAAGATAATTGGCTCGGACGATCCCTTTGAATAATAGCAGCGTGCTGAAAATGAGTGTTTTTAGCCATTTTTCGTGAATTTCAATCGACTCTAGCATCTTAACTGTTGAGAGTTAAAAATTCATGCTTCGCGGGAATTAAGCATACATATCATAGACAAAATTCAGCCACAAGTTGACCTGAGTAGCCCACTCTTTATAGAAGAAAACTTTGCTTGAAGTTTTGAAATTTTTAAAAATCCCAATATTCAGGCTATGACACGAGCGTGTTGACTGCGAGATAAAAATCTGATACTCACAGAATCTACTGTTCTTACCTTCAACTTTAAATGACTACATCACTTGTTTTGTTATTTTCATGTTTAGTGCATGTACATAATTTTCTCGTTGAAAAATTGTTTACAGTTACTATTTTCGATGATAATTACTTCCAGAAACAATTTTACACCCTAAATATCCATAACTGTATTAAAACTTGAAATATTTTTCACAATTATAATTATTTTTGATGGTAAGCAATTTTAATTCATTAGTTAAAACGTCCAGATTTTTCCTGTAAAAAAATCGGCTCGTACACCCTTCATAAACCCGAGCGGGGTACAGCTGTACCCCAGACATGAATTTTTGGGTATATTTTCTTAAATATTTTTTTTTTACTTTATTTCCTTCGAGCTATGTTTCTTAAATATACATATATCTAAATTGGTATACAAAATTTTGAATAAATTGCTTTTTATTGTAATTAATTATAGAGAGTTTTGTTGCTTGGGGCAACGTATGTGCAGAACATTAAAAAAATAAAACAGTTTGTAACAAGTGTGATAATTAAATCATTATTTAAAATGTCACTAAAATGCTTGTTCTTTTTTCATAATTATTTTTGTTTTTATTATTTCTAATCATTTCATATTATTTTCTCAAAATGTGTTCACTCATTTATCAATGCTGACAACTTTTTTATGTAATAATATATTTTGTTATAAGTAGAATGTGTTTTATTTTTATTTTTATTTTTATTATTCCCTAATTATAACATAAAAAAAATAATAATACGCCAAAACAATGTTGAGATACATTTGAACCCCACTCGGTATTTAATGTAAGTTTTTGATCACGGGTTTATGAAGGTTAATCTAAAATCGACGGATCTGAGGGTTTTTCTACAATCTTGACGCATTTCCTGAAAATGGCTCTGTTTCGTTTTCATTTGGTCGCCCTGTATAGCAAATAGTATTCTATGTATTCTTATAGAATTGATATTGAATATTATCAAAAATTTTGAAGATGAGATGATATTGAGCGACGTCATTGCAGAGGTAGATATTCTATTGCTTCATAATATCTTAAGAATAGATGCATTTTACACAATTACGTTACTCCCACACACTTCAACACAGTTATTCGATTTTAATCGTTGTGATAAAATCGTTGACCTACAAACCGGTCGAAAAAAAAAACGGCTGTGCTAACTGTATATTCCTAGATGTTATTTTAGCTAATTATCAAACATACCTATCAACATTTTGTCTTCCTATGGCTTGCTAAACAGTAATGCAAACAATGTTGAGTAAACATCGCGTCTAGGCATTTAATATGTTACACCAATAGAAGTGTCCTTGTAAGGTCGCGTAATATTGGCTCGTATGAATAAAATCTAATAAATGCTTTTACTTCATTTTTTAAACGAAATATTAAGTTTTGCATGTGTAATGTCTCAATCATTTATTGTGAACAGTGTAGGTATACTTAATTTTCAAATTAAAACCACAAGTCATGTCGTATACATGTATAACATACAGTATACAATTAACTTATTTGTTCAAATGTTATCTTTAACACCCCGGATCTCATAAACGAATAATTTTCGGAAGGATGTTTTTGGAAACTTTTCCATATTTTGATTAATACAAATTTGTTTACACTTTTTTCAATACCCTGTATATGATGATATTTTGCACATTTTGCTTTCATACTTGCTGAAATAGAGCATTGGCGGTCAAGAACTTGTGTTTTAAAGACAAAATTAGATTAGAAATTGTAATAGATGTATTTATAGGAATTTAAATTTCTGAATTTCTGTTATCAATATTTAATCATAAAGCAGTAACTGATTCATTTTCTTTAACATCTGGAGGAAGAATTTCACATTGCAGGTGAAAATATACTTTTTTTCGTATGCTAAATCACTTACCAGCTGAATTAGTTGAAAATTACGTATAATTTGTATGCATTTTTATTTGCCTGTTAAAAAATTGGGTTATTGCTTAAGGATAGCTTTTTACTTGCGTCACAAAAAAGTTAATACGGATATTTGATATCGCCTGGATAGAAACTACAGTAACCCAGCGATGTAAAGGTTGAAACTACTAGAACTTAATTTTTTTTTCTCGGAAACTGTTTTTACAAACATTTTTTTACGATACTGGCTCCATATTTCATTACGCATCTATGCCTAAATTTTTTTAGATAAGTTCTGAATCGCCCTGAATATGGATTACTCGCTCTTTTGTTCTAATTTAACATCTCTTCGGATATATTTATAGTGGCCATTGTGCTGAACATCCACGGCTTGCCTTGACCTAGGCGGCTACGAAGATACTAGTTTCTTGGAATGTTTTTCTACACCGTCCATGATAGTTTTACTTATTTTGATAGATAAATCGTATTGAACAGTAGCGCGTGCCTCTCGATAAATAATCGCTAGGTCATCAGAGCGGGAGCCATATGTACGAAATTATCAAATATTGTAAAATAGTAAGATAAACTAATTTCGTGCAACTGGTCTCCCTATATCATAATAATAACAAAAATCAAACAGTTACAAAGCATAGTTATGTATGTATGAAAAAGTGTGATATAAGTACATATTTTTTGTTTTTCTCATGTTTCGTATACAGGGCAAACTATGACTAAGTACAAATATCTTAAGAGGGGATAGAAAAAATTAAGAATTAACAGAATCACCCTTCAAAATAATTCCAAACTTATTTATAAAACGAAACAAATTTTTTTTCGAAATTATATTAAATCCTTTTATTTAACACCGTCTATGCGAGTCAGAGTAGGCAACTAGCAACGCGACGGTAAAATTCGCTGTCATGTCATAATTGAATTCCTGTGTTTACGTTGTAGTTCTGCGTTCTTCTTCAGTTTTAGTGGCTTTTTTAATTTTTAAACATTTTATAGTTATTAAATAAAGAAATTTGTGTCGGGTGCAGATATTTTCTCACAATATAGTTCGCCGGTTTGTTTTTCTAGGTTATGGGACAAGACATTAAAAGTTTTCTATTATCTATTCCTTTCGCTCGATTTTGTTATAATGCGTTTAATACCGTAAGCGTGTAATAGCCCTCAGTTTAAGCCTCGGGCTATTATCTTCACTCTACAGATCTTAAACGCCTGCTTCATATCCTTTGTATATAAATAACTAATTTATGATGGTGTACTCATGAGAAGATATATTTGATACGAAATACTTAGGTAGGTATGGCAAAAAAAGTAATTCCAAAAACGACAATACAAGATGTTTAAAAAATATATGAAAGACTCATCTTCTGTTGTCGACCATCAAATATAGGTCAGTGTAAAATTATACTAATGTACATCACTTAACACCATTACTCATGATTTCATACTTCTGCGTTGGTAGCAAGCATGTTTTGTTGACATCTATCCCAAAACAAATGATATTTAAATCAATTAAGACAAAAAAATAGATCGATGCAATCAGTTAATGATGCACTGTTTTGATTAACTTATCTTTGTTTTCAATTAATCGTCCTGGAAAGTGTGCTATGTATCAATAACGCTTGATAATGAGGTCTGCATTATTTTCGCTGCATTTAACAAGTAAATTACTAAAACACTATTTAAATAACAACATATGATTAACATGTTCACACGTAATATAATGTCTGTAGTGATATAGATTTTTTTAGATTTTTAGTATAAAAGTTGTGGTGTAACTTGAAAAATGGCGAAGGAAGGGATTTTGGGTAAATTTGATTTTGTATTTTTAACCCTCTCTTTTCTTTTAGTGTATTTATTTCAATTTCCGCCATATTTGTGACGTTAATTTTGTAGCCCTACACTAAAAAAAAATTACAGTTAAAATAGATGGCAATTTATTTACCACTCATTATTGCTGTAATTTTCTTATCGATTTTGACTTTACAAATATAATGTAAAATTACGTTGTAAATTTATTTTGCGGTGTAATTTTAGGTTTTGCAATTGTAATATTACTTTGTGATTTTACAATACAAAAAGTATTTTTACAATGTAACTTCCACAATTACTTGTAAAATTGCAAAGTAACTTTACAGGCAGTTGTATAGTTACATTGTAATAATACATTTTATATTATGACTACAATGTAATTTTTTTTATTTATTGTACAGGATGGTCCAATTTGGACACTTAGATATAGAAGGTTTCTTCTATTTTCCGAAAAGTTACAATAAAGTAGCCAAAATATTTGGAGCTTAATTTTTGAGAAAAGTTGAATAGCGAGAATGACATTTCGATATTTTGATTTGTTTAAGAGATAACCACATGATATTTTTAAATTTATTATATTAATATTTATACACTATAAAAACATTTTTTCTCTATGTGTAGTATCTAGTGGCTTGAGAAATATTTTTTTTATAACTTCTAGTTTTCCGTTGCTATAACAAACATATATATGTTTTAATGAAACATCATACGTATGTAATATGGGGCATCATAGAAAAGGTCTAAAATTAAAAAAAATGCTATATCAAAACTAATCAAGATATCGAAATGAAATTTTCGTTGATCAATTTTACTCAAAAATATTCCCGTGACCTTTGGACTATCTTTTCGGAGAATAAAGGAAACCTCATAAAAGTGTCGTTTTTTTGTTTTTCAGATTTATATACAAAAAATCAAGTACTTTGGAATTTATGACTCATTTAGTTGAAAATAATACTTATTTCTCTTATAGCCCCTATGTATATCTTAAAATCAGCAGAATAATGCTTTTTAAATTTATAATTAAAATTTTTGGACAAATTGTGTGAAAAACATTTGTTACACAAAACCGTACATTTCCTAACTGATTATATAAATAGCTATTTTGTACTCCGATTACAGCTCAGTTAGCTAATTAGTAGTTACAGCTTTATTATATCTTCAATATATAACTGCCTTTTGCTTATTTTTTTAGCTTAGAAATGCATGTACATATAGGTACTGAAGTAATAAAATATTATGGTTTTACGGCAATTTTTTATTAAAATTTAGTACCTGCACATTTAGGTTATTTGTACAAAACAGAACACTTAACATTATACAAAACATATAACAATGTAAAAATATATTAATAGAACTAAAGGTAACATTTTATAATATTCAAACGAAATCTATGATCTTATACTAACTATTACAAAGTAATATTAATAATAAAAATGTGCATAGATAAAAGTAGGTACCCAGAATTTAAATTATGCTAATCCTCCAGAAGACCCTGTTCTTCAAATATGTATAAAATATAATTCCAGTAGAAAATAATATATTTTTATATATTATGTAAGATGAACAAAACAACAGTGGGGCACCCGATTTTTGTAGATGCAATGTTTCTTTGTTTCAATAATTATGTATAACTTGCATACCTATTACTTCTTCATCTCATTGAGGTTATGTTTAAACAAGCACTAGACAAAACTATTTATAGTACTAAAGCCACTCACTTGTCACTTTATATATGTTTATATTGCTACTCACTACCCACTAAATTAATTATGTAAGTACCTAGGTCCTAGGTACACTGCATTCATCGAAATAAAGCAAGAAATAATGAAGGCGTCACCACCCAACGCTCTCAACGGTTAGTGGTATAGTGCGTTTTAAAATTAGTGGTACCTTCACAGACACATTAGGCATATTTTTACAGTCAATTATATAGTAAATTTGGTATGTTCAGTAATTTTACAATGTAAAAATTGATTTCACATTGTTAATTGTAAATGTATTACAATATATTCTATAAATGTACAAATTATATTATAATTACATAGGAAGTTTACGATTTTATTGTATATTGGCAGTTTTCTTGTAAAATTACAAGTGTCAGTGTAATATCATCATTATTTTTAGAATTATTTTAAAACAATTATAAGGATATTCTTACAAAGTAAATTTGTAAAGTTACTGGCCTTTTTTTTCAGTGTAGCGTTATCACGTTTGTCATTAACATTGTTTTTGAGAAAAAAGATATTTGTCATTAGTCTTAAAAATTGACAATTTTCGAGAGCATAACTTTTCAAAAATCAGCTGCATAGTTCTTTGTACAACATTTTAACGTAGTAGGCACCAATAGTAAGTTAAATTATAACAATTATTAGACAAAATTTATGTTAAAGTTTATAAGTATTTCTATATGTAAGGTATTTATCCAGTTTTAGTTAAAATCAATAACTTTGCAAAGTCGAAAAATCCTGAGCCAATAATTTTTTGTCAATTAAATTTCAATGGACGTGACGGGCAACGATAATATTTGGGACGATTTTAGAAATAGATTACAACCTGATAATCAACAAAACTCTGTTTAGGAATTTAGAGAAAAAAGAAAAATTTTTTTCACATTGCGGATTATCTACAAATTAATTCAGGACGACTATCTGCAACAATCGGTATGACTCCATTTTTAAAAACGTTGCATGTTGAAAAATGCCATCCGTAGCATTTTACATCAGTACAAATTTTATTGCTTGTCGATCTACCTTCAACGTATCCAAATTGCAAGGGAATTTTGGCGCGTACTACGTTAAAATATTGTAGAAAATATTGTATGTAGCTGGTTGATGAAAAGCTTTTTCTCGAAAATAGCCGATTTCTGAGACTAATGACAAGTATACCTTTTTTCCTTAAAAATAATGTAGGTTTAAGATTTTTTAATATAAAACGTTAGAACCAAAAAAGTTACCATCACATTTACTTCAGAAATATGGCATATGTGGAGTCCTCTAGAAAATACGTCGAAATAGACAACATATTATGATTTGTCATATCTAAAACCATCAATTCCTAAATTTTTAAGTTGGTACATTCAAAGACAGTGTAATTATTACAAAAAATTACTTTTCTTGTTTAATATCAACATTTTATTAAGGTAAGTTGGGTGAAATCATAATATTATGAAGGGAAAAATCTATTATGTCTCCATGGGCCATTGCTTCAGACCATCCTGTATATCAGTTGAATATTCAGATATATTACATCAAAGCTGCCATCATCGCGTAAGCAACAGTTTTTGTTTATGCAACGATAATTCAGCTGTAATGAACTGAAAATTAGAGCTTATTTCATAAAACTACAAATTGGTGGGTTTTCCTTACCTTGGTACCAAACATTTCCGAGAATTATTTGTCAATTTTTTTTAAATTATTTTTGATTTTGTTGTATGGGAACGCCAGTCGTTAAAGCAACCACGTGCGTATTTTGTTTGAATTTCGCCGAATGATGGTTACTGACGAACTGCAGTTGTTTTTCGTAATCCCTACGTGCACAATATTTAGTCTATAATTTAAAATAAAATAAACTTGTCTTTATTTCTGACGTGAGATATTTGTATTTCTCGATGCAGACAATCTTAGCCAAAATGAACACATTGAACAACTTAAACGAGTTTTTAAAAATGTATAATTTATACAGGGTGATTCTAAAACATGCAGCTAAACGTATACGGCGGAAACTGGAGGTCCAAATAGATTTTTGAACCTAATTTAGGGCCTACCAACGTAACTCGTTCCTGGACTTAAATGCCACCTACTGAGTAATACACCGCCCCCTCTCGCGTATAAGTCTTTTGGGCTCTAGACTTGGGCTAATCTTCGAGATTAAAATGAAGTGTAGAAATATTATTATTATTTGTGTAGATACTAAAATGCTCCCCTAATGAGTTAGATAATGGATTTTGGTAAGGGAGTAAATTATATCGAAATAATCAATTTTGATCTCTAGTTTTTGCTCCATAAATTTGGCTACGAATTTTATAATCATTCTGTATACGATTTAAAAAGATATTTATGTTTATTCATGTTATGACATATGTATGTATCCTTCCAAATGTATTAAACACGTGTGATACATTAAATGTATCACACTTATATCACATTAGTGTACACTGTATAGTGGCTGCAACATAAAGGGTTATAGTCTAATATGTATACTATCCACTTTTAAAGGGTTGAGCTGGTGGACTATTAATTTTTGGGAAACAGCAATGATTAAGTGGTGTTAATATGTGTTAATAATTATTTCTGTCTAGGCACATGTGTGATAGGTAAGCGGTTAAACAGTCATAATTGAAACAAAGTATTATTTAGGCTGAAAACCTGTATTTGCGACGAGTATTAAAAGTATTTCGCATTTTATCACGTTTATTTCACACTTTCATTACGTGTGTCACACTTTAATAGTAACACGATATATTTTATACTGGACGTTAAAAGTGTTTTACGCTTTTAGTATAGTGTTTTGCATTTTTATTCAAGGGTTTCACATGTTCTAAGTTTTAACTTCATTATGTGACAAACTTTTAACCGTAACACGATACAGTTTACATTACATTGGATGTTAAAAACGTTGTGTTTTTAGTGTGGTGTTTTGCACTTTTAACATAGTGTTTTACACTAAAACTAATATCACATTAGTGTACACCGTACAGTGGCCTCAACATATAGGTTTCCAATATAATATGTATGCCTGTCTATTTTTAAAGGGGTTAGCTGGTACACTATTATTAGGAATTTTCATCCACATTAATGATTTGGTCATGTCAATAATTAAAACAAAATATCATATTGATTCAAACTGAAAACCTTTATTTTCGGCAAGTATTAAAAGTATTTCGCATTCTTATCACGTTTATTTCACACTTTCATTACGTGTGTCACACTTACATTACACATTATAGTATATCACACTTTTAACATGATGCTTCACACTTTAACATGGTGTTTTACATTTTTAACATATTATATACTGTTCCATACCTTTAACATAAATATTGTACACCATATTAGTGTACAATGGTAAGAGTATTTCACACCTTTAATAATAATACCGCACAATATTTCCTCCAGTAATCACGAACGTTTTTGTTTCAGTTGCTGCGGTGATAGTTAGTGCGTGTATAGTCAAAATGTCTACCAAGTTCGCTAGGAGGTGTACGTCCGTACTAGCGTGTGTCGCGATATTCGTGCTGGGAGCGATCGTCGTGGTTGTGTGGGTGCAGTTCAATCAAGGTGCCTTCAAGAACAAGCAGCAGTACAACGTACTCAACGTAACGACTACGACCACGGCGCAGGAGGGCCCTAGGCTCCACAACAGGTCCAGACACAAAGGTATGTTAACTAACTTTCGCGGCTAATTAGACTTGTGAATTCCTTACGTCATTCCAGGGGCGGATCTGCGGATATTAGAGCAGCAGTGCTCGCGACGTAAATTAATATTCAATAAAACGAATTATAATTTGTGACAAGTCGTGGCAAGAATTCAGGATCAGAAATCACCGACTTGTGTGTGTGTGTGTGTGTGGGGGGGGGTAATTATTATTGAGCAGGCCGCATTTGCGCCCAGAAACAACTTACGTCGGTAGGCCTGGGGGGCTCGGCCTTAAACCGCGCACTAGTGCGGAAAGTACTTTTCCGCATGATCGTAGGAAGATTGTTTCTGTACTGATTGACACGACATGTCATAGATTTTTATATAGGTGCAGTACACCGCTTTATTGTGACCTATTCTTCCCTTGTCGACTGTCACTAGAAATTGCAAAACTTTGATATGGTTGGAGTTATATTAAAATTGAGATTCTACAAAAAACATGTATTTTCATAGTACTGTATGATGAAACTTAAGTACGATCCTGGAATGTACGACTGATGTACGGATTTTAATGATGAGCGAAAGAATTCGCAACGCACTAATTATAGTCGTATTTGTAATTAAGTACGGACTAATTAGAAAAAATTGGACGATGATTTGACTGTAATTTGCATCGAAAAAAATTGATTAGTCGCTAGTTTTTTTGACAGATATTTTTGTACCAAGTGCCTTAAATTATAAAAAATTAAATAGATATATTGCTTATCAAAATAAAAAAAACTAATATTACTTCACTAAGATGTTATGTAGCTACTTAAAATATATTGGAAAATATACATTATTTTTTAATAATTAGTGTTCGCTGTAAGTCTTTGATTGTAATTAATTTGTTTTAATTATAAAATGTAATCTGTAAGGCATAAGGGTAGTAATATTCTACATTGGTTGCATTCTATGTACATTCAATGAATCAAATATCATTTTTTAGTTCATAGGCTTCCGCGGGTGTTACATGTGGTTGTAAAATTTCTCCGGGTTCCTTTCCGCGATGAATCTGCATGGTCCTCAAGAGAACCATTTGTTTGACAAAGTATTCTTCAAATAGTGTTTTCTACAAGGATAAGTAATTTTAGACATTTAAGAACTCAATAATATAGAGTTTAGCAAATAACAGGAATGCTATTTCATGCCACTTGCAGATATTCAAAGGTACCGAAGTAAAATGAATATAAAACGACAGAAAGCGGTCTAATCAACAAATTTTTAGGTACAGAACTCTTTCAAATTACGTATTTTTTGAAATTCAATTATAGATGGAAATATTGTTATAACATAAACTTACATGGTTCTCATATAAAATGATTCACTTTTGTTTCCATGTCAAAATAATTGTTAAAATGTGGGGTTAGAAGAGCAAAATTATGTGTGTCATACAAATGCATTCTAAAAGTTATTACCTATATTATTTGAGGAGAATTTAAATAGTAAAAGTGGATAAAC
The DNA here is from genome assembly GCA_037114965.1 of Monochamus alternatus. Classification (NCBI taxonomy): domain Eukaryota; kingdom Metazoa; phylum Arthropoda; class Insecta; order Coleoptera; family Cerambycidae; genus Monochamus; species Monochamus alternatus. The sequence continues at coordinate 10,395,893 of CM073434.1, read as the reverse complement.
AAAACAAATAATTTTATTTCTGATATTACTTTTCCTCTACGTGTTTTATTTTTCGAGTTTCCTGTACCTAAAAACACCACAAATTTGATAGTTTTACCGCGAGAAATACGGAGACCTTAATAGAAAAGTTTAATTCTTTACAACTTTACATATTAATTTTTTGATCTTAAACTTACCCATATTTCCAATTAAACTTGCATTAAAATAGTCTTCACAAACAAACAATGTTACAATGCTCTCTTTCGTCGCGCTTCATCGCCCTACACCACATTTTTCTTTCAATTATTTTGGCACTGTGAAATATTTTTTATTAGGGGCTGTATGTATTCATATACTGTGAAAGGTTGGGGAATCTCAGAGCTGGAGATACTGGTGATCAAAAAAGTCAATTGAGCCAAATATGCCTTATCCGAATGTTGCTGGTTTAAAAAATACAGGGTGTTCAATGCTAGAATTTTATTTTGAAATATCTCAATAATTTTAAACCTGTCGGAGTATCAAAAAAAGGCACAATTATGTTTTTTGGCACGGCACATAAGAATTTTTAACTAATTTTGACGTCACTAGTAGAGGGCGCCACTTATGGCACAGCATGTTTCTTTTAAATGGCAGAACTTTTTTGCTGTTTACTGTATCCATCTGTCTATTGAAACAATCGATTTTCCTAGGAGCAACAGTTTTCGAAGTAATCCTCTTTGATTCAGTGCACCGATTGAAAACTGAACATTCTAGCATTGAACGCCCTGTATTTTTGAAACCAGCAACATTCGGATAAGGCATATTTGGCTCAATCGACTTTTTTTGGTCACCAGTATCTCCAGCTCCGAGATTTCCCAACCTTTCACAGACACAATGTATAATGGCATTATGCAATATTTCTTCCATTTGCCCGGTGAGATGCATTTTCTATGCGCTCATTTTACGAGTCTATTTTGCAACTTTATTCAATACCAAAGTCTATTTGACACAATAACACCTAATAATATCACAAATGACAAATTAACTCTTCTAAACGTATGTACTGCGTTGTCTAAAAATGGAAATTGTATACAGAAATAAAACACAATGCTGTATTAAATATTCCTACACGTTCTAACGTCGTCTGACGTCACAAGTCTTCGTTGTGGCGGCGACCGTTTTCTGGGGCGTGGCCAGATAGAAATTTTAAATATAATTTTTCCTTCTTCTGCACGTATTTGGAAAAATCATGCAGTTGCTCCATTAGAAACGAAATCTTTTTAAATGCGATTCGATTACCGTTACGAATGCAGAGCATCTTACCGTAATTATTTAAACAGTTGCAGTGAATTGCCAATTATTTGGCACAATTATCGAAGCATCAAAGAAAGCGGTGTAGGTATAAGTTAACAAATGAGTTACGGTATGTTAACGCCTTGTACCGATACTATTTATTACATACACACTACGATTATCGTGGGCATGGGCCTAAAAATAACGTTCAATATATTAGGAGTGCCAAATTACTCAGCCGGTTTTTTTTTTAAATAATTAGGCCAGAACCTCCTGTTCTGCCGTCATCCGGAAATAAATCAGCGATCGCTATCCAGGATGCGTTTAACAGGAAAGCTTTGATATACAGGGTGGAAAAAAAATGTGTATCGGACTTCGGGAGAAGATAATACACTTATCACAATAAGACACGAAATTTTTATGATGAAACATAAAATATGATATTTTTCATATTCTAAATGACAAACTGTTATACATAAGAAAACTTCTTTACATTAAAAACTGCGCCATTACTTGATACGAGAAACCATTTAAAAAATTATTTTGGTCAATGGACAAGGTAGACTTCAAGCTTAGCCTACAAGGTCTTCGAAATTGAATCTACTAGATTTCTACTTGTGGGCTCCATTTAAATTATTGCTTAGATTACTAAATTAACAAAAACTCATTTACCACTGTTCTTATTACTAAAAAACTATTAACTTTGTTCAACATATAAAACATTTTTTACAAGAACTTATTTTAATCACCTTCGAAAATCTGGATCACTATTTTTGGTAACAAGAACTTCTATTTTGTTATTTTAATCACCTTCCTATTTTTAGTATTACCTTATTTAGGATATCATTTTTATACGAATTTCATTTTGCTTTAACCTTAATCCCTACATGATTTAATTCTACGACATATTCGTTCTTCGTTTGGGATACTGGCATCATCTTTTAAGCTGTACTGAATATATTAAAATAATTTGGAGAATTAATTCGGAATAAATTAATAGTTTTATGTTTTGTGCATATCTTTAACTTCAATCTATATTACCATTTAAAAGTGTAAATTTATGTAATTTATTTAAATTCATTATAATATATATAGTATAGTGTAGAGACGAATTTAGTCAAAAATTACTCTTTTATGTGTATCCAGTGCAAAATAATTTCATTCATCAAAATTGTAAATTATCAAAACTGATGTCTTCTACTCAAAATTTCTTTCTGCCGTCGAAAATATTATTTAAAAAATCTTCCCAACCAATTACAAAAACGACTCAGTGTTAATCCTGCCAATTGTCAATTTATTTTTATTTTCATCTTCATTTCATTCAGGAATAATTCAGAACAGAGAAGATCTGATTTGGGAAGAGTAACGACAGAGATGAGTACCTACTCATTATCTTGAACCATGTTCAGACGACTAAGCATTATGAATACCTCAATATATTTAAATTTTAAAAACAAACAACAACAAATTTTGAATATTAATAATTTTCAAGGCGAGCAATGATATTGTTCGTTAAAACAGTTGTAACAGTAGATATTAAATATTTATTATTTTTGTAGTTATTGGTTTAAGCTGGTCATATGTAAGAGAATCACGATAACGAATACTATCTAATCCAAAAATATATACCTTGTGTTTGACTCTCCAGTAAATCGTATGTTTTCACTACACTTTAGTTTTACAAGCTTTTAAACTAAGATTTTTCATTTTCAAGAAGACATCAGCATCGAATAGTTCTTCTCTCAGCTTAATGTAGTACTTTGTACATTATTGGTAGTACTACATTAAGTTGAGACCACAACTATTTGATGATGTGAAAATGTATGTTCAAAAACGTGTAACTAAAATGTAGTAAAGGTATGACTTACTAGAGAGTTAAAATGCAGAAGTAGATACTAAGTACTAGTATAGTAATAGTATATTTTCCAAGGAACTAAAGTGTCAAATTTGTGGAAACTCAAGGTTATATGTATAGTTACCAATAAGCTAAAGTATTTATTTGTAAAAGCTAAAGGGTAGTAACAGGATATAAGTGTCTAAAGGGGCAAAGTGTGACATTATAGAACTAAATTGTAGTAATAGGATATATGATTTACCAAAAAGCTAAAGTATAAAATTTGTGGAAACTAAAAGGTACCAAAATTAGTAAAATTTATGATTGGTAGATCATAAGCTAAAGTGTTAATTTGTAGATATTAAAGGGTAGTAACAGTATATGACTATCTGAAAAATTAAAGTATAAAATTTGTTAAACCTGAAGAGTAGTTATGGTGTATTCATGATTTACTAAGGAGCTAGTGTCAATCTAAAGTGTAATTTATTTAAACTAAGGGTAATAATAGTATTATGGTTTACCAAGGAGTGTTTATGTGTTTATCTTTTTACTAGGAAACTAAAGGACTAAATTTGTGCGTAAATATGCAATAATGGTGTAAGTTTTACCAAAGAGCTAAAGTGGAAGAATTATAGGAACTAAAGTGCAATAATAGTATATAATTTACCAGGGCAACTTTATAGAAACTAAAGTGTATTTATTAATGGTGTATAACTTACTAAGAAATTTTTCAATTTATAGAAATTAAAGTGTAGTAAATATTATCATGGAGCTAAAGTGTTAAATTGGTAGAAACTAAAGTGTAGTAGTAGTGGAGATTAGACACGGATATTAGATATTATACATTAGATTTAGGACATTTTAGATTTTAGAGATATTAGATGGGTACATATTTAGTCCCTGGAGGACACTTTTCTCTGAAAGTACGCACTAAATCAGTACTTTTAATTCAAAAAGTACACAGTTAATTTTATTGTTACATCTGATAATTTAAATTTTATATTTTTGATACATTTTTACTTTGTAGTTATTTTGTAATCTATTTTCGAAGAGCCACGCATTTTGGAATCTCCCAGTAGAAATTCGTGAAAAGGAAAATGCGATATTGACGGCCATAAGTAAGCGCCTATTATAAATATTTATCACAATTAACGGAGAGAAGTGGGTGACGGGAATATTTATGTATTATTACCACCGGGATTATGTAAAAAAAATATTTATTCAACTTTGATGGAGAATACCTGCTGGAAAAATGTGGATGTGTATTTTTCTTGTGAGCCATTATTTGTTTGTGTAGGAAATCGCTTTTTTACGTAAGACGTAACCTTAGCCTCTATAGCCTTGCTTAAAATAGCTCTCTAGGTCACGGTTATTAGGACGGTCACGAAATACATTTTGGAAGTACCAAATCCCACTGATAAAATAAATCAAAAATTTACTTTTATACCAATAAAATAAATTTCCTTTACTCTATTTTACTATTCTCATGTATTAAACAATATAAAATGTTGCCGTGAATAAATATCGGGTAGATATTATACAGTTTTGATAGAAGACTCTTATGCACAAAAATTGTGCATAAACAATTGTTGTACTTTTCTTTAAATTACTTTTATAAAACACGTTAAATGGTAAAATTATATTTAATATTTTCGTAAAAATATTTATGTACCTACTGCATACAAAGTCTCTTTAATAAAACCAGAGCCCGTTGCGTATACAGATTCGGAAATTGCGTATCTTTACAGAGAAAGTAGAAATTGCCGCTTCATCCCACGGAGGGTACGAAGTATAAACGGCGCGGCGCCGTGCATTGGTCTAGCATTCCCCACCAGTTCCCCACTACTACGGTAATCGGTTCCATACAGCGTTGCCACCAGTGTTGCCAGAGGTGGTACAATTGTACCAGATTTGGTACATTTTGAAGAGAAAAGTACAGTGGTACAACATTTTTAAAAACCCTAGCTTTTTGGTACAAAATGAATATTTGGGTAAAAAAGTTTTTATTATGCATTTTTTTTTGAGTCTTACTTACATGGAGTTTTGTTCTTTGGCAACTAGTAGTAAAGATTCCAATAATAGCTATTAAATGTAACAGTTGACCAACCTACCAACCCTAACTCATGTTAATGGTCTATTTTTGGTCTGTTCACTGATTTTTTCTGCGTGTTCCTTGATCTATTATGCATTTATAAAATTTAAATTTCCCTAGATCCCCAACTAGTATTTGTTTTTCGTATTGAACAGTTTTTTTTTCTTTCAGTATTTATTTTATATGTATATTTTGGAACAAAATGAACTTTATCAACAACCTTTTTTTTATATTATGTCAAAAACTATTTCTGTCCTACCTCGCGAGCACAAATTGCTTCAATTGTTAGTACTATTTTTTTACATGCAACTAGCTGTTTTTCATTTACTGAAGCTTTCAGTTAATTTGACCAATCAGTATTTATAACGTTAGCTGAGGTCACACGTAAATAATATTATTGTCCATATTTAATAACATATTTGAAATCTGGTACAATCATTCAAAATCTGATACATTTTTGTGGCACAGTTGGTACACAAAATCTAAATCGTCTGGCAACACTGGTTGCCACCATCAGTACGTTTTTCACAAATTTAATACGTCAGTACGCCGCTGACAAATCTAGTACGTTTTCGCTGGTTCTTATTTCTCTCTAAGAACAAAACAGTTAAATGCCTTTGTAAGTAGTTTCAGACACTGTTAGATGTCTTAGGGTGGAATTCATAGATCACACTTAAGGTTAAGTGTACACACTGTGCACTTAGCTTTGCAATTTACAAGGTAAAAATGCGGGGTAACAACTTATTAATAGTTTCATACCACACTTTTTAAGTTTACATTAAGTTAGATTATGAAACAAAATATTAAAGGGCATATTATTTAAATATACCTTAAGTCACACTTAAGTGAAGTGCTGACTATAAATTCCAATCATCAGCGTTGTTCTCATGTGAATTTTGCAGATAATTTATTAACCGCAGGAAAGTATCAACATTTCGCGAATCTTGCAAAATAGGGAATATTATCACGATTTTCGTCATTATGTGGGATTAGTAAATTTAACTTCAGCTTCTAACAATCTACCATGACAGTCAATGACAATTTTATGATGAATATGATAGAAAAGTGCAGTTAGCAAAACTGATGCATAAGGACAAGGCTTTATGCACCCTTTTACTAAATACTATAGCTTTAGTACGAAATCAAGAAATCTAGTACGAAATATTACGCTCTTTTGATACGGAAAAAATTATTGAGGTGGCAACACTGGTTCCATATCGCCAACGCCAATTCGTCATCATTGCAAATCTAACTGCGTAAAGGTTAACAAGTGCTTAGATAGTTATTATCGGTTTAATACTAATAATTAATAAGTAATAAAATGTTGATTTATACAACCGAAGAAAAGGTCCGTATAATAAAATGGCGTTTTGCTGGAAATTCTTTTCAAGACACCGTTAATTTATTCATTGTGGCATATGAGGATCGGCCAGTCCCTTCCACTTAAACAATAAATAATATTGTGAAGGCTTTTGAAAAATACGGTTGTGTTGTTGGGTTTTGCAGGAAATGTCAAAAAACAAATGATGAACATGCACTTCCTCAATTGTCTCAAGAGAAGAGAGAGAAGTGAATGTTTGTTCATTTGTTGAAATTAATGGACCTTGTTCGAGTAGCCAAATTTCCGAAGAAGTTGGTATATTGGGTAACAATATTATCGGGCTGCCGTTCGCGAAATTGATGTTAATTTCGAGGAAATTTGGTTCCAACAGGATGGTTGTCCTGCACATAATGCAGTTAGGGTAATGGAGTATCTTCAGACTACAGTCCCTAATCGTATTATTGGCAGGAGGGGTTCAATATTGTGGCCACCAAGATCGCCTGACTTAGCACCTTGCGACTTTTTTCTTTGGGGTTTCCTTAAGGAAACCATTTACAAACATAGCCATGACAGGGCTACTACGTTAGAGGAACTCCAAGAGAAAGTCGTTGAGGCCACCACGCAGATAACTGCAGAGACTCTGCAAGAAGTTCGGCGGAACTTCTTTGATACATTAGGGTATTGTTTGGCTCAAGAAGGTGGAATATTTGAATCCCTAATAAATTTACATCTACGTACCTATTAATTATTAGTTACACAAAAAGTATGGGCATGGGCCACAGATTACAGGCATGAATCCGGTCACCTGATGCCAGTGTTGCCAGGTCTCATGCTTTTGCATGAGTTCTCATGCATTCCGAGGAAATCTCATGCTCTCATATTTTGATTACAAAATCTCATGCTTTTTAATAGACACAAAAAGAAATAATTAAATTATTAAAATTACTCTTTGAAATCTACCAAAACAAAGACCTAATGAGAAATAAAGGCAAAATCGAGGGCAAAATTGAATAGATAGAGGTGTAGGTATCTACAATATTTGGGTACTTGAAATGTCCTTTATTATAGACTGCTCTCTTAATAATTAGCAATGAATACATAAACGGGTATGACAGCCGACGGATATGCGGTGTGTGTGCTGTATTCACGCTGTATTGCAGTGATTCCTAACTCTATTCCGTAAGGGTACCTACATTTTCTGGAAACAACAGATTTTACGACCCGTGAGTCACCCTGCATCACGTCAACTGCGCCTCAACGTTCGCCCGGCCTAACAATAAAATAAATTAGAAAGGTCACGTGGTTAATAACTTTTAAGTAAGTACCTACATACAATGTAATATTATGACAAAATATCAGAACATAATGCTTTTTAATGAAATAAAAATGGCATTACAAAAGTAATTAAAAATTAAGCTGTGTCAAGAGGTGTTTTTTGATAAATTAAGCCATCTCATGCTTTTTTCTCCAAACCTCATGCTATTTTGAAATTATTCTCATGCACTGAATTTTTCCCACCTGGCAACACTGCCTTATGCGAAGAGTGGGAGCACGCTGTGGTGGAAGTATGGGTGTAGCATGACACAAATACACGCAAGCGGCAAAACACAATTCACCATCAAGATCCTCACTTTCCAAATGTGTATACACAAACTAATAAAACAAGAAAAACGTAATGAGAAACAAATACACTGGCTCCACACAAAACGTCAAAGGCGGTTATGTAACGGTGACTGACAGGATGGCGCGAACGATAGAAACATGTGACGTCACATCGCCCGCTGCTCTGATTGAGGGCGGAGCGAAATTTAGGCATTAATACCTCCCTTGTTTTTGGGTCAATTAATCTCATTTTTTCAACATATGCTTAAATTGATTAGACTGTAATATTATTGACACATTCAGATAAAATTTGATTACCAAATGACTACATTAGATAAAAGTGTTTTATGTCTAGTTAATATTTATTTCCGAAAAGTAACATCACCATTAATATTCGCAAAGAAATTGTATACTATTTTGTACCAAAAAAAAAATACTATTCCGTGTTTCCGTCTACTCTATTATACATTAAAATTTTATAAACAACTATTTGTACAAGCTGCCGGGCTATTCAAATTTATTATGCCACAAGGTCACTTTTAACGGCCTAGAGATATTTTACGTCTCATATTGAATACATTGTATAAATAGACGTAAAAATTTCTACGTCTACGTACAATACACCAACCAGCCATAAAAAATTTTTAAGGTCCCATTATCTTCTGGGTCCAAGTAGAGGTTTACTGTTGCGCAAAACTATAGATACTAAACAGTACTGTAATAGCTTATGCCGTCTTCACACGACGTGGTAAAAGCTGGCACAAATAATTGAATGTTCGTTGTTTAAAATGCATAAATGTCATTAAGAATAAATAAAAGGATTAAACTCGATAATTCTTTAATACAGTTCAAACAAAAGATGATGATAACAAAAGAAATGAGACAAACGCCCTCATACTAACATATTAGAATCTATATGACCTCTCAATTCAAGACATATCCAATCTTCGCCTGACTTCTTTGTGGGCTGCGTTTATTAACATTTCGCCTCTTAAAACCCCCCATAAAAATAATCGAGGGGTGTTAGATCTGGTGACTTTCCGGGCTAGTGAATAGGTCCATTAATGCCAATCAATTTTTGTGGGAAAGTGTTATCTAAATATTGTCTGTTTTCAATGTGACTCTCGGGCAAATACTCCAGAATCTTGTAGTCGTGATACCCATTGGTATTTAAAGTTCGTTGAACGATTGATTTATCCAAATTCAATTCCCGGATTTTGTTCGAAATACTGTAACAGTCTAGCTGTATTAACATTGTTTCTTACCCTTCGGTCAATTATTTGATTTTTCCGAACAGAAAATGCATATTCATTTCCTCGCAAGGTCACCTCCAATCTTATAAAGGTTCTATGATCAGGAATGAGGCGCTCTGGATACATTTCTCGATATAACTCTACAGTTCTTCTTGATTTCTTTTGTGCCTCGTCGTAAATTAGCAACATAGCTACCTTTTCTGAATAAGAAAACAGCTGGTGTGATTTTTAGGTGGTATTTCTTTTGAGATTTTTTAAGACACCCTGTACATTTTTGCATGAAAACTCCCCACACGATTACTATTAGTCATTCAGCTGCGTCTTGGGAAAGCGCCTAGAAATGATTTTTCTTTTTTTTAGAAAAAGAACCACGTATCCAAAAATCGTATTATTCTTCAGTGTGTAAAATTGTATAATTGTTTCAAATATTGTACCATTGAGAAAAATTTTATATCCATTGCGGTTTTCCGAAAAATGCGGACTAGTTCGACGAACGTTTCTCACAGTTCAAAACTAGTCCGTGACTGCTGTTGGAAGAAACCCAGAGATGTCTCACTCATTATCTTTGTTTCACGTTCAAGGTGACGAGAATCATAAAGGCTTCAATATATTTAAATTTAAAAACAAAATTCAGAGAATTTTGAATACTAATAATTTTCACGATGAGTAACAATATTGTATGTTAAAATTGTTGACAGTTGTAGATATTAAATATTTATTATTTTTGTAGTTATTAATTTAAATTGGTTGTTTGCAATAGAATCACGATACTGACAAATACTATCTAATCCCAAAATATATACCCTGTGTTTGATCATCAGTAAAGTATTTAAAGATGCAGAATTGTAGATACCACAGTATGGTAATAGCATATTTTCCAAGGAGCTAAAGTGTAAAATTTGTGGAAACTAGGAGTAATATATAGCTATACCGATAAGGTAAAGTGTTAATTGTAGAAGCTAAAGAATAGTAACAGAATATAACTGTTCAAGCAGCTAAACTATAAAATTATAGAATAGAACGTGCAAAATTGTAAGACTAAATTGTAGTAATAGTTTATATGATTTAGCTAGGAGCTAAAGTGTAAAATTTGTAGAAACTAATATCTAAATTTACTAACCTGGTTTAATGAAAACACTCTATAAATATCTAACTTCAATTTGACAGTGGGAACTTGAGAATTCAACCACAATAGATGAGATCTGACGTATTTCTGCATTTGTAAGATTGCTTCGTCAGGTGGCCTCCTTTAAGCTGATGAATCAATCCTAAAAATGCAGAAATAGGTCAGATTTCATCTCTTGTCTTGTCTTGAATTTTCAAGTTCCCGCTTTCAAATTGAAGTTATATATTTATAGAGTGTTTTCATTGAACCAGGTTAGTAAATTTAGATAGATTAATTTCTTTAGATATTTATTGAATAGAGCTTTGTCTGTGGAATTGTTCATTAGCATACCTAGATGTTTGGTATCAGAGAACATACATATGACTTCATTGATAGGAATTGTAGAAGATTTGATATATATTAGCTTAAAATACCTTTCTAATACAGTGAAAAATGTTACAAAAGCTAATAATAAAGAATATATGGGTAGATATTGTGGGTGGAATTCAACGCTGATTGGGGTTTTAATCCACAGAGTAGTTAGTTTCACACAATATTGTTAATATTTAAAAATATATAAATAAGTAAAGGGTTCTAAACAGTATATGATTATCTAAGAAGCTAAAGTATATATTTGATTTTCTGCGAATTAAGGGACAAATCGTTATATTGAAATGAATTTGTCCTGTCAAGACACTGTTCTGCGATGTTATATATTTTAAAACAAAAATCTTGCTTTCCCAAAAATCGAGGAAAAAGTTTAAATGATTGTTTTCCCCGTTTTTGTTTCTAAAACACGCCTAGGTTTTGTTGACATACGGTCTAACATCCTGTATAAAAATATTATTACTTGTTTTAGCGTATACAAATATGACGCAATACTTCCAATAAACTGTGTGTTTATTTGGCCTTATATTACTACTATATTTATTTGAAATTGTAAATGAAAGCATGTTTACTAATAAGATAACACTAGACTTAGACTGGACAAATATTTATAAAAAATAAATATAGAACAATTCCTTTTTGGGTCGATATTTTTTATTAACTCACATATTTCAATATTTACATGATTTTTTTGTTAATCCTGATGTAAATCTATTATTATAGTTTAGCCAAACAATTTAGTTGCCTGTATAAAAATTGTAACAATGTCATTAGTAATACATACCAGTTTGGAAGATTTAAAATAAATCAATACGTCAGTGCAGCTCAAGAATTTAATATATTATCTAAATAACCGAGGAACACAGAGTGTTCCATTAACAATGGAGATATAAATCTGCCGATGCGCCTCACAGGAAATCCATAGACAATCTGTTAGTTTTCTTAAAATATTTCCAAGTTAAAAAACGATCTATTATGGTTTTTTGGGTTGTTATGTCGTGGCCTAGATAACTGGTCACCGCCAGTAATAGAATTAGTGTGCACTGATGATGTTTGAACTGATATTGTACTTTATGCTCTATGCGACATTAAACCAACTGTTAAATGCCAATTTTAATACTATCAACGCTGCTTAATTATCTGATTTTTTCGCTCAAAATTATCCACAGTTTTGTTATTTTTGTTCTCCGTACTGACATATTGACAATAAAACACCCTCTATCAATGACTACAAAATTAATTCAATTTTGGAAATTCTTGTTTTAAAAGAAGTACGGAAATTTTCAGGCCGTATTGGAAAATTGGTTTTCTGAATGTTACAAAAAATAATTTTTATTATCCCAACGCATTTTTAAGTAATTCGGTCGATCAAGATTGCAACAGGAATTATGTATTTGTTCAGGAAAGCGGAAAGGAAATATGTAGTTGGAAGTTTATGTTATACCTATACATATACAATAAGGATACATATTATGTTTCATTTTTCCATACAAAATACCTAATTAAAACTCTGAAAATATGTGATGCATCCTATTTACCGGTAATACTGCAGGATTGACTTCCCTGCTAATGTATGATATGTCGATCCTTACATGACACATTGTTTTCTAAATGTGTTATACACACCTTGTTCAAATCATTAGTATGAGCAACTTTTCTAATAAATCTTCGTTATTAGCAATTGCCCAAATCTAAAACAATCTCTTATAAGAGTTATGTAAATATTTAAAAGCTATACAGTGATTCTTGTCTCGAATTTACCTCGTGATTTTCAGTTAATGCGTCTCTGTATGAACAGCGCTTGCCCCACCAGTGTTCGAGACAAACTGACGGGTAGTGGAGGTCTGTGAGACCTGAAATAAATGCGCAGGTTTATTATTTAGGCCCAATTGAATTACCTGTTGTAAGCCGCATTCAATTTTTTACTATGTTGGAAAGATATTTAAAGTTAATATAAATCAATCCTATCAATGAAGTCATATGTATGCTCTCTGATACCAAACATCTAGGTATGCTAATGAACAATTCTACAGACAAAGCTCTATTCAATAATTATCTAATAAAAATCCTTCTTGCTAAATTTACTAACCTGGTTTAATGAAAACATTCTATAAATATCTAAGTTCACTTTTGAAACTATGGGAACTTGAATATTCAACCACAATAGATCTGACCTATTTCTGCATTTTTAGGATTGTAAATTAAATTAAAATTATTTGAAATTAGATATCGACAATGTCAAAAGTGACTTTGACCTCTCAATCAATGTTCAATTAAACATGACAATTACCTACTTATTTAATGAAAAATGCTTTTACCCTTTATGTAGTAGTTTTTTATATTTTTAGGTGTTAACAATATTGTATGAAACTAACTAGTCTGCGGACTAAAGCCCCGATCAGCGTTGAATTACACCCACAATATCTACCGATATATTCTTTATTATTAGCTTTTGTGACATTTTTTACTGTATTAGAAAGGTATTTTAAGTAAATATAAAGTAAGTAAGTCGACATGTATTATTTTTAAAACTTAATCGAAAAGTTATTTCAAAACCTTCATTTTTTGCATCCAACCCGAAATAAATGCAGATTTATTATTTAACCTCAATTTTACCTGTTGTCAGCTGTATTCCATTATTAACAAAACATCCTGTATAAGAAATAATAATTTCGGAAAGTGTTATCTTCGGCATTATTGGTAGTAGAGTCGACATGTATTCATTTTAAAACTTAATCGAAAAGTTATCTTCAAAATCTTCATTTTTTGCGTCATATTTTTTCTGGTAATGATTGGCTTCGGAATTATTAGCGGTTTTTTTCCCGTCGGTCGTAACAGGATATGTTTTGTCTGCTCCTCTATGGGGTCTGTTATCTGTCAGTTCATCGGCTTGAAAAAACATATCGCAGCACCCACGTGTTGCTGATGCAGATGTTTTACTGCTCCAATAACTTTCATGGCGAATTGGCCTCTGAGGCATCGCTGTCTACGGTCGCGGCGACGAATCCTTCACAAGGACATTGCCCGACAGTATCGGGTATCCTGGTAGCGGCCGTATTGACTACTCTCCGACCCGATTAATCACGCCATCGCAATTAAGCGCTGAATAAAAAAATCCGTAGACGTTTTAATTCGTAGCACTCTTTTAAATATAGTAACAGCAGAAGCGGTGATGATACATATACAGGGTCAATCAGATTTATCAAAAAAAAAAAAATAATAAATAATAATAATAATAATCTACAAGGGAGTCTTACAAATACAATTTTGTTTTGAAATTAATGGTTGGATTCGCAGTATACAGGATGAACCTTAAATAAGTACAAATGTTTTGACCAGCAGTACAGTTCACTGTGTAGAACACATAATTAATAGTTTTTTTTGCAAAAAAATCAGCAATGAAAATGTCAAATTTTAAATAAATTTCCTGATTTTTCAATAAAAAACTTGTTGAGGACCGCTGATCTGGGAGTCATGGTGGATGTGAATTCCACATTGCCAGTGTTACACAAATGTCTTCTAATAGGCTCCAACAAAGTTAACTAGAATTTTTAGACATGTTAAAGAATGATTGAAATATGTTTATTATGAAAATATTAATGACCTCTTTGCCACTCCTATACCATACTAATAAATTGAAAATATAAACCAGATTCTCTATTCACAATAGTTATCCAGAATTTGTTCATTATCCATTTTTACTACACTCCAACTGATTATAACTACTTGACAAATATGTTTTCAGCATGTCGACCTTTTCACTCCTTGAATAATGCGCCATATTTTATTTAATTACACTGAGTCTCGCGAAAAATATTAATTACATACACAAGAGAAAAACACTGCCCGTGAAAATAATAAGACGATTTAAATATGTTTTATACGTTAGTGCAGCAACTCTTAAAACAGATACGTCAAGCAGTGCATTACTTAAAGAACCCATTAACTTAGTTCGGTTTCAGAAGATGCAAAAGTATCCCATATATCCATAGCTTCAAATTACGTGTATTGAAATTATCAAATCCGTTTCCACAAATATTACATGTTTTGTTTGCCCTTGTAACTTGCCACAGCTTATTCCATTGCGCTAGACCATGCTAGTCCACCGGTATCAACATAACACATAACTACTTTGTCGACCTCGACTATCAATCCTAGAGAGTGGGGCTGGTACGGGACATTTCACCTACTGCTCATGCCATCTACCTGTTATCTGTTCCTACGGCACTAGTTTCTTTTTTGCATGCGATTGGCACTGCTTTGCCTTCTCTTGATATTGAACACATACATCAAGCTAGTTAGTTTGTTATTCCATGTTTTGTGTTATTTAAAATCTGTTTCACCCACTACGAAGTACGAAATGGTTGTTAGCAGTGACACGTTGTTTGAGGTTACGTGGCGAAAATTAACTCTAAGGTGTTGTTTGGAAATCATAGTTTTTTTTTTTGTTATTCTTCATTAAATAATTTAAGGGTATAATTTATGATAATCTTTCTAACAGTGTACAATGATATTAACTTCTGGAATGTGGATAAACAGTTGGTTTTTCCTCGGGTTTTTCAGTAAGTAAGTGAGCTTTTGGAGAGCTTTTATGCACGTTTGTGGATATTTTTTTTAATCATTGAACAAAGTAACTTCCTAAACACTTTAATTGATTGTATCGAATTTGGGAAAATTCATATTTTAACCGTTTATGGTAATTTTACTTATTGTTAAAAATAAGTATTTTTAAATTAGAAACAACCGCAAAAATGTTTTGTGTAAATTTATGTTAAGGAATTATTTATCTTACAGACAATATGGCAACCTCGCCTTCAGTAAATCATATGGTTTATTTTATTAGGTTACGTCAGTGGTCTATCTGGTCAACGGTCCTCAAAATGTGGGTATTTAAAAAAAAATTTATATCCGTAAATATTTGAAATTCTTAAAAATTACGCACTAGATATCTATAATACGAACTACACCTGCAGTTAAAATATTTGTACTTATTTAAAGTTTACCCTGTATAGTACGAATAGAATTCAGCTCGTGTATGATCGCCACACTGCCGCAATACGCCGTGGACCTTCTGGACCTCTATCTCTTCCACGATTCGGTTGCAAATTTCCCGTATCATACCCGCGCTGCGCTACAATTGCACTCACACCGCGGTAGAAGTAGCTACATTTGGCACATGTTCGATAAATCGTTCTGCAAAAGCATTTTGACTTCACCATAAATTCCGAGTTGCTATACACGTAAGCCATGATGTTTAATCTGGGTAATCTGGTACTGGGTTTAATCGAATCATTTTATATACAGGGGATCCAAGACTTTTGACGCTGTGTGTATTAGCAAGTTGGTTTAAATCGCAATATTTTGAAAAATCTAGTGTGTGTCCATGGGCCATTACTTACGGAACAACCTGTATACAGTGCTATTTCTTTGGAACATTTAATAATACGAGAAGATTTTTATACATCTTCGAGCGTAGTGAGGCGACTTGAGTACTTGATAATATATGAGTCGGTGTGGGTGTTAAGGCCAACGGAGTACTGCAATACTGCTGTAAAAAGACATTTCCTTAAAACGTTTCGAGTTTATTAAGGAACATTTCGCCGACTGTCCCGTGAACGCTAGTCAACAAAAATGTCGGTGAACTTTGGCGCACCTCGTAGCGTGCCAGATCAGATAAGAGATTTTATATCGGCAATATTTATCCTTTTACAGTCGAATAGATTGTGCACTAACGACCCAAACGGAATTTCGTCTGCTGAAACGACTCTAACGCGCTGAATATATTACACGGATATTAAAAGAATCTTTAATCTACGCGGCAGAATCAGTGTCGGTCGACGACAAAGGCTCGAACGATATTTTTATCTGTCACATCCGAAGAGGTTGGGAATAGGGATGTTCCGATACACATCGAGATTCATAATATCTATACAATTATTTACGATATTTGGTATTTTGTATCGAAATATCGAACATTTTGATATGGGAAGTCCCGAATTAAAATTTATACCTGTTAAGTTGTCCAGTTTTTTCTTATTTTTTCGCGGTTTATGTAAAATTCCAATGGAAAACCGTTGCCCAAATATACTCTTATATTAGTAATTATTATAGTGGTTATTTTTGCCATTTTCTTTACTCGTAGATAATGATTTGAGACCTAGGTGGCTGATTAACGATATTGTGTGAAACTAACTACTCTGCAGACTAAAGCCCCGACCAGCGTTGAATTACACCCACAATATCTACCCATATATTCTTTATTATTATCTTTTGTAACATGTGAATTTTTTTACTGTTTTAGAAAGGTATTTTAAGCTAATATAAATCAAATCTCCTACAATTCCTATCAATGAAGTCATATGTATGTTCTCTGATACCAAACATCTAGGTATGCTAATGAACAATTCCACAGACAAAGCTCTATTTAATAATTATCTAAAGAAAATAATCTAATTTACTCACTCTATAAAAATCTAACTTCACTTTTTTGGCAGTGGGAACACGACAAATTCAACCACAATAGATGAGATCTGACCTATTTCTGCATTTTTAGGATTGCTTCTTCAGGTGGTCTCCTTTAAGTTGAATCAAATATCTGACTATAAAAATTATTATAAAGATTAAAATTATTTGAAGTTAAATATCGACAATGACAAAAAAGTGACATCCTGTCAATGAATTAAATAAGACAATACCTACTTGAACAATGTTCACCTTTTATGTAAAAGTTTTTATATATTTTTAGGTATTAATAATATTGTGTGAAACTAACTACTCAGTGGACAAAAGCCCCAACCTGCGTTGAATTACACCCACAATATCTACCCATATATTCCTTATTATTAGCTTTTGTAAAATTTTTTTTACTGTTTTAGAAAGGTATTTTAAGCTAATATAAATCAAATCTTCTATTGTGGTTGAATTTGTCGTGTTCCCACTGCCAAAAAAGTGAAGTTGATTTTTATAGAGTGAGTAAATTAGATTATTTTCTTTAGATAATTATTAAATAGAGCTTTGTCTGTGGAATAGTTCATTAGCATACCTAGATGTTTGGTATCAGAGAACATACATATGACTTCATTGATAGGAATTGTAGGAGATTTGATTTATATTAGCTTAAAATACCTTTCTAAAACAGTAAAAAAATGTTACAAAAGCTAATAATAATAAGGAATATATGGGTAGATATTGTGGGTGTAATTCAACGCAAGTTGGGGCTTTTGTCCACTGAGTAGTTAGTTTCACACAATATTATTAATACCTAAAAATATATAAATACGTGTGAATTCACAAACTTTTTACGAGATTTACACTTTTTTTACAAAATTTACACTTTTTGCGAAAAATCTGATATTTACACTTTTTTTGCGAAATTGTGTAGCTCTTCTACGCTTTCGTAAGGAAGTAATGTAATTGGGAATAAAACAAAATGTGGTATTATTTATGAGAACTTGCTACTTGCTTGCTGAAGTTTTATTTAGAATTACAATTTTGGATTTCCTAAAAATTAAAAAAGAGCCTTCGGATAACTGCACTAAATTTAAGGAAAGAGGACATTTTTCAATATTCTAATGTGTGCCACATTGATACTATATCTCATTATCACATAAATTAAGTGGTAGAAGGAACGTATATTAATAAATTTTATGTATGTATTCTAGGCGCATCTAGTGAAATTCTCTCAGTGTTGTTTGTTTTATGACAAAACAACAATTTTGTATTAAATTCTTTTGTATCTGTGTTACTATCTCCCGTTCTCATTTAAAATTTTCTATAATAACCGTTTGCACCCGGCAATTTGATTTTCGAAATATTTACTATACAATTTCGTCCTGTGGGTGGTAGTAGGCCGTGATTTATTTTCGCCTACTGCGAAACCAGAGCGCCAGCAACGAACGACGCCGAACGCAGGTCTTTTATTTTGATTTAAACTTTCGCCTTGAATTTGAAATAGACTACAACCATTTCGTAACCCGGGGCAATTATTTCTTAAAAAAAAATAAACAAGTAACCGTTAAATCGTATGAATGAAACACGTCTAAATGTAACTCCAAATCGGTGCCGAAATCTTCATTTATGGTTGGGTGAAGTTTATATTAATGTATTTTTTTACTAAGTTGAATACGGAGAATGAATTCTATGAATACGACAGATGAGTTTTCCTGGATGAAATTAATTAATTTGTGTTTTAATTTATATTATTTTGAGAACATTTCCAAATTTCCTTGACCTCTGACCATTGCCATTGCATTATAGTCCATCGTATATTATAATAATAAAAAAAATATGTCATGGAAATGACACTTTCATTTATTGTTGTTTATTAATATTCTACACAGTGTAGCTTTTAGGACTGATTTATTTTCATCTCAGAATTAACTGTAAGAATTATTTATAGTGTTCCGGGTTTCCTACCCAAATTCTTCTTTTACCTAAACAACAACAATCAGTTAATTATATACTGATCTTTACTAGACAATCTGTACACGACTGAATACTAAATACAACTAAACTAATTGTTATTTAATAAATCATCCAAACCGCTCTGAATCTCCAGTTGATCTTACCGAAGTATCCCAATGAAAAAAACTGTCTCGCTCTATACGCTTATTCTCCTTATATAGGCAAAACGAATATTTTAAGTATTTTCTAGTAGCTCTAGATTTCATTCTGGAGCGGTTCGCAAATCTTCCTGACGCTCCTCGATCGACTGCATCATCGTTTATCAGTTTACCAGCCTTGCGAGGGCGATCGGGGCAAATCTAGGCGTGTCGTGAATGCAACGTATTATCTCTGGGTTAAAAACCGTTGATACCAAAATGTTCCTGGGTCTTGTTTCACCGTCGGAAATGTTTTATCTCTGGGTTAAAAGCCGACGAGACTAACATGTTCCTGGGTCCTGTGTCACTGTCGGGAATGTTTCTGTTGAGATAACATTCTCCTGGGTCAATCATTCAGTCTCTGAGTTGGTAACGAACGAGATTTGAATTTCCTTGAATTCATTTTTACTGTCGGGACTGCTAGTTCCTGTGTCATACTACTGTCGGGATAACGGTTTTCCTGAGTAGTCTTCTTGTTGGAATTTACTATCTCAATTTATAGGGTAAGTCACTGTATTTTCTACACGACGAACGCCATCCAGTCAGGATGGCCGAATGTGAAGGTCTATCTTAGCAGCTGACCGTACCGGCTGATTGGAAGAATAGCCCATCGATAAGCAGCCAAATATTATGTTTAAATATTGTACTAAATGTATTAGGGAGAATCAGTTTAACTTTGGCAAGAGTAACTTATAAGCTTATGAATCTTTATATTGACATTTGAATTTATATTGAATAAAAGTGTATTTGAGATACTCAGGTGTGTTCTATCGTATTGTCACAACAATACGATAGGTCTACTGTATAATGTAACAAAAATCGTGTGTAAAAGTGCACTTTACAGAAAGATCTTATGAAAAATAACATTTTATTGTCTCGTATAAAAATAATTATTTATTTATCCATCCATGGTATACATCGGTTGATGAAAAAATGGACCTTAATTATTTTGGTAATTATTTCTAATTGTAATTCTGAATATTATGTGTTATGTGGACCAAGAGATTTCAATTCAAAACAGCTCGTATTTTACACCCCATACCTGGCAGCTGCTGATTACAATCCTTCTTTGTTTTGCTGCATCTCGGATAAAATGTAGGTTTATTTGAAAAATAAAAGGCAACTAGACACCGGCGCGTCTCAGAACTCTTTTACGATCTCAATAAATAGCGAAATCAAAGTCTGCCGACCGCGATTATTCAGCTCCGTTGCTTTTGGATTTCGATTCATCCGTTTAAAAATACTGAGTGGTCGTTAGTCACCTCACTTGCCTAGCGTAGGAAGGTGTTTACAGGCAAGAATGCAGCACTTCCGTAAACATAATGCGGACGAAGTTGCAGGGCCACTTATAGATGCGATCTGCGAAAGAAAATACGCACATGCGTCTTCCTTGCTTTTAATTGCACCAGTTGAGTCTGGATAGCGCGTCCGATTGTTGCCCGGATAGATGGGACTGCGTCTCGGGTGCAGTTCGTTATACAACTATTTTAACGAGGAAGATTGTATAATAATTCAATCATTATCTGTAATAACCACTGTGGGTAGTTGTGTAATAAATTCTCTGTGTAATTTGTAGAAGAAATGAAAAGAATTACACTATTCTAGAAGTAGTTGTTTGTAGCTTACGCAGTGAATCAAATATACACAGGAATTCTATTGCTCCCACGTTATCCCTATCGAGCTTTTGGCAGATAACGAAAAAGTTAATGTCAATTCAAGTACAGACTAACTACCCAATTAGCAATGGTATTTTATAATAGCTACAAAAACGTTTTGAAAACAAATCTGTACATTGTAATGTTTATACATCAATTATACAACTAAAATTGGCACCATATTATAAAGCCGTTGACATTTTGTAAGGCCTGATGGAAACAATTAAAAAATAGTTATATAACTGCAACAAATCAGCTAAACAACAATTTTATAAGAGCTATCTTTAGTAGCCATAATCCGACATTTTTGTAGCATAAAATCCATCAATAAAACTAAATTATTTACTAACACAATGTCTGCAGCTGGAATGTTATGTGGTATATTACTCAATATTATTTTACGTGTGTTAGTGCATTTTGTGACATCAACTTTGATTGCACAGAAATTTTATTGTGATTTCTACAGTCCATATCTAGTGAAAGGCGTCAGTACTTGAATCGATATATATCAGCTATATTCGTGGAGAGGATTGGCACCCTCTCTGCGGGTATGGTAGGGTGGAAGAATGTTAGCTTGGGTCAATGTGAGCGATTGATACCGGTCTACATTTGACTACCCCCTAATTAATGAGGTTTTCCAGGTTTATCTCATTCCTGCACTGAATGGTGGTTAGGGCCTACCAACGTAAGTCAATCCTGGGCTCAAATGCGGCCTGCTTGGTAATAATGTGCCGCCCCCTCTCCCGCACAAGTCTTCGACTTCTGGGATTATCCCCGTGATTAGAATGAGGGGTAAAGATATTATTATCATAATTACAATAAAATTGGTTTTATGAAATTTCGTGATTAAAACTAGCGCCAAAAGCATTAAAAGCATCATAACTATCCATAATTGTCTTTGTTTTGTCTATTCAATATTAGTAAATCGGCTAAATTTGTGATATTTTTTATAGTTTTACGACACAATTATTTTCAGCGTTGTATTAAAATGGTTGCCACTTAAATAATTTGGATGTAAAAACCAACATTAAATGACAAGTAAGCTAAATGAACGATTTCTATAACAATTATGATTGTATAAAGAATTTATCATAACAGGGCCATATTGGAATGGTAAATAATATATGAAGGCCTTTAAAATCATGGATTTTTTAAAATTTCGATATGTTATAATAGTCAGTAGTATTACATAAAAACTAATTCTCACGCGCTAACCTGTTCCGCTATGTGACGTCACAGAGCGTTTCGCGGGTTCATACAAATATTGATATTTCTTTTGGGTTTTCCCACACAACGCAGATGTGATTATAAGGCTACTTTTAACCATATTATGACGTTTAAACAGAATTGAATTTGTGAACATCCTTATTAAACTAAAATTAATTTTGTACCTTGAATGATTCTATGGTAGTGCGTACATCAGTTATTGATGATTACTGATATATAAAAATGCTATTTGATATATAACAAGATGGTCCCTCTAATTATAGATATTGCCCATAATTCTTGACATTTGTCGTCAAGATCTAGGACTATTACAATCCACACCGTCAGATACAAAGATCTATGCCAGATAAAAACAATTTGCTATTTGATCTGTTATAATAGGGTAGTAAAAATAGTAAATGTAATAACAGTGATAAATTAATAAATGCATGTTCAGTTCAGTTCCGTCCAGTTGGTAGGTTCGAACCCGCGAGTGACAATAAAGACTCTTACTCTACTAATCCATTAGGTTGCATGTTTTAAAAAACTTACATAGAGTTGTACTTATAATAAAAAGTTTTATGAGAAAAAAATGGATAATTTTCTTTGTTATTTTATGAAGAAAACCGTTATTGGAATTCCTGAATTTGTAATTGTCCTCATTCTCCAAACAGTGTTCAGCGCGCACCTGTCTGGTGTCGTAAAAAGTTCATGATCTTGGACGATCATGGCGATATTTATAAACCTCCTACTTAATCCGCGGTTTTATTTTTGGGAACGGAAAAAATGTTTGGATGTATAAATTGACCTCGGATTCGCTTCATTCCCAAGCAAGAGCAGCATTTGCAGATATATCCAATTTGTGTTTTGTTTATTCAGGGAATCTCTGTGAATTGAAAATTACAATTATGGGCACTTCTTTATATACAGGGTGTTATATTATTTCACTGATGAAATTATCCACGTGAGTAACTAAAAAAACTAAAGTAGCGTTGAAATAAGTGACTTAGTCGCGATGCTGTTATAATATTCATTGAGTTCACTGCATTTCTGTTTGTTTTCGAATTATTGGAGCGGTACCGTTCGCACCATTTAGTTTTATACCACCGAATCCGCTGAAATAAATTTCGTGTTTCGAACGGCTGCCATAAAGTTTATTGGAGAAGTTCAATAGACTATATGATTTCCTTATGGCCGGTCCAACCTTGGCGAATCAGCCTAGCAATATCCAAAAATAAAAATCTAAAATTGCCTGTCGTCTAGCGCTCCATGTTGTCGGCCTGGCTTGGACTGATCCGCAGTTCAGTCCCACTTTTTTGTTGGCATGAGGCGTCTGCACAGTCTGAAATATTTTACGTAGAATATGCTTGAAAGTTCCGATATTTCTGAAACAAAGACAGATTGATTCAACCAAATTTGGTTGCGTTTCATGTACCAGCTGCCTCTGAAAGGTCTTTACATGTTTGCATAAAAAAGACCTTAGTAAAATGTTCACAGCCCTTCAAAGTTTCCAATAAAAAATGGAATATCGGCTGTAATTTGAAAACCGAAAAATGTATCAGAGTCAAATTTGACACAAATTTTCTACTAATGCATGTGAAACGCCTTGGAAGGGATTGAAATAAGCCACTCACGATTGCAAGTAAGAAATATATATTAGCTGTCATGCTAATTTCTATCAATCTGTAACAAAAATAACTTAAGGGATGCTTATTTCAAACCCTTCCAAGGAGCACAAATTTTCGAGAAATTGTTGAAAAGTTGCACATGCATTA
The DNA here is from genome assembly GCA_037114965.1 of Monochamus alternatus. Classification (NCBI taxonomy): domain Eukaryota; kingdom Metazoa; phylum Arthropoda; class Insecta; order Coleoptera; family Cerambycidae; genus Monochamus; species Monochamus alternatus. The sequence goes on along the minus strand of CM073434.1, from coordinate 10,371,812 downwards.
GTAAAAAATTTATATAAAATTTAACTATTATACTTTTTTTGTTTTTCAAATTACAGCCGCTATTCCATATTTTTTGGCTATTTCCAAATTTAATGTTTTTATCTTGCATTATCAATTACTCAAGGTCGAAAATAATAGAGAGTGACCAATTCACAGCACAGAGATGAGTACGGGAGGTGAGGATTGCATGATTACCTAGGTGTGACGCTTGAGAAGGGTTCAAAGCAACCAAAATTATCGAAAATAAGTTGACGTATACAGTTGACAGTTTACTTTAAATGTCTTCACAAATTAGAATGCCGTCCTTTTAGACGGCGATGGCCCATCACCACCCACTTACACACTTACACTTGTCTGATGCTCACTCCGCAGATATCACACTTTAACACTTAAGCCTTGTCCTCATGGACGCGAAACTCGGATTTTTACACGAATTTCGCAACTTTTCTTTTAATTATTTATGACGGCAAAATTTCAACTTTTGACAAATTTTTCAAAGCGGTACACATATTATTGCTACTTTCATTATTATGTGGTTTGTTTTGAGCTTCTGACAATCTGCCATGACATGGTAAAAATGATAGAAAATGCTAAAAGTAGGGATTTTCCCACCATTAAACAAATCGCGCAAATATTCGCGAATTTTGATTCCTTAAGGACAACAGGCTTTAGAATATTTTACACTGTATATACACACTATTGATTATTGGTTACTAGTACTGTCACACATTGCCACTTATTATATCATATCGTACCACCTTCCTTATGACATTGATGTATCCATGTTTCGTCAAAATTTAATATATTCTTCGATTCAGATTCCGACCTTTTAATATTTGTTTTAAATAGCTTCTTGGTCAATCACTATTTCGTCTTTTTCTATCAGTATAATATTCATATATGTCACGCATAAATCGCAAAAGCACCTTTCTATATATTCTAATGTCATCTTGTAAGATATAGGAACGTTTTTCTTTTTTTTTGTCGAAAACTCATTTTTAAAATACATTTTTGACAAAGAGAGTACCTTAATGAAGTTCAACGGGTACGACGCACTGGACGAGAAGGACCGGTATGATGGCCGCCACGATCTCCTGACTTAAATCCGTTAGACTTCTTATGGGGATATTTGAATAGTGAAGTATGTCGCATCGAAATGGACACCAGTGATGATTTATGTAGCTGCTGTCAATAACGTAAGAGTTCAAAATGGACAAGAACAGAAATATTTGTGTTAGTTCATAGAAACTGGATAAGACGGGCCCAAATGTTTACACGTCGGTGGACAACATTTTGAACACAACATTTTATTAATTAATAATAACAATAGCGACAAAAACAGTTGAATTTACTGATTTAAAAAAAATGTTATAAAATTTTATTTACGTCTTTACTTGGGAAACTGTTTCAGTTTTTCGTCCGTTTACTTTTTATTACACTTTTCCGCCGTGCCGGTCGCTGACTGTATGCTTTGCCTTACGCAAGGTCACATTGGATCCGTTTCCAGTGCCGTGCAAAAGTATATTTTTAAATAATTTTTGAACCGCTCTTATTGATTTTTTTACAAAATTGTGGAAAATTAGGATTTTTAGGTGATCCGCACTGTACGGACGAGGTTTTTGCGAGGCGATAAACACCATATTAATTATCATTACTGTTAACCCACGTATTAGGATTATACTTGCAAATGTCTGTGTTCCAGACCTACTACGATCCGCGTCTCGAAATCATAATTAGAAAGTCATCGCCGGCATTATGCCTTAACGAAATTACCGGTGTAGGCAGGGAATGCTAAAATCAGTTTTGTTTGTTTTTAAATAACGCGACAGGGGCGTACCCTCGCCACACAATGGGGGGCTGGAGTCTCCGTGATAGTTCCCAGAATTGTGTGGTAAACAGTTTACAGGGTGACCCATATGTGCGGTGGAAAAGTTCAAAGTTCAAATTAGTTAAGGCCGATTCATAGTACGGATCAAGTCACTGTTCAGTCAGTCTGATCAAATATGCTCTGCTCAACCGCCGAAAATCTAGAGAGTGACTCATGTTATAAACCCGCTAACAATTTATAGCAGTCGAAACAAAGAAACATACATGCAGCCCGTATATTTTTCCTATAAAATCGTGTGCCACATGTCTCTGGGAGCATAACTGATTACACAGCTTTTCCTGCAACAAATACGCATGTACTAGATCGAAATGTTAGCCTTCTATTGGTTGTGATGAATTGACGGATCTACCTGCTCGCGTGGAAAAAATTTCGACTATCTTTCCGCTAATTTATTTATGAATGTAATTAATTTATTAGTAATTTTGTTTTCTTAACAATGTAGAAAAATCGTAAATTCCCTAATTTAACAAGTGACGAATATCGGATGATAACGTGTATGAAGGGTTTAGGACGCGAGGTCAAAATTTGAGTGCGAGTGATGTTGAAATATGTAGTTCATTAACAATAATGCACGTGATTAACATATATGTATAGTGCAATAAAGAATGGAAAAGGAGTACAACTGCGAAACCACAGTAGAAACTCGTGGAAGAAATTATTTTTTATACATTATACTCACAGCACCCTGTATAGTAAAATTAGTAAGTGAATATTTCTATCACTAACTTTACACCTATAATTTTTCGAGACCTGATAATTCAGAAAAATTACCATAAAAATCGTCATATAAAGACAAAATGGCGCTAAAATTATAATTGAACGTCCTTTAAAATGATGTCACAAAACACCACTTTCCATTTAAGACTTCAAGGGTGAAGTCAGCTCGACCTAGGGGTAGAAATTTGGCAGATGATACATCCATAAAGTATGTTCCCTTCAAGGCTGAAGTTAACGGGCCGAGCGTTTTTTTTTTTTAGTTTTTGCGTCAAAACTAAAAAAGTGGGTGGTAAGTTTTCTGGCTCACACTGTATGTGACCGCTAATTGCGGTTTTATGGCGGACTGATCGTGCTTTTTGGATAATGACCGGGATTATAGCTGTAATTTGTTACCGATCGGGGCGGCCGCTTCTTTGATAGTGAATAGATGTTTAAAAAATCGTTTCTATTGTGTTTTTTTTGCGGATGGAATCGAGATCAGCTGAAAAAGTTCATTGTTGCATTGTCAGTTATTAAGAAATGACGCTATTCTTTATCTTTATGTGAAAGATATCCTAATGATCTGAGTTTTGAATTGAACTAGATTACATACTAGTTACTATGATGCTTTCAAAGGTTTCAGCTAGTCTTTGTTTGAAGCATAAAATTAACAGCACTGTTCAAGTAGAGATAAAAAAATGCGGTATTATCATTACTAAAGGCTAATAGAATCATTCTTCAAAATCGATCAAACGGATTAATCGAATTTCCAAAATGTTCAGTGACGTGAAAATTCTATGGTTCTTTGTGATGACATCTTCTTGTCTTTTGTTGATATAATTCAGTGAATTTTTACCTTTATTTAATTTTCTTACTAAGGGGTTTTATCGTAACGCGATTATTTATGAAAATGGAAATAGCTTCCGTCACTTACCTTTCCTTAGCTATAATCCATGGGTGTGACATACAAACTAGCTTCAATCTTACCTAGTAGACAACACTTAACTTGAAAATAAAGAGAAGACGTCATACTTCTAAGGAAAATTAATAAGAAACAGTCACGCGATATATAAATAAAACTTGTTTTTCCACGGTCGGGAGTAGAAATCAATTTCTATGACATCAAAATTAAAACAGAAGCAGTCGATTATTCGGGAGTATAATGCTCCCAAGGGAGTTTACATATGGAGAACGTTTTTCATGCAAAAAAAGATAACATTGAAATTATTTATTGACATTTAAATTAAATGTTACATTTGTACAATTTTCAAAATTAATATTAGAAGGAATATTACTATCGCTTACATTTACAGTTTTTGTGATTGCGCTAGTAGTGGTACCTACTAAAACCTGATTAGCAATTTTGGTCTTATTTTCAATGGAGTTCTCGACATAACCCTCAGCGACTGTCGTTGATTTCCAACCAGCATGACGCTTTATTGTCGTGATATCCACACAAGCATCTGCCAGTAATGTCGCTGAAGATCTTCGTAAGCAGTGACCAGTATAACCTGCAGCATCAGGTAATTTTAAATACGAAGCTACTACACTCGGAATTTTTTCCATGGTATTTGCCAACTGGCTGCGAACTACATTTTCCTGCTTTGTAGTACAAAAAAGGCGCTTATGCTTGACGTGGGGAGGATGAAGGGACAGGTATTTTCGAAACAATTCAAGCATATTTCCCACATCGGTAACCAGAAAGGTTCGTGGAATCTTTGTCTTAGTGTTTGGAATTTTTACAATCAAGGAAGAGCCTACATCCTCAATATCATCTACAGTTAAATTGACTAGTTCATCAGTTCGACAAGCACCGGCAATCTCCAGAATTAATCCACCTATAAAAAATCAAAATACTTAATAATTGAAATACCTAACAACAAAAGTAATCTTACCTTAATCATTAAGAATTCTTTGTCATCTGCACTTGATAGAAAACGGTCGATTTCACCCTTTATCAATATTTTCCATTTTTTTCGCTTGATATCCGTCACCGGTTCTTTTCAAAAATGCGATCAGCTTGGGGAATTTGCTTATATCTATGTTGTCGTAAATTATCAAGCATGACAACCATAGAATATTGCGCCCATAATGTGGAAGACTTGTAATTCTTTGCATTTTCACTGAAGTATGCCTACAAAATATTCTCGCTGTATACTTGAACATTTTTCTCGGCGCACCACTTTTTGAACCAATTGTAGGCTATATCGTATAAAGATCTTGACTTCGTAGGCAGCAAATTGCTTATTGCAATATTTGCAGCCTCCACAATCTCTTCCGACTCACAATTATTCATTGTGCACTAAACAAACTTTAAACTAAACCAAACTAGCACCTTAATTTGACAATTCTTTTTGTTTGTTTATTTTGTAGTTATGACAATAACTCAACGACTACTAAATAAATGCTCAAATCCGAATACAATAATTCTGGTGCTACTTACTTCATAATGACAAAATATGTGTTTTTAAGTTAATGAGACCGTGGAAAAAATAGTATATACCATTCGGGAGAGATGCTATTTTGTCCTCGGTGCATTGTAGCCCTCGGGCTTCAAATTGCACCTCTGCCAAAATAACGCATTTCTCTCCCTTATAGTATAATGTACTATTATTTTTAACAACGACTTATACCAACGAATTTTATAAATCTATTACCAAGATTCAGAGAGTTGTGAATTTGGTTTTCATTAAAACTTGTCATTGCAAAGATTTTTGTACTTGCTGGGGACCTCTCCTTCCCTCGGTTCTTTTTGTTTAAAGCGAGGTACTCGGTCTGACGACCACAACCAGCTGGATTTCCTCCGTTGGTAAAAAGCACAAAGGATGACAAAAATACACACGCAAATGTACACAAATACATAAAAACATTGGCAAACGTTTGCCGCCAAGGCATTATAACAGTTGTTCAATGTGGTTCAAAAAATATTCAGCATAATATTTTGTCTACACGGAAAACGTCTTTGGTATTACTCTGCCACACGATAATATGCACTTGTCACAGTTAATAAACCATAACCATAAATCAGCAACTTATCCGTCATCTCGACATTTGAATACAAGTTTGTAAATACACAAAATATATACGAAAAAATTGCGAAGACAACTATTGAAAAATCATTTGAAACTATCACGGTATGCGAAATTTTATTTGATAGAATCTGATGCAGTCGCCATTTATAGGCTACCAGTGTAAGGTGCACTTCACGCCGATAAATTTTTAAACTGTTGCGTTGTTGGGGAACGAAATTTTGTTAATACTTATAATAGCAACAATATTAACAATAATCGAGGATGTTTGTATAAAATAATTTGTACTATTTTAAACTATAACATCCTGACAGGTTTGCAGTGTTCTGTAAAAATCTTTGAATTTTGACTCTTACTATAATAGAATAATATTCTAACCTTTGACCAGTGTTCTTTGGATTGTTTGGAGAGTATGCAACTAGCAATGCAAAATTCTAAGTTATGGTTCAGTTTTAAAGTGACTAATGTTTAGCTTTAAACGTTTTGTTTAACATGGATTGCGTATTCTGTTAGTGGATAATTCTGACAGACCTGTAACGAGTGAAAATATAGTTTTGGTAGTGTGCAACGAAGGAACGAAGCGAATGCAAAATACTGCAGCTAATTAACTGTTATCTATCAGCTACTTAGGTATTATTATTAATTAAAAATTGGACAATGATGTAAAAAAACGACCGCATGGTAATTAACAGATCTAAGCCGTGTCGGACGATGATTGTCATAGGCGTCGATTTTTCGGGGGAAAAGAAGTTTTTGGTGAATATTACTTGTTTCCAGTACTTTTTCTATTTTATGATTCAAATATTAAAACTATTGCTTTTTGTGGAAATATTTGTAAAACTAATAAATAAACCATGTTAAGAATTGCTCTCGAGTTGATCATTATTTATTGCTATTTGGGTATGTCTGAAGCTTCCTAAGACCTGCAGTTACTCATAATAATTCTTAATTCATTTTCAGTTTTAAAAAACATTTTGCAATCTGCACCGAATTTGTCTTTTTTTGATATAATACATGTACTTCCTAATGAACAACCAAAGAAATGTATTAACTCTCAAAGTGGTCAATAAAAAGTAATAGATCGGCAATTAAATCAACTACCAGCGCGTATACAAGTATTTATTATGGCATTTCAGAAACCCTCATAACTTCAAATCGAAAGTGTCAAAGGAGATATTTTCTTGTTAATGACCGCACATAAACGCTTGAGGTTTATGCATGCATACGAATCCTTTTTCAATTGCCGAAAGACTGTTATGTTTTATAACTTTTAAATAAAATTGCCATTAATTTTAATGCTCTGAGAACATGAAAGCACCGCCCTTATGTATTACCGTACCTAGAGGAGTATGAGAAGGGTATGCTATTAGTTTTTACAGTCATATATTGTATTACAAGTGTTACTTTCAAAATTACCCGATTTAATTATGTGATAAAAACGTATCTGTTAGAGGAAAAATATGACAGTGTGAAATTTGACAGATAGAAGAGGTATTTTACAATCTAGAATAAAAAGTAAAATATTAAAATATTCTCATATGTGACTAAAAAATCTAAACTATTAAACAAAGTATATTCATATCTAGAAGCGAAAATAGTCCATCCATTTTTTAGCAACTACACACAACGTATATAAAATGATTCGATTAAACCTAGTGGTTTTTGTTAATGTGGTAAAAAAGTACATGTACTTAGGGAACAAAAAATACAATAAGAAGTTCTCGATACCTACTATTCGAAGACGACACCACAACGCAAATTTACATACTAGAATACCATTATGGGTCCCCACTCTACTTCCAAAGCATCGTGCTGCCTGTCTCCAGTGGGCGCGAGAGCATAGGGGTCGACTTTTACGTCATTGGCGGTGGATCTTATTTACAGATGCAATCAGAATTGGCCTGGTTACTGATGACAATCGACAGAGTCTGGAGAGAAGCAGGTTGTCAACAGCGACTGTGAAGATGCTCCGTATGAAGGGGGTACCGTAATATTTTGGGGTGGAATAATATTCAACCGCCGCACCCCATTAATTCGTATATCACAAAATATGACCAGTCAAATTTACATCGAACAAGTTATTACTCCCATTATTTACCCCCTACGTAATGAATTAGGCGAAAATTTTGTGTTTATGACACTCGAACACATATCAATAGATTAGATTGGCCAGCCAACTCTCCTGACATGAATCCTATTGAAAACATGTGGGATTTCGTTGCTAGAGCCATTCATAATCATATTCCTCCAGCTCAGACTACAGATGTTTTAGTCGTGGCAACAGAAGAGGAATGGAACAATATTCCGCAAGAGATCGCTAACCGCTTGATTATCTCAATGCACAGACGAGTCAATATGCTATTGGGACGTGGTGGAGGTCATACCGACTATTAGTCAAGTAGAGAACTTGCTTTGTTACTTATTTTTGATTTAATAAATTTTATCAAAAATGTCACACATTTGCTGGTTTTTAATTTTCTAAGCACTCAGTTTATCGAACATATTCTTTTCACGCAAAAAATGATTCAGAAAACAATATACTTTTATAAATGTATATGGTTTTTCTGACAAAAAGATTTCTTTAACAAGAATGAGGGGGAGTCGAAGACTTTTGACGTTGTGTATATATTTCAATTTCACTGTCATTAAATCTTGTTTACGTAGCAGTCTCTGTAACGACAGGCAAAATTTAAAAAGGTTAAACAAGTCAAAAGTTTCTTCAACCAACTGTATCGTATCTGTCTTAAGCTGGTGCATCTCCAAAACAACCACTGAATTTCGAAAAACCGGTCTCTTCTGAGATAATGGCAAGTGTAGCGTCTGCCAATCTCAGTATTGCCCACAAAGAAAATAAAAGTAAATTTGTTTATGGGGCGACATGAATTAGCATAATTAACTGGATTTGAATTTAAATAACTACATTTTAATTTTAACTCGTTTTCCTTAACATCACCATAAAAACATCTCTTCCATCAATCATAAAGACGAGTTCCTTAAATTTAACAAAGATTTAACAATAATCGTTTTTGCAAATGTATATCCTATGGAGTAAAAATTCACCATTTCATCTTCCACATAAATGTCTATGACTTAAGATATTCATTCTTAGAATAATGATCAAAATATGATTGTCTACTAATAGTTTCTTTTAATGATTATATGGGATTGAGATTAGGACTGTAAGGAGGACGTTCCTGTTATAAATTCAGGAGGTTATACTTTGGATTTTTGTTTTCGAAGCTACACGGTGGTCACGCGAAAATTGCCCCCCTTTTTTTCTACGTTATTATTATGAAAAAAAGTGTAGCAACTTTTAAATATTTGTTTAAAGCATATATCAGAGGAAGAACATTTGAATATAGTATTTCCGAGATGTAGGCCTAACTTTTGTCTGTTTAAATGGAACACCCTGTATATTTTTACGTCATTATAAAACAGTTGAATTTGCTGTATTAGAGCAGGTGTTGTAAAATGTAATTTATTTCTTTCCTTGGGAATTTCTTTCAATTTTTATGCGCCTTATCGGGTTCTACAGTTTTCAGTGCCGTGCGGAAGTGTATTTTTAAATCATTTTTGAACTGCTCTTTTTAATTTTCTTTTTACAATTTTTTTTTTCTGAATCAATCTGTGTAGTTAGTTGCAGACAAAGACTTTATAATTTTAATGGTTACATCGTATAGTCGTATTTCTAAAAAAATGTATCAACAATTTAAAACCAACGTATTAAAATGAATCATATCTCTCTGGAGACAACATACAAACAAACACATCAATAAAAAGGACATTTCTGTTAAATAAATAAGTCAGTCTATCGAGACAAAGGACGCGGGTATACGGGAATATAAATAACATTGCAAACAATTTCATTGTCAAAGTGTAACGCACTTGTAGAATGTAAATTGAAACATATAAGCATTCAATGTTAAACGAATACAAATTGATTGAGCTTAAAAAAAAGGAAGCTACAACGGCAGACGTTAATATTGGCGGACTGGTGAATCATTTCCCTTAATTGATAAATCTGAGAAGTCGGCCACATAAAAATTCTATTGGCTTAATGATGGGTATGCGTATGAGTATGTGCCATTAAGATCAATCTATAAAGTTAAAAAATTACGCTGATGCTGATTCATTAAAAGATACTCATCGCTACTGGTAGAAAATATCCAGCGAGTTTTATAAAATTTGAACTATTAGATCACGTACAGAGTGTTAAATTGGATGAGTTTTCAAGATAGGTATCTCAAAAACTGCCAGGGATAAAACAACTTATTGATAGGTTCTGGAAGTCGATTTTCCGAACAAATTCAACTGCGAAGTCAATTTTTTTATTTCCTTCATTTGTATTTGAGTTATGCTAATTTTCTTGACATTAACAGTTATATCTAAACGGTAGACCAAAATGGATAGAGTTTTCTCTTTCAAAGAAGGCAGTTTGTTGCTATATCTAATGATTCTATTAACTCACAATCAGCAGTTACTAATGTAGGTGTACCACAGGGTTCCATATTGGGAACGGTCCTGTTTCTGCTATATATTAATGATATTAATGATTTATTCTATTCTATCTTCTATAAAATTGACTATATATGCTGACGATATTCCTGTAGTGGCATCTGACTGAAAAATAAATGTAACAATGTTCTATATGAATTCAATGCATGGTTTTGTGAAAATAGGCTTCTCTAAAATTCTGAAAAAGTACTAGCATTAAGATTTTATAATTGGCAAAAGATTTGCAAGAAACATACATGTATAGTATTATATAATTGTTATGTAGATTTGTTTATTTGTGTGGAATATTCCAATATAATGTGTAAATTGCCTAATGGAAATACATATTTTATAATTTTTACATCTATATCTAAATAAATTTAAATTAGAGTAATAACTGCCTTATAAGAACTTCTGGGCGTAGAATAATTTGGTGATAGTTTTTTATTAGATCTTAGTTAAGAAATTAGATGATAATAAAACTGTAACTTTTGTTTGGGTACTATTCGTGGTTCTGAAAGTAAAATATTAATTTTTTGTATTATCCTTTTATATTTCCAACCTTAAAACTTCTATTTCAAGGAAGAATTCTTACCGTGTATGTTTTAGACTTTGGTAGAATTTCTTTTGATCTTGCTAGGAAAATTTGTCGGTGTGGTATTAGACAAATGCAATTAGATCTTTGCAAATCCTGTGAAGATTTATGTTTGTTCTTGCAGCAGTCAGAAATGTCCATCCAACTACTGCTTGCGTTAAATTTACTGAACTCGTTCTCAACTTAACTGATCGAATATTTCCGACAATTGTAATCCGTTTCTAACCACTGCAGGAACAAACCATATACTGGGTGATTCAGAAAAACTAGGAAACAAATTAAGTAGGTAGGTGATTTATTTTTTCGATTTCTCATGTTTTAAATTGGGCTTAAAATTTATTTATTTTTTTTGAGAGACACTTTTTAAGCAGAATTAACTGCGTTGAGCTATAGCAATTTGTTCAAAAATCAGTGGCGTACAATTAATTTTTTTTTTGCTAAAAATGAGCCCTTAGATTTTCTTAACATCATTCTGTAACACCATGGATATACAGTATGCGCCAAAAGTATGGAATAAATTCAATAAAAACGAAACAATTATTTTTTGGGAAAAATCCTCGAACAGGTCGATTTTTAATTTAAAAAATACATATTTTACCGTAAAATGCGATTTTCAAATGTCATTTGTTTCCGAGTAATGACATCATCGATTTTTTTTAAATGACAACACCATATTTTTTCCCTTGATTCTGAAATATCGTTTAATTCTCTATCAGACAGTACTAAAATTTTGCCCTCTTACATAGGAAAGTTTTCGAGTAAATGACGATTGAATGTTAGAAAACGTAAATCAATTAAAATAAAGCAACAACGTTATCAAGTTTAGTTTTTCGAATTCCATAGTTCTTTTATGGATCACGTAGGTGAAAATCTTTGCAAAGTGTCATTGTCACACCGACTTTCTAATAAGTATTGTAAGCGACAAAGAAATTATTATTGAATTTAAAGTATTATGGCACATTTAACTGTTACTCAAAGAATTTAAATTTTAATTCTTATTGGATGCGGGAATATGACTAGAACTCAGCAGGAAGTTTGCGTTTTATTTAATGAAAAATGTCCAGATCGCCCTATCAGCCAATCAACAGTCAGTAAGGTAGAGTCTAAATTTAGAGAAACTGACAATGTTGTAAATATTCCAAAACCTAGACGTCCAAGCATTCATGAAAATCAGAAACAGAACATTTTGAGAAGTATGGTGGATAATCCTCATAATCCTTCACGATTGGTTGCATTAAAAAATGACACTAGTCAGAGCACAGTGCTACGTATCTTGAGGAAGGAAAAATATCACCCCTACAAAATTCAACTTGTGCAGGAACTCAATGAAGATGATCCCGATCGCCGCTTACACTTTTGCGAAATTCTAATGGATTTATGTCAAGGAAATAGAAATTTACACCGGCAAATACTTTTCTCAGATGAGGCCACATTTGGTCTGAATGGTACAGTAAACCGTCAAACTTGCAGATAAACAGGACAAAGATATTTAGAGTTTCTAGAAAATGACCTTGTCCCAGCCCTTGTAGTAATTTTTCCTAACGATAATGACTCTGACATTCCTGACGATACCATATGGTTTCAGCAAAACGGTGCACCTCCGCACTATGCGCGCCCTGTACGAGATTTTTTGGACAACTGTTTTCCTGGGAGGTGGATCGGCAGACGCGGACCGATAGAATGGCCTGCAAGATCGCCAGATCTTACACCTCTTGACTATTTTTTATGGGGATACTTGAAGTCAAAAGTGTATATTAATAAACCACGTAATTTAGAAGAACTTCAAAATCGCATTCGGGACGAAATACGCAGAGTTACCCCAGAAATCATTCATAATGTGCTAGAAGAATTTCTTCACAGACTTGCGCATTGTCAAGAAGTTGGTGGATGGCAATTGGATCATTTAATTTAAGTATAAAATTTAATCATTTGTATTTTATTTTATATACCTCAGAATTGTTACTTTTGTATGGATAAAATTTACGTTTTCTAACATTCAATCGTCATTTACTCGAAAATTTTCCTATGTAAGAGGGCAAAATTTTAGTACTGTCTGATAGAGAATTAAACGATCTTTCAGAATCAAGGAATAAAATATGGTGTTGCCATTTAAAAAAAATCGATGACGTCATTACTCGAAAACAAATGACAATTGAAAATGGCATTTTACGCTAAAATATGTATTTTTTAAATTAAAAATCAACCTGTTCGAGGATTTTTCCCAAAAAATAATTGTTTCGTTTTTATTGAATGTATTCCATACTTTTGGCGCATACTGTATTTGTTAAGTTTTCCATAAATGTTTTATTTATAATTTTTGTCATTTGCTACTATTTCTTTTCAGCCAAAGCGACTATATTCTTCAGTTAATAATTTATGAATATCCATTCTTCAAGAACTGATCGTTCAAAAGTAAAAAACGTTGAAAAGATATTTGAATGTCCTTTCAAATTTTGTATCGTACAATTCCACTTTCCATTTAAGATTCTAAGAGCGAAAGTTCGAGAGTTTTTTGTTTTGACAACAAAGCAAAGAAAACTAGAGAGATAAGTTTTCGGTGGCTCACACTGTATTAAAGCAGTAGAAAACAACGAATCGGTGTGAAACCGAAAGTAATGGCGGGAGTACGTTCTTTCACTTTTATTTTCTTATTAGCGATGTACTCGATCATGGTGCCAGTGGGAGATCCAGAAATTTAAAGCAATTGAATGTGGACGCCTACAACGAGTGCGTGGTTTAGCACGGCAGATAATCGTAAAATAGCCGATAGGGACTGGAAAGACAGATTTACGTTTTGAGATAGGAGAAGAGATAAATCCTTCGAAATAATGAAAAGGTGCCCTAGAGCTTTAGCTTCAGGATCATCTATGTTTTCTTCTTTCCTATTACATTATTTGAATAAGGCAAAGTGGATACATGCCTAAAGAGTATCGCGAAATCAAATATATAATTGTACGTCATTTTAAAAATATTCCAATCATAATTTATTTTCTCACACTAGAATTTTTTGGCTAACCTATACAGCTTTCCTAAAATCAAAAACTGTAAAACTATTAAGAAAGGAATATATGGGTAGATATTGTGGGTGTAATTCAACGCAGGTTGGGGCTTTTGTCCACTGAGTAGTTAGTTTCACACAATATTATTAATACCTAAAAATATATAAAAACTTTTACATAGAAGGTGAACATTTTTCAAGTAGGTATTGTCATATTTAATTCATTGACAGGATGTCACTTTTTGTCATTGTCGATATTTAACTTCAAATAATTTTAATTTTTATAATAATTTTTATAGTTAGATATTTGATTCAACTTAAAGGAGACCACCTGAAGAAGCAATCCTAAAAATGCAGAAATAGGTCAGATCTCATCTATTGTGGTTGAATTTGTCGTGTTCCCACTGCCAAAAAGTGAAGTTAGATATTTATAGAGTGTTTCATTAGCGGGTTAGTAAATTAGATTTTCTTTAGATAATTATTGAATAGAGCTTTGTCTGTAGAATTGTTCATTAGCATACCTAGATGTTTGATATCAGAGAACATACATATGACTTCATTGATAGGAGATTTGATTTATATTAGCTTAAAATACCTTTCTAAAACAGTAAAAAATAGGTGAATTTAATTTACAAAGATTGAGTATCATTTATATCATTAGGATTTGATTGGAAAAATGTCTAAAATTTTATTCCAAATGGTTCAGTTTGATTCATAACAGCTGAATTTGTTTAGGAAAAGATTGAATTTGATTCGAAAATGGGCGACTTTCATCTATAAAATGTTGAATTTGATTTACAACCGCGTGAATTTTGTTTATCGAATGGATTTGATAAGAAAAAGGTTTAATTTGATTCCAATTGTTTGATTTACAAAAATTTAATTCGATTTGCATACCGATGAATTTGATTTACAATGGGTGATTAAAAAAACTGCAGAAGCAGAATTTGATTTGTGCGTGAATTTGACTACAAAAATGTTACATTTGATTGTAAACGGCTGAATTTTATTTTCGTGTGAATTTGATCAGAAAAAGGTTGAATTTGAATTACATAAATTGAATTTGAGTTGACTGAGCTGAACTTGATTTTTCAACGAGTGAATTTGATCAGAAAAAGAATCTGTTTAAGAAATTTGAATTTGATTCACAACGGCTCAATGTAATTTAAAAAATGTCAAATTTAGCTGAATTTGATTTTTCAACGTGTGAATTTAAGCAGAAAAAATTCGAATTGGATTCCAGTTATTTAATTTGTAATAAATGAATTTGATTTGCAGATTGATGAGTTTGATTTACAACGAGTAAATTTGATTAAGAAAAGTTTGAATTTTATTCAGAACGGCTGAATTTAATTAGAAAAATATTGAGTTCGATTCTCGAACGTCTACAGTTAAATGACTGTAAAAGCTGAATTTGATCAAAAAAATGTTGAATTTGATTCCAAACGACTGAATTTGATTTACATAAGTTGAATTTGATTTACAAACGGGCGAATTTGATTTGCAATGGGTTAATTTGATCAGGAAGACGTTGGATTATATTTGTAATGGTTGAATTTGGATTACAAATATTTTAATTTAATTTACGAACGGGCAGACTTGACTTACAATGGTTGCATGTATTTGATTAGGGTAAGGCTGAGTTTCGTAAACTACTTTATAGCGATAGTGGTTAAGCAACAAACATATAACATTTATGTAATTTTTATGTGGAAAATATACTCATGGTATTTTGGGTATATTATCCATACTAATCGCGTAGAATACAAAAACTTATACAGGGTGTTCCTATTCATAAGTTTGAGTCATATTCCTTTAACATCGGGCACGGTAATTAGTAAAAAGAATTGATTACAGCTTTAAAACATTTCGATTTATAATTTGTTATGATTCGATTCACAAACTGATCTTAACGAACTGACATCGCCTTTATCAAATCAACCAATTTAACATAAATTTGAATTGGCTCGCATGCTTTTAACCTCCTTGAATATGAATTACCCGACCTTTCAGTCCCACACGAGTCACGTGACTAATATATCAGAAAAACTTACACACACTTCGACCTTATGAACCCGAATATGAGCAGTGCGAATTCTTCCACGCATCTGAATCATCCCGATCTAGGAATTTGTTATGATATGTTAATAAGCTGACCGAATTGGAAGACGGCCAAGAAATATTAATCTTTCGCTTAAATTTCCTGGAAAGTATCAAGGGAACCGGGAAATTCCCGCTTTCGGATGGTCCGCTGTTAACGATGCTTTCGTAGCTTGCAGAGATTGGAAAATAATCATATTTAACTCCACATATTATGGGCGTTTTTAAATTAAGTAGCAAAAATAAGACCATAGGCTCCTTACGTGAGAATAAATCGATTTAACCTAACATACCTATTTTCCAAGTCACATAATAAAAAAGATACAGGGTGTCAAAGTATATATATATATATTTATAAATAACTTTCTAAGAAACCCAAATATTTACATAAAATTTGTAAATCGGGGGTTTTTGAGGGCGAGAAATTCAAATTTATCTCTAATTGTGACGTCTCTAGTAGAGGGCGCCACTTGTGGCACATCATGTTTCTTTGGCAGAACTTTTTTGCAGCTTAGTGTATCCATCTGACTATCAAAACAATCGATTCTCCTATTTGTTTTATTTGATAAAGGTATACCTTGTTGAAGTCGGTAGGAGTAACCATTTTTAAAATAATCCCTTTTGAAATGCTCAGTGCATCGAGTAAAAACTGTTTTGGTTTCAGGTAAAGCGCCCTTTCTGCTGAAAATACAGCAATATGTTACTTGAAAAAGTTGTTCAGAATGGTAAATTACAGAGATTTGCAAAATTTCAAGCAGATGGGCGAGGTTTGATGAAACCATTTTTCAATAAAGCACAAAGATTTGATCAAAGCAGGATCTTTTTGAAATTTTGCACGTCTTCATAATTTAACATTCTGAACAACTTTTGATTTTTTTCCAGTAACATTTTGCTGTATTTTCAGTAGAAAAGACACTTTACCTGAAACGATAACAGTTTTCAATTGGTGCACTAAATATTTCAAATAGGATTATTTCGAAAATTGACTCCTAACGACTTCAGGATATACCTTTTTCAGATATAATATGAGGAGAATCGATTGTTTCAATAGTCAGATGGATGCACTAAGCAGCAAAAAAGTTCTGCCATTTGAAAGAAACATGATGTGTCATAAGTGGTGTCCTCTACTAGCGACGTCAAAATTAGAAACAAATTTAAATTTCTCGCCCGCAAAAACCCCTGATTTACAAATTTTATGTAAATATTTGGATTTTTTAAGAAGTTGTCTACAAATATTGAAAATAAAATTTTAACTTTGACACCCTGTATCTTTTTTATTATGCGACTTGGGGGTTGGTTAAGTTAAATCGATTTATTTTCAGCTAAGGAATCTGTGGTCTCATTTTTGCTACTTCATTTAAAAACATCCTCTATATTAATGGAAAGAGAAAAAATAACGTTTTCAACTGGTCCATGGCCATCTATGGTTTGTATTAAAAAAACACACGTTTAGGTTATAAAGCAAAAATTAATAACGTTACAAAAAAATTAGGCACGCCACTGGACTCTACTAAAAAAACTGTCTGAAGAACGTATTAATTATTTTTTTCCAACTTTACAAAACAACCAACTTACAGAAATGTGGAAAATTAGAAATTTTGTTTATTACTCGAAAACGGGAGATAGGTAATTTTTTTCTGTCTGCTATAGTTAACGAGCCTATAAAAACATAGAAATTTGCCCACCCTGTCCATATTTCGATATATTTTTTTTTTGTTTCTGGAAGAGGAAGTTTAACCATCAACCAGTATTTCCAAATATGGGAGGTCGAATCCAGCATGGTCGGCAGTCGTGGTCTTCGAAATGGACCAGAAATGGGCGATGACGTCTCGATCCGCGGAAACCATGACTTGTAAAATATGTAACATTTTTTTTTCGTTACACCAGTATGCACGGATATATATTTATCTCACGGTGTAATCGCCAAAGCGGTTAAGCCAGATTTTATCTCGGAATGTACAAAAAATAATATATTTTGCTGTCACATTTTGAAAATGATAAATTAATCGGGTATATTCAAGTAAAATTGTTGAATGGGAAGAAAAAACGGCGAACGTTTTAATTATGTTTTTTGTATTTATAAAAATATTAAGCGCTACTTCCTTTTTATTTTATACAGGGTGTTTCGCATAAGAACCGACACAGAGTAGGTGCTTGTATACAAACACAGGCCTTAAAAGCGAGGCCAACTATTTTGAAAAAAAAATAATTTAAAACATTTTTTTACTCTTGTTAAATTTTAAAAAACTTTAAGGGTTCCAAGAAAAAAAATATTGAAACAAAATGTTAGTAGTGTTTATTGGAAGAAATCAAAAAGTCAGTAGTAGGCTTTGTGTTTAAAATTTGACGGTTAATATTAAAACTATAAAATAAAAGAATGTAATTAAAACTAAAGAAATTGTTCAAAATGGGCACCATTTTCTCTGAAACATAAATTTACTCTTTGCTGAAAATTGAAATTTATACTCTGTCTACTAAATCATGATCGTTTCTTATAACGTTGCATTTATTTGTAATACGATTCCATAAATCTTGGAATCTGGGTATCTGGGATTCAATTGGCGATGATTAAACAAATTCCTCAATATTCAAAATAATCACATTCATTGAGGTCTCGTGCTGGCCAAATTTGAGACTCTTTCATCTTCTTAATCATTGATTTGGAAACTTAAATTTCAAAAAGTCTCTAACAGTAGCACCAAAATGAGGCAGTGTCCCATCATTTTATCGATTTGCAAAGTCGGCAATTGATCCAATTAGCGATCAATAATATCGGTCCAAACATTTATCTTAAATTCGCGTTGGAAATATCTAGGAATCATTGCAAAGGGGTTTACATTGGAATACTCATGTGAATGTTATGAATATTTGTAATTCCTCTTCGAGCGAAACAAGCTTCATCAGTGAAAAGGATTTTCTTGTGAAAATTAATATCCTGATGCAAGATAAACTCGCAAAAGGTCACTCGTCGATCCAAATCTTGAGGCAATAGCTCTTGCACTTTTTGAATGTGATATGGATGTAGTAGACTACCTTTAAGAATCCGATGTACAGAAGTTGATAAGCCAGTTTCTCGAGATAAACGTTTAGTACTTATTTGCAGTTCATCTTCAACTGTTTGCAAAATAGTTTCTTCATCTTATACCCTTGTTACACTAAGACGTTCTCCGATATTATTGAAAAACTTACTCAACATTGGTAAGTTTGTCTATGGAGAAATCACTCGATTTGGAAATCTACGATATTCTTCCACCTTTTTTCTACTGTTTCCTTCGCAGAAACCTAGCACAAGTAACATGTCAACTTGTTTGTTGAAAGTACGTTTTCCAGCCATTTTCAACAACATACAGCAGGAGAAATAAAATAGTTTTATTGCTAACTGTCAAATGCTTCAAATTGTCCCATCATACATATTACGTGAAGTTTTAGAATATAATATGAAAAATGCATGAATGCCAGTGAATAATTATTTACGCAACAAGTACAAAAATTGTCCTACTCGACCTGACGGCCTCGTTGGACAATTTCACTTTTTGTACGAGTTGCATACAATATTTTTTCTACGGTCATGCAAAAACCAAAAATTGTTTTATTTAGATGACACTAAGTGTAGGAAAATATGACGTCGATTTGAATGTTTATGTTTGTCACGATGACAAAACGCTGTAGTAGAATGACAGGTGAATGCAATAAAGAACCACTTTTTCCACTAAATATAGTTCAATAAAGTTTTGTTTTTTGCATGAACGTAGAAAAATACAATTAATCACTGATTCTAATTTAACATTTTTATTTGGCACGACACATTTTTGTAGCAGTCATTAATTATTTATTAGCTTTAATTAAAGATACATTTAATGTTGACTAAACTTGATAATCTGATACATGTTGATGACCTTCTCACTACATGTCTTTATTTGTGTATTCCAGTATCAGTTGTTGATTGATCAGTTTATGGCGTCGTCAGTATTTGAATCGTGTTTGCCACCCACCGCAGATTCGAATCCTGCGGCCGGTATCCTCTCTGTGGGTATGGTAATGTGGAATAATGTTGATACCGGTTGATGTTTGATCATCCTCCTAATTAATGAGGTTCTCCAGGTTTCTCTCATTCCTGCACTGTATGGTGGTTAGGGCCTACCAACGTAAGTCGTTCCTAGGCGCAAATGCAGCCTGCTTAATAATAATATGCCGCCCCCTCTCCCGCACAAGCCGCCTGACTCCGGGGCCTCGTGATTAGAATAAGTGGTAGAGATGTTATTATCATTATTAAGTAAACAATAGAATTTTTCTTAAAAATCCGACAACATTGCAATGCATTATCTGTTATTGTGGACCTCAAATTATATAGATCAAAATAATTATTCATCATACATACTTCCTTCGTATTGTTGTTAGTGAGTTTTGTTTATTTAAATCTAGTGTTTGCTTAATTTTTGTAGTAACCACGCTTGACACGCTTATTTTACGGCGAACTGGCAACATTCTGTGGATACGAGAATTTTGTACGGTGAACTTTTTTATTTCTTTCCACAAGCAATCGCTTCATTTTGGACACTTATTATAATTATTTCAAACTATACTCGTGAAAAGCTCTAAGAAAACTATTTGCTGTACATATGTTCAGAGGTACTTGTGATTATTATGTAGGAATACCTGACAAGATAGGTGTGCAATTTATCTTATAATAAAGCATTCTGAACAGCCTATGTTTTAAAAACCCAACAATGAATTAGATTATGAGGTGGACTGATAATGAAATAATCTGAAAAATATTCGCAGGTAAGAATTTGCTTCATTGTTTATTTTTTTACTGTAATATTCCTGTTTTGACACTGTACATTACTTTTAATGATTAATGTATCCTATAGCCTCACTTTTTTTGCACGGAGAAAAAAATACAACTCAAATTAGGTGATACCAGTTTTGCTAATCTGGCCTTAAGCATAATAAATCACATAGTTATCATTGTGTGTAATTAGTGTCCATGCCTCTCGAATTTCAATAAACAATGTTGTCAATTGTTTAAAGTTGAAAACTTTTGTAAATAGTTTATAATGATTTCGATCTTACAAAAAACATGTTATAGTACCTGTTTCTGTCTTAAATTTGTGCACTGTTTCTTCACTATTATTGTTAATGGTACTATTCGGAAGTAAATGATCGAACATGTTTTGAAGAATATGTCCCGTTATGTTAAAAAAATCAGAAAAAAACAAACAATATTGTTGAAGAATTTTTATTAATTTAAAGAATATCGCAAATTATTGAATGGGTTTAAAAATATCTATAACTAAATTAATTTTATGAAAAAGATGAAACCGTTGTAGAACGGATAATAAGTTATTGTTGTAGGAAAAAACTGCTTTACATGTATTTACAATTACGAGCAATATGAATAAACAAGGTTTTTATAATAATTATTGTTAAATCAACTTGCATGTACTTAATATCTTTTTGCGCTAAGATATTCAGAAATTGGTAAATTTGGTTGTTTCTTTTGCCAAATTCCAAACTTCTATTTGAGAAAATACGTGATTCAATTTTATCAAAGGAACATAAATAAGTCGCCGATTTTAATAAACATCTTTATTCAATTTTTACAAAATAAAATTACCTTCCTCCTGGTTACTTCCAAACAGCTATATGTTTTTATAATTTCAAGTCAAATATATGTATTTGATTTATAGTGATTTTCCGGATTGTTATTTCGTGACTCAGGTAGGTTTAGCAGAGATTCTTTGACCTACCCTTGTTGTTCTTGGGCTAGGTTGTTTCGCCATCAGTGTCCTTTGACTCAGAGATTACTGATAGTGACCATTTTTATAATATAAAATTGTAAGAACATTTGAAGATTACTTTTTTAAATTTGAATTTCTGAGATATTTTTTATGATTTTTTTTTAACGAAAAATTTTCACAAAAATTAAAATGGTGTGGTAGAAATAAAAAACGAAATAAATACTAGAATAAATAGGATAAAGTGTCACAAAGAAAATTTCAAATATATCTTGTCAGTTTGGTTTTCCATTGTTATAGATGGTTATTGAGGCAACTAAAAATGGGCAGAATTTCAGTTGGAGGTCTTTGCGTCATAAAACTTTGTTGCTAAAATACTACGTCAAGCCAGTTACGTTATTATTGTTGCCGCCCCTCTTCTTTCATTTCTTCCACGAAATAAGCTTATAAAAATCAATTCTTACAACAGTCGTACTTGGCTTAATATGGAAATTCAACGATAATGATCTCTGCAGAAACGTCCAACGTCATAATCTGTACGTTGATAAATATAGTATGCGTATTGTATATTGTTTCTGAAAAGGCCAAATATTAAAGCTGAATGATTGCATTAAAAACCATTACACGATGATTTTCAATAGTAAATGTAAGAAAAATTTAATTTTTGTATTTCTGTTTTTTTATTGTAAATCATGAAATAAAATATATATTATCAAGTAAAAAAATACTATAATAATGGTTATACAAGGTGACGCTCGTGTCAATTACGGCGACAATGCCGTTGGAATTTCACAAGAAACTACTTGTTTTAATTTGAAAAATAATAATTAAAAGTACCGAATAATGATGTTTAACATCATAATTTTTTTTTTAATTAGTTTAATACATTTGTCTTGCTATTTACTACTAATTTAATTTCTCAGTCAGATAGCAAAATTGTATAAATGCCTCAAATAACTTTTAAAACTTTTTAAATACCATTTTTGGGCTTATTTTTTCACGAAGTTCGATTAAAATAATACATGCAATTTCCCCATTGACACGACATTCTATGATGTACACAAAAACACTATTCAGGAATTACATTTCCTGAAAAAATATTATTTAGAATGTATTTTTTAAATTTGCTGTAAAGAGAGATTGTAGGCAAAGACCTTACAACATTGTTGAACAAACAATGCACGTCAAACTGACCAGAAGGCTATCGAGGCGAATCCTGTGTTATGATAATGATGCGGTAAAAATAAAAAAAGACTTTCACAATGCCTCTTGTGACATAAACATACACCTGAAAGCAATATTTCCTCGTTGACTGACAGTTCACATCGGAAAGGTGGTTTGCGCAATGACCATGCATATTTTATATTTTGGTGGAAGTGCCCGCATCGGCAAACCAAGGATACGAGCGGTTGTTTGTCGTGCCAGAATGTATAAATAATCGACAATGGGAATCGATACGTTGATGTGATTATTATTAAAGGACTGACACTTAATAGATGCATTTAATTGTTAGGGAAAATACTGTGAGTAAGCGTTGCAAAACGACTCATCTTTTCTAGGATAGTTAAATATAATCAACAGAGATGTAAGCTCCAACGATGTTGTCAGGAGAGATTAACGAGGTTTACAAAATGCGAAGGCTAGTGTAAGTCTGGAGAATGCGTGTGTAAATGCAGAAAGTATAATAATTATAGTTCCGATAACAGGGTTCTTAACAGAGTTGTACTCAGTTCGCTTTGTCCGGTGCCATTTCACTTGTTTACTAGGGGCCGTCCATAGCTTATTATTAATGAGGGAAAATCTTATAAAGACGCGTTATTGTTTTATAATGTTGAATGTTGAATGAATTATAAACTAGTAGTAATAGTCGCAGCTCCTTTCTGCTTTGATGTAACGATATCAGAATTTGAATTTAATTGTTGATTAGTCATTTCAAGCCTGTGTTAGAACTTAGTTTAGTTTGTAGGCCTGTGTTAGAACGGCGTGGTTCTTGGTATATGGTAATGGGTTTGTAATTTAGCTTTCGTCATGTTGCTTGTAATTTCAAGTCTATTTTAAGCCTCAGCATAATATATTTAAATTACTCAAAAATACCTACCCCTTAAGCTCGTATGTTAAACCAAGAGTAAAAAACTTTCTAAGAACCATTAGGTTGGTGTTGATGGACTAATAGGCAAAATTAAATTAAAACCAAAATGAAATAGTTCCCGTAACTGTCAAATTTGATATATAAATAGCTATTTACTTTCTAATAATACTTGGTGTTTCTGTCATCATGTTCGTACTGACACACTATATTGCTAAAACATATTTGTCGCCTGATTTATTATTGCGTTTTAAAAATTAGCTTATATCCTATATAAATAACATAGTATTCCGAAGTTCCACCAACAAAAGACACAATGATACTTAAAAGCATAATTTTATTAACTCAAAGGATTATGTCATACCTCTTCCAACTGAATGTTAGATATGATTATTATTGTATACGAAGTTCTGTGTTATACATAGAATATTGTATATTTGCACCAAATCAATGCACAGAGCTGGGCAAATTACTTTCAAAAAGTAATTAATTTCCAATTACCATTACTTAAAAAAAGTAATTAATAACTCAGGAATTTAACTACTTTAAAATAAAATTAATGCAATTACTAATTACTTGGGTAATTGATAATTGAAAAAGTTACTGTATCAATTACTTTGCTAAAAATGTTTAGAACATGAGGATCTTTAAATCTTTGAGGAATATTGAAAAGTACAAATAATTAATAAGCAGGAGACAATAATGCAATTAATTAACAAAAAAATTACATATTAAATACGTTTGCCTTTAAAAACACTAGTTGTTCAAACAATTCATCTGTAAGAGCATTACGTCGTGGAGAGTTTATATATGTCGCGAAAGAAAAGAGTCTTTCGACGGGTGCCGAAGATGGTAGACTCGTATTATATTTAATGAAAATTTCTTTTACCTTTGATAATCATTTAGCATATATATCGTTCTCCTGTCCTCTAGGAATTTGAGAAGTTCTAGTTCAATTTTGCTTTTCTTTGAGCACGTTTACCCAAGATAGCTTGACATTAGGCAGTATAGTAGCGGCAATGATAGCATCTTGCAATTCTTTATTAATGGTATAAAACTGCGTTATTCCCGTTAATTTTGAAAAGTAATTAGTCGTGGTAATGAATTACTTTAGTGTAGAAAATTACAATTAGTTAACAGAAAATTTTTAATTACCAATTACTGGTTTTAAAAAAGTAATTCAATTACAATTACTTTTACTAGAAATGTAATTTAATTAGTAATTAAATTACTGAGTAATTAATTATTGCCCAGCTATGGTAGTGCACTTAGATTTTTGCGAAGTATATCAATAGCAATATTTTTTAAATAAATTGTACCTTAATGTCATTAGAAGAAATCAATAAAAAAAAACTAATCTGTAATCTGTGTGTCAACTGGAGTTCTAAATGTTTATTTACATCAAAATAATAATATTTTTCTACACGTCGGTAAAATATATAATTTTTAACGCATGCTGTCAGTATCTAAAATGTCAGGTGGCGTGAAAATAGAATTAAGAAATTTTAAATCAAATATTTATTCTAGATGACAGTTATAGAAACTACAATTAGAATAAGTAATTGGATGGCTAATCTCATTGGTAGCTGTAGTAGTAGTTATTTATCTGAAACTTGTGCCAATGTAGGGAGCAATGTTATCTCCCGAAGTTTTTGGAAAAAATTTGGTCCGGGATTATCTTTTTGTTTTGTAACCAGTCTTCGATATAACCCTCCGATACTGTACTGGACTTCCATCCACCGTTTCTTTTAATTGTAGTAAGATTAGCACCAGAGGAGAATGTCCAGTATAAAGGTGAGAATCAGGCAAATTTAGAATTCAGTTATATTGGCAGGCATGTTATCAAATGTGTTAATTCCAACTGGAACCATGGCACATTCATTCTTGCATGAGTAATGTTCGCTAAACGAAGGGCTATGTACTTTAGTACAGTTGTCATTGTATATTTTTCTTGTAAAAAAATCGATATCTGTCTACTATTGAACATGCTGTCAGGAGTTCGAGGCCGGTCTTTGGCAAAAAAATACGAAGAAGAAAGAAGAGTTCCATTCCATCCCGTTCTCAAGAAACATAAAAATAATTTTGATAAATGTTAATCGATAAATTAGTAGGAACCTTAACATAATTCTTGTGGCCTATTTCAATGAAAGTGGACGCCTACAATATACAAATAAAAGCTATTGTAACACTGCGACTGCGATTAACAAAACCTTCATCATTATACAGCTTATAACTAAAACAAATTCCATTCTGCAACTCGTATAGTAATGTCCATTATATTCTATTCACCTTTGCTTAATTCTGCGTGGGTATCACTATATTTATCCGTTTGTTGCAAAACTACATTAAAATCACACCTAAGACGTTAAATGGAAGCGATTTTAGTGAGTACGGTTTCATTTGAATTCTGTACGCAATACGAGTTGTGCAAGAGTTCTTAGTCTAGAGTCAAATATATCATTATTTAAACACCAATGGGACATAACAATGAGGTTTTTGATGTGACTTACGAGCGTCAAACCATCGAGTTCACATACCTGGTACGGCATGCTCGGAATAATAATTGGTCCTCGATTATAATACATACGTTGAAACGGTATTATATCTTTGTGATCTGATATTCACGAGTTTTGCCATTGTCGGGAGTAAAAGAATAACATCTAAAAATGTTAATAGTGTTTGTTAGAAGATATCAAAAAGTTATTAGTAGGCTTTGTCTTTAAAATTTGACATATAGTAATAAAATAAAATAATAATTACAACTAACGAAATTATTCAAAATGGGCACCATTTTCTCCGAACCATAAAATTACTATTCGCCGAAAACTGAAATGTAGGTACTTTGTTTAAATAAATGTTGATCGTTTCTTATGTTACGTTTATTCGATTCGATTAATACGATTCCACAGGGTTCCCTCTCATCTGGAGAACCTTGAAAACCTGGAATTGGTTTTAAGCGTAATAAAGTCAGGGAATTTTTAAATATATTCACAACAGTCAGGGAATTTTAAAATTAATTGAAATTGACAAATATGTTTTTTTTAATTTACTTTACGGTTTTATATATATTTTACAATATGTTCCAAATCCAAATACTATGTATTCATGTCAACGAATAGTTATTTTGTTACAATATTTTGAGTTATTTTTTTTATAATGTGTCAGGGAAAACCTGGAAAAGTCAGGGAATTTAACATGAATTTAAAAGAGGGAACCCTGTTCCACAAATCTTCTTGGGATTCAGTTGGCGAGGAATAAACAAAATCTTTCAATGTTCCCCAAAGAAAATAATCACGTTTGTTTAGATCTGGCAATCGTGGTGGCCAATTTTGAGGACAAAAGTCTCCAACAGTAGCACTAAAATGAGGCGGTGTCTCACTCAAGTCTAAGTTGCAACGGTAAATCTTCGATTAAATCAAGTAGAGTATTTTGCAGAAATTCTAAATAACTTTCTCCATTTAATCGGTTTGGCAAAATAACTGGTCCAATTTATCCCAACATTTATCTTAAATTCGCGAGTTGTTACATAGCGGCTTACATCGGAATATTCATGAAAGTTGTGAATATATGTAATTCCTCTACAAGTAAAACAATACTCATTAGTGAAAAGAATTTTCTTGTGAAAATTAATATCTTGACACAAGATAAACTCGCAAAAGGTCACTCGTCCATCCAAATCTTGAGGCAATAGCTCTTGCACTTTTTGAATGTGATATGGTTGTAGTAGATTACGTTCCTGGAGATAAACGTTTAGTACGTATTTGTGATTTATCATCAACTGTTTGCAAAATATTTTCTTTATCTCGTAGCCTTATACTATGATGTTCTTGAGTATTATTGAAAAACTTTCCTGTATCTCAAATCCGTCTTTCAACATT
Organism: Monochamus alternatus; assembly: GCA_037114965.1. NCBI lineage: Eukaryota > Metazoa > Arthropoda > Insecta > Coleoptera > Cerambycidae > Monochamus > Monochamus alternatus. Next base: position 10,344,310 of record CM073434.1, on the reverse strand, counting down.
AGAAAATGTTTCTTTATGGAAATCCACTCGATTTGGAAATCTCCTACAATATTCTTCTACAGTTCTACAGTTTCCTTCACAGAAACTTAGTATAAGTAACATGCCAACTTGCTCGCTGAATTCGAGCCATTTTCAACAACAAAAGTAGCCGACAGAGACAGAGCCTATATACTTACTGACTTTTTGATTTCTACTAATAAACACTATTAATTTTTTGTTGTAATTATTGCATAGGTTTGTCCCTACAACAATTAGAAACGATTTGGAACTGTCAGAAATATTCGATCAGTCAAGTTGAGAACGTGTTATCAGTGAATTTAACGCAAGAAGTAGTTGGACGAACATTTCTGACAGTTTCAAACCGTTTCCAACTGCTGCAGGAACAAACCTAATATGAGACACATATACAGGGTGGGCCATTCTAATCAGTACAGTCGAATATCTCGAGTTTCGTGAGTGTTACGAAAAAATGACTCAGACAAAAGTTACTCAAAAAACTAGGGGCCAACTAGCTGTGCAGTCAGATCTGACTTTGACATTGATTTTCAAGGTCATTTGAAGGTCAAAATCAATTTTTAAATAGAAACCCATATTTTCGAAACCGGATTCGAAAAGAGCAAGAAATCTTACGTCTGAAGCCACTTTAAAAAAATTGTTGCTTGTTACTTTTAGATCGTAATTACAAGGTGAAATACCGGGAAGGCTGCAGTCAATCCTGTAGCTACGTAACTTGAAATCGCATTTAGGCTAATTTCCCATAATCTAAGCCAGGTAGTTAACTGGATAACCGCATATCCTGAACGTCATTTTTTCATAACACTCACGAAACTCGAGATATTCGACTGTTCTGATTAAAATGGTCCACCCTGTATGCAAATTCACTATTAATTAACAAACCAGAATTGGATTTATACAAAGGTAATAATAGAAAACCTACTTTTCACCTTACTGTCGACTGGTGTATTCGAACTGTTCGGTATGCTTGTTTTATAATGTGTACATGACCACCTGCACACACTACATTGTTTACTACCATGCTACAACCCATTTGCTATGATACTTCTTCATTTACCACAAAAACTGACTTCCTACGACAGAATTGTAAGCACAAATTTATGGTAACTGTTTTAGTAGTATTTCTTTCAGTGTATAATCTCATATTGACAATGAGAACAAAAATAGGATGACCACCGGTTTTCATAGGCAATTTGTTATATTATTATTGTTTTGGTGTTCCAATTTGATATATAACTGTTCCGATGCAAAATATCTTGAATAGACTGACATTATTGAACTACTGTTGACAGCAACAGAATGATCGATAATTCTTGAACTATTGCCAAAGGCAATCTTTAACTTCCAGTATTTCACCCACCGCTGTGTCATGAATTCCGACGCCAGAACATGTTCAAAAGAAAAATATAAATAGTAATTTGATAGTATTCCTACTTATATTTTTCAAGGATTTCTAATTATATCTTGGTAACAGTGCAATGCGGGTACAATTTTAAATTTGAAATTATACGTTCTTTGTACAATCGTAGTATCGTTTTAAATAGTGGGTCATTACGATGCGATTCCAGTAAGCTTGTCGGAACTGTAAAGTATTTTTAGAAATAATTAATTGAAGTGTACATATTAACACCTTTCAGTAAAACGAAAATGAATCCGGTAAAAGTTCTCCAAGCAGCAATATATCATATTCAAATTCCCCTTTTTTATAAATGAGCTCATAAAAACCAGACAGTGTCTGCTTTGCTGTGGGAAAAGTTCAATAGATCCATTAGTGTTTGAGGAATCATTAGGTACAGTTAGTTTTTTCTCAGTTTATTAAAGTAGCGTTCGATAAAAGTTGAAACCACAGATAGTTTGTCATTTTCAAGACATAACATGTATTATCTATGGAATTTGATACAGATGGGAAATCAAATATCTGTAATGTATGAAAGTACAGTTTATGTTATGACTGCAGTCTTCTAATAGAGTGATACTGTATTTATGCAACATACAAGGTGATTCAAAAAATCAAAAAGGGCAGTTCGAAAATGATTTAAATATACACTTCGGCACGGCACTGGAAACTGGTCCACTGTAAAATTATAAGACCAGAATTTTATATAAAAGATATGTAGCGGTTACATGACACCAATTTTATTGTATTGTTGTTCCATTTGAGACTTTTTTGTTAACAAGCGCTATTTTGCTGTTGAATGTACCTGAGAATAATGTAATCCCAACAAGAAAAACGTTTTATATAAATTATTTAAACTATTTTCAGAACGTTGTTGTGTCTGCACTTATACAGTATTTTTGCTTCAGGGGAACATTTTGCTGTATAATGACTAGTGGCAATCTATACGACTGAAATCAATTTTGTAGTGGTCGCAATAGAAATATTTGAAAAGATTCTTAGAGCAAAAATAAAAGTATTTTATAGAAGTTATTTAAATTACTTTAAGAAAGTTCTTACGCCATTTATGCATCACTTTAGTTTCAGAAAACTGTTTAGCTATATAATTACAGCATTTGTTTTATAAATGCTATATTATAATATCCATAATATCAAATTTTTCTAAGGTCTTTGAAAGAGTCTTATATAACCGTATATATCCGTCGGTATGTAATTTAATTTCTCCATATCAGCATGGTTTTGTAAAAGGTAGATCTACATCCACAAACTTAGCTGTAATAACAGAGTACATTACAGGTATATTAGATAATAAGAGACAAGTGGATGTGATTTATGCCGATTTTTCAAAGGCGTTTGATAAGATTAGCCATAAGACACTGCTTCATAAATTGACAAATTTTGGTTTTAGCCTTGATATGATTCAATTTATTGAATCTTATTTAAGTAAGAGAGAGCAGTTTGTATATTATAATGGTTTTGAGTCGACTCATTATATTGCTTCCTCAGGGTTCCATACTTGGACCCCTTTTTTTTCTTTTATATATTAATGATTTAAATGATGCAATTAGTTCTTGTAGACTCTTTTATGCTGATGATTTGAAATTGTATTCTGTTATAAATAGTTTAGAGGATTGCTTGAAGTTACAAATTGATCTTGATCATATAAATTCTTGGTGCTTAAAAAACACATTGTATCTTAATCCTTCTAAATGTAAAATTCTTAGTTTCTCAAGAAAACAATCGCTTTATGAATTTGTATACAGCATTGACAATAATAATTTATCCCGTTGTAATTCTTATTTAGATCTTGGAGTTTTGTTTGATGCTAAATTAACATTTAATGATCATATTATTGAAAAGACGAAAGAGGCATTGAGATTTTATGGTTATATAGTTCGCAATTGTAAGCAATTCTCAAATATTGAAGCTATTAAAACATTGTATTTTGCTTATGTTCGCTCTAGGCTTGAATATGGTGCTCTGGTATGGTACCCTTATTACAATATTCAAAAGTGGCAAATTGAAAGAGTCCAAAAAAGTTCTTAAAATATTTAGCCTACAAAGTTGATGGGATTTATCCTGAAATTGGACTTAATTACGACATTTTAGTCAGTAGATTTGATGTTGAAACTCTGGATTCTCGTAGAATTTGTATGTCACTCACATTTTTATATAAGTTATTGCACAGCACCATTGACTGTGCTGATTTGCTTGCTGCTATAAACTTTTTAGTGCCTAGGATAAATTCAAGAAGTACTAACACCTTTAGACTTGCAACGCCAAATACTAATATTTTATGTAAATCACCGGTTTATATCATGTGTGACAATTTTAACACATTGTGTAACTCGTGTGATATATTTTTTTGTTCTTTACATACCTTATTGAACGCTGTAAGGCAATGATTATTTTTTATTTGAATGTTTCACTTTTGGATTAAATTTATGTAATTGTAATATTAACACACTTGTATAAGTATATTGAGGTATATCTGCTTATATATTCTGTAATTTTATTTTTTTTCTCTATTTTCTATTTTTCTTGGTTTATGTTTCTTAAGTTGTAATATTTTGTAAATTGCCCTGTAAATGGGAATCTGTTGGGCAATAAAGCATTATTATTATTATTATTAAAATATTTTTGCGCGACAATAAAGCAAAACTGCTTTTTAAAGGTAGTTAACACCAGCAAACGATTTTCTACAAAACATAATGCTTTTATGTTTCGCTTTCACATAACATTTTTTAAATTTAAATTAAGTGACCAAACTGTTTTATTATTTTAGAGCCATGTTTATTCACTTAATTCCAATTGCTTTTCAGCGTCCATCTCGAAAAAAATTCAAAGAACAACTTTTACCTGAAATTTTTTATGAAAATAACTTGCTCATTAAAAATAAGAGTTTTTATTATATGGAATTTAGAATTCGAACTGGGGATATTTTTTAGCAGCAAATGTGCATGTATTTAAATTTTCAGTTTTTTTGTGAACGAAAATAGTATCTTTATTTTTTAGTACTATGCAGGCGTGTTATAACTTTTCGACCTACTTTATTCGTTTATCACAGTAAAATTTTATTCGTATCTAAAATTCAACTTTGAATTAGATATTTTTGAGTTTATAAGTATAACAACGTATACCTAATATAAAGATACTTATAATAGACGTATATCATAAAATTTAAAGAAAGTCGAATATTAGCTTTATAGTTGTGATGGGGTAAATAAAGCAGAATAATTGTATAACGGTTTTATAAGACATTTCCATGACATGCTTTATTGGAATCGTAGTTTGTTGTATCAATGCTGTAAGCTCATTGTTAAAACATAACTTGTTTTTATGTAGAACTCTTAAAACACAATTATATAATTTTTATACAGCAACTATATTTTACAAAAATATACCTATTTCACGCTATTAGCTGTTGTTGTTGATGCCAATGAGATGTTTAAACTACTAAACCTTGCAACTTTAAATTAAAAAATTAGTTACAAGAACATTCTTAACCACCGCTATAAATATCTTGTATGAACGTTCAAAAATTTGAAAGAATTTTCCAAGCAAAGATATAAATTAAATTTTATACCTGCAAATTTAACTGCTTTTGTCGGTTTTGTAATTATTAATTAATAACATTAATTTGTGGTTTTAATTTTAAAATAATTTAGCATGTCTGATGTTACAACAATTGTTCAAAATGTTATCCACCGACGTGTAAACACATGTTGGCGTGTCTTATCCAATTTCTACGAACTAGCACAACTGTTTCTGGTTCTTGTCCGTTTTGAAGTTATTAGCAGCAACTAAGATACGTTCGTGTAAATCATCAATAGTGTCTATTTGCGATACACTTCATTTTTTAAATATCCCCACAAAAAGAAGTTCAATGGATTTAAGTCAGGAGATGGTGGCGGCCAGGGTACCGGTTCCCCTCGTCAAATCCATCGTACTCCTTGAACTTCATTAAGATACTCTCCAATATTTTGTCTAAAATGAGAGGCACCATCGTGCAAAAACCACATTCGGAGTCGGACACTTAAGGGCACATGTTCCAGAAGTGCAGGCAGATCATTTCGAAGAAACCCGAACCCTATCCATTCCATTTGGTAATATGAATGGTCCAATCAATCGGAAATCTCTGCCCAAACATTTAAAAACGTTGTGGGAAATGATACCGTGGAATCGCGTACGGATTTTCTAATCCCAAACATGAGTATTTTGAATATGAGATGTATACCATTGCGTGTAAAAATTGTTCATCTGTCATCTGCAACTAACACGTTAGCTGTAAATATGGGATTTTGAGTATTTTGTTGCAGCAACCATTCTCAAAATCTAATTTGTTAGGGATAATCTCTTGGTAGTAATGATTAGACACGCTGTACTTGCTACATATATAATTGAGCCTCGTGTATGGTACGCCAAGCTTTTGATAGGGACATTGTACTTGTCGAGCGATTTACCTGGTAATTATTAGCCCGTGTTCTCACCAAAAGCGACCGTCGACTGCAACGCAACTGCGACGCGACGTGGCCCTAATATTTAAATACACGTGTTTCCACTGAAGCAACTCAACCGCATCTCACCTCCAGTTGAGTTGCAGTGGACTTGGTGGAAACACGTGCATTTAAATATTAGGGCCACGTCGCGTCGCAGTTGCGTTGCCGTCGCGTTGCAGTCGACGGTCGCTTTTGGTGAGAACACGGGGAAACACGTTAGGGGATTCTCTTCAACAATTTCTAAAATATGTTCTTCAGCTGCTGCAATACCCCGTGGACGCCCTGGATCTCCATCTCTTCGACGATTCGGGTGTAAATTTCCCGTGTCACGCCCGCGTTGCATGCCGCGGTAAAAGTAGCTACATTTGGCACAGTCTACCAGGAAATCGGTCTGCGTACATACGAGAAGCTGTTAAGCATTTTATCTCACCTCACCATAAATTATTTTTAATTAAATACATTTACTTGCTATGTGGATGTGCTTATTTCGAGAATATTTTGTCAAGCGCACAATTTTTGTTTACAAATTTACAATCAGTAATATCTTAGACGTTACTTAGTGCATTCGTTGTTTAATAGAAAACATAATCTTGACATAATTTTATTACTACTTAAATAACTGGCACTTGTCGTTTCAATATTTACGAGTATACTGCCTCTATCCAGAAGTTATTAAGAAAAGAGCTAACATATTTATCAACTCTTTGAAAGATATTTAAATAAAACATAAATCTGCCAGAACCTCGTAAAGCTACATTTCCTACTTTTCATTGCCACCAAACCTAAGAGTATTTTTATTTTAAAACATTTACTATGTACGAATTTTCTGCATGCATACCAAACCAATATTATTTTTGGTTCTTCATATATATTTTTTTTTCGGTATACTTTCCCAGGAGTTTGAGAACCTGTGGAATAGAAGTGAAAACAGTTCTTCTAAGAAGCTACCTATTCTACAAACTCTATGCTGATGATTATAGGAATTGTTGTAATCCTATATAGTTTGCGGCACTAACAGGAACGTCGCAATAGGCGTTTCATGTATCTATAATTGACAAGATTACCTTCACGTGTTTTTATATTTAGAATTTAATTTATAGCTGAATTCATTATACAGTTAAATTTGCACGAGTTTATTAAAAACGGATGTTTAATTCTTTAGATAACTCTAAGGCTACGTGAGAATGACCGTTAATTTGTATATTTCGCGAATCCATAGAACCTTGTTTTAATAAGTTGTACGAATTTTATCTGTATGAATGTAAGCAAAACCACGTAGCCGAAAACGCGATATCATTGGTGTGACGTCACATGACGTTCAGCACGGTTTTTGTAGATACGGGTGCAGTGTTACGGTGTAAACAGGCGTCTGTATCTTGTGTTTTTGCGATTTGTGGCATTTTTGGGTCACAGTGTAAATATTGTGTAGGTAATGCTGTGAAAATTTTACAATGACGGAAGCGGGTTTTGTGTATTGCCACGAATGTATTCATTTAATTTGATACATACGAATTTGAATGGTGTGAATTCCAACTTCGCTAATGCAGAAATACGGAGAATCAAATGAAGGAGCTGTCTATTTTTTGTTTTTAACATTACCATAATTATTAGTAGTGATGTAATGACAGTATTGTTAAACATAACGCTAATTGTAAAAAAATCTGAAAATAATAATATCGCGGCCCAGGCTCTGAGAACGCCCTGTATATTTAATGCAAAAATCAATCAAATATTCGTATCTGTCACATAAAAACACCTTCCTTTCCAAAATTTTAGTACAATTACACAATACAATAAGAAAATTATCGTAATAAATGAAGGAAAAAATATTCTCACAATATCATAAGGAAGCAAAATTGTATTAAGGTAAGTTGACTTAAATCACGTTAATTTCGTTCAAGAAATCTAGCCTTAAAATATGTTTTTTTTACTAAACCCTATATTATTGCATGAATTCAAAAAAAATTAAAATTTATTGCACCACTACTGTTTACTGTCTTAGGAAAGACAGCTCGTTTCTTTAAGAGATCGGATATTTTGTTAGCGCGTTATTCTATGCAGGGTGTATTTTAAGTCTGTATCATAAAATAATGGGGTGATGTCTTGTGTTAGACCCAAAAGTTTTAATAACAAAGTTGCTGATTTTCAAAAAGAGTGCGCTAATTGTTTTTCAAATATTTCCAATCATCTCTGAAGTTGTTTGACGAAACTTGGGGGAAATGATATTAACTGTTAAAGGAAATATTATTTCTGTGTAAATATGTCAACCAGTGGTAGAGATTCGGAGGAGTCTTATTATTAAAATCTTCAGAAAAATTACGCCACTGCGTGTTCAGAAATATTAGTAGCCACATTTAATTTCCTGTCGTATTTTTGCGGCATATTTTTTTCAGCACACCTTGTACAAGCAAGTAACATTAGTTATTGCCGTACATTTTATTGTTATTGTCCCTCGATTGCAAATAACGCGATGCCGTTATAGCAAATAGTTGTAAAAATATACTTTTAACGCTACTACTCTGCAATAAAAAACGTCGAGACGTAAAAATAAACATGAATTATAACCAGAGATAAAATCTATTAATAAAACTTGTATTGGAAACAAATAACCATTGACCTGCTGGACATTTTATTTTTCTAATTAAAGTGGTTTATCATTTTAAAATAATTAATGATTCGGACGTGGCACCGTTGTCGATGAATGGGTCCATTCATGAAATTAGCGAATTGTTTCTGTTTTTGCGGAAGTCGAGGTCTTTGCACATATATTCTTTTGTTTAAATATCCTCCAGATAAAACAAGTGCGGGCATATCTTGCAATAATAAGTTTAGTTTGGGGTTTGCCCCAGTTTGTGAAATTAGTTCATGTCTGTATACTTAATAAATTATGTAAATTTGGACGAGTAGGTAAATAAACTTTCACTACTTAGTTGCAAGGTGGATTGATCGATTTACTCTACGAACTTGTCAAAGTTATCTCGAAACATGTCGGCTTAACGTCGCCGTATTTCTCACCGTGAAATAATCAAAGGACAATGTTAAAAATAGCCGATTTTTGGCTTATCCGGGAGAACGCATAAATCATAAAAAAATCAATTGGTTATTGTTAATTAACATTAGAAATGGCCCAGAAAAACGTCAGATAGCTTGGGAAATGTCGCTACTACCCCTACACCTATATAAACTACCCTTAAATAGCTTTAAATGGATAATCATTAATTATTGTTATAAAATTCGTGTAAAATGAAAAAAATGCTTGAAAATGATTTGAACAGACAGTATGTCAATATAAAAAGTGATAAATAACTGTAAAAATGTCCATTCCACCCCTAAAAATTAAAAAACGACTTTCAAAAGCTAATGGTGAGCTTACTTCCACATCAATAATATTCTAAACGAATTTTACAACAATAAATAATGATTATCTATTTTAAGCTATTTAAAGGCAGTTTATATAGATTTAGGGATGCAATTAATATTTCCCCACTTACTTAATGTACTCTAGTATCAGTTTTTGCATTTTTTGACAGTAATCAAATTATTCCATGTTGAAGTCAATGATGAAGATAAATCAGGACATAAACAAATATTATAATATTATTACAAGGTTGTTTTTTATGCGAAAGATATCCGAAAAAGTTGAAAGTATTGACCAGGGAATAAATCGACAATGGCAGAATGAAACATGTCGTAATTTTAGTTGTATTTACAGCCTATTGTCGTGAAGAACTATTCAATTTGATGTTCAGTAATGTAGAAGACTTGGTAACTTCACTAGTTGTGTATATATGACACAAAAATTTATGTGCACCGAACTTTCGTTATTACTAGGTCCATTATATTTGAACTATTATAAAAAGTACACAGTCGTTCGTCCAGCGAAATAAATGTGCCACGACTCCAGCTGGAATCAACACATTTGGTAAGATGCCTGCCAATATTGCTGAATTTCTAGATTTGCTTGATTCTCACCTTTATACTGGGCATTGCTGCCGACGATCTTGGGTTGGCAGACTCTAGTACTAATCTTACTACAATTAATAGACACGGTGAATGGAAATCCAGTACAGTAGCCAAGGGCTATATAGAAGACTCGTTACAAAATAAGAGCATCGCGGGCCAAATTTTTGTCCAAAACTTCGCCTGACAGCATTGCCCTACCCTGGTACAAGCTTCACAGAAATAATTACTATTAGAGCTGCTAATGAGATAGACCATGGAATTACTTAGTCAAATTGTAATTTCTGTAACTATACATTTAAAAATAAATAAATATTTCTTTGACTTAAACATTTTTAATTGTTTTACATTATATTTTTACTGGCGTTTGTAGAAATAACTTTTTAAACTTATTGGTACAATCTTCTTCTAATTTTTTTTTGGACTGTCCAGCTTTTATCCTCCTATGGTTAGTTTCATAACAATACCAGCAAACATTTCTTTTTATTTCAAGTAAGTGAGTTTTTAGTTACTACTAAATGATTGTCTTGCCTTTGCTGAATGCACTCAGCTTGGTTCAATTTTGAGCTTTGTTTTTAAACTTTCATTTTATGTTCGAAATGTTGCAAGAAAATTGCAAGATAAATAAATTGGACACAATCAAAAACTATCCCTCGCTTTTTAATTAAACTTTTAATTTTTTGAATATGAAATCTTGTTAGTTAGATGCATATTGTAGCTGTTCCTTTGGTATTATATGTTTAAAATGACTTTTGTTTATAGAAATCACTATTTCAAGAATATGGCACTTTAAATTCATAATTAACAAAATACGAATCAGAGGCCTTGCAAGCTTCTTTCTTCCTCCGGTTATTATACTGTCGCTGTTAACTCTTTTCTCTTTTGAAATTTAAATGTACTACTTTTTATTTTTTTATAATTCAATAAAAATTATATTTTATTGCAGTAAAAGTTAATAAAATCGTGTATTCTAACATTTCGTTTGTTGTAGAAGATAAAAAGTATCGGGAGGACACCATAAAGATAATTTACGTAAAGTTTTCATTTGATGCGCAACTCAACTCTACTTACTATTCGTATTTAACTTTTAACAGGGTTGTTATCCTATCTAGAATGTAGATAACGACTTCAGTGTCTTTAAAAAAACTATCCCCTTTCTGAACAAAATTGATGTATTTGAGTGTTTTATTTAAAACATTGCATATATCGATACAAGTAGATTGGATATTTTACATTTGCTCAACCTTTATAGCAGTGCAGTCCTTCTTCTGTTAACAACTTTTGGTAATCAGAAGTTTGTACTATTAATTTCTGTTTTTTTAACAATTCTCGTGTTGACAATCAAAATGTCAGACATTATCCTGTATATTGTTATAACCATAGTCACAACAATAAAATCGATGTTGGCTTAGTAAACTGCATCGGTAGGAGGAAAACTTTAGGAGCGAAATGGAAAGTGACCCGACTTCTTGAATATCTCTCGATGATGTCTTTTTACATTCAAGTATTCAATTTGGGCCACCTGGTACACCAACCTTGGCAAATCGCTTAATTTCAGTCTCACCGGTGTTAATAACTGACGATTGAATGTAATACACGGCTAAATACTCGCGATAAGATCTTCTATCGTTAACTCTAATAACCTATGCGGGACTAAGCGATGTGTTAAATCTCACCGAACCCTGTCACAACACGAACATCGCAGCTGGCTGACATTGAGCCTGTCACAGATAGTTTCCTGTACCTCATAAATCCGGTTCCATTTTCCGCCTGTTCTCTCTTAGAACGTATCGCGGCGGAATCTTGGCCGGGGTTACGATTCTGTCGGTTGTTGATGAATTTAATCAAAATCGGAACCTTTTGTACCGAGATTCTCAAGGTTCCGGAGAAATAATGTATTATTTTTATTTTATTTAATACATCACCCAACAAAAAATCCAATTATAGGGAGAGTAAGACAACAAATAATAGAAAAGTGACCAATACAAAAAGAAAATTAGTTACTAAACAAATCACATCAGATACAAAGGTAAAGAAGAGACGAAAAAAACGAAAAAGTTTAAGCTTGAAAAATATTCTTAATTCTCATAAGAGATAATTGCAATCAAGATTCTGAACTACATCATATATCATAATGAAGGTCCCAAAATGAACCCCTGAGGAACACCCGATGTAACTAGCAGTGACTCAGACATGTAACCACCACACTGAACATATTGATATTTACTATCCAAGTAAGATTTGAACAATTTTAATAGTAAATCTGATAATCCAAAGAAAGAAACATCACGCAATATAATACTGAAAATCGTGTAGCTGTCTTCAGAATTAATCAATTTCAATTCACTGCAATATATATAATTCCGTATAAAATGATTTAATATACAGAATATGAGTGCCTTTGTTTTACTGTATGATAAATTGCACCAAATTCCACCTAAAGTTTGTAACATATTTAAAAGAACACCTTGTATTTTCATGTTGTTCTCTTTTACTATGACCCAAAGTTAGTAAACCCTTTTTTTATTATTTTTTAAACAGAATCATTTTTATAATGTGAAAAAGTTATTGATTTCTAAACGAATTTTAGGTTTCTATTTTAAAAAATATTTTATATAATTCTGAAACAACTAACTCCTACGATTTTGACCCTCTATAATTATATTTTCAATTGTTGTCTTGCCAAATATACATAATCCGTCTGTCTGGAAAATATTTTGTTTAAAAATATAATTTTGACACAAAAACACCTATTTGGATGTCCTATTTATACCCTTCAAGTCTGTCGACATTGAAATATACAGTATGCGCCAAAAGTATGGAATAAATTCAATAAAAACGAAACAATTATTTTTTGGGAAAAATCCTCGAACAGGTCGATTTTTAATTTAAAAAATACATATTTTAGCGTAAAATGCGATTTTCAAATGTCATTTGTTTTCGAGTAATGACGTCATCGATTTTTTTTAAATGGCAACACCATATTTTTTTTCTTGATTCTGAAAGATCGTTTAATTCTCTGTCAGACAGTACTAAAATTTTGCCCTCTTACATGGGAAAGTTTTCGAGTAAATGACGATTGAATGTTAGAAAACGTAAATTTTATCCATAAAAAAGTAACAATTCTGAGGTATGTAAAATAAAATACAATTGAATTAAATTTTATACTTAAATTAAATGTTCGAATTGCCATCCACCAACTTCTTGACAATGCGCAAGTCTGTGAAGAAATTCTTCTTGCACATTATGAATGATTTCTGGGGTAACTCTGCGTATTTCGTCCCGAATGCGATTATGAAGTTCTTCTAAATTACGTGGTTTATTAATGTACACTTTTGACTTCAAGTATCCCCATAAAAAACAGCCAAGAGGTGTAAGATCTGGCGATCTTGCAGGCCATTCTATCGGTCCGCGTCTGCCGATCCACCTCCCAGGAAAACAGTTGTCCAAAAAATCTCGTACAGGGCGCGCATAGTGCGGAGGTGCACCGTCTTGCTGGAACCATATGGTATCGTCAGGAATGTCAGGGTCACTATCGTTAGGAAAACTTACTGCAAGGGCTGGAACAAGGTCATTTTCTAGAAACTCTAAATATCTTTGTCCTGTAATGGTTCCTTCAAAGAAGAAAGGCCCTACTACTCTGTCGTCAACTATTCCAGCCCACACATTTAATTTCTGAGGGTGTTGGGTATGTGCCTCTGCCATCCAATGAGGATTTTTCCGACTCCAATATCTGCAAGTTTGACGGTTTACTGTACCATTCATACAAAATGTGGCCTCATCTGAAAAAAGTATTTGCCAGTGTAAATTTCTATTTCCTTGACATAAATCCATTAGAATTTCGCAAAAGTGTAAGCGGCGATCGGGATCATCTTCATTGAGTTCCTGCACAAGTTGAATTTTGTAGGGATGATATTTTTCCTTCCTCAAAATACGTAGCACTGTGCTCTGACTAGTGTCATTGTTTAATGCAACCAATCGTGAAGAATTATGAGGATTATCCACCATACTTATCAAAATGTTCTGTTTCTGATTTTCATTAATGCTTGGACGTCCAGGTTTTGGAATATTTACAACATTGCCAGTTTCTCTAAATTTAGACTCTACCTTACTGACTGTTGATTGGCTGATAGGGCGATCTGGATATTTTTCATTAAATAAATCGCAAATTTCCTGCTGAGTTCTAGTCATATTCCCGCATCCGATAAGAATTAAAATTTCAATTCTTTGAGTAACAGTTAAATGTGCCATAATACTTCAAATTGAATAATAATTTCTATGTCGCTTACAATACTTATTAGAAAGTCGGTGTGACAATGACACTTTGCAAAGATTTTCACCTACGTGATCCATAAAAGAACTATGGAATTCAAAAAACTAAACTTGATAACCTTTATGCTTTATTTTAATTGATTTACGTTTTCCAACATTCAATCGATAGAGAATTAAACGATCTTTCAGAATCAAGGCAAAAAATATAGTGTTGCCGTTAAAAAAAGAATCGATGACGTCATTACTCGAAAACAAATGACATTTGAAAATCGCATTTTACGCTAAAATATGTATTTTTTAAATTAAAAATCGACCTGTTCGAGGATTTTTCCCAAAAAATAATTGTTCCGTTTTTATTGAATTTATTCCATACTTTTGGCGCATACTGTATAATACTGAAAATCGTGTAGCTGTCTTCAGAATTAATCAATTTCAATTCACTGCAATATATATAATTCCATATAAAATGATTTAATATACAGAATATGAGTGCCTTTGTTTTACTGTATGATAAATTGCACCAAATTCCACCTAAAGTTTGTAACATATTTAAAAGAACACCTTGTATTTTCATGTTGTAACCTCTTTTACTATGACCCAAAGTTTGTAAACCCTTTTTTTAATATTTTTTAAACAATCATTTTTGTAATGTAAAAAAAGTTATTGATTTCTAAACGAATTTTAGGTTTCTATTTTAAAAAAAATTTTATATAATTCTGAAACAACTAACTCCTACGATTTTGACCCTCTATAATTATATTTTCAATTGTTGTCTTGCCAAATATACATAATCCGTCTGTCTGGAAAATATTTTGTTTAAAAATATAATTTTGACACAAAAACACCTATTTGGATGTCCTATTTATACCCTTCAAGTCTGTCGACATTGAAATATATTTTCGTGGGATATTTAGAGTAAATAGCACCAAAAGCGCTTGTTGTTTGCGCCAGAAATAAATTCGATGTAAGCTTCTCACCTTTTTGCCGTTTCCGAGATTCATTTTAATAAAGGTGGACAAAAAATAGACACATCGGCATTCCGCAGAGTCACTTGGAACTGTAGATAATGAAATTCGCTTGTTTGTGACTATACATTTGACGTGGTTCTATTGTTGTAATATGATTTCTCTAAAAAATTAATTTGTATTGGAACACATTACGCTTTTTCGTGCATCTTTTTGGAATTTTAGAGAAATTTAGATTGCGGACGATATAACCTTGCCTTGATCTCAATTGTACCTGTAACGAAACAGAATCATATGAAGTGTATTAGTACAGTAATACAGGGTGGCCGGAATATGTGTCGATATTAAAGGGGCTTGTATCTCACCAAGAGCGACAAAAAACTCTTATGAAAAGAAATGTCTGAAACAGTTCTTTTACAAATACATTTCAAAAATACAATTGCAATAAAATGCAAAACTGTTTTACGAAATTACAAACAAAGGTGCCTAAATTTGAGTAAACGCTCCTGTAAGATAATTTGTTTCTTGTATCAGTATTACTGAAGTAGGTAAACAACGTACTGTAACCAAAAAATATTATTAGTTATAGTACTATTGTGGCTAGTGCGTTTTATCAAAGAGGTTGGAAGGATAGAGGTAACAGATATTTAATTTTACTTGCGCAAAAGTAGCTTGTTTTCCCAAGGTGACTTAGATGGGGGAAACATCAGGGTTGTATTTGCAAACTGAATTAGACTTAGTGTTTAATATACCAATAACCTTCTTCTTCCCAAAAGCTTTCTGACAGTCTCATACCGTTGTTGAATTACATAGACACATATGTATGTCGCAATTGTTTCAGCCTTCATTACTGCAATAAATAATAATAATACATGCGTAAATGATCAGACCTGAGAACTAAAAACATCAAAGTTTGTGATCAACGCCAGTCACACTTAGGTAGAGCGTAACTTGTAAAACTAACCACTAAAACGTGTCGATATATTTTCGATCATCCTGTACATGAACACTGGGCTACGTACGATCTGATGTTGATTTCATCACTTAATTGAAGATTTTTTTGCCGGTTCGAAGTAGTAAATTGACTTGGCGACTAGATTTATTGCGATTGTAACTCGATAATCATTGGATATATCGGGTTCAATGCTCCCTGAGCTAATAATTCTAGTTTGTAAATTTACGTCAGTTTTAATAATAGTGTGTATTTGAGACGCGGTGGTCACAAATAATGGCGGAAGCGGTCGCAAGTTTATTATATAGACTATGGCGCCAAAAAGTTTTTGAATAAATTTACAAAATTTGTTCTTCAATTGTATTGCTGTTCTGTACCTTTTTACGTGGACAACTTTTTTATTTCCTAGGTCACCTACAAAGAGCTTAATTATAATTTACTTTTAACAATAATTATTACATTAGTTTGATTTAAAAACGACCACGATTTTAAGCTATTGGTGTTGATTTTAAATTGCTTCTTTTGAAATAGAATCAGATACAATTCGTTTAAGTTCTTTCAACGTTATTGACAAAATTGTGACTTTTTATTCTAGATTTTTATTTTCTCACGTTCATTAATTTTGGTAGAAATACAAACTTAGACTTTTGATGGGTCACTTAACAAATAAATTTATAATTCTCACGATGAATTTGTACATTTCCGAAGGATTCAACCAAGCGAATCTTTATGTCAAGAAGTGAGTTCTTTAAATACCAATGTTTAGGTTCTTAGAATCCAAAAAAATAGCTTTTTAAGGTTAGGTTTCTTGTAATATATGTAATATATACAGGGTGTTTTGTAAAGTATGTTTATAGTACACAAAAAATACTCATTGTTGCAAGAAGAAAACATAATAGAATTTTCAGCAGTCTGCTATAGGAAGCCACTACTTTTGATTGAGATAAATGGAGTTGCCGAGCTGCTCGGCGTGTGCTTAAAGTTCTATCGATATCAAAAAGATTAAGAATTCGCTGATTATTTCTTGGCGGTACATTACGATTATGATCATTGCACAAAAACTTGTGCATTTGGAATTCTTCTATTAGGGAAGCGTGTTCGGTACTCTCGAACTGACGCGTTGGAATTTCCGTCACAGAAACCATAAACATAATGTATATCGGCATATTCAGCATTTGTAAACGTTCTTGGCATTTTTTCTTAGCACTGAAAATGCTCTTTAAATAATACTTTTGACAATGATTTTCACAAACGTCAGTTTACACAAATCACTGAGTTTTGTTTTCATGGGTTGCTATAACCAATTTCTTTGAATATCTTAGAAACAAGTCGATAAAAACAGGAGACGAAAAAGTTTCGAAATTCAGGTCAAAGTGGTGTATAGATGTTTTATTGAAATTAATTTTTTTTTTGTAGTTTTAAAATAAAGTAAGAGGGGGACAGAATATACTTCTAAGAGGGGTAGGTAGTTCAAACTTAAGAAGCTTATGTAAGATCATAAGGAGTGTTTGTGTTCCGAATTTCACTTAAATCGGATAAGTGGTTCAAAGGTTATGAGGGAAAAACGAGAAAAAATTTCCTACTTCAACGCCCTCTATCTCGGAAACGATGCGTTTTAGGAACATTATTACCTGTTCCTTTACAATATATATATTATTAACCTTAGTTTTTACTCTTTCTTAAAGAAAAATTCTTTGAAAAATTTTGGATCCAATTCAAAGTTTGTTTAATTGCTCCAAATTTAAGGTGTACGATATTGGCAAGGCGTCCGTATAGCAAATGTACGGTCATTGTAATAAGTCGAGCTATTTTTTTCTCAAGTTCATCGCCCCGTAAATAATTGTTTCAATGTAATTATTGGTTTTGCAAATTAACGACGGTGTTAGCACTGTCAGTAGATAACCAAATTTCGTTCCGCTTCAGACCTTCATGATCGAAAAAAAATGTATTGTCAGCCTTATTAGGATTGTTAAAATATTGTGTGAGCATTAGGTGTGCTGGGCCATAATATACAGGGTATCAAGCAAATAGTTTGATATTAGAAAAAACGGACACGTACAGTAACTGTTCTATCCAGTACCTACCGTACTGATGAGCACTTTTTCCATCCTTAATTTAATTTTGTTCAGAAAACTACTCTTAAATTATTTACCACTACAAAAATCACATTAGTATACAAAACATTTGCACTTTTATCTTAGAATGTGTTATGGGTAATCAATTGCCCATCAAAGACACAAAATATGTATGTATTTGAGATAATGTATTGATGATGCAGAAATAATAAGCTTTGCGGACGATACGGCAGTTTTATTCAAAGACACTAATTGGGATCTATTAAAACTTAAAGTGGAAAGAGACTTTCAATGTTTGCTAGACTTCTTTAATTATAAATTACTTACTGTAAACACTTTACTTACCATTTTCAAGTTATGCCAATGGTCTTCCACAGTACAAAGTAATTAAGGTTCCTTATGCAGATACAGTTGTAGAGCTAAAATCTAGTAATTCCATCAAATACTTAGGTATAATAATAGATAATCATTTAAAATGGAATTTGCATATTAATAATATAATAAAGAAATTAAGAAGTTTAATTCCAATATTCAAATATCTTAGATATTTTGGATCTGAAGCATTTAAAAATAATGTACTATGCTTTGGTTCAGCCACATTTGGCGTATGGTATCGTTGGATGGGGAGGAGTAAGTAGCTGCTTCCTGAAAAATGTAGAAATTGCGCAAAAATTGATTTTGAAGATTATATATAATAAAAACCACTGTTATCCATCCGACGATCTGTATGCGGAGTGTGGAGTATTGGACCCTAGACAACTTTATTGTTACATCGTATTGCAAAATATGTACAAAAATAAAAAAGAAATAAAAATAATTCAGCATTTGTATGAAACTCGCCAAGAAAATTGTGTATATGTACCAAAAATGTGCAAATCAATAGGACAGAGACATTACACGTATATTGGCCCAAAAATATTTAATAACTTACCTGAAAACTTAAAAACATTAAACTCTTATTATGTGTTTAAATCTAAAGTAAAAAAAATGGATTCTTAGTAAACCACGGAATTTAATACACCAGTTAATTGAAACAAAAATCAACAAGTTTCTTTTATTCAAATATAACCAGTAAAAATTTACCATCTTCTGTATGTAGGAATTATTTTATTTTATATATTGTATTAATAAAGGTTTTTTATTCGAGCCTCACTGTAACTTAATTCAATATTCAGCAACAAAGAATAAACTGTAAGTCGATAGACTAAACATGGTCGCCGATATTGCACGAAAATAAGATCTTAAAAGGGAAATAGTTCAGAAGTAATTATAGTGTGGTACAGTTTAGTTATACGTGAGTGGTGTTATTTAGAAAGCCTAAAAGCAGGTGAGTAATCGCTGAACATCACTGTTGTTAATCTACTGATTGTGTGCACGATTGTTATGAATCTGCAATGAGCGATGTTTGAATATTCGAATTAATGCTGAATAGCATTGGAATGCTAGTACTAGGTACATCGACCCGAGGGTGCCCTAAAGTTGAATAGATGTGGCGTAGTCTTGGCGATCCAGATACGTCTACAGGGTGTTGGGCATCTCGTGCGTAGGCTCGGCGATCCAGCTGCGTACCTTTGCGGGACTGGACATGGTGTGGCGATCCGACCTTTTTCAGTGGCGGTAGTTCTGTTGAACTGTCTTCTTATTGATATATGCTTGGCGATCGAGCTATGTCAATCTTGTGTAGGGTTGGCTATCCCTCTGGACAAGTCCGTAATAGCGCGATTGTGAATGAATAAAAATATTATACTATGTATGTATTTTCCGACGAATGAAAGTCTTCTGTAATTTATGTACTGGTCAGGGATTGACGCAGGTGTTCATGGATTGTTTATTTCTGTATTCTAGATTTGTGACCAAAATTACCGGTAGCAGCCTGACAAGCTGGAGTACCTGCTGATAGTATTCAGGTAA
Organism: Monochamus alternatus; assembly: GCA_037114965.1. Classification (NCBI taxonomy): domain Eukaryota; kingdom Metazoa; phylum Arthropoda; class Insecta; order Coleoptera; family Cerambycidae; genus Monochamus; species Monochamus alternatus. Next base: position 10,324,265 of record CM073434.1, on the reverse strand, counting down.
TTTCTTAATGAAATTAGGTACATTATGTATTTAGTATAAACCGGGTGGTCTTTACATGGCTATTGCTTCGAACAACTCTTTCATGTATATGTTATGTGTTATTGTGTTTTTAAGTGTATGTGTGTGTTCACATGTGTCAATATTTGGTGTTCATAAAATGTAACCTGTTAATATTATAATGTTTGTTTTTATATTGTTGTTTTACATTATTGTGTACCACGAAAAAGGTTTTACCTTCTGTGGGTTCCATAATGTTTACTTTAAATTAATTATTTTAGTTAGTTGTATTTTTTCCGATAATAAACATAATTATTATTATTAATATTTCTCTGTACATGTTTTTTTACAATAAATAATATATGTACATTAAATGTACAGTGAAGCAAAAAAAGCATAGCTTTTATCGCACATTCCAATAGACATACAAGTTTTGGGAAAAAAATCAAATTCATTCTGTTGCTCAAAAATAACAAGAAGCAGTCTTTTAAAAATGTGTAGGTACTTATTACTTAGGGTTATCAAGAACTAAAAACCGGAATCAAATTATAGCCAGTGGCCAGTGGTTCTTTGAGAAAAATATTTGGTACGCCACTGATATGAGTAAATAACTATGCGAATTTTGGAATGCTCAGTCTCGTTGCTACATAAAAGGACTCTGGTAAAAAATTCCTCAGATGCACACAAAATTTAAAGATGCTGAAAATCCTCTGTAGACTGTAATAAAATGGGTATAAGGCGGTTTATTGTCCTAAAAATAGTAGTGTCAGCAAAAAATATTATTTTGACATCAAATAATTATTCTTCAATATAAAGTTGATAAGTATAAACGTCTTTTAAGTTCAATATGTAGCTAGAATTTAGTTAAAAATGAATTCCAGAGGTGAAGTTGCTAATAAAATCATGCCCGAAAAATGGAAATGGAGAATGAAAAATTTATTACGTTTACGTTGAATTAAAATTAAATTGCAGAATAAAAAAAAGTGGAATTGCATTTTTAAGAAAAATAATTTTTGTTTAAATTTTAGAGCAAATTACACATCCAGACGTCCCATTTTTAAAATTCATTTTTGATATGAAAGATAAAGATATGATTACATTTAATTAGTTATTTTATTTTTTTTATTTGTATCATTACCTTTGGTTATTTATACTGCACTCAGTATAACATGTTACCAATATTTTATCAAACATTTAAAACACGTCAAATTGATTATAATTTAAGAGTTTCATTTCACACATCGTTAATTTTGTTTCTGTTTGTCCTTAGCATCTATTTCCATACCCCTCAAATTTGATAAATGTTTACGTATTTGTGTAAATATTTTAATATTCATCGATTTTATTCACTGATAGTAATCCAAATAAATTCTATCCACTAAAAATCCATCATTTTAATGTACACTTACGAAATATTTGATTTTTAAGTCCCAGTTTTTAATCCAAGACATAAACGTAATTATTCAAATCCCAAAACACTAGTAGGCTGTGAGACGGAATTAGATGCTTATAAAGTGTTAGCAAATTGGGCAATAATCCGACGATAAATTTTCATCTGCATTATTTAAGCTCTTAACTGTTGCTCAAAAGAAGCAAGTCCTTGGTGTTCTATGAAATAATCGTTTATGTAACAGAGACCTTCATCGAAAATATAACATATATATGTCGTTAAGCCGAGAGTAGTAAACATCCTGTGAATGGGTAATAAATTATTTTTAATTATTTTTTGTTATTATTTACAAATTGCCCTCTATTTACACATATGGGTGACGTTTGGTGCATGTGACATATGTGTAGGTAAGGAAATAGGCTCTTTTAGTATATTAATTTTGAATGTATGTGAACATCTTTTACTTTACTTTAATTTTCAGACACGGAAATAGTTATTATGCACTACATAAGCTGTATAATTAAATTATATATATTCTAAGGAGTTATTGTTTATGTTCTTGAGCGCCATCATCAATGATCATTAATGGTATTATTTTAATTAGATACGTACTAATTGTGGATCGTCATATTAAGGGTGCCGTTTTTATACGCCAATATTCAGCTGCATGACTGACAAGCCAGACACGAAGCGTTCTACATCGCAGTAGAAATTATTGAAGGCGACCTCTATCGCGATTCGGCGATAACGATATGTTGCAAACACGGAATTCCAGGCAATAACTACACTGCGGGCTAACGCCCCGACCAGCATTGCATTACATCTGAGAAATAAAGACATATTCCGGACACTCTGTATAATCTGCGACTAAAATGATGATCTACTTGAATGAATTAAGTTACTGGTTTAATTTGAGACTAAATTTTCATTAAGCAACCTGAGATTTGAATCGTCGTATTTTCAAAATGAAAAAAATTGTCATATAAAAGAAACAGAAAATTTTGAAATCGGTGTTGAAAAACTTGATCTATCAGCAAAATTATACTTGGTGGGGTTGACAATGGCCGTTCACTACATCCGTACTCGTACACCATATCTGCTAATTCTTGATTTGAGTAAGACATTTTCGAATGAAACAGCGCAAATCCTTCATTTGTAATCGACGAATCGTACTACAGACATAGTTAATGCATTAAAAATAGTTGAATGCACTTAAATCACAGAAACACCCAGTATGTTTAAATTTACACCTTATGTTTCAGATTTAGTTTTGCAGAAGTGATATTGTGTTATTGATATGTGCAATTTTGGAAAAAATATGTAGGTACACAAAACTATTTAGTCTAACTGTTTTTACCCAATGTGTAAGATTTTTAATCACATGCGGGTACTATGCCTACCCTAGAAGAATTTTTTCGTACACATTTTAAAATTGTTTTTACCCAAGTGACAGTTTCGTAAGAAATTGTATTAGTTTCGTAATGACCACATTTTATATCTGGACGATATTGTTTAAGTAGCACATTTTGAAACATTTCGCCGCACTGAATCAAATCCAAGGCGAGGTACAGAACGTAATTATAAACATTTCTGCTTCCCTTTGATTGCGAGACGTTATCTCGAACAACGTTGCTCGGGTTAATTTGTTCTAGTAAATTCAGAGTAAATTAGTCGTTGACCGATTTCCGTCCAATCGCTCGCCCATTTATTAAAATCCATATCAAAGCTTTCTGTATTTCGCATTTCGTCGAAATGCACGAAGTTGCATAAATATGCCCCGCACTAAATTCTGATTGTGGATAATTAATTATTCATTGGATTTCTCATGGTAGTCACGTAATGAAAATATTTTAAAAATTGTCAGTACGCCATACTTGCATGTGCTGTGTTGTTTATATAAATTAAATTTACAGTACTTTTTATAGAACTCTGTGTGAACGTAAGTACAGTCTCATCCAACTGAAGTGTATAGTATGTTTCAATTAAGTTCCCCTTTTTTATTGAAAACCTCAGATATAGGGTTAGGATGGACTTTAAAGAATCATAGTTATATTCAGTACGTACCAGAGTTGTGAAAATCATTCTAGCTGAGTGATTCAAACAAGAAAACTCATTAAAATTCTTTAGTTTCAAGCACCAGGTACTTTAATTTAAGAAAGTGCCTTTTAAATTACTTAAGCACAAGGTACTTATAGATACTATAGAAAGTACTCGAAATTATTTAATCATCAAGTACTTTAATTTTAAGATGTGCTTTAAATTGCTTAAACACCGGGAATTTTAATTTAAGGAAATATTTTATATCACTTAAGCATCAGAAATGTAATTTAAAAAATTACTTAAGTACCCGGTACTTTGACTTTAAAAGATACTTTAAACTACCCAAGCATCAGACACTATAATTTAAGAAAGTGTTTTAAATTACTTAACCACCAAAAATGAAATTTAAAAACGTAAATTAAATTAATTTACAGGCACTTTAACTTAAGAAAAATGCTATAAATTACTTAAGCATTAGATATTTTAATTTAAAAAAGTGTTAAATTACTTAAGCATCAGGTACGTTAATTAAAAAAATACTTTAAATTACTTAAAAATACTAAAGGACTTGCTATAAAGGTTAATACATAGGATATATTGTATATCCACTTTATTTGTATGGCGATTTAATTTAAGAATGTGCTTTAAATTGTTCAAGCAACTTTAACTTAAGGAAATGCTTTAAATTACTTAAGCACCAAAACTTAGAAACGTGTTTTAAATTACTTTACTGGTACTTTAACTTAAGAAAAATGCTATAAATTACTTATCGGGTACGTTAATTAAAAAAAAATACTTTAAATTACTTAAAAATACTAAAGGACTTGCTATAAAGCTTAATACATAGGATGTATTGTATTTCCACTTTATTTGTATGGCGATTTAATTTAAGAATGTGCTTTAAATTGATTAAGCAACTTTAACTTAAGGAAATGCTTTAAATTACTTAAGCACCAAAACTTAGAAAGTGCATTAAATTACTTAAAAATACTATGGCACATAAAACTTGATATAAAGGAAGTACATCTTTTTGATTTCTATGGTAAAAGTGTTGACAATAGTACAACATTTACATTACAGAGGCAAATTTGAAAAATCCCCGATAAAAGTTTCGAAGTTAGCCCACTCTATACATACATCGAAATGTTCAATTGACTTATCAGCGCGGTAGTTTTCAAGTGTCTTTTAAAAGATTAATCCGATGATTAAGATGCATTGTCAGATGCTTCACATACACTGTAATTTAATAAAGCGGTAACAGTACACCCGGCAATGGCCTTGCTGATGCAGATTTAATACTATCAGCTTTTTTTTAATATCTGCCGATACCCTACCTTGCAGCAACTTGAACTTTTACATTCATTATATTTAAGTCCGCGCCCGGATTTACGATATGTCGTGGAGAATTGAAAATGTATTGCGATATTTGCATCCTAATTTTTCTACTGGTTGCAGTGTCAATGGTGAATACAGAATACAGAAGTTATAATAGTTGTATTACACTCATGTGTAAAATATATTATTTATAGTGGTACAATATACCGTTTTATTTATTTTTACTTTAAAAATATGCTTTAAATTGCTTTAAAAACACTGCAACACAATTAATACGCTTAAAAGTTTTTAGCACCATTTTCTTTAATAAAGTACTTGAAAGCACCAGTTAATTTAATAAAGTGCTTTAAAATTTAAAAAAGTTTCAAATTAGTTTAAACTCGTACTCGTATTTATTAAGGGGGTTTGTAAATTCTAGCACCAGCTACGTTAATAAAGCGGTCGACCATGTTATTCTGGTATAAGCTAAAAAGAATACAGAATATATTGTGTCTAAAATATATTACTTATAGTACCTATATGTGCTTCAAATTACTATAAAAATATTAAAGCACTTTTTGAAGTGCTTTATAGCAACTGGCACCGGTTGCTTCTAGAAAATGCTTTAATGTTACTGTAGTAATTATTTAAGAAAGTGCATGAAATTACTTTATAAGACGCTTTATATTTCCGAACGTCAATTGTTTCGAGAGAGTGCTTTATAGAATTAGCTAATTTTATTATTTAAAAAAGTGCTTTAATTTTTTTAAGAACACCACAATACATTAAGATGTTTCAAGTTTCTATCAGTAGTTATAGTAATAGACTGCTCTAAATTACTTCAATTTACAAAAGCCTTTATTGGAAAGTACTTTACATTAAATATCACTTATGCATCACGTTTAAAGCACTTTTACTGTCAGTAGGAACGTAACTGGTGCTAGAATTCATAAAGCATCTAAAGTACTTCAGAATTTTTGTAAGTATGTAATTTAAACCTCCCTTAAATTAAAGTAACTTTAAGCACTTTACTGAATTGGTGCTTTAAACGGAACTGGTGCCTTAATAAATATCGCAGTGTTTTTAAAGTAATTTCAAGTATGCAGAATAACATATATTTTATTAAGTTAATAAACATTTTATTTAAAGTAATAAGTTTAGAAATTATCACATATTTAGCTGTACAAGTCATCGTTGTCCACTAAATAATACTTGTAAATAATATCAAATTTGCTTCCAGAAATAAATATATAGAAGTGTGCCAAAACACTGTGTAAACATTTAACAGCTAGATGAAGAAATATTTTGTAATTCATTTAAAATGAAATAAATATTTCATAAATTTTGTTCTAGGGATCCGGTGACAAAGAAAAAACAATAGAAAAAAAAATGTTTCCAGTGATAAGGTATATAAAAAAGTATCTAGGTCATAACTAAGTGACAACCAAATGACAGATTTTCTAAACAAGTATCAAATCCTTGTCTATTTTCGAAGTTATGCTGTCGAAATTTTGCAAAAACAAATTTATAATAAACTCAACCGGAATTTATTTGCCAGCAGTTGACAGTTCATAAAAATATTTTTGTATCTGACATTTATTATAAACATGATACAATTCAAATGTATTTAACATACGACACTATCTTAGATGTATCATAAAAATAAAACCATTTTAGTTTCGATTAAAATCGACCTTAATAATTGTCATAATTTATCGCATCTACGTCTTAAGCAGACAGCCGTTCTTGTGTGATATATATCTTTTCCCTGCATCTGTTTTAATACCATACCATTATATACACATAACAGTTTATATCGTATATTTGTTTATTTTCTTCTGGATATTGTTCTCCCAGTTGTTCCAGGTGTAATTTGTACCGCGACTATGAGAATTAAGAAATTTGTGTTTAAATCACTATTATTATATGAAGGTTCTGAATATATCTGAATAAATATTTAGCCTTGTTCAAATGTTAGTATATAATGGTAGAACTTGTAAATGTTCTCAGTGAAGGAACTGTCAAATTATTTATTTTTTCAATTACCATTTCCTTTTCCGCAGTAGTAAATGGGAAAAAAACGGAGAAATATATAGCGTACCACTTTAGAGTGATCGTAAAATATAATTGCTTTTATATTAAAAATATGTGTGGATGAAATAGTAATAAATTGATTAAATATGACGTCAATGTTACAAGGCGATGTTTTGAAAAAAAAACGTTACGGTTTTAATTGTTAAATTTATTGCTACAACTCTAGTTTTTTTTTTTAATTCATTTAATAACACTATTAACACTATACATAAATATTATAAAACGTCTTATTTTACAATTGGTTACACGAAAATTGTGTTATGTCATCTTTTTCCCTTACTGCCCGCAAAAAATAGGCGTAGGATTTTTAAAATATATCAGAAAAAATATAGAACGTCTGATTTATGAGTTTATATTAGAGAACAAATTATATGGAAAATAAAATTATTTATTTGTTAAAAAATGTTAACGTAAATGAAAAACTATTATTAATCTAATATTTCGTACAATGTTTCGTACTATTTTTCTAAACGATATATCTTAAATATAAATGAAACCATCGAAAGCCATAAGAGATAACGTTACCTTCACACAACATATTTTTTAATCAATCGCAAATTAAGAATTGGAAAGGAAAAAGGAAAAGTTGTAAGATAATTATCAAAAAATATTAGCGTGTTTGTATAATGGTCGCAATAATGTTTTCCAGTTTTATAAGTACGGGTGTCAGAGAAGACATAGGACCTACAGCTATCTAAATATTGAAGGACATATTATTATAGAAGGAAAAATGCAATTTTTTTTGCCACATTTGTCGAATGAAAAAACCTCAGCTATACAACTTTCTCTATGTTTTAGCCCAATTGTTTTTTAAATTTACTTTTTATTTCTATATCCAGATTGCCGTGAATGTGCTAAATTCAATGCCCTGGGTGTAGATGATCCAATAAAAATTGAATCGTCGCATTTTTTATACTATTTTAGGATTTACAACTCTTGAGATGTATTTAAATGATTAATTTGTATTTAATTACATCCATTTTCTTAAGTGACGACGTTTTTTTGGACGCCCAGTACTTAAATAGTCACATAAATGAGAAATTTGATCAAAATTAATTGACATGGTGTATACAGGGGATTTCGTAAGGACATTTGTTCTAGCATTACGACAGTAAAACATGTAATCATCACGAGATTCAGGCCTAGGTATACGTAAGTAGAACATTTTTAAAATTTCTGGTGAATCAATGAGGTTATGAAATAATTTAAACAAGAAAAATAGACTTGTGAGAACTCTCCTCAACTGCAACGATTTCAAATCGAATCTCTGCAACAGGAGGCCATGATCAACTCCTCTAGCAGGATAAATATTATCAACGCGATATGCCACGAATTTTAAAAAGCGACGTTGAACACCTTCAAGATGATGAATATTAACTTGATAGCATGGGTACCAAACAAGGCTAGCATATTCTAATCTAGAACGGACTAAAGAATAGTATAAACATTTCAAAGCACTAATATTGTTGAACGATGTGGAATTACGGACAATAAAGCCCAAAGTTTTAAAGGCGGTGCTTGAGATTGTATTAATATGTTCAGAAAATGAGAGTTTAGCATCAAATATTACCCCTAAGTCTTTAATATTGCTGCTGCGTGTCAATGGCTTTGAATCAAGACTGTAATCAAATAAAATTATATTTTTCTTTAAACTGAAAGAGCAAACTTTACATTTATCAATATTAACGGAAACCATGTTTTCTATACACCACACCTGTACTGCATTCAAAAGTTCTTGCAATGCACGACAATCATCGTAACAGTTAATGTTACGATAAAGCTTTAGATCATCTGCAAAAAAAAGGTGATTACACTGCAAAGATGACGATAAATCATTTATATAAAGAATAAACAGAAGTGGTCCCAAGTTAGACCCTTGAGGTACCCCAGAAGAAGCTAAAAAAATATGAGAACGGTATCCATTATATGACACATACAACTCACGACGGTCAAGATAAGATTTTGTGAGTAGTAGCAAAGAATCATCAAAACCAAATGATTTCAATTTCTGTATTAATATGGAGTGATTTACCTTGTCAAAAGCCTTCTCAAAATATGTATATATTACATCTACTTGGCCTTTTCTATCAATATGGTCTGAAACAAACTGAGTAAATTCAACTAGATTAGTCACAGTAGAACGCCGTGCAACGAACCCATGTTGATTATGATGTGTTATGAGTTGTTTAATAATTTCATTAGCGCCTGGTATAGTAACGTCTGTTGCTATGTGAAAAAGTGACATCTAAGCAGAAATTTCATTGAATTAAATTGAGTGAAATTAAAACGCTATATTTACAACCCCCTATATATAATGAAAGAGTTTAATATGAAAACATTATAAGATTAATACAACGAAACTTTCCTTTGTTAAAAAACTCTATACATTTTTCTCTTCTCTTCACATTTATTTGTCGTTAATACTTTCTTAAAACAGTACAACAGACGCGAACGCAAAATATTTTATACCGTTATGTATATACTTCCACTTCACCTAATTTCAATTTGAAATTATACTAGCACTGTACCGGTTGTTTTCTTAAAATTTCAATTTCATATGCAGTTTTATTTGTTCTGAATTTAACAGTGCCTTCATACTTGAAGCAAAGTGGAAAACCATACAGAAAAAGTCGGAATTCTTCCGAATTCATTATGAGAATGTATTCAAACCAAATAGTAGATGCATCAGAAAAAGAAGACAAGTACGGAGTGATCATGCGTAAACGTTACATTTGACTGTAACTTTGTTAATTTAAGAGATATCGGAAAATTGAAAGGTGCATTCGTGACTAATTTTTCACAAGTATTTCAATTTTCTTATCAAAAAAGCAATCCAGAATTGCACTACAGAGATATTGGTGTCAATTTGGTTCTGTCTTATGTCCAATTTATGGAGCAATTTAAAGAATAGTTTATAAAATTTGTTCAAACACAGTTCCTTGCTTTCCAATGCAAAACCTATATTGTTTTCCCAAATTATTTGAAAAATTGTGAATCATTTTTGGGAGTTGGTCCATGTAATCTATAACATCTTCTATTCTATCTTGAATTTCTCAAATAGTAGTTGGTCTATTTTTATAAAAACAACTCTTTAAATAGCTCCATAAAAATATATCAGGTGACATCAAGTCTGGACTATTCGCCGGCCATCATATGGAGCCGCCAGGAAAATTTTAAGTGCCAATGTTACTTATACCTTTTGGGTCACGAAATAAATGATTTTATTACCCAATTTGATAGGTAGACAGCACCAGCAAGATGAAGCTGAACCACATAATGGTAAGTTGTGGAATATATGAATAATAATTATATAGAATGGTTAGGAAAATATGGCACCATACTATGGCCGGCGAATAGTCCAGACTTGACACCACTGGATACATTTCTGTGGGGTTATTTAGAGAATAGTGTTTATAAGAATAGACCAACCACTATTTTAGAAAGTCAGGATAGAATACAAGAAACTACAGATTACATAAACCAACAGTACCAACACCCAAAAAAGATGCATAGTTCATTAAATAATTTGGAGGAACGATATAAGGTCTGCATAGAAATGCAAAAAAATGAGTTTTAACAATTTGTATAAACTGTATTTTTTAGATTGCTCAATAAAATGAAATTAAATATACTTTTGCATTCTTTATAATAATAATATGTTTGTGGAGAGGATTGACATCCTCCTTGTGGGTATGGAAGGATGGAAGAACGTTGACTCGGTTCAATGTGAGAGATTGATACCGGTTGGCCTTTGACCATCCTCCTAATTAATAAGGCTTTTCAGGTTTTCCTCATTCTTGCACTGAATGATGGTTAAAGCATACCAATGCAAGTCTTTCCTGGACGCAAATGCGGTCTGCATAATAATAATAATATGCCGCCCCTTCTCCCGCACAAGACTTCTGAGCTAATCCTCGTGATTAGAATGAGGGGTAAAGATATTATTATTATTACAGAATATTTCATAAAAAAAAACAAGTTGACATTAATATCTTAGTAGTGCGCTGTTCGCTTATTTTATTGATAAAAAAATTGAAATCCTCGCGAAAAATTGGTCAATGAACGCACGTTTCAATTTTCCGATATCTCCTAAAATAACAAAGTTACAGTCGAACTTTTATGAGTGATCAAACCTATACAATGACAGTTCTTAATTTTATGCAAATAGCAACAATCGACCTTAACGAAATATATGATCACACCATTGCCAAATATTTAATTAGTTGTTGTCTCATAGATCCATATCCATATACCGCCAGGGTGGTTAACCTATAAACGATCATTTATCCAATTGAAATTCAAAGTGTCGCATTTGTTTGGCGGCCTTTAGACTTGCCAATGAATGACAGTTTCTAATTTTAACCGCTTCATTAATGAATGACAAACGTCTAATTGCAGTGCGTAAAGTTGATTGTGTGTTGGTACCGTATTTAACAACCTACCTCACATGGCGGCATTGTTCTAAGGTATTAGTAATTAATATTTTACAACCAATAGACTATTAAAATTTTCTGCCAATTGATATGCACGTGTGCATTGGTGATTTGTAATTAAGAACTGCGTAATGAAGGGTAGTCATCTAGATGTATGAATAATTAAGAATTATTTTTGATTCTGGGTTGTGAAGTATCGCTTTTGTATTTAAGAATTGAGAGGTTGTTTTACAAACAATAATAATAATACTGTCACGGAATTTGCCCCACTCACACCCAAATCGACGACTGTGGTACCGCGAATTACTAAGATTGCCCCGATCGCCCCTACACGATTCTGATAAACAAGCAAAATGCCGTGGATCGAGACGGGACTAGAAAATTTGAGAATCGAAGAGAAGCATTCGAGTCGTTCGGGAAGATGAATCTAGAGATACTAGAATATACCTGGAATATTCGTTGGGTCTATAAAAGAAAAATAAACGGCCGATTAGTTAGTATTGTATAAGTCTTAAGTTAGTCTTGTATTGCAGTCTGAATTGAAGTGTTTAGTTGGAGAGATCAAAGTGATTGAGATAGCGATTAATTAGATAAGTGTTTAGTTGAGTTTTAATTAGTGTTCAGTAGTGAACTGAGTATAGTTAATAAAGAAGTGATTAATTAACGGATTGTTTTTCTGGCAGTAGTAGAAAATTCGGATTGGGAAATCCGTGACAATAATAATAATAATATATTTATTAATCCGTTAGACATACAAGTGTATAGGACAAGTCAATGATTACAAACATACAACTACTACTCTACAATCTATTACAATATATCCGAAATATATTCGTTGACACTATAGTAGGCTTTTTCCAACAATAATTTTTTTTATACCATTCTTAAAACAGACATAACTACTATTCTTAAGAAGACAGAGTAAGTGGTTGCACCATATAATTCCCTTATACAATGGGGAAACTTGAGAGAATAAAGAAAACGTTAGGATCGCCGTATTTCTCGCCGTATAATGATCAAATTTGTAATGTTTTTAGGTACCTCTCTTGAAAAATAAAACACAGCAAAAGTAATATCAAAAACAAAATTATTGATGCTTTGTGTATCCACTTTTACTATTTAAACTCTCCTTAAATAGTATAATAACTTTTAAAATGCACTTGTTTAACACGCATTATTTCGCCATTCTAACCCCACATTTTAACAATTATTTTCACATACTTATAAACAAAACTGAACAATATTATATGCAGAACTATGCAAGTTTATGTTATAAGAATATTTACTTCTACAGTTGAATTAAAAAAGATCACTTTCTGTTCTTTATATATTGATTTTACTTCAGTATCTTTGAATATTTGCAGGTGGCATGATATAACATTCCTGTTATTTGCTAAACGCTATATTATTTAGTTTTTGAATGTCTAAAATTAGTTGTATTTGCAGAAAATACTATTTCAAGAATATGGCGCCTTTAACAGATTGGCAACCAAATATCATACACTATTTCCAACTGCCATGGCACTTAATATTGTCACGGATTTCTCAACCCGTCTTTTTCTTACTGCCAGAAAAACAATCCGTTAATTAATTACGTCTTTATTAACTATACTCAGTACACTACTGAACACTAATTAGAACTCAACTAAACACTTATTTAATTAATCGCTATCTAAATCACTTTGATATCTCCAACTAAACACTTCAATTCAGACTGTAATACAAGACTTATAGAAGACTAACTTAATCGGCCGTTTATTTGTCTTTTATAGACCCAACGAATATTCCGGGTATATTCTTGTATCTCTAGATTCATCTTCCCGAACGACTCGAATGCTTCTCGTCGATTCCCCAATTTTCTAGTCCCGTCTCGATCCACGGCTTTTTGTTTGTTTAACAGAATTGTGTAGGGGCGATCGGGGCAATCTTAGCATTTCGCGATACCACAGTCGTCGGTTTGGGTGTGAGTGGGGCAAATTCCGTGACAATATTATTTATATCTGCCCCAGCATCAGCTAATGAAGTAGTGGAAGAACGCCGAAAATAATAATAATTTAAGATAGTTTGCTGTTTTGTACGGAATCTGACCTAACGTATTTTTCCCAATCACTTGCTTGAAGCGCATTTATTATTGTTATAATATACAAAAAAAAACGTGCTTAGTATGAGCGAACGAAGAGACGCATATCTTTTGTGCCTATCCAGATATCTTGGTGACTTGTTTTTATTATCAATTATCTCTTCTCTTTGATTATTTTATAGTCACTAGCAAGGTTTTATCTAAATCCTCATCTATTATGTTACATAACCCTTCTCTACGACAAGCTCCACATAATGCCGAAAATCAGTGCCACCTAATTAAAAAAAATAATGTAGGTACATTTTATTTTACATTTTGACTTACCTTGATCATTAAAAATATTTCATCGGAGGCATTTCAGAAAATTGTCAATTTCCTTTCTAGTCAAGATTCTTGATTCCTTCAGTTTGTAACTATCATTTTTTCTTTTTAGGAATGTTATTAATCTGGAATATTTGCTAATGTAGATGTTATGGTGTTACCGTTCCCTTTAACATGGAATAATACGACCACAAAGAGGATGGCTTACAGGTCTAACATTTTTCCAAAAAATTTGCTAGGATCACAATTTCAGTGTAGTGTTTCACGTTTTTATCTAATTGAAATTCAAAGTGTCTCATTATGTATAAAAATCTGTCACTTTACCATAGGTTTTTTCGCATATTAAATATGGAGTACATCTTTTGTTGATATTGTTGATAGGCATCCGTCACAACGGTCAATTAGGCTCCAACAAGAATTACTTTATTTTACTTATAGAGCCACTTATTTCCATAAATACATAAGTGATATATAGGAAATTGAATAGTTTATTTTAAAAACACGTTGTATAAAAAAAGAAAACACAAAAACAAACTGGTACGCTTGATTCTCGCGTGATTTACATGATATAAATCTCAATTTCAATTTCTTATCCTACTTACTAGTTTGAAAAAAATTGAAATTATTGCATTTCACTTCGTTGCAAGCAATGGTCCAGCGCCTGCACCTATATCGGTTTATCGTTGTGCTAAGCTATGCAAAACATGAAACTATCAATCCACGGGCTGGTATGCGAAAAAACAACAAAATACCTTGCAAGACATTGTGTCTTATATAGTTATTCTACGAGCGTGTAGGAAGACAATATATTTATTGCCCTAGAAAGCGGCAAAAATGCATGGGGAATGTCTGCAAAAATGAATCTAAAAATAGATAATTTAAGAGAACTGGTAGAAGTTGAAATTGTCATGCGGCGAGATTTATAACGCCATATAATATACAGGGTGATCCTTGAGTAATGGTTCACGGAGATACTAATATTTTTTACTTCATAATAGTACAACATGCGTGACAAAGCTGGAATTTAAAATATTTTTTCTTCTATAGAAGATCTATTACTACGCATAGTATTCATGGTTTTATTGTGGTGTTCTCGGTTGATATTTAATTATCGGTTTTATGCGCAACGAGCGACAGTCTCAGAACCAATGTTGTACATGTAAGCAATAGAATTAATTTTCCTTGTGTAAGTCATAATGGATCATTTAGAAATATTCAAAGGCCACCTGTTTCGATCATTCATTAACTACAGTTAAATAATTTTGAAGTAAAATACAATCATCTGTAGATGAAACAGATGTATGCAGTTTGAAATCATTCGCATGTAAAAGAACATTGGCTTGAAGACTGTCACATATATCATTAATGAACATAATGAACAGAAGAGGGCCAATAACTAAACCCTGAGGTACCCCAGATGTAGTAATAATTTCAAATTGAAGTAAAACTACGATATTGTACGGTTAGAAATCTAAAAGTAAGATATAAAGAATATATAGACAAACCGAAATTATACAGCTTCCGAAGACGAATACCTTGATCCAGCCTGTCAACCTGTCCTTTGCTATCCAACGTATTAGAAATAAGGCTTTGAAACTTTAACCAATATACCTAAATTTTTACGTTAGGACGTAATATTTCGAAGTAAAAAATCATTATTTACGGACCACCTTGTATTCAAGAAACCGTTTTATGTACGAAAATGGCATGCAATCAGTGTACCGGTAGGCAGCTCTACCTCTCGTACGGATGCTCGGAACAAAGGATTTTTCAAAGGATTTATTGACGCATAAAATGCATTAAGGCTGCCATTTGCACGTAATAGTCGAGTGTAAATCAATTTATGCTTCGAGTGCGTGAGGAAAATAACGTGTTCTTCGAACGGTGTAAAGGACGAAAAGTTCCTCGAAGAATACGTTTAATATATCATTATTGAATGCAAGATGAATGTTTATTTACGGGCATAGTCTGAGATAATGATACAACACACTTCTCGTTGAGTAACGTCGTAAAAAGTCAAAGGTTGTCCGGTAATACATCAGGAATATTTATTTGAACAGGGAGCTTCTTCATGCAAAGGAAGGACAAGTTGCAATGATGAATATTTGAAGTAGTGAAATAATCGGAACTTCGATCAGAAGTTAAAAAAATTGAATAGTAGTATCGACCTTTCCAACAGCTTTAAAAATGAATTAATCACAAATCAAAATATCCTAATTTAACAATTGAGGAATATCGAATGATGATATGTATGAAGGGAACTCGAAAATTCAACCGCAATATATGAGATCTGATCTATTTCATTTTTAGGATTACTTTTTCAGGTGGCCTCCTTTAAGTTGAGTCAAATATCTAACTATAGAAATTATTATACCAATAAATTAAATACCAATTAAATAAATTATTTGAAAATAAATATCGATAATGTCAAAAGTGACTTTAACCTGAAGAAGCAATCCTAAAAATGCAGAAATACGTCAGATTTCATCTATTTTCGTTGATTTTTTGAATTTCCACAGTTTCAAAGGTGTACATACGCTTATTTCAATAAATCTTATTTTATTGCGAGTACTGGTGATGGCTATAAAAGTTTTAATTGCTGTAAATTGCGGCATGGGCGTGACAACGCTAGAATCTCTTTCTAGAAATTATGGGAAATGCCTGTCTGATTATTTCCCGATAAATTGTTGAGACGGGATTTTTCTTATTCTCTGTAGTAACAACAAGATTTACAAACAGGAAATAGATCAAATATTTACCTGGAAATAGTAGTAGTCTTTCCAAAGGAGCGAACACACCTATCCGAACTCTGAACTTTATTCTTCTGGCAACGTGACATTGAACGGTGACTTTAAATATGCGAAAGCATTAATAAAGATGAATACAATATCAAGTTAACGGTTCTGCAGAAAACTTATTATAAGATTAATCAATTTTTTTATGTACTATGTAGTCATCTTTTCAAGAAACGATAAACACCGGAATGTAATTTCCTATAATTTTATGAATGAAATAGGAAACTATAAAAAACTGTGCAATCGAAAGTTATTATTGAGAAAACAATGACAACAGTTTATGTAAGTATTAATAATTAGTTATGTGGAAAATAATATATTTCAGGTGATATTTACTGCTTTTAAGCAATGATACTTCGTTTCCACTGCATTGTTTAATTAATTTTTGCTTACCTTTTAAAAACAATATACGTAATTGGTAACAACCGAGATTGTGATAGGATATCCAAATGTAATAAATCAAAATCTACAAAAGAATGTGGAATATTGCCTCTATAAAATTGGAAACATCTTTCAGTATGGATGGTGGTAAAGATCGCTTTTTAATATTCGTGGAAGAGATTTCAGTATTGAAAGCTTGAATGTAATTTGACTGGACGCATTGGTATCTATTGAACAGCTATTTTTACACATTCAATGCTTTCAGCAATACACATTTAAAGAGTAGTACCATGACAATGATGTCCAGTCTTCATGACGCTTTTAACATCTGCATATCTGCAGCGCGAACAGTAGAATGGTAGCTTAAGATCTTCTAAAACTATATCCAGTGTATCTTCGGGGTTCTTCAATCCAAGCTTTGTTGCATTCATTTTTGAAAAGGTTCCAAAAGTATTAACTACGACGAAAGGTACATTTTCCTAGTTTGTAGAATACAAAAAACCGCCTGTGAGAAGCATTAAGATAAAGTTCAACATGTTTTCGAAAAAATATTTCAACAGTTAATACCTGCCACATCTCCTTCTGTTATAACAGATTCTTGGTCAATTTTTGTTTTCATGCATGGAATCAAAATTTTTATATAGAGGTCATTGTATTGAATATGATTCAACATTAACTTAGTTAATTTTTTATAATTATTATAGCAGCCTTCATGAGTAAATAAATATATTTCATAATCTCCAGTACTTGGAAACTTCTCCTTTGTAAAAATTCTGAACTTTTTCGCCTTGTAATCCTCTGAATATATTTTTAAAAATGCAGTTAGTTGAGAGTATCTGCTTATATCTTTATTTTTCTTAGCTGAAATCATAGCTCTGAACATTGAGTAGTAAATCCATAGTGTAGATGGTTTCTGGGAGCATTGCTTTCCGAAAGCCAAATTTTCTCAGACGCCTCTTTTACCTTGTTAGCTTTGCACCAGCCTTCAAACTTTTGGTGCTCCAACTCACCAGAGGGTAAACTTCCATCAGAATCACCCATTTTGAAAAGCTCTTTATCCGTAAACTTAATAGCATGTGTTTTTCTGTCCATAGAACAGCGTAATTTAACACTTTTTGCCAAATATATTTTTTCTACTCCTTACATGGAAAATACTATTTTATCCCTCATTTCAAGAAGGAAAGTAGTACTTTTCCTCCTTCGGGAGAAAAATACTTTTACTCACTCGGGAGGCAAACAGGTAGAAACTTGAAATAGCTGTAAGAGTAGTGTATAGACTTTTTTTATTGGTACCCAAACTTCCTAAAAATGTGTAATAGTGCTTTTCTTTCAAACAGATTTTTTATTACTTATTTTCAGTTATAAAAATTGAAAACAGTTTAAATTGAGATTTAAATTAACATCAGTAACTGAAAATTTATGGTACAATTAGTTAAATTACTAATGAAAATTCTCCCTAAAGAAATATAGACTTTGCTGGTGGAAATGAGTTCCTATTTGTTATTTTCCAAATTCGTGGTTGTTGATGAAGTACTTGTGGTAGAAACAAAATTTTCAAAAATAAGACAACGTTTTTTGGTACTGTACTTTCTCACATAATTATTCGGGTGGCTACCTCACATTTTTTAGAAATACGATCATCTAAATACCCTTCTGCTACTGCGTTTGTTCGCCATCCCTCATGTCTTTTTAGAATGAGAATATCACTTCCAGCATTGACTAATGACGTAGCTGAAGTACGGCGGAAACTGTGTCTAGTATAGCTTTTCGAATCATTCAAATTTAATAATATTGCTATTCTGTATGAAATTTTGGCAATTGTGTTTTTGCCAATTACCTGGTTTGTACATTTCTTTTTAGCATGTTACAGAAAGTGTAGAATGACCGACATTTAAATAGTTGGTACTTTTTTTCATATTTTTCACGCTTTAATGGTAATAGATTTAACGAAACCACGTTTGCTTCTTCCAGAATATCTTGAGGAACTTTATCTTCACATTCGGACTACATTATTATAAACTTTTGGGAAGTTTTTTTATTTTGTAAACAAGAAGCATCCGCTTCGCGTCGGGCAACACACTATCCGCGAGAGGAAATTATGCCCTTTGCTCCCTTGTTATACAAATAACTATTTTTTCATATTCAGCTACCGAACATCTCGGAAGAACAAGGGCAGGTCAAAGAATCTCAGTTAAGGCTATGATGGATTTGCACTTTTCTGTTACTGGCAGCGATCGGTTACCTGAGTATAGCAACCCGGAAGCCAATTAATTTTATTTCTACCTGTTTATCCAGATAAAATCTGTTACATCTTGTACAGCTTTCAAGATATATAGATATTGATCTTATAAAAGTAAATGTAATGTTTCGTAATATCGCTATTGTATCGATTTTTTTAAATTGCACCTAAATTTATAACTTTGTTATAAGTTGCAAATCAAATTATCAGATATTAAATAACAAAGTTGACAAATTTATTATCGTTTGTATGATCTGGATTAATATTTAGAACACCTATCTGTGACATTCAAAATAGTCCATTATTCCACTAGTTATAAAATAAAACAGTTTTTATGTTGGCAATTTCGTAATAATAATTCTTTCAGTCACTTATACGGGGTTCAAATGATTAACTGTACACCAGACGATCGAGGATCAGACTAGACCATGGTCTCAAACTTACTCTGAATGAACCATTCACTGATGGAGACGTATTGCTTTAAAGAAATTAGTGATGGCGTTTTGTTGTTTATAGTAAACAATAGATTACCAACCTATTAAATCAGTTAACAAATTAAAATATGGAGTAGGTAATTATGTTAAGTGTTTTTGCAGGAAAACATAAACGCATAGGTATTAACCGCAGCTGCTTATTGTTTGATGTAAAAACCGTTTTGCATTAATTATCTGTAAAATAAATAACAATAATTACAAGTATGCTGTGTACACGGAACGAAAGCTATACTAATATCTAGATTAAAAAACTTATTCCAACATTAGCTTAATTTCACTATTACTCAAGTATATAATACTTTATTGAAAGATTAACTTATTCTTGTATAATAAGATTGTACATTCGTCATTTAAGAATAAAAATTACTTGAAATCCAGAAAACTACTTTACTTATCGTAATATGAGATAAAGTTATATTTGTTTAAAGAATTGTTTTGTTTTATTTAGATAATATAAATTGCTTTACTCAACAATTGTTATTCTCAAAATAAAGTTATGTTTTCTTTATTTCAGGTTTAGAGAGACTTGAAAGAATTACTGGACTGTTTGAAATAATGTTGAAAAATTTTGAATAAAGTAAATAATAATTGTATTAAGTAAACGTAAGACTGAAGTACACATTTAGTATTTCAGTATTCTTGCTATATTGTATTCCTTTCTGAAGTTGTTACTACTCTACCTACCTTATAGTAAATAATTTGGTAATGATCGCCACAAGTTTTGTACTAATATAACCTATAAATATTATTTTGCACTATTACTGCATTTCAAATTTTACAGTATGGCATTTATTACAAAATATAAATAATTTTAACCTATTCTGATTAATATTGTATTCATATTTTAACAAAATATTATTCTGTGAGTAATTCTTAAATTCAGTGTAATTCTAAGAAAGAAAAGTGTTGCACTAAGTATAAGAATGCTTGGACGTCCAGAATATGTAAATATTTATATCAAATATACGTTATTACTGAAGCAACACATATAGTGTATATGTGAATGTTTAAAATTTTAAGTAAGTGTATACTTAAATACAGGGTAGTTAAGCGAAATAAAATTTCCGAACGGTGTTATTTTGCGATCTCGTTACAAATATTAAGATTGTTTCAACAGAAAAGTTTACTGAAATACATATTATGTAGCTAAATGTTTTTATTATACAAGGTGTTTTTATTTTCTGAACTGTGAACAATTTTGGAGAAAGTAATCTGTGATTATTCCTCACACCCAACACACAGTACACTGTATTATTTTTAAGTGTTACTGCTAGATTCACTATTTTAACTTTATTTTAGTTTATAAATTTTATTGGAATATGTGTTTAAATTTATTCATCCTGAGGAGGGATATAAAAAGAAACAAAATTTATTTAGTTCATATACATATATTTATTGACACTATAATATATTTTATTTATTTATTTATTTATTTATTTATTCATTTACGAGCAAGCCCACTTAAGTAACAGTATAAAAAATGTAGAATAGTGCAAACAGTCGTACTAAAAATAATAAAACAAATAGTTAAAACAAGTGAAATACAATTAAATATACAATCACACAAAGCCAGAATACAATAAAATACAGTAAACAAAAAACATACATATACTATACTAAAAACAATTACAAGAACAAAATGACAAATTGAGAAATTTAGGAAAAAGGAAAATGTTAACTCAAAACATCATACCAGAGTGCTTAGAAGACGCTTCTTAAACCTATCTAACGATACATCAAATACGTCTACATCAGTAACTGCATTTGCCATTCTAAGCATTCTAGGTATACAGCTATTTAGAGTGACATTCATTCTGCAGAAAGGCACATGGAACAGATGCAATTGCCTAGTACAGCGATTAGGTACAAGGAGCTTAATTTTCGATAATAGTTCAGGACAATTACATCTGCCATTTATGATGTTTGAGAATAGCAAAAGATCTCTGTGTTTCCTTCTGACAGATAGAGACTGCATCTTTAAATATTCTTCGATTGAATTGTAATTCCAGTTAATATGTAACTTAAAAGCTATATATCTAAGAAAATTATTTTGAACCGAATTAATTTTTTGGATATGTGTTACATAATGCGGGGACCATACACAGGAACAATATTCCAAATGAGTTCTCACCAATGTGCAGTAAAGAGTTTTGATGGCAAAAGTATCAGTAAAATCACAAGTTAGCCTCTTGACAAAACCCAACATCTTCAATGATTTTGCCGTGACAGCAGAAATGTGTTGATTGAAATTAAGAGCAGTATCAAAAATAACACCAAGATCTTTAATTTGATGAACAACGTCTAATATCTGACCACTAATATTATAATCAAACAATATAGGCTGTCGAGTACGATTAAAACTAATTTTATGACATTTCTCAGCATTTAAATCCATATCATTATACGTGCACCAGTTTACCAGGTTATTTAAGTCAGATTGCAATTGGAAAGCATTGGTAATACTATTAACAACTTTAAATAATTTCAGATCATCAGCAAATAATAAGGTGTTACTATGAGTAAAACAGGAAGTAATGTCGTTTATAAATAATTTGAATAAAAGAGGTCCTAGGTGAGAGCCCTGAGGAACACCGGAAGTAACAGAAATATAATTAGAATAATGATGATTTACTCTGACTATCTGTATTCTATTTACTAGATAGTTGGCAAGCCATTTCAACAGTATACCACGCAGCCCAAAATTTTCCAATTTTTTTAGTAATAATTCATGATTCACTCTGTCAAAAGCCTTGGAAAAATCAGTGTATATAGAATCCACCTGATAGCCTTTCTCCAAGGCTTCCGACAGAAATGTAACATAAGAGACCAGGTTCAACTCAGTAGACTTGCCAGCACAAAAACCAAACTGTTCTGGAATAATAATATTAGAGCAGTCATAGCTAAGGTAGTCAGTTATTATACTCTCAAAAAGCTTGGGAATTGAACTAATTATTGATATGGGTCGATAATTTTTTATATTTGATTTATCCCCAGATTTATAGATGGGTGTAATATAAGAAAGTTTCCAGCAGTCAGGAAAAACTCCTATATCGAGTGATTTGTTGAAAATATAAAACAATGGACGAGACAAGACAAAGTTACAATTCCTAAGTAACACTGGAGGAATAGCATCAGGACCTGGTCCCTTTCTGATGTCAAGTTCTGACAACTTCTCATAAATTTTGGAAATTGGAATGTGATAAGAGGAAACATCTATTTCCGTCTGAATGTGATTTTCATGTATATCTATGTTGTGACTGGTATATACTGAGGAAAAATACTTGGCAAAGAGATTGGCAATTTCAGCACCAGAACAAACAACATCATCATCCAAGTGCATTTTGTCTGGAATAACATTATTTTCTTTCTTATTTCTAACAAATTTCCAAAATGCTTTAATATTACTCCTAATAGAAATTTCAGTTGAACTTATGTAGTTAGAATAGCACTCAGAGGATAAAATTTTACATGTAGATCTTAGTTGACTAAATACAGCATAACTATCGGGAGATTTCGAACTTTTATAGATATTATGAGCAATCTTTTTATCTTTAATTAATTTTCTAAGTTGTGGTGTATACCAGCAAGGAAATTTTTTTATAAATGTTTTTCTTAATGGCACAAACAAATCTATTGCTGCATACACAACATTATAAAAATTATCAAGCATAATACCAAATTCCCTGTTACAAAGAAGAGAATCCCAATCAACCATTTCAAGGTATTGACGAATGGCTATAAAGTTGGCACATTGAAAGTCGTAATAATATTCACCTGCACCACTACCATAAGTATCACACTTAAGATGTATAGCTGTTTCCAACGGCGGATGGTGGTCATCAGGTTTAATTAAAATATCAATGGCTTCATATACACTGAGCTCAGAAGGAGAGAGAATGAGATCCAGAATAACACCATTATGATTGACAATACTATTAGACTGAAACAAATTATTGACTGCGCATAAGTTTGACATAATTTCAATAGCTTCAACGTCAGCAGGAGAGGCTATGCCAGATGCGGTGACCGTGGAACAGAAGTCGTCCATTTCCCATTTGGCCAGAGGAAGGTTGTAGTCTCCAAATAGATAAAATTTGATATTAGGGTACTGGTCACTTAAAGTTTCTAGCTGCAGATAGTGATCAAGATATGCATTGAAGTGGGATTTAGGTGGAAAATATGTGGAGCCCAAAATACACTTGTTACTATTAGTGCCAATTTGAACAAACAGCTGTTCAATTGTAGAAACCGAGGGTACAAGGCTACTGCATAGTATTTTATTCACAGCTATTAAAACACCTCCGCCTCTGCTACAAATACTGGACTCAGTTGTACGATCCTGCCTATATATATTATAATTAATGAGACCCAATTCAGCATCTTTGATGTCACCATGTAACCATGTTTCAGTAAGGACAATTACATCATAAGAACAGTTCAAAACATTATTACAAAGTTGAGTTAGTTTGGTACGTAGGCCTCTAACATTCTGATAATAAACGGAGAGCTTGCCCGAGTCAATGTGCTTTAGTGGTTTTTTGCAATTATCTTCGGAACATTGTTCAAATACTTTATTGTTAAATCATGCTCGCCATTACTCTGTCTTCTCAATAATTCGTTTCTTAGAGACTCGAGAGCCTTCCTTTGATTTGGAGTTTGATCCACATGAATGAAAATTTCTCTATCTCGACTAATACGATGCTTATTTTTTATAACCGTGAAAACTTCATGAGCAGCACCCAAAACAACTTTTACCGGACGGTTACCATTTTTATTTTGCTTGCCAAAACGGAAAACCTTTGTAATATTTATATCTGAACCATTCCCTACTACTTCTTGCATAAGAGCGTTAACACTTTCAGTATCATTGGAATTAGGATTTGGAGCAGGCAGATTAAAAATTAACACATTATTGGCTTTTGTAAAATATTGAAAACACAGTGACGTGCACCCGAAATTACCGAAGATAGCCGAATGTCCATGGACGTTCGTTGACTAAGGTACAAAATATCAAAATGATATTATGAGTTCCAGGGCGTTATATCATACTAAGTAACATACTGGGGATGATACTTACTATGCGAGTTCTTCAAGAGATGCTTATCACTCAGAAAAAATATGATCAACTAGAAATGGGTCCCATGGGGTAAAATATGATAGCATCGGAAAAAAATATTTTCCAATATCTCGGAAAATACATGCTGTTGCAATTTGTCACTTGGTATGTAGTTTCCTCAAGGGATACACATCATGCAGAAAAAATATGATCAACTTGAAATGGGCCCCAGGGGGTGAAATATGATAGCACCTGAAAAAAAATATTTCCCAATATCTCGCAAAATACATGCCGTTGCAACTTGTCACTTGGTATGTAGTCTCCTCAAGGGATACACATCATGTAGAAAAAATATGATGGACTAGAAATGGGACCCAGGGGTTGAAATATGATAGCACCCGATATTCTATATGATGTGTATCCCTTGAGGAAACTACATACCAAGTGACAAGTTGCAACGGCATGTATTTTCCGAGATATTGGAAAACATTTTTTTCGGGTGCTATCATATTTCACCCCCTGGGACCCATTTCTAGTCGATCATATTTTTTCTACATGATGTGTATCCCTTGAGGAAACTACATGGCACCTGACAAGTTGCAACAGCATGTATTTTCCGAGATTTTGGAAAATATTTTTTTCGAGTGCTATCATATTTCACCCCCTGGGACCCATTCCTAGTCGATCATATTTTTTCTACAAGATGTGTATCCCATGAGGAAACTACATGGCAAGTGACAAGTTGCAACGGCATGTATTTTCCGAGATATTGGGAAATATTTTTTCGGGTGGTATCATATTTCACCCCGTGGGACCCATTTCTAGTCGATCATATTTTTTCTACATGATGTGTATCCCTTGAGGAAACTACGTACCAAGTGACAAGTTGCAACGACATGTATTTTCCGAGATATTGGAAAATATTTTTTTCCGATGCTATCATATTTTACCCCCTGGGACCCATTTCTAGTTGATCATATTTTTTCTGAGTGATAAGCATCCCTTCAAGAACTCTCATACTAAGTATGATCCCCAGTATGTTACTTAGTATGAGATAATGCCTTGGAACTTAACAATATCATTTTGATATTGGTACCTTAGTCAACGAACGTCCATGGTTATTCGGCTATGCTCGGAAATTTCGGGTGCTATCTTTTGGTGCTGCTTTCACACCGGTCTAACTTGGCAGGTGATATTCATTCCGATTTTTTTTTTATGGTATCGTTGTAAGAGACGCACTGTATATATTTGTGTTAAAGTAAATTGATTTGCTTGGTAACAACAGAATTTCCTCGGTTTTTAGACATCGTGACTGACCCAGATATGTACCTTTGCCAAAGTGTACGTATTAAATTTTATTCTTTTTCGTTTAAGTGCAACCATGTATAAACCCGTATAATTACGTAAAAGTTAATGGTAAATGTCATAATATGGAGATAGTGATTGATATTCTCGGTAAAACGTCCAAACGACCTTCCATTTCCGCATTTTTGAGCGTGATCATACCGATTCGTGACTGATTGGGATTGATAATGTATCGATATTTATTATCTGTATACAAATTAGCGCATAAATATTGATTAATTAAATAATTGCAAAATATCAGTCATAAACATAAAAGCGTAGTGGCATTACGTGCATTTACTTGTGCAATGTATCCACCGTACCCACATACTGTAAAATTAATGTTTTGAAAACATTATAAAATCATAATAGTGTGTTACGTATCTAGGCACTAAAGGACATCTCTTACCCTCGAGGAATTCGAACACTCTATCACCAAAATAACTGAAATGAATTGATATTTTTTGTGATGGTGATTTCATATAAGCTAAAAATGTGAAATTACAGTAGTAATGATATACTTTACAACCATTCACATGTTTTTGCATTAAATCACGAAGGGACTAGAAATTTAATGCTTAAAAGTAGGTCAAGCTATGCCATTTTTCGTTTAGGTGTTTTAAGATATAAGGTATAAGAGTTAAAAAATATAATGTCAAAAGTCTTGGACCCTCATTCTTGTTTAAGAGATCTTTTTGTCAGAAAAACTGCTGAATGTTTAAATAAAACCAAAAATCAATTGAAATCTAAAAGTCAATGATAATACGCTCCCAACTTGTGCCGCTTTTATGTTTATATAACTATCACGTTTTAAGATTAAGCATTAGGGAACAGGCACTGTGTCTCTTCCTTGTAAAAAATGAAATTACTGCTATATATACATATATAGCTTTATACAGTCTGTGACAATCTATCTAAGAAAGAGGACATAAAAATGTAATTAAACAACTCTGGTGTTTTATTAAAATTCTCCCTGCAGGCTCCAAATAATCCAATAAAAACCAAATATGTTTATAAAAGTATATTGTTTTCTGAATCTTTTTGTGAAAATAATATGTTCGATAAACTGAGTAAATTTATTAAATCAAAGAGAAGTAACAAAGCAATCTCTCTACTTGACTAATAGTCGGTATGACCTCCACCATGTTCCAGTAGCATATTGACACGTCTGTGCATGGAAATAATCAAGGAGTTAACGGTTTCTTGCGAAATATTGTTCCATTCCTCATCTGCCGCCACGACTAACTCATCTGCAGTCTGAGGTGGAGGAATATGATTATGAATGGCTCTAGCAACGAAATCCCACATGTTTTCAATAGGATTCATGTCAGGAGAGTTGACTGGCTAATCTAATCTATTGATATGACCTGCTTCGAGTGTCTCTTGAACCCGTCTTGCGCGGTGTGGTCGAGTGTTGTCGTCCATAAACACAACATTTTCACCTAATTCATTATGTAGGGGATAGATAATGGACTTAATAACTTGTTCGATGTAAATTTCACGGGGAAAATATAGGCGCTGTTGACGACCTGGTTCTCTCCAGACTCTTTGTCGATTCTCATCAGTAACCAGCCCAATTCTGGTTTCGTCTTTAAATAAGACCCACCGCCACTGGCGTAAAAGCCAACACCTATCATATCGCGCCCACTGGAGACGGGCAGCATGATGCCTTGGAAGTAGAGTGGGGACCCGTAATGGTCTTCTATCACGTAAATTTGCGTTGTGGAGTCGTCTTCGAATAGTAGGTGGTGATATAACACGGCAAAACGTACCTTGAAAGTGGACTCGAGGACGTCCACTACGTGGTATTTTTCCAATGTATCAAATTCTTCATATCTGAGTGCTATTCGTACAACAGATGCCCAACATGTTCGATATCTGATGATTAGAATGTCCTGCATCATGTAAAGCAGTCACTCTTGCTCGGACAAACGCAAAAATTTCACGTCCTGGCATTATAATGTACAAAAATTCAAAGGAACACTTGGCTGAATACACTGCCAAACTGACTAGACTTGTACATAACATTGGTAATAAAGTAAAGGTTCATGGTTTTCAAATTTTTTATTGTCTTTTTTGCTCTCTAACGACTTTTTTTTACCACATTAAGAAAAACCACTAGATTTAATCGAATCATTTTATATACAGTGGGTCTAAAACTTTTGACGTTGTGTGTATAAAATAGATAGCTTTGCTTAATATTATGATATAATTAAAATTGATCGTCATTAAATCTTGTACTTTACTGCCTAGTTAAACAAATAGCATTAGTATCATCGCGTAGGTTTAAAAAATTTTGAAATATCTAAAATGTATTTGTAATTTATGAAATTGCCTTTTATAATGTGTTTCAGTATCACTTTACTAGTAATTTACTTTGTGTCATAACTTAAGTCATCGTAAACTTCGGCACTGTATAAAGAAGAAAAATTACGTCAAGTTTACAAGTTCATCCTTGCGTAGTAGAAGGTGAAAGGAAATATTTTCCGTCACATAAGGATCTACATGCCCGTTCTGCAACTGAATAAACATTATACTTGCCATCATAACTCGGATCATTTACATAGGATTAAATGTTGGCTTCCTAGTTTAAATTAATTCTATTAAAATGGCTGCGGTGTGTGTAATAAAATAAAAATAAATACAATGAAGGCGGCGTTCTCCAGCGGGTTACTAAGGTGCAGCCTGCAAATCGTAATTGTATATTATGCGGATCGTATGTCTTCATATAGTGAAATGAATTGTTACAGAATTGGCTGGTTTACCTTATTCACTTTTATGCATCCAAGTCCGTAGGACATTGTGATGTACGCCCTCAGATTTGACAAACTAAACATTTATCATTATTATTTATTATATTTGTCATTTTTACTATTCTGCTATCATAGTTTATAATTTTATAGTCATTTCTACAGCACTGACTGAAAAAGCTTCTTTTACTGTATGTTGAATTTCGTGTTCCCACAGCCAAAAGTGAAGTTAAATAATTATAGAGTGTTTTCATTAAAGCAGGTTAGTAAATTTAGATAGATTAATTTCTTTAGATAATTATTGAATAGAGCTCTGTCTGTGGAATTGTTTATTAGCATACCT
This sequence comes from Monochamus alternatus, assembly GCA_037114965.1. NCBI lineage: Eukaryota > Metazoa > Arthropoda > Insecta > Coleoptera > Cerambycidae > Monochamus > Monochamus alternatus. The sequence goes on along the minus strand of CM073434.1, from coordinate 10,295,194 downwards.
AGATGTTTGGTATCAGAGAGCATACATATGACTTCATAAATAGGAATTGTAGGAGATTTGATTTATATTAGCTTAAAATACCTTTCTAATACAGTAAAAAAAGTTCTGTTTCTGCTCTAAATAAAGTCAATTTGAATGGTAACGCATGCGCGCAACATACTACATTGAGAACGGCTCGAGTTATGAGGCTCGTGCCTGCAACCTGCAGGCTTGTATTATTATCATTGTTTGAGCTCAGAATGCGAATTAGTATTACGTATTAGAGCCTGGAGACGCTATAAGTCTGAAAGTTTGTTCATTTTATTTTTTTGATAAGACAGACTTTTGCAGGAGGGGGGGCAGTGCCACTTGCCCCCCCCCCCCCAACGACGGTCTTGGTAGCAATTATAATCTTCTTTAGCTTTACGTAAATAACTATTTTACATGATTTAACGAATACAATTGTGGCAGTTATTCACAATTTATAAGGCATTATACCCGTGCATGTTTGTTGCAACCGAGCAAGGGCCATTACCGAACGTTGCTGCCACATTATTCAAATTTATAAACACAGGCAATATGGCAAATCTAAACGATTCGGAATATCACTCACTGCGCCCATCAAAAATATCTACTTAATGTCGGGAAAGCAGAGAACGTATGGTCGTACCCATTACCGAGCTTGACGCGGAATGGCCCATAAACCATGTTGCTTTACACAAGCTCAATCTCGGAGTTCCACACGACGTCCTACCATCAGTAATCCGTATACATGACCGCTGTTTATTTACAAACCATATTAACAAAATGAAAGCTTCGATCGGCTTATCGTAAACACTTCTGCTCTCGGTTTTGAAGTCCGAACCGATTTTTTTTACAACCGCTAATAAGAGCGGTTAAAATTAGAGCACCAGACCGTCTGATGCTCAGATTGAGCGACCTCCTCGATGCGTTTTCTATGGGATCAATCACCCTTATTGAATCGGTTATCTTTATTGTTTCTAATTGAGGATTTAGATATGTATCGTTTTTTTTTATAGTTTGATTGGGGATTAATGGTCACTTAGGTTTTATTATAGTTGCACGATTGTTGGATACAGGGTGTGCATATTGCGGGAAATACACGGCAGGATAGATTTAATTTAATTTTTTTATGTATTTTAAAAATAATCTATTTTTAAAGCGCATGAAATCAATGTTTTCAGGCATTTAGACGTCAGGCCTACTGTCGTTTCAAAATATCATAAAAAAAATTAATATAACTATAAATCTCTACGGAAAGTAGTAAAAATTGTATACAAAGTGATTTAGAACTTATCCGAAATAAATTTAGGAATGTTCAACATACATGTACAAATATGGTTATGCAAAAAATAAGGTTTCTGAAAACTATTTAATAGTTATTAAGTTATTCCGAGTTTTTCCTTGACAAGGAGATATTCATCACCTGCAGCAGTTTGTAGACATTTTATCACATCTTCCGGTTAAAAATTTTTGGACTTTATTGGCGGTTCTTCATTTCATCCTTTTCTTGAAATATTGATATTTTCATTCACCAGTATGGTACTCTTAATCATTGAATAATACGATAATAACTTGAAGACTGCATTTTCTTTGATTTTTGAGAAAAATGTACTAACAATACATTCTCAATTAGATCCTTGATGTTTTTTGCGTTCTTGCATTTTCGATTTTTATTATACAGTTAACTATTACTTGGTACAAATATTTTAAGAGGGGATAGGGAAAAATAAGAATTAACGGAATCATCTATCAAAAAGTTTCCAAACTTATTTATAAAGCGGAATATTTTTTTTTTCAAAACTATATTAAATCCTTACTTATCGCCGTCACTGGCCTACTGTCAGCGAGGTTAGGTATATTCTGCCATAAGCAAAGGTGTCAAACGCAGGTCACCGCGTTGATACGTGTATCAGTTTACGCCTTTTTGAAAGAAAAAAAAAATTGTTTACAAAATGTAGATTATTATTTAATGATTTAATGAGACCTACCTTACCAATATTTATTTCCCGGATTGATATTTGGAGAGAATTTTATACTTGCTGTGGACCTCTCCTTTCCTCGACCGTTCTTTTTGTTTAAAGCGAGATACCTACTTGGTCCGGTGGTCATGACCAGGTTGATTACCTACGTCGGGAAAAACCACAAAGGATAACAACAAAATACACATAAATGTACACAAATACATAAAAACACTGCCACACGTTTGCCGTCAAGGCATTATAGCAGTTGTTCAATGTGGTTCAAAAAGTATTCAGCATAATATTTGGTGTACTCGGAAATTTTTAGTATTACGCTGCCACACGATAATATGCACCTGTCACACTCCCATAAATCGGTACCTTATTCGTCATCTAGGCATTTGAATACGACATGTTTATAAATACACAAAAAATACGCGAAAAATTAACATTTGCTAAAAGCAAGTACTGAAAAATTTTAAACTAATCAGAGTACGTAACCGTATGCAATATTTTTTGACATCTACAGACGCCATCTCTAGGTCACTAATGCAAGACGCACTTCACGGTAATAAATTTTTAAACGTCTTGTGTTGTTGGGGAATTAAATTCTATTAATACTAATAGTAGCAACAATATTAACAGTAATAGACGATGTTTGCATAAAATAATTAGTAATATTTTAAACTATAACATCCCAAGATTTTTACAGTGTTCTGTAAAAATGTTTCTTAGACCCTTAGAATATAACTAAGCTCAAATGTTCTTTGAGGTTTGGAGAGTATGCAACATGCAGTATTGTAGAGTATGTTATTTTAGAACAGTTACTGACTAATTTTAAATGTTTTATAGTAATTAAATAAAGTATTTTATGCGGAAATGTTAATGGATAATTATGACGAATCTGCAAGGAGTGAAAATGTAGTTTTGGCAGTGTGTAACGAAAGAACGAAGAACGAATACAAAATACTGCAGCTAACCGGATTAACTGTTATCAGGTACTTAAGGATTATTATTATTGATAAAAATGTTTCGTTTCGTCGTTTCTACACTTGACAACGCTGCAAAAAACGACTGCACGGTAGTTGCCATCTCGGACTATTATTGATTGTCATAGGCGCCGACTTTCCGTAGGAAAAGAGAGTTTTGCTCCATTTTTTTAAATATTGATCTAGAATTCCGAAATAATTTTTTTTATTGTCGTGCTCCCTGAGCACGTGATTAAAATTTTTGTACTTAATCATAGTTAAATGACCGTCTGTGCCCAATATTTTCTGAAGTATTCAACATAATGTATTATAATATTGATCCTTTTCACCTGGCTACAACTTTCTATAACAGTTTAGTTAAACAGTAAAAGTTTAAAAAAAATGTACAGTAAATGTGCAGCAACTTAATATTACTCGTACGTAATTAAAAATTGTCGTTGATTTTACTTGTACTTTTTACATCGAAAGTGGCCTTCGCAGCGGATTCAAGTAAATGCCCAGATTGATTAAATTCATTCACTCTTGTTGATTCAGTCCCATTGCAGTCCTGACCTTAAACCCTTTTTCAGCAGAGTTTGTTTTGGTGTCAATCATACACTCGCATTACGGAATGAGATCATTTTTAATGTATCTCGTCATTTATTTCTGACAATCTTTAAAAATATCTCACGCACGCAGGATGGTCATACATTAACTTGAGTAGCAAGTAATGTCTTTTTTTGGGCGTTTCTTAAAAGGTGTTATAAATCATTTTACAAAAATATAAACACGTTTACTTGAAGGCGCAAATGATATACAGGGTGTTTTATAAGTATGGTACGGTGATGTTTGAGAAATTTGTTACATTGCGTGGGATACTCGTATGTGTAGTTTTCTTGATTTGTACAATTCTATTAGGAAAAGTATTTTGAATCAAGTTTAAAATATTGTTATATTGTTTCAGAGTACATCGAAAAGACTCACTTAGAAGACTTAGGACATTCATCGGATGTAGAGTTCGTAAAACCGTTGAAAACAAGCCCACTGCCACTTCATGGCCATGATATTTTATATGACCGACTTCATAATAACCATGGTAAGTCCAGAATTAGTTAAAAAATAAATAATTTTGTCAAAAAACTCGATACCTTGCCTTGAGATAGTATCTGCAAAAGTTAAAACCTTTGATGTATCAAATTTTACAGAACAAACCCTAGATATTTTTATTATTGTTTAATTTCTAATATTTCTTAATATTTTTATTATTATTTAATTTCTAATATTAACTGGATTGTTTTCCCAATTTTGATCTTCTCTATTAAGTAGTTGTTTCTTAATTTCTGATCACTCTAAATTTTGTCTAAGTATTTATCATTCATGATATTTTAATTTGGCTAATATACCCCCATTACATTAACGTCAGCGGTTTTAAACTTACAAAGTGTAATGCCCTAAATATATTTCACATGTCTGGAATATATGAAATATATACACGACACCAATACGAGTTTCAAATATTAACGAATGGCTGCAAATGTTAACCTAAATATCGTGTGCGAAAATAACACGAAACTGGAAAATCGGAACAAGCAGATCATTCAAATTGTCCCGTTGGAAAATTTCTGTTGAAATAATATTTATCAGAGATATGCAGGGTGATTCGCTAGCCTTGTTACAAAGTTTGACAACACGATAGTTACTTTTTATATATGTATTTTTAGGTATTAACAATATTGTGTGAAACTACTCTGAGGACTAAAGCCCCGACCAGCGTTGAATTACACCCACAATATCTACCCATATATTCTTTATTATTAGTTTTTGTAACATTCTTTCATCATAAAACATCGACAATTGTTTATTTGTATCTGAACTGTTCTCTCGGTTTTATTAAAATTAACAGAGCTAATCTTTTTATATGATCATCATTCTTTATTGTGACATTTAAATATCAACATTTGTCTCAATTCTTCATAGTATCAGTCTCGCATTATTTATTACAGATTTAAGTGACCATTATGAATTCATCGTCGTTCTCTATAAATCTTGACCGTACAATCGAGTCCGATTAGATTCTAAGCCCCATTCCCTAGACTCTAGACAGAAAGAAATTTTTCACAGTGGCTAATAAATAATTCATCTCTTCGCTTTATAGAAAGCAAGAAATGTCCTCTTGTCTCGAATTTATCTGTTCTGTGTATACTGAGAGACTGGTTCACTTAAAGCGGATAAATTGATTGTATCATGTTAAACTGGTTTCTCTCTTATACTTGGCAATATTTTCTTCAGTGGTATTCTGGTGACCATTTAAAATAAATCAGGACTCGAAACTTTTAAGCGATTTGTTTTTGCAGCAGTTGGAAACGATTTGAAACTATCAACGTTCTCAACTTAACTGGTCGAATATTTCTGACAGTTTCAAACCGTCTCCAATTGCTGCTAAGACAAACCTAATGTTATACAGCTACAGTTAGTTATTCAGGTAACAACTATACAGGGCGTCTCTAAAAACAAAATAATAATAATAATAATAATAATATCTCTACCCCTCATTCTAATCACAAGGATTAGCCCAGAAGTCGGAGACTTGTGCGAGAGAGGGGGCGGCATATTATTATTAAGCAGGCCGCATTTGCGCCCAGGAACGACTTACGTTGGTAGGCCCTAACCACTATTCAGTGCAGGAATGAGGGAAACCTGGAAAACCTCATTAATTAGGGGGGTGTCAAATATCAACCGGTATCCATCTCTCACATTGACCCAAGCTAACATTATTCCACCCTACCATACCCACAGAGAGGGTGCCAATCCTCTCCACGACTATAGCTTATATACGGTCTACCGGCAGCTGGGCTCGAACCAACTCCGATCTAGTCACCTCGATTCAAGTACTGACGCCTTAAACCGCGCGACCACTGACCGACCGATGTGTCATATATTCCTGGGGCCAAAATATGATGATTTAATTTCAAGTTACCTTAGTCCAGAATTTTATAGTTTCCAAGATACAGGGTATTGAGGTTATGATTTATTTTAACTTTTGTTAAATAACTGCATTATTAATAGTCATAAATATATTAAGTTAGGGTTAGGAGTCCGAGTTAGTTTTGGAGCGTGATTAGAAACCAACAGGACAACAATAATAACAAATTTAAAAGCCAGTGGGTTAAAAACGATAGAAATGTAGATGTTCCGAAACTGCCATCACATGTTTATTAGAATATTTTTTGACTTAATTTTTGATATAGGTACTTTTGCGCTAGAAGGTTGTCAGCGGTTTTTTGAATCACCCTGTATGTATATTCTTAAGTTCCTTCGTGTCGCAATGGTTATGTAGAAAGCAGTAATTCTCTGACTTGAATTTTCTTCAGAGAAAAGGAACACATATTTATTTCAACTGGTGAAAATGTAAGTAATGCTTTACCTAATTTTCGCACTTTGCAGGGACATTGACATTTACATTTTTACGCCTTACTCCCACGCTACCCAGGTGTAAAGCGTTATATCATTTGCAAACATAGTAAATAATATGCGAACAAATACAGGTATTTAAACAGAATACGCACGTTGTAGCTAAACATAGACGAGGCCTCGTTGCGTCATTCCTATTTTTTTTCCATTCATAAAAAATGTGAGGCAACTTTTTCTTTCGGCTGCTTAGATAATTAAATGTAATTATCTGTAATTATTATGTGTTGTTTGAAGAAGGCAGTATTGTACTGATGCAGCAAACACACGATTAGATTGTAGCTATTCTATTATCTGTAATAGTGTTTACGGTGTCAGTGATTTAATATTATTAAAACCAACATCTTTTACTCTAAATATCAACTGTTGCGCATAATGTACACTATACATGAAGTATTAATTGAACACTATTCTTTGAATACTGCAAATATGTGTTAAGATCAAAGACAGGCAGTAGATCCCATTGGAGGAAGTACAGTAAATGGCTTTTTCGTTCAGGAAGACCATCTTTGATGAATCAATTGGGGGATAGTTTCAAGTCTTTATCACAATTGAAATTATTGCGATTTTACTGGTTTCTTATCACCTTTATGTAGAGTTTCTACCAGGGTCTTCATTCTCACACTAAATAAATTTAATTTGAATTTATCATTGTGATTGATCGGTCAGTGGTCGAGCGGTTTAAGGCATCAGTACTTCAATCGATGTGGAAGAATGTTGGCTTGGGTCAATGTGAGAGATTGATACCGGTCGAGGTTTGACCACTCCCCCTTATTAATGAGATTTTCCAGGTTTCCCTCATTCCTACACTGAATGATTGTTAGGGCCTACCAATGTAAGTCGTACCTGAGGGTTCCTTATCTACTTTGGTGTGATACACTTAATTTTTAAAAAATTCCCACAAAAAGAAGTCCAAATGATTTAAAGTCAGGAGATTGTGGCGGTCACGGTACCGTTTCTCTTCGTCCAATCCTTTGGTATTAATCCTTGGACACATTGTACATGAAATGAAAAAAGAAATATAATGTGATTTCTTTGTATGTAAAATTTGAGATACTTTTTACCGGAATAACTATTATATCGTTTTAATATTATCAAAGATGCCAGGTTTTCATAAATCAAATCTCATAAATTTCCTATTTTCAGAAAAATTTTGTTGTTTCAGACAATCCAGTCTTAAGGCACCATAGCGGCCACTTCAGACACAGGACGGCCGAGGTCTGGGATCCCCATCCTCAGTACGAGATCGACGCGTTTAACAGAAAACTTATCTTAGAACTAGAACATAACAGCAAATTCGTCTCACCAGGCTTACATGTAAGTAAATATGTAATTTTTATAGTGGCAAATAGACTATGACACTTTTTCTACGGAATAGAACACGTACGTGACTTGACAGTTTGCCGAAGGATAAACGTGTCTTAATATACAAGTTTATAGATGATGATATTTTATCCATTTGTTGTTTAAGTGCATAATTGTTGATAGTCATCTTGGTGGAAATTATTTTTAACTATTAATTTATGCTAGTGAGCAAAGTGGTACTTTACACATTGTTGCATAAATTGTAAAAATGTTAATGCATTTATTTACTTCTAGTGAAAAAAGTGTGTCGTCAGGTATTGTTCAAGGCAATTCTATTTCTTCTTTTTCTCTTACAGTGTAATATACATAGATACAGAACCTTATAGTTTAGATGAGTATTTTAGAAGATGGATTAGTCTAGTATATTGACGATATTTCATTTTTTGGTGTATCGATTAGAAAAAGAAAAAAAATTAGAAAATTGAAAATATGTTAGTGGTTCCAAATGTCCAAGGTTAACTATAATTAAGTATAAAAATATTAATCGCATACTCAAAGGCGTAAAAGACAATAATAAGTTTATTTTGGAATTTTACCCTGCTGTTTAAAAAATGGTCCAAAATCCTCTTTTCTCTCGGAAAATCAACGCCTATGGCAACCGACGTTTTAGATGGCTTCAAAGTGCGAACAGCTGTGCTGTGTTGTGTGTAAAAACATTGCAATTGTTAAAACGATAGTAGGTACCTGATAGACATTAGATAAACCAAATCTCGATTCAAGTAGATATTTCAAATTTTTAAACTGAAGTAAACTTATTCAAATTAAATCTGGGTACATACCACAGAAAATATTTATTTGGAACAAATATGTTCGATGGTTTGACAATTTTGACAGCACGAAAAACAAAAATAGTTCATTACTACAACTGTAAGGCACATGAAATTATTGTGTTGATGGTTGCACAATTAAGGAGCATCTGATATCTTGATTAGTAGTAGTAGTAGCGGGCAACAGCCTGGCAATTATGCCACACATGGGCTCTTTTTGCCTACTCTATCATCCCATCACCTCTTCACTCTCTGCCATCAGCCTTCCTTGGACCTACCCGACGCTCTGATGAACGCCAGGATCTAGGTCCCCGGTAGGCCCATCATCTCTTCCCTTTGCAGCTCCTGGGCGCCAAAGATCCTATATCTTAGTCTTTCAAAGGCCGCGCAATATCCTAGAAATTGAATAGGGGTTTCCTCCCCCTCTCCACACTCTGGACATAAGGGATTCTCCTCTATGCCTGTCAATGGGTTTGGGTCCCTGGCAAGGTGCCCCAGATCCGAGACGAGCTAACAGGTCAGCTCTCTCGTTACCGGGGATTCCCGGAAACCAAACCAACTCCATCTCCCTTTATCTGGCCAGGGACTCAAGGGCATCTCCACAATTCTGAACGAGACTGAATTTCGTCAGATATCCCAATTTTCCAGGTATATTCCTGCCCCAGAAAACTCATCTTCTACCCGAGATGTGTAGCATATCAGAGTTCCAAGAGGAAACATGTCCTCTGCTCGCTCCCATCGTTCTCTTGAAGGGAAGGTGGCAGTATACTTCCTTCCCAACCTAATTCTTTCCTTCAGTAACTTCAGTAACCCTCAAAGTTGAGATTGGGATCTCATTCTCCGCCCTTAAGGCTATAGCAGCGTCCTTTACTCGACCTTCTGCCTTCCAACAGCCCGCATCCCTTATTCTCAGATAGGTCGTCATCGTCTCCTTTACAATTCATGTTGGGAGAGGTGGCAACTACAACAAAACTTCCAGAGCGGCCCACACTCGGCCACCAGACCAAGGCCCCTTATTGTAGCTCGGCCTGATCACAGCCGTGTACGTGTGTGAAGTACTCTCGGGTTTAGTCTCCAGTTTTCAACTACTCCTTTCCTTAATTGCCAAAAGGTTGCCATTGATTTCCGGCCAACCTTTTCAACCTGTGCCCCCCAAGACAACTTACTATCCAAGGTTACACCCAAGTAATTTACCTCCTTGCTTAAAGTCAGGGTCTTCCCAAACATAGTTGGATCCCTGAAATCCTCTATCTTCCTTGCCTTGACTGAGAGACCCATTTCGTCACACCATTTCTCTATAATCCCACAAGACCCCTGTATTATGTCGCATACTACGCCCAGAAACCGGCCTAGCACTAAAACCACACTATCATCGGCGTAGGCTTGAGTGTCCCTGTATCCCTCTAGAGCAAGGCTATTTAGGAGGCTGTCCATCACCAGGCACCATAGGTGTGGCGAGAGGCAATTACCTTGTGGCCAGCCACCCCTCACCTCCAGGTCCCTGTGGCAGTCTCTATGGTTGCACTGAGTCTTTCCTCCAATGCGGATCTCACCCATCTGCCCATAACATGGTCTATTACAATACATTATTTTAATACAGATCATCTACAACTATGATTCACTGACCTAACTGAGTCATCTTGTATTAATCTTTGCAGATCATCAACCACATTTGGGACAATCACACACAGAGGATCAAACATGACCACAAAATGTCGGGTTGTTTCTACACGGGCACAGTTCGGGGCGACCCCGGCTCCAGCGTCGTAGTGTCGCTCTGCCACGGAATGGTGAGTCTTTCATATATTTTAATTTTAAAATGCTGCTACATCATACATACCAAAAATTCTAATAGTCTAAGATCCCACTATAAAACGACCTTCACCGAGCTGGTTAATGGATGAAAAGTATTTTATATCCAATTAAATATGTCAATAAATATATTGCAAATGGGTTGTCTAAAAAAATTCAGTCCAGAATATGATTAATTATCAATTAAAAATTATTTTTTTTAACATTTCACTGGTTTGGTTAATAGACAAATTCCATACCGATCGAAAATATGAAGCCCATAGAATATGCAAACGTTAGGTTGACTATTTTTTTCCCGTCACAACTCTTGGGTAGGCAGGTATACACAGGTAAATCCATACTAGTAACTTGCACCGGTGTGGTTAATAAATTAAAGTTAAATTAAAATAAAGATTATTTCATTACCAACACGGTGGTATAGGGTTGTCTGCGAAAAATCAGTCCTGAATTCCGGTTGTCGAGTTTTAAAAAGTGAAATATTCCCCAGCGAACCATTCCATGCGATAGAAGAGTACACAGCATTGCAGCTGTGTGTAGTTCGTCCATACCGAAAGTGAAGACGATCCGTTTATCCGTTTCTCCAAAAAATCGAATAAAGTCCGGAGGCGGCGGTATTATTATTAATCTGCCCCTAGGAACCACTAACGCGAAGACGGACTAACTTTTTCGATTCCGCGTCTCAAAGAGTCCGTGTCTTTAAAACGGGATCGGAGGTTTCCGGAATTCATAACTGAGGGGTGGAGACTCGAAGTCACGAGTTCGAGAAATCGACTTTTTCTGTTTCATTTCGAATACATATTCGAATGTTTTTTATGAAAAAATCCTTCTATAGAATTTTTTGTACAAACAACGGTTTACGGGTTGGGCGGCAAAATACCGCCCCCGGACTTTTTTAGATTTTTTGGAGAAACGGATAAACGGATTGTCTTCATTTTCGGTATAGACTATTATTTCCTGGTAGTGACTTGAAATGATATTATAACGTTCCTGCCGCCCCTCCGGGAGCGGCCCTTGAAAACACGAAATTTGTCTAAAATCATTGAAATTTTTTTGTGGCTTCTTCTCCACCTTACCTATCGAAGTCTAATAAAATTTTTTGATTATATGTATCGTTTACTTAAAAAAATAAATGTAATTCGGGGCGGCAAATGGATTATTAGAAAATTTTATTTTTTACGGGTTTTCAATCTCGACATATCATTAGTAGGGTCGAAAATGTTATTTTATTGTCATTGAAGGGCGTTAGGGGTTCCTAGGGCAGATTAATAATAATAGGTACCGCCGCCCCCGGACTTTATTCGATTTTTTGGAGAAACGGATAAACGGGTCGTCTTCGTTTTCGGTATGGACGAACTACACACAGCTGCAATGCTGTGTACTCGAATGGAATGATTCGCTGACAACCCTATACCACCGTGTTGGTAATGAAATAATCTTTATTTTAATTTAACTTTAATTTATTAACCACACCGGTGCAAGTATCGACTTACCTGTTTATACCTGCCTACCCAAAAGTTGTGACGGGAAAAAAATAGTCAACCTAACGTTTGCATATTCTATTCACGCTTTCGATTGGTATGGAATTTGTCTATTAACCAAACCAGTGAAATGTTTAAAAGAAAAATAATTTTTAATTGTTAATTAATCATATTCTGGACTGATATTTTTTAGACAACTCATTTGCAATGTATTTATTGACATATTTAATTGGATATAAAATACTTTTTATCCATTAACCAGCTCGGTGACGGTCGTTTTATAATGGGATCCTATACTATAACTAAATATGATGCGTTATGTAGAAATTTAATTTTTTCATTATACTGCGTAATGCAAACATTTTTCGCACTAGTGCGTAAGTACATATATTACGCTCTAGTGAGTAAACAAACAGTTGTAGTTGTACTTGACCGTAATCATGCTGTAATATACCTATAGGCAAAATCTAACTTTTTTATAGTACTTAAAAATATACCTACTACTTCTTAGAATTCAAAGAGAACTTAATGTAATAGCAGGCAGGCTGTAGTACGGAAAACCTGATTTTTTGCAATAATCCGAAAAATTTGTTAGCAGTTGTGAAGAAAGCATTTACATAGCAATTTTTGCATAAATACGTTTGGAGTGGTTTGATATTAAAAATAGTCAACTTGTAACATTATTTTTCGTTTACACAAATAAATTTTAAATTTTTATACACGCAGTATCGAGTAGGCCGAAATAAAACGTTGTGTGGCATAATTTAGCTTTAAACAAGTGTAAACAAGAAATATTATTATAGTGATTGTACAAGTTCAAGTTTAATCACATAATTTTTAGGCAGTGTTCGGCAAAATGTATATTTAACTTCGCGCCATGTTACCCATGATGCAACAATCAACATGTGCAGTAATGAGGAACTATTAAAAAATATAAATAAAACTCTAATAATATTCTTGGCAGCCAATATATTTACATGTCCATGTTTTCGGTCAGTGTATTCGGAGCTCAACGATTTTTCAACGTTCCCGTGAGTAAATTTTAATGTTAGAAATTAAATAGATGCGATGCCCACCCTCATCGTAATCTAAAATATTTTAATTATCCCTAATTGAAGCATCGCTACAGCGTTGATATCAATAAAATGATAATTAATCCTTATTCAGAAGTCACGATGCTATAAAACGATGATAATGATGTATTAGCTAGCTAACTGTCCCGATATGGTCTTTGGTGTATCCAGAACAAAGATATACATATATGTATGTACACATGTTCCATTTTATTATAATACTCTGTATTGGGAATAGTAGGGTCTTATAAAGTCACAACCTAAATTGGGGTGTAGAAATATACCACAAAGTTAAACATGGAATAAGGTAAATTTAAATATTCCTCTTGAAATGGGTCCAGATAAAAAATTGTAAACAACATCAAGCAGAAACGAAATTTATTAAATTTACTGTTAAATTTATACGCAAACTATGCTTCGCCTCAAAAATACTGGTATTATACCTGAGGTAGGATGTGGAGAAGCTAGAAGTCGCCTGTGGAGTGGGGTCGTCAGAAAGTTGCCCCTTTTGCAGGCAGACAATGACAGCATTCCTCCCAAGTTTGTGTTTGACAGACCCTACACGGTACGTATCAGAATCGAGGAGACCGCCAGTGAAGATGTTATTAACATCTACACGGACGGGTCAAAAAAGAAGGAAGGTGCAGGATGTGGAATTTATTCCGGATCCTTGCATATTCGTTATCAGTGGGCGATGGATAGGCATGCTACCGTAGTACAAACGGAATTAGCAGGTATAACCATAGCCGTCAATCACAATCACTACTGATCTTGCGTAATCATAAGATAATAACTAGATCAGCATGGGAATGCCATCAGGCACTAGTAGTGGCCTCAGCTAACAACAGCGTATCTGTACGCTGGGTAAAGGGACACGACCGGTGCAATGGCAATAAAGTAGCTGACAAACTGGCTAGGAGTGCATCGGGTCTGAATATTTTTGGACCCGGTCCCTCCAGTATGCTTCCGTTGTCAGCATTTGTTGAAATTATCAAAGAACACACCCACAAAGAGTTTAAGAAACGTTGGGATGAAGCAAATGGCTGTAATTTGGCAAAGGAGTCCCTAGGGTACCCCTGCAAGGATACAGCCAAAAAGTACCTGGCTATGACTAGGACAAGCCTCCGTCTAGTGACAGGTATTCAAACTGGACACTGCTGGTTAAGAAAGCACCTCTATAACATGAGGAAGTGTGATACATCTCTTTGTAGGGGCTGCGAACAGGAAGACGAGACAGTGCTCCATGCACTCTGTGAGTGCGCTGCCATCTCGTCAACAAGAGAGTCCGTGTTGGGAGAGCGATGGCCTTCTATGGCCTACATTAGAGAGATCCCCCTGAGCAGCGTCACCACCTTTTTCTCCTTATTAGGTTGGCTGACGGCTTAGGTGGACTGATCTCCTAATGGGAGGAGGTACAATGGGCCCAATGGGGCCTAAGTGCTGTAGCCGTTTCGCTACCCTCCCCCTTAATTCCAGATTCCAGATTCCAGATACGCAAAATTTTGGTGTAAAGGTTTTGGTAAGTCAGGTGTAAATAGAAAATCATATATAAAATATTGAAGTGTGTCACCAAAACTTCATATTTAGACTCGAGCTGCTGAGAAATTTCAACCTTCAACAAAATTCTGAATGAAAATGCAAAATTTAAGGTTCGTACACGAAATTACCGGTTATACATTAAATGAAACTTAAAATATCAAAGTGTAACTCCAAAATTTCAAACTCGGCCTCGAATTGTTGAGTTCAACTAAGAAATTTAAACTTTCAGCAATATTTCGATGACAAATGCAAAATTTAAAGTTGATACACAAAATTTCCAGTTAGACATGAAACTTAATAATCGCAATTTTAAATTCCGCTGAAAATACTCGCATTGTTAAATAATATTTCAAATATACACTTTTAAGTTTAAACAAAATGTATCAAATTTAAAAATGAAATGGAATTAAAAAACAATATTTCGAGTTCAATGACAAAATTTCAAGTTTGTATTTACAAACTTTCCAGTTTCATGCGAAATTTACAATTTAAACAGAAAATTAAGCTAAAAATGTATTTAAATGCGAAAATTTCGAGTTCATACACGTACTCTTGAGTTGGGGTACTAAATTTTAATCCCGAATAAGGAATTTTGAGTTGAAGATACAGTTTTGAAATGCGTTTATTAAACATAATTTTGAGTTTCCATAAGATATGTCGTTAATTTTTATATAAGAACTACAATTTTATGTGTAGTATATCTACTTTATATACAAAGTGATGGGCACTAGTAAGGATCTCTTGAAATAGTGTCCTTGAAACATAATATTTAGCTTTTTTAGTTTAACAGGGACGGGCTAAGCTTTACAACTTAATACCTAAATTTTTAACACCCTGTATGGTAAAGACTGTAAAATAATAGTTCTGGATAGCTTCAACCTTAGGCTAAAAAAAGGATTCTTGTTTATTGTCTATAAAATTAATTGTTTACGAGAAAAAGGATAATACACGAATTCATGTTTTATTTTTAATAAAAATTATTTCTATTTTTCTTTCTCGACAACAAATTGTGATACGAGAATCATCCAAACAACAGGAAAGTTTCTTTTTAAGATGTTTAATCCGAAGAATGCAAAATTAAAAAAACGCAGTGCTGTTCCAAGAGGCACCTTAACGAAATTATTGAAAAACTTCATAAGAGGGTTCAACATGCGAACATATTTTTTGTAAACGGTTCATTTTATCGACAATAAACAAGAGTACCTTTTTTTAGTCTAAGATTGAAGCTACCGAGACTTAATATTTAAAAGTCTTTCTCATGTAGGGTGTTAAAAATTTAGGCATTAAGTTGTGAAGCTTAGCGCGCCTCTGGTAAACTGAAAAAGCTAAATATATTTCGAGGACACTATTTTAAGAAGTCCTCACTAGTGTCCATCACATTAAATTTTTATTAAATTAAGTACTTTAAAAGTTATTCAATTCAAAGATTTCCCACATTTTCTCTTGTATGCCTTGTATACTTACAATACAAATAGAATATTTATTTTTTCAACTAATTTTAACTAGAATATCACCCTTTCTTATATTGCAAGACTTCTTTCCGTCAGTAGTTTTGTCTTGTCTCACAAGACTTTTTTTTAAATCTTGTCTTGCAATTCGAGAGCTATTGGGTCTTCTCCTTTCGCAAGCTTTTCAATAATAATAATAATAATAATAATAATAATAATAATAATAATAATAATAATAATAATAATAATAATGACTTTATTAAGGCGGGGCTCAGTCAATGACTGCTTGCGCCCAACCTGAAATATTAATTGTCATAATTGTTTACAAATATATTGAATTATTTTTTATAACAATAGTATCACAACTACAACTAATTTCGTCATGCTCTATTACTATATCCATAACTTATTTTGAATAAATACATGTATCTCTTATAGGTAATTAAGTATTGCAACTAACAACGATACATCTATACATATATTTTAATTAAGTATATGTATTAAAGTGATTTTTGATTTTTCTTTTGAATGTGTATAGATTATGTGTAGACTTAATTTCTAGAGGTAGTGAATTATCTAAAAAGGACCCATAATAACTAAAAGAACCTTGAAAGGCAGAAGTGGTGTGTCTAGGAATACATAAAAGATAAGGATTACGTCTCGTCCTAACTTGAATGTCTTCAACAAAAACAATTTTATTTCTTAAACAACTCGGCTGATTTAGGATTATTATTTTATGAAAAAAACGAGCATAGTGAATTTGTCTTCTAATATTCATCTTGTTCCAGTTATTTTCGAGGTAATATTGTGTAATATGCTCTCTTCTTAAATAATCAAAAAGTGATAATACTAAAGATTCTACCAACTTCAATTGAACATGCTTGCCTAATACATATTTAAATCTAAAAATTGACCGAAGTACCCCAAATGCTTTTTTAAAAATATTATCAATGTGAGAAGTAAAAGACAAATTTCTGTCAATTAATTCACCTAAACTCTTGCACTCATTTATAATTGGTAGTGAAACATTGTTTAAGATTAATTTGTTTGACAAGTCTACCTTACTACACTGTACATTAGTTCCAATAATCATAGCAACGGTTTTTTGGGGGTTTAATGTTAACGAGTTTTTAAGTGACCAATCAAAAATATTCTGCAAGTCTTGATTCAATTTTGTTATCGCCAGATTTTGCTAACTAGGAGAAAAAGAGTAATATAATTGGCAGTCATCAGCATACATGTGAGCCCTGGAAGCAATAACAGAAGGAAGTATATAACACAAATAAAATTAATACTTAGTAAATGTTTAAGAGGTTCAGTAATTAACCAGAAAAGGATTAATTTCATTGTATAGCGCTTCACTGTGAAGTGAATCATATTCCTTGGGAGAAATTCCGAAATATTCCATTATTTTCTTTATAAATAACCAAGCCCATTATTTTTTTTACGTTGAGCTTGTATCCAAACATATCTAGTTAATCGCGAATAGTTCACACGTCCGTTTATTTTTCGAGCATCGGATATGTTTTCTTTCTATCCCAAATATTTCCAATAATTTACATTCCGTCCATCACGTGTCAGACGACCAGGCATCCACTCAACACCTCTCGCATGACGTAAAAAATTGGAAATCTAATCGAATCGTTTAATAATCCTAATCAGTTTACGTTCGAGTCGTTTAGTCTGCCATTTCGTAAAAAATCCGTTACATGTTGTTTAGTCTAAGCATGCCGCGTAGCGTAAGCGCCTCTAAACCGATAAAAAAATTAGAAAAATAATCGCCGGTAATCCGATACTTTCACGTGGATCGTTTGCTGCGCCGGCTAAGGTCAAAGCAACCTGTGGACCGCGATATTCCAAGAATTAGCTGTGTCGGAATGGCAACCACAATGCTGGTCGTATTCGAGAGCAGCCTGCTGGACTTTTGAAGCATTGGCGTATGTAAATTTTTCCGATTTTGCTTAGCCAACATTCCACTTCCAAGTTTAGAGGGCGGTCGAGAGATTCAGCGTTCGATTCAAACGAAAAACGTGTTTGAATAGGCAAAACGGGTCAAGAAGGGGCGTGAATCGGTAGACGACGATCCACGCGAAGAAGCTCCCGTTCCCTCTCGTACTGACGCGAATGTTAACCGTTTGGGTGCACTGATCACGTCTGACCGGCGCTTAAGCATTCGTGCGTTGTCTGAAAATGCAAAGGATTTGTGCAAAGATGGTGCCAAAAGTTCTCACCCATGATGCCAAAATAAAATTTTAGCTTTTTTATTATGCGACTTGAGATATGGGTATGTTAGGTCACCATCCTTGAAAGGTTACATTAAAATAAAAGGATATATGTGATGCTATTTGTCATATTTTTATATATGGCTCAAGAAACAATTAAAACGATTATCTACTAATCAAAAAAATTTACAAGTATTTAGAATTAGCTGCATTTGTTGTCCCGAAGAATGCAATGAATGCTAATTTTCAACACCCGGTATGTGGCATTTTGAAAAATCTGTTCAGGCGTTTGAGTAGAGCAAGAATAGAAGAGTTTATGGTGAATTTACTGTAGTTGCGTATTTAAGTCTTCATGTTTAATTGTTCGATCAAATATCTGTTATGTGACAGATTTCTTCGAGTAGAAACCAGTGAACCTACTTTTGTCATCAAATTCACAATTAATTTTTATTATATACGTAAGACTACCTTCCAGTTTGAGGAAAAAACCATTTTGAACGACAAATTTCCGAACATGTGCATAAGTCGGGGTGATTCTGTGAGTGGCCTTTAAGGTCACCAGACATTACTCCTGTTGATTATTACCTATGGGGCCATTTAAAATCAAGGGTATATGAAATCACCGGTGTGAAAACAGCAGCCAAAGATAGCTGCCAATTTAGCCGATCTCACCCGAGCGAGACCATGGATATACGAAATCGACTAGAGTGTCTAACACACTAGGCGGCGGCGTACTGACTAAAGCAGCTATTTTGTATTACAATTATGCCATGACCCTTTTGGCCGACCGATGTATATAACATCTTTTTAATAAAGCATATATTTAAAATATTGGGGGATAGCACCCCTATGGGTGTGGAGTGCACGTGACCTGATCACACAGGTACAGACATTACCCGATGACAAACAAGTTTTCCATTTTGGGGAACTACATGGTAAAATTTCCTTCATGGTGAATTTAAGAGGTGATACGCACTTTGTAGTTGCTGTACGTGATTCTAAATAGTTCTACAAGTAGCGATAACATTGTTTAGACTATTAAATATTACTTACAGGTTTTACAACTTTAAATCAACAATTAAGGTTCCCTGAACGTCGTGGTAACTATCGAAAGTTAGTCGCTGCTACGATCATTTGCCACTTTCTAGTTCTGATAACGTAAAGGTCGTCCCACTGGTAACTGAGTGGTCTCCAAAACCAGGCTAGCTACTTAGAAGTCACATAACTATAAAGTAACCAGAAATAGTAGTAAATATGTAGTAGAGACTGTAACTTTGTTGTATGTTATTTATACAACAAAGCAGCAACTTTGGTGGCGGTTAGGTAATAATTACTCTTTGATGGTTCCAGCTTCAGTCAGTTTCACTTTGGTGCTAGTTGTGACTAGACTCTAGTTATACAATTGATTATTGTTAATAAGTTGTCTTGTGGGATGCTGTTGCGTAGCGGAGCATGGCCGAAGGGCGAAAATAAAGTGTTTTTCAAAATTACACCTACGTGACAAATAATTATAATATATGATATACTTAACCAGCTGGGAACGGGTTATTCTTCGCGATATAGCAATTATATTCAGCGCCCTCTAATTTCGGTTATGTCACCGTATTCTCATTTAAATTGTACAAGGTGGGTACCGTAATTACAAGTTACGCAACCAGTGCGATTATTCGATCAATTATAATTTTAAATTCTCGCCCCGCTGGTTAACAAGCCAAAACGCCAATTCGTGTAATTATCGTATTAACATGTTTTCCACGCGACAAATAATTGATACTTGCTTGATATTTTGATAAATATTTATGGCTTCGGTGTCGCATTTGCATGTTTATGTAAGTGTCATAATATGTAGACGGTTCCTCAATAGTTAAATTCGAAATTGTAAGGGAATAATTTTTTTTAATGAAAGCAGAGAATATTCGCAACCACAGTACAGTAATCAAATTTTACAACATTCGCAACATTATGTGTGACATTGTCTGAAGCTATTTATTTGTGGCATAATTTTAGTTTTTCTTTAGTTTTATTGAGTTTTTTACCATACTTCTGAAAAAATAAAGATTAATTAAATAAGCCCTTGCGCCAAACGGATCACACTGAAAAAAGCAGATAAGTAAAAAATAACAAAAATCACATCACTGTCTCGTATTTTTAACGTTTCGAAAAACTCTCTGTTTTCGTTCTCAAATTAGTAGTAAAAGTATTAAACGTATGTCAAGTTTGACAGTTTAAAATTTGTTTATCTGCTTCCATAGAGATAAACGATTTTTATTTTATTGTTGCTTACTTCTTCTTGATACAACTGTAGCCAACAATGATCGATGTTTACTGAACAGTTTGACACACACTTATCTCCGTTCAACAAAATAATCGCGGTCTCTTTTAATTTTCTTTTAGTTGCGTTATCTTCCTTCTCTAAAATTTTTGCCGAACCCCATTGAATTAAATGACCGTTTTCCCAAGCGTGTTCGCAAATTTTGGATTTTTCCTTTTATATAATTTCATTGCATTCACAAGGTATACTGTAGATGCAATTTTTTTAATTTTGTATATCATTTTTTGGACAAAAATGATCGTAAAGTATTAGTTGTCTGAAAAACTGTTCGAATATTAAATTTATTACCGATTCTTCTTAACCTTTCTGATAATATAGGAATGTATGGAATTTTTATTGTATAATTAGTTTCTTTTATTTGTCTTAAAGTGTTCCTTTTATTTGTAATATTTTTGAATGTTGTTCTATCAACAAAATTTGGAGGGTATTCATTATTTATTAAAACATTTTTAATAAATTTTAGTTCGTTATTAAAAATATCATGGTTTGATGAAATTAATTTTGCTGTATCATATAAACATTTAACAACACCTTTCTTAATATCGATGAGATGGTTAGATCTAAAATTTAAATATCTATTGGTGTGAGTTTGTTTTCTATAAACACTTGTTTCTACAGAATGTTCATGTTTTTTAATTAAAACATCTAACAATGGTAGCATATTATTATTTTCTATTTCCAAAGTGAATTCTATTGTTTATTGTTAATACCATTTAAAAATTCATTTAATTCTGTAACAGTAAAAGGCCAAATTGCAAAAATGTCATCTACATAAAATGGTGACTTTACCGCTGGTATATTGTTTACTGACGAAGTTAATTTTTGCTGTCATGAACTTTCACAATAAACATGGTTGGTCTGATGAAAAGCGCAATGCCATAATGGAAAGTGTAAAGGAACAAAAAGTGAACATAATACAATGGTGCATGATCAGATGCACCATTGTATTTTATTTGTAATATTATACAGGTTGATTGAAGTTTCTAAAACTTTTCTTCCTGCTGAAAAAGCCCAGGGATGAATTTTTTCAGGGTAATATATATATTTTTTAAATTACTGCAAAGGAAAAATTGTTACTAGAAACGATAATCTATAAGAATCTTTTTTTTTTAAGTCTGATGTCAGGTTTTGTGCCAGAAACAGAAGCCAATAGACTCTAATCAGAGTCCCACAGACTCAGTGTCAACAGTTAACTGTTAAATACACTATATGTCTTCAACTCAGCAGTGTTGAAAACCCTAGAAACGAAAATTTAGATTTCTATCACTTCCAGTTTCCTAAATACACCAAATGCACGCTCGGTGTGGCACACCCTGTATATTGATATACGGTCAACGCATGCAATTTATGCATGCATTACAAACGAATCGAGCAATCAGGTATGTGCATGATTAATTATTTATTGCAATTCCAGGAGCAACATTGTGCCTATATTTAAATGTTCTCTATGCTGAAAATAGCCTATCATTTTGATTTTTCCGTGCTGTTCGTGACTGGTGTCAAAAACAATTCGGCGTATAAATCAGCCTTTTCGTTATTTGCGAACATGAGAACGCAGAAATATAAAATACAACGTGACTTTCTCAAAGCAATTAAGAAAGTAGTAATCTCATTGAGAGTTCATCGTGGTGGTATTTTGAGAGGGTTTGAGTGCAAAGGAAATACTAAGAAACGCCGTCGTAAATTCAAGTAAAAAGATGTTGTCGTGAAATGAATCATTCTTGTTAACCGGTAAAGCACGCAACAACGTAGTGGGAAAATTTGTCTTTATTGTTATTGTTTTTATTTATTTATTTATGTTAAAGTCACACTCAGTTTATATGTGAACATACATATGAAGGAGCAGCCAGTTCAATTGTCGGTCATCTCACCTATGACATACTGATGAGTGCTAACAAGCCCGAAACCGGTCTACGTCTGGTGGTGTGTCCGACAAGGGTTTTTGGCTGTTCACACAGATACTGCAGGAGTAATTCAATGCTGGTCGGGGCATTAGTCCGCGGAGTAGTTGTTTCCTGCAGTATCATTTACAAATTTAATGGCTCGTCGCCCAGGGCTAGAGGTCTGCGTTAAGTACCAGCTGCAATGTAGGTCGCTTCCTGTAAGTTGAGCCGCTTAGGCCGAGCAGGAAGTAAGCAGACCACTTATATCTCACCTGCACTCAGTTTATATGTGAACCATACATATGAAGGAACAGCCAGTTCAATTGTCGGTCATCTTACCTATGGCATGCTGATGAGAGTTAACAAGCCCGAAACCGGTATATATCTGGTAGTGTGTCCGACAAGGGTTCTTGGCTGTTCACACAGATACTGCAGGAATAATTCAATGCCGCAGTATCATTTACATACTTTAAGAAAGTTCTAACGCCATTTATGCAGCACTTTAGTTTCAGAAAGCTATTTCGCTGTATAGTTACAGCAGCAGTTGTTTTATAAATGCATCTATTAAAATATTTTTGGGCAAAATAAAGCAAAACTGCTTCTTAAAGGTAGTTAACACGCGCAAACGACTTTCTACAAAACATAATGATCTTATGTTTAGCTTTTACATAACATTAGAGTATTTTAAATGCTTCTGAAGTGACCAAACTGTTTTATTATTTTAGCTCCATGTTTATTCATTTGATTCCTATTGTATTTCACCATCCATCTTGAAAAAATTCAAATATCAACT
Organism: Monochamus alternatus; assembly: GCA_037114965.1. Classification (NCBI taxonomy): domain Eukaryota; kingdom Metazoa; phylum Arthropoda; class Insecta; order Coleoptera; family Cerambycidae; genus Monochamus; species Monochamus alternatus. The sequence goes on along the minus strand of CM073434.1, from coordinate 10,272,085 downwards.
TTTACGTGAAATTTTTCATGAAAATAACTTCCGTTGCTCATTATGAAAAATAAGAGTATTTATTACATGGATTTTGAATTCGTTATGGAAATATTTTTTAGCAGCAAATGTGCATGTATTTAAATTTTCAGTTTTTTTTGTGAACGAAAATAGTTTTATTTTTTAGTATTATGCAGGCGCGTTATGACTTTTCGACCTACTTTATTCGTTTATCACAGTAAAAGTTTATTCGTACCTGAAATTCAACTTTGAATTAGATATTTCTGAGTGTATAAGTATAATATCGTATACCTAATATAAAGATGCTTGTTTTACGACATATGACTATTGCCATATGTCGTAAAATTTAAAGAAAGTCGAATATTAGCTTTATAGTTGTGATGGGCTTGTAAATAAAGCAGAATAATTGTATAGTGTTTTTATAAGACATTATCATGACATGCTTTATTGCAATAGTACAGTTTTTTCTATCGATGCTGTAAGTTCATTGCTAAAACATAACTTGTTTTTATATAGAACTCTTAAAACACAATTATGTAATTTTTATACAGCAACTATATTTTATAAAAACGTGCCTACTTCACGCTATTATTATTATTATTATTAACCATTGCTAAAAAATATCTTGAGTTACTTGGATATGCACATCGAATTTGGTTAAATTATCTCTAGTGGTTTAGAAATTAAAAATTAAAAAATGTTTTTTTTTTAACTTTTGATACGCTGTAGCTAGACAGTGACTGTCCTAAAACACACAGTTATATAACAAAAAATCCTTATTTTTGATCACAGTACGCCCCTGGATTTTTGATCTCAACTTAAGAAACACCCTGTATAATCGACCTTTTCCGACAGGAATATGTAGTATATAAAAGTCTCATTGAAATAACTTGGGGAATCTAAAAATTAAATAAAGAACATATCATTCCCTTTACAATGACGGCATAACCAAAAGTGAGAGTTTCTTGAAAATATTTTTATTGAAAAGGTCACACTCGGTTATACAGTTAGTTAAATTTTCAGAAAAAAATAATCACTACTATCATGAAAATTTCTCTAAAAATATTTACAAAAATTGACTTACTGGCCAGTTCAGTCACCGCATCTAACCTCAATTGATTTTATTTTTCTATAGATATTCTACAAACCACTAATTGAAAATGTTTATAGATCCCACATGCATTTATCTGTTCACCATTATGAAAAAATTAATAATATATTGTACATGACATCATAAATATCTTTTAGCAAAGCCATTTCTTTGTTGGACGTTAAAAAATCCGACATAAATGGCCTCCTAAATAACTCAATTGCTGCGATAAAATCCCATTGTAATGCAAAGATTTACAGCATATCAAACCCTAAATACTATCGAACCAGATCTCTGCAAGAGATTCTAGTAGGTTACCGTGGGATATGACCTGTAAACGAGCATGTCCCATGTAATTCTCTGTTCAACCCACATACGGTACCATTACATGTATTACAACTTCAAATGCTTCTTCGAAATACTATGTTTCTATGGTTAATATCAAAGAATTGTATAAGAAGGAAATGAAGGTAGTAAGTATAGTAATTCATTATTCCTTATATGTTTGAAGGCAATTATGATGACCTAATTGGCATTGGCTGAGGGCATCATTAAATTTTCTCTATTGTTCTGTGATCTGATGTTTCTGGGTTCACTGCTCAAAAAAGAGTGGGGTAAATTCTCATTACATTTCTATTTTCAGGAAATGTTTACAAGCATATTGTAAAAATAACATTTTTCGATAAAAACAAAAACAGTAAAATATCGGCTGATGTAACATTATATTTATAAGTAGATGAGTATACGTGTAATATATATATATATATCTTGTACTGGCGTTGAATATGCTAAGCATTTAAAAACACTGCAGAAAAAATAACAAATAGGGTTAACATCTGGAGAGCGTCGTGGCCATTTAAAAGTCCTATTCCCTTCTCAATTCACCTATGTCCTAGGGTTTGTAGAGAGAACATTATAATAATATCATTATCATTATTATAATGTGATTATAATAATTAAAATTGAATATAAAAATTGAACGATACTTTAACATTTGTTCTAAAATCATAACTACTTATAATATTCTACCTGATAAAGTAGATAGTAGCGGATTAATCAAAATTTACAGATCACCCTGTATATAATTAATTACAGTTAGGCTTATATCTTTATTTCTTATTGAAATTTTCAAATCATCACCATGAGTAGCATGAATTTTACATTGGTTTTAAATGTATTACACGGTAATCTTTCAAACATATTAAGGTTACATGTGTCTGGCGGCAATAATCGCGTTTTAGTATAAATACTGTGTAGGTAATGCGATAATTATTAGTGGTGATGTGGTGAGCTTGCGGTATTGTTAAAGTAACTTATTTGTTTGTTTACAAACATTTGTCCGGTGATAAGCACTTTCTGTGTCCATTTCTGAGTTTATTTTGCAACTTAATTCATTACCAAAGTCGATTTAACACAATAACACCTAATAATATCACAAATAACAAATTAATTCTTTACGTATGTACTGCGTCATCCGAAAGCATGGAAATCGTATACAGACTGTATTTAGATATATTCTTGCGAACGGCGTCTGACGTCACAGGTCTACGTTGTGGCATTAGAAAAATCATGTAATTTCCTCATTTAACTGAGTGACGTGTAGTTATATCACAGTGCATGCCTATGTCACGTAAATCCTCCACAAACCATCAGGACCTCCGTAAAAATCCGGGCGCATTTTGGGGCGTACCTACAACCGAATAAATCCTTGTACTGCAATGATTTTTTATTGCCGGGTTGCGCATATTTAATAGGCCATTTAAGTCGGTTTTTATTGCATCCAACAAGCACATCGCTACGTCAAAAGATATTAAAGTTACCCGGTACGTAATAATTTAGAAGCCACCGGAACATTTTTATACTTTTTCGTTTTTGCATAACCGTGCGCCGACAAAGGCGCGACGAATTTGAATAAGGCAGAAGCAAGTTGTCCAATTTTTACAGTTTTGTAGCTTTATGACCTTTGCCGGGATATAACAATTGAAGTAACACTTTTTTGCATGCCGCACATATCTTGAATTTCGAATAATACGTTACTAAAACAATGTTCAACGGTACTTGTCATGAATTTTTGGCTCTGATATTTCTTTCTACAACAAAACGCGGTTAAATATTGTCAAAAAGCTCCTTTGAGAGTCAAAGTAGTGCTATTTGTCTGTAAAGGCAGGATACTTTCTTTTCCTGATGACTAAGTTCGTATGTTTTTGCTTTTAGATACAATTTGTAAAAAAATAGTCTTTGTACAAATACGACCTTGACATGCAAGGTGGCGCGTTTTTATCATAATCAAATATACAGCGTGTTACGGTTATAATAGATAGTATTATAACACCCCCTATGATTAATGAATAGTGTTGGCTGAGCAAAATTTGAGAAGTTCATGTCTTGTCTTGCACACATATATATTACAATCTATTGTCTATATTATGACCTCTCATTTGAAGACACATATTTATCTTCGCCTGATTCTTTGTGGGCTACGTTTGTTAACATATGCGGTTTAATTCATTACAAGCGTGATTTTTTCTTTCAAATGATTAATATCTCGCGAAGATGTTTTGTAAACCTTATTTTTTAAAACCCCCATAAAAAATCGAGGGGTGTTAGATCTGGTGATTTTCCGGGTCACTGAATATATCCATTAATCCCAATCCATTTTGGTGGGAAAGTGTTATCCAAATTTTGCACAATCCTGGCCTTGTGGGGCGGAGATCCGTTGTGCTGAAATCATAGGTTTCTCCTTAGCTGCAAAGGCACATTCTCCAGAAGTGCAGGAAGTTCTTCTTGTAGGAAATTTAGATCAATGTATGTTCATAAAAATAAGGTCCAATTAAATGCCTACCGATGATGCCGCACCATAGATTTACTCCAAAATGGTCTTGATCTTGGACTGAATATACAATGTGGGGAATTTCAATGGGCTAATAGTGTTCGTTGTGCCTGTTTGGCAAACCACTACTGACAAACCGACTTTCGTCCATTCAAAGAACGTGCCGAAAAAGGTTCTAATCAACAGTTTCTACATTTACTTCAGTTTGAGCAATAAAATTAAGTCTATTTTCAATGTGACACTCCAAATTGTGAATTTTGTAGTCATACCCATTGGTCTTTAAAATTCGTTGAACGGTTGATTTATCCAAATTAAATTACCGGCTAATCTGCCGTATAGAATTACGTGTTTTTTTTCGAAATCCTGTAACAGTCTAGCTGTATTAACTTTGTTTCTTACCCTTCGGTCAATTATTTGATTCGTCTGAACAGAAGATGCATCTTCATTTCGTCGCAAGGTTGCCTCCAATCTTGCAATGGTTCTATGATCAGAAATGAGGCGCTCTGGAGACCTTTCTAGATATAACTCTACAGTTCTTCTTGAATTTTTTTGTGACTCGCTGTAAATTAGCAACATATTGTTAGAAATTTCAAATAAAACAGATTTAAAAAAAAAATTACAAGCAGTATATTACTTAAAGTTGGGCAATAATTAAGCTAACAATAATCGAATGTGCTACTACGTTAGGATCTATATGTCGAATGGTGCGACCGCGTCCCGTGCCCTGATCGCTGATGCCGCTATTCCTGCTAATCTAGGCGCTATTGGATTTCCCCCTTCGTCTCTAGTCTCGGCTCTCAAGGTGCCACCAAGTAAGAGTTCCAGCATCCGTCATCATTTCTAACAATATCAACTTTTTCTGAACGAAAAAACATTTTTTAAGCAAAAAAGTTATACGTTTGACGTTCATATTGAGTAATAACACGTATGTTGTGACATTTATGCAGTTTAAACAACGGATATTCAATTATTTTCCAATGACTACTTGATCCTTCCACCGCTGATGTGATTTCTAGGCGGTATTTCTTTTGAAACTCTTTAGGACGATATTGCTTATAACTTTTAAACGGGAAGTAATAGAGACAAATTTCTCTAATAAAAATGTATTAGAAAATAGAGAACTTTTTAACAGGAAAAAAATTGGGTATGTTTCTGGAAAAAATATAATTGATAACATCATTAATCGTTTCTGTCAAATCCCAAAGATAATACTTGTATCAGTAGTTTTAATTTTTCTTCGCTTACTGATAAATCAGTGCCATATTCCATGCATTATGTATTTCAACAACGTAATTGGCATATAGACATGGTTAAAGTTATGTTTACCAAAAAAATTACCAGAAACACGTACGTAAAGCGAATTTTAATAAATCCATGATACTTTTAAATAACCAAAGATACGCATGACATCTGACGAACATACTTAATCATCTAAATAAAATTGCATATTAAATGCAAATTCTCTTTATTTTACATATAAATTGATAACTGTCTGACTTTGACGTCTGCATGCTAAATAAAACATTCTCTAACTCAATCGCCGTTGGCAGCTAAGGCTATGTGCGCTAAAAAATTATGTTTATAAATTAAATTAATTATAGGCGCGAGAATTATTGGACCCCGCTTTATTACATTTGGCCGGTGACCAAATTGTACGGCCTGTAATTTTGTTCGAACGTAAAATTCGCATAAACAGATCGGTTATAATAGATGTGTGTAACGAGCGGTCGAAAGATTTAGAAAAAGGCATGTTTATTGGATTTTAGGTATACAGGGTGTTTCAGTTCGGGTGAATTAAATTGCCTTCTAGAGCAAGTCTCACTCTCTAAGTCTCACCGCTTTCACTGTACCATGTTTGCATTGGATAAATGGTTGAATACAGCATACAACCCTAATAATAGTATATTAAAGTATATATTAAAGTCTTTAACACGCGCGATTTTTCGAAATAGAGCAAGTGTTTTAAACACTAGGTATTCACGAATACTTATACGCTACTTTTGTATTGGTATACTTTGAATTCATAGGAACTAATAATGTAAAATGGTTGAATTCGTGATGTGACATCAGTATACCCTTTGTTGTCATGAAAAAGAGAAACAAAAATTAATTTAGAATCTGTCACATAAGGTTAATTCTTCTCACGACAGTTGTTACTGGTTGCATCTTGTTTAGAAATGTGTTCTAACATTGATTACTTAAATAGTAAAGCAGAATCGCTATTAATACCGCAAAAATTGGAAAAAACTTATAAAAAAGAATACAAGTTCATTAAATGGATGAAAGAGCAAAAAGTAACAGATACAGATGAACGAGTTGTACTTGTTTATCTTCAGAATATGTCGAAGCTGTACAAAGCGTCGCCTATGTGGTCTATCCATTCTAAATTGCAAAGTATGTTGAGCATTAACAAAATAAATAAAAATAATATATCAGGATTTTTTAAAAGAGTTTAAGGACAAATGAAATTAGTAGGAAATAGGAATAAAGAATTAATGAATATTAAATATAATTATTCATTACGTTTATTTATTATTTTTCAAATTGAAACAAGTAGTTTAATGTGAAACCAGATGGCATAATATTATAAATACCTCAAGTAAAACCATCTATATGGACGTAGCCAACAGCATTATCGGCGTAATTTTCACGAGCGGATCTTCAGGGTGTTAAAAAAGAGTGTAAAATATTTCAGGAGGTAATAGTATGAACCAAAATAAGCAGAAAAGTCTTAATAAACATGGGTCCGCAAAGTAACGGTTGCGGAGATATGGACCACTATTCGTTTTTCAAACATTTTATTTTATTAGGAATAAACCGACAAAGGAAGCTTTTAACAAACAAAAAACAAAGTTACAGAAGATGTTTAAAATTCCCTCCGTCCATTTCCAAGCAGGCACGACATCTTCGTCTCAACGATATTTGAATTCTTTCGAAAACACCCTGCTTGGTTTGGACTTCTTGACACTTTTGATTAATCCGTAGCTGCAGCTCTTCCAGGCTATTTACAGGAGTACCATACACTAATGTCTTCAAATATCCCTAAACAAAGAAATCTAGAGGGTTCAGATCAGGCGATCTTGGAGGCCATAAAACAGGTCCTGCCCTTCCTACCCATCTATGTGAAAAAGTTTGGTGTAAATGCTCTCTAACAGCCATGGAAAAATGAGCTAGAGCACCATCATGCTGGAACCACATTTGTTGCCTCTGATTCAAAGGAATGTCTTCCAAAAACTCATACAGTGTGTTCTGCAGAAAGTTGAGGTAAGCAGCGCCTGTTAATCGGTTTGGTAAAACAACAGGACCTAGAAACCTGTCACCTACAATACCCATCCAAATGTTTAATGAAAAACGTGCCTGATGTCCAGATTCTATTAGAGCAAGAGGATTTTCGTCGGCCCAAATATGCGTATTGTGAAAATTAAACACTCCATTTCTTGTGAACCCGTCCTCATCAGTAAAAAGAATGTTTGCAAGAAAACGAGGGTCTTCAGCATCATGACGTAGAAACCAGCGGCAAAAAACCAAACGTGCTTGATGATCATTTATTGAATTTAAGGCATGTACTCGTTGCACATGGTATGGAAAAAGCAGTTGCTCGTGAAGGATTCTCCAAACAAGAGGACCACTAATGGCACTGTTTGATCAAGGAACCGGTATCACGTAATCTTTGGTGAATTCTTCCAAACATGCGTTGTGAAGGAATCTGGCGATTTGGATAAGCGTCAACATAAAGACGTCACGCAAAGACGTTCCCATTAGCAGGACCATACATGAAATTCATGTCTGTTAATTCTGCGTTAGAGAAACCAGCCATAGCGAAAGAAAACTTGTGCACTGAGAACAACTGTCACATACGTACTGTTTATTTCACTAAACATCAACCAACTATTATAAGAAAATACACAACGTCTTTGCAAAATAAAAAAGGTGCTAAAAAACATAAAACATATCATCGCAACCGTTATTTTGCGGACCCATGTTTATTGAGACTTTTCTGCTTATTTTGGTTCATACTATTACCTCCTTAAATATTTCACACTATTTTTTAACACCCTGAATATTGTAAACAAAGTAATACGTTATGTTTAACAATACTGTAAGTACACCACATCACCACTAATAATTTTGGCATTACCTACATAGTATTTACACTATCTATGACCCAAAAATGCTACAGAAACGCAAAAACACAAGAAACAAACGCCTGTTTACATCACTAACACCGTAACCTGCACCTGTATCTACGGAAACAAACTGGACTGAACGGCATATAACGTCACAGCAATGATATCACGTTTTCGGCCTCGTGGTTTTGTTTGTATTCTGTGGCAATTTATTGATGTTAATATTTTAATTATTATATAATTATTATTGTCGCCTTAAACTTTCCTCTTACAGAACTGAGCTTCGTTAAAATACCTTTTAAATGGTATATTTAGATAGAGAACATACGTATAATTTCTCACTGTCACTCATCCGACACGGGCACGTTTTTTTTTCTACGACCAGCCCACTACGTCCAAATAGACCACGTCGGACCATTATTTAACAACAGCTTTAGTCCCAATGACATAATATTGATTTGCGTTTAATGTTATCACCTATTCGATCTGAATGCTCACGAGCTTTTTGGCCAGTCATCCGTAGAGATGGGGAATTAAAATGTTACGTAAAGGATTCGGGCCAAAATCGACGCCTTCTTGAGGACAACGACAGTCTCGGTCGATAAATGGATTGTTATAAAGATATGTAGGCTTAATTGGTGACAAATTCGTCGCGTATGCTTTGATCTGCGGTTTACACGGTTTCCGGTGTGTAATCTGGGACGTTTTTGGTGTTCGCGTTGCCCTAGGCAGTCGGCAGTCCACACTTTCTAGCAAATAAATCTTGTAATAAATTCTGAACAAAAATACTAGATAACTCGAAACGTAAGAGAAAACTATGATACGGGTCAGGATGTTTGAATTAATTGTCAGTACAGAGATATTAATTCAATAATTGTCACTTCTTCGTCCTGATTGTAACATTTTTGTAGATTATTGCTCTAACGGCATGAAATGACATGCCCGTAAGCAATTATGACATAAATTTGTCAAATTTTATATTTTTTTCAAAAAGTCAGAGAACAGGATTACTTTTCAAAACTGCACTGTGTATTTTTCAATTTATTAATCACGTAAAATTTTTGCCCTATCATATACAAAAGCGCAATACTAAAATTTGTATTTATTAATTAAAATTTTTTTTCTAAACTATATTAAACCTTTATTTATCGCCCACTCTGACCTTCTGTCAGCCTCGAGGGTAAGTAGATGCCATAAGTCAAAGGTGTCAAAAGTAGTGACAGGGCACCGCGTTGTCTGGTGGATCGATTTACGTCGCTCTGGAAGAAACAATTTTTTCTGTCATTAGCATCAGTTTCAGAAGACAAAGCCTACTTAGGTTAGTCGGCCAATTTAAATTTTGGTTGTACCCAGCACCCTCAGTCCTCCCTAGTTGCGCCTATGTCTACAGAATATGTTCTCTATTATAAATTACTATATTCACCATTGATAAGGATGCGGTTTTCCCTTATTTAGGGTTGTAAGGCGAACAAAAAATTATACCGCGTATTAATATTCATCTAAGCAGCATCCGGCCGGAGTCACACATGGCCTGTGCGTCTAATGATCTTATGTGATCTGAAATACACATTTCGCATCATCACACTTTTTCTAAAAATAATTTTCGTATGGTTCGACAGTGGTCGGGCCGGCTAGTTCACTAACTCAAGCCTAGGTTTCCTCCAAGGCCAACTAATTATAATTTTTTTAACGGACACTAGTCAATACCCCTGGCTGGCGGTGGCCTTCGCAAGATTGGTTCTCTTTTTTGAAGGAAAACTCAGAGTACCTCGAGTTTGAGACATTTATAAAATTTTGATATCTGACTTGACTACATTAAAATATCTATTTTATTCTGAAAACATAATAAATAAGAATTTTTTTAAAAACGTTTAAGGAGAAATGAAATCACTAGTAAATAGCAATAAAATTTTATTAAATTAAGTTTATTTTTATCTACTAAACAAATAAATATTTGTCCTTCAAATTTGGTATGCAGTAATTATAATAAAAGTAATATTTTGACGTGAATAACTCTTTTGAACTAAACTTAGTGGCGTAGGTATGGGTTTTATTTACCCTTGAACTCCCTAAACTTCTACAATGGTGAAAAGTTTTTTTTTCTGTACAAATATTAAGATTTTATTCTTTTTTCTAAAATAACTGCTCTTGAGGAAATTTACTAAGAAGCTTTGTTTTTCGTGTATTTTGACTTTTTCTAATTAGGGCTTCTTATGGAATTACAAAGATCTTACAAACATTATAGAATTAAATAGACATTGCTTGTTAAAGTTTGTCGTGGTTGCCTTAACAGAATTTCTCAATGTCTTATGGCCGGTTTCTCAACTAGTAGATATCTGTTAAATAAACTTATCGATTCCATAAACTGGAAATATCCCATGAATTCGGTTTCTGAACCATTCGATAATGCTTATCTATTGCATAAGTTATCGAACACATATCCAAAGAAAAATGGGAAGAGATCTGTCCACTAAATATTAGCGCACGCGCGCAGCGATTTAGCTGTTGTTTGTTTACATTTTTATTGTAGGGCTTAACCCAACTTTTTTTAATATTTTCGTGACGATTACTTTGTGCAATGGAAAATTCTGATTCGTCTGCCTCATCAGATGAAGAATATTTAAATATAGTCAGATATCTTGAACGGCCAAGACGTTATCGCGGAAGAGAAAACCAGTATGAAAAATACAGCGACTCAGAATTTCGAGAGGTTTCCAACAGATTTGTATATATTTTTATTTAGTTAATATGATGTGATATCATTAGGTAGCCGATAGTGGCGCCATCTACAATTATTTCTTGAAAGTGTCTTACTTCCATAAATGGCATCTGCAAATACTTGTGCATTTGTTAGCTCCCTCTATGATTATTGCAGATATTAAGATATCCATTCAACTGTTATGTATTCAACAAAATTTGGAAGGCATGCGTTCAGAAACCATTATAAAGTTATCGGTCTGATAAATTTATGTACTCGATAGTTATCGAATGGATTGCGCGAAATGTTGAGAAACCGGCCATTAGTCGTTTCTTGATAACCGAATTAGTTTAGGGGTATTTTGTATCGATTATATTATATCACCTTTTATCACAAAAATTTAATTTTTCTGCGTAAAATTATTATAGTATTTTTTCAAATTAAATTTGAAATAAATTTTTCGTAAAGAAAAAGTTAAACATCTTGTTATTTTCTGTAATTAATATATAAGTATCAAATTAATACATATTGTAAGGATCATTAAAATTTGTATTAAAAAATACGTAAGACAAATATCAGTTTAAAAACATTTTTAAAAAACCCTTACTACTTTTATTATCTTAAAAGAACAGGCAAAAATATAATACCAAGATAAAATAATAACGTAAAAGTATAGATCAAAATAAAACACCTGTGGCATATTTGAACCGCAACTGTCTCCAAAAAATTAGATGCTTCTCGTGCGTCTATGAACCTCAACCAGCGCAGCGTGAATGAAAAGTCTCTCCCAAAAATTTTGCACCTGCTACAAATATGTTTTGTTTCAATTAAAAAATTTGGTATTACATAATTTGATATGGCATTTAATCGCATAAACCTTCCTATAAACCAAGGGGGAATTTGTCAAATCTGAAAAGATGATCGCGGGCACGCATCAGTTTATTTATTTAGCGCACGTACTCGTTCTGAATCACTTAATATCTGGTTCAATATTATTAGAAGCCATAATTTTAAATTATACGCAGGTTATATAGTTACGTGACGATAATGCTATAATAGTACGCGCTTATGGCTAACAAGATCATCAACTGCCGTCTGGTTTTGGTAAAAGAGGTTAAATAGCGTTGACATTCGCGTGGTGGTGAACTACAGTACAAAAACTTGTAGGTGTCTCCATCGGACAGCCCGTGGGCTGGTTCGTGCTTTGCCTTCGATACATATGCTTCTCGTTATCTCGTTGACAACAGCTGGACTTGACCCGATACGCTACACCACTAATTCTACATAATATGCAATGCTTAATATCAATTTTGTTGTTTGCTGTTGTAATGTAGCGCGCATGTAGCACTTAGGTCTTTTGACCCATTGTGCATGCTGCTATTAACAGTTTAAAACAAACCCTATCCCCTAGCTACGTCCGAAAGCTAGTGCTAACATATCTAATTTTTTGTCACCTTTTCGTTATTTTCTTGTACGTTGATATCCCCAAATAAAGCAAATCGCATTTAATTATGAATATAAATCTGAATCAACCATTACTCGTGATCAGTAAGTACCGAATAACACAGCACACGGAAAACTCAGACGTATATCGTCTATTAAAATGTCGTTTATAATTTCTTCCACGGCTCTGTTTAGCAGAGGACAACTGCGGTCTTTCACAACTTCACTTTAACCAACTTACGTTTTTATTTAGGCAAATAGCAAATTTTATTAATAATTATAAACTACACAAACACATGAAATTCACCAACATCTACCACGGGAAAAGGATAACTGATGGATGAAGAAGGGAGAGAAGTTGGGTTGAGTGCATCCCATATGCAGTTCGACGGCGAGCTCGCCTGCATAGGAAAACAGTCTCGAACGATGTTCGGCTAATTGCACCGGTAATGTATTAAAAGAGAATTTGAATGCTAACTAACAGCCTATCCGATGTCGGCTCTGATTTCTTCATTTGGCAATTTATTATAAAATTCTCATGATTTCATATTAATTACACCGAGTGTTTATAAAAATTTAATTATTGTGTGCTTCTGTTATTATTTAGCGGTTCTGCTGTTCTGCAGCGCTTGTCATTGAGTAGACATTTAAAAACAAGGTTATTGACCTAAATACGGTAGGTCAAGATCCGGATTACAGGATTATTTACCACTGAATAGGTATGTCGCGGGTGTTTTTTTTTTGACAGTTTTACATTATGGTGAAGTAAGGCAAAATACTTCAGTAGCTTCTCGTCTGCACGCAGAATAATTTCCCGTAGACATGTGCCAAATTCAGCTACTTTTACTGTAGTAGTGCAACGCGGGGGCGATACGGGAAATTTGCAACCGAATCGTGGAAAAGATGGAGCTTCAGGGCGTCCACGGTATATGCATCACCTGGAACACATTTTAGAGATTGTTGAAGAAAATCAAGTACAAGGAATGTCCCAATCAACAGTGTGACGTATCATACACGAGACTCAATTATATCCTTACCAGGTACACCGTGTAACTATTTCTTGGTAAATTCTTTAAAATTCTTTGTCCGTCTATTTTTATTACACTTACAGTGGACCAGTTTCCAGTGCCGTGCAATCATTTACGAACTGTCTTTTTTGATTTTTTTTTTACAGAATTGTATTTGTAAGACTCCTGCACATTGAAAACATTTTTTTTTGTAAGTTATGAAGCACTGTATAATAAAACTTGCTCTAAGTAATGAATACGTAAACAGAGGGTGTTCAATTTTTTCTGTGAACGCTGATATATAACACGCGTTTATATAACGTAGAGAGTATTAATATGGTGGGCGTATTTTTCTTAAAATAACGGAAAAGCAATCATCGTTACAGCGTACAAGTTATTATGTATCGGTTATTATTAAGTTATTACATGTAAGAGTAACCTATTTTCTTGCCTTAATTTATCTCCTGTAATCACTGGTACTAAGCAACACAACATATTATTATTTCAAAGAAAGTACCAAGTACCACAGTGGTGTAAAAATTCTTATTAGTTCTTGCTGCAAAGTAATTCAATCCAAGTGTTCACAACTTATTACCTATTATCATATTGATATACAGTCTGTTACAAATTAATTGGACACTATTGCTAAGTTTATTATTAATGAAGCTACGATTAAGCTGTTTTATATCTTTTTTTGTTGTTGTTGTCAGGGATCTACTCTTACTCTGTGTCTCATTAATTTTAGAACACTATACAGGGTGTCCCAAAATAGAAGGCCATACCATTAACCACATATTCTTTGGACAAAAATAATGCGACCTTCGATTTTTGTTAATAATCCCATTGTTTTGTAAGATACACACTTGAAATTTTGCACGTACTTTTGTCTTATTCCGGCATACTTTTCATGTAATTTTGGTGAAAAAGGGGTGAATGGAAGTAACTGAGGGATGCACTACCCTTTATCCCCTCCAATTATTTCTAAGTACGCTTATGCAGCTTTTTCTTGAAATATCAAACGTAGAATTTTCTTCTGATCATTTTATCTCTTTTGTAATTTTTTGTTTAAATGTTCCGTTTTGAAGAAAAGCATTATTTTGAAGAATAGCATTATTTTTGTCCAAAGAATATGTGGTTAATGGTATGGCCTTCTATTTTGGGACACCCTGAATAATAGCTTAAATAATTAATCTAGTTTATTACCACTGCTTGCCTGTTTTTAACTAACTAATGCAATTTCTGTCTACAGGGTGACACAAATTTTGTTGCCATTTTTATAACAAGGTTTTCATAAAAATTAAAGGCGACTATAGTCATTAGTTCTATTTCATTATTAAAAAAAATCGAAAGTAGATCTCTAAAAATTCTTGTTAAAGCCTTGTTAACGGTACAGTTGGTATTGACAGTTTACAATTAGTTCCACATTTTATCGATCCATATCTTAATAAATGCATTTCAAAGCAATAAACTGTGCTATTTAATTAATTCTGAAATTCCAGGAATGTAGGGGAGAATGGGGGAATGGCGGTCAGTTAAGCCAAATCAAATATAAATCAGAAAATATTGCTTTCTTGCCAAATGTAAATATTATAGGAGATAGCCTCATCTATCCACTAGACTGTGGTATACCACTTAAATCAAAATAATAATCTGAAAAAGAGTAGTTAGCTCCTGACCAATGTTGTAACATTGACCAGTATTCCCCCACCCTGCGGGTAATACCGGTCAGCCAATATTCAGTGCTTTTTATAATTAGAACGACTTGTTTTTCAGAAAATAAAGAACCAGTATTGAATAGAAAGGTATAATAAAGTTTTTTATTAAAAGTTATAATGAAGAAACAGGTTGCAACTTAAAAAACTACGACATAAAAACTAAATAATAAAAAATACATGGATAGTTTTATTTTCTTAAACAAATATCGCACATGTAGTTTTCAGCAGTGTCCCAACCACTACATAACTCGTGAACCCATTGGCCGCACACTATACAGCGGTACCACAACTCACCATCTCTCCCAAATTCCTTGCAGATAAGACATATTTCATTGCTATGTTCGCTGTCCATGTCATCCAATTCATCATCCTGACAAAGAGTTTTTTCATCTATATTTTCTTCTTCTGATGAATCGCTTTGCAACATTTTCTTTAAATTTTTCTTAAAACCCTTTTTATTTTTAAACGTCACCTTTGATTTCTTTCCTTTTTCGACTTTTTCTTTTTTGTCTTTTTTGTTTCCTTTCTCTATCTTTTCTTTTTTCTTTTTTGCCTGTTCTTCTAATTGCGTCTTCAGAGGACTTTCGGTTAATATCTGTGAATGTTGTTTAGCTCGACTAACTGATCTTTTAATAGTAGAACTGGCAGAAGGGACTGGCAAAAGATTGTAAAACTTTGAAGCAGATATTGTAGATTGCAGAATATCCTCTGGTTGCTTGAAATCTTTGGAGGTGGAAGGTTGTACCTCAATAACGTTACTTATGGGATCAGGCAATCGTTTTGGAGAACTATTTATTGAGGGATCAGAATAAGTTGAAGCAGTAGTGCCTCTTAACTCGAATGGTGTTAATTCTCTATTCGATGAACCTGCATCTGAACTTGATGTTGATGAGCCAACATTGATGGAATGATCAACAGAATTGTCGAGATCATTAACCATCACTACTTCTTCATTATCGTTCCGATTGTTAAAAGTATCTGCTGCTAGAAAGTCTTCATCAGTAAATATATTGGGATTTACTGGATGTATTCCGGTTGCTTCAAAGCCCGAAATTGCGACAGCCATCGTGGCGATTTTGGAATAGGCTTTACTAAAAAGTTCTGCTAAATCATAAGGCGTTATTTTTACCAATGCCTTTGACTTTATATAAAGATCACATTCTCTGCGGAAAGCAGCTTTTAGTGGTCCGTATAGGGAGACATCAAGGGGCTGCATTCTGTGTGATGCATGAGGTGGTAAGGACAACATGCAGATTCCATTTTCTCTACACAAATTGTAAGTTTGCAATGTGATATGACTGCTATGATTATCTAATATCAATAGCACAGGGTTCTCTTTGCTGCATTTTGAATATGTTATGAAATGTTCGATCCACTCGTAAAATAACATTTCATTTGACCAGCCATTGTGCGAACACTTATAAGCAGCACATGGAGGTCCACCTTTTGATAAAAGCGGAGACATCCTTTTTCGAGGAAAGATAAAAAATGGGGGTATGTATCCCCCAGCTGCATTCATACAGCAGATAACTGTAACGGTCTTGCCTCGTTCCCAGCTTGTAACAGAACCAATACGTTTTTTTCCTTTGGTCGCAACAATAGTTCCAGGATCTTGAACGGTCGATATTCCTGTTTCGTCGACGTTATATATTTGGTTTGGCAGATATTGATTTGTAGACATTACTGTTTCCAAATTCATGAAGAATTTTCGTATCTCTTCGCGATTAAAGGCGGTTATCCTATTAATGCTGGTTGCTTCCGGCTTCCGAACACTTATCGTGGGATTTCTTCTTAAGAATGCATAAAACCAGTCCTTTCCAGCCATTTTAGATTCATGGCTAAAATTGTGCTTTATATTATTACTGGTTACATATTCATAAGCAATCCGTCGGACCTGCTGGGGGTTAACACCATAAAATAGATTTGACAGATATTTTATACGGTCAGCTAGAAGAGCTTCGTCCTCCAAAGATAACGTAGTTTGTCTTCCCATACGTGGAGCGGTTGTTTTATTTTTTGATTTCCTTTCCTGGAGTGTGCTAAACGGAATACGGTGTTTTAGGCTCGCCGAGCGAATTGAGTGTCCTTCTTCGATAAATTGCAAGGCATTTTGAAGTTGTTCAGGGGTCCACTTAGCTTTGTTTCCTTGTTTGACATAAGTCCTAGGCATCTGTACAAAATAAAGTATATTAATTTAAAATTTTATAAAATATATATCCTACTTAGTCATATGAAGGCCTGTCGGGTAATACCGGTCACGACTGGTATTGCCCCAACTATTTTGACCGGCATTTCCCGAAAGCAATCTGGCAACCTAAACCTAACCTAAAATTATTTCTCTTCATTTATGCGCCTGTAAAAGCAGGATTTAAACGGCAAAGTGCTCCTTAAGATATTCCTTGTTACAACGTGCAGAAAAATAACGTACTTGAGTACTTACCTTGGTTTTAATTCGTCAAAATATTACAAGAAAACGAGGTACTACCTATCACTGTAAAAACGCACGTCTTACACTGTAGCCCTGAAAGCGAAACCAGTTAGATTTAACTTGTATCGATAGATAGTAGATGGCGCCATATATCTAACGAGCTGAGTGCGTTTATCATAGGACATTTCGAGTGACCGGATTTACCCACCCGACTGGTATTCCCCCATTCTCCCCTACTCTTAACATTTTCTCTGTCGTAAACTATTAAAAACCAACACGGGAACATTGTCTATGTCGTATAAAGATACCGTACAGACATTATTTACTACCGTCGATTTTTATTGCGGGGAAAATTTTGCCCTGCCCTACTGCGCGACAGTGGTGTACCTGCTAGAGGATTGATCAGCATAAGGGGTACAGACTTTCTGTGAGATAATTAGTTAAGAAAAATAGAAATATTTATTTTTTTACATACAGTGTATATCGTAATGAAGTTATTTCACTTCAATTCAGAACTACCATAGATTTAGGAAGAGGGAGATAGGCCAAAGAAAATAAATGTATTTACTTGTCACTATTCAAATCTAATTAAAATAATTCCATCTATATGTTATATACTTAACTATCAGAGGTCACTATATTACTATAAAAATGTAATTGATAAAAGTAGAAGCTTTAAAAGCAGTATATAATAAAGTACTTACTTTTATTTAAGGGTCACTGACTTTTATGTTTTATATGTTTTAAATTTATAATAAAAATGTTTAATCAGTATCTATTGTTTTCTTAATTATAATTTTATAAACTTAAAATATACTACTTACATATGAGAAAATATGTATGTACTTTTATATTATTCATTTGTTACTAATCGAACAATTTTTTTATTATTAAATACGTATGTGCCTGTTTTAAATCATTAATTATTCATGAAAATGGGTAATCATCGGTCACTAAAATTTTCAAATACAACCCTGATGTTTGATTCTCTTGTTGGTGGAACATTTCGTGTGTTATTGTACCTTAAGTGTTAATATAACCTAACGTGTTACAAATCGTGGACTTGTTGCTGTTGCTGTAACCTTATAGGGGTACTCTAGGAACCTCTTAGCAAATTGATAATTATTTGTTTCATTTCACCGTTTCCTACGCTCTTTGTGGTCCTCCTTATTAACTTCAACGAATGCTAACAACGGAAGCATATTGGAGGTGACCATTAGATTCAATAATAATTATTAACAGTTCTTATAATACTAAAATACTGCTTGGTTTAATTTCAGTGTTATTACTAGGTATGTATAGTTTTTTTCTGCAAGTTAGTTTTGCTATAAAAATTCATGCTTTGGAGTAAGTAATTTTGTCGATACATTTTACATTACACTATCTTTTTTCTCTTAAAAGTTACCATATCATAACATCTCTCTCTCTCTCTCTCTCTCTCTCTCGAAAAGGATTCTTCCTGAATAAATATAAACTGTATGTCTCTTTTATCATGAAATACTCTCAACTAATCTTATGAGATGATCTTGAGAATGAGAGTATTTAAATTTGTCATTTGCTTTTGAAATTAAATGGGATTAAATAGTCCAACAAAAAATCTTCCGATAAACCTACATTCATTATTTTTATCAAAACGACATAATTAATTCTACCTACACGCTGACGTTAGTTAGTTGTAATATTTGACTGACACCTGGAATCTTTGGAGTCGTGTCATAAAGTTCTCGGTAGAAATAAAATAAATAAATTTTTCTTTGTAATCTCTCTCAGTTATCGGATTCCAAGCAATTAATACCGCAAATCATTAATTATAATTCCAGAACGTCGCTTCTTGATAAATGGACGTCAGTAATTAATCACAACATCAAGTTGCCCGCTGAATTTAAATAGTAGTTTACAAATGGGTACATCACATATACGTTGAGGGACTGCAAATTAAAATTGGTATCAGGAACGAGAATGATGGAAAATCTACTTCCAGTGAAATCTTGTGAGCGGTATACAAGCGAATACTGCCTATTCAAATTATGGTGCAGGGAAAATTACTTGGATGTTGTAAAAGATGTAGTTAACTTGTCTTTCTGAAAAATCCAAAATCTCGAAAGCAGCTTCGCTCTGGTCAAAGGACTCCATGCTGAAGGCAACTCTCCCTGCAAAAGAAAATGTAAATATTCAGATATATGCAAAGGTATGAACCCAGGAAATCGAAAGTGCTTACAAGAGAGGAGCTCAACAAGTTTCTGAAATAAACTAACGACGAAACCTATCTAATGCTGAATGTAACTCTTATTATTGATATTTGCAGATGTAGAAAAGAGGAATGCCCTTCATGTGTTTCTTTGACATTATAGAAAATGGTGATTCTTCAATACTTACGCTTTCTGACACCAAGATTAATCGCAAGAGAATATCTACCGTAGCTGCAGAAGGCGAAGCTGTTAATCTTTTGGGATTATACAGGATTTTTTTTACATTTCTAACAGCCATTTAAATTTCGTTATTTTCTGGCATGCGGCACAAATCACCCAAATCATTTAAATGTTTAACTGATAACAGCATTCAGGGATTTTTTCCATCACTACGATACCGAGATTGTTTAAGTTTGATAAATTTGAAAATGTCACGTTTTGGCAATGCAACTTTCAATTTATTAACGCGATAATTAAAGAAAAAATCCAAGAAATACTACAAACAGTCACACATATATGTGGGGAATATTCATGGAGTTTTGCATAGAAGCGTAGAAGAACTGGCATCGGTACTAAAAGATTGGACAGTCAATATGAGGAAGAAAGATGGGACTGAATCCAAAGCAGCCACAGTAAACGCTATGTGGAACGTTTCGTGCAAACTTTTAGAGGAGAAATACTATAGATTATGATTGATCCGTTTGACAGCATAGTATTTAAACCTGCCCGTGACGCCTGTGATCGTTGCATAAGAAACTGCAAATGGATCCATGTAAACGTAAGACCAGTTCAGTTTCGTTAAGTTTGTCACAAGTAAACCGAATAATATTGTTCTGGGATGAAAATACCCATGAAGGTCTTATGCGTACATGCTACCATATTGCTGCTGTAGAATTAGCGTGGAGAGAAGGCGAGGCAGTTGCCCGTTTCTTGGATTTTTTTCAAATAAAGAAAAATAACGATGGCTCTCCAACAAATCGCATTGAATATAATTCGGTGTTCAGTAAAACTTGCAAAGGCGGTTCAAAAAGCTGTACAAATAGTAAATGGTTGATTGCAAATAGTGAAAGCCAAATCTGCCTTTTTCATAAACTGATATCAAAACGAGGCGAATATACTCACCACGGTTTAAAATCTAATCGACACTGGAAAGCAGAAACCAACAATTAATACGACAATGTCCCTGTTGGATGGACTAAATCGTCTGCTGAGGCTATTGGCCTGAAGGTAAAGGACCAAAATATAACAAACCATTCCAACAGGTCAAGAACATCGTAGAGTGAACCAAGACAAAGCTTTTCAACGGAGGTAATGTCTGTAAAGTGGTCGTAGGAAAGCTTGAAAGAGTGACCAGTGCAGTTTTCTTAATTACGGCAATTTCAATAAGTACAAGAAACATGCATCTACCATTTTTGTTTTCTTTATCAGGATAAAATTTATAACCAGACATTAAGCTCGATACCGATTAGTCACTTAACACGTTCAATGCCGATGGCTCTTATAAGAGCCATAGTTGCCTATGCGCTATTGCCACCGGCTCTTTAAAGAGCCGTCGGTTAATGCTGTGGCTATGCGGGATATTTCAGCTGGCACGGGACATTTGATGCATAGGTTGTGTCGGCACGGAGAATAAGTATTATCTTACGAGTTTTCTCAGGCGGTTTCGTTTTTTTGATTTGCGGTTCGTATTTATTACGTGTTTTAAAATGGCGGAGGATACTGCTGTACCGGGCCTTCTAACCCGAAAAAAACACGATTCAGTGTTAAAAAATACTATACAGACAGAGAGTTACAAAAAATATTGGAGGATAGTGACTGAGATAAGTTTGATTCTGATGGAGGGGACGTTGATAAGGGGGATTTAAGTGATTACGAAGAAGTGAATGACGACGTGACAACTCTGGCGGTGGATGATTTATCTTCAGATAGTGACATAGAACATTCTATAGATGTTCCGACTGGTAGTGCCAACAAGAAAAATGTTATTATAGACTGGAAAGAAGATCCCACGGATATGAAAAGTTAACCTTTTTGAAAAACAGAGAGCTTGGTGATTCCTCCAAATGGCAACTCTCCTATTGACTATTTTCGTATCCAGAAAACGATGCCACTCTTGCACTAAGAAAGGAAAGCGTACTCAAACTATTTATGAATGTTCTACATGCCCAGATGCTCCAGGCTTCTGCTTGGAATGTAGTGACATTATTCACAAATAATTTTTGGCGTTCAAGAATTATTACGCATTTGTGCTATAACAATAATATATTTTATGTGTTGATGTTTTGTTTTTAAAGTTTTTAGTTTTGTAAAATTGTTAAAAAATATTTTTTTTTTGGTTATGTACCTATGCAATATTTAGATAGCGTTCTAAGTTTCTTTTTCTGGTATAGTTACCAACTTATTTTGTCATAGTATTAAAATAGTTACCAGCCTATTTTGTTTTTAAAATTTTTTTTTTTGCTAAACTTTTAATAAATGTTTGATATTTTTGTTTTCAATTATTATTATTCAAGAAAATTATAAAAAAAACACAAACAACAATAACCTATCTCTCGACTCTTATAAGAGCCAGTTGGCACACAGGGCATATATTTGAGTATCAGTGTCGCCGGCTCTTAAAAGAGTCACAAAAAAAAAACGTCAAAATTGAAATAAATTTAATAAAAACAACTTTAACACTTACTTTTAAGACATTTTAACACCGTAATAACAAAGCATTGAAAAAAAATTGAGTTGGCTCCTAGCCGAAACCAACCGACAATGAGCAGCAGTGAACGTGTTAATAGACAATTAAAGCGTCTATCAACGCATTTCAAGTTTATATTTTATGGAAACGAAAATCTTTATTAATAGAAATTATTCTTTAATTATTTTATTTTGTTCGCTGGATATTAGGTCACAGTAATAAAATATATTTTTTCAAATCCATAAATAGCTATTAGCATGCTCGTTGTGAATTATGTTGTTATCTACACAACAAAACCGATGTGTGTCGTGTTAAACAATATACGCATTTAATAGAACGGCAAAAAATGGTAAAATATTTGATGTATGATACCTACATTTTTAACAGAAATATGTACCTTGGTCGGTATTGAAAAATCTATAGTTAGTTGTCAGTGGTGCCATACGTCGGTTTTGAGCACAGTATACTAAGCAATCAGTAGGGAAACTCAGCTTTCCCGCGTCTTCCAAAAATCCGCCATCTTGTGGGCGACTGACAGTTATTACTATAATTTCTGTGTGTCAGTTAGGTTTTTGAATTTTTGGCATTATTACATGGTTATCCACTCGTTATCGTTATTGTACTTATATTCCTGCTTTGTATGTCGTGTTGAGTGTTTAGTTATTTGTGTTTTTATATTAGTGATTATTTATTAGTGGAACTATACCCAGCAAATAATAAATAAACTATGGGAGGAAATAAATGTGTTGTAAAAAACTAACGCATAACGCAGCTCTGGGCGTAAAAGGCCTGTAAACAGTTTTATATATGGGAGACCAAGTTAGACGTGATAGCTTAATTGAGAAAATCCTAAAGAAGAATTAAAACATGAAGGGGGGCAAAGGATTTAACTCCAAATAGGAGACTGCTTTCATACATGAATGAAAGAAACCACTCCATACACCTAATAGAGCAGGGGGTTTTTGATTATGTTACCTATATATATATATTTTGTTAACCTCAAAATAAATTGTACCTAATATTCACGTTTTAATTTCATTTCGTACTTTCCTAAAAAAAAATGAGTAAAAATATAAAAATTACACTGGGCTTAAATTTGATAATCTGCTAACAAAATAAGGCAAAAGTACTACAAAATATAAAATAAAACTACACTACTAGTTGACCTAGTTTCTATGTTTTCGCAAATTTTTTAAATAAATTTAAATCATACTAGTTTTATTATCAAATTCAAATTATATCTGCTAGAAACCTAAATTAAGACAAAATGTGACCAAAACCTCAATTTACATGAAACTACACTGGATTACAATAGTTAATTAAGAATTAATGCAAAAGTATTAAAACTACGAACAACTTTGGTTATGTTTACGCCAAATAGGGCAATCCAACGAACTGTCAAATCACTTTAAAAATGGCGGCTGTAGAACAAACAACTCGACATGTGACAAGCAGAAATTTGTGAATAGGTATAAAATATAATGAGCAAAACACACAGTTCTTCACACAGACCAATAACTAAAAGTTCTACACAAAAGCACAAATTTCTGCTTGTCATATGTCGAGTTGTTTGTCCTACAGCCGCCATTTTTAAAGTGATTTGACAGTTCGTTGGATTGTCCTATTATTAGCTATTTTTCGTATGTTCTCTGGGATCCGCCTATTCTTGGCGACTTTTTCTAGAGTGGGGGTATTTAAAAACTGCCAGACGTATTTCATTCATAAATTGTCTAAGATTCCGTACTGATTGCTTAGTATACTGTGGTTTCTTATCCGTTCGCATGTGTCATATCCGACAGAAGGACATGAATGCGCGAAATGTAAGTGTCTACATCTAGTGGTCAGTGGCTACTCAGTGAATTAATATTCACTGATATAAATAAAAAGACATGTAAATATGATGTTTTCTCATAATTACACAAATTCGTATACAGTATAATATTAAAGCAAATTTTCAATGAAAGTGAACAAGTGTCATATACAATTTACTGCAAACAAATATTATTAAAATTTGGGACAGCAAAACATACTCAGTGAACATTTGTCATTTTAGATGTGTCATAATGCATTGTACCAATGATAATCTACTTTGTACCTTAAGCTTGCTATTAATTTATGTAGGGTGAATTAGTCAATAATTTTAAATTCAATTCAAATTGCAAGTTAATATTATATTTCATAAAATTCTTGATGTTTTGTTTATCCACTTTTACTATTAAAATTTTCCTCAAATAAAATAATAACTTTTAAAAAGCAATTGTAAGACACATTATTACAACCCCTCATTTTAACAATTATTTTCACATACTTATAAACAATCTTATATGCAGAACTATGTAAGTTTATGTTATAAGAATATTTATATCTACAGTTAAATATTAAATATTACGTTTTTTTAAAAGATTTCTGTACCTAAAACTTTATTTGTTAGATAGGTTTCTGTCGTTATAAAATCGTTTTACTTCATTAGCTTTGAATATTCAATCTTTGTGTTTCGCTGAAACCATTGTTGAAAATTCTGTTTCATCAAACCTTGCCAATCTTGTAATTTTGCACGTGGTCATAATTTACCATTCTGAGTAACATTTTACTGTATTTTCAGCGAAAAAGGCTCTTGATCTGAAACATTTCCTACTCGGTGCATTGAATATTTCAAATAGGATTATTTCAAAAACGGTTACTTCTAACGATTTCAACAATGTATATCTTTTTAAGATGAAATAGAAGAATCGAGTGTTTCTAAGCCGCAAAAAAGTTCATTAAAATTATTTAAAAGAAGCATGATGGGCTATAACTGGCGCCCTCTATTAGTGACGTCAAAATTAGAAACAAATTTGAATTTCTCGCCCTCAAAAACCCTCGATCTCCAAAATGTATGCAAATATTTGGATTTTTTTCAAAAGTTATTTACAAATATCAAAAATAAAATTTTAAGTGACACCCTGTATATTTTTAACTATCAACTTTTGACTAAGGTAAGTTTGGCAACAGCGCATTATTTTGTCGTCAGGGATCTACTCATGCTCTATGTTGCATTTATTTCCGGACACCCTATATGATCTATTCATTATGTTCCATCCTGTACATATCATGTCATCATTCGTCCTTATTTTTTTATTTTAAGGAACCTTAGTCATAAAAAATAGTATTTTTATTTTTAGCCGCCACTTCAATTTCAATATACGTGCCACAATTTGTCGTTACTCGCTCATGTGCATCGTAATTCGTACATCTTCATGCAAAACCATGTCCTTTGGCATCGTAAATACTGACCCAATTAACAAAGCGCCATAAAAATCTCATGTGGGCCATAAACACATTATATGTTTATTTTGTTTACTCCTCGACATCACAATACTACGAGTGACACAGCTATTAGGTCAAACTTAAAAATAAATCGTCGCTTTTACTGTGGCATTTTCAGTGACACTCTAGAGATGAAATTATAGAATGACAAGAATAACTGCGACCGCCGGTTACCCTACTTGGCGTTTCTTAAATATAGGTCATAAGTTTAGGACAATTTTTGGGCATTTTTGGGTTCAAAATATGTTACTAATTGATTTTTCTCTAGTACATATATTGAGTCGAGTACTTATGACAATGATAGTGTTTCTCTCCCATAGCATAATGCGTTATATCATTTATTGAATATAAAAAGATTTGCCCCTGATGAAGTACTGGCATCACTTAAAAGAATTAAGCCTAATTTAACTTCTGGACCTGATCTTTTACCTGCTTTCTTAGTCAGAGACTGTAGTAGCATCTTATGTGAACCGTTGTGTACAATATACAACTTAATTTTACGTACATGTCTTTTTCCTGACTTATGGAAAATATCTAGAATATGTCTAATCTATAAAAAGGGCTCAAAAAATGATATAACTAATTACAGACCAATTGCCATTCTGAATAATTTCTCAAAAGTTTTTGAAATATTAATTTACAGTTTCTTATCTCCACACGTTAGTAACGTTATAATACCTGAACAACATGGTTTTGTAACTGGTCGTTCTACTGAAACTAACTTAGTAGGACTCAGTTCATCGGTGAAGCTCTTGATCGTAGACATCAGGTAGTCGTCATCTGTACTGACTTTTCTAAGGCATTCGACAGGCTTGACCATGGTCGATTGCTCTGCAAGCTGGATAATATGAGTTTGAGTAACAATTTGATCTCTCTATTCCAGTCGTACTTGTCTAACAGAACACAGTTAGTTCAAATCAACGGTCACAAGTCTAAATATTTTTCTCAGACCTCTGGAGTGCCTCAAGGCTCAATTCTCGGACCACTTTTGCTTATTATTTTCATAAACGATATTGCTGATAAACTAGACATCAAATTTCTCTTATATACTGATGACTTGCCCCTTATATACTCGTAGGATTGATACTATAATATGTGATTATGTTACAAGGTGTTACTTTAGCAAGGCCAACTTTAATAAATGACCTTGGAATCACTTTTGATCGCAAACTTTCTTTTAATGGTCATATTCAAATTGTTGTTGCGATTGCTTACAAAAGTCTGGGTTTCATAACTCGCTTGCACGGCATTTCAAGTCATCTGATACTTTTAAATTACTTTTTAATACGTTTGTGAGGCCCAGACTTGAGTATGCATCTACAGTGTGGAATCCAATTTATTCCACACATATTACTTCTCTAGAAACTTCAACGTAGATTTTTTAAATCCGCTGCATTCATGCTCGATGACGTCTATCCCACTGGAGGTGTACCGCAAGAAATATTTTATGAGCGTTTCAATATGAAGAGTCTAGTTAGAAGACGTGCCTTGCACTCTATTATTTTTCTTCATAAAGTTATTATTAATAAAATTAAGTGTGAGGATCTGACTTTCTTATTGAATTTTCCTATTCCTAGGCTCAATGCCAGAAACAATAACCTGCTCTGGATAGGCAGTCATAATACTAATATCTATAAAAGTTCCCCATTGTATTCGAGGACAGCCACACTATACTGTGGATTTTTCTTTCAATTATCATACAGTATGCGCCAAAAGTATGGAATAAATTCAATAAAAACGAAACAATTATTTTTTGAGAAAAATCCTCGAACAGGTCGATTTTTAATTTAAAAAATACATATTTTAGCGTAAAATGCTATTTTCAAATGTCATTTGTTTTCGAGTAATGACGTCATCGATTTTTTTTTTAATGGCAACACCATATTTTTTTCATTGATTCTGAAAGCTCGTTTAATTCTCTATCAGACAGTACTATAATTTTTCCCTCTTACATAGGAAAGTTTTCGAGTAAATGACGATTGAATGTTAGAAAACGTAAATTTTATCCATATAAAAGTAACAATTCTGAGGTATGTAAAATAAAATACAATTGATTAAATTTTATACTTAAATTAAATGTTCGAATTTCCATCCACCAACTTCTTGACAACGCGCAAGTCTGTGAAGAAATTCTTCTTGCACATTATGAATGATTTCTGGGGTAACTCTGCGTATTTCGTCCCGAATGCGATTTTGAAGTTCTTCTAAATTACGTGGTTTATTAATGTACACTTTTGACTTCAAGTATCTCCATAAAAAATAGTCAACAGGTGTAAAATCTGGCGATCTTGCAGGCCATTCTATCGGTCCGCGTCTGCCGATCCACCTCCCAAAAAATCTCGTACAAGGCGCGCATAGTGCGGAGGTGCACCGTCTTGCTGAAACCATATGGTATCGTCAGGAATGTCAGGGTCATTATCGTTAGGAAAAATTACTGCAAGGGCTGGAACAAGGTCATTTTCTAGAAACTCTAAATATCTTTGTCCTGTAAGGGTTCCTTCAAAGAAGAAAGGCCCTACTATTCTGTCGTCAACTATTCCAGCCCACACATTTAATTTCTGAGGGTGTTGGGTATGTGCCTCTGCCATCCAATGAGGATTTTCCCGACTCCAATATCTGCAACTTTGACGGTTTACTGTACCATTCAGACAAAATGTGGCCTCATCTGAAAAAAGTATTTGCCACTGTAAATTTCTATTTCCTTGACATAAATCCATTAGAATTTCGCAAAAGTGTAAGCGGCGATCGGGATCATCTTCATTGAGTTCCTGCACAAGTTGAATTTTGTAGGGATGATATTTTTCCTTCCTCAAGATACGTAGTACTGTGCTCTGACTAGTGTCATTGTTTAATGCAACCAATCGTGAAGAATTATGAGGCTTATCCACCATACTTATCAAAATGTTCTGTTTCTGATTTTCATTAATGCTTGGACGTCCAGGTTTTGGAATATTTACAACATTGCCAGTTTCTCTAAATTTAGACTCTACCTTATTGACTGTTGATTGGCTGATAGGGCGATCTGGATATTTTTCATTAAATAAATCGCAAACTTCCTGCTGAGTTCTAGTCATATTCCCGCATCCGATAAGAATTAAAATTTCAATTCTTTGAGTAACAGTTAAATGTGCCATAATACTTTAAATTGAATAATAATTTCTATGTAGCTTACAATACTTATTAGAAAGTCGGTGTGACAATGACACTTTGCAAAGATTTTCACCTACGTGATCCATAAGAGAACTATGGAATTCGAAAAACTAAACTTGATAACGTTTTTGCTTTATTTTAATTGATTTACGTTTTCTAACATTCAATCGTCATTTACTCGAAAACTTTCCTATGTAAGAGTGCAAAATTTTAGTACTGTCTGATAGAGAATTAAACGATCTTTCAGAATCAAGTAAAAATAATATGGTGTTGCCATTTAAAAAAAAATCAATGACGTCATTACTCGAAAACAAATGACATTTGAAAATTGCATTTTACGCTAAAATATGTATTTTTTAAATTAAAAATCGACCTGTTCGAGGATTTTTCCCAAAAAATAATTGTTTCGTTTTTATTGAATTTATTCCATACTTTTGGCGTATACTGTATACATATCTTTAACTCAGGCTTAGAGAACATCTTGAGATACAATAAATGTAACTCCAAAGTATCTGTCGATAAAATTTTGTTTATCCCTCATAATAATGAACGAAACATTCGTTATCGGATGATTTTCGGTAAAAAAGACACAAAGACTGTTAGGTTAGGTCAGGTTAAAATGATGTATTCAAATTATTTAACATCTGCCAACTGCCATGAGTAATGTGATTTATTCGATATTAACACGTTCCCAATTCCCCGTAATATATACCTATACGTGTTCGAGAGCTGTAACTGTTTTTATATATTTGTAGTAGTTATATAAATATTTCGGGTTATTTACATAAGTATTTCTATTCCTAAAATAAACCAAAAGGCTAAACAGTCGGATCTTTTTTAAAACTTAATTGATGAGCTAGTTACTATCTTAAGTAGCTGGATTTTCCAGGGATATCTAAAGTGTCTGAAACTGGTTAAATTAAAATAAGTCGAAAGGATATTTTTGGTTCTTGAAAAAAAAACTCAGAAGTTCAAGATAATTATCAAATTTATTATACTTAAATGCGGCGAATAATTGTTCGAAATGGAAGCGTTTGTAAAAAAAAACTAAAGGCAGTCCTTGAAATTTTTAAGAAGGAAAAATATTGGAATATTTATTATTGAATTGCATAAAATCGAGTTATTGCAAAAAAGAGTCCATATAGCATCACACTATGAACAAACGTATGTCCTCCATTCATAGCTGCAGACGATCAATTGTTAATAGATAATCATGAAAAATGGCCCAAGTCATGGACATAAGCTATTTTTGCGAAATCTGACATTTAGGCATGGGCCTGTTTTTAAATTCAGCAGTTTGTTGTGCTGGATTCCGTCTAACCAATCAGAAATAACAATGGTGGCATTTGACAATGGTTACTATGGTAGGTACTAAAAAACACATAACACTTACAAATATAATGGAAAGTCCATGGTTTATTTTGAAAGTGTTTTTGGTATGCAGCCAGAAATACACTAAATAATTAGTTAGGCACATATCCATTGTAGGGCGCTAGTATCTCAAAATTCTGTCATTTGATTGGACTTTACTAACAACTATGTTTGTATTTGATGTTTGATTCTTTTGACGCATAAGAAGCTCGCGCTCTCAATGTTACAGGTTCTACAGGTGAAAATAATAAGAAAAACTCAAATGTTACGTAATTTTTACTTGTTTTCAAGGCACTAATTCGACATCAACTCATACATCAACAGCTACAGACGGCCTTCGTTGACAAAGCAGAAAGTGTTTAAAGGTCAATGGTGGTGTTTTTGAACATTTAATCATTACGAATGCTATGATTAGTACGATATCAATAAATATATTTGTTTTATTGGAATGTATGTCATAACTTGAAAATGAATGAAAATCGCATGACAGCATCTGAGTTTTTTCTTATTATTTTGACGTGTAGAATTAATTCCTGGAATTTGGTGCGTTTCTTCCGACCCATCCTGTATATTTTAAAATAGTGTTGATGAGGTATAGTGTTTATCATATAGGTGGCGTTGTGGTCAATCAAGTTAATAAAGAGATCTATAAATTGCATATTTAGTTAGGTACATATCCGTTGGATGGCGCTGTATACAATATGCAAATTCTCCAACAAAATTTCACCCATACAGTTTCCATTATATTTTAAGTGTTATGTGCTAAAAAAGTCAAACATTCAAACTTAAATTAGTTGCATTTTTGATAAATTGCCATCAAAATTTGTATTACTTCTCAACTGAGAGAAGCCGCTGAAAGTTTGGAAAAGGATTTGTTATCTAAGAAGAGTCATGCAAGGTACGATAAAGTTTATAATGCTTTCAAGAGTTGGTTGGTTCATTTACTCAATGTTTCGTATCACTTTAAATATTAAAGATAAATAAGACATCTCCAAATTTTCGAAGTTACATTTTTGAAACAACAAAATCCAATCCAAAAAGTCAAACAGGTTCTCCAGTGAGAACATTGGGGCGTTTTCGAATAATGCACCTGGTGATATGCTACTTATAAAGGTTGCACTCGTAATTGATGTATGAGGTGTATGTGTGCAACTGTATAAAATGAAATTGACTGATGTTCAATATCGTGCAAAATAAGGTTCACGACGAAATTTTAATATCCAAACCTACCAGTCAAGGATATTTATAGAGTAAATGAAAACTTCTTTTTACAGTTAAGATTTGGTAAAATCACTCGCCAGCCATTTGACCACAATTCGATAAGTCAATTTCCCAAGAAATTGCAGTGTTTCTAAAGCTTCCCCATTGTGAAACATACACGGGACACTGCTTGCGGTGGTGACATTCAATTGAAGATGAATGGAGGATGGAAATCTTGCACCTTAGCGGAAGAGTACGTCGAGCTGTCGTCTGGTGGCCAAAAGTCCAACAGACGACAGCTAAACAGAAGCTCAGTCAGGTACAAAGGATTGTCTGCCTAAGCATAACTGGAGCTATGGGTACGACACCTACCATAGCAATGGAGGTGTTGCTATGTCTACCACCTTTGGATATTTATCTAAGAGAAGCGGCTGCGACAACTATGCTTCGCCTAAAAAATACTGGTATTACACCTGATGTAGGATGTGGAGAAGCTAGGAGTCGCCTTTGGAGTGGGGTCGTCAGAAAGATGCTCCTTTTGCAGGCAGACACTGATAGTATTTCTCCCAAGTTTGTGTTTTGTGTAGGGTCTACACGGTACTTATCAGGAATGAAGAGACCGCCAGTGAAGATGTTATCAACATCTACACAGACGGATCAAGAAAGAAGGAAGGTGCAGGATGTGGGATTTATTCCAGATCCTTACATATTCGTTATCAGTGGGCAGTGGATAGGCATGCTATTGTAGTACAGACGGAATTAGCAGGTATAACAATAGCCGCCAAAGAAATTGCCCGTAGACATACAACGGCAAAATCATTAGAATCTACACAGATAGTAGAAAATTACTATTGATCTTACGTAATCATAAGATAACAACTAGATCAGCATGAGAATACCATCAGGCACTGGTAGTGGCCTCAGCCAACAGCAGCGTATCTGTATGCTAGGTAAAGGGACACGACCGGTGCAATGGCAATAAAGTAGCTGACAAGTTGGCTAGGAGTGCATGGGGTCTGAATATTTTTGGACCTGGTTCCTCCAGTATGCTTCCGTTGTCAGCATTTGTGGAAATTATCAAAAGAGACACCCACAAAGAGTTTATGAAACGTTGGGATGAAACAAATGGCTGTCAATTTGCTAAGGAGTTCCTAGAGTACCCCTGCAAGGATACAGCCAAAAAGTACCTGGCTATGTCTAGGACAAATCTTTGTCTGGTGACAGGTATTCAAACTGGACATTGCTAGCTAAGATAGCACCTCTATTACATGAGGAAGTGTGATACACCTCTTTGTAGGGGTTGCGAACAGGAAGACGAGACATTATTCCATGCACTCTGTGAATGCACTGCCATCTCGTCAATAAGAGAGTCCGTGTTGGGGGAGCGATGGCCTTCTATGGCCTACATTAGAAAAATCCCCCTGAGCAACGTCACCACCTTTTTCTCCTTGTTGGGCTAGCTGGCGGCTCAGGTGGACTGATCTCCTAATGGGAGGAGGTACAAGGGCCCCAATGGGGTCTAAGTGCTGTAGCCTTTTTGCTACCCTCCCATTAATTCCAGAATTCCAGAAGGGTACGTCGACGAGTCTACAGATTCTCAGGTTAAAATTGCCACAAAAATATCCGGTGATGTGCCAAACTCCAGTACTAAAAACGTTACCAGTTCTACGCAGGATGTTCAGCAATTTATTCAGAATGTTACAATTAATTTAGTAAAATAATTTGTAATACTTAAATATGAATAAAATTTGTTGAGAATGCGCAATAAAATTTTTTTTAAACAAATATTTCGGTTATTCAATGTTGACATTTACCCGGGTTGAAAGTGACATTTGTCTGGGTGGAAGTGATTATTTTTCACCCTGGTAAACGTCGCTTTGTACTGAGGAATGTCCGGATAACTTATTTGACGCAAAAAGGTATGCAACGACGTTAAAATCAGTGTAGAGGTCGCGATTGAGCATTTATTATCTTGATTTTATCCACCTATACATCCAGTGTTACGAAACTATTCATTTAACATTTCCACTGTAATACACAAACGAACACATTTCAATTACTTCAACGAATATTAAAAAAAACATCGATTATTATTTTAACCTCGGTTCGCGCTTTAAATTCGTAATTGCATATTGGAATAGAAACAGGAAACGTCATCGCTCATAGTACGCATCCGTAGTAAAGAGTAAAGATGTGGGATCGATTTATGTATACGAATTATTGCCGATACGAAGGAAGCAGTAAATTTTGTAATAAACTATTACGAGCGTATTTTTAATGTTACAAATGTCAAACAGCAATGATCGCTTAACGTTTACCAATAAATATCCGAGATTGAGGAAGAACCTTTCGAATTTCGATTCATAAATGAAATTAGAATAAATCGTCGATAATGTCGCAATTTCCTTCCAAACAGGAATTATAAGCAACTGTGTTTTGATCTGTGGTAATGATTTAATAAATCATGTTTTTAAGAAAGAAATTGTTCAATAGATATACAGGCTAATTCAGAAGTTATCTAAAAAAAATTGTTGGCAATACAGGGGACTCTTATAAATAAATTTTGTAAAAAAAAAAAAACGGAAAGGGCAGTTCGATTTTTTATTGCTGATTTTTCGAAAAAAAGTTACATTTTGAAAAAAGTTTTGCTTATCTTGATAATCCATAAGAAGTTATAAGTAATTTAGTCAAGAAGTGTAAGAACCACAGAAGTAGTTAAAAACACAACAAAGAATTGGTAGACGAAATTGTTAACAACTTCAGGAAATTAGGCTGCAATACTCGTATGAGTATGAAGCTGCATGTGGATTCTCATTTCCATCAATATATAAACGAAATTGAAGAATATATTAGCTATTAGGTAGAATGAGAACATGATAAACAGATTTTGAATAGAGAAAGAGTTCAGACTATTGACAAGTTGGTGTGAATGTGATCAAGCAATTTGATTTGAGATCACTCTTCCACCACTTGAGATCACGAGATTCAAGTGATGACTGTCGATGAGTGAACAACTTAGATGTCATTTTCCCGATATATGGCTATCAGTTCATGACACCAGCCTACGAAGTTGCAGAGAGAGAGAGATTTGACCTTCAAGGACCTTTAGAGGCCACTTTGGGTTGAAGTGTATTCTCTTTCAGAATCCGGGGTTTCATTTCATATACAAACGATGTCTTTCAAATGTCCTTGAAAATGACCTTATTGGGATCCAACAGATGCAGAATCGAATTCAACAATTCCAAAATATATTGGTGGACTGGTATGGTCATTCTCTGAGCGGTACTGAGAAAATTTGTCGATTTCGAGTATCCCTTAGGATTATTTTGGTACAAGGGAAAAATATGAGCTATATTGATACCTTTATTTTCGAGTGTGGAGCTGTATAAATTGTACTCTGAACCATAAGATGGATGCTATCATTTTTAGTGCTAGTATTTTTATTATGAATATAAAACTTGTTAAAGAATTCCAATTTATTATGAAAACGTAAAAGTTATATAAATGGTTTTGTCATTCACTGCTTATAGGCCAGGAGGGTTACAGATTAGCTTGGCTCTAACGTGACGTAACTTAGATAACTATTGGAATCGCTCGGGAATGGTATACTTATTGAAAATATCGAGGTGCGCCAGCTTGAAAAGGTGTGCTACTTGCATAAACAACGAAAAAGTGAAAAAAAATGCGAAAATCGCGTTTTTTTCGGAAACAATCGCATATAACTCGGTAAGTATGCATTTTAGAGAAAACATGTATACTTATAAATTTGTTCGCTATAAAATTTTCTACAAGATACTGTTGGTCCGATATCCGTAGAGTTGAAATGTTCGCTGCAAAATGCTCGAAAGTGCAAAAAACTAGGTAAAAAACAAGATAATTTTAAATTATTTATTTTAACAATGAAAAAATAACCCAATCACGCCATACATTTAGAGAAAAGTACTTGACTTCAGTACAAAACGAGAGCCGTAATTCCGATTAAGACCGGACTGACAGTTTTTGCATAATGCAATTGTTAATTAACCTACCTGGAAAAATATACCTTTTTTTTTAATTTTTTACCAGGCTAAAAGTTATGAATATTTGTTTGCGCCCGCGCTTTTACACCTTCTTGGGCCCTTAAACTATCATATACAATTGCTATCTTAACCATTTTTCAATTTTTAATAATTTTTTGAGCGGTTTTAAAAAGTTTGAAAATGTTGACTTTTAATTAAATAAGCCTGTGAAGCGGGATTTGCGAGTGGGAAAAAATCGGAAACTATAGAAAATAGTACTCGGAAAGACGCTTCTTTTTAAAAAAAATCATCCAATTCGGTCCAGTAGATGTTGAAATATTAACTTCCAAAGTTGGGAAGGGTATGCGGCGTAACGGTTAATGATGTAACAATAAATTATATACCAACTGGTTCCTGACAGTATATTACGAGACATCAGTTGTAAATGTACAAAGGGCTGCACAAAATCTTGTAGTTGTGTAAAACACGGATTAAAATGTTCCGATTATTGCGCAGGATGCCACGGTCAAACTTGTAAAAATTGCGAAAAAAATGTATTAGACGCTAATATAGAATGTAGAAGGCAGCGACAAGAAAATTCCGTGTAAAAGAAAGTATCCCAATTAATGTAATAAATGAACTTGTATTATAAATAAATTCTGTAAATTATGTAAATTTAATGAAATTGTCGATATTTTACGATTATTTATATCTTATCTCCTGTTATTCAATGTACTATATGCATTAAATAACAATTAAATTAGTTTATAACATTATTACGCATTAATTCTTTAATTTAAAATTAATAAAATAATTAATTTATAATGGACAATATATGTCTAATAAGGATATTATGATTAGCACTAATTGCTAAAAAGCAACATTTAAAAATGCTTGATTATGAAAATCGACCACCGATTGTTTATTTTTTAAAATTGATAATTGTAACTATGAAAATCCTCTCGATTTTCTATCCCAATTAAACAAAAAAAATCGTCAAAATCGGTGCAGTAGAAGCCGAGATATATCATCCTGAAACGGACGCGCCGATTTTGAAGCGCCGAATCTAGTTATACTAGTATATGTTTTGTGCGCCGAAGTTTCGCAGCTTATCCCCACCCCTTCGAATTTCGACTCCGAGCGCACACTACACAATGTTTATGCAAATTTTTGTGCGTGATGCACACGTGCAATGTAATTTTTGAAAGCAGATATGAAAACATCTCGGAAAAACCTATCGATTGGTATATAATTTATTGTTATATCATTAACCGTTACACCGCATACCCTTCCCAACTTTAGAAGTTAATATCTCAACATCTACTGGACCGAATTGGATGTTTTTTTTTTTAAAGAAGCATCTTTCCGATTTTTTCCCACTCGCAAATCCCGCTTCACAGGCTTAATTATTTAAGAGCCAACATTTTCAAACTTTTTAAAACCGCTCAAAAAATTATTAAAAATTGAAAAATGGTTAAGAGAGCAATTGTATATGATAGTTTAAGGGTCCAAGAAGATGTAACAGTGCGGGCGCAAAAAAATATTTATAACTTTTAGCCTGGCACGAAATTAAAAAAAAGGTCTTTTTTTCCAGGTAAGTTACTTAACAATTGCTTTATGCAAAAACTGTCAGTCCGATCTTAATCGGCCTTGCGGCTCTCGTTTTGTATTGAAGTCAAGTACTTTTCTCTAAATGTATGGCGTGATTGGGTTATTTTTTAATTGTTAAATAAATAATTTAAAATTGCTTTGTTTTTTACCTACTTTTTTGCACTTTCGAGCATTTTGCAGCGAGCATTTCAAATTTACGGATATCGGACCAACACTATCTTGTAGAAAATTTCATAACGAACAAATTTATAAGTATACATTTTTTCTCTAAAATGCATACTTACCGAGTTATATGCGATTGTTTCCGAGAAAAAACACGATTTTCGCATTTTTTTCACTTTTTCGTTGTTTATGCAAATAGCACACATTTTCAAGCTGGCGCACCTCGATATTTTCAATAGGTATACTATTCCCGAGCGATACCAATAGTTATCTAAGTTACGTCACGTTAGAGCCATATTTGAAAGATTTTTTCGTAATTCTCCTGGCCTATTAGAAAATCTGCCGATTTCGAGTGTTTCCTAGGGTTATATTGACACCAGATTGGTGCACATGCAGCAACACCCAAAAACATGTAAGTTGACCAATTTGGTTCAAGGAACAGGACTTCTATTATACAGCTGTGTAATCATTACTTTGTAGTATAAAATGGGTACTAGTATTTTTATTATGAATATAGGAGTTGATAAATAATTGCAACTTATTATTGAAAACATACCAGTTTTATAACAGTACAAACCCAACAGAGAAAATTATTAGGTCAAATTAATTAATGAAACATTTAATCATTTCTCTCGGTATAATTGATTGATATCTAACGCATCCGTGATATTTCAGTAATAGCACAATCAATTTCTCTAACTCATCCTTAAATTGTTGAAGTGTAACATGATTGATCACCGCCATTTTTCTCGCGATTTATAACGCTGAGACGATCGTTTACGATTTTTTTTTTATGTATCTATCAAGTACGGCCGACGTTTCGATAGTGAGAACGTGATAATTTTTAATTGCGGGTCATTTGTACGTGTCAGTTCGGCGAGTGAGATCTCAGCACCTTGTCGTTCCGAAATAACCACGGGATAGTTTTCGGTTATTATCGTTTTCTGTTGGTACACCTGTCGGGACAAGCCGGTTCAGTGACGAACCACTGATGATGGCAATGCGGCAATTTATGTATGTTTGAGAATTAATGACAATTTATACAGGGTTAAGTACAAAAATTTTAACCACTTGCTCAGGAGGACCTAAAAGACAATAAAAAAATGGGCAAAATCTTAGTCTCCTTCGGAAAATCTTCGCCTGTGATAAACCATCGTAGAAATGGCTTAGATCTGTCAATTACCATATCATCGTTTTTTATAGCGTTTCCTAATGTAGAACGAGGAAAGCAAACATTTTTATTAATAATAATAATAATGATAGCTAGCAGTTAATCCGATTAGTTGCAATATTTTTCTTCGTTCTTTCATTCCGACTGTCAAAACTACATTTTTATAAATTACAGGTCCGTCAGGATTAACCACTAACACCAGACCGCACATTCCGCGTACAGTTAAATAAAATGACCATTTAGTCATACGATAGATAATAAAAAAATTCGAAAACACCCGAGGCAGTGTTTAATTATAAAATCTTGTCTGATAACAACGAATTTCACCATTTAGACTTCCATCCGACGTAGTTGTGTTGCTGGTTAATATAGTTTTTCTCTTATTCCCTCTTAAAATATTTGTACGTAGTCATAGTTAACCCTGTATAAAGACATATTATTATCTTCGGAGCGCACTTGATATAACACTATTGAAACATTCGACTAAAGTGAAATATCTGTCAAAAGTAATACCTATAATCCAAGATGGCATTAATAAAATAGTCGTAAATAATAACATAGTAATTTTAGAAATATGTATTGACCGATAAAGGATTAAATTGATATGACGTCAACATACGGTCTATATAAAGTTGAATATGAAAACAATAAAACAAAGTACGACTATCAATTTTTTCAAGATACAACATTAAAGAGACCATTCATGAAATGTAGAAACAAAAACGGTCCTAGATTAGAACCTTGCGGCACATCTGGCAGAGGAAAGAAACATCAGAAGTACTATTCAAATTGTTGAATTAGATATTGTTGTATATAATTTCTATTACTGAAAATTTGTAAATATGTGTCTCCCATTGTGCAAAATTTCCGAAATACGAGTATGTTGCAAGATTGTAATTTATTTTTAAAAAAATATATATTCATAGGTACTTCTTCTCATACATTAAATTGTTTTACTTTATTCAGATGATGTGTGTAAAAGCTTTGTTGAATTATTACAAATATTAAAATAAATAAAACTCTACAGGGTGAATAAACGATTGATTAAAGTAGATTTGCTCCGAATTGATATAATTTATCAAAAAATAATACATATATCTTTGGATATACGGGACGCTCCATAAATTTGTAGCCAACCGAACTTATATTTTTTAAATGAATCGCTCAGTATATTACTACATTTTTCGATGATAGGTTAAATTCGAAACATTGTCATATCAGGTTTCCTATATCTAAACTTTGCAGTGTTTCAAAAAATTGGGATTAATAACAAAAAATAGTGAATTTTTACACCTGTAGCTATCATCATTATTTTTAAATAATTAAAATACATTTTTTGTAGCAAGTGGCTATTAAGGCTAGCTGAGAATACACACCGTAAAATAAAATTTTAAATACAATTTACAGGGTGATCGTGAAATAGAAAAAAATAAACTAAAAAGTATTACTTTGTTCGAATGGTACGTGTTGTATATTTACAGATATTCTTTTAGATATTTCGAAAACTGACAACTTCTGTTAACCATGTACTCAATAGTTTTGGAGATGTTCGTTTAATTGTGCAGTCGAGCATTTTCTCCTTATTTTTAAACATTGTCATATTGTCACAACAGCCATGCCAAATGAACAGTAGTGGTAGGTATGTACGTTTGAGCAAAAAATCGATATATCGATTCGAATCGATTGTCAAATAAGACTCGATAATTAAGTAGATATTCCGGTGCAATTTAGTTCGATTGGAATTGATCGACCATTCGGTATTTCGATTTGATTTTTTCTATGGAACGATTCAAAAATATAAATCAAATCAATATATCGTTTTAACAGATAACAGATTCGAATCTACTCGACTCGATTTAAATAAAATCGATTTTTTAC
This sequence comes from Monochamus alternatus, assembly GCA_037114965.1. Taxonomy (NCBI): domain Eukaryota; kingdom Metazoa; phylum Arthropoda; class Insecta; order Coleoptera; family Cerambycidae; genus Monochamus; species Monochamus alternatus. Next base: position 10,232,025 of record CM073434.1, on the reverse strand, counting down.
GAATCGAAAATCGTGTTTGAACCAATGTAAAATAGGAAGCTTTCCGTTGCAAAAAAATAGAGCAATAATTACCTAAAACTTAACACTAGCGCAAAAATTGATTTTATGAAAATTTTAACATCCTACACATAACTAACTTCAATCCTGAACTGAAACATCTGCAATTTTTAAACAAACGCAAGCATAACGGTAGACTAACGTAATCGTTTTTTGTCAAACACAAAGGCTTATTTTTTACTTCTAAAGAAGTTGTCTTATCCACAAGTACACGCACACTCTATAACTAGCTAAATGTCAGCAATTTTTATTTGATATGTCCTTAATCTCATACAAAATTCATGACGGTATGCAAACTATTCCTTCAGTTCTACTAACTGGTGTACGTGTGCCGTCTCTGAATATAGCGAGATATCAGCGTAGAACGCCAATGCTATCATTCGCGGAACGATAATAGTGAAAGCTATTCAAACAAGGATCCCGTATTTTTTTATACATGTTGTTTCTATGATAGTGATTCATAGATGCACGCTGAAGAAGGCGCGTGGGTTTCACACTAACAAAAAGTCTAGTCGTTGGTAATGTAAAGCTAGTCGCACATAAAGCTGAGCTGTATCATACAGGATGTATCATGACAAAGGTCCGTTAAGCTTTATTCACATAAGATTAGTGCGGTTGCATTGGTACTGCAGAAAAGTTATTAAAAAGGGCGCAGTATTCTTGAAATAGTGTTTTCTACAAAATGCAAATAATTTTAGACATTTAATAACTGAATAATCTAGGGTTTAGCAAATAATAGGAATGTTAACTCATCCCACCTGCAAATATTCAAAGATACTGAAGTAAAACGGCGAGAAATACGGGTGACTTTTGTAACGTTCAGATAAACTTAACAGTAACGCCTTTGTACTGCAGTTGTATGGCAGAAGCTAAAAGTATTTTAGCTTTTACCAATCCTTTTCCAACAATCATACAAGGACCAATCAGAAAACTGCTTTTTTGACAGTAAACAGAAGATTCACATTTTTGCAGGTTAAGTTTTTAAATTAGATTCTAATTTAGATATTTAGTTTAGAATTGATTTGTTTCTAAAAAAAAATTGATGAAGAGGACTGTTTGGTTTAGAAACAGTTACTTTTGCTGCTCTTATTCGCAGCGACGTCAATATATAAAAAAACTATACATGCAAAAAAAAAATGAAAAGAAGAACTCGGAGATGGTGGGTTCGACCTATTCACCGCAGATAGCACATGCAAGGTGATTTCTATAATTTATATAAAGAAATGCGAAATGAGAATGCCGATTATTTTTTCATGTCACCCGAATGACAGTGGCAGTGTTTGATGACTTGGCTGAAATTAGTGGGGCCTCATTTAACCCACAGTATACTAGTATACTGTGATTTAATCAAACATTCAAATAGGCCATCTATTCCTGCAGATTGTAGGCTTATATTTTATCTAGGGTAGGCTTTTAATTACTATTCGGCAAATGATAAAAACCAACAATTTCCGTAGATAGGGACGTAGTTGACAAAACAAACATAACTCTGTGAAGGTCAAGAATCTTGAGTTTTTGCATGTCGCCAACTTATAGCGGAAAAATTCCCCAACTTCTTAAATCTACAGTAATTTTATGTAAACAGAGTAAATAATATTTAACACCATACAATTACAATACAACAGTATAACTGCAGTTCCATTGCACTAACGTTTATCTGAACGTTACTTTAGACATATCACCGAATTTTTGACACAGAGTGGATCATGATATCCTTTCACGTAGACTTGTTAAGGATGATATGAGCGCTCCTCTGAAATTTGTCGAATTCTATGGTAGAAATAGATCGCATGTGTTACAGTAAAGGGTCACAATTCAAGCACATAAGGTCAGGTATACCGCAAGGGTCCCATCTAGGGCCTCTGTTTTTTAAAATATATGTAAATGGCAAAAAAATTACTTGAAATATTGGAATTTCTTGATACTGACAAAATTTTCTATCAAAATAGGTTCAATAAATGTTAATAATTTAGTTAGTTTTTCAGTATCATATTTTTGATTGAATTTTAAACAAAGTTTCCGATCTCGGAGTAATTTTTGAATCCAAATTAATTTTTAATGATCATATCAACTCAAATATTCTAAATGTATCAAGATTTATATTTGGCAAATGTAAAGACTTGCATCATATCAATCTAATAATTAAGCAATATTATTCTTATGTATTATTTAAATTTTGCATCTTTAATTTGGAACCCACATACATAAATCTTTTAGGAGTTGTACAAAATAAATTTATTGAATTCGTAGCTTTTAATTAAAACTCATTAAAGAATTGAAAAAGAAGTGTAGTAAAAAATGGACGGACAACAAATTGGAAGAATTTCCCAAAACAAATAAATCAAATCTTATAACACCTATTTTATATCGGCAAATTCAATTGCTTTTGACACTATTGTTATTAAATAATAACATTTGTGCTTTTAATTAATAACATAATTTGACATATCTGAAAATCTCTTCAAAATTTTGTCCACCGACATATTTGGGCTCGGCTTACCCAGTTTCTACGAACTAACAAAACTGTTTCTGATTCTTGTCTCTTTTGAATTCGTAAGTTATTGACATAATTTGGGCTCATGTATGATACCCCACACTGTTGATTGGGACATTCCTCGTACTTGTCGAGCGATTGGCCTGGTATTTTCGGGAATTCTCTTTAACAGTCTCTAAAATGTGTTCCTCAGCTGCTGTAATACGCCCTGGACCTCCATTTCTTCGGTTGCAAATTTTCTGACTCACGTCCGCGTAGCACTATCGCGGTAAAAGTAGCTGCATTTAGCACATTGGTCTATCTGGATTTTTTTTTTATTTTAAACTATTTTAAAGTATTGCTTATTTGCATCACTGGTGACGTCGTGGACGAAAATATTTCGAATATGTTCATACCTCTAATTCACTTCTTCTTTTAAAAATATATGACGCCACAATTGAAAATATTTGAAACTATAGATGAAATAATTTCGATGCTGGAAAACGCTTTAAATTAGCTGCCTAGGTTTTTTTATCTGCAATACATTTAAATATGCCCACCAATAGAATACGACATTGTTACCTTTTCTACTTATCTTTAGAGGAACAAATACTTGTAATTCCCACATTTGTAGAATAATGCATTCATTTAACAGATTCTGTTCCAATATTGACTGATTATGGTTTTTGATAGATAGATCACTGAAGTCATTGTTAACTAATTTATTCTAATCTTAATATGTGTCGTTTGTTTTTTTAATGTATTACCGTTCATTATGTTGTTTATGTTTATTAATGTTATATTGTTCATTGGATAATCCCATTTGTGTCTCTAGAGTTTTAAGTAAATACCCAAGTAACACAAGATATTTTATAGCAGTGGTTAAGAATGTTCCTGCACATAATTTTTGGAGAGTTAAAGTTGCAAGGTCTAGTCGCATAAACATCTTATTGGCATCAACACAGCAGGTAATAGCGTGAAATAGACACATTTTCATAAAACATAGTTGCTGTATAAAAACTATATAATTGTGTTTTAAGAGTTCTATATAAAAACAAGGTAAGTTTTAGCAATGAGTTTATAGCATTGATACAGTAAACTATACGATTCCAAAAAAGCATGTCATGTAATGTCTTATTAAAATGTTATATAATGCTTTATTTACAATTTTACGACATATTATGTCTATTATAAGTATATTTACATTAGGTATACAATGTTATACATATCAACGCAAAAATTCAAAAGTGGAATTTCAGGTACGAATAAAATTTTACACGATAAACGAATAAAGTAGGTTGCAAAGTCATAACGCGCCTGCATAATACTAAAAAATAAAGATGCTATTTTCGTTCACAAAAAAAAAACTGAAAATTTAAATACATACAAGTTTCCTGCTAAAAAATATCCCTAGTTCGAATTCTAAATTCCATATAATATAAACTCTTATTTTCAATTAGCAACTGAAGTTATTTTCACGAAAAATTTCGCGTAAAAGTTGTTTTTTGAATTTTTTTTCAAGACGGACGCTGAGACGCAATTGGAATTAAGTGAATAAACATGGAGCTAAAATAATAAAACAGTTTGGTCACTTCATAAGCATTTAAAATACTTTTATGTAATGTAAAAGCGAAACATAAGAGCATTATGTTTTATAGAAAATCGTTTGCTCGTGTTAACTACCTTTAATGGCCGGTTTCTCAACATTTGGCGCTATCCATTCGATAACTATCGAGTACATAAATTTATCAGACCGATAACTTTATATTGGTTTCTGAACGCATGCCTTCCAAATTTTGTTGAATACATAACAGTTGAATGGATATCTTAATATCTGTAATAATCATAGAGGGAGCTAGCAAATGCACAACTGTTTGCAGATGCCATTTATGAAAGTAAGACACTTTCAAGAAATAATTGTAGATGGCGCCACTATCGGCTACTTAATGATATCACATCGCATTAACTAAATAAAAATATATATAAACCTGCTGCATAAAAACGAAGTTATTAAAACCTTTTCTAATACTGTTAGTAAATTTGTTCTAGTACTAGAGACTTGAATACTATCTCCTATTAAATCCATCAGTAAATTTACAGTTTCTTTCGTTAAGGTCGCCGTATTTCTCGCCGTAAAATGATCAAATTTGTGGTTTTTTAGGTACTGAAATTTTTAAAAATAAAACGCGTAGAACAAAAGTAATATCAAAAATAAAATTACTGATGTTTTGTTTATACACTTTTACTATTTAAACTCTCTTCAAATAATATAATAACTTTTGAAATGCATTTGTATGACACACATTATTTCGCTATTCTAACTCCACATTTTAACAATTATTTTCACACACTTATAAACAAAAGTGTACAATGTTATATGCAGAAATATGTAAGTTTATGTTATAACAATGTTTACATCTATAGCTGAATTAAAAAAAAATACATATTTTGAAAGTTTTCAGTACCTAAAAATTTGCTGGATAAATCGCTTTCTGACGTTATACATTGATTTTATTTCGGTACCTTTGAATATTCGCTGGTGGCATGAGATAACATTGTTGTTATTTGCTAAACTCTATATTATTCAGTTCTTAAATGTCTAAAATTACTTGTATTTGTAGAAAACACTATTTCAAGAATACGGCGCCCGTAAACCTCTCTCGAAATTCTGTCGCTGTATGTTTCATACTGGTTTTCTCTTTCACGATAACGTCTTGGCCGTTCAAGATATCTGACTATATTTAAATATTCTTCATCTGAAGAGGCAGACGAATCAGAATTTTCCATTGCACAAAGTAATCGTCACGAAAATATCAAAAAAAGTTGAGTTAAGCCTTACAATAAAGATGTAAACAAGCAACAGCTAAATCGCTGCGCGCGTGCGTTAATGTTTATTGGGCAGATATCTTACCATTTTTCTTTGGATATCTGTTCGATAACTTATGCAATAGATAAGCATTATCGAATGGTTCAGAAACCGAATTCATGGGATATCTCCAGTTTATGGAATCGATAAGTTTATTTAATAGATATCTACTAGTTGAGAAACCGGCCATAAGAGGCAGTTTTGCTTTATTGCGCGCAAAAATATTTTATTACAGCATTTATAAAACAAATGCTGTTATACAGCTAAACAGCTTTCTGAAACTAAAGTGCTGCATAAATGGCGCAAGAATTTTCTTAAAGTATTTTAAATAACTTATAGAACATAGAAGTCAGTCATAGCCAGTCGTGTAGATTGCTCCTATAGACGTTATGCACTAAAATGACCTCCTGAAGCAAAAATACTGTAGTGTGCAGATACAAGAACGTTCTGAAAATAGTTTAAATAATTTCTATAAAACGTTTTTCTTGTTGGGATTACAATATTCTCACAGGTAAAAAATTGCTGTCATGTAACCGCTACATATATTTTATATAAATTTCTGGTCTTATAATTTTGAATTATAAGACTAGCACACTAGTCTTATAATGCTTGAGTAAATACATAAAATTGAATCTGAAAATGTATGTACGAGGTACGAACACAAATGCGGAAATTGAGTTTGTTAGCCATGTCGTCTGTAACGGCCTTTATTCTCCGCAGTTCAAGCGTCGCACTCGCTGCGGGACTGTAATCTCTCATAATATTTGCTTTATCGACATCGGGGAAATAAATAATTATATTGTTTGATAATCTCAAAGTGCAATCGCGTCCGTGGACGTCTACGATATTTATGGCGAAATTAAAGGTGTTGCTTGTGTCGTTTAGAGATAGATAAAATGCATCTACAGGGTGTCTCAATATCAACGTCCAGACGTGATAGCGTTTTCTTTATTGTTCCGTAGCATTAAATTCTTACTTCATACTCTTAACTAGCGTGTTAAATTTATTATTCCGTAATTGCAACAAAGGAATGCATGGACAGGGTGTGTATATTTTAACAACTTCTGCATTATAGTCTATGTCTATAAAATTACCATAGAATCATCAAATTTTAGACACTAATTTTATCATTAGATGATGTACAAAAACAAATAGAAATTTGGGGAAGTTAACAAACCTCTATGGATTTGTATCGATAAATATACTTACAGTTTAGGTTACATAAATAAAATTACATATTTTAACACAAAAGGACACATTAGTGTGTTAATCTACGTCCACACGGGATTGTGTATATTTTTACACATTGCTCTGCATGTAGCATTGTGTTGAAGTTTTAATATAATCCATTGTATTAACATACACATTAGCATGTTAATTTTATTGTATAATAGGGATTGATATGGAAACTCGCCTACCTTCTTAGTTTGTTAATTATGTTCCTGTTTGCTTGCCAAATATAATTTTTGTAATATCTTTATTTCGACGTTTTCTAAAAGTTTTCCCAGCCGTCAAGAATGCATCGAGTGAAATGTTCAAGAAAATTTCAAAATAAACGTATTACAAAAATTGTAATTTCAAAAGTAAGCAGGAACATAATTAACAAACTAAAAAGGTAGGTGAGCATCCGTATCAATCAATATAAAGTATTTTCAGAATTATGGTATTACAGTAATAATAAAATAAAAGATATTGAACTTTTTATGATTTTACTAAAAATATATAATTCAGTTCAAATGAACAGCAACCCAGTTTTCTGATAAAATATTTAACAAAATTAATAATAGTAGAACTAAATATTCTAATAAGGAACCTATAAACTTGCTAATCATAACGGAACATTAAACATTGAGCAAAGAACATATCGTTTTCTTTCTCTAAAGTTACAAAAAAATCAGAGTGCAGAGTAAACTAAAATGTCGAAGTAAACTTCTAATATTTTTAAGAGTTATAGTCCTAATTAGTTATGTAAGCTTTATCACCATTATCAGTAATATTTGTCATAGTTGGGTAAGTACTACCATTTGCATTGATCAAACCTCAATTTAAATTTAAATGTTCTCCATTTGAACACAACGAATGAAGAGGTAACTGAACACAACAACGCTACACGACCAACATGGCGTAGTGACGTGTGTTGGAACAGCTCATATATTGCAGCTGCGCAGTAGTGCTCAACCAGTCAGGAGTAGGGATATAGAACACAGAGTTGTGTTAGGTTTACACAAAATGGTGTACATGTCACTAGTAAATATTACACAAATTCAGTATATTTTATTGTAATGCTAATAATTTTAATACATTTTGTGTAAAACGTATAAAAAATCCATAATGTGTAAAACTATTAGCACGGAATTTTTTTCTCGTCCTAAAACTGGAAAATTTCATTAACATAGAATTTTTTTTTACAGTGTACATTTTATATTCAATTTTGCTGTATACTTTTAAAGTAAATTTACAAGAACTAATAATAGAAAATGTTTAATGAATTGAAGAAAACATAACCTGAAGCTCCGGAGGAGAGTAATTGTTCCCCAAATGGGCATTTCGCGTGTGGAAACTATTAAATTTATCAATCCAGATTTACTGCCTTTTCATTGTCAGGTTATGTAACGCAGTTGGTATTACCTTACAAGACGTAATAATCATCAATCAAAAGGTAATGATTCTTTAATGATTCTTCCTGCAAATTATATGATTTTGCATCTTACGATTAGAGTTTTTGGTGAATGCGCGGGTTTTTGGCAAGGGTGAAAATAAAACTAATTTTTCAGCAAACACATTTATTAAAGAAACCTTGTTTGTTTTTCAATTTTTATTATTTACATACATTTATGTAGCACATCTGTTTAGTAACGTTCCATGAAAATCTTTTTTTAGTATTTTTTCCAACAAATTAAGAAAAAATATGGTAAGTTTTATCAATTATAAGTGAATGATTTTATATTTTGCTGTTATAAATATATATACCGAGCCTTCATTTTCTATTATAACGTTACCCTAGGCCATAAGGGCGCATTTTAAAACTAGTCACGTATGTACAGGGTGTCGCAAAACGTATAACGTATAAAAGTACATTACTAAATGGAATACTACATTTTCTTACTTCAGTTGAATCTTCTTAAGTAGTTTAACAGCGCTAAATTTATTTTGACCTTAAATGACGTTATCAGTTTTAAAATATATATTTTTCTCTCTAATAATTGTTTACTCATATTTTATGCTTATATATTTTAGAATCTACACTTACCGACAGGAACAGTGAAATAATTGAAAAAAGTCAAATTTACCATGAAACCATAAAATATACATTTAAATATGTCATAAACTTTAACATTATACAGAGCGATACAACTTTTTTCCTAAATTAAAGATACAAACTGTCCATAATATCTCCGCTACTGGTTGTTGAAAGTGCTTGATATTTTCATATTTTATGACACCTTAACTAACTATACTGTGTACCAACTATGGCTTAAATATCCCCATTACTTTAGTAATTATACCAAAAAATCAAATTTTTTCTTCAAACTTTAACACCCTGTATCTTCCTTATGAAGTTTAAAATTTTAAATATGTAATTATACTTAAATACAGATTAGATTTTTTTTCTGTGTATACCTATGTGTTGCTCAGTCTTTTAGAAGGAGGAATTATGTATTTTTTTGTAATTTTAAATATAAACTCCTCTTTTTTAACTCTTTAGTCTATATTCCCACCAAATCAACACACTACATAATATCCTATTCAGATTCTTAAAATGAATGGCCGCATAACTTTATTCTTTAAAACATTAATATTGTGACACACGTTTCGTAACGATTTTCTATTTGTTATACCTAGCATTTAATAAGTAGTCGGTCCCTAGTCATAGCCATTAAACGCCGTTATTGTTGTAAAGGTCTATTCACACCCACGCGGATTTTCAACAACCGTAATTTTTATCACTTTATTAAACACTCCTTTCTAACGATCGTTATTTGTAAAAACTGCGCGGTGATATCTAATTATCTAGTGAGATTAAAGTATTTCTTAATTGTTTAATTTCTAGCCACACAGCATCTTTAGAAACTCATTCAAGACCATATAGGTAAATGTTTGGGTTAGTCGTTAATACAAGCTATAAATTATACAAGTCCCTAATTATTTGAAGATTTCACGTTATTCCAACGCATCGTTGGTAGTTAGTAACTCAGACTAACTATGTAGAATAGTCAGGGGAATTATTCAAAATGCTTTCTTCCAGCACTTACATAAAAAGTGTCATTTTTTAAATCGATTTGTGTCAGATACCGGCTAAGTAGACATTTTAATATTAAATTAATTTAACGGTTAAATCCTATAGGGTGGCCACAACGATATCCTGATCTTAATCCGCTTGATTTTTATTTATGGAGATATTTGAAACAATAAGTATGTTCACATGATTTACAGCATAATATAGGTATTTTAAAGGAAAAATTTCGTTCATATAATTTATGAAGAATTCAGGATAGGATTGATGGACAACATGTGGTTTTAGTTATAATAAATAATTAATCTTGAATCTTCTCCCAAGGAATTCTCGAGAAATTTATGACCAACTTTTTATGGATTGGTGCAAAGAAAAACACATTAAGTTATATTCTGAAGATGTATTGATAGTATATTTTTCAAATAAAACGCAGCCTGAAAGTTGATGTGGTAATGATTTTAATCTAAGGATTAAAGTGTCAACTTTAGCTTCTGGGATTAAAAGTGATTACTTTTGTTGCTTGTAGCCGATTTTTGGCTTATCCGGGGGAACGCATAAATCATAAAAAAATCAATTGATTATTGTTAATTAACATTAGAAATGGCCCAGAAATACGTCAGATAGCTGGGAAAATGTCGCTACTACCCTTAAACCTATATAAACTACCCTTAAATAGCTTTAAATGGATAATCATCAATTATTGTTATAAAACTCGTGCAAAATGAAAAAAATGCTTGAAAATTATTTGAACAGACAGTATGTCAATATAAAAAGTGATAAATGACTGTAAAAGTGCCCATTCAATGGCGAAATAGCGCCAATTGTTCTCACTTTGCGAGCGCGTACTGAAAAAATGGCAATTTATCCTTGCGCCCATTTTTCAGATCGCAATAGTATAAATGAATCTTAAAAGTGATTTAAGCATTTTTTTTCATTCTAAACGAATTTTACAACAATAAATAATGATTATGTATTTTAAGCTATTTAAAGGCAGTTTATATAGATTTAGGGGTGCAATTAATATTTACCCACTTACTTAATGTACTCTAGTATCAGTTTTTGCATTTTTTGACAGTAATCTATATTTTTTTTCTAGCAATAGGCGTTCCTTTGAACATTTAAGCATTATCTATTTTTGATGTCGAAGTAAGCTCACCATTAGCTTTTGAAAGTCGTTTTTTAATTTTTAGGGGTGGAATGGACATTTTTACAGTTATTTATCACTTTTTATATTGACATACTGTCTGTTCAAATCATTTTCAAGCATTTTTTTTATTTTACACGAATTTTATAACAATAATTAATGATTATCCATTTAAAGCTATTTAAGGGTAGTTTATATAGGTTTAGGGGTAGTAGCGACATTTCCCCAGCTAATTGACGTATTTCTGGGCCATTTCTAATGTTAATTAACAATAATCAATTGATTTTTTTATGATTTATGCGTTCCCCCGGATAAGCCAAAAATCGGCTATTTTTAACATTGTCCTTTGTGTCTGGTGCAGATATTTTCCCACAATATAGTTCGCCGGTTTGTTTATTTAGGTTAAGGGACAAGACTGCCTCCGGTACATTAAAAGTTTTCCATTATCTATTCCTTTCGTTCGATTTTGTTACAATAAATAGGCATTTTATCTAACTGTACCTACGGGAAGTGTATTTTATCGGTAGTGAGTGGTTGTAATGAATGAAAATATTGTACTTTTGCCAGTTTGTAATGAGAAGAAAAACGAATGCAAAATAGTGAAACTAACTGAATTAATTGTTTCCTATCTATGAGGTATTATTACTAATAAGAATGTTAATTTTTGTCGATTATGCATTTAGAAATGCTGCAAAAAAAGACCGGATAATAGTAGATATTGATGATAGGTATAAGCTTTATCTATGGATCTAAGGCATCTCAGTCGATGGTTATCATAGGCGCCGACTTTCCGTAGGAGAGGGTTTTGAACCATTTTTCAAATATCGAGCTAAAATTGTGGAATATTTACGTGGTTATTTTTTTTTGTACTTAGTCATAGTTGTCATTTCAAGAAACTTTTACTTGTTTCCAAAAAATATGAGATAAAAGTTTACAGGTATAGTTAAGTCCATCCACGGACACACTGTATAAAACAAACTGTGTGGTTGAAATTACGTGAACGTCATATTAATTAAATTCCCGATTATGTATTAACACAGCTAAGAAAGAATCCTGCGCCGTGTAGGTATTATTAAAAAACCCACTTTCTTCATTGTCCAAACCGAAGGAAATAAGGCGTTGGCCGGCCATTAAAATCAACTTCTTTTTTGCAAAACGTCGCGTAATAACACATCGCTACGTACCCTATAGGGAAACACGAAAAATTAAAATTCGTACCGCCGATCACGTTACTTGTAACCCAAATTACGAGGCCCCAAAAACAATGGAATAAGTGAGATTTTAATGCCAGATGCGGCTGCGATACCGATCGGCATTGCCGTTAATCGACATATTTGACATTTTCGCGGACAAAAAACTGAATTATTGGGTGATATTACGAAAGAAACGCAGGTCTGGCGCGATTATTTATTAGGTTGTCAGTGTCGCAATGCGACAAGTGAATGACGTTACCAAATAGGGGAAAATATCAGGGCAGAATATGCTAAATGTCCGTGCGAAACAAGAGAAGGGATTGAAATATTTGCCCGAAATTATGGATTTAGCTACACGAAGTTTTAAGAAGAAATATTTATAAAATAAAAAAAACACTACAATGAAAAATATTGGTAAACAAACCACACAAAAAAGGTATAAAAAAACTAAAAAGTGTATAGAATTGATTATGGCTAATAAAGTAATTTCAGTTTTTTATTTTTTATTTTCTTACTATAATGCAATATAATCCTAACAATTGATCAACGCCTTTATAATAGAACTAATATTCTTCTTAAAGTTTGTACACAGGCTAAATTCATAAATCTGAGTATTCCTCGTAGTAAAATGATCAAATTTGTCGTGTTTTTTATATATAGAAATATCGGAAAATGAAACACGTAGAACAAAACTAATATCAGCAATAAAATCCTTGACGTTTTGTGTATCTTCCTTATACCATTTAAATTCTCCTCAAATAAAATAATAACTTTTAAAAAACGTTTGTAAGACACACATTATTTTGCTATTCTAACCCCATATTATTTTCAACAATTATTTTCATATAATAAACAAAAATGAACAACATATACAGTTAAATTTTAAAAAATACGTATTTTGAGAGATTTCTGTACCTAAAAATTTGTTGGTTTGACCGCTTTCTGTGTTTATATTCCTTTTCCTTCGGCTTAATCGATATTTATACTAGATCTTCTCTTTTTCAAAAATTTTATTATTCAATTTGCTCTCAGTAGTAATAAAAAACGTAAGAATATATTTATCCGTATACTATCTGTTATCCGTAATATACAGAGTGTTTCATATGTAATGGGTCACAGTTAAGTTAATAAAGGAGATATAGGGTGTTGAAGTAAAACATTTTTTTTTCTAAAATTTCTATAACATGTAAAGTTATTGCCGTATCGATTTAAAATTTAGTGTGATATAATGAAAAAATGCGTAGGAATATCTTTATCCGTATTGCCAATGTTATAAATATATATTATCCGCAATATACAGGGCGTTTCAAGCATTGGGTCACAGACTACCTGATAATAGTTTGAGGCAAATATTAATAATACTCTTATATGTATTTAAGCTTTAATATTAACAGAGATAGACGATGTTGAAGTAAAACATTTTTTTTAATAAAATTCTACAACTTTTGCAATTATTGACGTATTGATTTCAAATTTAGTGTCGACGGATTTTTGGAGCTGTCAAATTTAAATATTATATCACTACGTGTCTTATAGGACGCGTCACGTAATATACCTATATCTAATGTAAACATTCTTTAAAATTATAATAATTTGGACTTTTTTAGTTCATTTTTAAAATTCCTCTTGACGAAACATTTAGGTTTAACATGGAATTTTTGTTGCAGACTGGATATATCAAGACCTCTGAGAGCAACTACTACATAGAACCAGCAGAAAAATTCACCAACGGCACCTTGGGAAGCCTTATTCACAGGATGAAAAGGCTACCACATCCACCTAAAGACACAAACGATGTTGTGAATGAACCTGAAGAATATTGGGACAGTAATGGTAAGTTACAACAATTTTTCTTTAGCATGCGTCAATATATAAAGTGAGAAATAAAGCGATAATTTAGTGAAATTAAACTTTCAAAGGATGTACACTTTGTATCTAAAATTTACACAGTATTAGTAGGTAATATAGAGTACTTTACGCATTGTAGCTTAATATGAAGAAGTATACTCTGCGCAGGAATATGTAGTGAAGTGTAAATGAATTTAGTAGTACGAAAATAAATACTTTTTAGTTTTGTGTATATCTAACAGTGGTATATTGAGGAGCTCCAATTCAAATCGCAGATTTTTTAAAATAACAGTTTCCTTAGAAACCTTGTTGCAAGCTAATTATTAAATTTTCATAATTTCGAGGAAAAAAATTATATACAATTATGAATAAAGTTAAAGTTTCCGATATTCAGTGGGTTTTTGTTTTAAAAATATAAGAAAAAATTTTTGAAATACTTCTCTAATCTAACTCTCATAAAATATTTTCGAATGAAAATATCAGGAAATTGAAAAACTCATTATTATTCTGTATTCTTTAAAAAATATTTTTTACCGTTTTTAAACATTTGTTTCTTATCCCCATTTATATCTTTCATCAATTATCTTCTTCCATGTAGTCATCGGTAATGTTCTTCACTTTTCATTTTTACTTTCTCTGTCTTCTGCTTTTATTGTACTATGTTTGGTTATTAATAAATCTCAAGGCAATTTTTAAAATGGATTCAATGTCTTATTTTTTTATTCTTAAACGTTATGGTTATCGTTTACCAGAGATATGAACGAAAAAACGTTGACGTTTTATATTGAAAATAAATATATGATTATACCATAGACTTATAAGCAGATTAAACCAAACTTTTATTGACTTTAAGTGTGGTAAATATTTTGACACCTTTTCATATTAGATCAAAGGGACGTAGTAAATATTTAGTTCCGTTTTGAAAACAAATTCCCCTTTTCAAAAGGTCTGGTCACGTCACTGGCAACTAGTATGTCTACAGGGCGATCTCACTTTAAATGCAGACATTGCGGGAATAGATTCATTACCAAACAATAAATATCTATAAACTTTTTTCCTGAAAGCGGTATTCGAGTGTTAAGGTTGCCGGAATTGAATAAAACTTACTGCAGTGTATTCGCTCAGTGCTACCAAAGCACTCACTAGGTTAATATTGCAATCAATAAAATGATCTAATTTCATCAGTGTATTATAAAGATATGACAGAATAATATATTTTTTTTATATAAACACTTTGTATCTCGAATATCGCGCCTACCAGGAAAAATTGAGCAACCTCGACTTAATTTTTGGTAATGAATCTATTCCTGCAGTTTTTGTATTTAAAGTGAAGTCCCCTTGTATAAAGTACGTTTTTTCACACATGGAATAAAATTCCCACCCGTGAAAAAAGTTGTCATTTTACACAGTCGTTGCATAAATAATTATTTCAAATCGTTTCAAAGCTTCAGATCGATGACATTTTTACATATTTTTTATTACTCTCAAGTTACGAATTTGTGAAATTTTGTTTATTAAATGCCGTTTTAATGGACATCTTGCATATTATTATTTCATTTAAATCTAAAATGTTGGTTCATCGACTTTATCCTGATACCTCCAAAATATTTATAATTAAAAAAGCATTTGAAAGAACTGTGTCCATAAATATGTCAGGCATCGATTCTTATATCATTAATTATTGGCTTAAAAAATGGAAACTAAACAACTCGTTCCTTAAAATCTATGCTGTAATATTTCTGTGTTACGAAAATATTTCAGCAATTAGTTGTTTATACATATAGAATTTCGAAACGGAATTAACATATGCTTAAAGTTAAGTTTAGGTTAAAATACTGTTTGGGTATTTGGCGCCATGTATTATAAATCTTCTACCTACCTTATTATTTTTTACATAATTTTATTACTGAACGATAACCATTATAAGCGAAATCTTAAGGATGCAGTTATATAAATTCCGATAATTAAACCTGAAAAATTAATTTTAGATTGTGGTTTATTACACCAATGTGATGCCGCACTTTATCAAAAAATCAAAAAACCCGACCAATTTGAATACTCGCTTGAACTAACTTTATTTCACGCGTCTGCAAAAAAGCGCCCCTGAACTTTATAATAAGTGAAAGAGGCTATAGTTTCAATTTTTTCTATTTGCCGTATATGTATTTAAGACTGGTTTCGCGGTTGGGTGAAATTTTTGCGATTAAACGGAATAAGTTAACAACATTTTGGAAGAGACAGAATTTATTTGAAAAAGTTTTAAATTTTATCAAAAATAAAAGAAATTGTCATAATAATAATATATAAAAAAATTTAGTGTAACACTTTAAATTGCGGCCACAGTAAAAATTATTAATGCACGAAAAATATAATGAATTATTAGTATTCATAATTGCTTTAAAAAATTACAAAAGGTTAATCTAAATTAAATTTTAGATTCTTCCACCATACCTCCTTCCAGGCGAATATATTTTTCCAATCATCTTATGCCGCATCCACACTCTTGTCGAGGCAGTCCGAGACCGGTCGAGCACGAGAGAGCATATTACTTTAGTTTTTTCCCCCCACATAAGGAAAAAGGCCAACAAATATAGAAAATGTAGTAAACTTTCCCTATACGGAATAGGTCACAAAAATTTTTGACCAATTTAGAGGTCAAATTCCACTTCATTAGTCATTAGTCTTGGACTCCCCCTCATTCTTGTTAAAGAAATCTTTTTGTCAGAAAAACCAAATACGTTTATGAAAGTATATTGTTTTCTGAATCTTTTTTTTTGTCAAAAGAATATGTTCGATAAACTGAGTACTTAGAAAATTAAAAACCAACAAATGTGTGACATTTTTGACAAAATTTATCAAATCAAAAAGAAGTAACAAAGCAAGTTCTCTACTTTACTAATAGTCGGTATGACCTCCACCGCGTTCCAACAGCATATTGACACGTCTGTGCATTGAGATAATCAAGCGGTCAACGATCTCTTGCGGAATATTGTTCCATTCCTCTTCTGCCGCCACGACTAACTCATCTGCAGTCTGAGGTGAAGGAATATGATTGTGAATGGCTCTAGCAACAAAATCCCACATGTTTTCAATAGGATTCACGTCAGGAGAGTTGGCTGGCCAATCTAATCTATTAATATGTCCTGCTAATTCATTACGTAGGGGTAGATAATGGGCGTAATAACTTGTTCGATGGATTTGACTGGTTATATTATGTGGTATGCGAATTAATGGAGTGCGACGGAGCAACTTCACGGGGAAAATGAAGTAGCTGTTGACGACCTGGTTCTCTCCAGACTCTTGGAAGTAGAGTGGGGACCCGTAATGGTCTTCGTAAATTTGTGTTGTGGAGTCGTCTTCGAATAGTAGGTGTCGATATAACACGGTGAAACGTACCGTGAAAGTGGGCCCTGAGAGCTGAAGTTGAAGATGTGCGGTGTCTACGGGCATATTGCCTTTCATTAGATACTCGAGGACGTCCATTACGTGGTCTGTTTTCCACTGTATCAAATTATTCATATCTGTGTACTATTCGTACAATAAACGATCTAGGAATGTCCAACATGTTCGATATCTGATGATTAGAATACCGTGCATCATGTAAAGCAGTCATTCTTGCTCGGGTAAACGCAGAAATTTCACGTCCTGGCATTATAATGTACAAATATTCAAAGGAACACTTGGCTGAATACACTGCCAAAATGACCAGATTTGTAAAAAACATTGGTAATAAAGTAAAGATTCATGGTCTGCAATTTCTTATTGTCTCTTTATTTGTTCCCTAAGTACATGTACTTTTTTACAACATTAAAAAAACCACTAGGTTTAATCGAATCATTTTATATAGGGGGGTCAAAAACTTTTGACGCTGTGTGTATTTCCCTCATTATCATACAGTAAACTTAAAAATAATGAGCGAGGTAAACGTATGTCCGTAAAAGTTGATTCAACCGTCCCTGTAAAATGCAAACACCCTATTAATGCGCCTAACGATTTAATCCTCCCAACATAATTCGCATTCGCTCGTGGCGTTAGACTGGATAAAAAAGAAACAAAAGTCCCATAATACGTTGGATAAATAGCGACGGAACAGGTAGGCCGCCTCTGTATTATTAAATACCTGATTGTATGGGTAAATGGTACACAAGACAAGACTGCACGCTGCAGACTGCGCGGCACCGGTACAAAGAGAACCTGTCGGAGGCCTCCACCAACAAAGGTCAAGTGGATGGCGAATAATTACCTATCGGGAATTTCGCGGTTTTAGCCTGCTATGCGTCTAAGTCTATTTCACCTTCTTTTATGCGTCTCTGTTACTTAACATACCAATTAGCACATTCATAAACCGAGAGGACAAGATCTAGAGGAATTTTTATTGCTTGTGGTTAAGTAACGCCAAGGAAGCAGGTATTTCGACATTTGAATCTTATTAATTAAAGTCTAACATCATGTCGCTGCCGTAAGATTATAAGGTTTTATTTTACAGTTTGTAAATAATTTAAAAATACACTTCTGCACGGCACTGGAAACTGGTCCACTGTAAAACCTGACACTACAAAGCATACAATAGACCACCGAACAAATAATTGAAAGAAATTCTCAAGGAAAGTTTTGTACAGCAAATTCAACTGCTTTTGCCGCTATTGTTATTACTTATTAATAAAATTAATTGGTGGTTTTAATTAATAAAACAGTTTTACATACCCAGTTTCTACAAATTAACACAGCTATGACAGGTTTGCGTAAATTATCAATAGTGTGCAATATACTTTTTTAAATATCCCCACAAAAAGAAGTCCAAATGATTTAAAGTCAGGAGATCGCGGCGGCCATGGTACCGGTCCTCCTCGTCCAATTCCTTGGTATTAATGCTTGCACACGCTGTACGTGGTACGGATGTAATTGAACTTCGTATATGATACGCCACACTGCTGCAATACACCGTGGACGCCATGGACCTCCATTTCCACGATTTGGTTTCAAATTTCCCATGTCAGACTCACGTTGCACTACACTTTCACTCACTGCACACCGGTAAAAGTAGCTGCATTTGGCAATTATTTCCCCGCATACTACTTTGGAAAAATAATTTTCTAATTTAATTCCCTCCGAATCTCAAAAACTTAAATCGTCTGTTTCTCGAAAACGGTTGGGTTTATCGATTTGCAACAGGTATACCTTTTCTATTTAGAATTGAAAGTAGTTCAATAGTTTCTTATTAAAAAATTAAAAAATGTAAAATACAAAAAGTTAGACATATTTCTACATCGACAGTAGATAATAACTAGCGCCCCCTAGTCGTGACCTCAACACTTGTTACATATTCGTAATTACCACCTAAAAAAACGTAAGACTACAAATTTTCAAAACAATCGGTTCATACGTTCTTAAAATATAGCAAAATATCGTAAACATTTTTTCAACTTTAACACCCTGTAGAATGAAAAGGAGCAACAATCGAATAAGGCATATTGGGCCCAATCACTTTATTTTGACGTTAACAATCTGCCCTTAAACCATGTACCATTATTAATGACTCACTCTGTATGCAGTGCCCGATTTTTCGTTCTTAACATGAAGACGGAGTATCATAGAGAAAAATGTTATAAGAATCACATCTATTATTTTCTCATGTTCTACCTTTTCCCGAAGTTAAGAACGAAAAACCGCGGACAACCTGTATAACTAGAGTTTTTTTGGTTTTCCTGACTCTAAAGAGCCGATGGTGGAACAGTCATCCGCCAAAAGGAATGCGCCAGAGACAATGCATCTCGATAAGAGCAAATAAAATGTAATAATGTACCTCCTCTTCGCGATAGCCTATCATGATGAAACGTTTAAGGCGTAACGAGGCATTGCCTCGAAGACGAAAATGCGTAGGTTTGTGAAAAAATACGGACGTGGACGGGAAACATTATCATAAATCGCAAAAGCGGAGAATATCCGCGAAAATTTCACGGATAATTCAATCAAGCAAGGCAAGCAAGGTGATTTTGACGCTTAAGCGCAACCATTTGAAAAAAAAAGAAACTAGTTTTGGATTTTGTTAAAGCTGGCTTGTACAGGGTGATATATTTTGACGGTAACATGGCAAATACAGAGTGTCTGGAAAGTAATGGGACCCAGCTTAAACATAGCTACCTGTGATCAATTAGAACGGATTTAGACAAACTTAGCTTAGTCCAAAAGTTACAGAGCTTCAAAGAAATAAATTATAGTTTAAAAAAACTAAAAAAACACGCTTTAATAGTAAACCGAACTAAAAAGTAGAAAATAATTTTGAAGTATCAAGAGTTTGTTACAGCAATAGAAAATTCCGACAATCAATTACGACTAATTAATTGGGAATAAGATTAAATTAGAAATTAAATTATTAATAAAATAATTCAATTATAGTAAAAAAAAGCGTGGGGTGCAATTTACTATATTTTCATAATGACTTTATTCTTATAAATAGCTGCACTACTGAAATAATGGTAACATTTAATATCAAGCACCCCACGCTTTTTTTTACTATAATTGAATTATTTTATTAATAATTTAATTTCTAATTTAATCTTATTCCCAATTAATTAGTCGTAATTGATTGTCGGAATTTTCTATTGCTGTAACAAACTCTTGATACTTCAAAATTATTTTCTACTTTTTAGTTCGGTTTACTATTAAAGCGTGTTTTTTTAGTTTTTTTAAACTATAATTTATTTTCTTAATTTTTAGTCTCAAAACAATAACAAAAGTAATTATAATTAAGAGCCTTAATTTTTAAAATATCTCATATTTGACAATAAATCTAAATTCATTTCATTCATGTTTACGTAACCTTTCCATTTCATATAGTTTTTCTATACATTTTTTTTCTCCAGTCTCCTCTTTCTTTGTGTTATAGTTTCATTTTTCATTTTTGTTTGTTTCTATAAAATATGCAAATTAAAATTTTTGTCAACGTTCTCGTATCAAAATCTTTTTTTTTTCTTACTAATTTTACAAAATTTTAGATTCAAAACTTTCTTCAAAATTCTTGCCAAAATTTTCAAATCAAAATTTCTTTGAATTTGAAAATTTACGCTCTTCAAAATTTTAAAATTCAATGTCTTTTTCGAAATTTTTTCAAAATTTTTGGATTTTAAAATTTTTCAATTGAAAATTTTTTCCAAAAATTTTTATTTGAATTTTTTTATAAATTATCAAATTTTTATTTATTTCTAAAATTTTTTAAATTTGATTTTATCATGTAATTCCACAATCCAAAATTATTTACAAAATTTTGTATTTCAAAACTTTTTTAAACTCCAAAATTTTATATTTAGAATTTTTTTTTTTAATTTTGAATTCTGTATTTTTTCGAAATTTTTTAAATAAAAATGTTTATTTGAATTTTGTTATAAATTATCAAATTTTTATTTATTTATAAAAATTTTTAATTTAAAATTAGGCGAAAACCGAAAACTAATTTTGTCAGGTCGCCATCTATACGTGAAAAGCAAGAGCAACACTGATGGATTGTATACACTTAACCTGCAAAGTAATCTAAATAGTTTTTATTCTGATGATCCTAGTCAGGACATTAGAACAAAGTTATTAAATAATTGTATTGTCATCAGTCCTTGACCCCTGTGCAAATTTTCAAGCTGATCAGACTTCTTGAAATTGATGAAAATTACGCTGAAAGATTCCGTTACATACATACATACATACATACATACAGGTGAAGCTAATATAAGCGTGTTAAAAAAGTTGTTTTCTTGTTATGGGCGTAAGAAACGAAACGTCCAATCATGTTGAAATTTGGTACAGTTATGTTTTACATAAGTACAAGCATTGCGAAGGAGTAAGTAGTGCCTCATATCGTAGAGGGCTCTCATGATAGTTTTTTTGTAACTCATTTTTATCGTATTTTGTTGGTCCTATTCTGATGCACTTTACTGAAAATTATGATGGAGAAATTAATATTGCGTAGAAAATTCCGGTTATACCGGAAGTCACCATCTACTTGCTCATTTTAAATGGAACACCTTGTATATATTTGCATATTTGGATTATACGCGTAACTTTCGGGAGACTTTAATCAAACTTCCTTATCTATCTCAAATTGTCTTCGAGATATTTAAATTCTATGAAAAAAAATTGCATTTCGATAGCTTAATTCAAAATTGCCTGTTTTTACATCGTAAAGAGATAAAGGAATGCCTATCATTTGATACAAATATTTTAAAAACTGTTTAATTCTACACAGGGTAGTGAAAGTTTATTGTCGAATTTACTTATCTTCGAACCGTCAAACTTGGCTTTTCTAAAACACCCTATATATTTAATGAAAACTGCTGTTGTAGAATTTTGCTCTCTATCTATCCAGTTATTACACTTCCCTCGACTTCCTTATACCACAACTTTTTGGATTGACTTTTGGAAAAATTGGAAAGTTGTAATTTGCTGTATTTTGAGCAATATTGAATTGTTCTTCCCGGGTTGAACCAAGTTTTGTATCTACATGCAAACATAATACGAATAATTTTGGAAATAGGTTATGGAAAATTGAAAAAAAAAATGTCTTGCACACCATAGAAGATTATCCTGCGAGTTATCGTTAGCAATAGCAAACCAAGAAAATGTTTTCCATTGTGTTGTATGGCGTGCTCAGAGAAAACCTATTATACTCTTATACAGGTTATCCGAAATATGAATACCAAAGAAAAGGGTACATTTTAGTAACCATGAGCTGCATGATATGTTGATTTACGGCGAAACAATACAAAATTCTCTGGCTACTAAATTTTTATTCAGTGTATAATGTATGCACGTGAATTTAGTGTTTTACCAATAACCATATTTTTTTCAGATTAAAAACAAATCAGTCGCCACTTCTCCCAAATTATTTGACCTTGTTAAACTTGAGAGACTTCGTCACGAAACTTTTTTTAAAGTCATTATGTTAAAAATTCTTAATGACCGTGGTAATCATCTCGATGTCATTTCAGAAAACAAAAAACAATGAATGAGTATATAATTTGTATCTTGTATATAATTATAGTTACAAAAATGAATGCGGTTTAAAAAAATAAAAGATTCAATACTCCAATACAAAAGAAATCCTTGATATTAAAGTTTATAGCAATTACTCAGCTTGTAGCATAATTTCTTCCCTGTTTTCTCCAAGGCTAAAACCATCTTATTAAGTCCATAATCGCATAGTAGTAATGATGTTTGTTGATTTTTATAATAACGAAGTTCATTCTAAAAGACATTCTAAAAAAGAATATTTGTCTTGTTTATGTTGTCACATTTTATACAGGGTGTTTCACGGTGTTTCCTAAGTAATCTGAAATATTTCAGGAGGAGATTTTCAGGAGTTTTCTTCCAAATGCGTTAGTTTTTGAGTTACTGGGCGTTAATTTTTTTTTACTTTTTTAGATTTTCTTTGAAAATAGGCTAGAATAGGCTAAAATTTTCTTTTTAAATTGCTGCAACTTACAATCCATGATTCTTGCCGCAACTATACATATACATATGTTCTTTATCTTGCTTCAACTAACGTAACATAACCTTCAACTATTGGTTTAGGAGTTGAAGAGGTATCGGCAAAAAAAAAAAACAAAATTTCGAGTCTAATTTCAAGAGACCCTCAAAATTAGCATTGGGGAAAACAAAATAATACAGTTCATGTAATTTCTCAACTTGATTAGCCCAATTTCTCCGAATCACCCTGTATATCGTTAATTCTGATGTCGACTATAAAGTAGAACCTAAATTTGTGATGTAACGATATCTAATATTGAAATGTTGAAATAAATCACTGTTAATTTTAATTAACAGGATCGAAAATTAGCACCTTCAAATATCAGAATAAATCACTGTTGGTGATACTAATGATTATGATTACCTAACCTCTTCGTGATGATTATTAATATAAATAACTGCCAAATTAGCAATTTGGTTTCGAGCCGACGTGGGTAGTTGAATTTTATCTGAAGATATACATCAGCTGTGGAAAGAGATGCAGAATATAAAAATATATTTTATATTCTACAGAGTTTTCCGTAAGTAAATGGCCGGTGGAGACATACTAGATATTTTACTTGAAAATATTATGATTTAAGCCAACTTGTCTTAATAAAATGTTGATAATAACGAAATATACAGGGTGTCAAAGTTGGAAGTTAAATAGTATTTTTTTGTAATACTCTGTTTTTGAATGTATCAACTAAAAAATGTGGGAATAGATGTTTTTGGACAGGAAAAATCATAATCTGTTGTATATTTCGACGCATTTCCTATAGTGCGCCATATTTGTGACGTAAATGTGAGCGTAATATTTTGGTCCCAACGTTATAACGTTTTTTATTAAAAAATCTTAAACCTACATTGTTTTTGAGGAAAAAGGATATACTTGTCATTAGTCTTAGAAATTGAAAATTTTCAAGAGAATAGCTTTTCAACAATCAGCTGCATAATCCTTGTACAATATTTTAACGTAGTAGGCACTAATAGTAAGTTAAATTTTAACAATTATTAGACCAAATTTGTGTTAATATTTCTAAATGTGTATTTATCCAGATTTGGTTAAAATCAATTATATACTTTACAAAATCGAAAAATTCTGAGACAATAATTTTTCATATTCAGAGATGACTGTTATTTGTTGGCAATTAAATTTCAATGGACATTCTGGGCAGGGAGAATATTTGGGATGATTTAGAAATAAATTACAAAATTGTTTATGAATTTAGAGAAAAAAAGACGAAGAATTTGTTCACATTGTGGATTATCCACAAACTAATTTACGAGGACTATCTGGATCTGCAAGAATCAGAATGACTTTTGACCATTTTAAAAACGTTGCATGTTGAAAAACACTATCCGTAGCATTTTACACAAGTGCAAATTTTATTGTTTATCGATTTACCTTCAACATTCAGAGGCGAACCACCAAGCTTCCTTGGTCTTAAATATTTTTCGTATGAAGAACGTCTTCGTATTCAATCTCTAGAAAAAAGCGTATTCGAGGTGACCTTATTACAACTTATGGGATCCTGCATGGTGAACTGTACTGCCCACAAGGAAGGACTTTCGTACACGGAACACATAATATTTTCTACCCAACAGGATATTCGATCTATAGAACGATTTACCAGATAAAGTGGTTACAGCACCGTCTCTAAATTCTTTTAAGAATAGACTTGACCCATCACTTTAATCAACATCCAATGTGATTGATCTCTTATGAATTTTTAATATTTATATTGTATTGTACATATCATTTTATTAAGGTAATATTTTTCGGACCACTCTGTATATTGGACTGACAGATAGAAGGTGTTATGTATTATTACTTTGTAGATCTTAATAATGCGCCAGATTAATTGATCTTGGATGTGACATTTTTATCTATTTTTAAATAATATAAAATTAGAAAATGAAGTCAGTACTTGATCTTGCCATATAAGCGCAAAAAATGATATACTCTCTATTAACGAAATTCCCGGACTTGGACACCGCCTACTTGAGGAGTGACGTGCATATTAAAAGAGATAATAGAGTAAAAAAAAACTATTTTGCCATGCATCGTCTGGTGAATCTCGTATATTCATAAAACAGGTGTTATGCCGCAGGCTATTGTAAATATTTCCTAAATCGGACGTTGGATCTTTTAAACGTTCATTGAAGGCTGTCAGGAACTTATTAAATCTTCAATAATTAGTAATAATTGGTTTAATCAATAGACCATCGATGTATTCGATATGGAATTGGAAAATGAAATTTATACATGTATAAAGCATTTAAAATTTATATACGTATCTACAATATGCATCAATAAAACCAAGTGCTACTACATATAGCTTTATACAGTATGCGCCAAAAGTATGGAATAAATTCAATAAAAACGAAACAATTATTTTTTGGGAAAAATCCTCGAACAGGTCGATTTTTAATTTAAAAAATACATATTTTAGCGTAAAATGCGATTTTCAAATGTCATTTGTTTTCGAGTAATGACGTCATCGATTTTTTTTTAAATGGCAACACCATATTTTTTTCCTTGATTCTGAAAGATCGTTTAATTCTCTATCAGACAGTACTAAAATTTTGCCCTCTTACATAGGAAAGTTTTCGAGTAAATGACGATTGAATGTTAGAAAACGTAAATTTTATCCATAAAAAAGTAACAATTCTGAGGTATGTAAAATAAAATACAATTGATTAAATTTTATACTTAAATTAAATGTTCGAATTGCCATCCACCAACTTCTTGACAATGCGCAAGTCTGTGAAGAAATTCTTCTTGCACATTATGAATGATTGTTGGTGTAACTGCGTATTTCGTCCCGAATGCGATTTTGAAGTTCTTCTAAATTACGTGGTTTATTAATGTACACTTTTGACTTCAAGTATCCCCATAAAAAATAGTCAAGAGGTGTAAGATCTGGCGATCTTGCAGGCCATTCTATCGGTCCGCGTCTGCCGATCCACCTCCCAGGAAAACAGTTGTCCAAAAAATCTCGTACAGGGCGCGCATAGTGCGGAGGTGCACCGTCTTGCTGAAACCATATGGTATCGTCAGGAATGTCAGGGTCATTATCGTTAGGAAAAATTACTGCAAGGGCTGGAACAAGGTCATTTTCTAGAAACTCTAAATATCTTTGTCCTGTAAGGGTTCCTTCAAAGAAGAAAGGCCCTACTATTCTGTCGTCAACTATTCCAGCCCACACATTTAATTTCTGAGGGTGTTGGGTATGTGCCTCTGCCATCCAATGAGGATTTTCCCGACTCCAATACCTGCAAGTTTGACGGTTTACTGTACCATTCAGACAAAATGTGGCCTCATCTGAAAAAAGTATTTGCCGGTGTAAATTTCTATTTCCTTGACATAAATCCATTAGAATTTCGCAAAAGTGTAAGCGGCGATCGGGATCATCTTCATTGAGTTCCTGCACAAGTTGAATTTTGTAGGGATGATATTTTTCCTTCCTCAAGATACGTAGCACTGTTCTCTGACTAGTGTCATTGTTTAATGCAACCAATCGTGAAGAATTATGAGGATTATCCACCATACTTATCAAAATGTTCTGTTTCTGATTTTCATTAATGCTTGGACGTCCAGGTTTTGGAATATTTACAACATTGCCAGTTTCTCTAAGTTTAGACTCTACCTTACTGACTGTTGATTGGCTGATAGGGCGATCTGGATATTTTTCATTAAATAAATCGCGAACTTCCTGCTGACTTCTAGTCATATTCCCGCATCCCATAAGAATTAAAATTTCAATTCTTTTAGTATACTCGCGACAAGAATTGAGACGACTTACGTCATACAAACAAATGAATAATTAATTATATTTATATCAAAATATTTAAGAAACTGCAACTGATAGTAATAAAACTATATACTACACTAAAAGTTTGCATTATATATTGCACTAAATTGCATAAAATGATTATTTTTAACGCGACTAAATATCGAAAATTACGTTGACAATAAAAACAAATGTGTAACGTCAGCCGTGATGTAAGACGTCTGAATTCTTGACGCGAGTATAACAGTTAAATGTGCCATAATACTTTAAATTGAATAATAATTTCTATGTCGCTTACAATACTTATTAGAAAGTCGGTGTGACAATGACACTTTGCAAAGATTTTCACCTACGTGATCCATAAAAGAACTATGGAATTCGAAAAACTAAACTTGATAACGTTTTTGCTTTATTTTAATTGATTTACGTTTTCTAACATTCAATAGTCAATTACTCGAAAACTTTCCTATGTAAGAGGGCAAAATTTTAGTAATGTCTGATAGAGAATTAAAAGATCTTTCAGAATCAAGGAAAAAATATGGTGTTGCCATTTAAAAAAAAATAGATGCCGTCATTACTCGAAAACAAATGACATTTGAAAATCGCAATTTACGCTAAAATATGTATTTTTTAAATTAAAAATCGACCTGTTCGAGGATTTTTCCCAAAAAATAATTGTTTCGTTTTTATTGAATTTATTCCATACTTTTGGCGCATACTGTATTTAAGTGTTTCTTCCTGGAATCAATAAAATTGTGTGAATTTTTTTACGGGAAATTTATTTTGGATTAATTCACTTTCAGGTCTCACATTTCAATAATTTATAGCATTTTTTGTTTGAAGCTATTTATTTGTGGCATAATTTTAGTTTTTCTTTAGTTTATTTGGTTTTTGTCACACTTCTGAGAAAGTAAAGATTAATTAAATAAACCCTTGCGCCAAACGGATCAATCAAGGGTAATTTTTGAAACTAAGTTTGCCGAACCAAAAAATCTCACACTGAAAAGAGCAGATGAGTAAAAAATAACAAAAATCACAACACTATCGCGCACTTCCGTATTTTTGACGTTTCGAAAAACTTTCTGTTTTCGTTCTCAAAATAGTAGTAAAAGTATTAATCGTATCTCAAGTTTGACAGTTTAAAATTTGTTTATCTGCTTCCATAGAGATGTTTATTACCGTTAATAAATTTAATATTCGAACAGATTTTCAGACAACTAATATTTTACGATCATTTTTGTCTGAAACGCGTCCTAAAAATGATATACGAAATTCAAAAAATCTAAATTCTCTTAAAAGTAAGTTTTTTGACAACATAAAAAGTAGCAATCATTTTGGAGAAAAGTAGAGCAATTTAATGGCATAAAATATGCAGGGTGTTCCATTTAAAAAAATATGTGTTTGGGTTGTATTTTAAAAGAGACACACCCTGTAGGGAAATTGCAAGTACGCCACTGAAATCTACGTGAAGAACTCTATCAGCAACAATTTTTACCGTTACGATATTTCAGCTATTCTCTGAGATACGAAGAATCCCTTGAAAGTTTCGCCCTGTATCTCAAAAATTATATAAAAGTTCTGATTACGGCATATTAAGTTATTCGAAAAAGTAGTCCAGTCCAATTACAACGAAATTGAAACACCCTGTACCGCAAAAATTTAGATAAATAAGTAAATGTTTCGAAAATGTCACTCTAACTTTGTAGTTATTAATCTAAAGTTGTGAAATGAGCAATATTGATAGTTAGCCATTAAAGAGTGATATTAAGAAAAGATCTTAATATTGGTACAAAAAATAATTCAACAGAAATTGAAATTCATAGAAAAAATCGTGTCTTGTTAACCTATTACTTATGTTGTGTATACATACAATAGATTTCCATTATTTTCCGTATACTAATTGATGTAATTAATAGAAAAGATAATCTATTTATCATTTTTATTGTTGGAAATAAAATCCGTGATTTTCGATAGAATGGCGAATGCGCCAGTTAATAAAAATGTCATTAAACATTTTTATAATTAGGCAAATATACGTTAAGCATCTTTTATGAATGTGTTAAATAAATATAGACATAAAGAGTACCTACGGTTAATGTTGAAAATATGTTTTTTCAGTAATTTTTCGTGTGAAATTATTATCAAGAGTGCGATTTCGATTGTATACAAGTATGTCAAACTCAAAGACTAACACAAACAGACAAGACAAATACGCAAGGTTTAAGTATATGCGAATAGAACATACAAAAACCAATTTTCATACAAACGTACGTTTTGAAAATAACAGTATGACAAAAAACAAGAACAAGAAAAAAGTTTTTTTCTGATACTTGGTATTTGTCCTATTTCAAAAACCACCTAAAATAAAACAACAACATTAATTAATAGATAGATAGTATTAATTAATCGTTAATAATAGATAGTAATTAGTAGGTTGTCACTTATTTAACACATATTAAAGGTAATATTCAAACGTTTTGTTTTTGTATTCAAATACTCTTAAAGTGCATATCAGTAATGAAATTATTTGTAAATTTTTGAATTAATACGTCATAAAATCTTAAATTCATCTGTAATATGGGTCAAATAAACTGACAAATACCTTCCCAAAGCCTATATTACGGAAATTTTGACCGATTGCATAACATATCTAATATTTTTGTGGTATGTCACAAAATTTTTAAATTAATATTCCAATACGGAACAATTTAGCGAAGTGAAACAATAACACCTCTTTCTTTGTAAAATTGTCCAGAATTTTTAATATTTGGAAAAATCAAATTTTGTCCCCCTTTAAGGGGCGTTTTCCGACTTATGTTTATTTGTTTCTCTTATTTTTTTGTCGTAGAATCTACAGTCAAGTTTTGGCAGGCTAATTTTGGAACACCCTATATAGAACGGCCTCAAATGCTTTATTAAAATTGCATAAAATAACGATGTATAATTTTGAATAAAACCTCTATTTCCTTTTCTAACAACGAATTCAGTTATATGGCCAACAATTTTTAATACCTTTAAAGTAAAAGAGCAAAAAATAAATTATAAGAAAAAATCATTCATATTTTCTAAATTTCATAGTTACACTCCACTCTCCCCTACGGCTTAGGCGTCTCACTTCCGCCTTATCCTCTTCGTACACTGGCCAACGTAAACAGAATCTGCCGATACCCGCTGAGTCACCAGACGTGTTACCTTAATAATTGCGGCGAATAAGTCAAATCCTAAAATTACCCTCCACACCGGTTTACATGTAACGTACCTAACATTACCCGTATGGTTACGTGACTGTGATTTTTATATTAAAATATTTTGCCGCTCGAACGTGCTGAAATAGGAAGAATTAAATTGCACCGCCTTTGGTGGCTCGGTGGATATTCATTTTCGTCTGGTACCGTGAGAAAATATCCCATCATTTTTACTTAGGACGTCGTTTCCTCTGTTACGTAAGCTCGAAAAAAACATTTAGTTACTTTAATGTTAGCATACACTTAGAAGGATGACACACATACACAGAGAAAAAATGATTTTTGATGTAAACTTACCATGATTATGATTGGTTTTTCTGTGCCTATAACTATAGTGCTAATTTTACTTACGATTTGTAAAGTTAGTAAATAACACTTAACTAACTATAATACTTTTATGATGAATTTACTTTTTTTTAGGTTTTAGTACAATTAATTTTATGTTACCACGTATTCCATCCCTTTAAGATTAAAGCGTTGTTTTGAGTGATAAGTATTTTTTTGAAATACATACTTTCAAATTTAAAAAAATACTGTCCAAAATTACCCCTTAAACATAAGTGATTGAATAAGTGGTAACAAAAAATTAATTATCCTAATATCATATACTCACCCCATGAACCCATTATTCAAAAGTATCTGAAAGACATTTTAAAAAAATGATTTTTATTTCATCCCTCAGAGGGTTATATCTCTCTTATTGTTGAGTTTTGAACAAAAATTTATGTAAAATAGTACCCTCATTTTTTAATGTGCCATATGCTCTAATATTTACGGTACATTCTGGACCACCCTGTATTAAATAAATAATTATCAGGGAATTAATATATTTAATATAAATAAAATAGTTACAAAATCTTCTCTCATTTAATCTTGTTCCTATTAATAATTATTATCGATATTCCAATAGTGTGGCTCGAATGTTGAACTCACTATACGCCTATAAATAAGAGTAATAGAAAATATCAATAACTTTTGTTTAATTTCAAATTTAGGTAGGTAACAATAAGTAATTGGTTTTAATATCAGTAATAGTTTATTAAATAAATAATAATACGTACATAATACAAACAAAATATAAAAATACCAAAATAATATATCTTATTTTTGCTACTGATTGGAACCTAAAAACAATTAAATTAGGTCTGAACAAGTTTCATATCAATAACTTCACTTACATTGGATAATATAGATTATTTAAAGAAAGTCTAAACTTTAAACATGTCTAAGTTTAATCTATTATAGTTATAAATATAATAATAATGCTAATAATAATAATAATAATAATAATAGTAATAATAATAATAGTTATAAATATAATAATAATGCTAATGCTAATAATAATAATAATAACCTAATATACATTTAATATGACCACGAAGTAGATAATGAAGAAAGGAAATAAAAAAGTTTAAATCATTCCCAATCATGATTATAAATATGTCACTGTATCTTAAATTTTAGTATAAAGTAAAAAAATTACCAAGTCATAATAATTGTTACCCATTTTACAAAATAATTTAACGTAGGCATGTACGAGTACAAAATTCACACGCCTACTTTTACTAATTTTGTCATCGCCTTTGTAAGCATTTTGAAACATAAGTAGGAAAAGTTACAGTGGAATAAATTTAGTTTCCATTATATAATTGTTTGTAACATGTAATGTAAAAAAAACTAATATTCTTATATTAATAAAATAAAATTAAATACTTATAGAAGTAGGTATACTTACCACAATAAAATAGGGAAATATATCACGGATCACAGTAGGTACCAATAAGATCATTAAATTCGTATAGAACGTTTAACGGCATTATAATTGACACGTGTAATAAACGGCAATTCCCTTCCTCATTTCAATGAATGATTATAACGTATAATACACGTTTAAATTGTACTGTTTTTAACACTTGTGAGGTTTATTAAAAAATAATTGCTATCTAGTTATTTGTATATATAAGTACCTATATATTCTTAATGTAATATCGTTTTATTAAATTATATTGTATAAAATTTACTTTGGATTGGTATCGTTCCGAAATATTTATTAATTGCAAAACGTTTATGATACGTTTTGTAACATTTTTTGTTAAAAAGTACGTATTTTAAACGTTATGTTAGACCGTTACCTTTCTAACTATAAAATAATGGTTGATTTTGTAACGTAACACGAATTATCAACCAATGGTACGTTGACAATACGTTTAAATAACGTATGTGTGTTTACTGGGTTACGATTTGTAACGTTAGTAAAGCTCTGTAAAATTCTTCTGTACACCAGATCGTTAAACGTAATCTACTAATCAAAATCACACTCAAAAAGTGCAAGAGCTATTCCCTCAATATCTGGATCGAGAAGTGACCTTTTGCGAGTTTATTTTACATGCATCAGGATATTAATTTTCACATGAAAATTCTTTTCACTGATTGGGCTAGTTTCACTCGTAAAGGAACTACAAATGTTCATAACTTTCATGAATATTCCAACTAGGTATTCTAAAATAGTAATTCTAATTAAAGATAAAGAACAAACAATATTTTACATACAATTGATCAACAAATAATTGGTACATTTAAAAATAATAATACTAATAAATAATAAACAATTATAAACAATAATAAAATACTTGGCGCTAATCACAAAAATAACAGAAATCTACAATTTTTCTCGATTTCGAAGCAAGAATACCACTCAAAAATATATAGACCTGGTACTGTAAGAATATTTAACTCTAAATTTTCCTTTACAAGAATCTCTAATCTTGAGGCCACAAAGCTGTCTTACTATATATATATTTTTTTTGAATAATAAAAACTTGTTCAATTTGAGGGCATCCACCCCAAAATGTTATTCCGTTTCTTGCCACGGCTTGGAAGTTAGCAAAATACAATTCTCTGGATAAATATGTCGATCACTCTGAACGAATAACAGATCGAGAACAATTCTTGCTTTGAATTTTCCAACATATATTTCCCAACATATATCAATACTTACTACAAGGAATTTCGTATTCTCTATGAAACATATTTTTTGCTGATTAAATTTTTCAATTTACTCTTGAATATAACAAAATTTGTTTTACTTTCATTTAGTGATAGTTTATTTTCTTCAAACCATTCTCGTGAATTGACAAAAACATGTTTCGTCTTCGTTATAAGTTGCTCCAAAGTTGGACTTATCAATGTTCGTGTCATCAGCATAATTTACTAACGTGGTTTGGTCGTCTTCAATTCTTCTAGATAAGTCGTTCATGCATATTATGAATAATATAGGACCCAGCAGAATATTCCGATATAAACCCCTATGCAATAACTTCTAGACATTTTCAACGTGAGATAAATGTTTGGACCACTTTTATAGATCGTTATTTTATTGGACTAGTTATTTTGCGAAATCGATTAAATGGGGAACGTTATTTGTAATTTCTGCAAAATCCTCTCCCTGATTTAATCGAAGATTTACCGTTGCAACTTAAACTGGAGTTATTGTCTGAAGCTATTTATTTGTGGCATAATTTTAGTTCTTTAGTTATATTGGGTTTTTGCCACACTTCTGAAAAATAATAAAAATTAATTAAATAAGCCTTTGCGCCAAACGGAACAGTCAAGGGTTATGTTTGAAACTAAGTTTGTCTAACCAAAAAATCTCACAACTATCTGATGGAGATATGTAGATGACATTTTTGCAATTTGGCCTTTTACTGTTACAGAATTAAATTAATTTTTAAATGATATTAACAATAAAGAACCAACAATAAAATTCACTTTGGAAATAGAAAATAATAATATGCTACCATTTTTAGATGTTTTAATTAAAAAACACGATAATTCTGTAGAAACAAGTGTTTATAGAAAACAAACTCACACCAATAGATATTTAAATTTTAAATCTAACCATCACATCGATATTAAGAAAGGTGTTGTTAAATGTTTATGTGATAATTTCATCAAACAATGATATTTTTAACAACGAACTAATTTTTATTAAAAATGTTTTAATAAATAATGAATACCCTCCAAATTTTGTTGATAGAACATTCAAAAATATTACAGATAAAACGCTGTAACACTGTAAGACAAATAAAAGAAATTAATCATACAATAAAAATTCCATACATTCCTATATTATCAGAAAAGTTAAAAAGAGTCGGTAATAAATTTAATATTCGAACAGTTTTTCAGACAACTAATACCTTACGATCATTTTTGTCAAAAACGCGTCCAAAAAATGATATACAAAATTAGAAAAATTGCATCTACGGTATACCTTGTGAATGCAATAAACATTATGTTGGAGAAACGTCTCGGCCTATGAATGTTAGAGTTGAGGAACATAAAAATTATATAAAAAGACGGGAATTTGAAAAATCCAAAATTTGCGAACACGCTTGGGAAAACGGTCATGTGATTCAATGGGGTTCGGCAAAAATTTTAGAGAAGGAAGATAACGCGACAAAAAAAAATTAAAAGAGACTGCGATTATTTTGTTGAACGGAGATAAGTGTGTGTCAAACTGTTCAGTAAACATCGATCATTGTTGGCTACAGTTGTATCAAGAAGAAGTAAGTAAAAATAAAATAAAAATCATTTAACATCTCTATGGAAGCAGATAAACAAATTTTAAACTGTCAAACTTGACATACGTTTAATATTTTTACTACTATTTTGAAAACGAAAACAGAGAGTTTTTCGAAACATCAATAATACGGAAGTGCGCGATAATGATGTGATTTTTGTTATTTTTTACTTATCTGCTTTTTTCAGTGTGAGATTTTTTGGTCGCTAATCCACCGCTAATGTGATTTTTAAGTAGTATTTCTTTTGAGACTCTTTAGTCTAATAAATGTTTATTAGAAAAAATAGTGTTTTTTAACAGGAAAAATATTTGGGTATGTTTTTAGAAGAAATATAATTGATGACGTTCTTAGTCGTGTCTGTCAAATCTCAAAGATTGCCTACTTTGTTTAGTTACCAGTTATCAACATCCTGCTTTCCAATCTTTTCTGATTTGGGGAAAAAAAACTTTATTTAATATAAAACATGTCTTCTGACGCCAATACCGTGCTGCTCGTACCATTTTCCGTATTTTATTTCTTGTAGAAAACCGGACCATCATCGAGGACGATTACGAAATAGTAAATATAGTAAATAGTTGAGACACCCTGTAGAACCGGTAATTTTAGCATGCATTTGCTCTGATCGGTTACTATCATAGACCTTATAAATCATGGACCGGCCCTAGAAAGAGAGGTCCCAGCTAACAATTTCTTGTTCTGTAAAAATCGTAAGAACGTTTCCAGAGCAAATTTTATAGAGCAATGTTTGTTCTAAGAACATTTTCAAAACGTTCTTACAACACTTATACCATAAAAATTGGCACCGTTCTATAGAACCTTTTAGTTCTTTAAGCGGTTCTGTAAAGGTTGCAGGAAATAATTATAGAAGTCTTAAAGAATTTTTATAACACAGTTACAAAGCAATCTCATAAAAATTCTATATCACTTCGCTATACAATTTTTGTGTTGCATGGCGTTATATTTAAAGAACTTTAAAATCGTTTAATTGTATCTTTTAAAAACAAAATGTTCTGTATCGCACATGTTAGAAATAATATAGACGGGCTAATAAGAACCAATAAGATGGGCTTAATCAGCCTGCATAGGAGTACTTACATTATTACGAATTGCTTAGTTTGTTTGTCCATCAGGGAGCAGTACATTTTAATGCGGAAAAAGTTTTATCGTGAAATATGTGGTACATAATGGTAATTTTTTGACGCGCCCTAAGTTAACCTTTTATTTCCTTAGATGCTGGAAATTTAATAAAAAAAATGTTTTCTAAGTTGATGAAATTAACAACCAACTGTACATAAAATAGTCAGAAAGTAAGTATATCCATATTATTGATATCATTTCACCTATTTATATTGTACATATTTTTAATTAAGATTTTTTTTTCCTTGTTCACAATATGGCGACAGAAAGAAAGGCTTCATCTTGTACTTCCAATGGATTCTCACTAATATGACATTTTTGTGTCGATTGCAATGATTATAGAGCAAATATGCTTCGTAAGCAGCTACTTAATATTCACAGTGTTGTCATATTTTATTGTGGTAATTTCACTTATTTCAATCTTATTTAATAAATCTATTAAAATTCTTTAACTTCAACATCTAGAAGTGAAAATGTTTAAGGTTTGGAATGGTCTAAATTAAATATGTTACTAAATTTCTATAAGAAAATCAATTTCTCTTAGCAAGTCACGACTATGTTATACAAATTTCTCCAATATACTTTGATCAAAATATTTCGTACTATTACAGGCAGGTCTCGTCAGATAGGGCTATGGGAAATCTACATATATAAAAAGTTCTATAGCGTTTCTTTATGGAAAAAAAAGGCTTTTGTTACTTTTTTACTCTATAATAATTTTATAACAACTGTATTATTATTCTCTACAACTGCTTTAAAGAGCTTTTTCTCTTAAGTTCGATAGCAGCTTCCATATTTGTAATTTGTTTTTCGCAGCAGAATTGTAACTTAACAACGCCTTATACAATAGTTCTATAATTAAACTATAAGCGACATTACGGAATAATTTTATAAGAGTGTCACAGGAGATGGTATAATTCTATAAAGCAGTATTTTGCATCGGTTTTACAGTAATTTGATTCTATAAGCACCGTTGCTGTAAAATTGTGTTATTGTACACACTTATAGGGCTACATTAGCAGTTATCTTATAAGTGCTCTATAAATTATGCTCTAAGAACGTTCTTGCAACAAATTTAAAAAACAATACAGTTTTTGAAGGCAAAATAGTCTCATGTGCCACATTAATGCAACAATTTAGTATTCTAAATACAACTATAAAATATTAACAGAATATAAAACTCCTATTACTCTAAATTTATAGAACTACTTTGCTAGCTGGGGTCCGCTGTCCTGATGTGTACAAGAGGGATGAAGCTAGTCCGGGCAAAAACAGATGTTCTATGACAGAAAAATATATAAACATAACCTGACAAAACCTTTCCTGTTAATATTGTTAATGATTTGTGTGCCTTTTGTGATTTAGTTGTGTTTAGTGTGTTTATTAGCAATAGTTTTTAAAGACTCATAAACTATGGTGGAGTCGGTCTGTCACCGTAAATGTCATACGGCTGTCATTTACGGTTTTTGTTTTTTTTTCGGCCAATGATCTGTAGGTTTTTGCCCGGACTAGCTCTATCTCTGTCGCACAGATCTGAGCATCAACGATTTGTATAGGCAGAAAACGGTTTCGGGCGCGTCCATGATTTATAAGGTCTATGGTTACTATGCGGGACGCCCTGTATATCTGACTACTTTGTTTAGTTACCTTATATCAACGTCCTGCTTTCCAATCTTTCCTGATTTGGGAAAAAAAAACTTTATTTAATATAAAGCATGTTTTCTGACACCAATACCGTGCTGCTCGTACCATTTTCCGTATTTTATTTCTTGTAGAAAACCGGACCATCATCGAGGACGATTACGAAATAGTGGAACGTCATCGAGACCACATACGGAGGAAACGAGAAATAGTGATCGACGAGGAAACCAAAACGGCTTACATCGAGACATGTGGATTGGATACAGACACGGACTATTCCATATTAGACGAGCTGTCTAGGGCCACTCGAGAGATAGAGTGGAGCAGCTACGCCAAGACAAGCAAGGAGTACTTCGTGAAGGTCCTGGTGGTGGTGGACAAAACTATGGTCAAGTATCATGTGAGGGATGACGATCTCCATCATTACATTTTGACGCTTATGTCTCATGTAAGTGAAACTGTACAGTGAGTTACAGGCCTTAACTTTTTTTTTTTTAATGGAACACCCTGTATATTTTTATGCCATTAGAGGTATTCCATTAAAAAGAAAAACAAAGTTACAGGCCTTATCTCGAATATGGGATATTCAATTATTTTTGTGATATTTAAAAATTCCTACAACTTTTATTTTACACTTTTTTGGTATTTCGAATAATAACGGAGAAAAAGTGGGGAGGAGCAATGTTCGGGTAACCACCCTGTAGATTTCGGTTTGTTATGAATCTTTGGAGCACCCCGTATGTCCCAAAAACTAATTTAAATTTTTACTACCTGAAGTTTACAGGTGAATAAAACATATTCACAGTGTGCTCGCGAATTAGGTACTGTCTAAATTAGGAAAAGTTTTGTTATTTCTGATTTTTATTTCAACCATTTTTTTTTATAAATTTATTAATAGCTTTTATATTTCAACTAGTGAAGTGTTAACACTATTGAATTTAATAATTCAGTAATATTCACGAAATCAGCGTCTTCATAAACTTTATTTCAAATAGTCCCACAACTACCATATCATATATCGCATTTCTCATTAAATCAGTAAATAGTCATATATATTTTGTAATTCTTTTTTCTTTCAAAGCGGCGTAAATCGATATACATAACAACGCGACAGTGCTTTCGAAAAGTAACGAAAAAATCCCCTAACACGTCGATTTTGTTTTTTTTTTAAAAAGCACTTTTTGACATATGACCCACATTTGTGACGTCATCGTTGTTCGAGATATGACGTCATCGACGATTTTTTTTAAATAGCAACCCCCAATTTTGACCATGCTATTTGAAAGAGCGTGTCATTCTACATACATACATCATAAAAAATTATGGTGTTACATAACAAAAATTTGAAGAAAATAACGTTTGAAGATTTTAAAATTTAATTTTCACAGTTCTGTGCACCTCCCCATTATGCAACACTTGTCCGTGCTTATTTAGATGAGTTGTTCCCGTATCATTGGATAGGGACAAGGGGGCCGATTGAGTGGCCAGCCAGATTGCCAGATTTGACACCCCTAGATTATTTCTTGTGGGGAAAAGCAAGAATTCGTCACGAGATATACGATACTCCTGAAATTATTGATAATGTCCAAAAAGAATTTATTAATCGTCTTGGCTGCTGTCAGACAGCCAACAGTGCACAATTTGAACGTTTAATTTAGTCGATTTTTTACATAATCATTATCATTTTCAGTATTGTGAAAATTAAATTTTAAAATCTTCAAACATTTTTTTCTTCAAATTTTTGTTATGTCACATCATCATTTTTTATGATGTATGTATGTAGAATGACACGCTCTTTCAAATGGCATGGTCAAAATTGGAGGTTGCTATTTAAAAAAATTATCGATGACGTCATATCTCGCACAACGATGACGTCACAAATATGGGTCGTATGTCAAAAAGTGCCTTTTTTAAAAACAAAATCGACGTGCCAGGGGATTTTTTCGAAAACTTCTCAATTTAAAATATAATGAATTTGTTCGTTACTTTTCGAAAGCATAAAGTAGCATAAGCATAAGTATTATACGTAACATACCTAACCTAGCGGTTGACAGCCAGAGTCGGCAATAAATAGCGGTTTAATATATGTAGCTTCGAAACATTTTTTGTTGTATAAATAAGTTTGAAATAATTTTTTGATAGACTATTCCGTTCTTATTTCTCTATATTATCTTTTAAAATTGTATACTTAGTTCATATATATGAACTTCAAAAACCTCTGACACTATGGTCCATCTTTAGCGTCAAAAGCATAGGCGGCGAACTACGTAACAGTTTAGTTTTTTGCAAAAATTGTGAATGAAATATGATTACTGATAAATAATTATAAAAATGTTTTGTAATAATACATATAATTTTTTTATAATTGGTAGGTATCACTGATTTACAAAGATGCAACAATAGGAAATGCTATTTCAATTGGTGTAGTGAAAATCGCAGTATTAAGGAGTAACGACTTTTCCAATAGCAACTCACAGGGTGAGTATTATTTTCAGTTAATATTGCACGCTTATGACATTGTTTAATTTTTTTTAATATTTCATAAAACTTCTTTCTCTAAAACTTTGTCCATTTTAGGTATGTTGAAGAAATTCTGCGAATGGCAGCAAAACAATATTTGGCATAAGACTCACGATGTTGCCCTATTACTGACAAGGTAAAAAATTTGTAACGACAATCATTTTCACATTGAAATACATTTCTACTAGGTGTCTTTATATTAACAATTCAGTCATCATTTTGTGTGGAATGGAGAGACGTTTTAGTTTTGTAAATTGGTAGACCTGTTAATCTAGTGTCAGTTTTAAGTTGTAAAGTGTTACTATCAACATTGCTTTATAGATGGCATTGTGATATATGCACATAAAAGTATGTCTACTTCTAAACAATTTTTGTAGTGCTTTTTCTGAAAACTTGCAAGATTTCGAAATATTTCAAATTCAATCTTATATTGTTTAAGTAACAAAAAGCGTAATCTATAGTTTTCACAAAAAATTGTATACTACAAATATTTTTTAAGGAAAATACTTTCATCGATACTAATTTCCATCTGATCTAAGATTTATATCTGATACTATGACACCGTTTATTGAAACTATTTGGCAGATTTTGAGGTATTTTTAGGCCCTAGTTCTAGTTTTTCTAACATTCCGTTTTACATTACCCATTTTATGTTCGTACTCAACATGTAAAGACCGATTCTGTCATGTCACTGAGCCGTGGTCTAATTATAAACCCCCATTTAATTATGACTCTAATCAAAATGAGGCCCAAATATTTCTGAAAAACCTTTGTCGATAATACGAGCATGCACAGAAGCATGACTTTGACGCGCGAATCCTTGTTTTAACCAAAACTGGCACAACTTTAATTAATTTCTGTAAGCAAAAAACTACTCAGAATTATTATGCAGTAATCGTAAGTAAATAAATCCAAGAAATCACCCGTTAGAACAAACACATTCAAAATCACCCTATATGTTGTGCTGCTTTATTGCTTTGGCATCAAACCTGCTCCATATTCTGTTACAGAAACACCATATGTAAGAATTCGACAGCAAAATTATGCAACACTCTAGGCGTGGCAGAAGTGGGATCTATGTGCCGTCCATCGAGTTGTGCCATCGTTAAAGACAAGGGGCTCGCTTCTTCTTACACGATAGCTCATGAGCTGGGACATGTTTTGAGGTATGAAATAAACGAAACGATATATGATTTTGTTAACTTAATGATGATGTGTCGGTAGCATGCCCCATGACGAGGATCGCAAGTGTGAGCAGTACAATAAAGGAAAGAAACAAAATAGTATAATGAATAAGATGCTGAAAAATGACACCAAGCCGTTCATGTGGTCGCCTTGTTCGAGACATATCGTCACCGAGTTTTTAGAGTAAGTAGAACTTTTGTATTAAGTATTAGAAGTAAAATTGTGCCCACATACCTCCTTGACTTTCTGTGACCCCTATACAAAATGTTAGCCAACATTACAAGTAAAATTGTGTCTACATACCTCCTCGACTTTTTGCAATTTTGATACAAGATGTTAACATTGCTATTCACGAAATTTACTATTATGACAAAGTATTAGAAGTAAAATTGTGCCCACATACCTCCTTGACTTTCTGCCATCCCTATATGAAATGTTAGCATCGCTACTCACAAAATTTACTATTCCAACCAAACATTCATTACAAGTAAAATTGTGTCTACATACCTCTTCGACTTTCTGCGACCTTGATATAAGATGTTAACATTGCTATTCACGAAAATATACTATTATATACTCGCGTCAAGAATTCAGACGTCTTACGTCACGGCTGACGTTACACATTTGTTTTTATTATTAACGTAATTTTTGATATTTGGTCGCGTTAAAAACAATCATTTTTTGCAATTTAGTGCAATATATAATGCAAACTTTTAGTGTAGCATATAGTTTTATTACTATCAGTTGCAGTTTCTTAAATATTTTGATGAAAATATAATGAATTATTCATTTGTTCGCATGACGTAAGTCGTCTGAATTCTTGTCGCGAGTATAACAAAGTATTAGAAGTAAAATTGTGCCCACATATCTCCTCGATTTTCTATGATCCCTATACAAAATGTTGTCATTGCTACTCACAAAATTTGCTATTGCAACCAAATATTTCAAAGTAGAATTGTATCTACACATACCTCCCCGACTTTCTGCAATCTTGATCCAAAATGTTAGCATTGCTACTCACAAAATATACTATTATAACGAAAGTATTAGGTGTAAAATTGTGTCCACATACCTCCTCGACTTTCTGTAATCCCGATATAAAATGTAAAATGATTTTTTTTTTTTTTTTGAAAAATTATGTCTAGTCTAACTGAGGACGTACTCTATAAATTTACAGTTACAAAAACGTTCATGTTTTCACTTCATTTAAAATGCATTTCATCTAACAGCAAAATGTTATAAGAGTTTTAATTACCCTATTCGAGTTGAAGAATGCTATTTTCTGAGACTACTGACACATAAACAAGGAACTAACTACATTGTTAGGCCACCTGGGTATTGCCGAGGAATGTCCAGTAATACCTTTTAAAGCAACCACATAGCGACCCAGATTTTTTACAATTTCTACGATAATTAGACGCAAAACGATGTCAATTAGCCACAGTAAAAAAGTATACCGTACGACA
Organism: Monochamus alternatus; assembly: GCA_037114965.1. Lineage (NCBI taxonomy): Eukaryota > Metazoa > Arthropoda > Insecta > Coleoptera > Cerambycidae > Monochamus > Monochamus alternatus. The sequence goes on along the minus strand of CM073434.1, from coordinate 10,189,147 downwards.
TCCTTCTAATAGCGCTATTATTATAGATTATTACAGTGCAAAAAAATACTGGTTTTTCTTTGCGAGCCGAACGACCTTATAAGCAATATTTAATGGTGTAATAAAGGCTTTGATTGTTAATTTAATGGCCAGTTTAAAATGATTGATTACATCGAAATGAGATAAGATCAAATTTATAGTAAATAACCAATTAAAATGTTTGAGTCGAACATATTCGTTGTGGCAGAAGGCAATCAGATAGAAGTGATGATCGAATTTGCCATTCATTGCCCCTCAATTTTACTGCAGTCGATGCTTTCGTAGTGATACCTGTAATGTAAAGAGACACAGAATGAAAGGGATATCAATTAAGCTTAATTGAATCTAACATTGAAGAAGTGCCAATAAATCACAATAGTGAATAATTGGGCATGTAAAATCTTTAATATTCTATACCGATAAACATTTTGATACCTCGACGTTTTAATTATACCATCAATCATTGTTATTCAAATTTTGTAATACAGGGTGTTGCAATCTTTCACCGACAAAATTGTACAGCTAATTCTCTAACAAAAATAAGAAAAAGTTTGTGCGAATGAGTAAGCTTCTTGTAAAAATGTTTTCCGTTAAATTTTTTTAGAACAATTCCTTCACTTTTTGCTTCAATGAAAATTGCTGTAGGGGCTTTTGGGGTAACTGAAGATGAACAGTCTTATTTTTTAACTTTTCGACCTAAATACTATACAGTCCGCCATAGCAATCAGCGCATCTCATTATGACACTTTGATTCTCACTGAGTTTTTGAAGGAACAAGGTTTTTGACGTCAACTAACTTGAGCTTGTGGGTAAAACGTTATATTGCATTCATAATTTAGTCCCGTTTTATCCACTTCTTCCGTGAATAAAATACTGTCTAATACACTCTTACAGTAAATAACTATATACAGGGTGAATCTTAAATAAGTACAAATATTTTAACCAGCAGTATAGTTTTGTGTGTAGAACACATAATTAATAGTTTTTTTACAAAAAAATCAGAAATAAAAAAGTGAAATTTTAAATAAATTTCGTAATTTTTCAGTAGAAAACTTGTTGAGGACCGCTGGCCTAGAGCGACCCTTCATACTTTTATGAGTCATAGTGCTGCAGACTGAACGTGTGGTTCACAGTGTTGCCAGTATTACACAAATGTCTTTGCTTCAAGGAAGAAAAAATCTCAACTTTTAGCGAATTTTGTCAAGTGTAACATTTTATATTATTTTTTATTATCAAACTGTCATTGACTGTCATGACAGATTATCGGAAGCCCAAGTCAAACTTGTTAACCCCACATAATGCATGAAAATAGCAATAAAATTTGCTAAAAGTTGACATTTTTTCCATTTTAAATAAAAAACGCGTGCATAGTTTTTCGTTATTCTTCATAAAATAACTTAAGGAAATTGTGTTTTGTGTCCCTTTCTAACAGTGTACAATGACATTTAACTTGTGAAATGTGGATTACTGATTAAATAGTTAATTTTTTAACAAACAGGTAAGCTTGTGTGCACGTTTATGTATAATTTTTGAACATTGGACATAGTAATATCACGTAATATCTTCCTAAATATTTTACGGTAGTATTGAACTTGCGGAAATTCATTTTTAATCGTTGAAGTATAGTAAGGTTAGTTCAGATGTTAAAATTTATGTTAATATTGCTGCGTATCATACTACATACCCAATTTTAGTGTACTTATGCTTAAAACAAGTATTTTTAAAATAGAACTATTACGTTAAAGGAAACGTAATATTTATATTGGAGGAGATATGGCAACCTCGCAACAAATCATATGTTTCATTACGTTGTTGGATGAAAAATCAGCCAGCGGTCCTCAAAATGTGGGTATTTTTAAAAAAAATTAATATCTCCGTAAATATTAGAAATTTTTAAAAATGGCTTTCACTAGACTGATTTAAATGGCGAACTACACCAGCAGTTAAAATATTTGTACTTATTTAAGATTCACCCTGTATAGTTCATAACTTTTTAAGGATACAAAACTGGTACCAAGATAACTTGATCGAGATTGGTTTATTTGTATCCAAACGTGATTGGTTTGTTTCTGAATATCCTGTAGTTATCTGTATCATTTGTTTTTAGTTCTAGACGGGCTAAATGCCTGAATAACCCGCCAGACAAAGACTTAATAACCTCTAGTCATACGCATATTCTGCCAGGGGATAAATTTGAGGTCGACCGACAGTGCGAACTAGAATTTGGCCCCGATTCGAAAGTGTGTCCGTTTCAAGTAAGTTTTAGGTAGATATTCTACCCTGAATTAAAATGAATTAACTATAATCGTTTTTTCTAGCCCCCTTGCGGACAGTTGTGGTGCACCACAGATATCAGTAAAGAGGGTTGTAAGACACAGTGGTCCCCTTGGGCGGAAGGTACCAAATGTGGAGAGAGAAGGTGAGTAATATACTAAGTGAGTCAGAATATTCTAAAATTGTTTTATTTCTGCAGTTGGTGCTTTCGTCGCCAGTGTATACCGGAAAACAGGCAGCAGTTTATTCCAGTCGATGGTGGATGGGGACCTTGGCAAGAGTAAGTCTTCTCTAAGAGTTTGTTAATATCATGGAATATTCATTTTCCATTAAAACTGATATAGTGGAAAATTAGTATCATTTCATTATTATTGTATGTGTTTGTCATATTAGGCGGAGATTTGAAAAGAAAAACATACACATCTCTTTATACTAAATTTGCACTAGAAATTTGTTGGAAAATTTGTAATGTCTTTAAGTAACAGCTACAGAAAATAGTTATCATCTTCACATCAGCAGAAAATGGTCTTGTCTCAACTTTCAATATTTTGATACAAGGCATAGTATTTTTTTTAATTTTAATCAATTTTGCAAAATGAATGATCTATCAAGATTATAAAAACCGCTGAAATGCTTTCAAATGTAATGTGTTGTAATTTTACAGTAATTTCCAATAGTTTCCAAAATTAATGAAACAAACGAATACATTTGACAGATACATACTTTACATAGCAAATTTGATTGTAGTTTTAGATGTGATGTAATTTTGCTGGAACATTCAGTAGTTTCAGAGATGAGTATTTTTGACAGCAATTTCTATTGTCAAAATATTCTAGAGTAAAAATACATATTGAAGGTTTTTCCTCATAAAAAATTTGTAATTTTAGAGGTAATGTAATTCTAAAATAACATGTAGTAGTTTCACGGGTAGCTTTTAACAAATGAATATTTTTGACAACGATCTATGAAATAAATTGCAGTAATACACTTTACAACTCTCTTTTGCCTATCATTTTGTTGTTTTTTGAGGTCGTTCATTTACCAAAGTGTTTAATAGCAACAAATCTGCAATGAAACAAGTGAAGTTAAAATTTTTTTTCACTGTTAGATGCTCCGTCATTAGAAAGTTCTGAAGCATCCATAATATAAATTTTTGAAACTTACTTTCAGCTGGGGGCCCTGTAGTAGGACTTGCGGGGGAGGCATCCAGACCTCGCAAAGATACTGCGATTCACCTGAGCCAGTAAACGGAGGAAATTATTGTACAGGGGAGAATGTTAGATACGCTTCTTGCAATACCATGGACTGCGAATCAGGAACTGATGATTTCAGGTAAGTCGTTTCTTATCATTTGTTGTCAGTGCTGAATTAAATCCATTGTAATTTCATTGATTTTTATTGTAACAGTTGGTAATCTCCAATTTATGTGTAACAAGTGAAAAATAAAGCAAATTGTGACAATTTTGTTACCTGATTTGTCGAAACCACTATACATAATTTTTTAGGGCGATTCAATGTGCCGATTATAACGGAATAACGAAGAACTTGCCAAACTTAACCAGTAACGTAGAATGGGTACCGAAGTACGGATTAGGTTCGTAAATAATTTAAAATAAAAAAAAAAATGTTAATTTTATGTTTGCACTTTTTAGAGCAAATAGAGGAAATGTGCAAATTGTATTGTAGGCCGAAAGATTCCAATGCCTACTACATGCTTAAAAGTAAAGTGTTGGATGGCACCAAATGCGGTTTAACGAGTTTTGATATTTGCGTTAATGGCAACTGCAGACCTGGAGGTTGTGATAATAAACTCGAATCTAAGATGCATTTAGGCAAGTAGATTTTTATGTAACGATGCTTTTATTTCAAGAATTTTTTTAATGAATTTATAAAAAAAAGAATAAGAGCTATATAAACCTGATTTTTAGACGACTGCGGTATCTGCGGGGGCAACAACGGCAGCTGCCAAGAGATAAGAGGAGAGTACAATAAACCCGCAGATGCGGCCGGTTATAACAGAGTCGTAAGGATCCCGAAAGGTAGTTCCAACATCAACATCACCCAAGATCCGTATTCCCATACAAACGATGAGAATTATCTCGGTAAGCATTACCAGCACGCTGCAAGGTTAAAAAATATACTTACCCATTTTCAGCGCTCATTGATGGGGAAACTGGTAACCCGATACTAAACGGTAACTACATAGCTATAACGCACGAGACGGATGTCGTTTTCGGCTCTTTAATTATCAAATACAGTGGAACTAATGCTACCGTAGAGTGGATAACTACTCCGAAGAACCACAAACTGACCAAGGACCTGATTTTGTCCGTGTTATCGGTGGGAAATTTAACCCCGCCACATATAGTGTATCGATACGTTATAAGCAAAGATGAAGCACCGAGGTGAGCTTTATTCACATTTTAACTTCAGAAACCGAACACATATTGTTGGAAATCATTTTCGTTTTTATTTATTAAACATCTTTTTTTTAAACATAAAACAATTTGTTCCTTTATTTAGTTATTGACGTTATTATTGCCTCTTTTTTGATCCGGATAATCCATATTAAAAATAAGGAAAACAATTTGTGTTTGGTTTTATCTGAATCAAATGGTTTTTAGTATTTATAATAATTCGATGTTTGTAATCAGGTATTCAAGATATCATATGCGTAGCTACCGTGGATATGTAAGAAGGTATTTTATAAAACAAAATCGCTTTGAATGTTCATTACTTTAGCTGTATTTTAAATGGTAAAATGTCTCCTCGTCTATTATTAATTGTTAGATATCGTAACTTAACAAGACCAGCGCTTCAGTAGTTCTACGAAACAAACCCTTTGGCAAAACATCAAAAAATTATAGGAAGTGGAATGACCTGAAAGTCAGAGGTACTTCCTTCGACAGATTATGTAAATAAATGGATGGTAACTTTTTGTTTAAATAAAATTCTAACTAATTCGTTCATTCAAGTTCCCGAAAGCATTCTACAATGCCGCTAGTATACCAAGATGTCAAATGTCAAATACGCGAGAAAGATATGCTTATACACATATGCATTTATAAAACCAAACATGAAGCTTTTATTTTTTATTATTGTACTAATAAACATGAAATGAACAATAAAATTAACATATTTCATAATTATTAAGGAAGGATCAAATTAGCTAGTTGGCTGCGGAACTAGATGTGACAACGTTGTTTACTAGGTCACTCAACTTTCTATAATTTTTAGATGAACTATAACCTTAATCTAGACAATTTATAACAAAAATTAGAAATCCATGGTGGTCTCATAATAATTTTAACTCTAATCTCCATTTGGAGGAAATGGAGACATATTTTTCATTGGGACACCCAGTACACTGGATTTTCCATTAAAGCATGAATTTTTTGTCCAACACGTTTTAATGCATCACTATAATTGAAATATAAAAGTACTTACAGCATTGGACTCTCTACACCTTTTTTAACTGTTTTTTTGTACCACCCTGTGTAGGATCTTATAGATAATGACAACTTTTAGTTTGTGTTGGCTATATTAAGGTTACATATAAAAATTAATTCAATTCTCCAGGTGAAAGTAAACTTCAATTCTCTGTCAATTTTTTTCCTTTTTTTTATAAGTTTGTAATTACAAACAATTTTTTTTTTATTTTTTTGGCTTGACTTGATTACAATAGAGGCAGAGGGTGATGTAAAACTTCTTTGTATTGGCGTATTATGGTTACCTTTTCTCTCTCTTGCCTCCAAAAATTTTAAAAAATTTCCGAGGACAATTCCGTCCGAATATAACTAACAACATATGCAGGGTGTCGCAGAACTCGGAACTGCCCTGTATTTAGTAATCGATATCTCTCAGTGTAAAACATATACGCAACGACTTCTCGACACCCTGTATTAAAGCAATACGCAACATTGGTGTTTATGCTCTCTAAGGAAATTGGTGTCATGTATGCGTAGTAAGTTCGTGTCAAAGGCTCGTGTAATGTTCGTATAATATCCAAGTACAGAAAAGTATACTCTAGGTTGGGTTCTAGGTATGGCTGGAGTCTCTTTCAGAAGCAGCAGTGGTCGAAGTGCGATTCGATATGCGAGGGCAAGCAGTATCGGAAACCCGTTTGTATCGAACTCAGCTCGGGCAACGAGGTTCCCAATGGCTATTGCAACACCATGGACGAGAGCGATATGCAGAAGCAAGATTGCAACACTCACTGCGAACTTACCTGGAATATTGCTTCCAAGAGCACCTGCTCTTCACCCTGCGGCAAAGGGTAAGTTGTATGTCTATATAAAGGAGTAAGATACCACGTTAAATAGGCTTTTAATTCTTCTAATAAATGTAGACAAACAATTACTAATGAATTAAAAACAATTGACAAGTAATTTGACAGCTGTCAAAAGTGTATCATGTCTTATAAAAACAAATGAAGATCTACTAATGAATTCACACAATTGCCAAAGCAATTTGACAGCTATCAAAAGGGACCTACCTATATTTGTATTTTTGACATATAAAATCGGTATATAAAGTAATTTTTGCGCTATCACCACTACCACCAATTTAATTGCCAAGCCGATGATTCGACAGCTGTCAAAAGTGTATCATATGAAAACAAACTAATTTTCCTTTTTAATTCCTGCAATAAAAATAAATCAACATTCACCAATGAATAAAACTAATTTAATTGCCAAGGCTATTTGACAGCTGTCAAAAATGGTATCTAGGTTTGAAGTTTTCGGCATATATCAAGCCATAATAGAACAAATTTAACCTTGTAGGTACCGTCGAGTGTACTACAACTGTATGAAAGTATACAAGAAGCCAAATTACAGCCAAATCGTGAACGAAAAACATTGTAACGTCCTAGCAGAACCTCCTGCCTTAGAGAGCTGCGTCTCGCTGTGCAATTCTACAAGATGGGACTATTCTCCGTGGTCAGGGGTACGTAACGAAATAAAACACATTACTTACATCCACATGTATTTCACAGTTACTTAATTTTCAACATAAAAACATTTTATAGACATTGGTGTTTCGTTTTACATCAGTCTGATAGTTGTACGTTTCCTTGTACAATGTAAGCTACGACTGCTGTCACGTAAACTCTATATTGGTCGATTTTGTAAATAAATTAAAGTTACGAAATAATATCACATAAATCTGGTGTTCAGCCTATACGAACGGTAAAATATCGTTAAATGTAATTCGTTATGTTTTCCACTTGCAGTGTACGAAAACATGTGGGGGTGGGACACAGAGGAGGACAGCCAAATGCGTCGATGACCAGAACACACTAATAGACGATTCTTATTGTAATAATAGCGAGATGATTACAGAACAGATATGTAATACTGAAAGATGTCCGAGCTGGATCTTGGCCGAAACATCATCTGTAAGTAAAAAAAATTATTCATTTTACAAATTACTAATTTAAATTCGACTAATGTCACGAATAGTAAATAAATAATTTATTATTTAATACTATTGATGTCTCCTAAAATTACTATTAATAGTCCATCGACCCACTATGTGAGAATTTATTAATTATTCTTCAATAATGCTCTTAATTAGCTATTTACATGTAAAAACAAAAAAAAGTGTTTTTTCATTACCGTGACTTTTAACACTAATCTCAATGTTACTTTACCATTTACAATCATTTTCAATGAAGTCGCAACTTTTCTCGATTCAAGCTAAGACTATGCCCTCATATGGCAGAAATTTGAACTATATCTAGACAGTCACTGGCTTGTGTGATTTGTAATACAATTATTTGTGTGCATTGTTTACTTCTTTTTTTATTACGGACTGATTATGATTTTATAGTTTCCGATTGGACATTGAAATCAGGTAATTAGGTATTGAATTATTAATTAGACAGTCCCTAAACTTTAACATAATGTAAAGTCAGGTTAAAAAGTTATGTTCTTAAAAGTTTAAAGTATTAATGCTATGTATTTACGAATAGAAACCTCTTGGTATTCTTGGTACTATCAATAAAATAATTAAAAATGATATTAGGAATTGACGATACTGTTTACTTTAAAAAAATCATTGGTTATTATTAAAATCGTTTTAGTATATTAGAAAGTATCATACTTTTGAAATTTACGTTGTCATCAATGTTCGGGAACGCCTTACAACTTTATTCGTTCATAGTGTTCAACACCTTGCGGTGGCGGTTATCAGAACATGACGTACTACTGCGTGCTAGACGGTAGGATATATGAACACGCCTGCGACATAAACACAAGACCACCCGTCAGGATGCCCTGCAACGAACTGCCTTGCGGAAGGTGGGCCGCCCTAGACACTTACCACATGTGTTCAGTAACATGCGGAAAAGGTACCGAGAGCAGACAGTTTGTCTGTAAGAAATTCAACTCGGAGGATGTCCTTCACGACGATTACTGCAGAGACCTGCCCCTACCAGACGAGAAGAGGATGTGTTACAGAGAAAGTTGCGAGGTAAATCCAGCAAGTGTTTAAAACTTTAGAAACTTATGACATTTCTTACAGAATTTGTTGAGGCCTTACAATGATTTTGAAAATATAATCATCCCCAAATCAAAAGACAGATACAACAACTTTATTTGGATTCCCGAAGGGTGGAGTTCGGTAAGTATCAATTAACTCCTTAGAGACACAATAATTATCAATTTGTGTTTAGTGCTCAAAAACGTGCGGTGGTGGCGTCGCCATACAAATATCCCGCTGCGTCAACAAACTGGGCCAGGAGGACCCGATGATGTGCAGGCCTAATCTAAATCCGAACGTCAAGCCGTGCAACACCAATCCCTGCCCTAGGTGGGTCACTGGCAAGTGGAGTTCCAGTTGCGACTCTAACTGCGAAAGACGTCGACAAGTGACGTGCGTGGATCATACAAGTACGACATCACAGCGTACGATATTCGATATAAGTAAACGCTTTTTATTTTCAGACACTATAGTAGGTAACCGTGAATGCCATCAGTCTCAGAAGCCGGATAATACAACGAGGTGTAAACTGACGGAATGCCCCAACGTCAATAGAATAACGGAATATTACGGCGTTAAAGGGTACCGATGGAAGCTCGGAGCTTGGAAGCAGGTAAGATACCACGAACTACTATCGTTTACGCTTTTTATATTCTTTGCTGTTGCATAACCCAGACAACTTTATTTCAGAATTGAATGTGATAAGAAATTACTATCACAATTAAAAAATAACTGCGTTAGGGGGAGGGGGGGGGGGTCATATACATGTTACATATATATTTGACAGATCATTATTTTATACGATTTGTGTCACTAATTATAATTGTATAAATTATTTCAAAAATGCATGTCAAAAATGTTTGTCCGCATTCCCGACAGGCCTCTCTTTCGATATAGAAGTGTTGAAGGTTCATGGAAAAGTTAGCATTCTCCTATTTTCCACAAAATATAATTTGATCTTTTTAGTTCAAAAGATAAACAATTGTCAAATCAAAGAAATGGAATATTTTTAAACTGACCGTCAAAAATGGTGTCGTGCAATGTTTTGTCATATGTTGGGTTCTAATGGTGTCCAATAGTATTTAACAGTTTTTGGGAGAAATTAGAAAATGTTAACATTAACAAAGCCACATGAAATCTTATTTTAACTTTGACAAGCGTCAACATTTTTGACAAGCATATTTAGAACACACTATATTCAATATTTTGGATAAAAATAGTTTGATTTAAATCAAGTTATAGGCCTGACAAAGAACTTTTTTTATGTCACTTTTTACGACAGTTCTCTTTATTGGGTAATCGTACTCAAAATTTGGAAAAGAAGATTTTTTGTGAGATAAACCCGACTATCTAATTGATTTCCGAGTTAAATGTACAGGGCGTTCTGAGCGCCTGTGCCACTGTATTATTCTTAAGTCAGATATTCGTATATATCTCATAAAAAAACCTCATATTCCAAAATTTGGGTATGATTACCCAATAAATAAGGAAATTATCGGAAACATTCTAGTAAAGATACATAAATTAAATATTCTTAAAAGCCTCTCAGTCGCACTTAGGTTTTTCTATTTCTCTTGCTATTATTCTAGGGGTTTAAAAAATTGCTTATAAACAAAACAAAATGCTGCTAATTATTTAGCGTGATTATATTAATCAATTATCAGTATTTTATACAGTGTGTCCATGTCACATAGATTTCATAGAGCTAGACCATTCTTTTTTATCGATCTCATATACAAGGTGTTTTGGAAAAATAAACTGATAAGCCCATAGAAGATCAAAAAAGTATAATTAATATATCTATGGACTCATTGCTGTCTGTTTTTAACAAATGGAACACATCGAAGGTGATTTTTTAAAATTCAATTTTAACTATATTTGTACCAAATTTCAACGTGATACATATGTTATTTTTGGAAAAGACGGCATTTGGTTTTCAAAATTACCTTCAAATAACTTTTTCCAAAATATCCTGTATACAGATCACCATCTAGAAATTACGTTTCAACGAATCTACAGATCTATTTTCGTTAGAGCCTTTTTGTACAGTGAGTCAGAAAGAATGGGTCAACACTAAGCTGGAAATACTAGACACCAAAATATTATGTTTAAGCTCATCATGCATTGAATATCGCTGGTTTAAGAAATACAGGGGGTTCAAAGTGTAAATTTCTCAATAATTGAGGAAGTTTTGATAGCATGACTGTAAAAATTGGTAGTGTTGGGTTTATTGGTGTGAGAATTACGAATTTGAACCTCATTTTGACGTTGCTCCTAGAGGGCGTTACTTTGACCGTATTATTTAGGTAAATCAAAACATAAAAAAGTTAAAAATCTGAAAGAATGTCTACATACTCTTGTACTAACTTTATCAGTTTCTGAGTTATTTGCATTTAAAAGTTTCAATGTATTTTGTGGTGATTTTCTTTTAGGCTGATATTGCTATTTCTTTTCTGAGTAGGATTGTGTCAAATTTTCATGTCAATAAATATTAGCGTATTTTACGTGCCTGTGATTTATTATTAGTGCAATTATTGAAAAATTTCAGAATAAATTCAAACCTTGAACACCCTGTATTTATTAAACCAGCGACATTCGTATAAGGCATAATGAGCTCAAATTTCATGATATTTTGGTGTCTAGTATCTCCAGCTTAGTGTGACTCATTCTTTCTGACTTACTCTGTATAATATAAAAATTAAGACAAAAACAAAAAAATATTCTCAATTTTTCAAAATGGAGAATTAAAAAAGGTTAGAAAAGTTAAAACATTAAGGTTGAAACATATTTATAAAAATTTTAAGAAAATTGTATAACCATTTTAAATAAGCGTTGTTCCAAAAAATACAAAAATGCTTAACATTTAAATTAAATTTATGTGTAATTTATAAAGGCACACAGCACAAAGTTGCCTTTCGACACTTTTCCACTTCTCGCCGATTCGCTGTATAAATGCTTAACTAACCCCCCTGCCACAGGCACTTCTACATTTTTACACTGCTTTATTTTATTTCCTGAAAGTGCTCCAATACGTGTGGTAAAGGCACTAGGAGAAGACTCATTGAATGTGGAGACCCTCTCAATGATATAACTGTTGTTGATTCCTTTTGCAAACATTTGAGAAAACCAAAAGCCACAAAACCGTGTGAGCGATACACGTGTAAATACGCCTGGATCGAGGGTGACTGGTCAAATGTAAGTTTTTGCTGTTTTAAAGGAATTAAGGAAAGGTGTTGGCTGAAACGTTAAATTGTAATGAATGATTCCAGTTATATCGGGTAGTTCAGATACATGCTTGCTCTTTGTGACTAACATTGGTGTAGGGGATAGCTTTAGTAGAAAATTTTTTTATTAAAATTATTTTTTAAATGTTAATTAATTTGTACATATAAAGAATGTATACTTATCAAAAATTGTGCTAAAAAGGGGAAATAACAATTGTGTTATTATAGTAAATGTTTATAGGTTCTTATTTGTGAAATTTGTCAAGGTTTTATACAAGGTGGTTGGTTTTTTTTTCATCGTCAAACTTTAGGTTGAAGTAGATGTTTAAACAATCTTACATAAATAAACTGCTGTCTTTATTACTTTTTGAAATGACGTAGGATGTTATAATTGTTTCCTCCTTGAATCTAAACACGTACAAGGTGTGGCAATTAAGTTTCGGGAATTTAGTTATAACTCGGAAACTTGCAACACTGCATCATTTGCCAACGTTTTTCTAGAGAGGGGGGACTTTCCTTTTAGTTTCAGTCCAAGGTTGAAGTCGATAGCACGTTTGGTTTGTGTTCTATGTGTATTTTTTTGGAAGTAACTTTTAGTGGCGTCGTGAAAATGAGTGAGTCAAATTACAAGCAACGCATTGTGATTCAATTTTTAGTGAAATCTGGCGAAAAACCCTCGAAAATTGCAGGTGGTGTATGGAGACGAGTGCATGTCGAAAACATGCATGTTTGAATGGGCAAAATGGTTCAAGAAGGGGAGTGAATCTGTACAAGACGATCCACGTGAAGGAGCTCCCATCACCTGTCGTACTGACGCGAATGTTAACCGTTTGCGTGCACTGATCACGTCTGACTGGCGTCTAAGCATTCGTGCGTTGTGTGACAAGTTAAACGTCAACAAAAAAACCGTTCGCAAGATATTACAAAAAAAAAATTGAATATGCGAAAGATTTGCGCAAAGATGATGCCAAAAGTTTTCACCTGTGAACAGAAAGACATGCGAAAATCGATCTGCTAGGATTTGTTGTCCCGCATTCAGAGTGACGGTAGAGACTGAATGAGTCGGGTAGTCACTGGAGATGAGACCCTGGATATTTGAGTATGACCCCGAGACCTGTAAACAAAGTCAGCAGTGGGTGGAAATATGTTCCTGCCGGCCAGACAGTGACTGGACAGATATATATTGGCGTCCTGGAACGGCTGCGGGCCCTCGTTTTCCGTGTGCGACCTAAACTCGCCGAGAACGGCTGGATCTTGCACCACGACAATGCGCCAGCCCATTCCTCGTTCATTGTGCAAGAGTTTTTGGCAAAAAAAAGCATTCCAACGTTGCCCCGATATTGCCCCCTGCGATTTTTTTTTATTCCTCAAGATGAAGTCACACCTCAAGGGAACTCATCATGGCAGTGTACAAGAGGTCAAAGAAGCTGTAACTGTGGTGCTGAACGGGTTAACTGCGGAGGATTCCCAAGGGAGACTATTGTGAAGGTCGATAATAAAATTTTGCCGAAATTTAATTTGCTTGTTTTTTCATTGACAAATTCCCGGAATTGCCACACCTCGTAATGTTTCATTGTTGAAAATTTACAGATTATTTTAACAGTAATGACACATCTGGTGTTTTTCCAATATTTAAATTTTATCAATATTTTCTATGACATTGATTAAGAGGGTACTGTACTGACAAATTAAAAAAAAATGTATTACAGGGTGATTCAGAACATGGGCTCAATATAATGAAAAAGTTTTATGAAATGCTTATAGTTTCCCAGAAAAAAATTATTGAAGTTGTAGTATTTTCATCCTTTACATCGCTGGACTACTGTAGTCTCCAGTCAGATGATTCAAAAGTGTCAAAAATGACTTACATGTGTAGCAACTTGGAGTTATGGATATCGTTTCAATTTATGGTGAAGTGAAAATGCTTTAGCAGAAAGATTTCCCGGTAAACATGTGCCAAATACAGCTGCTTTTACCAAGTGCAAGTGAGCTGCAACATGGGCATGACACAGGAAATTTACAACTGAATCGTGGAAAAGATTCAAGCCCAGGGTGTCCACAGCATATTGCAGCAGTGTGGCATATCATGCATGTAGCTTAATTATATCCCTACCATGCACACAGTCCAAGCACGAGGAGGACTGGTACCATGGCTACCACAATCTCCAGACTTGAAATCTTTTTGACTTCTTTTTGAGGGGATATTTAAAAAATGAAGTGTATCACAAGAAGTGGACACTAATGAAAAAACGGACAAGAAGCAGAAACATTTGTGTTACTTTGTAGAGACTGGGTAAGACGGGCCCCAAATTTTGGTGTTGTAACATTAGGTATGTCAAAACTATTTTATTAATAAATCGAAAAATTCTATTAATAACAATAGCGGCAAAAGCAGTTGAATTTCCTATATAAAATAGTGTTGTAAAATGTTATTTATTTCTCTCCTTGGAAATTTCTTTCCATTTTTTATCCGGTCACCGATGGCATACTTTGTCTTGCCACGTTTTACAGTGGACCAGTTTCCAGTGCCGTGCAGAAGTGTATTTTAAATCATTTTCGATACTGCCCTTTTTGATTTTTTTTTTACAAAATTGTATTTGTAAGAGTCCCCTGTACATTCAAAATTTTTTTTTAGATAAGCTGAATCACCCTGTATATTTATGTTGAAATTTGGCAGGCTATTTTTGGGTCATCGAGTATAAGATTTTTTGATAGCCATTTTCTCCAAAGTATGATGATTAAAAATTAAACCAACAACCAATTATTTTATATATAATTTTTCATCATTTTATATGTATACAGAGTGTCCAAGTTAAGATGGATATTAGCTGTACTTATAGAACATTTAGGTTTTGAAATGTGTCACAGTTACGTGACGAAAAATAAGAACTACTAAATTAAGAAATTATAAACATTAAATATAATAATACAGCCGATTTAAATGTAAACTGACAATTAACAATCGACGATTTTTAGTGCTCCGCCACTTGCAATCGCGGTAACAAAACGAGAGACGTTACCTGCCACAGGGTCTACCAAGGCGGAATAGTGGATCCAAATCCGCTGCCGCTGCCCGATATTTATACCAACAAGATTGATAACAAGAACTACTGTTCGTTGGTCCATAAACCTTCTACGACAGAGGAATGTATATTGAGCTATTGCGGGGACAAATACGTTTGGCACGCAGAACCATGGAAACAGGTATTACACCGATCCTAACACAACATAATTTTATTTACTAATATCATGCCGGTGTTGTTTCAGTGTTCTCAAAAATGCGGGAAAAAAGGGAAACAGGTACGCGCGATACACTGCATAAGTATCAAAACGAAAGAGAAAATGCCTCGAAATCTGTGTCGTAAAAATTTGAAACCTCACAAAAGACAGAAGTGCAATCGGACCAGATGCAAGTATTTCGTACAAAGCGTTGGTTTAATCTAAACTAGTTCTTTTATTAGGCCTGCATAAGAGCTGCAAAGATGTTAAAAATTCGATGAAGACGAAGGAAAACAAGGACTACTTTATATCCATTCATGGGAGACCGGTGCAAATTTACTGCTACAAAATGGATACACCCGAACCCCAGGAATACATCAGCTTACATCCCGACGCCAAAAATTATGCTGAAATCTATGATAAAAGGTATTTTCGAAATTTTTGGCCGGAAAGTTAATGGGTTAGTTCCATTCGCCACTTGTTTGAGGAATGTAACTAAAGAGTTAGATATTTTTAGTTTCTGCCACTTAGTATATACATTTTAGGTGTATATCACTTCAAAGTTCTATTTCCAAGAGCAGTATTGTGTAAGATGCAAAAACGTCATTGGAACGTAACTGCCTCCAAAAAAGTTTTGTCCATTTTAGTCACCTCCACATAATAGAACCGTTTCTATGATGTGGTAGTGATTTTGGTAATACACTAAAGTTTTCAGTTTCGTAGTTGCTACTTTGCTACTTAAGATTGTAAATACAAAAATAAACCTGTGATTTCTTTCAGACTGATTGACGTTCAATCGTGCCCCTACGACGGTCAAAGGAAGGATAATTGTCACTGTGACGCAGTCGGCACGGACAGATCCGGTTTTACGAAATTTTGGAAAGTGCGTTTGAATATCACGTCCATGAAAATTATTGGTAAGACATCTCGTATGACTTTTATTATAATTTCTTAATTTGTTATTACTCAGGCGATGACTTCACGTTCTCAAAACAAATAAAAGGAAAAAGGATACCTTTTGGCACTGCCGGAGACTGTTATAGTTCCGTGAAGGGATGCGCGCAGGGTAGATTCTCTATAGATCTGACACACACCCCCTTCAAATTGGCTAAAAATGTACGGTGGGAAGAAATAGGGTCCTACACATCGTCTGATATTCGCAGACAGGTAAGCGTAACGTCAAAATTGATCTCAAAATGTCACGATAATTTAATTTTACAAAGCGGAACTTGGACAAGGTTTTTCAAAATCACTCCACCATTGCAATACTATACCCAAGTTTGAAAATAGTAAAAAGTCACTAATTTACAGTGCTTAAATGTGTAAGGACGGTGAGGATTCCATAGGCGTACCACTTGAGAAGGGTTCAAGGAACACAAAATAAGTGGACGTTGAGTGAACCTAGCACTTTAGTAGTTTACTTTAAAAAGTATGAATTCACCCGTGTCATCCTCTACACAATTATAGAACGTCCTTCCAACCATTAACATATACCTACATTATAAACATACACCTGAAGTGACCTGTCGTGTCGAGGTCATTGTATACTTAATGTATAGGCCTTTTTCCGTAATTTCGAGTAAAACAGATTTAAACACTGTTTCTCTGAATGTTACCTTTTCGATTTTAACCAGTCTTTAATTTCCTATTTTCTCCATGCTGATGTTAGTTCTAATTGTTGCCTATAATAGGGTGCATTATCCGTCACAACTACAGCACCAGGTGTATATGTGTAAGACAGATTCAAACCATTTTTCAAATACTTCGCAGAAATCTGTTTCAAAAATCCTATAGTACTTCCAATATGCATTATTATTAGGTGCTTTTTTTGGCAGATGGTGATTTTAATCCAATCAAAAATTCTTCAAGAAATGCCCGCCGTTTGCTTTGGATATTGCAATCGTGCCACACTTTAGTCATCATATGGCCTTCATTTATCCGTGTTTCTTTAGTGTAATATATTTTTCGATTCAGATTTCGATCTTTTTGTATTAAAATTTATCACATCACATTTCGTCTTTTTCTATCGGGATAATCTTTTGATTTCGTTTTATAAAACAGATATTCTAGGCAAAGTTTCATCCTATAGGATAACAACCTGAATATTTTTTATTGTCAGAAGCTCCATTTTTTAAATACCATCCGTGATTGTTTCACAAATCCCATATTTTGTGTCCTCATCAACCTCTATCTTCTGCCTTCTGCGAGTTTCCACTATTCTCTGTTTCACATGTTCTACTTTGCCACTCTTTATTGCACTATACACCGACACTCTCGTCAATGAACAACAACGGTAACACTTTTCTCATACTTTGGTTTCACGTCCTAATCCCTCCATACATATTTTGCATCATTACCAGTAAAATCGAGTAGTCTGTATGCACATGCATATTTGTTGCAGTAGAAGCAATACCCGTGTCCCAAAAAACTACTGTGTAATGCAATTGTAAAGTAGAAAGCTCAGTAATTTTTCAGTGTGACTGGTGACGTTGGTCATTTTGGCATTTTTAGTAATTAACCACTACTAAACATTCATAAATTCGACATGTAAAAATATTATAAGTTAAGAATCTTGTCCAAAAAATGATGTATGCGACATGTTGTCTTGATCTGTGGTAGAGCCCATCTCTACGAGTGTTACATAACAGAGGAGTCGTAACCCACACTTTGGGAACATCTGATTTAAAAATTTGCCGATTCTGCACTAATCAAAACGTTTTCAGGAAACCGTGGCAATTGGGAAGTGCGGTGGATACTGCGGTAACTGCATTCCCGATCCAGATATCGGCTTGGCGGTGGAAATCACTTAAACCCTAAGCAACCACATTTTTATGTGTTCAGAGAGGTAAAGACCACACCAGAATAATGTACAATCAAATTAAGGTTGCACTAAACCTATTGGAAAAAAAAACACGAAGATTCCAAAAGATGATAACGAGTATATCTAATTTTTATTTGTTTCTTATTTATAGTCCATCGAAAAATGATATTGAGAGTGGAATGACCTCGGAATGAATTGTGCATGTTATTTTTTGAAAAGGTTACAAATAATCAGTATGTGCTCCACTATAAAACCTGTCGAGGAAAGAAACAAATAACATTTTATAACGTCGATTTTATGCAGTAAATTTAACTGCTTTTGCCGCTATTATTAATAGATTTAATTTGTGGTTTAAATTAATAAAATAGTTTGACATACCTGATGTTACAACTAACACAAATGTTTCTGCTTCGTGTCCGTTTTGAACTCGTAAGTTGTTGGCGGCAACTATGATAAGTTTCCGTAAATCATCAATACTATGTATCCACTTCGGTGCGATTCACTTCATTTTTTAAATATCCCCACAAAAAAGAAGTCCAAATGATTTAGTCAGGAGATCATGGCGGCCATGGTACCGGTCCTCCTCCTCGTCCAATCCCGTGGTGTTAATGCTTGGACATGGTGTACATGGTCCAGATATAATTGAGCCTCGTGTATGATACGTCACACTGCTGCAATAGGCCGTGGACCTCCATCTCTTCCACGATTCGGAATGAAATTTCCCTCGCGTTGCACTGCACTTGCACTCACTGCATGATGCGATAAAAGTAGTTTTGACACTTGAAAAACTAATGTAAACACTGACGTCAGAAAATCTTTAGTGCCTACAAAAAGTAATCGGATTTCCATATTCGGAATCGCCTGTCTAGAGACTACAGTGGCCCAGTGATGTAAATATCGAAAATACTACAACTTCAATAATGTTTTACTCGGAAACTATAAGAATTTTATAAAAATATTTTACTGTAGGTATCGACTCCATTTTTCATGACTAATCTATTCCCAAATTCTTTTAAATAAATTCTGATCACCCTGTATAGATGAAAACTTTTTGTTGTGATGAATTTCCAATATTAATTCATTAATTCACTTGAAACATCCCCATAAACATTTGCTTTATACGATTCAATTATCTAAAGTATGCGGTTAAGAAAAAGTGCTCTTGCACAACCAACACACTGATGTTCCCAAATATATGCCATAAGAAAGCACCCTATGAGAGCAAGGTGTATAGAGGGTTTGCAGTGACTTGTCTCTCGGTGTTAGTACTGCATTTTATGAAGCAATAAAATGTGAAATGGTCAGGATCACCAGTCGGTCGCTAGAGAGAGCTTCCATCTAACGCTGTCCAATCAACCAGTGTATAGATAAACCTCTATACACCATGCAAGCTTGTGTGTAAAGAGATTATTATAGCACGGTAGTGAAATATATTAATTCACTATAATGGGCCTGTTTTCATACCCACTTGTTTAACATTGACACATAATCGATTGCAAACATGTTTATAAATTTCGTTCATTTAAAACGATTTCCTAAAAATGTTTGTTCAGATATAACAGTGCCCTATGTCTAATCAGACTTGATTTACAACATATTGCACGATTTGTGGGTGAGCAAATTACACTACATGGAAGCGCCCTCTAGTGATCGGCTGGTGAATCCAACCTTACCGAATTTTGTTGCCTCACTGTTTACTGCCACAGTGACATCCCTTCTATACGTCTTTTGTGAAATATACATTTCGAAAATAACACTACTTAGGTAAATGGGATATAAACGATAGTCTTCACATTCCCTAATTAAATTAAATTTCGGAATTAGATGTGACAACTCTACCAGGTCATTCAACTCTCGAACGTTTTCAGATGGGCTACAGTTGGGCTTATTAATAAATTCATCCGTACTACTTCCCTCCTTGTAACCTATTAATGAAGCAAACGTAAGTCACGTGAAGTACAAAGTTAGAATATTTTGGAAGATATTTAAGTAGAAGTATAACTCTTCTAATAGAATAATAAAAATTAATTGCTACAGTTTTCAAATACTTGAAACATTTATTAAAACTTTTCTCAATTTTCATAAGAATAGCACTGAAATGTACGATATAGAATGCGTTTAGTCCATTTGCGCATCCAAATAAAGGTACCAACCCTAGGAGCAGACAAAAGGAGGCACATGAAACTCGTCAAAGACATACTTCATTGGTTATGTATGTGGGTGCGAGAGAGACAACCATCTGCACGTACGATATGAATTGTGTTCTTAATTTCCCATTATTTTGTTTGTAAACACGTCATTGGCATACAGTGTGGTCTCTTCTTTTATCTTACATATCGTTAGTGTTATTCTTTGTGTATTTTTGTGGATGTTATTGTTGGCACATGTCATGTTTTATAAGGGACTGTAAAATTAACCAGCACATAGCACGAAATAATTCTCCATATCCAGAATTCAATTTCATTTCAATTCACAATCAGCTAAGCCCCTACTGCTCCGCCATTGCTAGAGGCACAAAACAAAATATGGCGCTGATCATGAATAATCCATTTGCGCAGCTTTTAGCGCATTCCAGTCATCATAATATAAAATTACATTTCAGTGAAGAATAGTGGCTCAACTGAAATGGGAATGCTTTTGATACTTCACGTCACTTATGTACACGTAGAGACAAGACTTAATTTGTATTATACGTTTGCCCAGTATTTTAGTATTGTAATTACTAATTCAGACCTAGTACGTTAACGTTATATACATATAATTGCCATACCAAAATTGTACATTTCATTTTATTCGTTCATTCTACAAATAAGTAATTCCAAAAGTCATTGTTCGATAAGACGTTTCTGTCGCATTGATCTACAGAAGCTTCACTTCATCAGTTTGGTTCCCACAAATTCAAGTCCAAGCTATCATCATCGAAAATCCTTCATATTTAAATACAAATATATAATGTGTAGCAGTAAATTATGTATAACACCAGTACCAAATTAGTAGAGTGGAAAAGTGGACCGTAGTAGCTCAGTTGAGAGAACAATCGCCCGGAAAGCGAGAGGTCCCAGGTTCGAGTCCCGGCTGCGGCAACCGCTTTTTCATTCTACTACAAATGCTTTAATTTTTGTGCCATATTTGTTACCAAAAAATATCATTTTACAATTTTGACTTCAATAATTCTACGTTTTGTTCGTTATGCCAATCCGAAATATCAACAAAAATTT
The DNA here is from genome assembly GCA_037114965.1 of Monochamus alternatus. Taxonomy (NCBI): domain Eukaryota; kingdom Metazoa; phylum Arthropoda; class Insecta; order Coleoptera; family Cerambycidae; genus Monochamus; species Monochamus alternatus. The sequence continues at coordinate 10,167,890 of CM073434.1, read as the reverse complement.
TGATGAACGCTAGCTTTTAAATGAAAAATCGGTTTCAATCTCTCACATAGACCCATGTCAAAGTTCTTCCACCTTACCAAACCTGCAGAGAGAGTGCCAGTCCTCTTTACAAGTATAACTTCGAGCTCACAGCTGTAACAAGTACTGACACTTTTAACCGCTCGACTGCTGACTGACATACATATATAACACTGCCCATTTGTAGTGGGAGCATCTCAAATCCCTACTCGATCAAATCAAATTTTCCATTCCCACTACGAGATACTGCCTATCAAATTGATAAATCGTGAACTGTATTGGGTTGGTAAGGGGAAGTGCGTCGGCAAGAAGGAAACCTTAGGTAGAGAGTGAACCGACTAGACCTGACATTTGAACTTTCTGAATCTGTACGTAAATATTTACAGTCCATGACTTTTGGAATCACCGAGGAAATAATGGGTTTTTATATTCAATTAATCGATCCCTTTTATACCTCGACAATCAATTTAAAAATATACAATTTGCCAAATAAGCACAGTCATATTTAACGTGATAAGTAGTCCTTAAATTTTCCATACAAATTTTTTTTTTTTTTTTAAATTACTACTAGGCATTTACTAATTCCAACCACTTTCGTAATACTTTCTCTCTCTTTTAACCCTTTCACTGCTGATGGAACATGACCAATATTACCCCTTAGCTAAAGTGTTTTTTGTGGCCAATATATCCCCTAAAGTGTTTTTCATATTGATATGCATTGATTCTACGTAATTAATCATAGACAATATACAGGGTTAACTATGACTAAGTACAAATATTTTAAGAAGGGATAGAAAAAGAATTAACAGAATTTCCTTTCAAAAAATTTCCAAACTTATTTATAAAGCAAAAAAGTTTTTTTTGATATTATATTAAATCCTTATTTGCGAGAGTATGCAACCAGCATGCAACCGTCACGCAACAGTCGGCCACAGTCCGCAGTCGGTCCAGTCGAGTCGGTTCGCTGTCATGTTATAATTTAATTCCTGTGTTTACGTTGTAGTTTTGTGTTCTTCTTCAGTTTTTAGTGCCCTATTTTAATTTTAAACGTTTTATAGTTAATAAATAAAGGAATATGTGTCGGGTACAGATATTTTCCCACAATATAGTTTGCCGGTTTGTTTTTCTAGGTTATGGGACAAGACCGCAGCGGGTGTTAAACGTTTTCTGTTATCTATTAGAACCTACCTACTCATCCCTTTCTTCGATTTTGTTATAATACATAGGCATTGTATCTAACAACTGTACCTACGGGAAATGTGTTTATCGGTAGTGAGTGAAAATGTAGTTTTACCAGTTTGTAACCAAATAATGAAAAACGAATGCAAAATACTGGAGTTAACTGGATTAACTGTTATCTACCTATCAGGTATTATTACTAATAAGAATGTTATAATAATTTTTGTCGTTTCTGCATTTAGAAACACTGCAAACGACCGCATGGTAGTTGTTGACAGATGTAATGTCAACTATGGATCTAAGCTATAAGCCATCTCATTCGATACTCATCATACGCGCCGACTTTCCGTAAGAAAAAAGGGTTTTGCCCCATTTTTTAAATATCGAGCTAAAATTCTGGAATAACTTTTTTATTGTCTTTTAGCGCTCCCTGAGCACGTGGTTAAAATTTTTGTACTTAGTCATAGTTAACCCTATATTTTACTAAACAAGTGCCGAGAAGTGTAAACATTTAAAATTATGAGAATATGACATGAAAAGTATTGTACTCTACACATAATCTTCGAAAGAAGACATATTTTAATCATAAACAACAAAAGAAACTGTTCATTGTATACTCGCGTCAAGAATTCAGAGTTCATGGTTGACATTAGGCAATTTTTTGCAATTTCGTGCAATATATAATGCAAACATTTAGTGTAGTATATAGTTTTATTACTCTCAGTTGCAGTTTCTTAAATATTTTGATAAAAATATAATGAATTATTCAATTGTTCGTATGACGTAAGTCGTCTCAATTCTTGACGCGAGTATATATTTTTTATTTAATTTTCAGAGCCAGTTTTGCTAATACGTCAAAATGCAGCATTTTTTCAGTTACTTCAGTTATACAGGGTGTCCCAAAATAGAAGGCCATACCATTAACCACATATTCTTTGGATAAAAATAATGCGACTTTCCTTATGCCATTTTTTATTTGGACGTCCCTGTTTCAATATACAAGGTGTTAAAGTTGCATTTTAAAAAACCATTTTTGTTAATAATTAATTGTTTTGTAAGATACAGACTTGAAATTTTGCAAGTACTTTTATCTTATTCCAGCATACTTATCATGTAATTTTGGTGAAAAAAATCAAACGGCGAATGGAGGTAACTGAGGGATGCAGTACCCTTTATCCCCTACAATTGTTTCTCAGTACGCCTATGCAGCTTTTTTTTGAAATATCAAACGTAGAATTTTTTTCTGATCATTTTATCTCTTGTATTTTTTTGTTTAAATGCTCCGTTCTGAAAAAAAATGGCAATTTGTAGTGCCCATAAATCTATAATTCCTTATCATTTTGTGGATATACATATCATTACAATACCTGTTCAACTATTTAAAACAAAATGGATAATTCTAAATGTTATAAAATGAGGAATACCTATGAATTGAAAAAATAATAATAATATGGCATTAAAATCTGTAATACAGTTCTCTTATCAACCAAAAAATAATAGTCTCATTCAGTAATAGTAATAATGAACGATCGACAATAACTTTTTACCTAAATAACATTAAATAAAATAATTAATTAATTACTACTAATTTAACAAAAGTTCTACTTGCCCACCCTCCTCATTAACACATGTACGTATCCTTTTAAGTAGTGAAAACCTTATATTTTGAGAGATATTCTCCTTTTGCGTAAGTTTACCAGATGCCATTACTATTCTCTCTCTGAGATGGTTAATGTCGTTTATTTCTGCAGCATAAACAACATGTTTCATATAACCCCACAAAAAAAAAACAATGGATTAAGGTCAGGGGATCGTGGTGGCCATTGAATAAGTGCGTCTTGTCCTCGACCAATCCAACGATTGGGAAATAAATGGGTATTTAAATACTGCCGGACTTTTCTACCATAATGGGATGCAGCACTGTCAAGCTGCATCCACATACCGTCACGTACGATAACAGGTAAATCATGTAAAACATCTCGAATTTCATTTTGCAGAAAATTTAAAAATGATGATTGATGGTGTGCTACAATGGTTGCATGGGGATTCAAATCAGTCCATACGTGGCTAATATGCCAATCCATTGTTTGTCAATCCATTTCATGTAAAGCTTGCCTCATCCGTGAATAGAATTTTTCTTACGAAGTCCCTATCTGCATCATTCTGTGTTAACAACCAACGACTAAAGTGCATCCTAGAAGCAAAATCTTAGGGAAGAATATTTTGTACGGGTTGGATGTGATACTGGTGCAGAAGTTGAGTTTTTAAAGTCCGATGAACACCCATTTTTGTACAATGTTCTATTTGTCGAGAAACAATCTTTGTACTTGGTTCTTCTTCTACCAGTGCTAAGATTTGTTCCTTTTGATAAGGGCTTAATTTTCTATGTGGGCCGCAAAGTCCGAACTTCTGATTCATAAACTTTCCGGTTTCACAAAGATGTCGATGCAAATTTTAAAAAACCTTCCTTTTAGGATGTGATCTGTTGGGATAAGGAAGCTCACTATTTTTTTTCCTGACTCCTACGGCTGCTAAGACATTTGTAACCCATCAATACATGTCGTTTTTCTCCAAAACGGAGCATTTAAACAAAAAATTACTAAAGAGATAAAATGATCAGAAGAAAATTCTACGTTTGACACTTCAAGAAAAAGCTGCATAGGCGTACTTAGAAATAATTGGAAGGGATAAAAGGTACTGCATCCCTCAGTTACTATCACCATTCGCCCTTCGATTTTTTTCATCAAAATTACATGATAAGTATTCCGAAATAAGATAAAAGTATGTGCAAAATTTCAAGTGTGTATCTTACAAAACAATGGAATTATTAACAAAAATAGTTTTTTAAAATGTAACTTTAACACCCTGTATATTGAAACAGGGACGCCCAAATAAAAAATGGCATAAGAAAAGTCACATTATTTTTGTCCAAAGAATATGTGGTTAATGGTATGGCCTTCTATTTTGGGACATCCTGTATATATTTTTTTCCCATTATAACTGCCTACTGTCTTATGTAATTAAAGATTTAAAAAATAATAATTTTTATGAGTAATAGTGAGACAGGAAACAATTTCCACAATAGACGCGGGTTTCTCTAGATTATACAGGGTGTTGAAAAAAATGGATGACCAATTGAAAATCAAAATTTTTCCTTTTTTTAATGGTACAGGCTGTGTTTAATATTATAATATTTTTTATACCTGACATCAGCACTGAACGGATTAAGGTAAATCAAAGTCACTTTCCTTTCATGCGAATTAATCATATTAATATGATATATACTATATACACTTTAAACCCATTTTTTAATTTTGTCTCATATTGAGACCCTTTACTAATACTATATAAGAATAATTAGTATGTAGTTATTTTATGCGACACAAATTGTCCTAGTCAATAATTTACTAAAGAACACAGAAAACGTGGATTATTATATAAAAATTGAGAATTTTACAAAAAATAAAATTTCCAAACATTTTTCAAAAACAGTCAATTTGACATCAGAACACGTTATTTGTATCTTAGCTTTGTAAGTCCATTTCAGAATTATGGGTTGATTTGTTATTAAAATTTCCTTTATAAGACGCGTGTCGCAATTGTGTATCTATGTAAAAATAAACATGCTTTAGGGTTATTGTACTGCCAAAAATGTGTTTGTTCAGTTCTTATTTAGATGTAAACTTTAGTTAGTTATTCGCTGTTACTGCCAGTTTTGTACATAATAATATTTATTTATATTTGTGAATGTAAAATATTTTTTCGTTATATATACCACGTTACAGAGGTTTACGCAAATTCAAAACTATCTGACAGACACCTTTTATTTCATATGATTGTATATGAAGTCATATTTTCACTCATTTCGTCAAGTCACGACAAAAACAAGTGAAGACGATAACATAATCATTTAAAATTTAACACTACAAAAAAACTTTCAGAGATATTGTTCAAATTTTCATCAGATCTAATACATTTGAAGAGAAACATCTGTACACATGATACATAAATGAAATATTTTACTTCTTCATCGATTTTCTTTTTAATTTTAGTTTAATGAAGACTGTTAAAATACTCACTAAATTTAAGTAGAACAATTTTTTAAAATGTAATTTATTGATTATAATTATATTATTCGCACCAAATTATCTTCTATGTATGCCTGTAAGTTTGTAACTATTAACTTTTTCATTAAAAAGAAATAACAATTTTAACTTATTTTTTGTATCAGTAGTTTAGCATTGATTGAAATAAAACTTTGCCAACATGTCTCATTTTCACATTTCTGTCTCATTTTCACCTTTCCCGAGAAGTTACAAGTGGAAGTAAAAGGAGTTAGATATGAGTCGGGTAAGTGATATCTTTCGCTTACCTTATTGGGAGGAGTTGACTGTCAAAATAAATTTAAGTGCATTTTCAAAATGTAACTTATTGGTCCTTGGTCATTTTTACCTTCCTCTAGGCATTGCAAGTAAAAGCGGTTAGACAGAAATCAGGTAAGTGAACTTTTTTAATTTTAGTTTAATGAAGATCGTTAGAACACACTACATTTAAGTGGAAAATTCTTTGAAAATGTGTATTTGTTGACTAATTGTAACATCCCTCATTTTCACCTTTTCCAAGTGGATGTAGAAGGAGTTAGATATGAGTCAGGTAAGTGATCTCTTTCGCTTACCTTATTGGAAATAACATTTAGTTAAAATGTTAATTTATTGATAAGTTATTATTATTCGCAGCAAACTATCTTGCAAGTGTGCCTGTTAGTTTGTAACCATTGCTTCCATAAAAAGATCAATTTTAACTTTTTCTAGAAATCACAAGCATTAGATACGAATCAGGTAAGTAAGTGATAATCTCCACTTACCTTACTAGGCAAAAATTTTTAAAAATTGTGTACATTTTTAAATATATTGAAAAATAATTAACAAAATAAAAGTACACACGTATACACTCAACTTATTTCTAGGCTCAGTTATATCGATGTGGTGAAAATATTAATATAATAGTAAAACACTCCGCATAAATTAAATTTGAAGTAATATGGCCTACCTTAAATTTCCTTTACTCCTCCAAACACCTCTTACTCTCGTGTTCCAACCCAGGGGCGTTCTTCCCGAGAACGCTCTGTATCATTTCCACACTCGTATCCCACAAAGCTTTCGCCAACTCGTCATTTCTCGCCGCCACGCTCTCCTGGCATTGGTAACAATTATTGAAGTAGACACCTAGGGCAACACAATTCGGCGTTAAAGTATGCTCAAACGTAATAAAAATGTTCCCTACCCGTTACCCCCATCAACTCTTGAGCTGTGGCACAATATACGGTAGTACTTGCTGCCTGCTGCAAAGACTTCGTGAAAGGCCTGACGATAGCGAACAGAAGTCTGTATAACCACCAATTCCTCGACAACTTAGTAGACACCATATTCCCGGGGTGCAAACTGAATACAGATATGCCGGACGTCTGCAGATTCTTCGCCAACTGTCTGGCGAAAAGTACGTTGCACAGTTTTGAATTGTTGTAGGCCATCATGTCCCAGTACTTGCTGGCGGAGTCCGGCGATAGTGTTAACGGAGACAAATTTTCAAGAGTTAAATTGGAAAACCTAAATATTAAAAGGTTAGGGAAGTACTTGTAAGTTTTTCAAACGCAATCTTGCCTGTGTGATTCTGAAGACACGACGACTACTCTCGATCCGCTGACCAGCAACGGACGCAATAAAATAGTCAAATAAAAATGCGACAGGTGGTTCACTTGGAATGTAGTTTCGAATCCGTCCAACGTCTTGCTAAACGGCAGACCGAAGACTCCAGCATTTAGTATCAGTATGTCAATTCTGTCATATTTGCTTTTTACTGTATTCGCAAATTGAATCTACAAATCAAATGAAATCAAAGAAGAAGTATGTGGAATAAGTCTTAATCCCTTAGAAGTTTTTAAAGGATACCTTACATTATTGGATAAACCATACATTGACTAGTAAACAGAGATGTAACTGTTTACATTTTGAAGCAATCAGATAACTCACTACTTATCAATTTGGGCAACTGCTATCTATGTTTCTTACGGATATTCAGTTTCAACAGTTGCCATATTTTCATTTCTACAGCGATTTGCAGATTTACTTTAGTGCTTGGTTTAAGTTAATTAATAAATTCTACCTTCAAATTCATATGGTTATATATTGTAATTATAATTATACTATCACTTCTTTACTCCAAGATAATATACAATTTATTTCTTAAAATCTCTAGAAAATGGCAAAATTTTAGGTGGCTGTTTTTTTGCTGGTCAGTGTAGTTATTTCTATGCACGTATTCATTGATATACCGGCCCTGCCACTACACATAGTAAGCTTCGGTGTTTCTGTTATTCAGAATTTATGTTTCTTGAGGTTTCTTTATGTTTCTCAATATTGTTAAGAAAACGGTGGCAGTGTCGAGTGTGTAGAAAATTCAGTTCTCATCCTGAATTGTCCTTTCATAGATTTCTGGGGGAAATATACTACCTTGTACGGAGTCTGAATTTTTACCTTCTCTCTCTAATTTCTTTCGGCATATACACGTACAATGTTTGATACAAAACAAATGGCAATTTATGAATGAACGTTTCTGTCTCCATTTGTTTATAATAAGTCTATGAGATTTAATTTTTCCTTTTGATATTTACATTTGATCTGGTCAAATGAAACCAGTTGAAACCTGTTTTCATAAGTTCGATAATTTGATTTGAGTGAACTGTTATCTATTACAAATCAATGTTAGAACATAACCACAAAATTATATTCTACTCGTAGACGTACACCGATGTTACTTACTTCTTCCAATCTTTTTGTGTTTTCCATATTCCTAATTATTTTTTAATAATGAATTGGAATGATTTAAAATATATATATATATTAGTTCGTAGGCTTCCGCGGGTGTTATATGTGGTTGTAAAATTTCTCCGGGTTCCTTTCCGCGATGAATCTGCATGGTCTTCAAAAGAACCATTTGTTTGACAACGTTTCGGTATAATCTCATTTACCATCTTCAGGTCTTCTTACTTCTGCTTCGCGTTACTACGTTCAGCTTACTGGAAGATGTTTGTCCACTTGGTGAGTTATATACTGTGCTTTTGTTCCGGTGTGTGGTTTTCTTCGCATGGCTGCGCGTCACGGGTCTTGCGTTTAATGGTGCTGTGGGTTCTTGTGTTCGGCTTGGCCTACTCTCAGCGTTGCGTATCACTGGTTTATTGATCTTCTTGGTTTCCAGGACAGGTTTCCAAGCTGTTGGTAATCTTTGGGTATTGTCACGTGTATTGAGATTTTGAGGATGAGGAGGAAGAAAATATAAAATAGAAACCGTCTTCAACACGGACAGGAAGATTGGTAATATGCTACCATCAGCCAAAACAAACATTCCTCTAGAAGACCAAGGAGTATATGAAGTTCCTTGCGGAGACTGTGAGAAGACGTACATTGGACAAACTAACAGAAGAATTCAAACCCGGAAAGAAGAACATCGGAATGCTGTCCAGAAAAATGAAAAAACTTCGTCATTAGCTCAACATGTAAAAGACACCGGCCACGAGATTGATTTCGATAATACCAAGGTACTAGCAAGAATGGAGCATAAGGCAAAAAGAATAATTAGAGAAGCCATCGAAATTGAAAAACATCCTCAAAATCTCAATACACGTGACGATACCCAAAGATTACCAACAGCTTGGAAACCTGTCCTGGAAACCAAGAAGATCAATAAACCAGTGATACGCAACGCTGAGAGTAGGCCAAGCCGAACACAAGAACCCACAGCACCATTAAACGCAAGACCCGTGACGCGCAGCCATGCGAAGAAAACCACACACCGGAACAAAAGCACAGTATATAACTCACCAAGTGGACAAACATCTTCCAGTAAGCGGAACGTAGTAACGCGAAGCAGAAGTAAGAAGACCTGAAGATGGTAAATGAGATTATACCGAAACGTTGTCAAACAAATGGTTCTTTTGAAGACCATGCAGATTCATCGCGGAAAGGAACCCGGAGAAATTTTACAACCATATATATATATTGGTTATGTTACCTGATACATATGAAATTGATGTGTCGAAATAAAACAAGTACATTACACATGGTCACCACGTAAATTAAAACCAAACTCAGATGAAAATAAATATAGTGCTATTTCAGAAAAATCAAATACAATGTCCTCAAAGAGGTCAAATCTACAAATAGTGAAAACATATAAATATTGCATCTGATCTAATCCAATTATATATCATATGGAAAGTCCAATAATGTAAAGTACACTTAAGGATAATTTACACTTTCGACTGTCAATGGTAATAAGAACCTAATACTTTATATTACACAGAGAGTTCAACCATAAGTGCAATTTCTACTCCGTACCATTTGCCTTGTTTACGGTAATTCTTCACCTGTGACAGTACTTTACAGAATACTTGACAAATGTTTAATTATACAGATAATTATTACAAAAATGATTTTAATTAAGCTTACACAATTACATTAATGGTAAAAGCCAATGCTTGCTTCTACATGTATCTATAGCTAGCAGCATGCACATTGGGCCACAAGACCTGAGTGGTACGGGTAACCGTGCAACATTTACAATAAAGGAATGAAATTAAAAACCCTATTAAAATGATGTGCTCTTTTTAAAATGGATTTTGTATGACGTCAGAATAAGAACTTTTCCGTTTATGTCTATTTGAAACAAAAATTCAAAAATCATGCTTTATCTTTAGCGGAATCATAAAATATGTGGTTAAATTAAAATGACAAGTCTAAATTGATTTTCACAAGTCCACTTTGAAAACCCCGTAAATTCTCATAATCTGATGGCGCAAACTATACTGCCCTCTATGTATCTATGGTCTAACCCGATTTAAAACCTTGAGCAATGACAAGTGCTCGCTTACGTATTCTGTATACCCAAACATGGTGCTGATAAATAAAATATTAAAATATTATGTAAAGACTTACCACAGAAGAAAGAGAATTAAGGTCCAAATAAATAGCTATGCAACTATCCCCAGCAGTCGGCTTCTCATCTCGTATTTGACTGATAGCCTCTTCCGCCGCAGCCAGATTTCGGCAAGCAAAAATAACGGTGCAACCGTGCTTGGCTAATGACCTGGCCGTTTCGAATCCTATACCAGCATTTGCCCCCGTTATCAATGCTACTTTGCCATTGAGGTCACGACCATGCAGCACCTAGTAACAGTTACATCTGAACCATTTCCAAAGACATATCGTTAATTTATTACCTGAAGTGCGGTGCTTGAGGCATCAAATCGTTGTCTGTAATCGTTAACGTGTTCTTTTTCCTCAACGGCAAAGGCCAATCTCGGATCTGTGTAAGTGGTTCTGCGGTTTTCGTGGTCAACATATATAACTTTTCCTGTGTTTTTGTCTATGCATCGCTCCCAACCAAAAGGCAAATCTCCAGAAACCTGCGGACAGATCTTTATACAAGTCGGAAATGGTTTAGGTGTAAGAACGTAGGGTAAGATTTAATATTTGGACTAAATCTATAAATGAAATTTCCGTACATTTAGAAAGGTCAGTGGTCGCGCGCTTTAAGACGTAAGTACTTGAATCGAAGTGACTAGATTGGTATGGGTTCGCGTCCCACTGTCGGTATACCGTAATAAGCTATATTCGTGGGTATGGTAGGGTGGAAGAATGTTGGCTTGGATCAATGTGAGAGATTGATACCGGTTGATGTTTGACTACCCCCTAATTAATGAGGTTTTCCAGGTTTCCCTCATTCCTGCACTGAATAGTGGTTAGGGCCTACCAACGTAAGTCGTTCCTGGGCGCAAATGCGGCCTGCTTAATAATAATCTGCCGCCCTCTCTCCCGCACAAGTATCCGACTTCTGGGCTTATTCCTGAGATTAGAATGAGGAGTAGAGATATTATTATTATTATTATTTACGTAAGTGCACTATAACCGTATGACTTCCCTTACATTCTTCATTCTACCTTGTATCTCTTATCGCCTGATTCTGATTGAACGTAAGCGGTTATTTTGCACTTTCTTGGTTCCAAATTTACAGTTATTATCAATTGTCTTCAGAAACAGTGTATACAAATAATAGTATATTATGCAACGATCTTGTAATAACCATTACATGAGAGTTGCATACGCTATTTTTTCTACACCCGATAAATAATCAAAAACCATAAATTTTATATTTTTATTGAACACAATAGGTAACAGTAATTATTCGTATGAACTGCATTTTCTGCTTTCTCCGATATGTGTGGAGGAGTCGATGGTAATTCTTCTATATCGCTGATATCAGACATTTTGATAAATTATCGAAGTTTAGCTAGGTATCTACGAAAATTTAATACGTACTGATTTTGACATCTAAAATAATTACATAAGAACCTAGGATAAACGTCAAATGCACAGCATGCTTGATTGAAAAATTATGGGTTTCTATTGTTTAAAAATCTGTATCGTAATGAAAAATCTGTATCGTAATGGGTATCATTATGAAACGGATTATAAAATCTGTATCGTAATGAAAAATCTGTATCGTAATGGGTATCATTATGAAACGGATTATGGGCATATAAGTGCATTGTTATAATACGGGTGTAGAAAAATAAAGTAATTCACTGCTTCTAGGACTCCCATTTACTTTGTTCTCTTTATGATTCAAGTCCTAATTTAATCATACCTAAATATGATTTAGGAGATCCTAGAAACTAGATTATTTTCTAAGAAAACTGGTAAAAGCCATATCGAAATTGGATCAATATTACGGAAGTTACGAGTTTTAAAATACCTAGAGGCCCCATAAGGACCCTATACTGTGAATGTTCTGAAAGTGTATACAATTATAACTTCAAATTACGTTTCTTATTTCTTACAGTACAAGTGAACAGATCACTATCTATTCAATTTACATTCACAAACAAATCAGAGGCAGCAAGTACCTATTTTACATTTTCTACAAAAATTTGTTAAAAACTAATACAATATTACTTACCCTTTTCTTCTTTCCCGTCCTGGGATGTGTCCACTGAGTATTTTTCGTTAAATGGTTTGCATAAAACACGCTCCCATCAACTGTGACCCGTTCTTCCCAACCTGGGGGCAGTTCGTCTTCACTATCAGATTCCGGCAAATTCATTTTCTAAATTGTATGAATAGAAACGATAATTATTTTATAGTAGTTCTTACACAAATTTTATAGTGTTACGATCTAATTGTCATGGCTGTTTCAAAAGCAGTTCAAATTAAAAACTCCATGAATAAATGCTTTTAATTCATAAAAATTGTGAGGTCATTCAATTTTAAAATGCCTTTAATTTCATAAACATATATTTAATTTTTTTCTGACTCAGGCACCTAAAGATAATGCTACGGTAGAAGAAGCTACTCAAAAGAAACAATGTGTACACATATAGATAAAATTAAATACCTAATATGTAGTGTAATTCTATTAATGATCACTTTAAAATTTATAACACTTTTTATTCACAATACGCAATTATTTAATGTATAACAAAATTACTTGGTCGTAAAGTAATATTGACAACAGACCAGCACAAACAGCTGACGATAAACATAAATGTCAAAGGTCACAACGCCGAAGTATATTTGAACTTGTATATATGCAACTGTACATACACTAGTGTAATATTTAGTCTAAAATCAAGGCACTACTTTCAAATTTGTTTTTATGCGACTGAAAAGCTAAAAATCTTAAAATTAGCAAGTTTTAACACATTCTTTTACATAGGCTACAAATTTGACATGTGTTTTTATCTTCGGAGAAATACGTAATAGAAAGTAAAAAAAAAACTTTTAAATTTAGGCCTTTAGGTTATAGTGTTCTCAGTTTTTTTTCTCTGAGTTCAGTAGCGGCTGAAAGAATAAATAAATAATGTTTTACAATGAATTTGGTATTTTATATTAAAAAAAGTCAAACCCATTTTCTTTTCATATATAGGATCTATTCTTAGATCTTTTAAAGAGGAAGCTTCTGAAGTCGTCGTAAAATGGTTATAAATGACACTTTTCAGACAAGAAAATTTAATATCGTAATTGGCATTTCCAACAAAACACAAACATTCAAATATTCATAACATACAAAGAACCAAACACCCAACATGGGAATATCATACTGCCGACATCATATGAACCCGTGAAAAAGTTGTCGACCTCCTCGACATCCGCTAATTCTGGTCAGCTATACGCGTCCCTGTTGTTATAGCAACCACCGTAAATAAGACTGACAATTTGCAGTGGATTTTGACTAATGCCAAATGCGTCAAACGTACTCATGAAGGTAATGTTTTTTTTTCTATATAGAAAGCGTTTAACGTTCTACGTTGTAATTATTATTGTAATTTTTTGCGTCAATACTGATTTTAATAAATTATGCGATAAAGGTAAACCTCGTATTTTTATCGAAATATAAATTACAAAATTTATAATAGATTAAAAATAATATTAAGTGGTCACTTGCGTCACCTGGCGAATCACCACTGTCAAATTTAAGGCTTATTTTGGTTACGATAGTAAAAATGACTAAAGGATAACCAGTTGGGAATGCAATTAGTTGATTATTTAGAACTATTCTAGGATCATTTAAATTCGAAAACAAAACAAACTTATGGTATCAGATTGTTCTCAGAATTAACATCTTGTCAAGAGAAATTGTTTTTAAAATATACTTATCCTCCTATTATCAAGAGGGATGGAATAGTTTAAAAGATTTTTTTTTTGTATGTTTGCTAGACAAAAAGTTTTATTGCAATGCATGAGCTGCAGTATTGCTACCTAGACATCAGCATGCAAGAATTTAAAATCACTGAAAACGTTTATAATTTCGTTGTTTTCTATGTTCTACAAGCTCTATGACAAACTTTGGCAAATGGTAGCTTGGTCTAATTTTATTCAACATTATGAACATATAGATACGATTCGTTTTTTTTTAGAAGTTTCAAGCAATTAAAAAATATCAATTCATATTTCAATCAAATTATCCTGATAAATAAAAATGATGGTCGCTATAATAATAATTATTATTAGAGGTTAAAGTTTTAAACATTACTTAACCTTTAACAAAATTAACAAATGCTAAGACGATATTATTTCAAGTAACTGCTGACATGGTAGACAAGCAAAGTTCAGAAGATTTAGATCTGGGCAACGCGGTGGCCATGCTAATGGACCTTGTTGACTTATCCATTTATTCGAGAAATGTCCATTTAACCAAGCAGTGACTTGTCTCCCTCTATGTGGGCTGTTATTCCATATTTTAAACAATATTAAACCCTTATTGATCAATATAAATCTGATAACGCTTCTACATTTTGCCAATGAAGCGGATGTAAGATTTCTCTATTTAAAACACGCTACACAAAATTAGGTGACAAATGAAGATTACTTGCTAATAATAATAATAATCATAATAATAATAATAATAATAATAATAATAATAATAATAATAATAATAGGACTTTATTTTGTTAAAAAAAACAATGAGTATAACAACCATGTATGCAACCATGTTGCTCATACAACCATCCCAGTTGAAAAAATACATTAAATCAATAATTACAATACCAAAACAAAACAAAAAATATATAAACAGAACTGTACCAATTAATAGCAAGAGAAAAAAAACACAGAAAAAATCTATATGCAATACAAATATTAGTTAATTCGATCACGAATATTAAAGAGCTGTACCTTAACCTTTTTCCGAAAAACTGCTAGACTGGTTGCACCCCTGATGTCGTCAGACAAGGAGTTATAAATTTTAGCTGAATTATAAGTAAAACTACGTTGAAATAGAGCAGAATGGTGTCGTGGCATGTGTAATAAATCACGATGACGAGTAAAACGATTATGAATATCAGAACCCTTTACAATCTTATCATAAAGATATGCAGGTAATTTGTTATTAAGAATATTAAATACAAGACAGGATAAATGAATATGATATCGTTCTTGTAAATTAAACCAATTAGAATTAATAAACGCATCAGTAATATGGTCAAACTTACGTAAATTGTAACAAAACCTAATGCAGGCATTTTGTATTTTTTGTAAACTATTTTTGTCTTGAAACAATAAGGCCGGCCAAAAAACAGTATCACAATATGATAAAATAGACAAATCTTCTTTATTTTGTACATACACTTCACGCCTTTTTTGGAGTAGAGTTATCTTCCTCTCTAGACACAATCTGCATACTTTTCAGTTGCAAATAAATGCAATTTTATTTACCACTTTAACGCTCAGTGTCAAATGAATAAACAAAATGTTTCGAATAATAATTATTGTTATAGCAACCATCATTTTTATAAATCAGGCTACTTTGACTGAAATTCTATTTTTTAAAAAACTTGTAACATATACACAAAAACGAATTGGACCTACGTTCATATAAGAAAAAACGTTTGAAATTAATCCAGCTACCATCTGCCAAAATTTGTTATAGAGTATGTAGAACACCCTGTATAGCACGGATTACAATTTACATTATCAATTTTACAATATATCCGAAATAATATCTGGAAATCTACATCTGTTTTAAATATTGCATAAAACATTCAACTTATTAATTTACATATTTATTATTTATTCATATTATTGACAGTTTCGCGATTTTGGTTGATAATTATACAGCTGGACAGGAAAAATATTTAAAAATAGGCTACTGAAAATCAACAAAGGAACGATATACAATGACGTGATAATTGTTTAAATGAGACACCCTGTTTATCAAGCAATGAAGGCGGTGTTAAAAATATTTGTTTGCATAATACATGCAGTAGTTTCGAAGAATCGATGTAATAACAGAAGAATGTTAAGCAGAAAAGTTATAAGAATTTTTTCATTGAAAGCGATAAGTATATAATGGCTTACATGTTTGTCAATAATAAAATAATGGATAATTTAGATTCAAGGCAAATTGAAGAAAACATTGATATGGATTCAAAATTAATGTAAAAGTTTTTCTGCCTGCACGAGCATTTGTTGTTATGACAATCTTTCACAGTGCAAGCAGTATTTACATTGATAATATAAAATTACATTTCAGTGAGTTTTTATAAGCGGTCTTGTCCGCCGGACGACTCCGTTGGATCCAGTCGGCCGACCCATCCTATCGTGAATGTAATAGCACCGACATGTCGTGGTATGGTCGCAGGTCCGCAGAAACAACGAACGGACTCACGACACGTCTCGGACTGATCCGTGCTGATTCATTATGTGTGGGAGTGTGGGCAGTTTGCAACAACGACTGCGACTGGACTGGAGTCTCTTTACTGTTTCCTAAAAATGTCTTTCTAAGATAATCGTGAATTTTGGGAAGAATTTATTAGTATTTATATAGAAAAGAGTTGTCCATTCGAAAATAGTTTACGAAATCGGAAGGTTCACATGATTGGATATCTTGTAGCAAACTTAAATGAGTATACTGATTCCTTTTGTGTAATCATTTCTTTGTCCACACTCGTTTCTTTTTTTTTCCTATGCAAAAATTATTACTGCTCCGACAATTACGGCAATTTCGATTTTTCGTGATAACGGCGGCATGATATCTACGCGTCGCAGTGGTTCGTCGTCAACTAAGACCGTTCGTCAACTGATAATACCACAACTGCCCGTTTAGTGAATGGAGCAGAAAGGATCGGTCCGGGTCTGGTCGCAGTCGTAAGTCGGGTCTGAGTTCGCCTAGTGAATGGCCCGCTTAAGTGAACATGTGATTGAATTTCGGATTGACCTTTGTCAAAATTATCCCACAGATAACGTGGCTCTAGAAGCGTATAGAGTGGGCCAATTTTGATGTTTTAGAGGCTATCTCGTTAACTATAGGAGAAAAAAATAGCCCCCGGCTGATCTAAGAGAAAATTAATGGTCAATACCAAAATGACCTATCGTCTTTTGTTTTCGCGTAATAAACAAAATTTAAAATTCTCCACTTTTCGATACATGACGTTTTTCAGACACTTTTCTGAGTAGTTCAATGGCGTGCTTAATTTGTTTGCAACTTCATTAATTTTTAAGTTATAAACCCAAAGCTGTGTTTTTTAATATAAACCATAAGTGACCATGGGCCAGTTGAAATCGTTATTCTCTTTCCATTAATATATTGGGTTAAATATGATTATTTGCCATTTGTTTGTTTTTATTTTCAAAGCGTTTATCTTCAGCATCAAATATAAATTATCAGGTGCACTATTCAAAAAGTAATCAACTTCGGTCGATTTTTTCGGTAAATATCCCTCATTTTGTCTCCTGAGAAAAGCACGTAACTTTGAATATTTGCTTATACCAATCCCCTTCTTTATATCCAACGTTGACCACATCATTGAAAATTGGAACCAAAACGTTGACGGCTTCATTTTATTTCCTACGTTTGAGAAATACACCATCAATACATTTGCATACAACTTAATGTTTTTTTCTTTGCACCAATCCATAAAACGTTGGTAGATACATTCATAAATTAATAATTAAATGAGGGATTTCGGTTGGAGAAAAAATAGTATGTTTCATTCGGAGTAAAAGAGTCTTTTTTGTCTCCCAATTCTGCAAAATGTGCTTGCCAGTGAGGGTTTTGAATCCTAATACAACAATATACTATTTTTTTTGCGCAAAAGTTTTTTGCGCTACTTTTCTACGATTTTTCGTTACTTTGTCGTCTTACTCAAAATTTCTAGAGTGTTCAGAATCGGATTCAGTGCGTCAAAATACATAACGATAGGTGGGTCTAGTTAAAAGTACAGACCACTTCTTTTGCGAGTGTTAAAAAAAGTAGGGCGCTCAACGCCTTTTCGCGGAAGTGTCGTGCCATCAGTCTTACTTATGGCGGTTGATATGACATCGGGGACGCGTATAGGCGAACAGAATTAGCAGATGTCGCAACGGTCGAGAGCTACTTGGCCTGTTTATACAATAATTATAGGTAAACTATCTATACTATTGAGCAATACGAACGATGCGATGCGCTCATCAACAATTCCTGCCCAAACATTGAGTGAAAAACGGTGTTGAAAGTGGCTCCATTCAATTGTGTACGAATTTTCAAGTTTCCAAACATGTGTATTGTAAATGTTCTGTATTCTATTTCAAGTAAATAAAGCTTCATCTGTAACTAGTGCATCAGCAGTAAATTGGGGATTTTCAGCATTTTGCTGCAACAGCCACTCAGAAAACCTAACCCCTAATGGGTAATAATCCGTTAGTAACAGTAAAGAAAACATAAATAAGGATCATACCCATTAACTACGCACACATGAGTCATTTTGAATATTTTAAAGATTGACATTTCAACGGTAAACATTTTTTACGCGAAATGCATTAGACTTTTATTTTCTCTGTGATCATTTTAATGCTTACATCAGCAAACTGGATTCGGTTCTGTTAAAGACCACGGGTCCCCGGTCTTACTAATACTTTATTCAAAATTAAAAAAAAAGATTTGCAAAATCGTATATTACAACATTACCAAAATAAAAGCTTTTGATACAAACTGCAACGTTGCGATAAAACCAAGTTACTATAGACGTAAAATATAAAACAATATTGAATTACCAAAGTCCTATCTTCCTTAATACAATTAAATATTGCGCAATTTTTCGAAATCCATCATCCACCGAGAAAGAGGCGTTACAAAATCTCTAGCAACTATTATGTCTTCGGATGATCCTTCCGTTGAAAAAATCACAATTTCCTGGCACCAGGAACGAATTTAATTGCGATATCAAGGAAAGATCAAACTTCTAGAACACGGAATTCTTCCGGGCGACGGCGCCCGAGCACTTCCGAAGATTTTAAATATATTATTTGCCGCTGAGCGCTGGGTTAGTGAATTTCGGTGTCGGCTTCCCCGTTTCAGTCGATAATATGTTATGAGCACGGGACTGGTTATGTAACACACATTGAAAATCATGCTGCAGTTACTTGTACATAAATTAATAACATTCTAAAACGGCCACGGGACAGTTATGTGATTTTTTGTGATAAGAAAGAGTTGTTTTACACGCGGGTTCACACAGAAATCGGTGTCGGTTGTTGGCAAAAGAAACGCAACATAAAAAAAATTTGGACGCTCGAAACTGTCCAAAAAGGAAGGTAAATTGCTGTAAAACTAAACCCACAAACAGTTCCATTATCGACTCGTAAATAAAAAACAGCAAGGGACCTTGGTAAATTGGTGTATTAAGAACGTAAATTAAAAACAGCCGCACGCTTTTACCGGTATTATATTAAATAATTGTGTTTACATATGACGCGGTTTTAGAGGAGGCTTGTCGCTGCTAATGAAAATCCAAAATTTCGGAAAAATTGGAGTGTGAAAAGATGGGAAAGAAGGCGAGGAAAACTAGGTGGCGCGCTTTAACTATAGATGGTAAGTTGCTACATTTTAAAACTCGAAATTACATTTTCACCGCACTTTCGAGTTTTCAACAGATCGACAACTCCTTTTCCTTATAGCAATGATTATTTCAAAAATTTGGTCTAAGTACTGGTATATTTTTCCTATATAATTTTATTCAATCCAAATTTGACTATTAAATAAATAATATTGCTTGTTACAATTCAATTACATATCAGCTTGGGTTAAATACGATATTTTTCATCCTCACGCATTTCCTCTCAAAATTCTTTACCATAAATATCGATCTCCTAACGTTTTTGAGGAAGGTGAGACTCCTTGGCGTTCGCGTCCTTAGGGGTCAATATGTAACCAGTCTTGGAATCAAATCACTTTTTTTAGATCGTTTTGATTGATAGATGGTTAATTATTTTTCCGTAACGTTTTATCCGGCAACGTATCTGGCGATAGATCAGTAGTTTCTAAACAGCTTAAATACCTCTTAAAAACCTACAAAATCCCTATCAGTGGTTCTCAAACGTTATAAATTGACATCTGTTAAGGGCGCCGTATTCTTGAAATAGTGTTTTTGAACAATACAAATCATTTTAGATATTTAATAAGTGAATAACCTATAGCTTAGCAAATAATGTAATCTCATGCCACCTGCGAATTTTTCAAATATGATGAAGCAAAACGAATACATAACGAGAAAAAAACGGTCTAATCAACAAAATTTTAGAACCAGATGCCATTGTTATAACATAAACCTACTTAGTATAGGTATTACATGTGCACGGTGTTTCGAAAATAGTTGAGGACATGAAACAATGAATTTTTAGCCGATTTTAGAGGGGTTGTTTCATGTTACAAAAAATAATTTAAGCCCCTTAAGAAGTTATAATCCTTTAAAGGTAAGTGCGGAAATCAGGTTTCTATGTTTTTTTAAGTGTCAAAACACCAGCTAAACTTATCATAACAATGATAAACTTCAATTAAATAAACTAGCAATAACGGTTGACAACTAAATTGTTAAAAGTTTTGATTTAAATATGGCTATTCAACTTTTTTTTGAATATGAAAAAATTCTGATAATAAACGTACAAGGGGTGTATTATTTCATCCCCTTACTGTGAGGTGACAATGAAGGGAATAGGTCACAAAAGTGACATTTGAGTCGATTTTAAAATAGTCCTAATCCATGAAGACTTGATTCCAATAACCCACTTTTAAAGGACTGTAACTTTTTTGGGGATGTTTTTTACATAAAACGCCCCCTCTAAAATTCGCTAGGGAATCCATTATTTCATTTTTCTCAAGTATTTTCGAAACACCCAGTATATAGGATTGTTCACTTTTATGTGTAATGTGAAAATAATTGTTAAGATTGAGGTTAGAATAGCAAAATAATATGTCATACAAACGTTTTCTAAAAATTTTTATTTTACTTGTGGAACATTTAAATTGTGACATCAAGAATTTTAATTTTGATATTACCTTGTACGTGTTTTATTCTTAGAGAAATGTACCTAGAAATTCCAAAAATTTGTTCATTTTATGGCAAGAATTATGGAAACCTTAAAGGTTAATATCTTTACCCACAAAATCCATTAATTTGATCTATTTAAGACAAATATCTTTTAGTGTGGTATCATACTATATTTAGTTTGGAAGCACCACTGTTGTAACTTCTGCTGGATCAGTTAGAAACTACCAACAACTTCATTCAAAATGGCGTCAAAAAATATTTTTCAATTTTTTTTTTACTGAAATACCAAAAAACTGACAGCAACGAAATTCAGATTTTTTTAATATAATTCTTCTGAATAACTTATTTTCTTCATCAGATAGTTTATCTGAAGAGGAGTATGTTATTAATAATAGTTATATAGAACAAGATAAAAGGAAATACATTTTTATGGAATTAGTAGTGCATCGGAAGATGTAGCAAATCAATAATAATTAGACTTATTTAATTACTGCTTACAAGTAGTTTGTTTTGTATTTAGTTAAAAAAAAATGATTAATCAGAAAAACTGGTGTACATTATTATAATTGACGATTTTGAGAAAACAGTGTTTATCCAAGAAATAAATTTGGAAAAAAAACTATAACACCTGAAACGCATGCATTCCTGCATTTTTATAGTAGTTTATTATAATCAATTGTTCTGTTTTTCTTCTGCGTTTAGTGCCTATTTTTTCAATTTTAAGCGTTTATAGATCCATATACTTTTTAATTTTGGTAACGTTTTATCAAATAATGCGGTTATGTAGTGTGCACTAAAATCTGATGCGTATTCGATTTAGTTGCATGCTCGGAGTATTCCGGGCAAAATTTATTAGCACTCGCATCAAACTTTGCATTATATCAGTGCGCTCTCAGTGCATATAAATCGAAATCGTCATAAAACTAACATTCACTTCTTTGCTTTCTTTTAATAGTAACAGTCAAATATAATTTGTTATTTAGCCACGCCTAATAGGTTATTTGCATAATATGTTAAGAACAAGTTTGAGTGCCACGAACTAGTAATAAAATCAATTTAGTCACAGGTAGATAATAGGCTATCATACACGCTGAATATTTTTGAACTATATTTTTTTGTTACTTGCATATTTTACCAAGTTGAACGTACACTATTCGCGTGTCGTGTTATACAGGGTATAAATAAAATATTTGACCTTACTTCTCCGTTAAATGTTGTGTTAAATAAAAAAAAAGTTTTTAAAGTTAAGGAAAAACAGCTGAAGCGATTTTATTCAAACTTGGCTACAAACGTATATTCATGTGATACAATTTTTTCGTGCCATATTTTTTCTTACATTACAAATTGGATTCATCACATGGTAAAGCAAAATAAAGCCAGGGTTAGTCGTTAACTCACCACTCACCTTTGGCGTACTGATGAGAGCTAATAAGATCGAAATAGATGTTGACTATAGATTTGCTATAGATTTAGATGTAATTCAATGCTGGTCAGAGTATTAGCCTGCAGTTGTTTTAGGGGATTCCTGAGCAATTAGTTGTTGACTTAAAAAGCAGATGTTTAATTTAAAAAAAATATATATATACAAATATTGTTTTATCATAGAATATAATTAAATCAACACAACACCAGAAGTGTTTCATTGAAAAGGAGATACTGTTTTTTAATTTAAACAAATGATTTCTTTACACAAAAAACTATTTCTGCTTAAAAAATTATTTAGTATCAGGAAATAAATATTTGTTTGGTCCTATACAAACAAACAATTTCTTTCCATGAAACAACATTTTTTTTACAGGTACCAAATGGTTTTTTCGGTGTATTGACTCCAAAAAAGAAAAAAATAATATAATATACGTGACATTTCACTTATTTTTTCGAGTGTGTTCTATCCCTCAAATTTTCTGAACGCTCATGTGTGGCTAACATTAAAACTACAATGTTTTCTTGTTAAACCAAAGTCTTTATTCCTGAATATGACAGAACCACCAAATTTTTATAGCAAATATCTAACAAATCAAGAAATAATTGCTTTGTTAATTTTCGATTTTTACACTAAAATTCATTGCACGCTGACGTACACGCGCGTGTTTTATGTATATGATTTATTAGTCGGGCATTTTATTGCTTCGATATAATTTGTGGGCTATTGTTTATAAAAATGATTTAATATTTAGTATTTCTCCGAAAACAAATTGGAGACACGAACAAATACTCTCTAGAATTTGTGTTAGAATTCCGTGAACAAAGTTTGAAGCTTTATGAGTATGCTCTGTAGACATTGCATCAGTAAGTGTTATCTTCAGGGGGCTGTCCCAATTTAAGATAAATTAATGGTAATTTATATTTATGATGAGTTGTGTTTTGTGTTTCAAAGATTTCGACAAACATTCGTTGGGCAAACAGTGTGTGCTTATATTATTTATGGATTTCTTCCAAATCCAAACTACGATAAGACTTGTTGTTATACAACATATAAGTTCCTTTTCTATATGGTACAATACCACACTCACAAATTTTGAAAAAATCGCGAGAAATAGCAGGAATAGTTTCAGGAACTAAACTAACGCGATTTTTGCAATTTCCGCTATTTTTTTTGCAATTTACTTAAAATTTTGAAGGTGTTTCAGCCAAACGGACTTTATATTCGAAATCAGTAGGTAAAAATATATAAAGATAGGTGGGTCTGGTCAAAAGTAGTTCGTCTTTTCCAGCTATTTTTCGCGATTTTTGACACACTTGATTAACGTAAGAAAAACATTTTCAGTAGCCAAATATGTTCAACATTCAGGACGTTCAAAAAATGAAAAATTTTTCTTAAGCAAAATGCCTTTATTTTTTGTTTTCATTTAAAGCTATATATAATAAAGTTGTTTGGAATTTCAAGAAATGCTTAGATGCAGAATTTAGTCAAGAAAGAACAATATTCACATTTCACTGTTGATATATGAAGGGATAATCGCATTGCACGATAATTTCTAAATTTCTACCATCGTCTGCTAAATCGCGTCGGCTGTCGAATCACCTGCATTTCAATCTAGAATTCTGCAATGTGCTGTAGTGTGCCGACATCTATGTTAGTATTTGGAAACACACAGCAGGCCTTAAATGTCAGAATTTTCAACAGATATTTGTCATAATTTTCAAGAAACGTCAAATTCTTGATAGAAACAGTTGACAACTATGACATATGTGCTGTAGAGTGCTGCCACGCGCGTGAGTCACTAGTAAAAGTGAATAACAATGCAATATTTTTCATGAAAACATCATTTCTTAAGTTTGGTATATCGATCACCTTGTATCTTCATTTGCGAGATCGCCAGATCTTACACCTCTTGACTATTTTTTATGGGGATACTTGAAGTCAAAAGTGTACGTTAATAAACCACGTAATTTAGAAGAACTTCAAAATCGCATTCGGGACGAAATACGCAGAGTTGCCCCAGAAATCATTCATAATGTGCAAGAAAAATTTCTTCACAGACTTGCGCATTGTCAAGAAGTTGGTGGATGGCAATTCGAACATTTAATTTAAGTATAAAATTTAATCAATTGTATTGTATTTTACATACCTCAGAATTGTTAATTTTTTATGGATAAAATTTACGTTTTCTAACATTCAATCGTCATTTACTCGAAAACTTTCCTATGTAAGAGGGCAAAATTTTAGTACTGTCTGATAGATAATTAAACGATCTTTCAGCATCAAGGAAAAAATATGGTGTTGCCATTTAAAAAAAAATCGATGACGTCATTACTCGAAAACAAATGACATTTGAAAATCGCATTTTACGCTAAAATATGTATTTTTTAAATTAAAAATCGACCTGTTCGAGGATTTTTGCCAAAAAATAATTGTTTCGTTTTTATTGAATTTATTCCATACTTTTGGCGCAAACTGTATACCGTCTACATACCATCATTATTACATAAGCAATTTATTTTTCACACTAATGTGCAAAATATGGATATCTTTTATTGTTGGATGCTTAACATTAGTATCTTTTTGCCTATAGACTCCTTAACATTTTCGTTACACCCTGTAATTCTCGTTACTTTAACATTATTATATTTAAATGTTAAACTGTTTACACAATTTGAAGGTCGTTGATAGTCAATGAAACTTTTTCATTTTCCGCTTAATTGTCGTATCGACAAATTTTTTAAAATCTAAAATAGATGTTTGTTAATTGTATTCGGTCTTGCTAGAAAGTTAGGCATATCTTGTGTAAGTTTCTCAGGATATTATAGTCGACTTAATAACAGTGGCTATCAAGTGTTATGTAATTCTTTTTTATCACAGTTCCCTGTTTGTTTTTCGATAAGGACGTCTTAGATAAAGGTGTACATTTTTTCAGATAAAAGTGTACAATTTTATCTCTACCGACATAAACCTATAATCATGTTCGTTTATATCTCTTAGGAATAGTGTAATATCTATTCAAGATTATGTGATGTCATCCAGAATCTATATCCGATCCAAAATAGTGGAGTGATAATTCATACTTGAGTACTGAGATGAGTATGGGTGGCGAGGGCTGTAGAGGACCAGATTCCATAAACGTGCCACTTGAGAAGGGTTCAAAGAGCACAAAATTATCAGAAATAATTTGACATTGATTGAACTGTGGCGAGGGTTGTAGAGGACCAGATTCCATAAGCGTGCCAACTTGAGAAGGGTTCAAAGAGCACAAAATTATCAGAAACAAGTCGACATTGATTGAACTGTAGTAGTTTAATTTAAAAGTTTTTAAACTCGCCCGTGTCATTCTTTATATATTCTTCAATTTACATTTCGACCTGATATTTGTCTTAAATAGTTTCTACGCCATACCACTATTTTTTTGTTTTTTTCTATCAGCATACCCTTTCGATTTCATTGTATAAAACGGAATTCATGTTACACCTAATACGTAAAAGCGCTGTTCTAGATATTCTGTGAAATAACAACATGATTTTTTATTGTCGATAGCTAATTTTTAAACTATTATGCATGAACTGTTTTACGAACCGCATATTTTATGTCATCAACCTCTATGTTCTTCCTTCCGCCAGTTTCCACAATTACGATTTCAAGGTTGCATATTTTTCTTTGCCATCCTTTATTGCACGATACACATACACTACTCACGGACACTCTGAACGTGAACTGCATGAAGTGACACCAGAAGCATATACGTGTTGTAACATTTGGAAAGAAATTAAAACATTTTAAAAGAAACACATAAGACTTAATTAAACACTAAATTAATACATCAACAAACCTACAATTTAAAATAGATCGTGCTACGTCGTTCCATAGCTCACTACAATAACTTCCACCACGTGTTATATTTTACTCATATGACTATTTAAAACATCCTAGAGATTATGCGTCCCAATTTTTATTAATTTTAAAGATAATAAATTACATCTTAGAATTTTATATATTTTTATGACCAATCTAACTCCCTGGCGGTATGCCTAGATGTTAAAATAAAACGTTCCAATGCATTATAAAAATAAAAAATGTATTTTAGGCTAGACACGTATAACTATTTTCATGCATCTTTCAACAATTCCATCGAGAAAACTTGTGGTAAAAACTAGAGATAAATAGTAAAGTTATTTAAATTTTTTTATACAGGGTGAACTACAGTTAAGTACAAAAATTTTAACCACGTGGTCAGAGAGGACAATAAAAAAAATTCCGTCCGATTTAGCTTAGATCTGTCAACTACCATGCGGTCGTTTTTTTATGTTTGCAAATGTAGAAACATTTTTTTATTAATAATAACACCTGATAGGTTCGGCTAACTGCAGTATTTTGCATTAGTTTTTCGTTCTTACTTTCCAAACTGTCAAATGTAGATTTTCACTCAAGTCCGTCAGGATTAGCCACTAACAACAAGACATACTTCGCGTACAGTTAAATAAAATACCCATTTATTCTAAGAACATCTCACGAAATAATTACTGATAGATAATAGAAAACTTTTAATGCACGGCAATTCCTTTATTTAATTACTATAAAACGTTTAAAATTAAAAGAAAAATCGCTAGGAACTGAAGGAAAACACAAAACCACAACGTAAACACACATGGTTTCAATTATGACGACGCATTTTACCGTTTATTGTTGCTGGTTGCCATACTCTCTAAATGTCAAATGTGTGCAAATAATAACCTCGCAGCGGACGTGCCGCCATTGTCGTCGATAATTTCGGGAAAAAAATTCGCTTTATAAACAAATTTGGAAATTTTTTGAAGGGAGATTCCTTTAATTCTTAATTTTCTCTATCACCTCTTAAAATATTTGTACTTCATCATAGTTAACCCTGTATTTGTCCAAAAAGAATTGCGTATTTAACCTATAATTTTTTTGATTTTAATTGCTTCTTAATAAAATGCAAAACGTTTAAAATTGCGCAGAGATTTCGCATTAGAACTCTTTCTCAAATACACAATAGAGATACCTACAATGCAACAAGACAAGTGGTAGTTGCAGCACCTATGTCTTATGATGTATCGATATCGGAATTGGAGTTTGCTCGTTGATTGGCAACCTTCAATGAAAAAGGTGTTATCATTGATCCACTTTAATATTATTGCGAAGAATTCCAAAGCAAATAAAAAATAATGTTATTTATTTACTTTATTTTTATAGCCATTTATAAATGTTTATGACAAAAAATGACATATGCTCGTACGAAACAAAATTGAATACCAATAATAATCAGTTAAAAACGTACTCAGAGTAAAGAAATTATTCTTAAGTAAATTTAGCACTTCACGAAGGCTGAACGTAAATGATTACCGTTATTAAGATTAGTTGGCAGCAGTGACGATCGTTACCCCTGAAATGGTGCCAACCTAATTAAGTGATAAGCAGATAAGGTACCGAATCCAATTCAAAGATGCATGAAATGTAGTAATATGTAATAATAAATTACGAATAGTCGTATTTCTTGAATATTAAATCAAATAATAAATAACTTGTGACAAATATAAGTTCTAAAGTACTGAATGTAAAGTGTTTACAGTGTCATAGGCATTTTATTAATATTGCACTAATCATGTTAAAAATTTCAGTAGGTGTGTTTTCTTGTGATACTTTCTTTGATGTGGTAGATATCTAGAAGTGCGGCTTGATAACGTAAAGGAAATCGTAATGGGTTTTTTTGAATTGATCTTCACTTATCGGGAACACTTATCCTGACCACATGCTGAATTCCGCAACAATAAAAAGAAAATAATCATATTATGTTCATAGTATAATTATATATGCATTTGTATTCCAAATATTATCTGTATATCTATGCAGTTAGATAAAGAATAGGTTTTAGTTTGTTTATATTTTTCCATCAAAACATACAGTTGTTTTCATAAGTTGAATTATACAGTATGCGCCAAAAGTATGGAATAAATTCAATAAAAACGAAACAATTATTTTTTGGGAAAAATCCTCGAACAAGTCGATTTTTAATTTAAAAAATACATATTTTAACGTAAAATGCGATTTTCAAATGTCATTTGTTTTCGAGTAATGACGTCATCGATTTTTTTTTTAAATGGCAACACCATATTTTTTTCCTTGATTCTGAAAGATCGTTTAATTCTCTATCAGACAGTACTAAAATTGTGCCCTCTTACATAGGAAAGTTTTCGAGTAAATGACGATTGAATGTTAGAAAACGTATTTTATCCATAAAAAAGTAACAATTCTGAGGTATGTAAAATAAAATACAATTGATTAAATGTTCGAATTGCCATCCACCAACTTCTTGACAATGCGCAAGCCTGTGAAGAAATTCTTCTTGCACATTATGAATGATTTCTGGGGTAACTCTGCGTATTACGTCCCGAATGCGATTTTGAAGTTCTTCTAAATTACGTGGTTTATTAATGTACACTTTGGCAATTCGAACATTTAATTTAAGTATAAAATTTAAGTGAAAATTACTTCACTATTTTCACTATTTTGGGCCACAAATACGGCCACCTTAAAGGTTCCAAATTTGTACGTTTTCAAATATAATCCAAATACAAGACGAGCTTTAGCAATTTTTAGTTTCATTAAATATTTTATACAAATTGTAGCCTCTGTGTGCTTTTTCTCATAATTTAGTCATAGCCTATAGAAGCTTAGCAGTCGAATTGAGAACATCCTGTACAGTTTATTTAAAAAATTGTTAACTATTCTCATGCTAAATCTATAATATAAATTTTTTAGAGCAAACAACGTGTAGCAGATAATTAAGGGACACTATAAATTGATAAATGCCAGATTTAATTATTGTTTAACCAATCATTACCATCTTTGAATTAGTTGTACGTAGTATTTTACTCATGCAATATTTAATACCAACGTCTCAATCTATCGATTAATTCAATAAAATTACAAGCATCAAATATAGTCTCATAGTCTTCGACATGCTACAAATATCATGTCTGTCAGCCATTTCGTGGCTTTATCGGGAGCATAAAAAATAATCGGAAGTTAATTAAACATAGATTACAATCGATGAAGACCTACATTTTACTAACTAGGTACTAGACATGCTCTTTGGAACCAGACAAGATTTTCAATGTTAATTTGTAATGAGAATTTCAGCAACAATGCAGTAGGAAACACCCTACCGTTATGTTGGACGTACATAATCAAAATAATGGATTTTCTAAAAGGCTTCCCAAGATGCACGTTTGGGGTTATACTGATGCAGGCAATTTAACGTGAATCCCCTATAGCAGGATATTTGACATTTATTAATGGTTCAGCGCAGTGGTGTAGGAAGTGAAGATTTCTTATTTCTTGTATGTAATAAAATTTCGAGCCTCACTAATATTATACAGTGTTCAGCAAAGAATGTGTAATCATTTAAGACTTGGACACAAATAATGTGAATTAAATCAACTTCATATACAAATCTACTTCCTTGAGAAAGTATTTTTTTATTTTATTTTTTTTCGATAATTCTCTTAAGTAAAATTTTGAAATATAAGTTATTTTTTTGAGAGATAAACACAACCTAACTGATTTTTTTCTGAATTAATATTTATGTATTAATTTCCAAGCTTAACAAATATTTGCAAGAAACACAATTATATGCCCCAGAACTCAAAATAATTTGAATTTGGGCAAGCAAAAATAAATACAAGTCAAATTATTTCACAAGTTGATTATGCACCCCATTTTTTTCCAGTATTTTTTAATCACTTTGTATTTAATAAAATAATTAGTAGAACCATCAAAATACTAACCATTAGTTAGATATTAATGTAGTTTATTCGGAATTCTTACGAATATGATCAAAAAAAGGTTGCAATCGTAGCCAGGTATGTTCAGCAATTCTAAATTATACCCAATTCTATAAGAAACCATAGAAAATGTATACCTATGCTGCAGATTGAGTGACATAGCTTCTATTCTCCTTAAATCAATAACTGAAATCGAAAGAATTTGGTTTTAGTTGTCAAAATCTTATTTTTTGACTTGATAATAAAATTTCCACTAAAGATAAATTAGCAACGAAAAAAATTCGACAGGAAAAAATGTTCATAATACAAATTTTGTATACATAAAATAATTTCGTGTAGCTTTCTTATTAAACAAAAAATCCGATCAACTTTCTCTTTATACAGGGTGATTGGGGATACCCCCAATATTCGAAAGGGGTGTTCAGGGGGCAGTAGTGAATATCAACGGTTACTGAATAAAATATCAAATAATAACAGCTTTGCAAAAATAGCAAGACAAATATTTTCATTGCTATCTCAGTAACCTTTGATATTCGACCATATGTTTATTAGCCGTTTTGTTCACTTTTGCGTCCTAAACATTCCTTTCGAATATTGGGGGTTCCCTCCCAATCACCCTGTATAATCTGCGTAAATTGAGCCTGTGGAGAAAAATGTTGAAACCTGAGTAAATGCGTAAATCCTTCGCCTACGCCTATGGCGACTCCTGTAACAGTCTCTCCACATTGTCCTTTATTGATCGGCTTACACGACTTCCTTTTCAGCGCTGGCTGGTAAAGAAAACTCCACTTATCCTCGGGGAATAAATAATGGCCTAACGCTGTATAAATATTTACCGTGCGAGGATCATGAATTAAATAAAAGGCAATGTTATTGCCTTGCAATAAATCTATTAGGTGTGGACAAATCTGTATTTACAACTCAATTTAACACGCGTTCATTTATTTTTGCTTTATATTGCACTGGTAATAATGATAATGATTTTATTATTCTAACATGACACAATAACAATCGCAGAATTTTTAAACCATATAATTACAAATATCACAATTAGTTGCAATTTTATTAAATTAACTCCATACTAAAATCATTGGAAACTTGCCGAAACGAGTAAAGTATATAAGTGGGTAAATGCCATTTCATAAAATTGCTAAAAAAACATACGGTCTAAACAGAGCCGAAAATAAACAGAGTTTATCGAAGAATGTAGCTGCAAATCATCGGCGAACATCAATTGTTTACATAAGACTACATGAGGGAGATCATTAATGAAAGGCAACTAGAGTGGCCCTAGATTAGAGCCCTGGGGTGCATCAGAAAAAGAAAATAACGGGAGGTAAATTCAAATATCTGACCTTGAATTGTTTGTTGAATACGATATAAAAAATTTCATTAGAAAAACCAAATGGTATAAATACGGTCATAATCTTCTGCTATTCTGCGAATGCTGTTACATTCCTCTATATAGTTCTGCTTAAATTAAATAGTGACTGCACGTTTGTTTGAAGGTGATTCAATTCAAATATATTCATATTTTTTACGCAAACTTTAATGACTTGGACTTTTCTAAAAACTGAGAAAAAATATAGGTATATAATTTGTTGTTAATTATATATCATTAGTTTATTGTATTAATTATGCAATTATTAATTTTAAAGACGTTCGAAGATATTACATATAAAAGTATATTGCAAGTCGAGGGTCTACAGTGCACCTTTTAATAAAAGGCATTTTTGCACTATAATAAACCAACAATTATTAATATTATCTATATTTCAGCATACATTTTTAAAAAACAAATGCTTTAACAACTACAAATTTCCAACAAAATGCCAATGCCTCTACTGCAATAAGTATCTTGTTGAGAGTAACTTTTTATTCTCTGAAAACTGAGATAGGTATATCAAAATATCTTTTATTAAATTTATTGCCAATGCACTAAAAATTTTGTTGACAGTGACATTTTATTCTCTGAAAATTGAGATAGGTATATCAACATATCTTTTATTAAATTTATTTAACGTTTCCCTAGCATATTGGTCTGTGTTAATTATTGTCAGTAAAACGAAGCATATCTATTATTGTCATTATTAAAAATTAATTATTTTTTAATTAAACATGTCATTAAATATATTTTTTTGTTTCAGGTAAGATTACGCAATGAAGGTGGTGAGTTTTACTATAAATAAATTCCGTTTGAAGTAAAATCGAATGCATTGAAGTTTACATAAAATTGAAGCTCGATATGGTATAAAATATCTGGATTTTTTTTTATAAAGTTGATGTGTATTTAGTGGTGTAAATCTGGGCCTTTCTTTAGATCCAGATCTTAGATTTGGCACTCATGTATCTAATCTATTGAGAAGGTGTTATAGCAAATTAAAAATCTTATACCTATATAAAAATATTCTTAGTACTGAAGTTAAATTAAGACTTTGCGACTCCTTAATATTATCTATCCTTAGTTATTGCCTTGTAGTTTACTGGCCCGCATTGTTAGTGAAAGATAGTGTCTACAGAAAATTCAGAATTCTTGTATTCGATTTGTTTATAATATTAGAAAATTTGATCACATTTCAAATGCTTTTAGAAATTCTGGTTGGCTTAAACTACATGAGCGTTTTCAACTTCAACTAGGTACACTGGTTTATAATGTTTTTGACCATAAGTTACCAATATACCTTTATGATAAGCTTATTAAAGGTCGAGATATACATGAACATAATAAGCGTCATAGAGATCACCTAACTGTTCCCTGTCATACTTTAACGATGTTTCAACTTTAGTTACAATTCTGTTAAAATTTTCAATGCTTTACCGAATAGTATCGTTGGGGCTACTACCTCTGTCACCTTTCGGAGAAAGTTCAAAACATTTCTGGTTAATCAGAGAGCTTGTTGAGTGTATTCGTTAATTTGTTTTTTATATTCTTGCATATATGTATACTTATCTTATGTACTAGTTGTGGTTATGGTCACTTATTTTTTTAAAGGGTGGTTGTATAGGAGCAGCTTTGCTGGATACCGCCACCCGTAATTATCTACTATTTGTATTGTTCTGTAAATTGTAATAAAGGCATATTATTATTATTATTATTATTATTATTATTATTATTATTATTATTAGTATATATTTATTTAGATATAAGATTACTTTCCATTTAGAATCTACAATGTATACATTTTATATAAAATTTGATTCTTATTTAGAAAAGTGTTTAGTGTTGTTAGGATATTTTAGTTAATCATTTTTTTTATTTAAATTTTTAATCATGATTTTTACTAGCCCTGTAATTATTATTTTACCATATCTTTATATTTTCTTTCTTATATCATCCCACCCGTAACTACTAAATCATCGTTTAACAAAATTGGGCATTACTTTTAAAGCATTTTACATAACGGAGGCAATTTTCTGTTACATTTGGAAGACTTAAGCTCAATTGCCCAATTTAAGAAATCTTCCACAATTTTACTAACGCTTGAAATAAATTGCTCATACTTATAATATATATTTCGAACTTTTCCAAAAATGTATAAGAATTGTTTCGAGAACTTAGTAAGAATTCATTTAGCGACAAAAACAGTTAAATTTGCTGTATAAAATCGACGTTATAATGCCGCATCCACATTACCTTGAATCACCCTGTATATTTAAACAAAACTTACTTTTTAAATATTCCAAACTATGTAAAAAATAATTACCAATAGACATATACCCTAAATTTTCACAATTATCAATCTCATTATCAAATAGTGCAATCAACAAAGCATATTTACCATTATCACTGTTATCAGTTTGAAGCATTAAAGAGTAAATCTATGTAATAATTTCATTACTTCTATAAAAATCTGTTCTAAATATAACCCGTATTGATCTTTGTATTTATGGATAAAAGCCCTTAAAATGCAATATAAAAGAAAACTGATAAAGGTCGATAGTAGCGTAGATCGAACAAAGTATTTTTTTTGATAATTATGTAGCGGTATCTCTTTTATCTCCCAAAATTACATTCCATGTTTGACTAAAACTAATTTAGCTATTTAATTACTTTTATCGAATAACGTTGCAGTACATAGATCTACGATATTGCCACCGGACCTTGTCATGCGTGAAAATATCCGAAAAAACTTAAACTTATTGACTTTTTTCTCAAAAATGATTGATATAATACAACATTTATTTCGATGAAAAAAATAAAATAACTGTATTAGGACACCCACTGTTGATTTTTATATTAATTAATAATTTAAAAATATATCTCATGATTTAATATCAGAAGCTGTTTTATACGTGTACGTTTAACATACATGAGTCATAGTTTTTAAGTTAACCTTATATCAGTTAGAAGTTGAAATAGGGCTATAACAAAAGATATAATTCGAATACCAACGGAAGCTCCAAATCTCTATCTAGTTATCTTCGGTAAATAGTCGAGTTCGTCAAGTCAGATAATCTTATCTCCATTCATTTTTTATAATTTATTGTAAAAATGTCGTTCGGGTTTTCTTTATCGAAATATAATTTATAGAAGGGTTCAACGACAGGTTAAGAACCAGCTTCTCATAACGAAATCGCAAAGTTAAAATTTTATTCTGGATATTTGTAAATAACTTTTAAAAATCCAAATATTTGCATACGTTTTGGAGATTGGGGATTTTTGGAGGCGAGAAATTCAAATTTGTTTCTAATTTTTACGTCACTAGTACTGTCCTGTTAAGAATAGAAGTCATATTTACATTTTTTATTATTTTCCGTTTATGGCACCGACAACTTGGTAATTAGTATACAGTATGCGCCAAAAGTATGGAATAAATTCAATAAAAACGAAACAATTATTTTTTGGGAAAAATCCTCGAACTGGTCGATTTTTAATTTAAAATATAGATATTTTAGCGTAAAATTCGATTTTCAAATCTCATTTGTTTTCGAGTAATGACGTCATCATTTTTTTTTAAATGGCAACACCATATTTTTTTCCTTGATTCTGAAAGATCGTTTAATTCTCTATCAGACAGTACTAAAATTTTGCCCTCTTACATAGGAAAGTTTTCGAGTAAATGACGATTGAATGTTAGAAAACGTAAATTTTATTCGTAAAAAAGTAACAATTCTGAGGTATGTAAAATAAAATACAATTGATTAAATTTTATACTTAAATTAAATGTTCGAATTGCCATCCACCAACTTGTTGACAATGCGCAAGTCTGTGAAGAAATTCCTCTTGCACATTATGAATGATTTCTGGGGTAACTCTGCGTATTTCGTCCCGAATGCGATTTTGAAGTTCTTCTAAATTACGTGGTTCATTAATGTACACTTTTGACTTCAAGTATCCCCATAAAAAATAGTCAAGAGGCGTAAGATCTAGCGATCTTGCAGGCCATTCTATCGGTCCGCGTCTGCCGACCCACCTCCCAGGAAAGGAGTTGTCCAAAAATGGGGGTGTTGTCATTTATGACGTCATTACTCGAAAACAAATGACATTTGAAAATCGCATTTTACGCTAAAATATGTATTTTTTAAATTAAAAATCGACCTGTTCGAGGATTTTTCCCAAAAAATAATTGTTTCGTTTTTATTGAATTTATTCCATACTTTTGGCGCATACTGTATATATGCACATGCTAAAACTGAAAGTCGAATTATTTTTTTATGATATTTAAATCTGAATTTCATATTATTTTTCTAAACGGAATTAGTTCACAAGGTCGTATCAATCAAAATTCTCATTACCACTTCTATGATAAAATAAGGTTCTGACCTAGTAGAACTTAATGAGAAACATATAGCAATATGTTAAATAATATTTTTTATAAAAATTTAAAATTTGATGGCACAGCAAACTAACCAAACCAGGCAGTGTCTCAAAATGAAGATTTTGTCGGTTACGACTTCTATGCTTAATAGGACAGAGTAGACGGCGCACAGTGGCGCAAAACGCCACTGCGCCACTCAAATTACTGTACACCCCTTAGGGTTGGGCCGTTTGAGGTGATTTTTTTTTTAGAATGTTCGTCATAAGATTCCCTATCGATCCCTCTTTCTCAATTTTCGCTTTGGGTCTTCATGTTCGCGGAATTTGACTCCAAAAATGGGTTTGCATAGAAAAAACTAGATTTTTCGCACAAAAATGACCCTACGGAACACGAGATTGAGATTTTGCCGGACTTTTTTGTGGGGTAATGCTCGTCTTGGAAAACCCTACAAAACTGTCCACTTAGATTTTAGGAAGAAATTTTCCGTTGCCCTTAAAATGGCTACAATCATCCAAAAATTTTCACATATCATATCAATTTTTGGATGATTGTGGCCATTTTAAGGGCAACGGAAAATTTCTCCCCGAAATCTAAGTGGACAGTATTGTAGGGCTTTCCAAGACGAGCATTCCCCCATAAAAAGGTCCGGCAAAATCTCGCATAGCATAGCATAGAAAAATCTAGTTTTTTCCATGCAAAGACCCAAAGCGAAAATTGAGAAAGAGGGATCGATAGGGAATTTTATGACGAACATTTAAAAAAAAAATCAACTCAAACGGCCCAACCCTAAGGGGTGTACAGTAATTTGAGTGGCACAGTTGCGTTTTGCGCCACTGCGCGGCGCCATTTATGGCACATCATGCTTCTTTTAAATGACAGAACTTTTTTGTGGCTTAGTGTATCTATCTGACTATGGAAACAGTGAAAAAAGGTATACCTTGCAGTCATCAGGAGTAACCGTTTTTGAAATAATCCTATTTCAAAAATTCAGTGCACCGAGTAGAAACTGTTTTAGTTTCAGGTAAAGAGCCTTTTCCGCTAAAAATACAGCAAAATGTTACTTGAAAAAGTAATTCAGAACAGTAAATTATGATGACGTGCAAAATTCGGCCTGCTTTGATGAAATCTTTCTTCTTCGATGGAACTATTGTTAGAAATTTGGTTTCATCAAACCTTGCTGATCTTCTTGTAATTTTACACTTCGTCATAATTTATCAATCTGAATAACATTTTGCTGTATTTTCAGCGGATAAGCCTCTTTACCTGAAACTGGAACAGTTTCTACTCGGTGTACTGAATATTTAGATAAAAAAGGTAGGAGAATCGACTGTTTCAATAGTCAGATGGATACCACTAATCCGCAAAAAAAAAATTGTCATTTAAAAGAAGCATGTTGTGTCATAATTGGCGCCCTCTACTAGTGACGTCGAAATTAGAAACAAATTTGAATTTCTCGCTCCTAAAAACCCCGATCTCCAAAATGTATGTAAATATTCGGATTTTTTAAAAAGTTATTTACAAATATCGAACATAAAATTTTAACTTTGACACCATGCATCTTTTTAACCATCAACTTTTGACTAAGGTAAGCTTCGCAACACCGCATCGCATTTGTCGTCAGGGATCGACTCTTGCTCTATGTTGCATTTATTTCCAGACACCCTGTATTGTCACATTATAAAATTAACCGTCATTATTTTCCGGCTGAAAAAACCGACTGTTTCAAAATCCAAGTCCGTATCTATTTTGCTTCTGTCGCGGTATGCTCGAACCGAACGAAACGAAGACCATCAATCAATTATGACAGGTCTAGAGCGGACCCATGCGTGGAAGTCACGATTAGGGAGAAACATGTGACACACGCTTCTCTTGAAGGAATGTGATACACATCTGTTGGGCGAGTTAATTAAGTACCTATTTTTTTTTTTAATTGGGTTGTTTGTCGCACTTAAACGAAGTAAAATTAAATACTTATTTAGAAATTTAAAATAGATGACATCTATGGGGGTTAATCGTACTGACAGTTGAAAATTAAAAAAAAAACGGGTTTATGTTATACTAGCAGTTCCATTTTTACTTTCAGTTGTTTTGGATTCTAGGTGAAGTAGTCTGTGTAGAAGTAGAAGTCTTAATGAAATTTTACTCGTACTCGTACCTACATTTATATTTTTATCGACTTGTTTTGAGGGTGTGTCAGCAGACATAAAAGAAATTATGCATTATTTATTATTATCCGAAACTTTCCCACGTTGTTCTTAGAAATAGAATATTCGTAATTCCCTCATGTTCTGTATTTACTTTCTTACGCAACAGTTATACCCATTACAATACTAAATTACGTTATTATCTTCTTGGCATTCCATTCTAATTGAGCGAATTTTGCGCAAATTGAAGGGGCCTTAATTTCAAGTCCAGATGATAAATTTGAATTCTTCAAATCGAGGTATAATGTAACATTTTATACAGGGTGTGCCTATTTTTCATTTTTAACTCTGCTAAAGGGTTTTTTAGAACACAGTTATCTATGAAACAGGGCGTTGAACTTTAGACAGATATAATATGGTCCTTTTGTTGTTATTTACACTTAAAAAATTTAATCTGTATTTTATTACATTTACTACCTAAAATTTTAAACTTCACTCAAATATATACGATTGTGTTAATTTAGTAATAAAATATTTACATATTCTTCTCATACAAGCATTATTATATTTAATTCAACACTTTTTTTCTTATTATTGCATTAAATTTAGGATTTACTTAAAGATTTTTTTGTTTAATGTGAATGAAATATTAATTATAGGTTCATCCTAGATTTAATGTCGATCTCTAGACGTAAATTATCATTGGAAATACAGAGAAGTTTATAAACAAACAAAATGTGTTTTTTAATAGTAGATGGATAATATTGGATATCTGACCGTAGTTCTCAATTAGGATTAACTTTTCTTAATAACGATTGTCGATATTATAAAAAATAAGGGTTTAGGAATAGTGAAACTAAGCTAGAGTTGGAATAAGTGTGTTCATCTTGATACCAGTATATCTTTTTTCCGTGTACTAACCAATCGAAACAAAACAAATATTTTGGTACCAATAACTTTTTTTTAGCTAAAGCCAGTGGCATAATTATGAGGTCTTGTTGGCGTTTGAATTCTCTAAACCTCTACACTAACGATGGAATAGCTATTTATGCCATCAGTTACGAAATGCCTAATTTTGTGTAACGCGCAAGTTACACAAAATTTCATTTCGTAACGTATTGCATAGAAGATTTTTTCTAATTTTGAAGAAAGTAATAAAAAAATGAAATTTAATATAATTGACAAAAATTTGGAAAACATAAATTTAGTTTGTTGCTGTTACTTCATGTTAGTTGTCAGTTTGACATTTTGTAAAAAAGTCTAGACCGAAGGTTTTCAGCGAGATTTATATATTTTTGGTTTTATTTTTAAAAAATGAGTGAATCAAGTTCTGAAGAGCTACCAAGCGATATTGAAGAGGCAGCAGGTAATGCTCTATTATCAGTAATTCCCAAAAAGTCAAAGGCAGTTTATGATTTGGCATACGAAAAATTTGTTACGTGGTGTGATGAGAAGAAAATTAAACATGTTAATGAGAAAGTTTTACTTGCATATTTTGAGGGTAAGAAAGATCTAAAAGTTTCCACATTATGGACACTTTACTCAATGTTAAGGTCTGAACTAAATCTGAAAAGGAATATTGATATTAAAAAATATACAAATTTGGTAGCATATATTAAAAGGCAAGCGGACGGGCACAGTGCTAAAAAGTCAAAAGTTTTTATTAAAGAAGATTTTGCCAAATTTTTAGTGGAAGCTGATGACAAAGAATACTTAATGGCTAAGGTTGCAATGATAATTGGAATGGCAGGAGCATGCAGAAAAGCAGAATTAACATTTCTTCCAGTTGAAAATGTTATAGACGAAGGAAGCCATTTTCGTGTTGATATCCCACCTTCAAAAACAAAAGTTATACGGCAGTTTGCAATTACCACTGGAGACATTGAAAATACGAATCTTTTTGAAATATTAAGAAAATATATTAAGTTGCGTCCCCAGGTTCTTAAACACAACAGATTTTTTGTAAAATATGCGAATGGAAAATGTACCAGAAATCCTGTGGGAATTAACACATTTAGCTGTCTGCCAAAAGTTATTGCACAATTTCTTGGTCTTTCAAATCCTGTTCTATATACTGGCCACTGCTTCAGAAGAAGCTCTGCCACTTTCCTAGCAGACAGTGGCGCTGATATTTTAAAATTAAAGAGGCACGGAGGTTGGAAATCTAGCTCTGTTGCGGAGGGATATGTTGAAAATTCCATGAATAATAAAAAACTTATAGCGCAAGAAATATTTGGTGAAACATCTAATGCAATGTGCGCCGCTTCCCAAATAACAACAAGTTCGAGCAATGAAAAAAATATGTCGTCGGGAATTAATTTGAATAATTGCAATAATTGTGTTATCAATATTTATAATAATTAATTAATTTATAATTTATGTTTTTAACTTGTATTATAACAGTTTAATAAATAGAATAATTCTTTTTGTCACTAATTTTGAAATACATTTTTCGGCACCAATTGCATAAAATTTTACTTTATGCAACTAGTTACAAAAAGTTAGACGTTTCATAATGTCAATCAGTTTTAAAAAGTGTCACTTTATATGTCAAAATTAGAAAAAGTATTTTTTTAGTAGGTACAAATATTAAAATTTTAGTATTTTTTGTGAAATAGGATGTTTTTCATAAAATTGGCTAAAAAGCTGTCTTTTTCAGATATTTTGACTTATTTTAATCAGGCTTATTTCATAAAAAACAATAATTTATTAAACACATAAAAACAACTGATGTAAACAATTTAATTTGAATAATGCTCGGATATAATAACACTCGCTTTGACACCTCGTAAATAAAAATAAAAGTCAACTTGTAGGAACATTTTTCAAAAAAAATATATGTTGCACACTCTTGAATAAGAACATAACTTCAATTAATACACAAT
The DNA here is from genome assembly GCA_037114965.1 of Monochamus alternatus. Classification (NCBI taxonomy): domain Eukaryota; kingdom Metazoa; phylum Arthropoda; class Insecta; order Coleoptera; family Cerambycidae; genus Monochamus; species Monochamus alternatus. The sequence continues at coordinate 10,126,813 of CM073434.1, read as the reverse complement.
ATACACATTTATTATTCTACCTAATATATATTTATACAATCATAATTGACCTTACGAAAAACTGCACTGTAATGATCCAAGCCTCTTTAAATCATGTACTCAGTTAATAACATTGCAAAATCGTATATTTCATTAGAAAACATAAACAAAAGATATATTTATACGCTTCTATTCTTTACAGTGATAACACTTAGACTTCAAAACAACCAAATCGACCGCAAACTTTGGACTATATCGCATATACAAGGGTCAAAAATTAAAAAAAAGTGCCTGTCCGCAGCTTGTACTATACTTGGATTTGATCCAAGACAAACTGGTTCCATAAGTCGGAAAGTCGGCAAAAAAAATATTTAAAAAGTTTTTTTTGTACATAAGTAAATATACGATTAAATCATTATTAAAAATGTTTTAGACTTTATACCTAATTCTTTTGTGTGAAATGTATTTCTTCCAATATACTGGTAAAATAGGTGCGTAGTAAGAGAAGATATTCTTATGAATATACAGGGTGGTCAGAAATAATAGGTCAACACTAAGCTGGAGATAGGACTATAGACAACAAAATATTACGTTTGACTTCATCATGCCTTATACGAATGTCGCTGATTTAGAAATACGGGGTGTTTAAGTGTTAGAAAAATTGTTATGTAGTGGCATTTTTTGATCACTAGCTAATAATTTTTAACGAGTACACACGCACGCAAAATAAGCTAATATTTAATGACATAAAAATTTTACACAAGCCTACTTAGAAAATAAATAGCAATTTCAGCTTGAAAATCGCCACAAAATACATTGAGACTTTTAAATTCAAATAACTCAGAAACCGATAAAGTTAGACGACCTAAACAAGAGTACACTTTTTATGTATAATTGAACGTTCTTTTAGATGTTTTAAACATAGCTCAACACATTAAAAAAATATGTTTTGCTTCACACTGAAAATTCCAGTAACTTTACAAATATACTTTATAAGAATATCCTCATAATTGTCTTAAAATAATTCTAAAAATAATGATGATATTACACTGACACTTGTAATTTTACAAGAAAAATGTCAATGTGCAATAAAACCGTAAACTTCCTATGTAATTATAATATAATGTGTACATTTATAGAATATATTATAATACATTTACAATTAGCAATGTGAAATCCATTTTTACATTGTAAAAATAACTGAAAATACCAAATTTACTATACAATTGACTGTAAAAATATGCCTAATGTGTGTGTGAAGGTACTACTAATTTTAAAACGCACTACCACTAACCGTTGAGAGCGTTGGGTGGTGACGGCCTTCATTATTTCTTGCTTCATTTCAATGAATGCAGCGTGTACCTAGGACCTAGGCACTTACTTTTCAGATTTTTTTAAGGTAGTAATGTCAAAACGCTGTAAACAAGATGTCTTTAAAGTAAGTTTTTCTAAAATTGACTATACGGGTTAGGTCAGTTTCGACACTTTTAGGAGGTTTCTTTTATTCTCCGGAAAGATAGTCCAAATGTCACGGGAATATTTTTTGAGAAAAATTGAATCACGAAAATTTCATTTCGATATCTTGATTCGTTTTGATATAGATTTTTTTTTTTAATTTAGGCCTTTTCTATGATGACCTATGTTTTTTTATTTCTGGAAAATATTTGAACTAAAGTCTAGTATACAATGTATGAATATTAAATAATAAGCTGAAAAGTTACCATAGAAAACGACCAAAATTTAAAAACAAATCAATATATCGAAATGTGATTGTCGCTATTCAACTTTTTCAAAAATTGAGCTACCTTTTTCTGTCTTTTCAGAAAATAGAAGAAACCTTCTACACCTAAGTGCCCAAATTGGACCATTCTGTACAATAAATAAAAAAAATTACATTGTAGTCATAGTATAAAATGTATTATTACAATGTAAATATACAGCTGCCTGCAAAGTTACTTTGCAATTTTACAAGTAATTGTGCAAGTTACGTTGTAAAAATACTTTTTATATTGTAAAATCACAAAGTAATATTACAATTGCAAAACGTAAAATTACACCGCAAAATAAATATACTACGTAATTTTACATTGCAACTTAGGAGCAACTTCACAAAAAGCTTCAAATTCATAATTCACACACCAAAAAATCCATCAGTACCAATTTTCAGTCATGCTATCAAAACTTTCTCACTTATTGAGAAATTTCAGAATAAAATTTAAACCCTGTATTTCTTAAACCAGCGACATTCGTATAAGGCATATTGCAAAGACAAACATAATATTTTGGTGTCTAGTATCTCTAGCTTAACCCATTCTTTCTGACTTACCCTGCATAGCCTAAAAATACACTTGTTGAGTTGAAGCCCATTAAAGGGTGGACAAAAAGAATGACGTGCTCAGGGAGGCTTAAAAGACAATAAAAAAAGATGTTAAAATGGGACTCTATTTTCCTCACAAAAATAGCTGCCTATGATAATTATCGTCCTAGATTGCTTAGATCTGTTAACTATCATGCATCACCATCTTTAGATGAGTTTTTAACGGAAACGGCTGCTCCTAGAAACTTCAATAAGGTGTACATTTTGTAAGTAGAAAAGGTAGGGGAAAGTATTTTTCTATTCCAAAATGGCATACACCGTGGCACAAAAAAGTTGAAGCCATTTAAAAGGATCCTAATGGTTACTTATGGCGCCCTCTTGTGCATAAAATTAGAATTTCCCGTCCTAAGAAACCTCCGCATACAAAATTTCATGAATTTAACTCAAAGTAGTCAAAGTTATTAAAGAAAATGTAATTAATTTATTTTTTAATGTGACATCCTGTATATCCTAAACGAAGCGTTACCAGACCTAAGTTCATAGGAATTTTTTTGCTTAAAATTGAATGTAGAATAACATACTGAAGGATGTACAATCGTTTTCAATATTAATGACGCACTTTAAAACGAATTTGGCTATTTATTTCGAACTACTGACGTATTGATAATGAAATCTAGCTTCAACATTCAACATTAGTACTTAGTTGTTTCATTTATCGATAGAGATGCAATGAAATTTCTACTCAGGACTTCGAGTTGTTTTAAGCCTGATTGAGATAACGTCATTATTATTGCAAACGATAGTACATCTCCTCCTGAAACAGCCTGTATACATATTACATTTTACATATTTGCACTTAGTCATCATAGTTAAGCTTGTATATTAGTACTGAAATATAAATTTATTTTGTTATAAATTATTAAAAATAAAAACATAATTAGCTTATTCGTATCAATCATGATTCCTTGCCAAATAATACGTCAATCATAGTAAGCGTGAAGAGTCGAGTTATTTTCAGAGTTAATATTTAAAATAAGCGAAACTATTCATAAGAAGTTAATGACATCCAGATAGTTTATTTTAAAACTTCCCTTATTTTTTTTAACGATTCAGTTCTCACGCATTTAGTTTTTTTTTAACTGATGTCGCTGATGTAATTTTGAATTTACGTCTAAATAGTTGTACAATAAAGATATACAAAGTGAATAAAAGTAATTTTTCTAGTTACAATATATACTCATTTCATTACCATCTTGCCAAAGAGATTAGAATTCTTAAAAAATCTACCAACCATCAGAAATATTCTGAAAAGTAAAGGGCTCAAATATACGATATGAACACCAAATACTCTTTTATAGATGTTTAAAACAGTACAGTGCTTTCGAAAAATAACTAATAAAGTTTTTGAAAAAATCCCCTGGCACGTCCATTTTGTATTTAAAAAGGCACTTTTTGACATACGACCCATATTTGTGACGTCATCGATAATTTTTTTAAATAGCAACCCCCATGCCATTTGAAAGAGCGTGTCATTCTACATACATACTTTATGAAAAAGATTTTAAAATTTAATTTTCACAATACTGTGAAGAGCTGAGCTGTTCCCGAATCGTCGGATAGGGAGAAGGGGGCCGATTGAGTGGCCAGCCAGATCGCCTGATTTGATACTCCTAGATTATTTCTTATGGGGATACTTAAAAAGCAAAGTATACGTTACTAGATCGGTTAATTTAGAAGATTTAAAAGCAAGAATTCGTCACGAGATACATCGTATACCTCCTGAAGTTATTGATAATGTCCAGAAAGAATTTATTAATCGTCTTGGCTACTGTCAGGCAGCCAACGGTGCACAATTTGAACATTTAATTTAGTCGATTTTTTACATAATCATTAAGTATCATTTTGAGTATTGAGAAAATTAAATTTTAAAATCTTCAAACATTATTTTCTTGAAATTTTTGTTATGTAACACCATAATTTTTCATGATGTATATATGTTCCGGCCAGTGTATGTTCGCGCTAGTGTTCAATCCGAGAGACCGAAATTCGTGCCGCCGTCGCAGCCTGGTGGAAGGAGAAGTGCGGCAGTAACAACGAGACAGCAGTCTAACCTAGCGAGTTATGTACTGAGAAATAGTTTACTTTGATGTACTTATAATCTAGTTCATGTATGCAGTGTATAATAAAAAAAAAAAATAATAAATAAGTCAAGTATTACAGTTCATTAAACCAAACATAAAGTGGTCCAAACGAGCCGAGATAATTCATCAGCGAGAAAGAGAACGGCGTGTAACAGGTGCCAGGCAGAAAGCAGCCATCTTACGCAGACGGTTCCAGAATCCAGAGGACAACACAGCGACCTGTGGCTAGTAAAGAGGTGAGCCGTTCCTTGTTTAGTTTCCTCATTAATTAGGCTATCGAGAGTCAAATATTAGGCATTTTGCACTAGGTTAAATATTTCTTACATAAAGAATATTTGGGTAAAATGACCGAACAACTAGTGAGAAAAAGAGGATCATTAAAAGCTTCACTTACAAGCTTTTCAAAATTTGTAGATGCTAAAAAAGCAGAGCAGAGTTTAGGTGATACAGACGTAATTCAGTTACGAGATAGGCTTTCACATATCGAAATTGTTTATAATCAATTCAGTGAGATTCAAAATGAAATTGAAGCCAACATCGAGGAGGCAAAGCTGGATGAACAGTATACAGAGCGTTCAAATTTTGATGAGGCTTATTTTAAAATAACATCCACGGCAAAAAGTATTTTGATTAAATGTGAGCCAAGAAATGAAGATAACGTATCTGTTCATTCGAATGCATCCACGGTAAGCGGCTCTGTTAATATACAAAATTTTAAACAGGTAAAACTGCCAGTAATTTCACTTCCTACATTTGAAGGTTCCTATGAAAATTGGCTAGAATTTCGGGAAACTTATGAGTCACTTGTACATGAAAATGAAATGTTAACTCCAATTCAGCGTTATCACTACTTAAGGGCTTCGTTGGCGGGTGACGCGGCGCAAGCTATTAAATCAATCGAGTTTACCGCGGCTGGATACACAGTGGCGTGGCAAACATTGTGCGATAGGTACAACAACCCTACATTATTGGTACATAATCATATCAAATCAATATTTTCTCTCGAGGAAATTGTAAAAGTATCGTCTAGCAAGATCAGAAAATTAGTTGATGATTTTTTTAAGCACCTTAGGTCTATAGAACAACTAGAACAAGATATTAAAAATTGGGATCCGCTACTAATTTACATTATATGTTCAAAATTAGATCCAAGAACTCAAGGGGAGTGGGAAAAATATTCAGTTGAACTAGATGTCCCTACTCTAAATGATTTAAAAATATTTTTAAGGCGTCATGCAGATCTCCTAGAAAAAATTGAAAACAGAACTAAGCTAAAATCGGGAAATGATGATAAATATTTGAAAAAGGAGTACAAACACGGTTCTAAATCCCTTGTGGCGGGTACTATAATATCATGTTACTATTGTAAAAAGGATCATTTGATTTACGCATGTGATGACTTCAAAACTTTACCTGTCGAAAAGCGAATCGAATTTGCCAAAGAATCAAAATTGTGCTTAAATTGTCTGCGCGATAACCATGTTACAAGAAAATGCAAAATGGGTCCTTGTTTAAAGTGCAAATCATGGCACAATACAATGCTGCATCGCGAGCAACGCGAAGATAATACAAAACAAGAACCAGCCCGAAATTCTGAGCAAACTGCCGTGCTAAGTAGTAGTAGGGTAGGACAGGTAGGAGCGCGGAACGTCCTGTTGCCCACAGCATGCATCGGTGTTTTGGACAAGACAGGAAACTCACACGTAGTTCGCGCAATACTCGACTCCGGTTCACAATCATGCTTTATTACTAGTAAATTATGTGACAAACTAAATTTAGAAAAAATTAAGACGAGCTTAAATGTTTCAGGAATATCAAACTGTACATCAAGAATTACAAATAAATGCGAAGTACAAATAAATTCGTTGTGTAGCAATTTTAATGCTTCGATCACTTGCTTTATTTTACCAGAGATTACCGGTTTAACGCCAGGTTTTAAACTAGATATAAATTCGTTAGATATACCTTCTGGATTAAAATTAGCAGATCCAGACTTCAAGAGTCCAGGGTACATTGATTTGTTAATTGGGGCAGAACTTTTCTGGACCTTACTAAAGTCTAATACAAAAGCGCTTGGTAAGTACCTCCCAATACTCCAAGAAACGGAATTAGGATGGGTAGTGTCAGGACAAGTAGGAGGGATTTGCGCACAGAAATCTAATATCTCTTGTAATCTAAGTACGAACCAAGAACTGCTCAACGCGTTATCCAAATTTTGGGAGTTGGAAGAATGTAGCGTCGTAAAACCGTTGTCTCAAGATGAGGCGGAATGCGAGAAAATCTTTGCCGAAACAACGCGCAGAGATAAAGACGGACGATTTATAGTCACATTACCGCTAAAACGCCGCGCTGAAAGTTTAGGCGATTCTCGCGTACAGGCGCAGAAAATGTTTTGTAGTACAGAACAAAGGTTACAAAAGAACCCGAAATTACAGGAGTTATACGTGAATTTCATGCGAGAGTACGAAGTTTTAAATCATATGTCACCTATCGAGCAAAAGAATAACGAGTTATGCGCGGAGTATTACATGCCACACCATGGTGTGCTGCGTGAGAATAGTTCTACCACAAAACTTCGCGTAGTATTCAATGCTAGTTTTCCTAGTTCAAACGGGCTTTCACTGAACGATATACAGCTAGTAGGTCCTGTATTACAAGAGGATTTGATATCAATAATTCTGAGATTTAGGCAACATAAATATGTCATATCTGCCGATTGCTCGAAAATGTATAGACAAATTCTTGTAGAACCTAGTCAAAGGAATTTACAGAAAATTTTCTGGAGGTCATGCTCAAACGAGGAGCTCAAAACGTATACGTTAAATACCGTTACGTACGGTCAGGCGAGTTCAAGCTATTTGGCTATTCGCTGTTTATTTGAGCTAGCCAACGAATGCGCAGAAAACAAACCTATCGTTGCAAATATAATTCGTCGTGATTTCTACGTTGACGACATGCTCACCGGAGCTGAAACAATAGAGCATGCCCAATACATTTGTCACGAAGTGTGCGAAGTACTCAAAGGTGGTTGTTTCGAACTACGAAAGTGGTGTTCCAACAATTTAGAGGCACTAAAAGGCGTCGAGAAAACGGGGATAGCTCACGAATTTTTAGATTTTGCTTCAAATGAAAGTACGAAAGCTTTAGGATTAAGTTGGGCGTGGCGAGACGATAAATTATTTTACAATATTGAAAATGTTCATGTCGATCAAAAATGCACAAAAAGATCTGTTTTGTCTCTCACCGCGAGAATTTATGATCCGTTAGGCTTACTTAGTCCGGTTATAATAATAGCCAAGATCTTATTACAGACCTTGTGGTCGGAGAAGTTATCTTGGGACGATCCACTTCCCAACTCTATAACTGCGCAATGGGAAAGGTTTACTAATGAGCTTTCAAGACTAAACGAGTTATCTGTGAAACGTCATGTTATTTGTGAAAACGTAAAAGAAATCGAGTTGCATGGGTTCGCGGACGCGTCCGAGCAAGCATATGGGGCCTGTCTATTTGTGCGCAGTGTTGACACAAGTGGTGGTATTCACGTACGTCTTTTATGCGCCAAGTCAAAGGTTGCTCCAATCAAAACCGTTAGTATACCTCGATTAGAGTTATGCGCAGCGCTATTATTGTCCCGCCTAGCAGACAAAGTAATTAAATCCATGTCTATTCAATTCGACAAATGTGTATTTTGGTCTGACTCTTCCATAACCTTAGCGTGGATTAGAACATGTCCAAGTCAGTTAAAAATCTTTGTAGCGAACCGCGTTGCGGAAATTCAAGCATTAACAAATACTTACCTTTGGCGATACGTTCCTAGTTACGATAATCCTGCAGATCAAGTATCCCGAGGATTGTATCCCAGTGAAATTTTAAGTAGTACCTCCTGGTGGCATGGTCCGTACTGGTTAAAGTCTCCTCCATCGGAGTGGCCGATGTTAGAATATAAAATTGATGACTTGCCAGAAATCAAATCACCACCTGTTGTGGTACTGCCGGTAAATATCGATAATGTTTTTCCCTTTGAGAGATTTTCTAAATACTCTCGTTTGATACGCGTAACTGCTTATATTATCAGGTTTAAATCAAATTGTTTATTATCCAAATCCCTGCGAGAAACGGGTTCACTAACTAGAGAAGAGTTAGCTAATGCGAAAAAACGCTTAATAATCGCGAGTCAAGCTCAGTCATTCTTTAAAGAAATGGAGAAAATGCAGAAAGGTCTACATTTAAACGTAAAAGACAAAATATTTTCTCTTACTCCTTATTTAGATCAAGATAACATTCTGCGAGTAGGTGGTCGACTAAAGCTTTCAGAGTTTTCCACCAACAAGAAGCATCCTATTTTATTGCATGCTAACCACCAATTTACTAAATTGCTTTTTGAATATGAGCACGTTCGGTTGCTTCATGTTGGCCCACAAGGTTTATTATCTTCTATACGCAACGAGTATTGGCCACTGCGAGGCAGAAATTTAGCCCGTTCAACGGTAAAGAAATGCATGCGATGTTTTCGTTATCGTCCAAATTCTATTCAACCTATCATGGGAGATTTACCGCGAGATCGTGTTGTACCCTCTCCCCCCTTTCACGTAACCGGGATCGACTATGCAGGTCCGTTTTTTATGCGAAGAACTTTGAAAAGGGGTCGGGATGTTAAATTAGAAAAATGCTACATTAGCTTGTTCGTATGTTTTACCACTAAGGCTCTTCATCTCGAGCTTGTATCAAGCTTATCAACTCAGTCGTTTTTGCAAGCCTTGAGGCGCTTTGTATCCAGGCGTGGTAAACCTTTTAAGATTGTGTCAGATAATGGGTCAAATTTTATAGGAGCCGACCGAGAGCTTAAACATTTTTTAAAATCCAGTAGAAATGCTTTCAAATTCATGGCAGCAGACCAAGATATTACTTGGCAGTTTATACCGCCTTATTCTCCCCATATGGGAGGTCTTTGGGAATCGGGAGTAAAGAGCGTAAAGTATCACCTTCGTCGTGTTCTTGCTAATGCACATCTAACATTCGAGGAATTTACTACAACTTTAACCCAAATTGAGGCCATATTGAACTCTCGACCGCTTGGTCCTTTGTCCTCTGACCCTAATGATTTGAACCCAATAACCCCGGCTCACTTCCTCATTGGAAGACCATTAATAGCCGTACCAGATGAAGATTTGTCCGAGGTCAATCTCAACCGATTATCCAGATTCCAATTAGTTCAGCGTCTTTGCCAACATTTCTGGAAGCGTTGGAAACAAGATTATATATCTCAACTGCAGCAGCGACAAAAGTGGAAGTCCAATAAAGGGCAGTTATTAGAAGGGATGCTAGTTCTAATAAAAAATGATCAAACTTTGCCTAGCGAATGGCGTCTTGGCCGAGTAAAACAGTTGCATTGTGGTGCGGATGGCATTTCTCGAGTTGCTTCCATTCAAACGTCCTCAGGCATAGTGAAACGAAGTTTTCCTCAAATTTGTCCTCTTCCCACAGACGATTGAAAGTGCAGCCCTTTCAAGGCGGGGGGCATGTTCCGGCCAGTGTATGTTCGCGCTAGTGTTCAATCCGAGAGACCGAAATTCGTGCCGCCGTCGCAGCCTGGTGGAAGGAGAAGTGCGGCAGTAACAACGAGACAGCAGTCTAACCTAGCGAGTTATGTACTGAGAAATAGTTTACTTTGATGTACTTATAATCTAGTTCATGTATGCAGTGTATAATAAAAAAAAAAAATAATAAATAAGTCAAGTATTACAGTTCATTAAACCAAACAATATATGTAGAAATGACACGCTCTTTCAAATGGCATGGTCAAAATTGGGGGTTGATGACGTCACAAATGTATGTCAAAAAGTGCCTGTTTTGAAAACAAATTCGAAAACTTCTCAATTTAAAAAATAATGAATTTATTCGTTACTTTTCGAAAGCACTGTATATATATGAAGAGTTTTACGAAAAATTATCAAGAGTAATAAAATATTCTAAACAAATCTCTACATTATGACGTTATAAAAAATCATTTACAGGCAGGTGTGCGTCAGGGAAAAGTGAGGGGATAAAATAGTCCCTTCCCCCCGTGACTACGTTTGTTTTTTAAGCGTCATTTACAATAACACCTTTGAGGATTTGGTTAATAACAAGAAGTATCTCTATAACATTTCAAAGTGATACGTGAAAATCTGAAAAATTATAACGAAAAAGTAACTTTAAAAGTTCAATTTTAGCACCCTGTATCTTTTAAGGAAGGCATTTTTATACGTAGGTAAGTAGGATTAAATCGTCATATGTTTCCGCAAAAAATGCGCAGTTAACGGGATGACATGCTTTTTTGTTACACACTGTATTATGATATAGATAATCATCAATATTGTACAGATATAAACAAACAGTCCGTTCATAACAAAGACACTCACACTCAGTAAAGAAATTTGCTTGAATGTACGTGGATTTTTTGAATTATTACTGTCGTGGAATTCAAATAAATCTTGTCGGTTGCACTTTTAGATAAATCAAAACTATTTTATTTGGTTGAGCCAAATATTTGATACAAAATTGGCCGAAGAAAAGAAAAAAGATTTCCAGCTATTCAGCAAAACTACGATTCATGTCCGTTAAAAACATGTATGTATTGTATTGTTTTATTAATTTATTTTTAAAAAGTTGTGTATTGAAAACTGATAAATTTTAGTTGGCATGTGCCTCAACAAACTCCAATTAGTTTTGTATTAGCAATAACTCACAGTGCATGTAAATGCTGCTATAAATATTTTAATACATCTCAGATATGAATAAAACATTAACAGGAATTGTAGCAGGGATCCGAATTAAAATTTCATTCCAAGTTATAACCGACAAATGTTTTATTTAGTAAAAAAATAATATTTATATTCAAGACGGTGCTGGGCAATACAAAGTGCTGAAAATAAATCCAGCTTTCATTTAAACATATTTCAGAAACTATTTCAGTCTCATTTCGATAAATGTGTATCAAGAAACTGGGTCAACTGTGATAAAGGAGAATTTATTTTAGATTTTTAACTGTTTTATGTGTCTTATTCAAAATAATGGCCGACACGTGAAATCACGTCATGTAGAAATATCCCGTCACTTGGCAGAACATTTAAAATTTGAACGCTGTTCTTCTGCCTACATTTTAGAGGTAATTTAATATTAATTAATTATAGAGATACAACGCTAGTTTTTGTAAGTTGGCAGAATTACATATGTTCCCAATATTCCTTAACTTTACTACTTTATTACAAGCATTGACTCCACTGAAGAAATAACGGTTTTATTACAAACTTTATATTTAATAAATGTTGGTTTAGAATTATTCAAATTTATAAGAATGCATTTTAATTAGTAATCGCTACTTATATGCACTATATAAAATAACATACAAAATAACATAAAATAACACATTAATTCATTATTAGCTAAATAAACAATATTATTAAAAATTCCCGAAACAGGTCGATTTTTTATTTTAATTCACTATTTTTTCAAATAATAATTTAATATACAGGGTGACCTAGCTTCGATTAATGACGTCATCATCCTCCTTGTACCAATTTGAAGCAACTGTGATACATTTTTGGACTCAGTTCAGCAAGGGAAATCCGGAAATGGGGAAAAATGGGGTGTTCCATTTAAAACAACCGGTGTTGACGTCATTACTCGAAGGTAGATCACCCTCTATATTAAATTATTATTGGAAAAAACAGTAAATTAAAATCAGAAATCGACCTGTTTCGGGAATTTTCAATAAATTTGTTTATTTTGATATTAACGAATTTATGCGTTATTTTATGGACGCACTGTATACAGGGAATATGAGTGCCTTAATTTTGCCATATGATAAGTTGTACTAAACAAAACATATTTGACATTGTTTTTTCTCTGACCAACGGTAACATAATTATAACAGTAGGTCTATGCATGAATATGTGACGAACGTTGCGTTGTGTATTTATACATAATATAACAAATGGGTCAGCTAAACATAGGTACTTGCTGTAAATGGTTTTCTTAGAGCTCTTTTCACAACACAATAATAGTTACAAGTATTTAAAGTGACGTCTGTTTCTTGCAAAAAGTGTTTACCGTACAAATGTTTCATAGCCAGAGAGTTTTTCCTAGATTCGCCGTAAATTAACATGCCATGCAGCTTGGTCATGGTTAAATTGTTCCATTTTTGTTTATGTACACTCAAAAACATCAAAGAAAAGCTAGACAAAAATGATTCACACTAGCTGTTGACCATTATAACTATACTATTACTTTTAGGTTATTAATAGATTGCCATAAATTATTGTTTGCTGATGATATGAAAATGTTTTCTTCAATTTGTTCCATAGATGATTGTTTAATGTTACAGGATTATTTAAATAATTTGCATAGTTGGTGTTTTAAGAACAAATTATATCTTAATGTATCGAAATGTAAAATGGCTTCCTATAAAAGAAAAAAGTTACCAATTGTTTTCGATTATACTATTGATGACAATGCACTCGTCCGTTGTGAAACTGTTAAGGATCTTGGTATATTATTTGATTGCGCTTTATCCTTTCGAGACCACATATTTAACAAAGTAAAAGAGGCAGCTAGATCATATGGCTTCATCATGAGGAACTGTAGAGACTTTGACAACGTTGAAACATTGAAAACATTGTACTATTCCTTCGTTAGATCCAAACTGGAATACCGTTCTGTAATATGGAATCCATATTATAAATGTTACAAAATCGCTATTGAAAAAATTCAGAGAAAGTTTTTAAAATTTTTGTATTTCAAAGTAACTGGAGTTTATCCAGAAATTAATACAGATTACAACATATTATTAGAAAGATTTAATGTTTCCAGTTTGGATTTGAGAAGAAAGTGTTCTTCACTATCTTTTTTATATAAAATATTGCGTAATGACATTGACTGCCCTGCTTTTTTATTGCAAATTCAATTAAATGTACCTCTAGATCCAACTTGAGAGTTGTACAAACTTTTTCTCTTAATAAGCCTAATCTTTGCTTAAAATCCCCTATATATCAATATGTTTTAACTTTAATAAACTGTGTTGTGTTTGTGATATATATGTTGATAATTTTAAGCATATAGTGAGTACTGCTACGCAATTCCTGACTGAGGACCATATTCGGTTAATTTGTTATTTAATTAAATATATCTTCTATTGTTTTATTTTTCGTTATATAACTGTAACTGGCTACTCATATTTTCTGTTACAATATACACTACTGTCATTATGTATTTAAGAAATTTAGTGTCATTGCTCTGTAAATAGGTAACTGTTGAGCAATAAAGCTATTATTATTATTATTATTATTATTATTATTATTATTATTATTATTATTATTATTATTATTATTATTATTATTATTATTATTATCACCAGCAGCTTGACACTGCAACGTTGCCGAACGTAACAGTACGTTACAGTTTTAACAAGTTTCTTGGAAACTTCAATTGTTGACTTCATTTACACTGATCCACACTTACTTAACCTTAGTTGTACCTTAGTTTGTAATTGCGTAACATAGTTTTGCATATTATTGCAGTTGTATTTTTATTTCTGAAATGTATTTGTAGATAAACTATTCGTATTAGACATTTTTTTTCATAAGAGTGTTTTATTGCTTTTAGTCAGATATGCAGGGTGTCCAGAAACTCTCCTGACAAACGAAGACCGGAGATTGCTCAGATAATTTTAAGACAATTTAACCCAATTCACCTAGTCCGAAAATGCTTCCTAAGGGAACTAGAGCTCTTTGAAGATGGCGCCTTGTAAATAGTTTTATTTAAATACCTCCAGAACGCTTCTACTTAGAAAAACAAAAACTGGTATGCTTGTTTAACCTTCAGAGATGAATTGATTCCATCAATTGCGAATTTCTAGTACCGGTCATAGGCGTCCGTTTTGGGTAGGTCAACAGTTATTTTAACGCATAACTTTTTTGTCTTTAACTTTTAAGCATTTGTGACACTAGATTATTAAATTCTCAGGTATCCTAGTACTAAAAGGTACTCTTACTTTAAGTTTAAAAATTTTAGTTAAAGATTTTTAAAAACAAAGTATTTATTACAATGGAACGAAAGTAACAAAAAAAAGTATCAAAGGTAGATAGTTACAAAAGATGCTCGATGTGATGACCATTAGTCTCTATGCATAAATTTACCCTTTTGCTTAGAGAACGCCGAATTCTTGCAAAAATTCCAAAGTTATTTCTAAATTCGTTGCAAGCATCTTATATCCTTCGCCAGAGTTGTGCACGATTTTGTATCGGAACGGAATAAACAAATGCTTTTATGTATCCCCAAACACAATAATCGCAAGGTCTTCGTAGTTATTATCTAGAAAGTCTCGTACATTCCTGCTAAAGTGGGCCGGACAGCCGTCGTGTAGAAACCATAAGTTTTGCCGAATATATAAACGCACCTCATCTAACAAATCAGATAAAATATTTTGCAGGAAATGTAAATCATCAGCACCATTTAAACGAGCAGGTAATTCCATAGGTCCAAGTAGATAATCGTCAACTACTCCTATTGAGACGTTTATCTTAAACCTATGCTGATGTTTAAATTGTTGAACAACGTGGGGATTGTCACCAACGTACGAATAATAATGTGCATTATGTACATTAAAAATTCCATTTTTTGTGAATGTAGCTTCGTCATCAAACAAAATGTATCTGAAAAAATCTTCATCTTGATTTTTCTGGTTTTGTAACCATCTAGTGAAATCTACACGAGCAGGAAAATCTCCTTCTAGCAGTGCTTGCACCTTTGTAAAATGAAAAGGATATAAATTTTCTTTGTGTAAGATATTTCCTACGGAAGATTTTGAAATTGTGGGGTACATGGCAGATAGTCTTCGAACGCTATTTTTTGATTTTCATCAACTTCCATTAAAATAACATCTTCATGCTCTGCTGTTACATCATTATGTCTCCCTGTTTCATTATTTTTTGGGACCACTGAACCTGTTTCTCTTATTCGTTGATGAAGAGTTGTAAATGTTGAGTGAGTGGGATGCTCACGATTGGGAAATTTATCAGCGTATCTACGTTGCGCTGCTCGAGCGTTACACCTCATTTCGCCATAAACTAAATGCATATCGACGTATTCCTCATTAGTAAAAATCATTTTTAAAAAAATTGAAATCGTTGTGTTTGAATTCCATAAAGTAAAAAATTAAAAGATAAACTTTGCGAACTGACAACAATTTAATAATGAAAAACGTATGTTTTACTTTTCTTGGCAGTTCAGAGCCAACTAGTGCAAAAAATATAAATTGAACTTTAATGACGAAAAAACGAACAATTTTCAAATCCATTTTTCTAGAAAACGGTGTATCCTAAAGTAAGAGTACCTTTTAGTACTAGTATAACTGAAAATTTAATAATCTAGTGTCACAAATGCTTAAAAGTTAAATACAAAGAAGTTATGCGTTAAAATAACCGTTGACCTACCCAAAACGGACGCCTATGACCGGTACTAGAAATTCGCAATTGATGGAATCGATTCATCTCTGAAGGCTAAACAAGCGTACCAGTTTTTGTTTTTCTAAGTAGAAGCGTTCTGGAGGTATTTAAACAAAACTATATTTACAAGGCAATTGTCTTAAAATTATCTGAGGAATCTCCGGTCTTCGTTTGTCAGGAGAGTTTCTGGACACCCTGTATACACCCTTTAAATTACGGTACTCATATTCCCGACACCCTGTATAATTGTAAAAGTTACTAGCACAACTTCGTTTATGTACTCGAAAGATATGTCTTTTTTACATTTAGGTATTAATAATATAGTGTGAAACTAAGTACTCTGTCGACTAAAACCCCGACCAGCGTCGCATTACACCCACAATATATACCCCTATATTTCCTATTATTTAGTTTTTTGTTAGGTTTTATACTGCATTGTAGGAAAATTGATTTATATTAACTTCAATACCTTAATACAGTAAAAAATAAGTTCGAAAGATGGGTGAATTTTTATTATTCGAATAATTGGCGAAGGCGCTAGGTCAAATATATTTAATAATTTCATGTTCACGTGCACTAACATATGACCGGTATAATACGGACTCCACACGACTTTTATTATGTTGTTGAACGTTTTGACTAGTGCTAGCATCTTGTAGTGCTTTTTCTTGATCTTGTCTGTCCTCGCAAGTCAAGACAGGACAAGACCAAGACAATATTTGGCAATTCGAATTGCAGGACAACACATGCAAGGTTTAAAAAAAGTCTAGCGAGACAAGACAAGATATATTGCTAATAATAATGATACACTGAATTGAATTCACAGCTAAAAACTTGATAATTTCTCGACATATTTATTTCAGTACTAAAAAAAATATATTCGCTGTCATAAAAAAAATGCCAGCAGGAGCTGGACGTTAATGATTTTTAACTCTTGACGTATAACGACACTTCTTTATGATTGTGTCTACTTTTAGATTTTCATCAAGCTAGTTTTTTCTGGAACGGTTGCCGTAGTTCTAAATATATGACAATGTCTTGAAATAGTAGATCGACGAATATAAATTACTGAAAATTATTCCTTAACACGTTACTATGAACGCACCTGTAGAAAGCTACCTTGCTGCTTTATATTTTCAAAATTTAAACTTATACTTTACCATAATAAGTATCCAAGTTTAATTTTGGTTTTTGAGCGAAACTGATACACAATACAATTTGAAGTTAAAATTTAAAAATATATTTTTATCATTACTTATTTTGATGTAGGGCTTGCTTTTCGAAATATCACAGCTTCAGTATATGATACCTGGAACTTATTTAACAATAACAATTTTTGGTCAAACTTTTATGCCAAAGTTTGCATTCAAAAAAATTGAATAATCAGTTCTTATTTATCGAAATTTGTTTTCATTCTGTACACTGACAAAACTGCATGCGTATTTAATAAATAATTGTTGTATTTTGTAAATAAACTATGTTCGAAAATGTACCAGAACCAAATTTGTACTATTTTTATACATTCAATTGTGTTGTTTATATATTTTTAGGTATTAATAATATTTTCTAAAGCTATTTATTTGTGGCATAATTTTAGTTTTTCTTTAGTTTTATTGGATTTTTGCCACACTTATGAAAAAATAAAGATTAATTAAATAAGCCCTTGCAGCAAACGATCAGTCAAGAATTATTTTTGAAACTAAGTTTGCCTAACCAAAAAATCTCACACTGAAACAAGCAGATAAGTAAAAAATAACAAAAATCACATCACTATCGCGCACTTCCGTATTATTAACGTTTGGAAAAACTTTCTGTTTTCGTTCTCAAAATAGTAGTATCAAGAAGAAATAAGTAACAATAAAATAAAAATCATTTAACATCTCTATGGAAGCAGATAAATAAATTTTAAACTGTCAAACTTGACATACGTTTAATACTTTTACTGCTATTTTGAGAAAAAAACAGAGAGTTTTTCGAAATGTCAGTAATAACGGAAGTGCGCGATAGTGATGTGATTTTTGTTATTTTTTACTTATCTGCTTTTTTCAGTGTAAAATTTTTTGGTTAAGCAAACTTACTTTAAAAAATAACACTTGACTGATCCGTTTGGCGCAAGGACTTATTTAATTAATCTTTATTTTTTCAGAAGTCTGACAAAAACCCAATAAAACTAAAGAAAAACCCAACCAGCGTTGAATTACACCCATAATATCTACCCATATATTCTTTGTAGTTTTGGTAGCATTTTTTTACTGTATTAGAAAGGTATTTTAAGCTAATATAAATCAAATCTCCTACAATACTATCAATGAAGTCTTATGTATGGTCTCTGATACCAAACATCTAGGTATGCTAATGAACAATTCCACAGACAAAGCTCTATTCAGTAATTATCTAAAGAAATTAATCTATCTAAATTTACTAACCTGGTGTAATGAAAACACTCTATAAATATCTAACTTCACTTTTGAAACAGTGGGAACTCGAAAATTCAACCACAATAGATGAGATCCTATTTCTACATTTTTAGGATTGCTTCTTCAGGTCGCCTCCTTTGTGTACTCAATAAAATTGGGGGGGGGGAGTATGAGTACTACAACCCGCGTTTTCTCCGTTCATGCTTTGATATTTTATACCAAAATTACAAGAAAGTATGCCGATTTAAGATAGTTATGTGCCAAATTTCAAACAAATATCTCTATAATCATCGAAGCTATCAATAAAAATCATTTTTAAAATTTTAATTTTGACATCTTGAATTTTGTAAATAGAGTTGCAAAATGAAAATTGTCATAAAAAAAAGTTCTATTATTTTGATCCAAAGAGCGGCTTGGCTTACTAATTTACAACACCCTGTATATATTTCTAAGAATAAAAAAAAACATGGGCCCAGAAAAGTGCCATCATTTTCGTTGAAAAATGTGCGGATAAGGCTTGGATCTTTTTTTTATATAAAACCATAGCATAGATCATTTTGCACAATATTTAATTACAATTGTAATAAAGTTTATTAAACATAATATTTCACATTAAATTAACATCATGAACCATTCGTTTCACCTAAAATTT
This sequence comes from Monochamus alternatus, assembly GCA_037114965.1. Classification (NCBI taxonomy): domain Eukaryota; kingdom Metazoa; phylum Arthropoda; class Insecta; order Coleoptera; family Cerambycidae; genus Monochamus; species Monochamus alternatus. The sequence continues at coordinate 10,107,824 of CM073434.1, read as the reverse complement.
ATCTTTTTCGCCGCTGGAACTTTTCAGTAGTCATAAAAATAAATTTATTCATATAATAAAGACGCAGAAACGAATTTAGCTGAATGTGAACTAAATTTTTGCCATGTCTCTTTGTTCTCTTCGCTACAAATAGAAAAACGTCAATATAGGTAACTTAAATATTTATTTCGTCGTCGAACTGGGAGCTATTTCTACCTTCTTGTCATGATTCGAAAGCTCATTAATCGATAGAAAAAAATAGCACACGAGAAACACGAAACGTTCATCCTTTGTGTGAAAAAAGGAATTTACAGTAATAATATTAGTCTCTTGTATTTGAAGTAGTTATGGTGTCGCTGCTCCGAGTCGTAATTTCCAAACTGTCAATTTATTACGATCGGTATTCAAATAATCATATATATGTAATTGCAAAACTGTATCATAATGCCAGTTGAAGACATAACTGCATCATATAATGTCAACAAACGAAAATAAGTAAACGGTTATTTCAAATATAGTGTACATACCTAATACGTATCGGTAACTTACACTATTTTTGTATTATTATTATAATAGAGATCTGAATAACTGCAATAAGGACACGAGTATTAAAGAAAATGACTAATTTCGTAATGTTTGTCAACAAATTATAAGCTCTTGTGCAAGGAGCAAAATATTTGAATAGTTATAACTCATCCAATAATCAAACCTCTTTTGTTGTAAGCATCATTAAAATTAACTTAAAATAATTTTTTCCACGGTCGGGAGTAGAAATCAGTTTCTATGACATCAAAATTAAAACAGAAGTAGTCGATTATTCCCAAGGGAGTATAATGCTCCCAATGGAGTTTACATTATGGAGAACGTTTTTCATGTAAAAAAAAGATAACATTGAAATTATTTATTGACATTTAAATTAAATGTTACATTTGTACAATTTTGAAAATTAATATTAGAAGGAATATTACTTTCGCTTACATTTACAGTTTTTGTGATTGCGCTAGTAGTGGTACCTACTAAAACCTGATTAACAATTTTGGTCTTATTTTCAATGGAGTTCTCGACATAACCCTCAGCGACTGTCGTTGATTTCCAACCAGCATGACGCTTTATTGTCGTGATATCCACACCAGCAGCTGCCAGTAATGTCGCTGAAGATCTTCGTAAGCAGTGACCACAGTGACCAGTATAACATGCAGCATCAGGTAATTTTAAATACGAAGCTACTACACTCGGAATTTTTCCCATGGTATTCTTGCCAACTGGCTGCGAACTACATTTTCCTGCTTTGTAGTACAAAAAAGGCGCTTATGCTTGACGTGGGGAGGACGAAGGGACAGGTATTTTCGAAACAATTCAAGCATATTTCCCACATCGGTAACCAGAAGGGTTCGTGGAATCTTTGTCTTAGTGTTTGGAATTTTTACAATCAAGGAAGAGCCTACATCCTCAATATCATCTACAGTTAAATTGACTAGTTCATCAGTTCAACAAGCTCCGGCAATCCCCAGAATTAATCCAACCTATAAAAAATCAAAATACTTAATAATTAAAATACCTAACAACAGTAATCTTACCTTAATCATTAAGAATTATTTGTCATCTGCACTTGATAGAAAACGGTCGATTTCACTTTTTCAATATTTTCGATTCTTTCGCTTGATATCCGTCACCGGTTCTTTTCAAAAATGCGATCAGCTTGGGGAATTTGCTTATATCTATGTTGTCGTAAATTATCAAGCATGACTTAACCATAGAATATTGCGCTCATAATGTGGAAGACTTGTAATTCTTTGCATTTTCACTGAAGTAAGCCAACAAAACATTCTCGCTGTATACTTGAACATTTTTCTCGGCGCACCACTTTTTGAACCGATTGTAGGCTATATCGTATAAAGATCTTGACTTCGTAGGCAGCAAATTGCTTATTGCAATATTTGCAGCCTCCACAATCTCTGCCGACTCACAATTATTCATTGTGCACTAAACAAACTTTAAACTAAACCAAACTAGCACCTTAATTTGACAATTCGTTTTGTTTGTTTATTTTGTAGTTATGACAATAACTCAACGACTACTAATAAATAAATGCTCAAATCCGAATACAATAATTCTGGTGATACTTACTTCATAATGACAAAATATGTGTTTTTAAGTTAATGAGACCGTGGAAAAAATAGTATATACCATTCGGGAGAGATGCTATTTTGTTCTCGGTGCATTGTAGCCCTCGGGCTTCAAATTGCACCTCTGCCAAAATAACGCATTTCTCTCCCTTATAGTATAATGTACTATTTCGTAAAATCGTTGCATAATAAAATTCCGATTGTCATTTCAGTATCGAAATGGCAGTCTTTTAGGCACATGTGCTTAAAACAATCTTTTTACGCACATGTGAGTAAAAGTAAAATAAAATAACTGAATATTAGATTGTTTATTTATTATAAATATTAATAACACAATCTTTCAAATCGGGTAATTGGACATTAGGTGAACATATATTTTTTTCTTCACTTCATATAACTTCAACACTGGGAGAAGATAACCCGATGCTGCTGGTGCACTGAGTTTTTGGAATGAAAGTAGTATTTCCTTTCTCCCCGAGAATTTTCCTTGCTATCGTCTGCTCATTTTGTACGGAATTTTCTATGTACCCCTCAGAAGTTGAATGCCAGTCTCCGTACCTCTTGAGCATCGATATGTTGGCCCCTGCATTTGCAAGGAAGGTTGCAGAATATCGTCTAAAATTGGGTAATCTAAGAAAATCGGCAATATTTTTAGGAATTAAACCTAAGTTATTTATACCACTGCTTGTGTAGTACATTTTGAATTCCTGTACGTGATAAGAAATCGGTTGTGATCAATGGTGGATGGACTTAGACTTGCATATTTTCGGAAAATTTCCAAAAAATTGACTCCAATATATCTTCCTCTAGTATCGTAAATAACATTAGTTTTGGTATTGGGAATAGTAACGCTAATGAAGGACTTAGTATCTCCAATGTCCTCTGTACGTAAATAAGTTCATTCTTCTCTCCTACAGGCTGCAAATATATCAAGATAACTTTTTGAAATAAGTACTTTTCATCATCTGCCCCTTTAATAAATTTTTCAGCCTGTTCCTTGGAAAATAATCTGGATTTTCTGGGTGTATAACCACTTGATTTCCTTTTGAGGAAAACAATAACATTAGTATATTTACTAATATCCATATTTTTATTAAAATACATTGTAGTTCGCAGCATGGAATAATTACTCCATAATCTAGAGGGTGCACATTTCAAAGATAACTGGGACAAATACTAATATTTTATATTAACATTATTGTGTTATATATATGTTAGCGCATACCTATTAAAAATATGTTACCTCTTTGCGGTAAAATAAACTTACCAATGACTATTACATAAACCTCGCTATAACCATCAAATAAAATCTGAATATTAGAACAGTTAATACTGGATAAACAGCGAAAGAGAATGAAGGAACGATGCGGTGTGGGAGTTACGATACTATTAAATTATATTACACACTTTCATAGATGATTATCATCTCTGGACGTGCTCCAACACTTAACGCACTTATTTCGATATAAAACACCATCTGCCGGTTTGACCATAACGTTTTATAACGATCGAAAAGTGGCTGGACGGTCTATTTTCGAACAAACTTACTAAAAATAAACCACCTTCACTTTCGTTTATAGTTCCACAATTTTTTTTATTGCCTAATTAAAATTTATAAAGTATAGCACTTTTCAGAATTCAAAATTGAAAGATACGACTCTAGAAAGAAATCTCTTAGTGTTAAAAATCGGAAAATACTAATTAAAAGTAGGCTGGATAATGTAAAAAATGCTTTTTTAAAACCAATTAAAACACTACTTTTAACACTAGTGATAAAGATCATTTACTTTTAACAGTAGTGTTAAAGGTTTTTATACTATAGTGTTTATTTCTCATTTCTATGTGTGTTCCATTATATGAAATTGCATTTCGCGTACAATTTTAAATCACTTTTAATACTAGTGTTAAAATACATTTAGTTTTAACACCAGTGGTTAAAGTAAAAGTTTAACACTAGTGTCTATTTATCATTTCTATGTGTATATGAAATTATTGCAAGCATTCCGTACACAATATTTAATTCACTTTAAACACTAGTGTTAAAGGTGATTTAGTTTTAGCATTGATGTTTTTGGGAATAACAAACGCATATAAAGTTAGTCCAGGCATTTTGAACGCAATAAGTTATAATTAACAGTAATGTTAAACGTGATATAGTTTTAACACTATCTTCTCAATATCTGTGTAGCAAAACGATGTAAAGTTGTTAAATACTTTAAACACAATGTCAGAAAGGTGAACATTTTTTTTCAATTTTGAGGTATAGTAAATTCAAATGAAATTGTTCCAAGTATTTTGGGCATATGTATTTCATTTATCTTCAACATTAGTGTTAATCTTGTATTAGTTATAACAAAAGTATTTATTTCTTTGTTTGTGTAGCAAATTATTGGAATACACTATATTCTTAAAAAATAGTGTTTAATATAAGTGTTAAAAATATCTACTTTTTTTACACAGAATGTCCAAATGTATAATAGCTTATCTACTTTATGAAAAATAAACTTATATTTACAAAGGTTAGTTGCCTAAACATTTAGCTTAAAGTGAGATAGCTGTATTTATATAAAAATAGCAGAAGTCACATGCACATCAACAGAAAAAACGCTGCAGAAACGTCAGCAAGGATTTGTGTATAAAATATAAATATGTATGTAAATGTTCTTCCCTTTTTAAGGCGAGGTTTTGATAAACAATATTTGCCGATTCTTCAAGCGAACATCGCTTCTAAGAAATATATTTTTATACAGTGATTAAATAACAGTTGCGGTGAACAATGATCATAAAATTCATAATTCAATAAATTTGGGATAATAAACGTGACTGCCAAACCGCATATTTTAACACAATAGAAAGGCAAAAACAGAAAAGCCGTGAATACTTTTTATATGGTCCATTACACTACAAGCAGCCAAGTAATCGAATGGTATTATAGCCACATGTTTATTAGGACAAAAGCTCAAAAAATTATTTGCATAGATTTATTTATATTGTTTGCAAAGTCACATTTCCCGGTACATTAATATCTACTACTAGATATAAAATAATAGTGCAAGGTAATTTTTTAAGTTTAAACAGTGAATAACATCAGCTAAGACTAGATGAGACTAGATTTAGCTTAAGTACAATATATATGGTTTGTAAAATTTCTCCGGGTTCCTTTCCGCGCTGAATCTGCATGGTCCTCAAAAAAAAAACCATTTGTTTGACAACGTTTCGGTAAAATCTCATTTATCATCTTCAGGTCTTCTTACTTCTGCTTCTTGTTACTACGTTCGACTTACTGGAAGATGTTCCACTTGGTGAATTATATACTGTGATTACTGTGCTTATATGTGTCGTTTTCTTCGCACACACCTGAAGGAACGCACAGAATATCTGAAGATGGTAAATGAAACGTTGTCAAACAAATGGTTCTTTTGAGGACCATGCAGATTCATCGCGGAAAGGAACCCGGAGAAATTTTACAACCACATATAACACCCGCGGAAGCCTATACGAACTAACATATATATAAATATACAGTGTGTCCAAAAATGAAAATGATAAAAATAATGATAAATGATAAAAATGAAATAAAATTCGTATATTTTTTCTAGTTGAGATTAAGAAAAATAATTCACATGTCAACTGACACCTATATATATGAATTACCACTTTTTTGCAATTTTTTTCTTACATCTAGCGGCCATTCGTTACTCCATGCCGCACTGAAAAACCACAGAAATAAAGAGTTATGGTAGATACCATTGAAAGCTATCGATTTCTATTGCGATTCGGCGACAACGACATTTTGCAAACACAAAATTCCAGAAAATAACTACTCTGCGGGCCATTGCCCGGACCAACATTGAATTACACCTGGAAAACCTATAGCAAACAGCTCAAGTCGCTCGTCAGCAGCCCACCAGACATATACCGGTTTCGAGATTATTAGCTCTCATCAGTATGTCACAGGTGAGGTAACCGACGAATAACTTAATTAAGTCACCACTTAATATTTAGCTGAATCAATCTAATTAATTTTTAAAAACTTCTATAATATCTCTTATCTTTATCATCTGAATTTATAACTTTTCTGAACATACTTTTAAATTATAGCTTTGTACAAATTATAAAACAAAGCACTCCCGTTTAACATATTCGCGATTTAAAAAAAATGTAAAGCGAAAAGGTTATTTGGAAAGCTTTGTTGAAGTTATGGTATTGAACATCCTCTTTTTCAAAGTATATACAATAAAATCCTTCTGTAATCATACAAAATTTTTACCAACTTGAACATCCAACTATATAACGATATACACCACGTGACAATAACGTTAAAAATCGCATTCTCTATTGTAATTTTACATTTTCATTGATAATTTATAAATATTTAGTATTTTAGACATTGCAAAAATACAATGGTTATTTGCAAAACATGTATTAATTGAAATTTACGAAAAAGTAATAAAAACACAAAAACTACTATTAATAAAAAAGAAGTCCATAGCATTTAAAGTTAGGAGATCCTGGCGGCCATGGTACTTGTCCTCCTCGTCCAATCCCTTGATATTAATAATAATAATATGCTTGGACACATGGTACATACAACTGAGGCTAGTGCATGATACTCCACACTGCTGCAATACGCCGGGAACGCCCTGGACCTCCACTCTTCTACGATTCGGATGCAAATTCCCGTGTCACGCCAGTGGTGCACTACACTTACACCCACTGCACACCACAAAAATAGCTGCATTTGGCACATATTTACAGAGAAATCGCTCTGCTAAAGCATTTTCACTTCACCGTAAATTAAAGCGATATATATCAACTACTAGTTGTTATACACGTAAGCCATCTTTGACACTTGACAAAAACTAATGTAAACACTCGCATCACAAAAACGTTAATACTATAAGTAATCGGATTTCAATATTCGGAATCGCCTGGCTAGAAACTACAGTAGCCCAGCGATTTAAAGGTTGAAAATACTACAATTTCAATAATTTTTGAAACTCTAATATCTGTGTCCTGTAAGGGTTCCTTCAACGAAGAAAGGCCTTACTATTCTGTCGTCAACTATTTCAGCCCACAGATTTAATTTCTGAGGGTGTTGGGTATGTGCCTCTGCCATCCAATGAGGATTTTCCCGACTCCAATATCTGCAAGTTTGACGGTTTACTGTACCATTCAGACAAAATGTGGCCTCATCTGAAAAAAGTATTTGCCGGTGTAAATTTCTATTTCCTTGACATAAATCCATTAGAATTTCGCAAAAGTGTAAGCGGCGATCGGGATCATCTTCATTGAGTTCCTGCACAAGTTGAATTTTGTAGGGATGATATTTTTCCTTCCTCAAGATACGTAGAACTGTGCTCTGACTAGTGTCATTGTTTAATGCAACCAATCGTGAAGAATTATGAGGATTATCCACCATACTTATCAAAATGTTCTGTTTCTGATTTTCATTAATGCTTGGACGTCCAGGTTTTGGAATATTTACAACATTGCCAGTTTCTCTAAATTTAGACTCTATCTTACTGACTGTTGATTGGCTGATAGGGCGATCTGGATTTTCATTAAATAAATCGCAAACTTCCTGCTGAGTTCTAGTCATATTCCCGCATCCGATAAGAATTAAAATTTCAATTCTTTGAGTAACAGTTAAATGTGCCATAATACTTTAAATTGAATAATAATTTCTATGTCGCAATACTTATTAGAAAATCGGTGTGACAATGACACTTTGCAAAGATTTTCATCTACGTGATCCATAAAAGAACTATGGAATTCGAAAAACTAAACTTGATAACGTTTTTGCTTTATTTTAATTGATTTACGTTTTCTAACATTCAATCGTCATTTACTCGAAAACTTTCCTATGTAAGAGGGCAAAATTTTAGTACTGTCTGATAGAGAATTTAACGATCTTTCAGAATCAAGGGAAAAAATATGGTGTTGCCATTTAAAAAAAATCGATGACGTCATTACTCGAAAACAAATGACATTTGAAAATCGCATTTTACGCTAAAATATGTATTTTTTAAGTTAAAAATCGACCTGTTCGAGGATTTTTCCCAAAAAATAATTGTTTCGTTTTTATTGAATTTATTCCATACTTTTGGCGCATACTGTATTTTCAATTTGCCTTTGACTGCCATAGCTATAAAGGGATTTCAAATGAAACTGAAATACGGTCTTTAGTGAATTTAACACAAAATGATATTAAAGTATAAGAACTATTTAGGAAAGAAAGATAATAAATTGATAAAATATAGTATACTATTTCCTTTAAATGATTAATGTGTCTCTTCTCTTAGGTTATTTAATAAAACGATGATGATTTATTGTTTGCCATTTGACAAATTGTCCACCAATACGGAATTGGTTTTCTATTAAATGATTTATGGTCAATAAAGGTTCCCTTTCGACAGTAAGGGTGCAAAAATTCGTTTTAAAACTGTTCCAGCCGATACCGAACGAATATACAGGGGTGTCAAAATACATCAAATATTTATTTTTACAGAGTGGACCATTAATAGGTCATGTAGACACCTTTCGGACAAAATATGAAGATATAGCTAAATATGTCTTAGTAAAATGTTGCTGTGAAAAAACATACGAGGTGGCAAAGTTGAAATTATTTTTTAGTTTTTTTTTTTTTGTAATAACTCGAGTACCGCTCAACCGACTGTCACCAAATTTGGTAGGGAAACATTTTTTAAGAAAATGAATCATTATTTATGCGTTAAATCAGGTTCGGCTATGAAGGACGCCACATTACCAAGGTTTGATTTGAATTTCTCTCTTATTTTTTGTTGACGAAACGTTCGGATAGGGCTGACTACAAAATGCTATACTGGCGTCATTTCTACGTATGCGCGTCTTCAAAAAAGCTACCGAAATTTATAATCAGAAAATCTCGAACAAAAAACCACATAACGTGATTTGTAAATGACATATCTTAAGTAATAATACCAACTACATACCTACTTTTATTTTTGAATATTCATTAGGAAATTCATTTTTCGAAATGAGTAAATCTCTTATCAAGACAATGGAGAAGTTGTATGAATTTTATATTGGATTGAAATGTATTATCTGGCGGCAATAATCACATAATAATTAAAATGTTAGCATTAATAAAGCACCATAGAATATAAACAAAAATACATGGCCGAAAACGCGATAACATTAGTATGACGCTACGCGTCGTGCAGTACGGTTTATTTTCGTGGATACAGGTGCAGGTTACGGTGTTGGTGATATAAACAGGCGTTTGTTTCTTGCATTTTTTAGTTTTTGTGGTTCATAGATACATAGTGTAAATACTGTGTAGGTACTGCCATAATTATTAGTGGTGATGTGGTGAACTTACGGTATTGTTAAACGTAACTTATTCCTCTGCTTCAATATAAATCCGCTCGTGACAATTACAGCGAGAATGCCGTTGAGTAAGTACCAGATAGACGGTTTTACTTGAGGTACCTGGTTGTAAATCATATCATGAATCTCAAACTGAGAAAAAATGTAAGTGCTTTACCATTGATTTTCTAAACAGCCTGTATAAATTCTGATAGCTTAATAGAAAAGTGTAATTGAATCTTTATAATTTTACATTTTAATGTTTTCGATGAACTTAATAATTGATTCATTTTTTATCGTATCACTGAAAATAAACTTCAATAGCAATTTTGAAGTGGCATGTAAGCAAACATCATTTAGGGCAGTTTTGTCGAAAACGGTAGAAATTCTCAAGTTCTACCAAATGTACTCTTTTATGCAGAAATGATGCCCGGATAATATTTTGTTCGTATTACATTTATAATTTTCCAAAATAATGTTCTGTTCAATTCTCTATAGATCAGTTTCGCAATGCTTACAAACATGTGGGAGTACCTACCAACAGACTGCTTAGTTTGACCTTCTGATTTATAAGAAAAATAGCGAATTGTAAGTATCTATTACTTTACGTAAACAACCAGTTATGAACAGAGGAAGATTATTAGCAAAGAAAGTCAGTTTAAAGATATCGGTTGTTTCATAGATGTCTGGATCTTGTCTAATCAGTTGTACTTTGCTTTGTCTGGTAATTAACTTGGCGGAATTTTTGTCCACAATATTTATTCATGTCAAAATTTGTTATCACGGTCTTTGGTTGTTAGTTGAAGTAAATAATTCAAGAACTATACTAAATTATATACAGTTTGTCCGTGATAACCGTATCCTCAGACACTTTCGCAGTTATATTCTTGATAATTTAATTTATATATATAAAAAAGCCCACATGCCACAGTGTAACTGACACTTTGACAGCGGCAAAAGTTACTTGCAACTTTTACAACGACAAATACGCTACAGTCTGTTTCGAAATGAAAGAGAGTAATAAAAGCTTATTGTGTATGCAAATCGTAAATAAATGTAGTACCGGTGCTTATATTCAATATTTTTATATTATGTATTATCGGTATAGATGAGGTGTACTTTTAAAAAAACTTTGTGTAATCGAACCGTACTAAATTGTAGCAGGTAGCTAAAATTTAATCCCCGACAATCCGTCTTTGTCTATGCCGCTTCAATTTCTCGGTCCATTTCTCTTATAAGTAAACAATATAAAAACAGCATTTCAAAACTAGAGGCTACTTTAAGCATCATAACCGGGTTAAGAGGGTTTTTAGTAAATTCAAATAAAATTATTCAATATTATTATCAAAATATTTATTTAAATTTAATGAATAGACTTTTATTCCACACAAAAATGTACGTATTTTGAAAATTCAAATTATGGTGAGTAAATGTAGTGTTGTATAAATGTATAATAAAGAAAATAAAAAAGTAGGTATATTAAAATTCATCCTCTGAATATTCTGATGAATTATCTTCGTCTCCTAGATTGATAACGATAGGTTCCACAGTAACGTCAATTAAATTATCGAGTTCCCACATTTTCTCCTCTTCTTTTTGTACATGATGTATACATCTTTGCCAGTTATCTGCAGTTACTCGTTCCAAGGAATTTTTTAACAAAATTTTCACGTCACTTAATTTAAACGTCATACTATTTCGCGCTACATCTCCTTTTACCTGCGCCCAGACTAATTCGATTGGGTTAAGTTCACAGTGGTCACCGTGGTGGTAACCGTAGTACCGTTATTTGGAGATTTGTTGCCATTTCATCGATAACATATTTTTTCTGATCTTTATTAAGACTGACAAGTGTCAAAAGTTCCTTTTTCACCATATTTGTTTCAAAAGAAATGTTTTTTCCGGATAACCATTGAATTATATCGGATTTCCTCCAAGCAGTCGTAGGCGTCCGCTCGGTCTGCCGTGAATGGTAACTGGCATTATCCATGACAATTACAGACCCCGGAGGAATAAGGTCAAACATTTGTGTAAAATACTCTTTGAAAACATCTGTGTTCATGTCTTCGTGATAGTCACAAGTATTTTTAGATTCAAATAAAAGTAAACCGCCATCTACAAAACCACTGGCACTACCTATATGTGTCACTATTAATCTTCGCCCTTTACCTGAAGGTGCCTTGAACCCTGTTGAAAGTCCATTCAAAAATGCTTGTCGAAAAATTTATACATTTTTATCTTGCCATACTTTTGTTACGGTATATCCCTCGTTGACCCAAGTTTCGTCTATATAATAAATATTCCTCCCTTCGTCAAGAAATTTTCTAATTGATCTTAAGTAGGATTTTCGCCAACAAATAATTTCATCTTTATCGATCAGAACTGACTTCCTGTTCTGCTTTTCCCAGCAAAAATTCAACTCTCGTAAGACGGTCCATAATTTGTTTCTACTGATTTTTCGCAAATCGTTGTCCTCTGAAAGTTCATTTAAAATTTTGTTTAGCGTTGGTATTTCTTTTTTAAAATAAAATTACGATAATTACCTGAAACGAAATATTACCACGCCCATGGCCGGTTCTTATCTCGGGGTTTTATTAGTCTCTTACTCTGTGACAGCAAATGGATTACACCTAATATTTTACAGGAAGGTATTTGCCCCATTACGCTTATTTAAACAATTTATGGAAAAACCAAGCACTTTTATAACATTGGACAGAGTATTTCTTACACCAAATCTAAAAGGTTGGTAAATGTGCTGGTTGGAATTAATGAAATTTTCGAAAAGAACTAAGTGCTCAGCACAACGCATTGGTATAGATGTCAAAAGTCTGAAAATTACAAATCACTCAAATCGAGCGGCAGCTGTTAACAAATTAAGTAATTCATTAATAGTTGGCAGTTTTTCTTGTCTAGTTGCTAAGCAACACTTTCTCATTAAACAACTCAAATTTACCCGGTAAAATGCAAACCTCTTTTGCAATTATAAGTGATAAAAAGTTTTTCTTTGTAGGGACATTCTTTTACTTGTTTCTAAAACAGTTATGTGGCCGTTATAACAGATACAAATTTTCAGAAAGAATTATTATTATAGTAAGTGTATGTTTATTATACAATGTTTAATCTCTGAAGTGGGTATATGAAACGTTGTAGTACCCTTCAAAAAACGCTTGTTCCCAACTATGCTTATCATATTTAAAATTTCAATACCTGTCAGTTCGACCACTGAAGTACGCTGCTTAAAACCAGTACCTTTACAATACGGAAGCAATTTGAACGATTTCCGGCTAGATTGCTAAATATATCACACGGAGTAGGGCAAGTTTAGCCGCAAGTGCAAATATAATATTGATCCGGGAGTTTATATCCCGCTACAGAACCTGTGGAATCACGGAGAGAGGTTAAAGGTCACTAAAAATCGATAGGACGTTATGTGGGAGGATTTCAATGAAACTACGTAAAGCAGAGATAAAATAACTGCTTCACTGCAGGTTTCCTTTGTGAAACCTTTATACATTTCGCTCGAATACTTTCTTTATCATTTTTGTCTACAAACACTAATGAAAACCGCCGCAATATAAAGGTTTCCACTCGGAATTAGTATCATATGTTGTTTAAAAAGGGTACCGTATTCTTGAAACAGTGTTTTTTTACAAACACAAGTAATTTTAGACATTTAAGAACTGAATAATGTAGTTTAGCAAAATGTTATCTCATGTCTACGAATATTCAAAGGTATCGAAGTAAAACGAATATATAACACAATAGCACCTATAATTACGTATTAATATTCAAATCTCATAATCGACCTGCTGTCAGGAATCTAGATTTTTAATATGCTACATTGAAGACACAAGATCTAAAGAAGTAACGAAGTAATAATTTATCACGAAATACGTTCTGTACATCAGGACAGAAATAAGGAAAAGTGAAAAATATACGGAACCCTTCATACGTTTTATAGCCAAGGTACATTTGTGTCAGAATGTCACGTTCAATTTCCATAAAATTTCATATTTTTTATTTCACGTCCGTATATCATTTTTTTATTATTCAGCTTTATTCCAGCAGTAAATTGTTCACAGGTTGTGCGACTGAAAAGAGCAAATGAATTTTGTAACCCTGTCAGGAATATCGATGGAAATTTTATAAACGTATTTTAACAATTCTTGGTTCTAGATATATAGATAGGGTGAAACTCGTCAATGTGATAACGTAATGATGTCATATAATTTTTCAAAGTTAAATTGTAGATGGCGCTAGTGTCAAAAGACATTTTCTTATGACGGGAGCTTTGAAAATATTTGTTTCCATATCATCCTTCAATTTTACACCAATTATGTGCTATAAGTAAATTTTGAAGATTGAAAAGTTTTTGAATTGTCGCACGATCAAAAATATATTCAAATTCCAGATTTGACACTACAAATTTTCTTAATGGTTTTAAAAGAAACCTATAGAAGATATTGCGAATTTAATACCAATTGTGCAATTTTTAATCGTCACTAATATCTACCAGCTTCTTCTATCACGAATTGCAACATCGTTTGAAAATTATGTATTGTTAGAAAAGTAGGTATTTTTGAAAGTTATTTGTCAATTTTTTATTTTTCCTATTTTCTCACATTCCAAGTGATTTTCGTTTTGTTGAATAAGATTAGAGAATTTTTAGATAGCGATTAATGATTCTTATATCTCTCAAATTTTTTCTAAGCATTTTAGTGTTAATGTTCGAGGTCATACCTCCATTTTTTATCCTTGAGAGAAACATGCAGATATTTGAGCTGTGATTCGACGTGACGACCTTAGAACCTAGCTCGAGAACACCTAGGGCAGATCAAAGATTCTTAGCTAGGACTAGGGAAGTGCGTGGTATTTTTGTTAATTAGCGGTAAAGTTGCCCAGGCTACGGAATAAGAAATTTAAAAACCACAGTATTTTATAAAGTTCCTCCCTCTCTAAATGGTATTAAAAAGTGCATAATCTGAATAAATTACGGAAAATTTACTCATTACAATGAAAAACTTTTTGGGCCACCTTATCTAATTACGTTCTTTTCTAGTTGGCCATGCGCTACGCTTTCTCAAGGCGAATCGAAGAGTATCTAGCATGAAATGATACCAAATTTTATACGTGTATAAAAGTTTGCAGCAAATCTGCCGACTGCTACAAATCATACGTGTGGGAAATAAGTATAGGTGACACGCTATATTTTTTCCACGGACATTAATAGATGCACACAAATAGTAGTATTTAGTAAACTCTAACAAGCTATGAAAGTAAGTAATGACTGTCATTATAGTTTTACAAGTTCTTATGGTGCCAGTTTGATATCTGTTATGTCATTAACAAGACAGTAAAAAGTCGTTGACAATGTACTAGGTACTGATACACAGTATGCGCCAAAAGTGCATATTTTAGCGTAAAATGCGATTTTCAAATGTCATTTGTTTTCGAGTAATGACGTCATCGATTTTTTTTTAAATGGCAACACCATTTTTTCCTTGATTCTGAAAGATCGTTTAATTCTCTATCAGACAGTACTAAAATTTTGCCTTCTTACATAGGAAAATTTTCGAGTAAATGACGATTGAATGTTAGAAAACGTAAATTTTATCCATAAAAAAGTAATTAAATTAAATGTTCGAATTGCCATCCACCAACTTCTTGACAATGCGCAAGTCTGTGAAGAAATTCTTCTTGCACATTATGAATGATTTCTGGGGTAACTCTGCGTATTTCGTCCCGAATACGATTTTGAAGTTCTTTTAAATTACATGGTTTATTAATGCACACTTTTGACTTCAAGTATTCCCATAAAAAATAGTCAAGAGGTGTAAGATCTGGCGATCTTGCAAGCTATTCTATCGGTCCGCGTCTGCCGATCCACCTCCCAGGAAAACAGTTGTCCAAAAAATACTGCAAGGGCTGGAACAAGGTCATTTTCTAGAAACTCTAAATATATACCCTGTAAGGGTTCCTTCAAAGAACTATTTCAACTATTTCAGCCCACACATTTAATTTCTGAGGGTGTTGGGTATGTGCCTTTGCCATCCAATGAGGATTTTCCCGACTCCAATATCTGCAAGTTTGACGGTTTACTGTACCATTCAGACAAAATGTGGCCTCATCTGAAAAAAGTATTTGCCGGTGTAAATTTCTATTTCCTTGACATAAATCCATTAGAATTTCGCAAAAGTGTAAGCGGCGATCGGGATCATCTTCATTGAGTTCCTGCACAAGTTGAATTTTGTAGGGATGATATTTTTCCTTCCTCAAGATACGTAGCACTGTGCTCTGACTAGTGTCATTGTTTAATGCAACCAATCGTGAAGAATTATGAGGATTATCCACCATACTTATCAAAATGTTCCGTTTCTGATTTTCATTAATGCTTGGACGTCCAGGTTTTGGAATATTTACAACATTGCCAGTTTCTCTAAATTTAGACTCTACCTTACTGACTGTTGATTGGCTGATAGGGCGATCTGGATATTTTTCATTAAATAAATCGCAAACTGCTGAGTTCTAGTCATATTCCCGCATCCGATAAGAATTAAAATTTCAATTCTTTGAGTAACAGTTAAATGTGTCATAATACTTTAAATTGAATACTAATTTCTATGTCGCTTACAATACTTATTAGAAAGTCGGTGTGACAATGACACTTTGCAAAGATTTTCACCTACGTGATCCATAAAAGGACTATGGAATTCGAAAAACTAAACTTGATAACGTTTTTGCTTTATTTTAATTGATTTACGTTTTCTAACATTGAATCGTCATTTACTCGAAAACTTTCCTATGTAAGAGGGCAAAATTTTAGTACTGTCTGATAGAGAATTAAACGATCTTTCAGAATCAAAGAAAAAAATATGGTGTTGCCATTTAAAAAAAATTGATGACGTCATTACTCGAAAACAAATGACATTTGAAAATCGCACCTGTTCGAGGATTATTCCCAAAAAATAATTGTTTCGTTTTTATTGAATTTATTCCATACTTTTGGCGCATACTGTATTTTCTCGCAACGCTTTTTATAACTAACGAAACACCTACTCTAAAATATTCCAGCGAACCCATTGTCCAACTGTAGAAATACATATAGATCTATTTTCACGTACGCTTCCTCATAGCATTGATAGATAGCAGTGTCTCGAGCAATTCACCACACTAATTCTAATTATGTAGTGGGCATAATTAGTAACGTTAACGAGGCCGTTAATTAGCGGCAACACTAAAACTACACCAGACCGAATAGATCGGTGTCACTGACTGACTACAAAGCCGGTTAAACAGTGACGTTGGATTTAAGTTTAAATCGGTTATTAATTACCGAACTTTTTACTAAGTTTCAAGACGCCGAAGTAGAAACCGTAGTTAATCTTTATTTGTATACATAATCTATTAGGTGGCCAAGAGTGATCCAAGAAAAATAAACAAATTACTGTAACAATAAATACAACAAACAATAACAAATGTACAAAAAAATGTACACGCAAAGCCAATTTCAACATTATAAACAAGCAATCTGTATGTATGCATGCCATAAAAATAATAGAGAGCGATGGCATTGTAGTATAGGATCCCACTATAAAATGACCTTCACCGAGCTGGTTAATGGATGAAAAGTATTTTATATCCAATTAAATATGTTAATAAATACATTGCAAATGGGTTGTCTTTCAGTCCAGAATATGATTAATTAACAATTAAAAATTATTATTTTTTTAAACATTTCACTGGTTTGGTTAACAGACAAATTCCATACCAAGCGAAAGTATGAAGCCCATAGAATATACAAACGTTAGGTTGACTATTTTTTTCCCGTCACAACTCTTGGGTAGGCAGGTATAAACAGGTAAATCGATACTAGTAACTTACACCGGTGTGGTTAATAAATTTAAGTTAAATTAAAATAAAGATTATTTCATTACCAACACGGTGGTATAGGGTTGTCTGCGAAAAATCAGTCCTGAATTCCGGTTGTCGAGTTTTAAAAAGTGAAATATTTTCCAGCGAACCATTCCATGCGATAGAAGAGTACACAGCATTGCAGCTGTGTGTAGTTCGTCCATACCGAAAACGAAGACGATTCGTTTATCCGTTTCTTCGGGGGCGGCGGTACCTATTATTATTAATCTGCCCCTAGGAACCCCTAACGCCCTTCAATGATAATAAACAACATTTTCGACACTACTAATGATATGTTGAGATCGAAAACCCGTAAAAAATAAAATTTTCTAATAATCCATTTGCCGCCCCGAATTATGTTTAATTTTTTTTAAGGAAACGATACATATAATCAAAAAATTTTATTAGACTTTTCGATAGGTAAGGTGGAGAAGAAGCCACAAAAAATTTCAATGATTTTAGACAAATTTTATGTTTTCAAGGGCCGCCCCCGGAAGGGCGGCAGGAACGTCATAATATCATTTCAAGTCACTACCAGGAAATAATAGTCTATAACGAAAATGAAGACAATCCGTTTCTAAAAAAAATTGATAAAGTCCGGGGGCGGTGGTATTTTGCCGCCCAACTCGTAAACCGTTGTTTGTACAGAAAATTCTACAGAAGCATTTTTTCATATTTTCATAAAAAACATTCGAATATGTATTCGAAATGAAACACAAAAGGTTGATTTCTCGAACTCGTGACTTCGAGACTCCACCCCTCAGTTATGAACTCGGGAAACCTCCGATCCCGTCCCACAACCGCCGTTTTCCTAGCCTCATATTCGTCGTTAGGAGTAAAAAAAAATTCCGCACATCTCACGGCCACAAATCGAATCCGATCGACCTCAAATCTTATGTACGTATACTTCGCGATAAAGCGGGGGCACATCCGGTAATGTACCGAAAAATTAAAAAAAAACGGGATGCCGCCCCCGGAGCCGCCCCCCAACCGATCGAATCGAAATTTTAAAGACACGTACTCTTTGAGACGCGGAATCGAAAAAATTTGCCCGTCTTCGCGTTAGGGGTTCCTAGGGGCAGATTAATAATAATACCACCGCCCCCGGACTTTATTCGATTTTTTTGAGAAATGGATAAACGGATTGTCTTCATTTTCGGTATGGACGAACTACACACAGATACAATGCTGTATACTCTTCTATCGCATGGAAGGGTTCGCTGGGGAATATTTCACTTTTTAAAACTCGACAACCGGAATTCAGGACTGATTTTTCACAGACAACCCCACACCACCGTGTTGGTAATGAAATAATCTTTATTTTAATTTAACTTTAATTTATTAATCACACCGGTGCAAGTTACTAGTATCGATTTATCTGTTTATACCTGCCTACTCAAGAGTTGTGACGGGAAAAAAATAGTCAACCTAACGTTTGCATGTTCTATGGGCTTCATACTTGCGGTTGGTATGGAATTTGTCTATTAACCAAACCAGTGAAATGTTTAAAAAATAATAATTTTTAATTGTTAATTAATCATATTCTGGACTGAAATTATTTACATGATAATATTGATTCAAATGAAAAAGTAATATCTCACATATAAAAATAGCCCCAAAAAATTATGTTTAAATCAAAACGCAAGTTTATATATTTGGTGGTTGTTTCAAAATGCATTATTATTTGTGTTCGAAACATTTGACAGAAACAACTAATGACGTCATCAATTATATTTTTTCCATAATTATACTCAAATTTTGTGACATTTATGCACTTTAAACAATGAACATTGAATTATTTTCCAACGACTACTCGAGCCTTCCACCGCTAATGTGATTTTAGGTGGTATTTCTTTTGTGACTCCTTAGGGCGATATTGCTTATAACTTTTGAACGATAAGTGATACAGAAAAATTTCTGTAATAAAAGTTTATTAGAAAACGGGAGCTTTTTAACAAAAATTGGGTATGTTTCTGGAAAAAATAGTGATAACGTCATTAGTCGTTCCTCTCAAATTCCAAAGATAATACTTTCGATTGAAAATCCTATTTTTTTAACACTACGTGTCCCAAATTTGAGACACCCTGTACATCTCAATATTGAAATGTTAGCTCTATTGTAAATGTATACAAGATCGCTTTAGAAGAGACCGTGGGCCTTACCTAACAAAAAAAAAAACCTTTTAACACCACCCGAACGCCCAAACGAATCCGTTCTATTTTTGCCGGAATCCGATTATTACATTTGAAAACAACTTCAGTCACATGTTCGAGTCTTACGTTGGTCGATATTTCATGTGCTTCGGTCTATTTTAAGTTACTCTACGAGATCTCTAAAAATAATTGTTCCATTCATTGTCCAAAAAAATACAGACTTTTCACGTGATACTCGGTCACGTTTTTATAATTAAGTCACGCTGGGGCATATTTCAGATCTAATTTATTGCTTCAGCGGATTCGTAGTGGGGCACGGGGGCTATAAATGACGGGTCTTCAGGCGACGGATAGTCTTTTCGATGGTTCGACACCCGAATATTTTCCCTCGGCCTTATGAGATGGAAAATGAGAAACCCAGGGGTAAGCAGGTGTATCGAATGTTAAGAGGGTAGTATTTGTTAGTTGATACATGTAAAATAAAAGTAAGGTCGTTGAATTTGGATCGGAGTGTTAACTAGCACAAAATTGTTGGGTACCTAATTTCTTTATAACTATGTATTACAAAAGGAAATACGTAAACTTGTACTTCAATAGTGTAGTCAAGTACTGTTTATACAATATGCGCCAAAAGTATGGAGTAAATTCAATAAAAACGAAACAATTACTTTTTGAGAAAAATCCTCGTACAGGTCGATTTTTAATTTAAAAAATACATATTTTAGCGTAAAATGCGATTTTCAAATGTCATTTGTTTTTGAGTAATGACGTCATCGATTTTTTTTAAATGGCAACAACATATTTTTTTCCTTGATTCTGAAAGATCGTTTAATTCTCTATCAGACAGTACTAAAATGTTGCCCTCTTACATAGGAAACTTTTCGAGTAAATGACGATTGAATGTTAGAAAACGTAAATTTTATCCATAAAAAAAGTAACAATTCTGAGGTATGTAAAATAAAATACAATTGATTAAATTTTATACTTAAATTAAATGTTCGAATTGCCATCCACCAACTTCTTGACAATGCGCAAGTCTGTGAAGAAATTCTTCTTGCACATTATGAGTGATTTCTGGGGTAACTCTGCGTATTTCGTCCCGAATGCGATTTTGAAGTTCTTCTAAATTACGTGGTTTATTAATGTACACTTTTGACTTCAAGTATCCCCATAAAAAATAGTCAAGAGGTGTAAGATCTGGCCATCTTGCAGGCCATTCTATCGGTCCGCGTCTGCCGATCCACCTCCCAGGAAAACAGTTGTCCAAAAAATCGCGCGCATAGTGCGGAGGTGCACCGGAGGGTGTGCCTCTGCCATCCAATGAGGATTTTCCCGACTCCAATATCTGCAAGTTTGACGGTTTACTGTACCATTCAGACAAAATGTGGCCTCATCTGAAAAAAGTATTTGCCGGTGTAAATTTCTATTTCCTTGACATAAATCCATTAGAATTTCGCAAAAGTGTAAGCGGCGATCGGGATCATCTTCTTTGAGTTCCTGCACAAGTTGAATTTTGTAGGGATAATATTTTTCCTTCCTCAAGATACGTAGCACTGTGCTCTGACTAGTGTCATTGTTTAAAGCAACCAATCGTGAAGAATTATGAGGATTATCCACCATACTTCAAAATGTTCTGTTTCTGATTTTCATTAATGCTTGGACGTCCAGGTTTTGGAATATTTACAACATTGCCAGTTTCTCTAAATTTAGATTTTACCTTACTGACTGTTGATTGGCTGATAGGGCGATCTGGATATTTTTCATTAAATAAATCGCAATCTTCCTGCTGAGTTCTTGTCATATTCCCGCATCCGATAAGAATTAAAATTTCAATTCTTTGAGTAACAGTTAAATGTGCCATAATACTTTAAATTGAATAATAATTTCTATGTCGCTTACAATACTTATTAGAAAGTCGGTGTGACAATGACACTTTGCAAAGATTTTCACCTACGTGATCCATAAAAGAACTATGGAATTCGAAAAACTAAACTTGATAACGTTTTTGCTTTATTTTAATTGATTTACGTTTTCTAACATTCAATCGTCATTTACTCGAAAACTTTCCTATGTAAGAGGGCAAAATTTTAGTACTGTCTGATAGAGAATTAAACAATCTTTCAGAATCAAGGAAAAAAATATGGTGTTGCCATTTAAAAAAAAATCGATGATGTCATTACTCGAAAACAAATGAAATTTGAAAATCGCATTTTACGCTAAAATATGTATTTTTTAAATTAAAAATCGACCTGTTCGAGGATTTATCCCAAAAAATGATTGTTTCGTTTTTATTGAATTTATTCCATACTTTTGGCGCATACTGTATGTTCACCTAATGTCCAATTATCCGATTCGAAAAATTGTTTTATTAATATTTATAATAAATAAATAATTTAAAAATGAATTATTTTACTTTACTTTTACGCACATGTGCGTAAAAATGGTTGTCTTAAGCTCATTTCGGTACTGAAATGTCAATCGAAATGTCTTTATTGTGCAACGATTTTACCAAAATACCCATATAATACAGTAAAAAAATCCAAAAGTAGTTTCCGTATTGTATAACGGAACATCCCTGTTCCTATCCCATCTAATGAGCGGTTCGCGTTACATTGGACGCCCTGTACGTTGACAATCCCCTGATAGAACCGAAAAGGTACATGAACTCGGCAAATTTCAGACAATGGCCTGGCGTTGGGTTACGCCGGGCGATTCCGCAGAGTGATCTATATTTAATCGTTCAGCCTTTTATCGAGATTGTATGGGTATAGTCGGCAGAAATTGGCAAACAAGTTACGTAATATACGTGCGAACATGCCAATGACGTCAGGGAATTCTGATCTCGTGCTTCCAGTTCTAAAATAAATTCGGATAAAAGCGTTAGTTCTGCGGAAAATTTGGGAATTTATATATTTGACATGCCTGCAATATTTCATATTTGATTGTGTGTGGAACAGAAGGTGATCTATAATAATCTCAATTATAATGGGAGTATATGCAGCGTTTTTATGGTATCATTTCATTACTTCAAAATATTACGATTTAAGCCAATTTGCCTTAATAAAATGTTGATAATAAAAAAGATACAGGATGTCAAAATTGGAATTTGAAAAGTGATTTTTTGTCATAATTACATTGTCTTTGAATGTATCAATTTAAAAATTTAGGAATAGATGTTTTTGAATATGATAAATCGTAATGTGTTGTCTATTTCGACGTATTTCCTAGAGGGCGCCACATCCGCTATATTTGTGACATAAATGTGTAGCGTAACTTTTTTTACCCTAGCCTTATCACGTTTTTTATTAAAAAAATCTTAAACCTACATTGTTTTTGAGGAACAAAGGTATCCTTGTCATTCTTAGAAATTGACCATTTTCGAGATATAGCTTTTCAACAATCAGCTGCTTTGTACAATATTTTAACGTAATAGTAATAATAATAATCAAGAGATCAATTTATTTTTAAATCCTGAAAAATTGTAAAAGTGTGTCATTTACTACTATTGAATTTAACTATAAGATTAATCATCATTTCATAGAGAGAACACAAACTTTTAGAGATCTTGGAGTTTTACTTGATTATACAGGGTGAACCTTAAATAAGTACAAATATTTTAACCAGCAGTATAGTTCACTGTGTAGAACACATAATTAATAGTTTTTTTACAATAGAATCAGAAATAAAAAAGTGAAATTTTAAATAAATTTTGTAATTTTTCTGTAGAAAACTTGTTGAGAACCGCTGACTTTCATACATTTATGAGTCATAGCACTGCAGATTGAACGTGTGGTTCACAGTGTTGCCAGTGTTACACACTTGTCTTTGTGTGTCTTTACTTTTCTTGATATTAAACGCATACGTCAAGCTGCTATTTTGTTATTTAATATTGTGTGTACCTTTA
The DNA here is from genome assembly GCA_037114965.1 of Monochamus alternatus. Taxonomy (NCBI): domain Eukaryota; kingdom Metazoa; phylum Arthropoda; class Insecta; order Coleoptera; family Cerambycidae; genus Monochamus; species Monochamus alternatus. Next base: position 10,084,401 of record CM073434.1, on the reverse strand, counting down.
TTTTTAAAATTTGTTTCACTGATTAAAGTGCGAAGTCACTTTATGGTTCTGGATTCGAAATAAATGGTTAATACTGACTCATTTGGGGTTATGTGGCGAAAATTAAATTTAATATGCTGTGTGAAAATCATAGTTTTTCGTTATTCTTTATAAAATAACTTAAGAAAATTGTGTCTTGTGTCTCTTTCTAACAGTGTACAATGGCATTTAACTTGTGAAATGTGGATTACTGATTAAATAGTTAATTTTTTAACAAACAGGTAAGCTTGTGTGCACGTTTATGTATAATTTTTTAACATTGGACATAGTAATATCACGTAATATCTTCCTAAATACTTTACGGTAGTATTTAACTTGCGGAAATTCATTTTAAATCGTTTATAGTAAGGTCAGTTAAGCAGTTAAAATGTATGTTAATATTGCTGCGTATCATACTACATACCCAATTTTACTGTACTTATGCTTCAAACAAGTATCTTTAAAATATAGTTAACCGTATTACTTTACTATTACGTTAAGGGAAACGTAATATTTATATTAGAGATGGCAACCTCGCAACAAATCATATAGTTCATTAGGTTGGTTAAGACAGCGGTCCTCAAAATGTGGATATCTCCGTAAATATTAGAAATTTTTAAAAATGGCTTTCACTAGACTGATCTATATGACGAACTACACCAGCAGTTAAAATATTTGTACTTATTTAAGTTTCATCGTGTATATTATCGTTTAATGACCACATATTGGCGTATAAAAGACTTGGATTTATTATTAGAAACACGTCCACGTTTAAATCTGCTGAAACTTTAAAACTTCTTTGTTCAACTTTAGTTAGGTCGAAATTGGAATATGCCTCTGTTGTTTGGTGTCCAAATTATGTAACATATATTGACAGTTTCGAATGGGTTCAACGTCGTTTTTTATTTATTTTTTTTTTAATATTTTTTAGAACTAACGGAATTTATCCTCAAACTGGCATTTCCCAGGATGAGCTTTTACTGAAGCTTTCTGTTAAATCTTTGGAGGACATACCTACGTAACATTGCTTATTTAGTATTTTCTAACGGATTGTGGTGATTTATTAAATAGACTTAATCTTCATGTTCCCAGGGTTGTTTCAAGACACGCTGGTATTTTTACTAGCCAACGTCAAGAACTAATATTATTTATGCCCATTGAATTGTATGTGCAATACTTATGACAACTTAGTCATCAGTTGATATATTTCATTGTTTTCTTACAAGCTTGAAACAGGTAGCCCTATCATGCATTTTTTAATCTGATACTTAACTTACTAATTCTGAGACTAATGTGAATGAATTATACCTTTTTCCTGAAAAACAATGCAGGTTTAAGATTTTTTAACAAAAAACGTGATAACTTTAAGGTTAAAAAATTTACACTCACATTACGTTACAAATATGGCGGATGTGGCGCCCTCTGGGAAATACGTCCAAATAGACAACAGATTATGATATGAGAAATGTCCGAAAACATCTATACCCAAATTCAAAGACAGTGTAATTATTACAAAAAGTCACTTTTTAAATTCCAACTTTGACACCCTGTATCTTTTTTATTATCAATATTTTCCAAGGCAAATTGGTTTAAATCATAATATATTGAAGTGAAAAATTTGTGTCGCTTTAGATATAACTTCACTACAAACAGACAATCTAATAAAAATAAGTTTTTATATATTTTTAGGTAATAATAATATTGTGTGAAACTAACTACTCAGTGGACAAAAGCCCCAACCTGCGTTGAATTACCCCCCTAATATCTACCCATATATTCCTTATTATTAGCTTGTTTGTTTCATTAAAGCAGGTTAGTAAATTAGATTATTTTTTTTAGATAATTATTGAATAGAGCTTTTTCTGTGGAATTGTTCATTAGCATACCTAGATGTTTGGTATCAGAGAACATACATATGACTTCATTGATAGGAATTGTAGGATATTTGATTTTTATTAGCTTAAAATACCTTTCTAATACACTAATAAGAATAAATTGTTAATTTATTATTCTAGACGATTCATATCAAAATTTAATTAATATTTCCTTATTGTAATGTAATAAATATTTAATACCATAATTGTTACAAGTCATCTTGTACGTAGACGATTACTGAAATTTATATAGTTTTTTTAAGCTCTAACCACAACATAAAAATGTATTTATAAGTATAGTATCTATTAACATTATGAATATAATGTTTTGTTATATAACAATATACCTGATTATCTTTACGGGGATTTTTCAAATGATTTATGAGTCGAATTTATAAAGGTATCTCGGGAAAGTTTTATTACTTCTGGCAGCATATTTTCGTCAGCTGTTCGATTACTAGTGCAGGCTCGATAAGTTTGCCAAGTAATTTCCATTAGTCATGACTGGAAAATTGCATTTTGTATATTTGTAGCATGCACCTACATTTCATCTACTCCACTAGGTCTCGTGATAAACGAGTATCGATTGATAGTCCAGCGCAATTTGTTCTGTGTAATAATTGATATGCATTTAGTGACGCAAGGAATGATTTACACAACAATATTCAAACTACATGATTTCGAGGGTTGTAACAATGAAGAAGAAAATGGTGAACGTCTACATTTTGACTATTTTGTAAGACTTTTAGGGGCGTTATAAGTTATTTTAGCGTGAACTGAAAAAAGCAGGTTAGTGTTTTTATAAACATATTTTTAATGCTTAGGAATGCAAGTTTATTACCTTGTTTTTGTAATAAAAAGTTGCAAAAGTTGATTCTTGCAAGTAGGTTGTTAGACAACAAATTCTGGACAGGGATAAAATGATATGGATAAAGTCTTTTGTCATGGAGAACTTTTCGAATTGCTGTTTTATTCACCTCTGTTACTGCCATAGACATAAATCATGGACCGGCCCTAGAAAAAGAGGTCTGCTGTCCTGATGTGTACAAGAGGGATGAAGCTAGTCCGGGCAAAAACAGATGTTCTATGACAGAAAAATATATAAACATAACCTGACAAAACCTTTCCTGTTAATATTGTTAATGATTTGTGTGCCTTTTGTGATTTAGTTGTGTTTAGTGTGTTTATTAGCAATAGTTTTTAAAGACTCATAAACTATGGCGGAGTCGGTCTGTCACCGTAAATGTCATACGGCTGTCATTTACGGTTTTTGTTTTTTTTTTTCAGCCAATGATCTGTAGGTTTTTGCCCGGACTAGCTCTATCTCTGTTGCACACATCTGAGCATCAACGATTTGTATAGGCAGAAAACGGTTTTGGGCGCGTCCATGATTTATAAGGTCTATGGTTACTGCACGTAAGCAGCTTGTGCTTATATCAGGATTATCAACTACACTCACCAAGATCTCTTCTTCCTGTTGGACAATCACCATTTTTGGACGACCAATCCTTCGCTTCGGATGATATTCACCCGTTTCACCCAATTGGATAAAAAGTCTATTACAAAAGTCACGATCTGGCTGTCTGCGGTTTAGGTACAGTTGAAAATTATCTTCTAGTTGCGACACATATAGGTACACATGTCTCGCATTTCAGAATCTGTAAATGTATTAGGTCTCGGCATTTTTTATTGTTTTTTTTAATATAAAAGTAGTAGTTTTTTGACAACTTTTGACGTTTGATGTCATGTATTTGTTCGTAAAATAGCTTTTTAAGTAAACAAAACTGTATTAAGGATATCATCGGACATAAATTCGTATCAAAATTAGTCACCTTATTTATTGGTCAACGACCGTCAATTCATCATCATATTGTAGTGCAATTGATTTGTTTGTCACGGAGAAATCAACTTGTACACAATGTATTACGTAAATAGTTTACTGATACTGATTATGTTGACTTTCTCAAGATTTGTGTAACAGAATAGAAGCCAATTTAAAGATCAATTGCCTGCGACAGATTATTATATATGTAAAGATTATTATAAATATTTGATTCGAACAATAATCTGAATGCATTTCAGCAATTAATGCATTCCACTTCCAGAAAGTGTAGTTTTAATGTAATTTATTTTAGAGGGCGTTATTTTCACTTCAATTTAGTTAATTCTGTTTTTGAAAATGATAAATTTTAGTATTCGTCAATTTGATTTTAGAAAAATTCAATTTAGATGCAATTTATTGGTTTTCAGAGAATATTACTTGATTTTCAGAAGGAATTAATTTTTTTTATTAGTAGGTACTCTTATTTGAAGCACGCCTCAGCGTTTTTAAATCCAACTTTTAAAAACGCCCGTGTTTTAAAGTTACCATGGCAAAATCGACTACCCAAGAAACGTGAAGTCTAAATGTCCCCTTTTTAATTATTGATCCGACAGGAGTATCTTATAGCGTCACATGAAATATTACCACAAAACACTTACAAATATAATGGAAAGTCCATGATTTATATTGTCTGAAGCTATTTATTTGTGGCATAATTTTAGTTTTTTTTTTTAAGTTTTATTGGGTTTTTGCCACACTTCTGAAAAATAATAAAAATTAATTAAATAAGCCCTTGCGCCAAACGGAACAGTCAAGGGTTATTTTTGAAATTAAGTTTGCCTAACCAAAAAATCTCACACTGAAAAAAGCAGATAAGTAAAAAATAACAAAAATCACATCACTATCGAGCACTTCCATAATATTGAAGTTTCGAAAAACTCTCTGTTTTCGTTTTCAAAATAGTAGTAAAATATTAAACCGTTTAATACAGTTGGTATTGTTTGAAACATTAATACCTACTTCGGTTTTTTAAATCGGAAGAAATATTGTTCAAATTCACACTGCTAATAATCTCGGAAGTCAATGAGGTTGCACTTCCATTAATGGCACTCCCAATTCTTCCAATTCTTATTTCTAATACTGTCTTCAACGTAACCAGTCTCCCCAGCTGCGGATTTCCATCCTACTTGTCGTTGGATTTGATCTATTGTCATCGCGCCAATATCCTTGGCAAGATAAATGACCTCGGATGAGCGGGGTTGAGAGGGACTATCTCTCTTTACCCATATTGTCATGCCACTATTCGCCATAATGATAGCGACGTACGTCGAAACGCATGTCACTTGATTGGTACGCTTCCCCTTATCATACCGTAAGATAACTCTATACTTACATTTTGGGGACGCAATAATAAATACTGCTTCACCAAACGCACATAACTAATTCTATCACTGTCGGCAACAGCAAAATGTCGAGCCTTCACTGCCTTAAATGGTCGGATAGTAATAAGCAACACGCTTCCATCTTCCTTGACGTCACGCAAGCGTTAAGTCGCACAATTCACATCTTCTACAAGAGCCAACAATACCGCAAATGGCGATCACTTTCAAAAATAAATACGTAATGCCCCGTGCATCTTGACTACATCATTCTTGCTAATTACCTTCATGAATGCATTCACTTTCACAAATGATTTAAAATCAACCCCTTTGTTCATCGTTAACATGCTTTGCAATTTCGAATGGACGCCTTGTACTGCTCCGACATTTTCTGAAGGTAAGTAAGCACAACTTGGTCATCTGTATCTGTTACCTTTTGCTCTTCCATGCTTTTGATGAACTTTCCTTCGTTCGTGCTTTGATATTTTAGACCAAAATATGTGCTAAATTTCAAATAAATATCTCTAAAAGTTGTTAAAATTGTTATATTGTCACCCTGTATTTTGAAAATGGAGCTCCGAAATGAAAAGTGGCATAAGAAAAGTCCCATTATTTATTCCAAAGAATATGTGGTTAACAACTTGACCTACTAATTTGTAACACCCTGTATAAGTAATATCGTATAAGTAATATCTTCTTTTGATATATTTAATCAATGCCATGCGCCATGTGATCTATCTGTTTATCGACTCTTAATTTGATATTAATACGCTGGTACCTATTTACATTACCTTTACGTAATATACTGAATATCAATCTGTACCAAATGAGTAAACAGCTTATTTTTTTGGAGTGTGTATACGAAAATATGAACTCACGGCATCGAAAAAAAATGTAATTAGTAATTAGTAATTACGTACAGAAGCGTCAGCGTAAGCAGCTTTCGATAACCAATTAAGTAAATAAACACCAATTGATCTTTAGACTAGCATCTAGAAATTATATTAATTTATAGTAAATATAGCGTGACTAATCAATTGATTCGTATCCAGATATTCCGCTCCTATTAGAGTTCCATAAGTTTCGACTGGGATGTCAATAATAATGGCACTAGAGAAATCTCGTAATGGTTCCCGAAATCAAAGAATGGAATGAAGAAAATAAATTGTAGTAAAATGATTTCACTATAGTTTCGAATTCATTGTTCGATCGACTGATCGATTCTATTTTGTAATCAAAGAAAAAATTATTTTTTAATGAATTTTGTATAGAGTAGAAGAAATCATTTATACATGAAAATCTAATAGTTATTATGAGTAATTATATAAGGGAATTAACAAGCCTTTAATCCACGATAAAAAAATGGACACTTGAGACCCAACCGAGAGTAACATTTTTTCGAGAGGATTAAAGGCTGGTTAATTTCCCCATGTAATTCAACGTTTTATCCACAACCAAGATCAAAACCGATCAATTAGGAGAGGGAAAGCCGTGAAGAGCAGGTCGTCATATTTGACAAATTTATTTTAATCAAGAATTGCCAGCGGAATATTAAAATGTCTTGGAATCGTTTCTATGACATGTATATTTGCCAACAAAAGTAAACAAAGGACAATGTTATAAATAGCCGATTTTTGGCTTATCCGGGGAATGCATAAATCATAAAAAATCAATTGATTATTGTTAATTAACATTAGAAATGGCCCAGAAATACGTCAGATAGCTGGGGAAATGTCGCTACTACCCGTAAACCTATATAAACTACCCTTAAATAGCTTTAAATGGATAATCATTAATTATTGTTATAAAATTCGTGTAAAATGAAAAAAATGCTTGAAAATGATTTGAACAGACAGTATGCCAATCTAAAAAGTGATAAATAACTGTAAAAATGTCCATTCCACCCCTAAAAATTAAAAAAACGACTTTCAAAAGCTAATGGTGAGCTTACTTCGACATCAAAAATAGATAATGCTTAAATGTTCAAGGGAACGCCTATTGCTAGAAAAAAAAAAAAAGATTACTGTCAAAAATTGCAAAAACTGATACTAGAGTACATTAAGTAAGTGGGGAAATATTAATTGCACCCCTAGATCTATATAAACTGCCTTTAAATAGCTTAAAATAGATAATCATTATTTATTGTTGTAAAATTCGTTTAGAATGAAAAAAATGCTTAAATCACTTTTAAGGTTCATTTATACTATTGCGACCTGAAAAATGGGCGTAAGGATAAATTGCCATTTTTTCAGTACGCGCTCGCAAAGTGAGAACAATTGGCGCTATTTCGCCATTGAATGGGCACTTTTACAGTCATTTATCACTTTTTATATTGACATACTGTCTGTTCAAATCATTTGCAAGCATTTTTTTCATTTTATACGAATTTTATAACAATAATGATTATCCATTTAAAGCTATTTAAGGGTAGTTTGTTTATATAGGTTTAGGGGTAGTAGCGACATTTCCCCAGCTATCTGACGTATTTCTGGGCCATTTCTATGTTAATTAACAATAATCAATAGATTTTTTTATGATTTATGCGTTCCCCCGGATAAGGCAAAAATCGGCTATTTTTAACATTGTCCTTTGCAAGATCTGCACAAAAAATGATTGAGAATGCTGACAATTTCTTCATTCCGATTGAAATTCAGCAAGAAGCAACATTACGTCTGTTATTAGCGAAAAGCAAAAGTGTGTATGAGAAGGAATTGGTGAAATTCGATAATTGGCGAAAAAAGAGGCATTGGAGATGGAGCAATTACAGAAGAGAGCTATTATCCTACTTTTTCAATGTGGAGAAACGGTTTGCTGCCTTTTCGATGTTGACAAAATATTCCATACTAAAATCAATGTTGAAAGTGCACAAAGGTATTGATATTCCGAAGTATGGTAAACTTACTTCATTATTTGAAAGCAGAATCAAGAAATTATAATCCAAAGAAGACAAAGATACTGGAGATAAACCAAATCGAAGAATTTTTGAAAAAAGCATCAGATGAGGAATGTTTATAAGTTAAGGTAGAAAATACACAATTTTAATTTATACATTGAGCGTTTTATTTTGCTTGTGCTTGTCGATGCAATGATTTAAACTTTTGGATATCACTCATGTCCAAGACAAAGGCTAGTCCTATAAGTACTCATTCCAGATACGAAAACACATATTTCAAGAAATTTCACGATCATGGACGAAACTTTTTCAGACAATACTGTAGAAATGTGTCAAAAATACATCAATCTGCGTCCTAAAAATACCGGTGGGAGATTTTTGTTGCAATATGTGGTTGGAAAATGTACTACACAACACAATTTCGAAAACGTTTTCAAAAGTGGCAATACTTCTTGGGCTCCCTGATCCAGAAAGTTTTACCGGACTGAAATGAGACGTTCTTCTGCCACATTACTAACCAATGCTGGGGGTAATATTACCACTGTGAAGCGTCATGGTGGTTGGAAGTCGACTACGGTAGCAGAAAGTTACAATTGAAAATTCACTGTCCAGCAAGATGGATGGAGAGTAAATTTAAATAACCCCCGGTCAAAATGGCAAGATTGTTCTTAAGATAAATGTTAATGTTAATAATAATAATTATAAATAAAATGCTATAAAATTGAAGCGTAGTATTATTAATTCTAATCCACTAATGCGTTAAAATTGAATTTTACATCCACATACTGATTTCCGAAAAGATTAAGGGAAATAAATTGAATTTTTTTTTTAATAAAAAAAATATACTTATGCATACATTTTGGAAGCATGTCGACCAAACTTTATCAATAGATTTTACGATGAAAATTAAGATCGATAATTCAATACGTTTTTCAAGACACATAGGGTAGACTGCCAGATAATATTTAATTTAAATTATGCCCTTAATCTTTATCATAGATTAATAACTGAATATCCTGTATATTTTGTAAGCTACTTACAATTCAATAGTTTTATCTGTGGTGCTCTGAGTATCAGTACATGAAACAGAACGGTAAGTTTTATGAGCCACTGCGGAATATTACATTTTCTGATTCAGCTTTGAAATTAAAATTTTCAGAGCGAGAATATTATATAAGCTTTTGAATTTAAATGGGGCAGATACAAGATTACATCGGATACATTTTCCAGAATCTTATTACTCGGTTTGACCTAAAACTTTACGGATATTGATATTTTTAAAATTATGTGTGGGTGGCGGTATAATATTTTTAAATGAACAAAGAAAACTTCGCACGTGATATGATACAAAATAATCCACGATTATTCTCAGTAGTTACTAAAGATATTTAGATGGAATCAAGTCGTAAAAACTAACCCGAGTAGGCCGCTATTTATAGAGCCGTTTTTTTACAGCAAAAATCTGGACGTTTTTACTAATGAATTAAAATTACTTACCATCAAAAATAATTATAAATATGAAAAATATTTCAAGTTTTAATAAAGTTATAGATATTTAGGGTGCAAAATTGTTTCTGGAAGTAATTATCATCGAAAATGACAGTAACTGTAAACAATTTTTCAACGAGAAAATTATTTTTTATTGAACTTTTTAAATCGACGGCATCGAATTACAAGAAAATATATAAATTGGAAAATGACAGAAATTAAATCATTAGTAATTTTATTAATACTTATGAACACGAATTTACTTCTCGAATATACTTATATTGTTAATAATATAATAAATAATTAATAATATTGCTAATATCTTTTTTTAATTTACGCATATTTCTACTTACTTTTAAATGCAATACAGTGAAATAACGGAAATAAGCTTACCTCTATACGCATGCATAAAAATATATAAAAATTCTATAGATAAGACGGAATTTTTATAGAACAAAAAAATATGATAAAAACTACTAGTTATTTAGAAAAAAAAATTTCAGTTGATTTTTGCTGTAAAAAACGGCTCGTACATACACTAAACATGAAAATAACAAAACAAGTGATGTAGTCATTTAAAGTTGAAGGTAAGAACGGTAGATTCTGTATCAGATTTTTATCTCGCAGTCAACACGCTCGTTTGATAGCCTAAATATTGGGATTTTTAAAAATTTAAAAACTTCAAGCAAAGTTTTCTTCCATAAAGAGTGGGCTACTCAGGTCAACTTGTGGCTGCATTTTTTAACTCTCAACAGTTAAGACGCTAGAGTCGATTGAAATTCACGAAAAATGACTAAAAAAACACTCATTTTCAGCACGCTGCTATTACTTAAAGGGATCGTCCGAGCCAATTATCTTCATTTACACTGAAACTACTATCTTTCCCACTCTGAATTCCGTCTTGATCATTAAAATATCTTCAAACAGAAAAATTTGACTGCAAAAATTAATAAAGCTTAATAATAGCAATTTTTAAGAGTCTTTATTTAAATAGGCGGAAACAAGCGCTTGTAAAAATAAAAATCGTGTAAATTTTGTTGTTTGGGACCCTAGAGAAGAGATTTTCAAAGTTACACCACAATCTAAAATGGGTCGGCTTTGCCAATTAGACGATTTCAAATGGAATGACCCCTTAACCAATACTGACCCGTCTAGTATTTCCTTAAACGGTTTTTTTCTTGTTCCAGATAATGAATACAGCGACAGCGAGGAATCCAATACAACTACCACACAGAGATTACCCAAGGGTTACCAACCTAGATCGTATTACAACAAATTCTCCTATTCTAGTCAGTCAACGCCGAGAAGAAGGTACCAGCACGACAGTACCAAGTCCACGAGGAGCAGTAGTACTGCCAGTGAGAACAAAATTACATTTAACGAAGGTGAGTACTTGGAAAATTCACTAAGGCACAAGATCAATAAATCGTTACAACTCGAAAAATATATAAAAAGCGGCCCTTTAGTTGACAAAAGTAGCTATTTTCGATACAAATTGCGAAATAATGAAGTTTTAGGCATACAACGTGAAGTTTGCCACGTTAAGTGCCTAAAACACCTATTTCGCAACATAATCAAATCAATATTCAAAATAATTACGATATAATCTTCGATTGCATTTGCTAATATGATCGCTAGACTATTTTATTTAAACAAGTTTAACTAAGTTGCCTATAAGGCGGTTGTAGACCCAAAAATATTGTTTTAAGCACATCCCAGCTAACAATTTCCTGTCCTATAAAAATCGTAAGAACATTTCCATGGCAGATTTTATAGAGCAATGTTTCTTCTAAGAACATTTTCAAAACGTTCTTACGACACTTATACCATAAAAATGGGCACCGTTCTATAGAACTTTTTAGTTCTTTAAGCTATTCTGTAAGGTCTGCAGGAAATACTTATAGAATTGTTGAATAAACGTTGTCACAGGTCTTGAAGAATTTCTATAACACAGTTACAAAGCAATCTCATAAAAATTCTATATCACTTCGTTATACAATTTTTGTGTTGCATGGTGTTCTACTTAGAGAACTTTAAAATCGTTTAAATGTATCTTTTAAAAATAAAATATTTCTACATCGCACATATTAGAAATAATATGGATGAGCCAATAAGAACTAAGATAGAAGATGACCTAATCAGCCTGCAAAGGGTACTCGCATCATTACGAATTGCTTTGTTGGTTTCAGGGAGCAGTACGTTTTAATGCGGAAAAAGTTTTATCGTGAAACGTGTATTACATAATGGTAATTTTTTGACGCGCCCTCAGTTAACCTTATATTTTCTATGATGCTGGAAATTTAATAAAAAAAGATTGTTTTCTAAATTGAAGAATTTAACAACCAACTGTATATAAAATAGTCAGAGAGTAAATATATCCATATTATTGATGTCATTTCACCTATTTATATTGTATATATTTTTAATTAAATTTGTTTTCTTTCTTCACAATATGGCGACAGAAAGAAAGGCTTTATCTTGTACTTCCAAACGATTCTCAGTAATATGTCGATTGCGATAATTATACAGCAAATATTCTTCGTAAGCAACTACTATAACAGATATATGCCACTTAATATCCACAGTGTTGTCATATTTTATTGTGGTAATATCAATTATTTCAGCCTTATTTATAAACTACAGCGGATTTTGATTGAAGCCAATTCCGCTGCACGTCACGTTATTTTAAATAGCTGAAGCAACTGCTGACTTCCGCGACACCCAGTAAATTTAGTCAGTTATACGCGTCCCTGTTGTCATGTCGTCGTAAGTAAGGCTTATAAACTGCTATAACTGCAGCGGATTTTGATTAAAGCCAATTCCGCTGCTCGTCATGTCATTTTAAATAGGTGAAACAACTCAGTTATATTCAGTTATACCCTGTTGTCATATCGTCATAAGTAAGGCCTATAAACTGCAGCGGATTTTGATTGACGCCAATTCCGCTGCACGTCACGTTATTTTAAATAGGTGAAGCAACTCAGTTATACCCTGTTGTCATATCGTCATAAGACTTATAAACTACAGCGGATTTTGATTGAAGCCAATTCCGCTGCACGTCATGTTATTTTAAATAGGTGAAGCAACTGCTGACTTCCGCGACACCTAGTAAATTTAGTCAGTTATACACGTCCCTGTTGTCATACCGTCGTAAGTAAGGCTTATAAACTGCTATAACTGCAGCGGATTTTGATTAAAGCTAATTCCGCGGCACTTCACGTTGCTTTAATTAGGAGAAGCAACTGCCGACTTCCGCGACACCCGGTAAATTTATTCAGTTATACACATCCCTGTTGTCATATCGTCGTAAGTAAGGCTTATAAACTGCTATAACTGCAGCGGATTTTGATTGACGCCAATTCCGCTGCACGTCACGTTATTTTAAATAGGTGAAGCAACTCAGTTATACCCTGTTGTCATATCGTCATAAGGCTTATAAACTGCAGCGGATTTTGATTGAAGCCAATTCCGCTGCACGTCATGTTATTTTAAATAGGTGAAGCAACTGCTGACTTCCGCGACACCCAGTAAATTGAGTCAGTTATACACGTCCCTGTTGTCATATCGTCGTAAGTAAGGCTTATTAACTGCTATAACTGCAGCGGATTTTGATTAAAGCCAATTCCGCTGCACGTCACGTTATTTTAAATAGGTGAAGCAACTGCTGACTTCCGCGACACCCGGTAAATTTAGTCAGTTATGCACGTCCCTGCTGTCATATCGTCGTGTAAGGCTTATAAACTGCTATAACTGCAGCGGATTTTGATTGAAGCCAATTCCGCTGCACGTCATATTATTTTAAATAGGTGAAGCAACTCAGTTATACTCAGTTATACCCTGTTGTCATATCGTCATAAGTAAGGCTTATAAACTGCAGCGGATTTTGATTGAAGCCAATTCCGCTGCACGTCACGTTATTTTAAGTAGGTGAAGCAACTGCTGACTTCCGCGACACCCAGGAAATTTAGTCAGTTATACACATCCCTGCTGTCATATCGTCGTGTAAGGCTTATAGACTGCTATAACTGCTGTTGTCATATCGTCACAAGTAGGGCTTATAAAATGCAGCGGATTTTGGTTGAAGCTAATTCCGTCACGTTATTTTAAATAGCTGAAGCAACTACTGACTTGATTTTTTTTTTCCGCAGCAGAATTGTAACTTAACAACGTCTTACACAATAGTTCTATAATTAAACTATAAGCGACATTACAGAATAATTTTATAAGAGTGTCACAGGAGTGTATAATTCTATAAAGCACTATTTTGCATCGGTTTTATAGCAATTTGATTCTATAAGCACCGTTGCTGTAAAATTGTGTTATAGGACTACATTAGCAGTTATCTTACAAATGTTCTATAAATTATGCTCTAAGAACGTTCTTGTAACACATTTAAAAAACAATTCAGTTTCTAAAGGCAAAATAGTCTCATGTGCCACATTAATACAATAATTTAGTATTCTAGATACAACTATAAAATATTAACAGAATATAAAGCTCCTATTGCTCTAAATTTATAGAACTACTTTGCTAGCTGGGATGTGCCTAAGCTACTGTCATTTCGATACTGAAATGATAACGATTTTACGAAAAAATAGTATACACACGAGTTGTGTAGAATATTGCTTGTCATAAATTATAAGTTATAAACAGTTTGTTTTTAAATCGTAGTGTTTTGTAGGTGCATTTATTTGGAAAGTATTTCCAAACGTTTTGTCAGATGTTGGTATCTTCAACTTCAGTTTTGTAAATACAAACCTGGTTTTGAATTAATTTGTTACATTATTCTAATACAAAAAACTGACGGCACTGGTAAAATTTGTAAAATAAAATTATCGTGCGTATTACTACATATTAAATAAACTACCTACCTATTTATTCTTTCACTGCTAAATGACACACGAATGGGAAACAGGAAGAAAACGTTTCATTTAAATTAAATATTATTACCTACTTTTTGAATAATGATACATATTTAGGGCAATGTGACATAAAAAAAACATACTGTATTGCAGTATATCATTACAGAAGAATAGTTTAACAAAACTGTACTGAACTTCGTCTCCTTGTCACAAATTATCTTATTTGCAGAGGGCTAACCGTGATTAAATGTTACATGAAAAGGAAAATGTCCGAAATTATAAAATCCTCGAGATTATTTAAACCACTGATTACATAAATTTGTCACACAAGTCAGATTTTTATGATCCTCAGAATGATTACTTGATTTTGAAATATTTACCGAGTAAATAAATAATATATTTTATCCGCATTAAATTTTTTAAACCTGTATAATCTCAGTTACCTACATTCGTAGTTGTATCAACTTTTATGAAACAAATAGGTTCACGAACTCGAGTAATTTTAATATGATTTAATAAAACATTGATAATAAAAAAGATACAGTGTGTCAAAACGATTTTTTTAATAATTACACTATCTTTGAATGTAACTTTATTGGTCATAACGTTATCATGTTTTTATTAAAAAATCTTAAACCTACATTGTTTTAAGAAAAAAGGTATACTTGTCATTAGTCTCAGAAATTGAGCATTTCCGAATAGCTTTTCAACAATCAGTTGCATAGTTCCTACACACCACGCACATTTTAACATAGTAGGCGCCAATAGTAAGTTAAATTTTAATAATTATTAGACAGAATTCATGTTAAAGTTAATAAGTATGCGCCAAAAGTATGGAATAAATTCAATAAAAACGAAACAATTATTTTTTGGGAAAAATCCTCGAACAGGTCGATTTTTAATTTAAAAAATACATATTTTAGCGTAAAATGCGATTTTCAAATGTCATTTGTTTTCGAGTAATGACGTCATCGATTTTTTTTAAATGGCAACACCATATTTTTTCCTTGATTCTGAAAGATCGTTTAATTCTCTATCAGACAGTACTAAAATTTTGCCCTCTTACATGGGAAAGTTTTCGAGTAAATGACGATTGAATGTTAGAAAACGTAAATCAATTAAAATAAAGCAAAAACGTTATCAAGTTTAGTTTTTCGAATTTCATAGTTCTTTTATGGATCACGTAGGTGAAAATCTTTGCAAAGTGTCATTGTCACACCGACTTTCTAATAAGTATTGTAAGCGACATAGAAATTATTATTCAATTTAAAGTATTAAGGCATATTTAACTGTTACTCAAAGAATTGAGATTTTAATTCTTATCGGGTGCGGGAATATGACTAGAACTCAGCAGGAAGTTTGCGATTTATTTAATGAAAAATATCGCCCTATCAGCCAATCAACAGTCAGTAAGGTAGAGTATAAATTTAGAGAAACTGGCAATGTTGTAAATATTCCAAAACCTGGACGTCCAAGCATTAATGAAAATCAGAAACAGAACATTTTGATAAGTATGGTGGATAATACTCATAATTCTTCACGATTGGTTGCATTAAACAATGACACTAGTCAGAGCACAGTGCTACGTATCTTGAGGAACGAAAAATATCATCCCTACAAAATTCAACTTGTGCAGGAACTCAATGAAGATGATCCAGATCGCCGCTTACACTTTTGCGAAATTCTAATGGATTTATGTCAAGGAAATAGAAATTTACACCGACAAATACTTTTTTCAGATGAGGCCACATTTTGTCTGAATGGTACAGTAAACCGTCAAGCTTGCAGATATTGGAGTCGGGAAAAACCTCATTGGATGGCAGAGGCACATACCCAACACCCTCAGAAATTAAATGTGTGGGCTGGAATAGTTGACGACAGAATAGTAGGGCCTTTCTTCTTTGAAGGAACCCTTACTGGACAAAGAAATTTAGAGTTTCTAGAAAATGACCTTGGTCCAGCCCTTGCAGTAATTTTTCCTAACGATAATGACCCTGACATTCCTGACGATACCATATGGTTTCAGCAAGACGGTGCACCTCCGCACTATGCGCTCCCTGTACGAGATTTTTTGGACAACTGTTTTCCTGGGAGGTGGATCGGCAGACGCGGACCGATAGAATGGCCTGCAAGATCGCCAGATCTTACACCTCTTGTCTATTTTTCATGGGGATACTTGAAGTCAAAAGTGTACATTAATAAACCACGTAATTTAGAAGAACTTCAAAATCGCATTCGGAACGAAATACGCCGAGTTACCCCAGAAATCATTCATAATGTGCAAGAAGAATTTCTTCACAGACTTGCGCATTGTCAAGAAGTTGGTGGATGGCAATTCGAACATTTAATTTAAGTATAAAATTTAATCAATTGTATTTTATTTTACATACCTCAGAATTGTTACTATTTTATGGATAAAATTTACGTTTTCTAACATTCAATCGTCATTTACTCGAAAACTTTCCTATGTAAGAGGGCAAAATTTTAGTACTGTCTGATAGAGAATTAAACGATCTTTCAGAATCAAGGCAAAAATATGGTGTTGCAATTTAAAAAAAAATCGATGACGTCATTACTCGAAAACAAATGACATTTGAAAATCGCATTTTACGCTAAAATATGTATTTTTTAAATTAAAAATCGACCTGTTCGAGGATTTTTCCCAAAAAATAATTGTTTCGTTTTTATTGAATTTATTCCATACTTTTGGCGCATACTGTAGGTATTTCTAAATGTAAGGTATCTATCCAGTTTTGGTTAAAATCAATGAAAAATTTCGAGATGAGTGTTATTTGTTGGCAATTAAATTTCAATGGACGTGCTGGGCAACGAGAATATTTGGGAGGATTTCAAAATAGATTACAACCTGATAATCAGTGTGACTCCAACTTTAAAAACGTTACATGTTGAAAAATTTTATCCGTAGCATTTTACACCAGTGTAAATTTTATTGCTTGTCGATCTAACTTCAACATATCCAATTTGCAAGAAAATTTTGGCGTCTACTACGTTAACTATGAATGAACTATGCAGCTGATTGTTGCATAGCTGTTTTACGAAACTGGCCGATTTCTGAGACTAATGACAAGTATAACTTATTTTCCTCAAAAACAATGTAGGTCTAAGATGTTTTAATAAAAAGCGTAATAACATTAGAGCCGAAAAAGTTACGCTCACATTTACATCACAATAGGTTAAAAAATTTTTAATAAAAACCGTGATAACGTTAGGGTAAGAAAAGTTACGCTCACATTAGCCTCACAAATATGGCTGATGTGGCGTCCTCTAAGATCATGATTTCTCATATCGAAAAACATCTATTCCCAAGTTGATACATTGAGTGTAATTATTACAAAAAGATCTCTTTTTAAATTCTAACTTTAACACCCTGTATTTTTATTATCGCTATTTTGTTTAGACAAGTTGACTTAAATAGTAATATTTTGACAATGCGCTTATTTCTTCGGAATACGATTAATCTATTTCAAGTCTCAGAAGAATATTATTATATTTAATGTCATTTCTTCCCAAAAAATACTTGTTAAGCTTTCAAATAAAAGAAAAAACAGACTCGTTCGGTTTCGAAAGTATGTTTCATTATAGTTTTTATTATATGTATACTCGTATGTGTTAGCGGCTGTACTATTCGGTTTTCGATATGTAATTCCCAGCTAGCAAAGTAGTTCTATAAATTTAGAGTAATAGTAGTTTTATATTTTGTTAATATTTTATAGTTGTATTTAGAATACTAGATTGTTGCATTAATGTGGCACATGAGACTATTTTGCCTTCAGAAATTGAATTGTTTTTTAAATTTGTTGCAAGAACGTTCTTAGAGCATAATTTATAGAGCATTTATAACATAACTGCTAATGTAGCTCTATAAGTGTGTACAGGAACACAATTTTACAGCAACGGTGCTTATAGAATCAAATTACTGTAAAACCGATGCAAAATACTGCTTTATAGAATTATACCATCTCCTGTGACACTCTTATAAAATTATTCCGTAATGTCGCTTATAGTTTAATTATAGAACTATTGTATAAGGCGTTGTTAAGTTACAATTCTGCCGCGGAAAACAAATTACAAATATGGAAGCTGCTATCGAACTTAAGAGAAAAAGCTCTTTAAAGCAGTTATAGAGAACAATAATACAATTGTTATAAAATCATTATAGAGTAAATAAGTAACAAAAGCCATTTTGTTCCATAGAGAAACGCTATAGAACTATCAATTAAACTAAACTAAAAGGTTCTATAGAACGGTGCCCATTTTTATGGTATAACTGTTGTAAGAATGTTTTGAAAATGTTCTTAGAACAAACATTGCTCTATAAAATTTGCTCTGGAAACGTTCTTACGATTTTTATAGAACAGGAAATTGTTAGCTGGGTTTCAATTGAGACCATTTCTCCGTAGACGCATTTGAAAGAAATTCCAATTTTGCTCCAAAGTCAATATTTGCACATCGGAAAGCGTACAATCTATGTTTGAAATATTCAACAGATATTTAAGCAACAACAAACAAGAGCGTGGCCACTGTTTATCAACCATAATAAATCACTGATTAAGGACTGTCAAGAACATACCAAAAGTTTATTTCTATTTGTTATTCTGTCTGATATATTTTAGTTGCTTAATCCGTCGATAGAAGTGACAGAACTGAAACAAAAAAACCAAAATCTATCTTACCCTAATACCTAAAATTATTTATCTATATTTGCCATATTTTACTTACTTATTTTTCTGTTTAGTTTTGTATTTTTATCTCTTGGCTGATTATTTTTGGCGAAATGCAAAGTATTCAATTTTTTAAAGAACACGTCGAGAGTTTACTGTGTTGTATTTACGTGTTCCAATTGATTTCTGCGTTCAAAAGTTTATATTTACGGAAAATGTCGAAATGGTTTTGACGAAAGACACTCACCATCAGCGAATTGTTCCACTAGACAGTCACGAATTTAGATTTTTCTCGACACCTCCTAGGTGGAACATTCAAAGAGGCGCCGGTCGTAGATGTCTATTTTAAATTTATTTCGAAATTCGCAGCTCAAATGTGGTTACATCTAACAGTGATCTAAAATTAACTACATTTCTGACAAATATTTCTATACTTTGTTTCGCAACAAGAGTAATAAATTACACGCATTACATAAAGGGTGCTTCCTATAATTTTTTTGCGTACACTATGAGCCAGCGCACGAGTAGAGATACTACTCATTAATTTTATTGTCTGTAATTATTTGTTTGTGGCATTTTTTGTTATTTTTTTTATTTAATTGTGTAAATTGTGGTGTTTTTAGACACAGAAATCTCAATGAATAAAGCACGTAGAGCAATAGTAATTACAAAAATAAAATTCTTGATGGTTCGTTTATCCGCTTTTACTATTTAAATTCTCCTCAAATAAAATAATAACTTTTTTCGGAAACTGTCATCAAACCTCGACATTTTCGTTAAATTTTGTTGAGTTGAGTCTTTTTCGTTGTAGGGCATAAAATAAATGCCAAAATGTAATTTTTTTCGAAATTTATTTATGATTTTGTTAATTAAACAATATACATTTTAAGTGACATAACATTTCAATACAAAGCAGTATGTTGCACTATATGTAAATTGAAAGTGAGTCAAATTTATGCCAGGTCCAGTGCTGTCAGTTATCGTAGCTTTTAATACTGGGTGTTCGATGAAGCTTCTGCTGTATTTGTTAAGTCAACAGCGCACGTTTTATTATTAGTAAGCTCTACAGGCTCTGCTGAAGATGGTAACAATTTATTTGCGATTGAAATTTTATTTTGTATAAAATCTACATTTCTGTTCCTGTACTGAAACGCCACACCTCATGTCGTTTACATCCTTTTTTTAATAATGGGTCTTCAAATATTACGATTTTACTAAAATCGAGTATTTTCAATCTGAAATATTTCAGAAGGGACACATTTTGAAAAACCAAAATTTTCAGGAAACAGTTTTTATGTTGTAATAAGTTTTTAAAGTTTAATCATTGAGCAACTTTTGTTAACTTATTTATAGTTCACAATCTGGAGTATACATACACAGGGTGTTCCAGGATATGTGAAATGACTTTTGTAAGAGTGCAAATTTTGGTGTTGAAAAAATGGTCTCCTGGGATCTCTGCTTGTTTAAGAAACACAGTCTGACATGATTTCAAATTGTTAATGCTGTATGCCTTGAAAATTTGAAAAAAACTGTTTTTTTTCACCAGTGCTATTCGAGATACGACAAAATGTGATTATCTTTTGTAATAAAGGAAATATATGTTTTGAAACTTTTATGTATAAGTTCTTATTGTTATTACTGCATTTTAAAGCCGTTATTTCGATTTTATTAGAATCGAGTAAGTCAAATAAATCTGTAATGTACTTTTTTTCACCAAATACTTTCCGTTTAATAATTACGTTACATAATACTTATTTTAGAGAAGTTGCTTTTAAATTATGTTTCACAATTTTCCAACAACTGTTTCAAATTTTCCTTACGGCTGTTTCATCACTGTGTTGTACAAATTCATTAGGTAGATCTTTTAAAAACTTGGAGGAAACTTAACGTCATTTAATTACTAGTAGTTAAAATAGTAGTGAAGGTTATAAGTATAAGAAACTGACATCCGTAAGGTAAAGTTTGGCAAAATCTTACAAAAACTTTTAACTTATTTTATTGTACAAACTCCTTAAAGATTTGTAACCATACTATAGAAACATGAAACCGTACCCTAGTGCTTTCTTTAGAATATTCTGAATATTTAGGATTCTATTTCATTTTTATCCAAACAATTTGTTGCTTCACTGCTACAAATTAGTAGAAATAGAAGTTCTGATAACTGTAGAAATTTCTCATCACTGAACATTTCTGCTATACGTTATACTTGTATTTCATTCTGCTAGTTGTCTAAAACAGTTTTCTTTCTGATCCTGAATAACAGAGTGTGAAATAATTTGAATCGTCCGTTTTCAACGCGGACATGTATTGGGTCCCAGTCGAATATCGCCAAAAATATTTGCGATGTGACGATGGCTCCCGGTTTAACCCGGTAAACAACCTTGCCCTGTTCAATTACAGAGCATATTGATCGGTTATTTTCGAACATCGAGCAACGGCATTGTGCATCTTGCACCAACCTATTTTGGTTTTGGCAACATTGAAATAATCAGCCTTCGTCGAGACAGATGATATGATACGAAAAGCCAATATTGATCAAGCCGGCGTCCCAAGCGACCCGTTCCAGAATTTCAGAATGCATTTACCATTTGTACTAAGACCCCTTTGTTTGAAACTTTGAATACTGGGAGAGAATATCGACAAAACTAATGCGAATCGAAAATGTTCGTTCACAACGCTCTCATTTTACGCCCAAATCTAAGAACTTAAAAATATTGCATTTATGTGTTTGCCAATGAGATACATGATTATTTTTGCAGACGGTATCTATGAAATAGAATGGGGCTATTGCACATATGTTGAGGAAGTTGAGTATACATGCTGATTCAGATCTTATCTAAAAAAAAATTCAATGTACAGGGGACTCTTATAAATATCTATATTTTGTAGAAAAAAATCTAAAAGGGTAGTTCGAAAATGATTTAAAAAATACACTCCTGCACGGCACTGGAAACTGGTCCACTGTAAAACCTGATAAGGCGGCAATACATGCAAATTAAAAGAAATTCCCAAGGAAACAAATAAACAATATTTTATAACACCTATTTTATACATCAGCAAATTCAAGTGCTTTTGCCGCTATCGTTATTAATCTGTAGTTATAATTAATAAAATAGTTTGACATACCCAATGTTACAACATCAAAATTTTGGGCCCGTCTTACCCAGTTTCTACAAATAAATCTCTTCTTGACTGTTTTGAACTCGTAAGTTATTAGCAGCTATGATACTGTTGCGTAATTCATCAATTGTCCACTTCGGTGCGATACACTTCATTTTTTAATGCTTGGACACACTGTGCATGGTACGGATATAGTTGAGCCTCGTGTATGATCGCCACACTGCTGCAATACGCCGTGGACGCCTTGAACCTCTCCATCTCTTCCACGATTCGGTTTCAAATTTCTCGCGTCACGTTCGCGTTGCAGGACACTTGTACTCACTCCATACCGCGGTAAAAGTAGCTACATTTGGTACATGTCGTAGAAGTCGTTCTGCTAAAGCATTATCACTTCACCATAAATTAAAACGATATCCATCGTGCTAAACTTTAATATTTTTTTACTCAGAAACTATAGGGATTTTACAACAAATTTCGCTACGATATTGACTCCATTGTTCATAATGCATCTATTCTGTGTCAAAAAGAATAGTTCAGATAAGGATAAAGAATTAAAAATGTCCATCCAACTTAATAATTGGATAACTTTCAATTTTGTTTCCTTGCTGTCTGTATATTTGAAGAAAACTATGCAATTTCGTGTTTAAATGAATAGTATACAGGATGACCACACGAAAAGATTCGGCTGTAACTTTTCTACCCTAGGAGATATCGAGTAGAGTCACTATTAAGGGGTTTCTTCGGTTTTGAACGATCCGTCAAGGTTTGAGGCATTGTTCCATTCAAAATAAGAGAGATAACGTCATTTCCGGGAAAACCAGAAGTACCACATCAATGTTGATAACTCAAAAGAAGGTTATTTAGAAAATAAAAATCGATCTCTTTTCTCCCAAAGACATCCTACCAGTAAGACTTCATCGTCGCACTGTATAGTAAAAATAAGACATAATACAGGCCCCAATACAGATCCTTGTGGAACTCCTACATATATTTACTAATAAACACAAGTATTTATTTTCCCTAGACTTTTTCCAAAAACTGATATAGGACAGGCACCATAAACAGGAACTCATATTCAACTGCTTAAAAGTGAATGGATTAAAAAGCTGTAAATTTTATTGTTTAAAATATCCCTTTAGTCGTTCATTACACATACGGTAAATGTAGGTTATCTAGTCGCCATTTATAAAACCAAAATTTCCTCACAAAACATAATTTACAAGTGGATATACAAATTTTGTCTAACATAGATAAGAAAAATGTCCCAGAAATCGATGGTTTTTCTTTAAAGAAATTGTTCAGCAACGTATAGTTTTGGGAATCGTCGTTGTCTCTCGAAAGAAACAAAATCTGGATAGATACTACTTATATGAATTGATGGATCTATTTCTAACAGTAGCAGGAACAAATTTAAAGAATTATACCAAAATAGTAACGTGTCAAAAGAGAATAGTTTGTTGCTAAGTTACAACATTACTGAAAATTGGAGGGCAGCCAAACACCAACTTGTGTTAATCTGACCATCCCATATCAACATTGTCGACGTTTTCTATCACATCAAGCTTATAGATTATGATATATCTAAAACTATAAAACATAAAGATATATATCTCCATAAATGCATTGAAATATTTGTTACAAATTCTTACTTTACAGTACAAAGATGAAGCATACTAATTTGATTTGAAAGATACCGTACGTGGAGAAAATATATTACCTTTGTCTTATCTATGTACTCTATTTTTAAACTAAGAGGAGTGATTCAAATTCCTCGCGCTTAAACACTAGCTTGTTATTGGTTAATTTGTCGCCAAGTTTACATAGCTCCACATAATTTAATGTTTATTGTCAATGTCAACACTAACCTTTAAAATGTATTCGTTTAAGAATAACGTTGCAACGTAGATTTATTTTGTGTTTATTCCTTCTTGTTAATGCAAAGCAAATAAAACAGTTCTTTTCATAACTCAGTAACAAATTGTATTGCTGTTTTTTTTTTCAAATTTACCGCCAAAATAACCCAGTTACATTTTCTAGTTACTTTTCCCTGTGTATACATATACGCCTTCATCATTTACTCCCCCTTTAAAAATAGTGTAACATTTTAATTAAAGATGTGTGACACGCTTTCTAAATTCGCCTACAATAAGGTTTTTAATATCGCCGCGTTATTTGTCACATTTTGATTAAAATAACGTTGTTACACGTTGCTTATTTCCACAAAGTCAATAACCGAAAAAAGTAATTGTGAAAATATGAAAAACATCAGATAAAGTGTGAGATGGCGTATCATTATCTCTTAGTTTTCACAATTCTTCCTAGGATATACAGTGTTCCGCATAAGAACCAATACAGGACAGATGCATGTAGGGAGTCCCAAAATATTGCAATGTAACCAAACATAACCTATATATACGAAGTTGCACACAGGCGGAGTTATAGCCCTTCAAAGTGGGGAAAAATATTTCGAAAAAAATTAATATCTCTGAATTACTTTAACTTGAAAGAACCAACTTTGGTACATGATTTAGGTTTATCATTGGTCTTCTTTGACTATCATTTCAAGCAAATTGAAACAGGACTCGTACGATAAACACCTTAATTGAGGGTGAGTCAACCGTAAAATTATACTAAACATTTTTTTCCATTGATCGAATTTAAAAAGAAAGATAACATCCCGCGCAGAATTTAATTTAAAACACTTACTCTGGTTGAATTTTAAAAGTTTTCAAGAAAAAATGTGTTAATTAATACAATATTTTAGAAAAAAGTCAGTAATAGCCTTGGTCTTTAAAATGTGATAGTAACAGAACTATAAAATAAAGTAAAACTAAAGAAACTGTTCAAAATGGCCACCATTTTTTACGAAACTTCGCCGATATTTAAAGGACAATGTTAAAAATAGCCGATTTTTGGCTTATCCGGGAGAAAGCATAAATCATAAAAAAATCAATTGATTATTAACATTAGAAATGGCCCAGAAATACGTCAGATAGCTGAGGAAATGTCGCTACTACCCCTAAACCTATATAAACTATCCTTAAATAGCTTTAAATGGATAATCATTAATTATTGTATTAAAATTCGTGTAAAATGAAAAATATGCTTGAAAATGATTTGAACAGACAGTATGTCAATATAAAAAGTGATAAATAACTGTAAAAATGTCCATTCCACCCCTAAAAATAAAAAAAAACGACTTTCAAAAGCTAATGGTGAGCTTACTTCGACTTCAAAAATAGATCATGCTTAAATGTTCAAGGGAACGCCTATTGCTAGAAAAAAATTATAAATTACTGTCAAAAAATGCAAAAACTGATACTAGAGTACATTAAGTAAGTGGGGAAATATTAATTGCACCCCTAAATCTATATAAACTGCCTTTAAATAGCTTAAAATAGATAATCATTATTTATTGTTGTAAAATTCGTTTAGAATGAAAAAAATGCTTAAATCACTTTTAAGGTTCATTTATACTATTGCGACTTGAAAAATGGTCGCAAAGATAAATTGCCATTTTTTCAGTACGCGCTCGCAAAGTGAGAACAATTGGCGCTATTTCGCCAATGAATGGGCACTTTTACAGCCATTTATCACTTTTTATATTAACATACTGTCTGTTCAAATCATTTTCAAGCATTGTTTTCATTTTACACGAATTGTATAACAATAATTAATGATTATCCATTTAAATCTATTTAAGGGTAGTTTATATAGGTTTAGGGGTAGTAGCGACATTTCCCCAGCTATCTGACGTATTTGTGGGCCATTTCTAATGTTAATTAACAATGTATTTTCGGAGCACCCCGTATTTATGAATGCAAAGTAACATACTACAAAATACTCTAATTAAACGTGGATACAGTTCAGGTGGTCCCAAAATCTTGACCAATATTTCACAACCAAGTGTTTACATTTTACTCACGTAGTGTAAGAACAAATATTATTTTTTCAATTAGATATTGTGCTTATGGTAATTTAACATCATTTAAAAATAAGAATGTATACCAAATGCAAGGCAATGTTTGTGATTTGCGTTAGTATGTGACATCCTAGAATACGCTTGGCGCTTTATACAAATATGTAATTATTATCTATGCCATCCTAAGAACTGTATCATAAAAAAAATCATCTAAAAGTAGAAACCGACAGTTTGCGGTGGTTAGATTTCTCTGGGTTAAAACTAAGGTTGTACACATGATATACAGGGTGTTTGGAAAAGTTGGTACAAAACATTAGGCGGTAAAAGTAGAGCCAAAAAAAAAGGTAAAAAAAATATAGATTTAATAAATAATAGAAAATAACTCTATACTGACTAGACAATTTCTCAAGGTTTCAACTTTGGTCTGACTATTTTTCACAACAAAACACATAAATTTCTACAAAAACTATATGATTTTCATGTATAATATGCTGCTGGAGACATTGATGCTATCATAGTTTTTTCAACAGTAGGAATAATTCTTGAAACTTGTCCAACATTGTCGTTATACTCTGTATAAACAACAGAGGAGAGTGTAATACGATAGTAAAAATAAGTAATCATTCTCTGGCATTGAAATTTTAAAAATTATATCAAGTTAAAAAATACTAATATAAAAGAAAATAACAGAAAGCAAATTTAAATGAAAAAGTTAATTGTGTTTCTTTCTACACATTTATAAGGTAATTTGATTTGAATTCAAGGCATTTATTATCAGTTAACTAACATTTGTTTTCTTTTCGACATTTTATGCAAGAGGCAGAATAATAGATTCATCAGTTTCAAAATATTGGAGAAAAAACAATTAAGTTGTTTTTTAATGGAACACTTCATTTTTACATTTTTTGTCATATATTAATTTCAGTATTTTTTGTCTAGAAAATGTTTTTTAAATTATATGGACCCCATAAATATTGCAATATAGGTACAACCGAGGGTACAACTTCTACAAATTTCTGTTTCAAACCATAGCAAATAATTTCAACGAGAAAAAATTAAACACTCGGTATAATATATTTTTTAAATATCTGCAAATTTAATGTTATCAGTTTCTTTATATTGCAATTTTTGTTTAAATTTCATAATGCAATAATGGGATACAGTTGTAGATTGGTAGGTACATACATAATGCAGAAAAGAAACAAAAAAAAAAACAACAAAAACTTGTAGATTTAAAAAATATAAAAAATACAGTGTGTTGCAATTAAAACAATTTAGAATTTTCAATTATTTTTCGCAAAACATGAACAGCAAAATTTTTGGGTTTAATTGCAGAAATAGATCTCACATCGCTGCCAATATTCCTGAATACACTAACGCTTAGGAATAAATTGTAAACAATATCTTTATTCATATTTTATGATCAATTTATCAAATAATTCGTATATGTCATGACATTTGCAGTTATTCAAGGTTTGGGGATATCTTGTGCACAAACGCTACGCCAATATTTGTGTTTCCTTCTATCAATATTTACACGGCAAATTCTGGCCCAATGTCAATTCCCGCTGCACATCAAATTTAACTGCAACTAATCTGTTCGTTACATGCCAAATGGTGCAATAAATCTGCGAAAGATTCGCCAATATTCATCTGTAGCAACAGATCTCGGTTTATGGCACGATAAAGTTAATTGGACTACCTATTTAAAGGTGTCAATACACATAGAAACCAACACGCAAGTTTCGGAACATTTTTATTTATCTACAGGGTTGTTCAGCCATGATGTCATTAATTTTAATAGGAAATGATGCGTACTTTGACGTTTCACATAAATTTTCATTAAACGTTAATGTAAATCAAAGTCTGGAATTAAGAGAACAAAACTATACTACACTATGGTCTGAATTTTCAATGTTGAAAAGCACTTTTAAAGTCAAGGAATATATCAATTTTGACGGAATTCTGTAAATTACCTCCCCAAAAATGCCAAAACTTTGACTCAAGATCAATGCATTAAATATTTTAGGGAAGCAGATGATGAATATCTTATGATAAAGGTGAACAAATAAATTATGATAAATTAATTTAGTTTTTTTATTAACGTTAAATTGTAGATTTTCTTATGACGGGGCTATACGGTGCTTGTCGCCGAAATAAATTGTTAAAAATAAAGCTTGACCACATAGATAACACAGCCCCACAAAAATAAAAAAGTTCATACACAAGAAAGTGACATATGTATTCCCATGTATTTTTCGACGCTGAATGCGATCCCGAGCTCAGAATTGGGCCTACACGTCTGGAATTGGCCCCAGGGGCCGAAAATGGTCTGAAATGCGGTTCCCGGGATAAGGGGGAACAATAACAAAACATGCAAAACACAATATCAAAACATGCAAACAAAAAACAATAACGAAATATGTAAAAAAAATAAGAAAACTTGCAAAAAATACAAGCGATAAGAAAATTAATAGCAACAAAACTTGCATTTAAAAAAGTGTACATTGTAACAAAAAAGGGATCAACAAGGTGCAACCAAGAACAATCAAGAACAAGAAAAAATATGTTCATATAATAAAACAGGACAAAATCAAATACAAAAACGAAACAAAAGAATATCGTGCAATAAAATAGAAGGAAATCATATACAAACAAAAATACCACTGACTACTTCCGAAACCACAAATACCACTGTTGCGACTGGTATGTCCGAAATATGATTTTCCGGTCCCAATGGGCCATTTTCCCGGACCCAAACTGGGAATTTCAGCTGTCCAAAAACTTTTTGAGTATACTCTAAGGACCAGGATTGAAAAATACATGAAAATCCCACTTTTGCGACTGATACGTCCGAAATATGATTTTCCGGCCCCAATGGGCCATTTTCCCGGACCCAAACTGGGAATTTCAGCTGACCAAAAACTTTTCACACCCAGTCTCAGATCCAAAATTGAAAAACACACGAAAATACCACAGTAGGGACCGGAGCGTCCAAAACAGGATTTTCCCGCCCCAAGGGGTCATTTTCCCGGACCCAAACCCGGAATTTCAGTTGGCCATAAACTTTTCGAGCACAAATCCGGCTTTAGCTCCAAAATTCAGCGTCGACTTCGCCTTATCCCGGGAACCGCATTTCAGGCCATTTTCGGCCCCTGGGGCCAATTCCAGACGTGTAGGCCCAATTCTGAGCTCGGGAACGGATTCAGCGTCGAAAAATACATGGGAATACATATGTCACTCTCTTGTGTATGAACTTTTTTTTTTTGTGGGGCTGTGTAATAGAGGAGACATATTGATTATGATAGTTCCAGAAAAAAAATATTACAAGGACATTTACTATCACAAAACGATTGATTGAATCTACTTACAATATACAACAAATATATTTCCCTTAGACCTACCCACACGCCTATAATCGCCTATTCATTTATTACAAGAATAATAAATGTACAGTACAACCGATTGGGCAAAATTCCAGGAAAAATAGCCACTTTTTTAAACTGCCTGAACCTACTACATACACAGAACACTGCTTCCGCTGTAGTTCTGCAACCCTTCTAGCTAACTCTGGGAGTGATTTGGTAGCACTTAAAAAGCATGGAATTTGGCATTCTTTTGCAGTTGCAGAAGGATATACCGACGACTGTTTATCGAATAAAAAATAAATTGCCAGTTAATCTAGACAATTCCAATGTACGATCAATTTCATCCATAGAAATAAGTCATCATACTGCTAGCACTTCAAAAACCTACCAAATGCCTATAAATTCTGATATTACTATCCATAATTGTGCTCGAGGGGTAACTAACATTAATTACTATAATAAATAAATTCCTACATATTTACTACTTCAGTTTCTTATTAAATTCTGTCTGTATTTATAAAATTGAAGATTTTTGTTATATTTTCCTTTTTTTTTTTGTTAGGCGGAAAACAGTTGTGTCACATGCAGAAAACGCTTTAGCAGCCCTTAGCTATTAACTACCTTCCCTTCGTTTCGCTCACTCGTGCAGTTAATAGCCGCGGGCTGCTAAAGCTCATTTTCTGCCCTTGTGACACAATACTCGTATACTCTATCAGTAGATCAATAGGATATTTAGTACACACAACATCAAAAAGTCTTGGACCCCCTGTATATAAAATGATTCGATTGAACCTAGCGGTGTTTCTTAATGTGCTAAAAAAGTACATGTACTTAGGGAACAGAAAAGACAATAAAAAATTGCAGACCATGAACCTTTACTTTATTACCAATGTTTTTACAAATCTGGTCAGTTTGGCAGTCTATGCAGCCAAGTGTTCTTTTGAATTTTTGTACATTATAATGCCAGGACGTGTACGTGTTTTTTCGTTTACCAGAGCAAGAATGACTGCTTTACATGATGCAGGACATTCTAATCATCAGATACCGAACAAGTTAGGCATTCCTAAATCATCTGTTGTAATTGAAAGGAAGGATCGATCGGTATTTGGTGCAATATGTCCGTAGACACTGCACATCTTCAGCTTCAGCTCTAAGGACCCACTTTCAAGGTACGTTTCGCCGGGTGCCGCAAATTTACGTGCTAAAAGACCAGGGCTTTACTTCCAAGACATCGTGCTGCCCGTCTCCAGTGGGCGTGAGAGCATAGGGGTTGGCTTTTACGCCATTGGCGGTGGGTCTTATTTACAGATGAACCAGAACAGAATGGGGCTGGTTCTGATGACAATCGACAAAGAGTCTGGAGGGAACCAGGTCGCCAACAGTGACTTCATTTTTCCCGCGAAGTTGCTCCGTATGAAGGGGGTATCGTAATGTTTTGAGGTGGAATAATGTTCAACCGCCGCACCCCATTAATTCGCATACCACAGAATATGAACAGTCAAATTTACATCGAACAAGTTATTACGCCCATTATCTACCCCCTACGTAATGGATTAGGTGAAAATTTTGTGTTTATGCAGGTTCAAGAGAAACTCAAAGCAAGACATATCAATAGATTAGATTTACCAGACACCTCTCCTGACATGAATCCTATTGAAAATATGTGGGATTACGTTGCTAGAGCCATTCATAATCATATTCCTCCACCTCAGACTGCAGATGAGTTAGTCGTGGCGGCAGAAGAGGAATGGAACAATATTTAAGAGATCGTTAACCGCTTGATTATCTCAATGCACAGACGTGTCAATATGCTGTTGGAACGTGGTGGAGGTCATACCGACTATTAGTCAAGTAGAGAACTTGCTTTGTTACTTCTTTTTGATTTAATAAATGTTATCACAAATGTGACACATTTGCTGGTTTTTAATTTTCTAAGTATTCAGTTTATCGAACATATTCCTTCCGCAAAAAAAAAAGATTCAGGAAACAATATACTTTTATAAATGTATTTGGTTTTTCTTTAACAAGAATGAGGGGGTCCAAGTCTTTTGACGTTGTGTGTAGATCAGTAGAACATAGTTGAAATCAGTAGATCTGCTGAAAAATCAATAGATTTGGCAACACTCTTCCGAATATGTGATTAAAATTAATGACATTACGACTGAATCCCCCTGTATATTACTCCTTGCATTTAATAAAACATGTTCTGGTTATCTTCGCTTAATGAAGACTTACCAACTACCATTGTTCGTTTCCGACTGCCTGACACGCATGTAACTACCAGTAGTGAATTATTGGGCTAATAAATAAGCCCTGTTTACGGCCCTTCCCCATCGATTTATCAAACCCGGTTTATAGGAACCTTGATTAAGCTATGCCACATGCCAAGCGATAATAACAATTTAATGCCAAGTAGCTTTGTTTACAGCGGCGATCGAATGTACCGAAATAAAACATGAGACTATTATCGAAGAATACCACTTTGCTATTTGAGGCACATCAATAGTACAATTGATAACTGCCCCAAAGCAGCAATTTGGGTGCGATAGCTTGAGTAGTTAACACTGAATAAACAAAAATGGCGACTATTCTAAACAAAAGTTACATGCCAATAAAATTACGACAACATATAAGTATCTTTAATATTTGTTATCACTAAGGCAGTTAAGGGCAATGCTTGATTATTATGAATAAAAACGAATATATTGATAGAAGTGAAATTTTTTTAAATGAGAGTAACTTCACGTTTTTGTGGAAAAAACCTGAACAAATTACGACTAGGTTTAAGAAAAATTTTGTCCGTTCACAAGTCCTCATTTGGTGATTTTGAATTTTTTTATTAACTAACCCTTGTGTTTCGACTTCACCCAGTGATTCATAAGTTACCTAAAAAAATAGACTGTACAAGGGACTTACAAATATACAAATACAATTTTGTAAACAAAAAATCAAAACGAGCAGTTAAAAAATGATTAAAAAGACACTTCTGCGCGGCATTGGAAACTAATTCACCCTAAAACCTGATAAGGCAAAGCGACCGCGCAAAAAACTGAATATTACCCCACAAATAAAGATGGCCATGGTAGCCGGCCCCCCTCGTCCAATCCCTTAGTATTAATATTTGGACATGGAACGGATATAATTGAGCTTTGAGTATAATACGTCACACTGCTGCAATACGTCGTGGATACCCTGGACCTCCATCTCAAATTTCCAGTGTAATGCTCGCGTTGCACTACACTTGCACTCACTGTAAACCGCGGTAAAAGTAGCTGTATTTGGCACATGTTTACTAGGAAATCGAAATCGGGAACGACAGCGAGTCTGCCCCCACAGAGCCTAACCCGAGAACAACAAGAGCAGGTCAAAGAATCCCAGCTAGGCTAAGGATGTGCACTTTAATTCTGTTACTGGCAGCGACCAGTTAGCGAGGTCACGGCATAACAACCCGGAAAGTCACTATATATCAAAGATTTATACAGACAGTCCAACAGTTTAGCAATGGGACATCCCTTATTATCTTTGTTAACAGATTTATTTTTACGTAATTTAGAAAAACATGGTTTTAGTAATGATACTAATAAACTTGGTTCTTTTACTTTTGAAACAACAAAATAATTAATAAAATTATTTGGATTTGAAAATTTTTAACATAAGGGCACTTCAAAATGTTCCATGTATAGAAAACCAATTCAAAGGATCATTTCACTTTGCAAGATGGCGCAGTGACTCTTTTTTTGACATTTCTAAATACGTACTTATAGTTGGTAACTCGTCACCATTTTTCGTTCTAGTGTAAGATGGTGGCTATATTCTGTCTTAACCTTTCAGGTATACTCGCGGCAAGAATTCATACGACTTACGTCATACGAACAAATGAATAATTCATTATATTTTTATCAAAATATTTAAGGAACTGCAACTGAGAGTAATAAAACTATATACTACACTAAAAGTTATATATTGTATATTGCAAAAAATCATTGTTTTTAACGCGACTAAATATCGAAAATTACGTTGACAATAAAAACATTTGCGTAACGTCAGCCATGACGTAAGACGTCTGAATTCTTACCGTGAGTATACATTTTTACCCCTAATACCCACATATTTCTTCTTTATTCTACAAAATACTAAACCTATTACCATCCTTCATTACTTTAAGTAACGACAAAAGGAAAACCACGTCGCTTGTCTGAATCACCATCCTGTCCAATCAAATTTATATGTCATCGTCCACCTACTACGACCCCTCATATTATTTACAACCAACGGTGTCTGGATTATCTGAAATTTTCCGGCTCGCAGGGCTGTTTTATTATTTAGACACCATTAGAGTGTATGCATGAGAAGACTGCTTTTAGCCTAGATTTCGGAACGAAATATCTCTGGAACTATTTATACGATACCGCTTCGTTTGACAGACATATCAGTCCATTTCCTAGTGGTGAAACTGGAACTACTAGTTTTGTCGCATATTCAGTGCGGGCGGGTAAATTTGTTGTCGCTTGTAAACAACAATGTTTGCATAATATGTACCGAACCTGAATGAAATGAGCAGAGAGTAGTAGTTTTTAATGACTATTGTACAGAGTGGTCATTTGAAAATTGCCCCCTGCCATTCAAAATCTTTAATGATAGATATATATATATAGATATTTATTGACTTATATGATATGACATGATGTTGCATATTAACGATAAAAATGTAATATCTCGAAAACTATAAGAGATAATATATTTTTGAAAAGTTCAGTTGACGGTCTTTGTAACGGCGTGACTGCCTGTATCTACATTTTAATAGGCCTTTTCACAGAATTAAAAAGGAAATCAGTTTTGAACGAAGTAAACATATTTCGATATATTTTATTTAAATTAATACCTACCCTTTAAATATACAGGGTGTCCGGAATATGAGTGCCTTAATTTTGCCATATGATAAGTTGTACTAGACAAAACATATTTGATTTAACAATTTTTTTCTCTGATTAACGGTAACACAATTATGACAGCAAACAGGTCTTGAATATGTGACAACGTTACAAGTGTTTAAAATGAGTTCTGTTTCTGGCAAAGAGCATTTACTCCACAAACGTCTCATAGCCAGAGAGTTTTGCCTAGATTGGCCGTAAATTAACATGTGATGCAGCTGGTTATGGTTACTATAAATTGTTCCATTTTTGTTTAAGGGCGCCATCACCGTGTATTAGCAGAGTAGTCTTCAAGAAAAAATACGGAGAACTGTATATTATGTGATCATACTATGGTTAAATATGGCGATAATCAAAACGACATGCATACCTATATATATAATTTTAAGTTTACCTTTCTCTTCTAAAAAAAAAGTCAATCCTTTTTTGACTGCAGCAAGGAGAGGTTTGTGTTTATTTTTCCTACTTTGGTTTTAAAATGTGAAAAAGTAATTGTTCAAGTTTATGTAAAAATTCTATAAAAAAAAAACTTTCTATAAATATTTTAAGTATAAAATCGCTATATTTTGGCAATATAAATACTAACACTACCTAAGTTGAACTTTCTAGTATACAAAAATGTATAATTCTTTTTGGCAACTGTAATAGGGTTTAAAATTCCCAACTTTAAAATTACATCGACATTCCACTATTTTGGGCCACAAATATGGCCACCTTAGGTACACTCACAAACATCAAAGAAATATGAGACAAAAAAGAATCGTACCACCACCAGCACCCTGACCCTGCAACGTCGTACGTTACAATTTGTCGGAAACTTCAATTGTTTACTTCATTAATACTGATCCAAATTATGAACAAATTACGTTACAGGTGCTTTTACTTAACCTTAATTGTACCTTAGTTTGTAATTTCATAACATAGTTTTGCATATTATTGCAGTTGTATTTTTATTTTTGAAATGCATTTGTATACAAAGTATTTGTTTTAGACATTTTTTCATAAGAGTATTTTATGCCTTTTAGTCAGATATACACTCAGTTCCAAAAAAAGTGACGCACTTGTTTTTTGAACTAACTTTGTTTTCTTTTTACTTCTAAACCAGTCGGCCAATTTTTAATTTTTTTTTTATTTGTTGGTAGGTAATTCCTTTGCCTTTCCAAAAAAATTAAAGACGCCGAAATTTTTTCAAAGCCTCCTGGATGGTAGTGGAAAAACTCGAATCATGTTTTTTTACTAATTTTTGACTCACCCTGTGTGTTAATCAAGTAATGGTATAGTAGGTGCTTACACTCTATATGAAAGATGCGTCTTTTGTGACCCTTTTTTTTTTCATTGATTTATCTCTAAAATTGTCCAAATTGCAGCTTTTTTGCTCAAGTTTTGCAACTTTCTTAATTTATCGAGAAAATTTTCTAGTGAAATAAACATATGATTTTCACGAAACACTTTTATCAAACGCAATATTATAACCTGGGGTAACTGATTAATACCGTGTATTGCCTCCCCTAGCAACTCTAAGGGTTTCTAATCGGCATAATGAAAATTAGGTTTCTTATCCTGTACATTATTTGAGGCATTTTATATAATTTTTGTCACTAAAACTTGTTTAATGCTACTTAATTAATGACAAAACGTCAAATGCGTTAAATGACACAACGTCAAATTGCAACTGGCAGTTGTTTTTCAAAGGCAATATGATCATACAAAGAAATATACGTAAATGATAAATTAAGAAAGTTGGTATATACAAAACTTAAGCTGTAATTTGGACAATTTTAGAGATAAATCCATGAATAAAAAAACAATATGCTCGCAAGAGAAGCATCTTTCATATAGAGTGTAATCACCTACTATAACATTACTTGATTAACACACAGGGTGAGTCAAAAATGAGTAAAATAACACGACTAGAGTTTTTCCACTACCATCCAGGAGGCTCTGAAAAAAATTCGACGTCTTTAATTTTCTTTGAAAGGCAAAGGAATTAGCTACCAACACATAAAAAAAAATGAAAAATCGGCCGACTGGTTTATAAGTAAAAAAGAAAACAAAGTTAGGTCAAAAATCAAGTGCGTCACTTTTTTTTGGAACTGAGTGTATGTATAAGCCCTTAAAATTACGGCACTCATATTCCTGACACCCTGTATATATTAACAATAAATATGTAATATATCGAAAACCGTAAAAGATAATTGTCAAGTATACTATATTTTCTAAAAGCTCAGTTGACAGTTTTTCTAATGGTTAAAAAATATACAGGGTGTCCCATAAAATATATATATGCATAAAAAAAAAGAAAAGTTAGGAAACATCTCGGTTTCTACAACTTTCAGTTGTTTCTTAAGGCTGCTGTGTAATTTTTTTTTCAAAATTAGTTTTTAATTATTTAAATTTAATGAGTAAACTGTGCAAGAAATCGTCATATTTACAATTTGTTTACTTAAAAATAAAGGCTTAAATCGAAAATTGGTTACACGAGTAAGTAAGTAAGTCTGTCTTTTAGCTTTGCAACGATAATTCTATGCTAAATGCCGAACGTCTACAACTTCAGAAACGAATATATTTTAAATGCTGCAACTACGTGTGTTTCATTTAGTGGGATGGGCTTAGAGATTGGTAAATGCGGGCAGGACCGGAGTTCAAAGAAATACATAGTCACTTATAATCTATACGTTCTCAGTTGAGACAGTAATTAATCGATCTTATGGAGAAGATGCTGATTCTTTTGTTGGCGGTGGTGTCTAAACCTTTCTTGTATAATACATTTACGGAAATATAAGAATTTCTAATAGAATTCCTTAAGTATGCAATTTTTACATTGCTTATTAAAACAATGTCATTTTTTCATAAGTTCCAAATTGAACAAAATTTACGCAAATTAAATACGTATTTTTCATATTAAAATAATAAAAAACATAAAACACTGAAATAAATGTATCACTATCACTATATTTATTTTATATAAAAATTTACCTGATCTCAAATTGTTCTTCTAATTTTAAAGAGGGCAATGTCATAAATATATCAAACACAATCATAATATGTACAATAAAAATGTTTTTCTCATTATGGAAAATATAGATATTTTTAACTCGTCGAATGCGCTGTCCTATTTCTGAAAACATCTTCTGCATCACAAGTATACGGCGCACAAAGTTAATTTCTTGAAAAGTGTAACACCGTAAACTGTTTTTAAAAACTTTTTTATATTTGCTGGGCCGACTTTGGAACATTTTTTTTTCGAAAAGGCGTTAAGTTATTAAAAATTGGTGTATACCGTGAGAAATACTGTAGTTTTTTATATAAGCTGTAAAAAAACTATGAACATAAGTAAAATCGTTGATTTACAAGCGCGATGTAACGAAAAACGTAGTAATTGTCAAATAATGTCCCAAGCATCGATAATTTTATATTATTTTTATAAAATGCGGCCCTACTAAAAAAAGTTGTACAAGTCCATTTTAGATACTAAAAATGTTCTCTTTTCTTAAAAACAAAACGGCATAATTGCTAGCCGATTTTAACGACCTTGCACCCGACTCCCGAGCGCTACCCGAGGAGTGTACAGAGAACGGACTCTACAGAGTGTTAAAAAAAAGTGTAAAATATTGCAGGAGGTAATAGTATGGACCAAAATAAGCAGAAAAGTCTTAATAAACATGTGTCCGCAAAGTAACGGTTGCGGCGATATGGACCACTATTCGTTTTTCAAACATTTTATTTTATTAGGAATAAACCGACAAAGGAAGCTTTTAATAAACAAAAAACAAAGTTACAGAAGATGTTCAAAGTGTCCTCCGTCCATTTCCAAGCAGGCACTACATCTTGGTCTCAACGATATTCGACAACACCCTCCTTGGTTTGGATTTCTTGACACTTTTGATTAATCCGTAGCTGCAGCTGTTCCAGGCTATTTAGAAGAGTACCATACACTAATGTCTTCAAATATCCCCAAACAACAGGTCCGGCCCTTCCTACCCATCTATGTGGAAAAGTTTGGCGTAAATGCTCTCTAACGGCCATGGAAAAATGAGCTGGAGC
The DNA here is from genome assembly GCA_037114965.1 of Monochamus alternatus. Lineage (NCBI taxonomy): Eukaryota > Metazoa > Arthropoda > Insecta > Coleoptera > Cerambycidae > Monochamus > Monochamus alternatus. The sequence goes on along the minus strand of CM073434.1, from coordinate 10,045,998 downwards.
ACCATCATGCTGGAACCACATTTGTGGCCTCTGATTCAAAGGAATGTCTTCCAAAAACTCATACAATGTGTTCTGCGAAAGTTGAGGTAAGCAGCGCCTGTTAATCGATTTGGTAAAACAACAAGACCTAGAAACCTGTCACCTACAATACCTATCCAAATGTTTAATGAAAAACGTGCCTGATGTCCAGATTCCATTAGAGCACGAGGATTTTCGTCGGCCCAAATATGCGTATTGTGAAAATTAAACACTCCATTTCTTGTGAACCCGGCCTTATCAGTAAAAAGAATGTTTGCAAGAAAACGAGGGTCTTCAGCATCATGACGTAGAAACCAGCGGCAAAAAAACAAACGTGCTTGATGATCATTTATTGGATTTAAGGCCTGTACTCGTTGCACATGGTATGGATAAAGCAGTTGCTCGTGAAGGATTCTCCAAACAAGAGGACCACTAATTCCTACCTCGGCTGATATTCTCCGCACACTTGTACCTGGATTCTGCTCTACCAATGCTAGAATTTCTTCTTCTGCTCTAGGAGTGGATACCGACCTTGATCTTCCTGATAAATGGCACTGTTTGCTCAAGGAACCGGTATCACGCTATCTTTGGTGAATTCTTCCAAACATGCGTTGTGAAGGAATCTGGCGATTTGGATAAGCGTCAACATAAAGACGTCGCGCTTCGGTGGCGTTCCCACTAGCACGACCATACATGAAATGCATGTCTGTTAATTGTGCGTTAGAGTAACCAGCCATGGCGAAAGAAAACTTCTGCACTGAGAACACCTGTCAAATACGTGCTGTTTATTTCACTAAACATCAACCAACTATTATAAGAAAATACACAACGTTTCTGCAAAATAAAAAAGGGGCTAAAAAACATAAAACATTCCATATCTCCGCAACCGTTACTTTGCGGACCCATGTTTATTGAGACTTTTCTGCTTATTTTGGTTCATACTATTAAATATTTTACACTCTTTTTTTAATACCCCGTATATTCTATAGAAATTAGTTGACATTCGCATAGGTAATTAAATAATCATTCAAACATTTTATTATTTTCTTTCGTACTTTAATATGATTTATTATAATATGCAACGGCTATTTGACGTGATTTTTTTTTATAAATTGATGCTGCCAAAACTTCAATATAATTTTTCTGGAAATTTAGTATTTTTTTTGTATAAACAAATATTTTCTTTTGATAAATATTTATGTTTTGTTAGAGCAACACATTTGTTTATTGCTGTTGTGCTAATATCATTCCTCGCTAAGGTCAAGTCACATAGGCACCACGTGTGTGCTGATTTTGAAAGATTTGGCGGATGCGACGGTTACTAGACGACAATTGCGTTGGCATCAATTGGTACAGCAATAAATCGATCACTGTAATCAATAAAAATACAGAATATCCCAGGACTTCTGAAACATTTGGTAGTGGCAGGTAAAGTAAAAAATAATTAAAAATATTAACTATTTAAAATAAACTTACTTTAACACTTTAATGTATAAAAATGTGCTTAGTTTGGGTGTTAGACGACCGTAAAATATTAGTTTCTAAACGCATTTTTGTTATAAATTCAAAACAACGTAATGTGGTTTTACTAAAATTTGGTATCTTTAAGAAAAAGTCCTGAGCAAAAAATTGATATAATAATAATACTCATTTATTGCCCAACAGATACAAGATCCAATTACAGGACAAATACATAATATAACGACAAAAATTTTTAACAAAATATAAAAGAAAAAACAATTTCCAGTGCATTTACATTAAGAATCACAAAACTATTAAATGTAGCAAAAAAATAAAAAGACGGAATTAATAAATGAAACTCTACAAATCTATAAAATATAAGAAAAAAATAGAAACACTTCATTTACGTTAAGAATCACAAAACTATTAAATGTAGCAAAAACAAATAAAAAGACGCAATTAAGAAATGAGATTATACAAATCTACAAATCTATAAAATATAAGAAAAAAAGTATAAAAACTAGAATGCTAAATACAAAATTTGTTTTTACGAGCATAAAGGCCTCCAAAAATACAACAAAAAACAATTAAAGATTTTTGACGTGTCTCGCATATTAAGCGAGATACATGGGAGTGACCCTCTTATGTGATACAGCCTGTATATTTAATTACCCAACGTCAATGTTTTCTATTCTTTTCTTCCCAAGGAACTGTTTTAAGCCGGCACAATACTTTAAATTTACAATACAGACATTAATTACCGCTTTACAGCTCTTAAATTTATGAGTCGTAAACAATTACGACTACTACGTGCCACTATTAGATAATAATATCCCATAAATTAACTGGGCAACGATTAATGGAATAAAATTAAAATATTAATTATTCTGAATAGAAGCGGTAACGAATGCTGTTAGCAATTTATTTTCAATCAAATGTAAGGAGCGCGTGATGCATTGAAAACTTTTACTATTTTTAAATTTGAATTATCATCGGCTTGTCGATTTTTTATCTTGTTGACCCATTAACGTAAGTGTGCCGTGTCATAGTTTAATCGATAACTTACGGCTAATGTAGTAATACCCTCCAAATTGTGATAATGTTGTTTACCGTTGTGACACCATGACAATAAGTATTATGTAATTCATATTTACCATATCAGTTAATGCTTGTTATGAACGTATTGTTTAAATTGATTGCATATTTTATCTAACAAAATTATACTTTCTCATATAGTAGAGATTCTCAACCGGCAGCGCAAATCAAGGCTTCTATGAACAGTTCAGGGACCACTGCCTTGTATCAAAGTAAAGTTTAATCTATTAAGGCGTCAGTACTTGAATCGAGGTGACTAGATCGGAGTTGGTTCGCGCCCAGCTGCCGGTAGACCGTATATAAGCTATATTCGTGGATTGGCACTCTCTCTGCGGGTATGGTAGGGTGGAATAATGTTAGCTTGGGTCAATGCGAGAGATTGATACCGGTTGATATTTGACTACCCCCCTAATTAATGAGGTTTTCCAGGTTTCCCTCATTCCTGCACTGAATAGTGGTTAGGGCCTACCAACGTAAGTCGTAATATGCCGCCCCCTCTCCCGCACAAGTCTCCGACTTTTGGTACCTAATCCCTGTGATTAGAATGAGGGGTAGAGATATTATTATTATTGTAACAATAGTAATCCTCTCAATATGCTCGGAAGCATTGTATAATAAATAACTTCGTATATTAGCCCGAAGTTACTGGAGTAGCTTACAATAACGATCAACTCAAAGTATACCCTTAAATGCTATTCCTTGTCAGTAGCTTAAGAAGTTATCTTATTCTCCATGATTATTTGTTTATAAAAACCCTCTCAATCACATGTAAGTGGATAACAGATAAGAAAAGATTTGAATTCAACACTAAAACAAATATCTAAGGAAAATCTGAAGTTAAACTATAATACTGTATCGTATTATACAGAGTGGCTGAAATTCTTGCCGGTTGTTCTTTGGGCTATTTGTTTGTCAGAAAAATTTAATACATTAAAAGTACCTGTGTACAGTGTTTGAGTACAATAGTGTGTGATTCAATATCAGAAAAATGTACGTGCTTTTTATTCATGCGGATAAACGTAGTTCCCAGAAATTCGCAAGTTCTTTTAACTAATCAATTTTTTAACAAAAATCACAAATGAAATTGGGATACCTCAAATATACAGTATGCGCCAAAAGTATGGAATAAATTCAATAAAAACGAAACAATTATTTTTTGGGAAAAATCCTCGAACAGGTCGATTTTTAATTTAAAAAATACATATTTTAGCGTAAAATGCGATTTTCAAATGTCATTTGTTTTCGAGTAATGACGTCATCGATTTTTTTTAAATGGCAACACCATATTTTTTTCCTTGATTCTGAAAGATCGTTTAATTCTCTATCAGACAGTACTAAAATTTTGCCCTCTCACATAAGAAAATTTTCGAGTAAATGACGATTGAATGTTAGAAAACGGAAATTTTATCCATAAAAAGTAACAATTCTGAGGTATGTAAAATAAAATACAATTGATTAAATTTTATACTTAAATTAAATGTTCGAATTGCCATCCACCAACTTCTTGACAATGCGCAAGTCTGTGAAGAAATTCTTCTTGCACATTATGAATGATTTCTGGGGTAACTCTGCGTATTTCGTCCCGAATGCGATTTTGAAGTTATTCTAAATTACGTGGTTTATTAATGTACACTTTTGACTTCAAGTATCCCCATAAAAAATAGTCAAGAGGTGTAAGATCGGGCGATCTTGCAGGCCATTCTATCGGTCCGCGTCTGCCAATCCACCTCCCAGGAAAACAGTTGTCCAAAAAATCTCGTACACGGCGCGCATAGTGCGGAGGTGCACCGTCTTGCTGAAACCATATGGTATCGTCAGGAATGCCAGGGTCATTATCGTTAGGAAAAATTACTGCAAGGGCTGGAACAAGGTCATTTTCTAGAAACTCTAAATATCTTTGTCCTGTAAAGGTTCCTTCAAAGAAGAAAGGCCCTACTATTCTGTCGTCAACTATTCCAGCCCACACATTTAATTTCTGAGGGTGTTGGGTATGTGCCTCTGCCATCCACTGAGGATTTTCCCGACTCCAATATCTGCAAGTTTGACGGTTTACTGTACCATTCAGACAAAATGTGGCCTCATCTGAAAAAAGTATTTGCCAGTATAAATTTCTATTTCCTTGACATAGGTAAATCCATTAGAATTTCGCAAAAGTGTAAGCGGCGATCGGGATCATCTTCATTGAGTTCCTGCACAAGTTGAATTTTGTAGGGATGATATTTTTCCTTCCTCAAGATACGTAGCACTGTGCTCTGACTAGTATCATTGTTTAATGCAACCAATCGTGAAGAATTATGAGGATTATCCACCATACTTATTAAAATGTTGTTTCTGATTTTCATTAATGCTTGGACGTCCAGGTTTTGAAATATTTACAACATTGCCAGTTTCTCTAAATTTAGACTCTACCTTACTGACTGTTGATTGGCTGATAGGGCGATCTGGATATTTTTCATTAAATAAATCGCAAACTTCCTGCTGAGTTCTAGTCATATTCCCGCATCCGATAAGAATTAAAATTTCAATTCTTTGAGTAACAGTTAAATGTACCATAATACTTTAAATTGAATACTCCTACGTGATCCATAAAAGAACTATGGAATTCGAAAAACTAAACTTGATAACGTTTTTGCTTTATTTTAATTGATTTACGTTTTCTAACATTCAATCGCCATTTACTCGAAAACTTTCCTATGTAAGAGGGCAAAATTTTAATACTGTCTGATAGAGAATTAAACGATCTTTCAGAATCAAGGAAAAAAATATGGTGTTGCCATTTAAAAAAAAATCGATGACGTCATTACTCGAAAACAAATGACATTTGAAAATCGCATTTTACGCTAAAATATGCATTTTTTAAATTAAAAATCGACCTGTTCCAGGATTTTTCCCAAAAAATAATTGTTTCGTTTTTATATACTTTTGGCGCATACTGTATACACCGAGCTGTCCGTCAATTATCATGAAAGTTAAATCGATCGCCTCCACTGCTTGGTATGTCGAGATGCAACGGATGAATCGAGTCGACGCACAGGAATCGGATAGAGTTTGAAACGTTTCGATTGTGACTATTTAAGCAGTATTAGAGAGTAGAGGAAGTTAGAGAGTTTAGTTGATAAAATTATTGATGTTTTGTTTATCCACTTTTACTATTTAAATTCTTCTCAAATAATATCATAACTTTTAAAATGCATATGTATGGCACACATATTATTTTGCTATTCTAACCGCACATTTGATGTTTTTTCAGAGTGGAAAACTGAATATGTGTGCAAAATTTTAATGTCCTAAGCCTGCTTTGTTTTTTTCTTGATTTCAGATTTTTCTCATAGTAGGCATAGGACGCTAGAATTTTGACACGGGTAACAGCAAATATACGCAAATTAAATGCACCAAAGGAGATGGCACTGATAAACAAAAGCTGTTTATATCACATAATATTTTTTAGATAAAAAATGTCATAAAATTTTTTTATCATTTATGAAATAAAGTTATCAATTATCATACACATTCTTTAAATATTGTATGTAATGTGACTAATTGACAAAATATGAGAGTTGAAAAGCTTGGATCCACCTCCACATAACCTTCAAACGAAAAGTGATCCCAACTTTATTAGAAAATGTCAATAATATACACCCACATATCCTCTAAAATACTTGCGTTATTTCATATGGTAGATTTCTTTTTTTTTGTGCACCATAACAAATCGTGCCCAGCTAATGTAAATAAAGACGTCTAAAAATACGCTGATATTTTTTCCACTCGATTATCCAATTCACAATTTAGTTTCAAATGTCTTGAATGCCATCAACAATGTGTTAATTTTATTGTACGAAAATTATTTATTTGAGCAATTATTCAAAATATACTTACCAATTATGTACTTTTTATTTGTGTAACTTTATTGACGATTCATGCTGAGAGTCGTAAACTTGAATGGTTTGTAATAAAATTGTGTTGTTTGTTTTGTTATTTTTTATGAAATACTGATGACTATTTTATAGTAATTCGATTAGACTCTGAAATCTAATAGGTAGTTCAAATTATTAAAAAACAGGGCAAAATATTGAATTTTTAAAATGTTGACGACTGTTTATTTTTGAAATAATTTACTAACGCAGCCAAATATGTTTCAATATAATCACACTGGCTCTAAAACCAGAGAATAAGGTAAATGTAATTTATAGCATACTGGGAATTTAAGTTCATTGAATCTTATTAACTTGATCTACGTTCATACACAGTTGATACCGGTCCCGAAATTATGTGATATTATTTTTGAAAATCAAAACATACCCCGAACAACTATTTTTGAAAATGTACTTATTCACAAAACCTTTAATGGAAATATGTTTCTTTGTATTTTATTGGCCTTAGTAAAAAAATGTATTCATTTCTTAGTTATAATCGAAAATAAAAAGCCAAACTCGCACCATTTCCATTTTCCTCTGAATTTTTTGCCACCAACTATAAATCACCCTGTATATTTATTTTCAAAAGTACAAACACATACTTCCGAGTCCAAGGTTAATTCGAACTCACCTGTATAGTCGTGCACTCGCACCATTTCCCTTTTCCTCTGAATTTTTTGCCACCAACTATAAATCACCCTGTATATTTTCAAAAGTACAAACACATACTGTACCCCCTGTATAGTCGTGCTGTTATTAATGACAGTCAAATGCGGTTCCCAATATAATACATAATGTCAAATAAAATTATAACTATGTACTTGGAGGGCTGCCAAAGGTCCAATTTTATTATTTTTAATTCTGGATCCGTCTAAATTATTACTCAACGAAGAAGTATTTTTTTAAGAACCACGTGGAACTTCCTAGACGAAGATTAGTCGGACGGCACTTCAGTCAACAAATTTAGATTATTCTCAGTAAATAAAAATAAAAAACTGATACTGAAAAATTAAAAATATACAGAGCACATAAACTGGCGAGTGTGTGTAAATGAGATCAAAATAATGTCAATACTTCATACAGAGTGTCCCAAAATTAGCTTGCCAAGATTTAACTGTAGATTTTACGATCATAAATAAGAAAAAAAGTTATATAAAGACAAGATGGAAAAGGTAGCTATGACTTTCGTTTTCTAAATATTGCAAAAAATACAATTTTGGGTTGGGTCAGTATTAGACAATTAATCTAGTGTTCCAAAAATAATAATTTTCCACAAACAGTCATAAGCATTGCAAACTGAGGGGTTTTGGGATAAATACTGCTCTCAAGATTTTCGCCGTGAGCCCAAAAAAATTAAAAATTTTGGTTAATTTTACACGAGACTTTTAACTTTTTAAAAAATTAAAATGTGTGTCAAATAAACTGCCAAATACCTCCTCAATGCCTACTAGGGATAACTTGATTAATTGCATATTATATCTAATATTTTTGTGGTATGCCACACAATTTTTAAATTAATATTACTCGAAAACGGAATAATTTATCGAAGCAAAACAAGAGTACTTTTTTTGTAAAAACTGTTTAATAATTCTTTGATCTGACGGGGAAAATATCGATATATGAAAAAGTTATAGTAATTCATAATAATTAAATAACAGCACCGACCGTAGAAGCTGCAAAACAAAGGAAAACAAAATTTCACGTAATAATTCTTCTATAACGACTTTTTCTTTTTTCTGTGTTAATAATCAAGAAGTGTGTAATCCAAAGGTCTGATTTCAATTATATTCTCCCACATTTCATGGGTTTTAAACAAAAATAACTTTCTATGACCTCTTCGCGTGACGTGACGTAGCGCCTGGCCAAGCCCCATTTTCGCGCCCTGGATATTTGTTATTCAACTTAAGATACTAAACGTTCGAATAAAATTCTAATATTTTGCAGATCCATTATTTTTCACCTATACTTTCGATTTATGAAATTAAAAAAAAATGTTAACAAGCCTATTAAAAAATACTACTTCAAAATACATAATATACAGGGTCATAATGTCATTAATTTTAACCACGTATTCGGGAGGCCTAATAAAGGCAGAAAATCTAAAAAAAAATTTTTTTACTCGACCTTTAAAAAAATAAACAAATCACCCTATAAAAATCAGTAACACGACGCTCCTGGTGCGCTAGAAACTTTCTGATGACGCACCCGACGACAATCTAATGCCGTATCAAACCATCGATGCCAAATTTGTAGGTCATGCCACACATTTGGAGGGGGGATGGAGAGAATACAAGCAGTAAGCAGTAGTTTGTTTATTTCGGTCTCACCTCACGTATTTGGCGTAAATTCACAACGCATAATTTTACAAATTTCGAATATGTGGAAATGGTAGTGTTATACGGAGAATGTTTACGAAATGCAACTGACCCTAATTTTATTAATAAAGTGCTATGGACGGATAAGTGCAGTTTTACGTGAACTGTGAGCTGTAAACAGGGTAGTACCATACTACTTAAAAAACAATAAATTTCTAGGCTAAATGTACGTAACTACAAACTGAATAATTAATTGTACTTACGAGTAATACTAAAAATTCATATTTATTTGAAAAACGTAGTGAAAACGTAATATCAAAATTATTAAACTGTAATAACGTAACATTCGAAAACATCTCTTAATAATTTACCCATTGGGTATAGGTTTTTTATGTAATGTACGTAAATGGCTTATTACTCGGTTTATTATTAGACACGTTGGAGTTTTGTTGCAGTCATAACAGCTACATTTGCTCAGAGAAAAATCGACACGCGAGTGTACGGGTATCGTTTGATTGGGCCGTATTTTCTTCCGGAAAACCTGAGTGGACCGCGTTACTTCCAATTTTTAATACAATTATTTGATTATTATTATTTGATTTTATTGGATATTAACATTTTAAATTATTATTGGCTTAAGTTGAACTTAGCAAGAAAAAATGATATTCTAAAATAGTCAGTACAACCGTTTATTTGTGATGTCTAAAACCTAGGTAGGTAGGTACTCTATAGAAAAATATTACAACTTGACAACATTGCATCAGGTCGACATCGAGTTGAACTGTGAGCTGTAAACGACCAAGGCTGTCAGCGGTCAGTGACAGTCTGAAAAGGGGGTTTAAATAATGATTTGAAAATATTTTTCTTTCGGCGTAAATATGCGTTTAGATTTTTTTTAATCGCGTATTCGCATTATACTCATTATTCCCTATCTCCTCTTAAAATTAATGACATTATGACTGACTCACCCTGTATATATTTTTTAATCTGAAAAACAAACTGTACCTTATTTTACTATCTCAAATGACAATAAACCGTATAAACAGGAAAATATCACAAAATGTTTGTACGATTACGCTCCGTAAGCCACAATACACACTTTATTTAATAAATTAAGTGGATGTTTGGCACCTGTCCCAGATTTAAAATGTTTTTAAACCGCTCATAAAATGTACGTAAAATTTAAAAATACACTCTCCACGCCTTAATTAATTATTCGCCGGATTAAGCAGGCATAAAGTAATATATCTTTCGAGTGCACAGAGTGGTTAATATGTCGTAACATCAGACTACAATACACTGCACTTAAGCGATTTGGACGGCGCGACAGCCAAAACAAACAGCACGTAAAATCATATTTCAATTTTCGTCCAAAGTCGACGCACAGTGGCACAAAACGCCACTGTGCCACTCAAATTACTGTACACCCCTTAGGGTTGGGCCGTTTGAGGTGATTTTTTTTTAAATGTTCGTCATAAAATTCCCTATCCTATTCCCTCTTTCTCAATTTTCGCTTTGGGTCTTCATTTTCGTGGAATTTGGCTCCAAAAATGGGTTTGCATGGAAAAAACTAGATTTTTCGCAAAAAAATGACCCTACGGAACACGAGATTGAGATTTTGCCGGACTTTTTTTATGAGTGAATGCTCGTCTTGGAAAGCCCTACAAGACTGTCCACTTAGATTTCGGGGAGAAATATTCCGTTGCCCTTAAAATGGCCACAATCATCCAAAAATGTCAGAAATCGTTCTACTGAAAACTGGGAAAGTATTGAAAAAAATCTCATCTCACAAAAATTATTTGTACACTTAAGCGATTTGGATGGCGCGACAGCCAAAACAAACAGCACGTAAAATCATATTTCAATTTTCGTCCAAAGCCGACGCACAGTGGCACAAAACGCCACTGTGCCACTCAAATTACTGTACACCCCTTAGGGTTGGGCCGTTTGAGGTGATTTTTTTTTAAATGTTCGTCATAAAATTCCCTATCCTATTCCCTCTTTCTCAATTTTCACTTTGGGTCTTCATTTTCGTGGAATTTGGCTCCAAAAATGGGTTTGCATGAAAAAAACTAGATTTTTCGCACAAAAATGACCCTACGGAACACGAGATTGAGATTTTGCCGTACGTTTTTATGGGTGAATGCTCGTCTTGGAAAGCCCTACAAGACTGTCCACTTAGATTTCGGGGAGAAATTTTCCGTTGCCCTTAAAATGGCCACAATCATCCAAAAATGTCAGAAATCGTTCTACTGAAAACTGGGAAAGTATTGGAAAAAAATCTCATCTCACAAAAATTATTTGTACACATTCGAGGAATCCGCAAAAATTTTTCCTGAATTTTTGGACACATTTTTGGACATTCACCAAAATGGCCACATACAAATTTTCCGAATTTTCCCGTAAATGATTGATTTTTCCTGGAACTGTTCGGATGGAAATGTATGATAGTGAAAGTCTCCAGCATCTACTGGATGCTTTAAACTTTCGAGACCATAAGATTTTATGTGGATCTTTCTCTTCTTATCTTCTTGTCATTTTGTACCAAAATCCACAAATGTTCAAAAATACTAGGAAATCATCTGGCATTCCGGAAACGTTTAAATATTTTGGCTGTCCAAACAAATTCTCAAAAAGCTCAGTCTTTTGAAGGGTTATTGTTATATATTTTATAAATACCTTGTATATAAATTAATGTAGAATAGTGTATGTTTTTCTAGGGCAGATATTGTTTTTGTATATTTTATTTCTTTTATTTTTTTTGTACAGCGCTCGATATAAAAAAGCAAATTTCGACGTTGTTTTATGTTATCACTGTGTGTTGGGAAGAGAATAATCAAATCAATCATTTCCCATTAACAATGAACTATTGTATCTAAAATGGCCACTTTTGTCAAAAAATTGAATTCCCAAAAACATGTTCAAAATCATTTTTTATGGAACCTTTCTGACCTTTTTCAGAATTACGGGAAAATTCGGAAAATATATATGTGGCCATTTTGGTGAATGTCCAAAAATGAGTCCAAAAATTCTGGAAAAATTTTTGTGAGATGGAATTTTTTTCCAATACTTTCCCAGTTTTCAGTAGAACGATTTCTGATATGTGAAAATTTTTGGATGATTGTAGCCATTTTAAGAGCAACGGAAAATTTCTACCCGAAATCTAAGTGGACAGTCTTGTAGGGCTTTCCAAGACGATCATTCCCCCATAAAAAAGTCCGGCAAAATCTCAATCTCGTATTCCGTAGGGTCATTTTTGTGCGAAAAATCTAGTTTTTTCCATGCAAACCCATTTTTAGAGTCAAATTCCGCGATAATGAAGACCCAAAGCGAAAATTGACAAAGAGGGATCGATAGGGAATTTTTTCACGAACATTCTAAAAAAAAATCACCTCAAACGACCCAACCCTAAGGTGTGTACAGTAATTTGAGTGGGACAGTGGCGTTTTGCGCTACTGTGCGACGGTGCTGTTGCTCGGCATACAGGGTGTAGGAAAATCCCGTTCGCATATTTAGAAGGACGATTCCACATATAAAATTATTGGACGTCTGTTTCGTTATTAAAATCGGTCGTACAATTTAACCTCAATTCTATTGCACATTATTCGAGATCACATAAAAAATCTAGTTCTTGAAATAAAACAAAAGTCATGGTACTAAACGTAATAAATTTTATCTGTCGGGTTATCCCAAAGGAAAACATTTAATGGATTAAGACATGGACACCGTGAAGATCAAGCAACAGGGCCATGACTGTCAATTCAGAATGGCAAATTTTGCTTCTTAAACAAGCAGACCTAAATCCCAGAAGGCCATTTTTCAACACTAAAATGTTTTCTCTTAAAAGTGTCGTTTCATCAAACAATATTCCTAAGTGTATGTATGTCACAATTTTACATTTAGAAACGTTAATATCAAGGTTGTTAATTCGACACCAATCTTCAACCATTCACAATTTGTTAATGCAGTACAAGATAGTTATCGATGTCATGCTTTTCATGATATAATTTAGGATCATCGAGGAACATAAGTTTATTACACACCAAAAAGTACAACAAGTCATTAATAAATAACTTAAACCGTAACGGACCCAAATTTGAACCTTGGAGAAGTGCTGAAGCAAAGAGGATGCCATTGATAAAGAAAAATTCTATATATCACACAATATGTTGTATATTAAAAATATCACATAGAAATACAAAATTATTATCATTTATAAAAAGAATAAAGATATCATTATCATACATAACGAAAGACATTCTTGATACCTATGTAATATGACTAGTTGACAACATATGCTGAGAGTTGAAAAGCTTGGATCCATCTCCACATAACCTTCAAACAAAAAGTGATCTTAATTTTATTAGATAATGTCAATAATTTACACCCACATGTCTAATCTTAAAAGGGCATTTTTCGACACCAACATTTTTTGGCTCCTACAAGAGTCGTTTCACCTAGCGAGGGACACCTTGTATATCCTTTTGTCAACTAACGTTCTAATTCGAACCAAAGAATGTAATATATTACTTTCATTTGTAGCCAACATCTTAATAAAGAACTACCAATATTACCAATTGATAAGGACAGAATATACTCGCGTATACCCAAAGAGCCACAATGGTAGAAGTGGCAACGGGACCTATCTAGCATGCATAAAAATGACACAAATTTTACTCTTCACTCTTTAAAATGAATTTTGCGATTTCTTTTGAACTGCTGGCGTATTCGTTATGAAATTTATTTTAAAATTTTAACATTAGTTCCTCGTTGTTTCACTCACCAATAGAGATTTAATGAAATTTCTAATCAGACCTTGCAGAAGGATGATAGTTCGACGTTACCTTAATAATGCACAAAAAAGGTCTGCACTGCTCCCTTAATAGCACGCTAGATATGCGTATAAGCTAGATGTGAAAATAAGAGAAACCTAAATAGTGCTTAACCTTACAAAACGTCCAATAACTCTCTATCATTTAAAAACTCTGAAAGAACTGATTTAGGTATAGGGTATACGCCTTCAAATATGTACTCATATGATTATTCACCATTTTACTGAGGAAACAGTTTATTCCAGTTATCAATTTAATTTAATGACTAGACACTAAAGAAAAAAATAAAGATTTCAACTGGCCATGGCCACAGATAGTTTGTATTAAAAAAAACACAACTTTACGTTATAATTAAAAAATTAATAAAGTTACAAACAAAATTAGGCACGTCACAGGCCTCTCTCAAAGAAGTGTCTGAAGAACGTAATAATTATTTTTTTCTAACTTTACGGACAACTAAGTTACAGAAATGTATCAAAAAGTGAAAAATTTAAAATTTTATTTATTACTATTAACCATTAACCATTTTTTTCTATCTACTATAGTTAGCGAGACCCTGTACAGATTTTTCATTATGGCGGAAAGTTGCTAAAACAACTAAAGTTGGTAGAACAATTACCATATAAAAAATTCTGAAATACCCCGCGCGATTATTTCAGATATCTCCGGCCTTGAAATAATAAATGTTATTTTTCTTTTTCAACGATAAAAGCAGGCTTGCATAACCCAGTCATAACTTTTATTAAATGTTGTTTTGGTCTCGCGAAGTCGTAAAACATGTAAATGCCGCTAAATAGTTGCAATATAATAGCGTTCGAGTTTGCAATTGAAATCATTATTTATTCAAGCACAACTTAGTACCTGCTAAATTTGAATTTTGAATGAATTTAATAGAGGCATGGCGAAAATACTTTAATGAATTATAATCTTTGTCAAATATACGATGTTTCTGAGGATAAAGACAAAAAGAAACTACTATTTATTTCATATTTTGTAGCTGCTATAATTATAATTAGATACTAAAGTAAATAAGCGCCGCAGCTTGTAAATTTTTAAAATTTTGTTTTCTTTGTCCAACTGCTCAACACAAAATCTTATTCCTTCCTTCTTATTGCAGACCAAAATAAATTTGATTACAAAGTAAATTTTGTATGATCTTTCAGATTTGTTTGCTAGTAAATACCTATGATTTACATATTTATTCCAAGAAAAATAATCACAGCACTCTCAAAACTTAAATTAGGTGTATTTTATATTGTATATCATATGATGCAAAATTACACAGTTTACTGTATTAATAAAAAAATGAGGATTTTGAGTTAGCCGAGGAGTTAGCAATGATATCTATTCACTTGAGGATGTAGCCTAGAATGCAGGGATAACTTTACTCGAGTACAAAAAAAATGGAGTGTTTCTTTATTCTGCGAACCGTATTTCGGGGAAAACAGGTATTATTTTCTAACTTTTTATATTTTGAGTTGTTCCTTTCCTTAACTGTTGTTTTTGAATCTATTACACAGCTTCACAATTTTTTTCCCAGATCTGAAGGTCAGACCGTGTTTACTAAGTACATGTTTTTGACGTCGCTGAATCCGAATCCGGGGTACATTTAGGCTTTCCAGCACTATTAAGCACATATAACCCTATAACTTACACTTTAAACAGAAAACCCAAACTGTGAAAACCCAAACCCATAAGCCAATGACCTCTCAATCCCATAACTAATAAACCCAACAACCGCGTTCCTCAGTGCATGAACTTATTTTATATCACACGATTTGTTAGTGCTCTTTAAACAAAACATATCGTACCCCACAAACTTATAACTCAATAATCCCACAACCCAAGATGTGCGTTTATGGGATTATAGGGTGATTGGTGGGTTTGTAAGCTAACAGCTTGGGTTTTGTGTTTCAGCCTAAATTATTATTTTTTTTTTGAGGTTATCTCAAAACCCAGACGTAATGGGGTTAAACCGACCCTGGATTCGGATGCAGCTACCCCAAAAGCATATAAAAAACAGATCTGACTGACCTCCAGATCTGAGATTTTTATTGTGGGACTGTGTTATCTTTATGCGAATGTCATAAAGGTTTAGACGACTGCAATTAGTGGCCTATTTAGAATGTCTTATTTGGGGGGGAGGGGTCAAATACCGCTGCTTCTTCCAGTTTACAGCAACAAAAAAGTGGCAACTAAGCCTAGCTTACAGATTTCGATATTTGTTGGCGATTGTCAAATGATCAATGTTATTGTCGTTGAATTAATCTACGAAATTTTTCCAAAGACTATGATTGCCAACTTGAAGAGTGGCTTAATTTTTACTAGAGGAAAAAGAAAGGGAAAAATTGTATTTTTCTTGCATCCCAAGTACAAGTTGGAAACAAAACAAAAATTCTTGAGATTTTCCTTCAAAAAGGGCAATATCTCAAAACCTTTCAAATAACAACAAAATATTTCCCTACCGCTGTCTAAAATAAAAAATTGATTGACAATGTGCTACTTAAGTTACTGAAAAAATGAATTGTGAAAGTATTACGAATATTCAGTGTTTTTTAATGATGCAGTCAAAAGCATAAAACGAAACTATTAATGTAATTTCCTAACAATTTCAGTTTTTGAGGTGTATCTTTCCGACGGGGCGATATAAAAAATATCAGGAACAAAAGAATTTCTATTTCCACATTTTATAGCTTTTGGCACTTCATATTTTATTTCACTGCTAGACATGGAGGTATATTATTGTCTTACCTTGACATTATTTTTCAGACGCACTGAAATGTCGCGTTTCGACCAATTAGTTTCCTTAATTATCACCATTTTGCGTAACACTACCGTCTACTTTGGTGAGGTTCCAACACGTGCCACGGATTTCGAAAATTAGTAATTTACTTAATGGTTTCCTAAAAATCGCTCAGACGTTTGAAGTTATATCGACGATTATATTTTTTGGACTACCAACGTGCTGAAATACTAACTTTGCGCATGCTGTACACACATATGGTATGGCCAAAAACTTTATTAGATGTGGAAATTGCTTACGATCAACCTTCATGTCATAGTAGAGACATTGCTCACAACGCTCTCTAACATTATTTTATTAGTGCGGAAATGTTAAAAAAAATATGTAATGAACTTTTAGATCCATTAACATATAAAATTAATACTGCCTTTAATGTAGGAGCTCTTCCCAAAACATTTATCTTTGTATTATAATTAAAAGTTAACTATTAATAATTGAAAATCCTTAATTTCATATCTTTCATTTCAGATCTTTAATCTTTTAGATATTTCATGAGAATTTGCATCCATGAGGACAAGGCTTAATACATTTATTGAAAACTCGGTCTGGCGGTCTTTCCAATAGCGTAAAAATATACAAGGTGTTAAAAAAATAAAAGTGAAAATGCGATACCCAATTGATTTTGTGATATGTGCTTTAAAACACATTTAAAAGTTGGTAAAACTTTCATTTTTACACCTTTTTTTTCGTATCTCGAATAATAACGGAGAAAAGGGGGAATTGAATTACAGAACAAATAATATGCGGATATACATGCTGTTTTACAAGCTCTATGACAAACTTGGCAGATGGTAGATGGGTTAATGACAAACATTTTTTCTTATATAGACGATTCGTTTTCGTTTAGAAGTTCCAAGCATTTTAAAAATATAATTTCATATTTCAATGAAAATAGCCTGAAAAAAAAATGGTGGTTGCTATAACAGTAATTATTACTTGCAAAATTTCGTTTATTCACACACACCGTTAAAGTGCTAAATTTATTTACAACTGAGGAGTATGCAGATATTATCTTTGTATATGAATATTCCAATGGGAACAACCCGAGAATAACGACGAAGATACCCAAATAGACATCAATCTGCCCACAGAAATTAATCCCGCTCCAAAAAAGGGCATTCGTCTTACTGAAGCGAATGTACAAAATAAAGATATAATAGACGGTATCATTGACAACTCTACAATTAGTGTTCGGCGTATAGCAAGTAATCTTCATTTATCACCGAATTTTGTATGGTGTGTATTGAACAGAGAAATGTTACATCCGTTACAACGCCAAAATGTACAAGCGTTACATGCTGGAGATGCTCCTCCGCGATTAGAATTTTGTCGCTGGTTACTTCACAACGTGCGCAAAATTATAGATTCATTTCGCTTGTCATGTGTTCTGATGAAGCGAGTTTTACGGCATAAAAAATAATCATAGTGAACGTATCTTGGCGTTACAAAATCCGCATGCAATTAGATTTCAGCAACGTTTAGAGTCGTATTTTCAACAATAATTTACTGCCTGTAGTAATGTTTTACATGATAGTTTAAATGCAAATCTGTATACAGGGTGTTAAAAAAAGAGTGTAAAATATTTAAGGAGGTAATAGTATGAACCAAAATAAGCAGACAAGTCTCAATAAACATGGGTCCGCAAAGTAACGGTTGCGGAGATATGGAATGTTTTATGTTTCTTAGCCCCTTTTTTATTCTGCAAAAACGTTGTGTATTTTATTATAATAGTTGGTTAATATTTAGTGAAATAAACAGTACGTATTTGATAGTTGTTCTCAGTGCACAAGTTTTCTTTCGCTATGGCTGGTTACTCTAATGCAGAATTAACAGACATGCATTTCATGTATGGTCGTGCTAATGGGAACGCCACCGAAGCGCGACGTCTTTATGTTGACGCTTATCCAAATCGCCAGATTCCTTCACAACGCATATTTGGAAGAATTCACCAAAGATTGCGTGATACCGGTTCCTTGAGCAAACAGTGCCATTCTAGCACTAGTAGAGTAGAATCCAGATACGAGTGTACGGAGAATATCAGCCGAGGTAGGAGTTAGTGGTCCTCTTGTTTGGAGAATCCTTCACGAGCAACTGCTTTATCCATACTATGTGCATGTTTTTTGCCGCTGGTTTCTACGTCATGATGCTGAAGACCCTCGTTTTCTTGCAAACATTCTTTTTACTGATGAGGCCGAGTTCACAAGAAATGGAGTGTTTAATTTTCACAATACGCATATTTGGGCCGACGAAAATCTTCATGCTCTAATAGAATCTGGACAGTAGGCACGTTTTTCATTAAACATTTGGATGGGTATTGTAGGTGACAGGTTTCTAGGTCATGTTATTTTACCAAACCGATTAACAGGCGCTGCTTACCTTAACTTTCTGCAAAACACACTGTATGAGTTTTTGGAAGACATTCCTTTGAATCAGAGGCAACAAATGTGGTTCCAGCATGATGGTGTTCCAGTTCATTTTTCCATGGCCGTTAGAGAGCATTTACACCAATCTTTTCCACATAGATGGGTAGGAACAGTCGGACCTGTTTTATGGCCTCCAAGATCGCCTGATCTGAATCCTCTAGATTTTTTTTGTTTGAGGATATTTGAAAACATTAGTGTATGGTACTCCTGTAAATAGCCTGAAAGAGCTGCAGCTACGAATTAATCAAAAGTGTCAAGAAATCCAAACCAAAGAGGGTGTTTTCGAAAGAGTTCGAATATCGTTGAGACGAAGATGTCGTGCCTGCTTGGAAATGGACGGAGAGCACTTTGAACATCTTCTGTAACTTTGTTTTTTGTTTGTTAAAAGCTTCCTTTGTCGGTTTATTCCTAATAAAATAAAATGTTTGAAAAACGAATAGTGGTCCATATCTCCGCGACCGTTACTTTGCGGACCCATGTTTATTAAGACTTTTCTGCTTATTTTGGTTCATACTATTACCTCCTGAAATATTTTACACTCTTTTTTTAACACCCTGTATAGATCTTTCTTGGAAAACAACTTTTTTGATTTCATTGATGACGTAGTTTATTATTGTTCAAAATATGTGGTACCAGCATTACAGTGCACTACCATAGAGGAAGACAGGTAACTGCTTGGTTAAATGATCATTTCCCGAATAAATGGATAGGTCAACAAGGTCCAGTAGCATAGCCACCACGTTTTGCAGATCTAATGCCTTTGATCTATTATTTATGGGAACCATATAAAGCAGCTTATCTATGTTGGAATCACTACCTGTCAGCAGTTACTTCAGAGAAGTCATAATGCAACTAACCAGATAAGAAATGATCCAAATCTCATCCGTCGAGTGAGGCAAGGGTGGACATTTTGAACATTTTTTATACTTTTTAAGATTTATTAATTTGGTTAATACAGGTTAACTAATTCAACAATTTTTGTTGAATACATTACTGATTCTTCTGGACTATGACCTGTATCATGTTAAGGTACAATTTTGCTATATTATTTTATCAAGCTGAACTCGTCATTCGTTTTCTATTACTTTCAACATGCAAGACATACCTCAAATTTGTCTAATCGAATAGATATCTAAATATATAAAATTTATATCAACTACACTGCGCTATCAATCACTCTATGATGAAACAAAAATTACTACTACTGTTGGAAAGAGACACTAATTGTTCATTAATATAGTCAACGACAAAGGATGCATGATAAACGATGTAATGAATGTACTTGGAATAAAATGTAGGTAACTATTTTTTTGTACCAGTCTGAAAGTGGCAATGACCTGAAGTGTACCCTTCTTAGCTAGTACAAACTAATTATAAGAAACAAAAAAGGTAAAATAAGTTGCCCACACATGAGCGTATAATTACAGCATTTGTTTTATAAATGCTGTATTAAAATATTTTTGAGCGACAATAAAGCAAAACTGCTTCTTAAATGTAGTTAACATAAGCAAACGATTTTCTACAAAGCATAATGCTCTTATGTTTCGCTTTTACATAACCTTAAAGTATTAAATGCTTCTGAAGTGACCAAACTGTTTTATTATTTTAGCGCCATGTTTATTCACTTAATTTTAATTGCTTTTCAGCGTCCATCTTGAAAAAGATTCAAACAACTTTTACGTGAAATTTTTTTATGAAAAAACTTCCGTTGTTCATTAAAAATAAATGTTTTTATTATACGGAATTTAGAATTCGGTTTGGGGATATTTTAAGCAGCAAATGTGCATGTATTTAATTTTATATTATCAGAAAAGTTAAGAAGAATCGGTAATAAATTTAATATTCGAACAGTTTTTCAGACAACTAATACCTTACGATCATTTTTGTCAAAAACGCGTCCAAAAAATGATATACAAAATTCAAAAAATTGCATCTACAGTATACCTTGTGAATGCAATAAATATTATGTCGGAGAAACGTCTCGGCCTATGAATGTTAGAGTTGAGGAACATAAAAATTATATAAAAAGACGGGAATTTGAAAAATCCAAAATTTGCGAACACGCTTGGGAAAACGGTCATGTGATTCAATGGGATTCGGCAAAAATTTTAGAGAAGGAAGATAACGCGACAAAAAGAAAATTAAAAAAGACCGCGATTATTTTGTTGAACGGAGATAAGTGTGTGTCAAACTGTTCAGTAAACATCGATCATTGTTGGCTACAGTTGTATCAAGAAGAAGTAAGTAAAAATAAAATAAAAATCATTTAACATCTCTATGGAAGCAGATAAACAAATTTTAAACTGTCAAACTTGACAAACGGTTTAATATTTTACTACTATTTTGAAAACGAAAACAGAGAGTTTTTCGAAACGTCAATATTACGGAAGTGCGCGATAGTGATGTGATTTTTGTTATTTTTTACTTATCTGCTTTTTTCAGTGTAAGATTTTTTGGTTAGGCAAACTTAGTTTCAAAAATAACCCTTGTCTGTTCCGTTTGGCGCAAGGGCTTATTTAATTAATTTTTATTATTTTTCAGAAGTGTGGCAAAAAACCCAATAAAACTGAAGAAAAATATTTATTTTTTTTTGTGAATGAAAATAGTATCTTTATTTTTTAGTACTATGCAGGCACGTTATGACCTACTGTATTAGTTTACCACAGTAAAATTTTATTCGTAACTGAAATTCAACTTTGAATTAGATATTTTTGAGTTTATAAGTATAACATCGTATACCTAATATAAAGATACTTATAATAGACATATGTCGCAAAATTTAAAGATAGTGGAATATTAGCTTTATAGTTGTGATAGGTATGTAAATAAAGCAGAATAATTGTATAACGTTTTTATAAGACATTATCATAACATGCTTTATTGGAATCGTATAGTTTGTTATGTCAATGCTGTAAGCTCATTGCTACAACATATCTTGTTTTTATATAGAACTCTTAAAACACAATTATATGATTTTTATACAGCTATTATGTTTTATAAAAATGTACCTATTTCACGCTATTAGCTGTTGTGTTGATGCCAATAAGATGCGCGTCTAAACTTGCAAATTTAACTCTCCAAAAATTAGTTACATTCTTAACCACTACCAAATATCTTGTGTTACTTGGGTATAATGTATCAATTTGCAATATAATTAAAAAAGAAATTGAAACTCAAAATACATACTTCTAATTATCCCGATTTTATAATTTGCTGACTATTTTCATGATTATATTTAAAATCTTCACCAGAGGGAAAGTTTCTAAATATTGTTTCAATATTAAACAATTTTCAACAGTTTTTCAATGACATCGTCGATTAATTTTTTTCTTATTAATTTTTTGTTTGTTTTCAAATGTTATCAATTAAAGATATTTATAAATTACTTAATTGGCTAATATAACTATCTTGTTAAAATTATTTTTTTAATCATTGTGATTTTTTTAGAATTATGTCAATGCAAGGCCAACTATGCATTACGCAACATCAGTTTTATTAATTTAATGTTTCTTTTCTTCGCAATGTTCAAAATATAAAGTAGCCATTGTTATAATATCATCATAAAGAAAAAAGTAAGTGAACTGCAGATAAATATACAATGTGTTGCATTAAAAAAATTGTATGTTCGGGGCATATTTTAAAAGAGACGCCCTTTAGAGATATTACAAGTACGCTATTGAAGTATTTCAAACGCAATTTTCACCATTTCGATACCTCGGCTATTCGCTGAAAAATACCTTAAAAGTAGTTTGTTTTAAATTTCGTCCTGTAACTCAAAAACTGCTTGAACACACTTACACAATTTTTAAGACTTTTATGCATAGCAATTTCTAGGTAGTTTACGAACATATTCTGCCAATATACCACACCACTTAGAATGTACCTTTTGTTTCAGATGAGTATACGAAAATCACGACACCTAGGCAAGACGTTCTATTTAAGAAGGGTTACCTGAACAAACCGAAAAATTACCAGACCCAAACGTCCACGGGCACCTCTACCACATCCACGGGAAATTCAACGGGAAACGGAACCCCTGACCACCAGTCAACGGGTAAGACTCAGTTTAATATAACTCAGAAAAACATCTAAACACATGTACTCAATTTTACATACCTAAAATAGCGGAGCATAACAAAAGCTCCCGAACGAATACGACTTGTAAAGTACCAAATAATATGCTGCCCCTTCCTACACACAACTTTGGGCGCGATAAATTTATATTATTATTATTATTAGGAGAGGAGTATGATATGTTAGTGAAAATATACTACGTAACAAAGAAAGATAAAGCTATATACAGTGTCGATTTGGTTTTTGAAAAAAGCACTTTTTGACATACGAGTCATACGACCCATATTTGTCACGTCATCGTTGTTCGAGATATGACGTCATCGACAATTTTTTTAAATAGCAACCCCTAATTTTGACCATTCCATTTGAAAGAGCGTGTCATTCTACATACATATACATCATGAAAAATTATGGTGTTACATAACAAAAATTTCAAAAAAATAATAACACTTGTTCGTGCTTATTTAGATGAGCTGTTCCCGAATC
This sequence comes from Monochamus alternatus, assembly GCA_037114965.1. Taxonomy (NCBI): domain Eukaryota; kingdom Metazoa; phylum Arthropoda; class Insecta; order Coleoptera; family Cerambycidae; genus Monochamus; species Monochamus alternatus. The sequence continues at coordinate 10,022,577 of CM073434.1, read as the reverse complement.
GTTGGATAGGGAGAAGGGGGCCGATTGAGTGGCCAGCCAGATCGCCTGATTTGACACCCCTAGATTATTTCTTGTGGGGATACTTAAAAAGCAAAGTATACGTTACTAGACCGGTTAATTTAGAAGGTTTAAAAGCAAGAATTCGTCACGAGATCTTGGCTACTCTCAGACAGCCAACGGTGCACAATTTGAACATTTAATTTAGTCAATTTTTTACATAACCATTTTCAGTATTCAATTTTAAAATCTTCAAACATTATTTTCTTGAAATTTTTGTTATGTAACACGATAATTTTTCATGATGTATGTATGTAGAATGACACGCTCTTTCAAATGGCATGGCCAAAATTGGGGGTTGCTATTTAAAAAATTGTCCATGACGTCATATCTCGAACAACGATGACGCCACAAATGTGGGTCGTATGTCAAAAAGTGCCTTTTTTAAAAACAAAGTCGACGTGCCCGGGGACTTTTTCGAAAGCTTCTCAATTTCACAAATAATGAATGTATTCTTTACTTTTCGAAAGCACTGTATGTTCATTAGACCAATATTATACTCGTACTTTACACCAGTACTTTGTGGGTGCACTTATTTTTAGGAGAAAACATAGTTGCAAATGCGAACAAATTTACTAGGATTGGCATAGTTTATGTCAGTTGATATTTTCCAATATTAAGAAGTAAATATTTACAACATAATTTTGAGGTAAGAATCCTAAATTTGTTTATAAACAGAATATGACTTGACGAATGACAAATATTACCAAATCGTGAGATATATCAACAGTAGTTTCACAATTATAGGTATGACTGCCAAATACATTGCAAGATTATAGCAAATAGATAATTTCAGCAACAAAAAAAATCTATTATTATTTTCATTTAAAACAAAAATGTTACTCTTACTTGATAAAACGTATCCAAATAGTACTCACTTTATAAAAACAGTGGAAAAGTCCACAAGAAAAAAAACTAAGATAAAAATGTATCCACAACACCCCAGTTTCAGACGCCTCTGACTAAAGTGTACAACATTTTTCATCATTATATTTAAAATGCAATAGTAATCATCCCGATTAATTTTTTTCTTTTACCTTTCAAGCAATTGGAGATATCTGAATGCATTTCACCACCTATATTCAAATAAACTTTCACGTATTTTTTTGTCAAAGGCTGATTTTGGGATACCCTGAATATTTTTTATAACCTTCTAATGATCGGATATTATTTTCACTATGATTTTTACCAAGAATTTTTTAAATTATATCTTTAAAATCGTAAAAAGTGTAAATTTCGGTGACTACAAGTAATTAAAATAACCCGTTCAAAATGTATTGTTATTTATGCTCAAACTACCTACGTGAGACATCTTTATGGAGGCCGCATTTTTCTGGTTCGATCTTGAAATTTGGTCCGAAGCCAGCTCATTCAAGCATTTAACTCTTTACTAGCTTCTTCCTGAAGTCTTAAATTAATTTAAATATGTGGGAAAAGGACATTTCTAACTTTCATTGTACCAAACCGGAGTATACAGGGTGAATCTTAAATAAGTACAAATATTTTAACTGCTGGTGTAGTTCGTCATTTAAATCAGTCTAGTGAAAGCCATTTTTAAAAATTTCTAATATTTACGGAGATATTAATTTTTTTAAAAAATACCCACATTTTGAGGACCGCTGGCTGATTTTTCATCCAACAACGTAATGAAACATATGATTTGTTGCGAGGTTGCCATATCTCCTCCAATATAAATATTACGTTTCCTTTAACGTAATAGTTCTATTTTAAAAATACTTGTTTTAAGCATAAGTACAGTAAAATTGGGTATGTAGTATGATACGCAGCAATATTAACATAAATTTTAACATCTGAACTAACCTTACTATACTTCAACGATTAAAAATGAATTTCCGCAAGTTCAATACTACCGTAAAATATTTAGGAATATATTACGTGATATTACTATGTCCAATGTTCAAAAATTATACATAAACGTGCACACAAGCTTACCTGTTTGTTAAAAAATTAACTATTTAATCAGTAATCCACATTTCACAAGTTAAATGTCATTGTACACTGTTAGAAAGGGACACAAAACACAATTTCCTTAAGTTATTTTATGAAGAATAACGAAAAACTATGCACGCGTTTTTTATTTAAAATGAAAAAAATGTCAACTTTTAGCAAATTTTATTGCTATTTTCATGCATTATGTGGGGTTAACAAGTTTGACTTGGGCTTCCGATAATCTGTCATGACAGTCAATGACAGTTTGATAATAAAAAATAATATAAAATGTTACACTTGACAAAATTCGCTAAAAGTTGAGATTTTTTCTTCCTTGAAGCAAAGACATTTGTGTAATACTGGCAACACTGTGAACCACACGTTCAGTCTGCAGCACTATGACTCATAAAAGTATGAAGGGTCGGTCTAGGCCAGCGGTCCTCAACAAGTTTTCTACTGAAAAATTACGAAATTTATATAAAATTTCACTTTTTTATTTCTGATTTTTTTGTAAAAAAACTATTAATTATGTGTTCTACACACAAAACTATACTGCTGGTTAAAATATTTGTACTTATTTAAGATTCACCCTGTATAATACTTATAATAATATTAAGGCCGTCGTATTTTTCGCCGTAAAATAATAAAATTTCTGGTGTTTTTTAGGTACAGGAATTTCGAAAGTAAAGTAGTAAAATCAGTACACTGTCAAAAATACAAAATGATGCAATTTATGAGCAAATAAATTTCACTAAAACGATTTTTGAGGCATAACACAATTTTTCTAAATATTGGTACTTACCATACTACCATTTATTAGTCCCAGTAATAAAAATTTTGATCTCACGATTTATTTGTGATAAATTCAATCAAAACGATAGCTAAAAGAAAATAAGGCAATTATGTTTCATTACCGTGTTATTATTGCTCTCGAAATACATTTTTGATTTATTATAGCGGAAGTACCATTATTTATGCATATATAAAACAAATTTGAAACAGCAAAATGGCGGGACCTTGATTTGTTTGTCATAGCAAGCGGTAGAAATCTGGTTTTACCTTTTGCTTTTGTTTTTATAATCATTGTATTACAATAAAAAAATCAAAAGTGGCACATTTAGAAGAAAAGTAAAGAAATGTTATCAAAACAAAAAACCATTAACTTTTATCTCATAATTTAAAGAATTTCTACTTTTATATCACACGTTTCATTCAAATGTTTTAGAAATATAAATAGTACATGATTGTATCTTCATATGTTATTTAGGTATCATTACAATACAGTCCTGTTATGATAAATTCTTTATAGAATCAATCCAGTATTTTATAGTAATCGCTCTATTAGCTTCATTTTCTTCCTTGGTTTTTACAACCAAATTATTCTATAAGCGGCAGCTATTTTGACATAACGTTGAAAAATCATTGTGGCGTATATTGAATACTCAAAACAAAGACAATTATGAAAAGTTATGACTTTTATGGCTTTTGGCGCTAGTTTCAACGCCAAAAATAATGAAATTTCAAAACACCTTTCTTATTTTAATTATAATAATATTGTAAATAATCCCTTCATGTAAAATATGTACCATACAAATCACAATAAAATTTTCACCGCAATAAAAATTGCTTTCACAAAGTGAAATAAAACGCATAAGATAATATAATCTTAAAGATTTCGTTTTTTCAGTATAGTCCTTTTCCTATAGGAAAAAATATACTTTTAACATTTTAAAAATATTTATTTTTTCAAGAACAATGTCATCAGAAAATTTTAAATTTCTAAGCCAATTGAAAGATATATTTCTAATAAATATACTTGTTTTTGTAAAGTAGTATTTTACAAACAGTACACTCAATAATAATTTCTTAGAATCATAATTGAGTGTCAGAAAATTAATTAATTTATAATTAATTTCATTTGCCTATTCACTTATGTGTATTGAGGATTTCTATTTAAGCATTGTATAATATTTTATACCTGTATTTTAAGTTTAATAACAAATATTTTCCTTTCAGATTTAGAATACGAATCGCAGTTTGTCTTCCCCAACGGCTTTGTCGACCAGAACGGCATCTACTATGTCAACAGTAAGTAACATTCAAATTTCACCGGAAATAACGATTGAAACGTAACAGTATTCTTAATTGAAAATGTGATTGCGTTTCGGAAATTGATTTTCCTCTTTCCATACTCCCGATATTTCATTGTGCAGCCAATAATTTCAAATTTAATTGCGAAGCGGCCACTTATTCGAATGAAATTCTGATTATAAACTCCAAAGTAATTTAATTAGCTCTCATAACAGCTTAGCTAATTACTTTATTAATTAAAATTGTGTTAATCACCTGTTGCTATTCCAGGGCCGCCTTTTAATATATCAGTTCTTCAATTTTTCGTTTTATTTGTGGTGCAGTTTTTCCAGATAGTATCAATTATACCAAGCTAGTTAAGCGACAATTATTTTTCAGAATACTCGGATTTAGCTTAAAGAATAAGTTAGTATTACTTGAATTTTCAATACAATTATACCCAAATTCCAAAATAATACAGTGATTCATTTAGAGCATTTGGATGTGTACGGGAGGTGAGGGTTGCAGGGGACAAGATTCCATAGGCGTGGCACTTGAAAGGGGTTCAAAGAATACAAAATTATCAAAAATAAGTTCGAGTGAACCTAGAGTATCACTTTAATAGTTTACTTCAAAAGTAAACCTCTAACGGTCTGTTATGTTCTATGTATGTTCTGTCACTTGTTAAATTAAGGCGTTTCCGATTTTGAGAACACGCTGTGTAATTTGAATTATTTTCCATTTTTAAGAACACGAAATTACAATCAAATTAGCGGAAAGATATACCCGACATTTTCCCACGCGCACTTCCGTGGTAGCGCTGTAGATGGAGCAGTTGGATCCGTCAATTCGTCATTACCAATATAAATCGAGCATTCTCATGTGACGCATGCGTATGTGCTGCAGCAGAAACTGTGTAATCGCGAATGCTTTCACAGATATGGAACATACAATTCAATACAATTCTATACAAAATAAATAAATAATAACAGACAGTATGTATTTGTGTTTGTGTTGACTGCTATAAATTGTGAGCGAATTTATGACTCTACTATTTTGAAACCCAAATATCAATAAATTTTCTTAATAAATTTTAATAATAATAATTTTAAAATTAACAGTTATAATACAGTAACTGGGTCAGGTTCACTAGTGTACCTGGTTTGTTATTAGTTATTTTATTTCAAAATACCTTATTCGAATCAAGAATTAGCAAATAAAATGTGAATATGTATCTGCACTTTATATCCATCATCGTCAACAGTCTTCAGTAATGAATTTATGTTACGGCCTAATGAAATTCAATACCTGTTATACATGCTACATAATTTTCACCGCTGCTTAGGAGCATGCTCGTGGACATACATAATTTCGGACTATTTTTGTGGAATTATCTGATATCTATTTATAGCAATTAGTTAGTTGTGCAACCTCAACAAAGCGTTTAGAAATAAACATTGATAGGCAAAAAACGTGTGTAATTTTTATAGTTTTTTTTTTTCAATCATACCTATTTAGATTACCACTTACTATTATTATTTACTGTTACTAGTTACTATTTTGATAACTAACAGAACTAAATTGTGAATTTTATAGGTATTTGAGTTACTTCGCTGTAATTTTCTTGATTTTAAACGATTTTGTGTTTCTTTTACCGATTACCATTATAAGGCTACAGGTGGCCATTAATTTAAATCTTTTATCTTACGGTGTTTCCGAAAATATTTTAATATATATTTATAAATATCATTGAAGAGCAAAAAGAAAACTTACCGTTGATCTAAAATAAATATCTATTTTTCCAAAAGAATGAGCATTAGTTCCTTGTCCATTCATGGTACTTGTGGAGACCTGGGTTTTCTCCTCCTTAAGACCTTACCACTTGAAGAATACTCGATCGCACCAATCAACGGATATCGAAGAACTGCATTCTACCACTGAAATAAAAATATTCGACCTATTAGTCTTGGAATAATTGGAGTTAAACAAATAAAAACAATTAAAAAATTGGTTGTTTGTTAACAACTGAAGTACAATCTATGCAAAAATGTGCAGGTATTTGTTTATAAAAAATAATAAACCAGTGTTATACTGAAGCTTATAATATGAATTGTCATTCAAATGTAATTTTTTGTTGCATCAGTTATTCTAACATGAGAAATTTGAATATGAGTAAAGATTTTTATTAATACCGATAAAACATTGTTATTTATACAAGGGTGTCTGTGAAAGGTTGAAACATCTCAGAGCTGGAGATACTGGTGACCAAAAAAAGTTGATTGAGCCAAATATGCCTTATCCGAATGTTGCTGGTTTCAATAATACAGGGCGTTCAATACTAGCATTTTATTTTGAAATATCTCAATAACTTTGAAACCTGCCGGAGTATTAAAAAAAATTGACACAATTATGTGTTTTGGCAGGGCAAATAAGAATTTTTAACTAATTTTGACGTCACTAGTAGAGGGCGCCACTTATGGCACATCACATTTATTTTAAATGGCAGAACTTTTTTGCGGTTTAGTGTATCCATCTGACTATAGAAACAATTGATTCTCCTACCTGTTGTATCTGAAAAAGGTATACCCTGTTGAAGTCGTTAGGAGTAACAGTTTTCGAAATAATCCTATTTGAAATATTCAGTGCACCGATTGAAAACGGTTATCGCTTCAGGTAAAGTGCCTTTTCTACTGAAAATACAGCAAAATGTTACTTAAAAAAGTTTATCAAACGCTAAATTATGTGGACGTGGAAATTTCAAGAAGATCGCCGAGGTTTGATTTTGAAACCATTTTTCAACAAAGCACAAAGATTTTATCAAAGCAGGCCGATATTTTTGAAATTTTGCACGTCTCCATAATTTACCGTTCTGAACAACTTTTTCAAGTAACATGTTGCTGTATTTTCAGTAGAAAAGGCACTTTACCTGAAACGTTAACAGTTTTCAATCGCTGCACTGAATATTTCAAATACGATTATTTCAGGAATAGTTACTCCTAACGACTTCAATAAGGTATACCTTTGTCAGATGTAACAGGTAGGAGAATCGATTGACAGACACCCTGTATATGTAGCATACTAAAAATTCAAAGTAAATTGAGTATGTTCTGTTTTTTTCTCTATTAACAGTACCAACACATCGTATTTTAGTTAAATATAGTTTGTTTACACAAATGACAAAGAAATGTGTTGAATAACTTTAAAAACAGTTTAGCTCTCAGTATAAGTTATCTTTTTTAAATTGTAATTTTGATAGTTAAAAACAGGGTCTGAATAAATAGCATAAGAAAAAATTATTTTGGCTCTAAGAACACTCTCACTCTGTATTATTATAAACTAGGTACATATTACTACCATTTTACTTGCCTACAACGTCTAACTATTCTTAAAAAATATTTTAGTTTTGTTGCAAAGTCTTTGACCGGCGCGTTCGCCATTCTGTAGAAAACATTAATTAGACCGGTTTAACAAATTAAGTTTAACAGCGATTTAACCAGATCGAGTTTTATTGCTAAAGTATGAGATATTTGTTTGGCTGTTACCAAGGAACTTAATTGAATCCGGTTTAAACATAATTTTACTGACGATTAAGACCGTTTATCAACAGCAATTTATCTGCACTAAATTTAAGATTTAAAATAAAACTTAATTAAAAACTAGACTTCAGTACATCAAGCAAATTTGTAACATATTTTCGGCTATATCCCGATTTAAATTAATCGGTTTCTGCTAAGTGATAAATAGCAATCTCGATTTGTCTGTGATACAGTCGCTGTATTTGCCAGCGGTATCAAACAAAATACACCGTCAGTAAATAACATAAAAGTTAGAAAGCGCTGCCAATTATTGAATTAAGTTTCAGCATTCACTTTATTAAATTATGGAGATGTGCAATTTTTTTAAATAATCGGCCTGCTTTGATAAAATCTTTGTGATTTGTTGAAAAATGGTTTCATCAAACCTCGCCGATCTTCTTGAAATTTCCACGTCCCTATAATTTACCGTTTGAAAAACTTTTTCAAGTAACATTTTGCTGTATTTTCAGTAGAAAAGGCACTTTACCTGAAACGATAATAGTTTTCAATCGGTGCACTGAATATTTCAAATAGGATTATTTCGAAAACTGTTACTCCTAACGACTTCAATAGGGTATACCTTTTTCAGATACAACAGGTAGGAGAATCAATTGTTTCTATAGTCAGATGGATACACTAAACCGCAAAAAAATTCTGTCATTTAAAAGAAATGTGATGTGCCATAAGTGGCGCCCTCTACTAGAGACGTCAAAATTATTTAAACATTCTTATTTGCCCTGCCAAAACACATAATTGTGCCAATTTTTTTTTTAATACTTCGACAGGTTTCAAAGTTATTGAGATATTTCAAAATAAAATTCTAGCATTGAACGCCCTTTTTTTAGAAACCAGCAACATTCGGATAAGGTATATTTGGCTCAATCGACTTTTTTTGGTCACGTCTCCATAATTTACGATTCTGAACAACTTTTTCAAGTAATATTTTACTGTATTTTCAGCAGAAAAGGCACTTTACCTGAAACCAAAACAGTTTTTACTCGGTGCACTGAGCATTTCAAATAGGATTATTTCAAAAATGGTTACGCCTACCGATTTCAGCAAGGCGTACTTTTTCAAATAAAACAGGTAGGAGCATCGATTGTTTCGATAGTCTGATGGATACATTAAGATGCAAAAAAGTTCTGTCATTTAAAAGAAACATAATGCGCCACAAGTGGCGCCCTCTACTAGTAACATCAAAATTAGAAATATATTTGAATTTCTCGTCCGCAAAAACCCCCGATTTACAAATTTTATGTAAATATTTGGATTTCTTAAGTTATTTACAAATATCGAAAATAAAATTTTAACTTTAACACCCTGTATTTCCGTTAATATTGAATTTTCGAAAAATTGTTATAGGACTTTATGATCCTAATTTTTTCTGAGGAATCACCTCCTGAAGTCTTGACGCATAATTTCTGGACATATTATCAAAACTCGATTAAATTTAAACGAGATTTAATAAATTGTGCAATTAATCTAAAATCGATGAAGAAACAAATCTTTGAAATAAATGCATTAAATATCATAATCCGGGTTTCCAAATCTTGGCGTGTTAGAGAATAACCGTCTAAAATTAACATAAATTTTAATTTGGAGGTGCCAGAAAACAATAATTAATGCAGAGCCCACTTGACTGAACAAACTCCTCATTACATTTTAACGCTGAGTTTGATTTAACGACTTGTTACTCAAACCTTAGACAGGGTGTTTCAGGAGGAGATGTACATACTTCAGGATGTTATTCTACGTTCAATTTAAGCAAAAATTTTCCTATGAACTTATGTTTGGAAACGCTTTGTTTCGGATATACAGGATGTCACATTAAAAAAAAAAGAATTACATTTTCTTTAATAACTCTCGACTACTTTAACTCTCGACTAAATTCATGGAATTTTGTATCCGAAGGTTTCTTTGGACGGGAAATTCAAATTTTATGCACAATTGGCTGCATCTCCAAGAGGGCGCCACAAGCCGCCAATAGAATTATTTTAAATCGTTTCAACTTTTTTGTGCCACGGTGTGTCATTTCCGAAAAAAGAACATTTTCCTCTACCTTTTCTACTTAAGAAATGTAGACCTTATTGAAGTCTCTAGGAGCAGCCGTTTCCATTAAAAACTCATCTGGTGAAGCATGCAAATTATGTATTTTTGCTCTGTATGCCAAAATAAACCGATTCATTTTATGTTATTTAATAATTAATATTATCGATATAATTCCAAAGCTAGAAATATTAAATATCTTAAGTATAATGATGATGAGTATATTATATTGCCAATGTCGACGTAACCATTATTTTTTTTTTAACATAAGGAAAACAAATTCATCGTAAAGTCAGTCTTAACGTACATTTCATTGTAATCGAGTGAAGCGTCAGCTGTTTTATAGAGAAGAAAAATAGATTTTGTTACTGGTTTGTGTTCCTAAAGACTAGAAACGTCTGACCACCTACTTCATTGAGAATACCAATTTTCCGCCATCTTCCCACTTAAAAGCACAAAATAAAGTTTATTGTTAGAAATCAAAAGCAAGCGTAAGCTATTAAATTAAATCAACTGCTAACAGGTGCTAGTTGTCAAGTCATGCACAGAAGAGTAATGTTTTTTTTTTATTGCTGATTCTTTAAGATACTGACTCGACTAACGCCATGCTGCCGTAACATAAACTTAATTTTAGATATTTACCAAAATGTAATAAGAACTTTAACATAATGTTCAAATATTATTTGATCTAGGTAGAGATTTTAAAAAAAGTTAACAGTGATCTAAAAACCCATTTTTAAAGGGGCCTCCAAAATGGATATATCCATTCAAATATTAACTTCGTTATTGATTATTTTGTACAATTTTGAAACAAAAATAATTTAAATTAAAACTGGCCAGATTTAACACCGTCACGAGATTTTATGCGAATACCCCACTGAGAAGTCTTTGGTGGTCGCAAGATTTACCCCTATTGCCCCTACTGCCAGGCTGGTTAATTATTATAAGAGCGAGTCAGAAAGAATTTGTCAACAGAAGATACTACACACCAAAATATTATGATTGTTTGTTTGTTTGACCTCATCATGTCTTATAAAGATGTCGCTGGTTTAAAAAATACAGGGTGTTCAAGGTTTAAATTTTATTCTGAAATTTCTCAATAATTGAGAGAGTTTTGAAAACATGAAAATTGGTAACATAATACTTTGGTGCTCGCTTTGGTGTCTAGCTCCAGCTTAGTGTGTTCCTCCAGCTCTCTGACTCGCCCTGTATATGACGTGGCCTTCGAGAGGCGGTTGGATGAATCGCGTTCTCCTACTGGAATTAGATAGAAAATTTTGACGTTCTCATGTTCCGATTGAAACTATTCAGCAGTACTAAAGTTTCAGCTTAGTCAGTTTTGAGATGAAATTTTGAAGATAATTAAATTGAAAGATTTATAGCTGATTCTGATTCGGATATAGTGGTTAATAATCTTGGAGTTGTTGAGAGATGTATAGAGTGGTTAATAAAAAAAAGTCTATAACACTATTATACAGGGTGTCCCTTAATGTTATGCAAATATTTAAGGGCGTGTCTACATGGAAAATTAATGATAGTTTACTATATAAATTATGGTCCAACAATTTTCTGTTGCGAAAATTCGGGGTGTTAAAATTTTACGAAAAAGAAGGAAATTAATTATTTTCGAAACCGCTTGATGTATTTCAGTGATGTTTAATATGTAGTGATAGTTAATAAAGGCGCATGTTTTTCAATACAAACATAATTTTTAGCTCTAACAGTGGCGTGCGTACGAGCACTACCTTTAATATTTTGAAAGAAAAAATTGGTACGCCAATGGTTCTTTTCGCCAAATATATTTTTTAAATACTCGTTCAATTCGAAAGATAAGAGCTCTCTGGAGTTTTTATCCTGCGATGCGCCGTTATTGAGTAAAAAAATAAAACCCGTATTGTCCGTAATTAATTAATGTAATTATTGAAGAATACAATTTTGTAATAAACCTAGTTGGCCTGGAATGTATATGAGAGTTAGACATAGTTGAGAAAAACACATAACATAAATTTCTATTGCCATTCTCTTTCGCTCTTTTTTGAGACTATAAAATACTTTTGAATTATCAGATATTGATATTACTAATAAATCTCATTTTTTTAGGTTACGAAACATACCCCTTGATGCTGTACAATCCTCCGACATACTACCCCGAATTTTCCAGTTTTAAATCGAAAAGATACAGCACAGGCTCATTGGTAAGTTATACATCTTTCTAATATTAACATAAGGTCTGTTCCAACACGAGTCAAACTGTTAGAAATATTCGACTAGCTATGTAGTGAATATGCTTTCACTAAATGTAACTCAAGTAGTAGCTGGGCGAACATTTCTGACAGTTTGAAATTAGTCCCTGATCGCTATTGGAACAAACCTATAATAAACTGGAAAACTAAAAATGCTAAATATGTTTCAAGGACACTATTTTAAGAGGTCCTTAGTGTCCATTACACCAAGTTTTTATTTAATTATATTGAGTACTTTAAAAGTTATTCAAGAAAAACCGATTTCTAGCGGCGCCTTTCAGGGACACATATCTCCGTAGGAAACAAAATTATATGAACTTGTCATTTTATTTTTACATGTTATATTTGCACCGGAGAGATTTCTCACATTTTCCCGGTAATCATTTTACGACGAGAAATACTGAGACCTTAATACAATGATAATTGTCTTTGTTAAAACATAATTAAGAAAATATCCACAACTTATATCATTAGTAGTAACCCAGATAACCTTCAAGTATACATAACCCATACACTATTAAATACGAATTTTTAACTGAGGTGGCTGTGGTTTGCCTAATAATTTAATTGTGCGATCCTATACATTATTACTTATAAGCCTTAGCTTGACGCCCTGAACTTTTGATAAAACTAAATCTTTTAACGGATTTAATTTTATTTGCCACAATTTACCGACCACGTGACAAAATATCAATGTTCAAATACCACTGACAGCGTCATAAAACTGATGAACGTTGATTACACGATTTTAAAAACAACTTACACATAGAAAATTGATTTCTAAATACATCTTTGGTTCAAACAATTATACATGGATCTCTTTTATTTAGTTAAGATACAAATGCTGTTAACATAAAAATATATTTTGTTCAAATCAAGACTATTGCTCACAGCAAGGCAATATTTTGTTATTTTAACAAATGATTTTGTTGGACTAATAGTATGAACCAAAATAAGCAGAAAAGTCTGAAAACATGGGTCCGCAAAGTAACGGTTACGAAGATATGGAATGTTTTATGTTTTTTAGCCCCTTTTTTATTTTGCAAAAACGTTGTGTATTTTCTTATAATAGTTGGTTGATGTTTAGTGAAATAAACAGTACGTATTTGACAGTTGTTCTCAGTGCACAAGTTTTCTTTCGCTATAGCTGGTTACTCTAACGCAGAACTAACAGACATGCAATTCATGTTCATGTCTTTATGTTGACGCTTATCCAAATCGCCAGATTCCTTCACAACGCATGTTTGGAAGAATTCACCAAATATTGCGTGATACCGGTAGAGCAGAATCCAGGTACGAGTGTGCGGTGAATATCAGCCGAGGTAGTATTAATTGTTCCTCTTGTTTGGAGAATCCTTCACGAGCAACTGCTTTATCCATACCATGTGCAACGAGTACAGGCCTTAAATCCAATAAATGATCACCAAGCACGTTTGGTTTTTTGCCGCTGGTTTCTACGTCATGATGCTGAACATCCTCGTTTTCTTGCAAACATTCTTTTTACTGATGAGGCCGGGTTCACAAGAAATGGAGTGTTTAATTTTCACAATACGCATATTTGGGCCGACGAAAATCCTCATGCTCTAATAGAATCTGGACATCAGGCACGTTTTTCATTAAACATTTCGATGGCTATTGTAGGTGACAGGTTTCTAGGTCCTGTTTTGCCAAACCTCAAATTTCTGCAGAACACACTGTATGAGTTTTTGGAAGACATTCCTTTGAATCAGAGGCAACAAATGTGGTTCCAGCATGATGGTGCTCATTTTTCCATGGCCGTTAGAGAGCATTTACACCAAACTTTTCCATATAGATGGGTAGGAAAGGCCGCACCTGTTTTATGGCCTCCAAGATCGTCTGATCTGAACCCTCTAGATTTCTTTGTTTGGGGATATTTGAAGACATTAGTGTATGGTATTCCTGTAAATAGCCTGGAAGAGCTGTAGCTACAGATTAATCAAAAGTGCCAAGAAATCCAAACCAAGGAGGGTGTTTTCGGAAGAGTTCGAATATCGTTGAGACGAAGATGTCGTGCCTGCTTGGAAATGGACGGAGGGCACTTTGAACATCATCTGTAACTTTGTTTTTTGTTTGTTAAAAGCTTCCTTTGTCGGTTTATTCCTAATAAAATAAAATGTTCGAAAAACGAATAGTGGTCCATATCTCCCCAACCGTTACTTTGCGGACCCATGTTTATTGAGACTTTTCTGCTTATTTTGGTTCATACTATTACCTATTGAAATATTTTACACTCTTTTTTTAACACCCTATATATATTTCAATTAACTATATTTATTTTAAAATATATATTTACTTGAATAAACAATTATTTTCTATTGGTGCAGGAACTCCTATTGTAGAAAATTTTAAATGATATCATCCGTTATATTCCTTATATGGTGCTAGTAAGTTTAATCTGATAAGAAAAATTTTAGCGCCGCCGAAATTGCGTAAAATAGGGCTTATCTTACTCAGCTCGTCAGTTGCTGTTATCAGTTACGTATAGTAGAATTTCCAAGAATCTCGTAGAATTTCTTAAACTTTGTACGTATATATTGGGATCATAAATATTTGTACTTATGTACATCTCTGATGATTTACGACGAATTATATAGTATGGCGTAACAGATAAGATAAGAAGTCTTTAGTTCTTAGAAAAATTTATAAAAATACATGTAATTGAACCGAGATTCATTCATGGGTGGCGTCGAATTTTTATTTATTTATTTGCAGTAAAATATCCAACGGGTATAAGCACCCATTTACAGCATGATTTGATACATAAAAGGATCATAAAAACAATTAAAATTTTAAAAAAGAAAAAAAAACAAACAAAACAGCCACAAAAAACATTTCTTACATAATTCAAATAGACGAAGTAATATCAAGGCTCTTCAAACTGTTACAGATAATCAATATTTGATATAAAAATGGTACCGCAAATAAATCATTAAGCCTAGAACTGTATCTTAGAACCCTATAATTAATAATTAAAATTCGTGAACGTTCAAATAATGTCTTTGAATTCGTCACTTTCAACGACGAACCAAAATTAGCTTGTGGACTCTCTGGATTAAAAGTATTATTTTGTGTAGAACCCAATTCCATGAATTCAAGTTTCGCTTTTAATCTTCCAGGATTAAATTTAGGTTTATTGTCTTTAACAAAATACATTTACCTCGACGTTTAATATACATGGCGTCCTGAAATTAATGCAGCATAGAGCAAGAGTAGATTCCTGACGACAAAATAATGCGATGTAACCAAAGTTACCCTCTCAAAAGTTGATGGTTAAATAGATAGAGGATGTCAAAGTTAAAATTTTATTTTCTGAATACGAAAACTTGTTTTGCTTTGAAGCGTGGAGGGTTCCTGAATATTTTCCATCATTCAATATCAAAACAATCACAATAACGTTATAACTAAATACTTACTGTATACTAAAAGTTACATAAATTTCACACACAGTTGACTTAACAGTTGACAAAAAATATATTTATAGTCTGTTTGAAAATGAAAGAGAGTAATAAAACCCCGAGATGAGAACCGGCCATGGGCGTGGTAATATTTCGTTTCAGGTAATTATCGGGTAACACTAATATTGTGAAAGATCAATCCAGTCTTAGAGCTGAATATACGAAGACGTGCTAGTGCAGTAGAGTAAAATTCGACTTGTGTTTAGTGGCTATTGTGCCAGTGGATATAATATTGTTTGGGTAAAATGTCGAGCTTATCAGATTACGTACCTGCTAAACGCGTGAAAAGATGTACGCTGCCTCAGAATGACAAGATTATTATATTAAATGTATTTAATGCATTGAAACACCAAAATCCTACCAACAGTGTTGACGACATTATGAAAAGTGTTCCACAATGACTGGGATTGGAAAATCGACTATCTACAGACTTTTAAAGGAAACAAAAAATGAACAAGATACTGTAAATCTCCCAAAATCATCTACAGGGAGGTCAAAGTTATAGATGATTTATTAAAAAATGTCATTCGCAGAAAAGTACACTCATTTTATTTTAAAAAAGAAATACCAACGCTAAACAAAATTTTAAGTGAACTTTCAGAGGACAACGATTTGCCAAAAATCAGTAGAAGCAAATTATAGGCCGTCTTACGAGAGTTGAATTTTTGCTGGGAAAAGCAGAACAGGAAGTCAGTTCTTATCGATAAAGATGAAATTATTTGTTGGCGAAGATCCTACTTAAGATCAATTACAAAATTGCGTGACGAAGGGAGGAATATTTATTATCTAGACGAAACTTGGTTCAACGAGGGATATACTGCAACAAAAGTATGGCAAGATAAAAATGTAAAAAGTTTTCGACAAGCATTTTTGGGATGGACTTTCAACAGGGTTCAAGGCACCTTCAGGTAAAGGGCGAAGATTAATAGTGACACATATAGGTAGTGCCAGTGGTTTTGTAGATGGCGGTTTACTTTTATTTGAATCTAAAAATACAGGTGACTATCACGAAGACATGAACGCAGATGTTTTCGAAGAGTATTTTACACAGTTGTTGGATCATATTCCTCCGGGGTCTGTAATTGTCATGGATAACTCCAGTTACCATTCACGGCAGAGCGAACGGACGCCTACGACTGCTTGCAGGAAAGCCGATATAATTCAATGGTTATCCGGAAAAAACATTTCTTTTGAAACAAATATGGTGAAAAAGGAACTTTTGACACTTGTGAATCTTAATAAAGATCAGAAAAAATATGTTATCGATGAAATGGCAATCACTGTGAACTTAACCCAATCGAATTAGTCTGGGCGCAGGTAAAAGGAGATGTAGCGCGAAATAATACGACGTTAAATTAAGTGACGTGGAAATTTTGTTAAAAAATTTCTTGGAACGAGTAACTGCAGATAACTGGCAAAGATGTATACATCATGTACAAAAAGAAGAGGAGAAAATTTGAGAACTCGATAGTTTAATTGACCTTACTGTGAAACCTATCGTTATCAATCTAGGAGACGAAGATAATTCATCAGAATATTCAGAGGATGAATTTTAATATACCTACTTTTTTATTTCCTTTATTGTACATTTATACAACACTACATTTACTCACTATAATTTGAATTTTCAAAATACATATATTTTTGTGTGGAATAAAAGTCTATTCATTAAATTTAAATAAATATTTTGATAATAATATTGAATAATTTTATTTTATATTGTTTACTTATAAGAGAAATGGACCGAGAAATTGAAGCTGCATAAACAAAGACGGATTGTCGGGGATTAAATTTTAGCTACGTGCCACAATTTAGTACGGTTCGATCACACAAAGTTTTTTTAAAAGTACACCTCAACTATACCGATAATACATAATATAAAAATATTGAATATAAGCACCAGTACTACATTTATTTCCGATTTGCATAAATAATAAGCTTTTATTACTCTCTTTCATTTCTAAACAGACTATAGATCACTACCACAAGGTTATACCCTGTTATAATATAGGTTATAAAATTATTACAATGTATTGCATAAGTGAATATAAAAAAACATTCAAGTGCACACGAAAATCCTATACTGGCGTTAATGGTATGGAATGTCAGGATGTACTTTGCTGAGGCGGGCCCACATGCGAGAAGCAGACTTATACATATGCATTTGTACAGCAAGGATAACAATGGCCATATTCAGCCGAGGTCAGCCGCTGAGCCGCTGAGTAAGAATTCACCTAAATGCGTGCATTTGATTGGCCTGGATTTCTCAGCGGCTCAGCGACTGACCCCGTCTGAATGTGGCCAATGTATCTTCACATGTCAGCTGTACGTCTGTTTCATGCTCTGTCACTTTTTCAATTGCCAATTTTTCTTCAACAGTAAAAATATCTCCATTAGTTAATTCTAATGTTAATAGAACAACGAAACTGAATAAAAAGTGAAGTAATCATGAAACGTATTTGGCAATATTAAACTTTTCAAACACTGTATACTGTGTATAAAAATCAGGAAGAGAGTTAGTTTATCTGTATGTGTATTCATGTAGAACTATTACATACAATCATGTTTTTGAAATTCGCAAGGTTATTATTGAAATATATTGTTGATAAAATATTTAACTTACATAGCTAATATTAAAGCACATTGAATGAAGACATAATATCATTATCGGCTAAGAATAGGTCGAAATTATTATTTCTTCAGTGTCGGTATGTTCATATAAGTTGGCAAAGACCCATACGATTACAGTTATTAATTACATCCACACATATTTTCCCGCCAAAGTTGCGAATAAAAATGAACCGTTTTAAATTATCATTTACAAGTAGGTGGTTATAATTAGAAAGACGCGATATTTTTGCCCCGAAATTATGTAGGCGACAAAAAAAATAACGTCGTTATGTCTTTTTTAACGGGATTTATGTCTATTTTCAGACGGAATCAATGAGTCCTAACAACGAAGAAGCTACTAGTCAAGACTGCAGCGGGGGCGAGGCTTCGAACAACGTTTCGGACTACAGCGGCCATCATCAAGTGTACAATATGGTTTATCCTGGGTACTACATCAATGGAGTCTGCCCGACACATGGTAATATTATTTTTTTTTAAGTATTACAATTATATTGGCAAGTTATTTGGAAGTTTAATTCTATGTTAATGACATTACACCAGTGAAGTTCGTTAATATTGAGTTATTAAAAATGGAATATTGTCTAAAAGGAGTTCATACTCCTCTTTTAATGTATAGGTAATTAAGTTACTTGTGACCTAAACAGATGAGGCAGGTAGGATGAAATATACAGGGTGATTTAGAACTTATCTAAAAAAATTTGGGAATAGATGCGTCATGAAAAGTCAATATCGTAAAAAAAATCTGTAAAATCCTTATGGTATCATAGTTGATGCCAATAACTTACAAATTCAAAACGGACAAGAAGCAGATTAATTTTAAGAATTCAGCAAGCCTGCAATGATATGCGGTGAAATCCGCATGAAGTATCTGCTGTAATAATGCGTTAGTGAAAAGATGTCGAAAATGTATTGAGGTGGGTAGACTACATTTCGAGCAATTTTTGTGATTTTACCCTTAATTTTCTTTCTTTTTGTTATTGTTGTTGAAAGCCACTAATTAAATTTCTCATTTTCGTTTTTGTTTACTTAATTGTTTTTCAGAAATCATTAGGTAATTTAATTTTTTACCGGCAAACGGTGTGTCAAGTAAACCATTTTCATTACATACTGAACGACTGTCCTGTTTTGGCAAATGCGCTCCCTGCATATTTAAACGTGTTTCCCTGATTTTTATAAAGATTTTAGTAAGTTTTTAATATCTGAATAAACCTACACACAAAGGTTTAAATAAATCCACGTTTAAACATCACTCTACGCTTTTACAAAGTAGAAAAACCATGTTTATAAAGTAAGTCCACTTTAGATTTTATCAATTCATTTAAATAATCCATTCATTCCTAATAAAAAAAGTATAGAAACATTTGTTATAAAAAGGTTTGTTTTTCTTCTTAAAAAATTAATTATCACAAATATTGTAACACTTTGTATACAGGTATATTTGATTCAATCGGCTCAAAATCAAGTACTTAATCTATCACCTTCTAAACTTATTGTAACGACTTGCACGACACCCTGTATACATTAATTTGGGGATAAAAGACTTTTTAAATTAGACAGTGAAGTAAAATCAAAGTTTCCAATCGTTGTAAAAAAAATATATCTAAATTATTTATTCAGTTAATACGGAAGGATACGACCTACAAAGTACAAAGCAATCAGACGGGGCACTCTTGTAGCGTGATGCATATTTGGCAGCCTGACAGGACGGTTATATATCGCGACGTTCCACTTGCGTTAGACCGATGAGGTGTCCGAGAATTTTACGGCATTCGCATTTGCAACACTATTGTTCCTGTTATCCTTAATACAAAGTGCCACAGATACAACGAATCACGATTCTTCTTGACGGGTTAATTTGTATGAAAGTTGTACCGTCGGACTGTTAAGGTGGGTCTACACCCCGCGACATTTATCGCGGAGGCAATTTGGTACGCTTGACGTCTACGCTAATCCCGTATTAACAAAGGAAGATTTAATTTTAAGAACCATTTTTTTCATTAAAATTTCCGGATCTGTCCGTACACACGCCACTGGTGGAAGAAAATAATATATTTTACGTAAAAACTTGTATCTAGATTAACTATTCAAATGTTCCAAATTTAAATTAAATATCTAAAGTAGCTTTAAAAATATTAATAAATTTGGAACTTTTGATAAACATTTTGACACCCTGTATCTTTGTGACGAAGCAAACTGATATTATTTATATATACCATCCTGTATATTGGAGGAAAATTTATTTTACGACCAATGTCCCAGTAAATATCTACTCAGTAATAATTACATCTTTTTTAAGTATTTAATCAATCTCAGAGAACTCAATTTGTATCCCTGCGGAAATTCGTTCTGCTAAAGCCTTTTCGCTCCACCATAAATCAAAACGATATACATCAACTGCGAGTTGCTACAGACATAAGCTATTTTTGATAATGCAAAAACTAATGTCAATATAACACAAAAGAGTTAATACGATAAGTAATCGGATATTTGAAATCGCCTGGCTAGAGACTACAGTGGCCCAGCGATGTAAAGGTTGAAGCTAGTAGCTTCTAGTAAACTTCAATAATTTTTGTCTTGGGAACTATAAGGATATATTTTATAAAAAAAATGTGTACGATACTGATTCCATTTTTCATGACGCAGCTTTTCCCAAATTCTTTTAGATAAGTTTTGAATCACTATACAGGGCGTTTCAAAACAAAGGCGAAAAATTTCAGGGGGTGATTCCTTGTTGAAAATAAAAGGTAGTTTGTTATATAAACGTTGGGTCACAAGTCAACCATTAGGGAGATATCGCGTTGCAAAGATGGCGGAAAAAAGAGTTTTTTTTATTGTTTTTCTCGGAAGCGAAAAGCGTGGGAATAGTAAAATTTTGTGGAAGTGTTACCATGATCAAAAGACACTTGTGACATATTTTTTCACTTTTTGATAATAATTGGAAAGGGTTGAAATAAACTACCCCTTTCAGTTTTTTTAACTATACTTTCAAAAAACTTCCTTAACGACGTAGAAAAAAAATAAATTAGGTTAAGCCGATTCATTTAGAAACTTTTTTCTCTCTTATATTTTTTTGCTAAAATTAACTTTTAGTTAGTTAAAATAACTGAAAGTGGTAGTTTATTTCAACCCTTTCCAATTATTTTCAAAAAGTGATAAATATGTCACAAGTGTCTTTCGATGATAGTAACACTTCCACAAAATTTTACCATTCCCACGCTTTTCATTTCTTAGAAAAACAATAAAAACAGTCTTTTTTCCGCCATCTTTGCAACGCGATATCTCCCTAATATACTCGCGACAAGAATTCAGACGACTTACGTCATACGAACAAATGAATAATTCATAATATTTTTATCAAAATATTTAAGAAACTGCAACTAATAGTAATAAAACTATATACTACCCTAAAAGTTTGCATTATATATTGCACTAAATTGCAAAAAAATATTGTTTTTAACGCGACCAAATATCGAAAATTACGTTGACAATAAAAACAAATGTGTAACGTCAGCCGTGACGTAGACGTCTGAATTCTTGACGCAAGTATAGTTGACTTGTGACCCAACGTTTATATAACAAACTACTTTTTATTTTCAACAAGGAATCACCCCCTGAAATTTTTCGCCTTTGTTTTGAAACACCCTGTATACAAAAATGCTTCTTTTATAACGTCATAATGTAGAATTTTGTTTGGAATATTTTATTCCTCTTGTTACTATTTCGTAAACCTCATCATTTTTAAGATATATCCAATTTTTTAGTATGCAGCATTAGAGATAGTAGCAGTAAAATGAGATGCTCTTAATAACAATTTTAAATTTCAAATTATGAGGGAACAATTTGTAATGTGTTTGCTCTGTAATGTTATAATTTGCTCTAGTGTTTAAAATTATTTTATACAGTCTCTGAATATAGGGCTAGTCAGATGTGCCATTTTTACACAAATAAATGTTTTTTATTAATGTAAATACATTTATAAAATGGCAATTTACACCCAGCAAAAAAAAACTAGTAACAATTTTATAGATACGTAGATTATATGTGAAACATTGCAATGTTCCATATTTTTTTACGATTTTACTGAACACCTTTAGTATAATACAAAACTGCGATTTGTAATACCTAATAATTACTTATGATCTGTGATAAACTATGTAAAACACATCCTTATCCAATTCCAGCCATTCTATAATATCTTTTACATGTAACACTTTCTTCTGACGTGGGTAATTTTCATAAATGACATATTCTCAAATATAAATGGCTTCCCTAAATTACAATTTGCATATTCTGAATTAAAATCGACTTACCTACAACTAATCTAAAATTAAAATTCTGTTGGATTAAAACGGACTAATCAAAAATAAAAATTACATTTAGGTTCTAAGTTAAAATTGGAATGATACTTCCTGAAATACATCTCCAAAAGGTGCTGTTCGTATTTATTTCAATTAATTTTTCATTAAAATATTCTTGCTGCATGTAAAGTAGCATCACCCATGAAATATGACATGTAGAAGTTAAAAAAT